>OY804575.1:10575004-11857504 GCA_963680875.1 Bathymodiolus brooksi | reverse complement strand
AGTGTTTCCCAGTATAATTTACGAAATAGTAATAATTATGTTTTACCTAATTGTCGATTAGAAATTACCAAAATGTCCTTCTTCCCCTCTACTACCCGGGACTGGAACAATCTAAGTCCGGAAATTAGAAATTCTGGTAATAATAACATATTTAAAAGAAAAATTAAAATATTGCATGAAAAGTGCCTTTTTATTTCGGTTGGGGTGATAGAAAACTAAATATTATTCATAGCAGACTTAGAAATATGTGCAGTTCGCTCAATGCAGATTTGCACCTTGTCAATTTAAAGCCTAGTCCTGCATGGTTTTGAAGACTGTATACACTTTTTCCTTGAATGTTCCTTTTACAATGAAAATAGGGCAATCTTGTTAAATAAATTAAAGAATTACGTAGTTACAATTGAATTGATATTAGCTGGTGATGAAAATTTTACTCCTAACCAAAACATTGAAATCTTCTCTGCTGTTTATTCTTTTATTAGAAGCATCCAGCGCTTTAAACTAATATACTAGCTTACTCGCTCCATTCCATGTTGTTTTTTGTTGTTTTTGTTTGTTTGAAACCTTTCTTCTTCTTCCTATCCTTCTTTCTATCCCTATGTTTTGAACATTTTATTTCACCTTATTTTTCTTTATATTTACTTTATTATTAACGTCTAAATATATCATGTTGTACAATTTATTTGTATAATTATCGCCATTTTCTACAATTATTTTTTTGTTTATATCTTTGTAAAAGGGAAAGGATTTCACTAATGTTGTCATAACTTGTGTCCAATCCCATTTGCAACTTGTATGCAAATAAAATATGTTTAAACTAAACTAACAACGTCTAACAGGGGTATTATAGGTCATTATTATGTTTTTTGTGCATTTGGTATACAACTTGTATAGTTTTGTTTTTGCATTTTTCCCTATGTATTAATTTACAGTATATGTATAATTATTTTCTTACTTATCATTGATGAATTGAAGGCTCTTCCATTTCCTTTTCATCCTTGGAGGAACTCAGCTGCTTCACATCTGAGTTGTTGGACCTTAATGAAATTTTATTGTCTCGATGTATGCAAAATTTCATCTATCCCCCAAGAATTCAGTATTTCTCTTCAGCACCGTCAATTTATTCAATTCGTCAGCCATGCTGTGCTGATACGAACCCCTGATGTGCTCACACGGAACCCTGCTGTGTTCCGTTTGTTTTGAATTGACGGGTGTGTCACTGCCTTTGAAGTTTGCTGCTTATGAATGCTAATAAACGTCGTAGGCAGGGACCGGTCGAAATTTTAACAATACCTGAGATGATTCCCAAGGGCCAATTTTGTATATATGTCTTTAATTTCAGCATGCTAAATGTAGTATTTTCTATAATAAAATGTAGTCATTGTAAAGACTTTTGTCGCCAGATACGATCTCTTATTTCCCATCACATGAATGTGAGCGAAATATGCAAGACATTGTTGCTTTTCTCTAATTGTGAATGCAGGATAATTAGGAGTAATTCATTGTTTCTTTACTATGGTGTGAGTTATAATTGGTATTTAATCTGCTCTCTAATATATTATCTTGATATGGTCGATCCAGTCACAACTTTTGTAATTGGTCCATGTGTTTCTCCTCTTATCCAGCGATCATGTTGCTTTATGATTAAATTTTTGTGAAATTGACATTTCTATGACCTACAGATGTTGTTACTAATGGGTTTGTACTTACACCTATACATAAAGTAGACACACATGAAACACGAGAAATGCCGTTGATTGAGGGAATAAACGCACACCTATAATTCTATACTTCAAGTGAACATACATTATTCATTCACATGTTTAGATTAAACTAAAAATGTGCGCAAACGTTAATTTCTAAATGTGCGCAAACGTAGTACTTTTTTGTGCGCAAATGATATATGTGCGCAAACGTAAATTCCCAAAATGTGCGCAAACGTGTTTCCACCACATATATTCTATGATATTCAGATAATGTTAATATCATAAATGAAGTTATTAACTTAAAGCTTAACTCCGCTATGAATACTTATATTCCAAAAAAGATAATACGTGTTCGACTACGGGATAAACCTTGGATAAATAGTGAAATAAAGTGTAAAATTAGAAAAAGGAACCGGGTGCATAAAAAGGCAAAATTTCGAAATCTAGCAAGTGACTGGGAAAGTTTTTGCAGAATACACAATGAGATAATTGATATGATTAGAGTAGCCAAAAAACTATATATTATAAGATTACAAAATTCACTGATTGACAAATCTATTCCACCTGGTAAGTGGTGGCGAATTGCAAAGAGTGTCTCAAAATTTAAAAGTACTAATACTACAAATACTCCTATTAAGGTAAATGGTGATATTTTTTTTCCATCCTGTAGACAAAGCCAATTCTATTAATAACTATTTTACATCAGTATCTAACATAGATTCTGAACCTGATCTTCCTGATGTACCCTCACTTGCACCTTGTGAGCTGTCTGGCATTGTCATTAATAAACAAGAGGTATGTGATCAGCTTCAAATTTTAAATATTTCTAAGCCGGCCGGTCCTGATAACCTTCCACCTAAATTTTTGAAAGCTGTTTTCCAGTCATAAGTTAAACCACTGACTATTTTATTTAAAAAAAGCTTAAATTTTGGTGTGGTGCCTGGTGACTGGAAACTAGCCAATGTTTCCCCTATTTACAAAGGTAAAGGTGGTAGCGATAATGTAGCTAATTATAGACCAATATTTGTTACTAATTGTTTTATTAAGATATTGGAAAAAATTATATTCAAACACCTTCACAACTACTTGTTAAGATATAACATACTATCGGATGATCAGTCTGGATTTAGACATAGAGCTTCCACTATAAACCAGTTATTGGTAATTTATGATGTCATTATGAAAAATGTAGATATTGGCAAAGATGTTAGGTTTATTTTTTGTGACATATCAAAAGCATCGTGTCTGGCATCGTGGTCTATTGTACAAACTTAGAAAATATGGAATTAAGGTTAACTTATTGACTTGGTTTGGTAGTTATCTTTCTGACCGTAAGCAGCGAGTCTGCATGAATGGATACTACTCTATTTGGAATTTCATTAATGCTGGCGTTCCTCAAGACTCCATACTGGGACCTCTTTTATTTTCATTATTTAATAATGATATTGTTGATGTCGTTTCCAACAGCATGAAACTATTTGCTGACGATACATCCCTTTATTGTATTGTTGATGATCAGAATGAAACCGCTGAATCCCTGAATTCTGATTTGAATAGCCTTAATACTTGGGCATCTGATTGGTGTGTTAATTTCAATGCCTCAAAAACTAAGCCTATGCTGTTTACTAGAAAACATGATGTTAATATTCCCCCTTTCTATATGAATAATGATGTACTTAAACATAAACATCTTGGTATAATGTTTTGTCCTAATGGTACCTGGAAAGATCATATAAATGAAATTTATAAAAAAAAAAAAAAAGCTTGCTCTCGTCTTAATATTTTGCGCATGATGAAACATAATTTTGATAGGAACTCACTAGAAAAGCTTTATTTTGGTTGTATAAGACCTATACTAGAATACGAAGTGTGGTTTGGGATAATTGCACAAGAGAACAGTCTGATCTTATTGAATCAGTGCAATGCGAATCAGCCAGAATTGTTACAGGTCTTCGAAAGGGTACCTCAAGGGTTAAGTTGTATGGCGAATTAGGGTGGGACTCCTTGCAAAACAGACGTAAGAAGCAAAAACTTATTCTAATGTTCAAAGCTCTGGAAGGAGAGCTACCCAACTATATAACAAATATTATTATTTCTTATATTAATATTGAACCTAACTACATGGTTAGAAACCCCAGATTCTTCACCCCTCCCCAATGCCGCACCAAGTCATATAAGGATAGCTTTTTTCCAACTGTTCTGGATTTATGGAACAAACTAGATAATGATACTAGGAACATTCAGTCATTATCTTCATTCAAGATTAAACTTAATGAAGATGTTGATAAATCTCCTAGCTTCTACTCTATTGGCTCTCACAGCTTAAATATTTGGCATTGCCAACTTCGAAATGAAGCAAGCAGCTTAAATCACCACTTGTTTCAGTCTCATCTGTCCGACAGCTCCCAGTTTGCCTGTGGGGATGCAATTGAAAATAATTTCCATTATTTTTATGTTTGTTCATTGTTTATAAGACACAGAATACAACTTTTTAATTCTCTAAGAAAGTTTCAAGATGTTTTAAATTTGGATATATTATTGAAAGGCTCACCAATCCTTACTGTAGAGGAGAATACTGAGATATTCGATGCTGTTCACCATTTCATTACTGGTAGTAGAAGATTCACATGAATCAATAAATTTTCCTTTTCTTTGTATTTGGTTATATAACATTGAAAAGTCTTCCCATATATAGCTCCAAATCTTTAATTTTTTCAGTTTAATTAATAGCTGTAAATCTGTCAATTATTGGTCCCTCCCCCCCCCCCCCCCCCCCCCCCCCATTTACCCAATTTGTACTTGCCTATCTCAATCACAATCACTATTTTGTTTAGATATTACCCCCCTTATTTACTTATTTGTTTGTCTCTTCTTCCTCCATCTCTCCCAAATTCCCTTTATTCAATCATAAATATATATACTGAAAAAAGAGTTAATTCATATTGATATGGTGGACCTCACTTAATTAGTGATTTTTATTTCATAATTTCAGTTTACATGTTGTATATAATGTGTGTTAAATGTAAGTTCAGTCTATCCATCATGCTATGCCAATTCATCATCATCAATATTATAAATAATAATAGCTTAAATATAAAGCCATAATTTGGCTATTCCAAATTATATCATACCTATTAACAAGGGGGGAAAAAAGGAAAAAACAACTTTTGTTTGTATGATTCTGCTATTAATATACATGTGTTTATGCTTGTTAATTAAGATGAATTGCATGTATACATACATGATGGGTAGATTGCTCTATGTCTTATGTAAAAAAAAATTATAATTGTTCCATCTTGTTGTTGGAGAGGATTTGTATAGGCATAGCCTGTTATCCAATCCTATTGATTTATCAATAAAACATTAGAAATGAAATTCTATGAAAACGTACTAATTTAAATTCTATTTATGTATGACACATCACAATTTACTATTTATAAAGAAATTATATAATGGGGTATGGATCGTAGTGTATTCAGCTGAACATAGACTAAAATAATGTCACATTTATTGGAAAATTATACTACATTTTTTTTTTTTTTTAACAATTATGAATTTTAAATGTTTTGTATATAATTAAGGTTATAGACGTGAATCTGCTCAGTTTAGTCTTAGTTACAAATAAATCAAATATTTTTCTAAGATGAATATGCATATCATGTCGGTCGTCAAAATGAATTAATTCATATATTAATGATATATAGAACACAGTATTTCAGTTTTTCTTTAAATAATAATGTCATGCAAATCTTCCAAAAATATGACATCCACGAAATTTGTGATTTAATCCATATTCGACTGATCGATATGAATATTCTACAAATCATTTGTTATAAGTTCCATACCAACTACAAATGAGCAATACCCAGTTTCCTTTAGAGATGTGTGAACGTCTTTGCAGCATTCGTTATAATTAAACACCATGTTTATTGAAGGTATGACCTTCGATAATGTCATTAATTTGTACATGATGGTCATATAACGACATAATTTCTTTCCTGCGAAGGTACAAAAACGGCCTTCGAAGAGTAACGCATTACTTTCAAATAAACAACTTGTTTTATGGACGGGACGTAAATGGGTACTCCCTGGTTTTGTAGAATGCCACACTCCATATATGCCATAATAATAATGGTAAGACCAACTTATAGGGAGTTAGGGTTAGGATTATGGTGTTTATTGCAATTTTCAACAATATTTCAGTTATATCGTTGCGGTTAGTTTTATTGGTGGAGGAAACCAGAGTACCCAGAGAAAACCACCGACCTACCGCAAGTCAATGACAAACTTTATCACATAATGTTGTATCGAGTACACCTCGCCTGAGCGGGATTCGACCTCGCAACGTTAGTGGTGATAGGCACTGATTGAATAGGTAGTTCGTAATTTAACTACCAAGCGATGACGACCAACTTACACGTATAGCAGTTCTTAATTAAGTTTATTAGTATAAACCTATTTCACTGTCAATAAACATGTCAACTAACGACAAAATGGAGGAGAATTATTGGGAGAACTGATCCTTGGTGGCCATTGTACGTGTTGGTGTCTCATTGAAACACACAAGTGTCAGGCTCTGTCTAAATCTCCTTATACTTGTGGCAATCAAAATATCTGCACATAGAACCACCTAAATGTCACCATTTACTTAGGATACATTGTTTGTATAACCGCCATGATGTCACCATTTACTTAGGATACATTGTTTGTATAACCGCCATGATGTCACCATTTACTTAGGATACATTGTTTGTATAACCGCCATGATGTCACCATTTACTTAGGATACATTGTTTGCATAGCCGCCATGATGCCACCATTTACTTAGGATACATTGTTTGTATAACCGCCATGATGTCACCATTTACTTAGGATACATTGTTTGTATAACCGCCATGATGTCACCATTTACTTAGGATACATTGTTTGCATAGCCGCCATGATGCCACCATTTACTTAGGATACATTTTTTGTATAACCGCCATGATGTCACCATTTACTTAGGATACATTGTTTGTATAACTGCCATGATGTCACCATTTACTTAGTATACATTGTTTGTATAACCGCCATGATGTCACCATTTACTTAGGATACATTGTTTGCATAACCGCCATGCTGCCACCATTTACTTAGGATACATTGTTTGTATAACCGCCATGATGTCACCATTTACTTAGGATACATTGTTTGTATAACCGCCGTGATGTCACCATTTACTTAGTATACATTGTTGTATAATCGCCATGATGTCACCATTTACTTAGGATACATTGTTTGTATAACCGCCATGATGTCACCATTTACTTACATGTAGTATACATTGTTTGTATAACCGCCATGATGTCACCATTTACTTAGGATACATTGTTTGTATAACCGCCATGATGTCACCATTTACTTAGGATACATTGTTTGTATAACTGCCACGATGTCACCATTTACTTAGGATACATTGTTTGTATAACCGCCATGATGTCACCATTTACTTAGGATAAATTGTTTGTATAACCGCCATGATGTCACCATTTACTTAGGATACATTGTTTGTATAACCGCCATGATGTCACCATTTACTTATATACATTGTTTGTATAACCGCCATGATGTCACCATTTACTTAGGATACATTGCTTGTATAACCGCCATGATGTCACCATTTATTTAGGATACATTGTTTGTATAATCGCCATGATGTCACCATTTACTTAGGATACATTGTTTGTATAACCACCATGATGTCACCATTTACTTAGGATACATTGTTTGCATAACCGCCATGATGTCACCATTTACTTAGGATACATTGTTTGTATAATCGCCATGATATCACCATTTACTTAGGATACATTGTTTGTATAATCGCCATGATGTCATCATTTACTGAGGATACATTGTTTGTATAATCGCCATGATGTCACCATTTACTTAGGATACATTGTTTGTATAACTGCCATGATGTCACCATTTACTTAGGATACATTGTTTGTATAACCGCCATGATGTCACCATTTACTTAGGATACATTGTTTGTATAATCGCCATGATATCACCATTTACTTAGTATTCATTGTTTGTATAACCGCCATGATGTCATCATTTACTTAGGATACATTGTTTGTATAATCGCCATGATGTCACCATTTACTTAGAATACATTGTTTGTATAATCGCCATGATGTCATCATTTACTGAGGATACATTGTTTGTATAATCGCCATGATGTCACCATTTACTTAGGATACATTGTTTGTATAACCACCATGATGTCACCATTTACTTAGGATACATTGTTTGCATAACCGCCATGATGTCATCATTTACTTAGGATACATTGTTTGTATAATCGCCATGATATCACCATTTACTTAGGATACATTGTTTGTATAATCGCCATGATGTCATCATTTACTGAGGATACATTGTTTGTATAATCGCCATGATGTCACCATTTACTTAGGATACATTGTTTGTATAACTGCCATGATGTCACCATTTACTTAGGATACATTGTTTGTATAACCGCCATGATGTCACCATTTACTTAGGATACATTGTTTGTATAATCGCCATGATATCACCATTTACTTAGTATTCATTGTTTGTATAACCGCCATGATGTCATCATTTACTTAGGATACATTGTTTGTATAATCGCCATGATGTCACCATTTACTTAGGATACATTGTTTGTATAATCGCCATGATGTCATCATTTACTGAGGATACATTGTTTGTATAATCGCCATGATGTCACCATTTACTTAGGATACATTGTTTGTATAACTGCCATGATGTCATCATTTACTGAGGATACATTGTTTGTATAATCGCCATGATGTCACCATTTACTTAGGATACATTGTTTGTATAACCGCCATGATGTCACCATTTACTTAGGATACATTGTTTGTATAACCGCCATGATGTCACCATTTACTTAGGATACATTGTTTGTATAACTGCCATGATGTCACCATTTACTTAGGATACATTGTTTGTATAACCGCCATGATGTCACCATTTACTTAGGATACATTGTTTGTATAATCGCCATGATGTCATCATTTACTGAGGATACATTGTTTGTATAATCGCCATGATGTCACCATTTACTTAGGATACATTGTTTGTATAACTGCCATGATGTCACCATTTACTTAGGATACATTGTTTGTCTAACCGCCATGATGTCACCATTTACTTAGGATACATTGTTTTTATAATCGCCATGATATCACCATTTACTTAGTATTCATTGTTTGTATAACCGCCATGATGTCATCATTTACTTAGGATACATTGTTTGTATAATCGCCATGATGTCACCATTTACTTAGTATACATTGTTTGTATAACCGCCATGATGTCACCATTTACTTAGGATACATTGTTTGTATAACCGCCATGATGTCATCATTTACTTAGGATACATTGTTTGCATAGCCGCCATGATGCCACCATTTACTTAGGATACATTGTTTGTATAACCGCCATGATGTCACCATTTACTTAGGATACATTGTTTGTATAACCGCCATGATGTCACCAATTACTTAGGATACATTGTTTGTATAGCCGCCATGATGCCACCATTTACTTAGGATACATTGTTTGTATAACCGCCATGATGTCACCATTTACTTAGGATACATTGTTTGTATAACCGCCATGATGTCACCATTTACTTAGGTTACATTGTTTGTATAATCGCCATGATGTCACCATTTACTTAGGATACATTGTTTGTATAACCGCCATGATGTCACCATTTACTTAGGATACATTGTTTGTATAACCGCCATGATGTCACCATTTACTTAGGATACATTGTTTGCATAACCGCCATGCTGCCACCATTTACTTAGGATACATTGTTTGTATAACCGCCATGATGTCACCATTTACTTAGGATACATTGTTTGTATAACCGCCATGATGTCACCATTTACTTAGTATACATTGTTTGTATAATCGTCATGTTGTCACCATTTACTTAGGATACATTGTTTGTATAACTGCCATGATGTCACCATTTACTTACATGTAGTATACATTGTTTGTATAACCGCCATGATGTCACCATTTATTTAGGATACATTGTTTGTATAACCGCCATGATGTCACCATTTACTTAGGATACATTGTTTGTATAACTGCCATGATGTCACCATTTACTTAGGATACATTGTTTGTATAACCGCCATGATGTCACCATTTACTTAGGATACATTGTTTGCATAACCGCCATGATGTCACCATTTACTTAAGATACATTGTTTGTATAACCGCCATGATGTCACCATTTACTTAGGATACATTGTTTGTATAACCGCCATGATGTCACCATTTACTTAGGATACATTGTTTGTATAACCGCCATGATGTCACCATTTACTTAGGATACATTGTTTGTATAACCGCCATGATGTCACCATTTACTTAGGATACATTGTTTGTATAACCGCCATGATGTCACCATTTACTTAGGATACATTGTTTGTATAACCGCCATGATTGACTGCCGCGATATACTGCGGACTAGATTATTAAGTAAACAACATGCAAGCATTCAATCAATCAAGTATAGACCCGCATCATTATATTTATCAAATTTCTTAAGGTATTAAATTTCCGCACACCCAGTTCCAATCCAATCATCAACACAATAATTCATAGGAAAAAAAATTTCATTAGGGGTCACGAGTACCAGAACATACTATATTATTATATCCTTTTTTCCAGTTAAGATGCATTCGTGTAGAAAACGTCTACATGCCTAAAATAATTTATTTTAAGTTTAAAAAGCAGTAAAACTGATTTTACCGATAACATCAATAATTTTGTTTAAAAAATATGTTTAAATTGCCTAAAATTTGAATTTTTTTCTTAATCCACGATATAATTCTGATCGTATTGTACGTGAAGGAAGTATTAAAATCAAACATTCTATTGACCATGAAATTGGCATGTTCTATTTATTTATTTCAACGCAGTTTTTCGAAGTTGGGGGTATGCATTATATCCCGGATCCAAACTTCCTTGTATATTTTTATTGGACAATTGATGGTCATAATGATTAAATTCACACACACCCACCATATGTCGGAAAAATAAACCTAAAAGTACTAAGAACAGTTTGAAGATACCAAAGGGATAATCAGAATCCGTAGATCGAAGACGAACATACAACAAAATGGCGAACAGACAGCACAATGGCCAAAAGAAAAAGTACAAAAGGACAAATAACGATCTACAAAACATACACATAAAACTAAAGATCGAGTAACACGAACCCCACTGAAAACCGATGTTGAGCGGATACATTTTTAGTTCTCACTCGATGGGATTTGAAGTTACCTTTGATACACTGCAGCACCAATCGCTTAACGAATACACAGGACGAATACAAACAAACAAACAAAAAACACAATACAGGACGAATACAAACAAACAAACAAACAAAAAACCCAACACAGAAAACTAAAAAGATGAGCAACACGGACCTCACCAAAAACCCAACACAGAAAACTAAAAAGATGAACAACACGGACCTCACCAAAAACACAACACAGAAAACTAAAAAGAGGAGCAACACGGACCTCACCAAAAACACAACACAGAAAACTAAAAAGAGGAGCAACACGGACCTCACCAAAAACACAACACAGAAAACTAAAAAGATGAGCAACACGGACCTCACCAAAAAACACAACACAGAAAACTAAAAAGAGGAGCAACACGGACCTCACCAAAAAACCCATATGCTCGCGAAGGGTAAGCAGTTCCTGCTTTTTATAAGACATCCGCCATGCTATCCATATTGTCAATACGCAAGCAAACTTAAATAAGACATGAGGCCTCCCACAAACAACTTGGGGTAAAGACGAACAGAACATCGTCTTTATGTAGAAATCGTAGCGGACATCACAACACGGAACTCAGAACATCAAGACATATGATAGGACAAAATGTTCGACAACAATATGCACACTTTAAAAGTATTATTTTTGTGGTGTTTTTATTTTCGCTATTTTCGAGATCAGTATGAAACCACTGAACTTATGATTAAGCTATTCATGTGATTAGCCCTAATTACATTTTTAATTCCTAATCACATAATTAGCTAATGCAATGATTAAATATGATTTTAATACCGTATTGATTAAAAACAGTTCAGCGACATAATCTAATCATTGCATTAGCCAAGTATGTGATTAGGAATTAGGGCTAATCATATGATTAGTTTAATCACAAGTTCAACAACGGACCTCTCAAAAATGTATGTCTTGCTTCTATTAAAATACAATATTATGTGGGGTTAGACTGGTGTATGAGCTATATATAGGTAGCTCAAGTCTTGTTTCAATCGAGAAGGTCCAGATAGCAATGATAATTATCTCATATTTGATAGATGAAGGACCTCTTATGACAACATTATAAGTATTACATTACAAATGGCTCATTGTGTATCCTTGGTTTTGTTTTATGCAGCTTATCATCAATTTGTGAGATAAATATAATGATCAATCTGGGATCTTATGGCTAGCCATCACATTGTTAAGTAATCGCCAGCCATCACTTCAGCATGAAACGAAAATTTTGATATTTTCCCTAATTCTTATCGAACGGATCGATCACGTATTTGAACCCGAAACGTTTTTTGATACTAGTATACGCTAGGGGCCGGAGCCTTTTGTACAAATAGAGCTCATCGTAATTAGATAGAATGAGAAGCTTGATACTTGATAGTGCTCCAGCTTCTAAATGACTTTTTAGCATTATGTAATATGTTTGAAAGAAGTGACATGAAAGTGAAAAGCATAATCATAATTTACATAAGTAAAATATCTGAATTTTTACAGTGCAAAAATAAAACTAGGCAGAATTATAAAGATGACAACAGCTAAAGGGTTGGAATCTTACCTCATGTTTATGAATTGGGAGTTTGTACGACCTAATTCATTATCAGGAGTTTAGGCTTCGTTTTTATCTGCAAAGTTCTTATAATATCCAGGTTTTGTGTTTAAGGGGGTGTATAGCCAAGATATCTAGGTACCCAACGTGCAAAGGATAAAGCCTTGGTAGGAGGCAAGGTGCAAAGCTTTCCGGAATTTCCTGAGAATTTAGAAAATGCAGCCATTTCTGATAAAGTATTAATTACCCCTGTTGGTATCTTCCATTTTATCTTTGCCAATATAGGGAGTGGGCCACACATACATGGCCCCTCTAAATCAGCGCCTGATATCTCTAAATTTAATGATCACAAACTTTATCTAAATGCTAGGAATTATTATGACTTGTGAGTGCATGCTGCTCGTTGTCGTCTGTAGCAATATAAAAATATATTGTATTGTAAATAAAGTGAAATCTATAGTAATGATAACATGGTAACATTTTTAGTATGCATAATGTGTTATCATATATTTTATTTAGGTTTGTTTATTGGTAATATCAGTAAACTGTGAACAAATTTTGGAAATACCAAAGGTGAGAGTGGAAGCCACAATTCGAAGAAGAGGCTAAAAGAATGAAAACAAACAACAAAAACACGTTGGGTAACATTGGTATGTTTTTATTAATGTTAAATATTATAGTTATAAATCTCTGTAAATGACATTTCGTGTTGTGTTTATCAAGTCATCCTATTCATGGTGTAAATTTTCTCCTGTTTTTGTTGACGTTTGTATTGTCGTTTTGTTGCACATTCTCGACATATAAGAGCTATCATCTAGTCCTAACCGAAGAGAAGCGTCAACAAGTATATATTTAATACCTCTATCCTTCTGACAGGTCAACTTCGTAAATCAGCAAAAGTAGCAATATTTACGACCATTTTCCTAAAATTTTAATAATAACTCATAAATCTATTTTTACTATTACCCAATATTATTAAATTGTACCTGAAAATGTTTTGCTGGTTTTGTTTATCATGTGTAACGGAATGTTGTACAATGATATAAAAATAACAATTTTGCTATTACACATGTACTACTAAATTTCCCCGCGTTTTAACTGGAAATGGATTAATTTGTGATTTACATTTTATTAAGAAACATAATGTGCCATTTTTAAATTTCATTTGTCTTCCAGCTATTTATATACTGTCTGACAGTCAAGTCCTTATTTTGTTGTATAATCCCGATCCGATTTACGAATAATTTTGCACAAGGAAAACGGAGATCTATAAAAAATAAACAGATTGATCTTTTTGACTTCCCTTTCTTCCGTCGTGCTATTTTAAGTCTATTAGATTAGACTGGAAATAGCATCAGGGAATGAAGAGGAAAAACAATTTGTCGCTTTACCAGCGAGCGCAACATAAAACTAAATGTATAAGTGAATATAATAAATTGTTAGAGGTTTATGGTGTTTAACGCCACTTTCAACAATATTTCAGTTATATCGTGGTGGTCAGTCTTACAGGTAGAGAAAATCGGAGTACACCGAGAAAACCACGCCCTGCCGCAAGTGACTGACAAAAATTATCGCAACTGTAATGTTGTATTGAGTACACTTCTCCATCAGCTGGATTCGAACTCAACAACTTTAATGGTGATAGGCACTGACTGCATATGTTGTTGTAAACGCAACTACCATACGATCACGACCATGACGGTCCTTATAAATTATTTGATCTTTTTAATGTTTTAAAAAAATAGCTTACTAAGTAAATGAAAGGAAATATTTCTTCGTTTTAAAAGAGTTTTTAACCGACACTGTTTAATTACAGTAGCTTATCTGTATTTTCACATAGCATATCACGAAATATACCGGTGAATGTAGGTCAGACCATGGTCGTGAAAGATGAATGCGGGAAAATCGGATATGAAAGAACCATTACAATAATTATATGATACCAACAATTTGCAAGATTAAGCAAGAGACTGATTGTTGTTTTATTCTGCTATATCATGGCGAGAAGCATGCTGCATTCGATAAGGTTAGGATAATGGCCGCATTCGACCACCGCCATTAGTTGGATTTTAGTGTTAATTCACTGAAACAATATTCCTCGGGTAGACAACACAACAATATTCCTCGGGTAGACAACAAAACAATATTCCTCAGGTAGACAACAAAACAATATTCCTCGGGTAGACAACAAAACAATATTCCTCGGGTAGACAACAAAACAATATTCCTCGGGTAGACAACAAAACAATATTCCTCGGGTAGACAACAAAATAATATTCCTCGGGTAGACAACAAAACAATATTCCTCGGGTAGACAACAAGACAATATTCCTCGGGTAGACAACAAAACAATATTCCTCGGTTAGACAACAAAACAATATTCCTCGGGTAGACAACAAAACAATATTCCTCGGGTAGACCACAAAACAATATTCCTCGGTTAGACAACAAAACAATATTCCTCGGGTAGACAACAAAACAATATTCCTCGGGTAGACAACAAAACAATATTCCTCGGGTAGACAACAAAACAATATTCCTCGGGTAGACAACAAAACAATATTCCTCGGGTAGACAACAAAACAATATTCATCGGTTAGACAACAAAACAATATTCATCGGGTAGACAACAAAACAATATTCCTCGGGTAGACAACAAACAATATTCCTCGGGTAGACAACAAAACAATATTCCTCGGGTAGACAACAAAACAATATTCCTCGGGTAGACAACAAAACAATATTCCTCGGGTAGACAACAAAACAATATTCCTCGGGTAGACAACAAAACAATATTCCTCGGGTAGACAACAAAACAATATTCCTCGGGTAGACAACAAAACAATATTCCTCGGGTAGACAACAAAACAATATTCCTCGGGTAGACAACAAGACAATATTCCTCGGGTAGACAACAAAACAATATTCCTCGGGTAGACAACAAGACAATATTCCTCGGGTAGACAACAAAACAATATTCCTAGGGTAGACAACAAAACAATATTCCTCGGGTAGACAACAAAACAATATTCCTAGGGTAGACAACAAAATAATATTCCTCGAGTAGACAACAAAACAATATTCCTCGGGTAGACAACAAAACAATATTCCTCGGGTAGACAACAAAACAATATTCCTCGGTTAGACAACAAAACAATATTCCTCGGGTAGACAACAAAACAATATTCCTCAGGTAGACAACAAAACAATATTCCTCGGGTAGACAACAAAACAATATTCCTCGGGTAGATAACAAAACAATATTCCTCGGGTAGACAACAAAACAATATTCCTCGGGTAGACAACAAAACAATATTCTTCGGGCAGACAATAAAACAATATTCCTCGGGTAGACAACAAAACAATATTCTTCGGGTAGACAACAAAACAATATTCCTCGGGTAGACAACAAAACAATATTCCTCGGGTAGACAATAAAACAATATTCCTCGGGCAGACAATAAAACAATATTCCTCGGGTAGACAACAAAACAATATTCCTCGGGTAGACAATAAAACAATATTCCTCGGTTAGACAATAAAACAATCGATGCGGTTCCAATTCACGATGAAAACTAATTGGCTGTTTATGTGGACTTTCATTGTTTCCAGAACAAAACTTCTAAACGCTTAAATGTTTCTTGTCATGTATTCGATGGACTTCAGTTTTCTGGATCTTTGAATAGAGTTATATAAACTCCGAGATTGACCATTTGACAAAGACGTCCTCATCCATAAAAGATCAAAACAAAATATGCCTTCATAATTAAAATTCTAACATTTTATTTAGGTGCTTACATATAAGAGGAGAGTGTGTTAGGAAATATCAACGGGGTCCGTTATTTTACACTTGAAGTGATTTATAAAATAGTTGGCCTGCTGTTCATCTCGTTTCATTTCTGCAGTACATTGCCCTGTCAATAGTCATCTCACCATTGCAGATTTATTTTTACGTGTTATCCCAACAATACCACCAATACCTTTAAAGTCTTGAAAGTTCATGATTTCTGGTGAATAACAAATTCATCGGAATCAAATGCTGCTTTGACCTTGTCTGCAAGCAATTCCTGTGTGTAAATAGGGGTCCAGCAAGATCTAGAACAATTAGTGTTGTTCGTGATGAAGAAGTGTGGTAGCAAGCATGCTAATTACGGCTATACTAATTACCAACTAAAACAAACAATATAAAGACAGATAAATAAACACATGATACAAAAAATGTACATAAAAACTAATGAAAATCATAATGAAATGCAAAATTATCAAAATTATTTAATATTCAATAGTATATACAACATAAATCTAGAATACAAGTCTTCAATAACGATAATTACAGATTTTGTACAGTGAAACATGTCTAAACCGAACTCTGGATAAACTGAAATCCTGTATAAACCAAACTTTAATTAAAACCCAAATATAGGTAATCTCTGTTAATTTAACCTGTATAAACCGAAATATGTCTATTCCGAACACAAAAGTTAGCCCCCTAATGAGTTTGGTTTAGACAGGTTTTACTGTACATCTCTAATCTTGTGTTGGTCTATCATAAAATATCAAAATGTTACTTTACAGGATGCATGAGATTGACTGTGTAACTATCAAATTATTCCTAATAGAAGTAAATTATACATAGAACCCTACTAAATGTCACCGTCAGATTTTATATATAAAATGTCTTAAATTAATGAAAGAAGATCTAGAATTGAACACTACTTGTACACATGTGAATGAAGCACTAGAATGAAATAACACTGCTGTCCTCAATTATATTTGTAATGTTATCAGAAAATGTTTCTGCAGTGTCTAGAGATGTGTAGTTTGATGAATAGCCGATACAACAGTATAAACTTCCATTTCTAATATGCGACAACCCAACAAAGATTGGACTATAATCCGGTTTTATGTCCGAAATAATCTGGAAATTTTCAATTTGGAAGTTTTTAGCCGTTTTTGGTTCTAGAGTAGCAACTTGGTCGACATTAGACAATAGGAATACAGTTTGTGACTTCCCCTTGTTTCGTTCTCCTGTGGCCCATCTAGGAACATCTTCGTGTAATACTGTTAATGGCTTATTGTTGTTGAGTGCAATAGATGTTTTACTTTTAATTATCCTGGCAAGATCCCAGAAGACATCTTGTGATAAACTTGTTTCTGTTATATCTAAATTTATTGACACTGGGCATGTAACTACAGCCATTCCTGGGTAAAACGGGGAATTTTCTTTCATATATCTGCGCAAATTTGTCATAAAGGCAAATTCAAATTTTACTGAGAAATTGCATTCTTTTTTCTCCAAAAGTTTTCCAAATGACATCAACATGGCCGCTAATAAAGCAGAATTTTTGGACACCATTTCTTTTTTGCATTTATCAGAAAATCTTTCAACAGTATGTCCTTCGATTGTTTTCCACACGGACGCAGAAATAATTCTACTGGTATCCCGAAGTGATTTTATCTCTTCTTTGTAACAATATTCGTACGCCTCAAGTGCTGTAATGGTATTATCACTTTCTGACGGAGTATTTTCTGGCGAACTACTTTCTGTAATTCTTACATTGTTATTTCTTATGCCTTCAATTTGTTCAATAGAAGGTGAAAATGGGAACTTTGTGCAAGTCTGATGAAACCTTCCGTTCTGTATATCTTTTAAAATGTTCAAGAAATCGAACACAATCAGATGGGTATATGGAAAATCAGCGATACTATGGTGGATTGAGAATATAAATTGAAATAAATTATTTTTATAATTATAACTATTTTGAATCCAGATAAATTTCCACGGAGGTGTGTTGTTGTATTCGTCAATATTTCTATTAAACAGATGTTTTGTTGCTTGAACCCAATCGAAGGTCTCAATCTCATTCACGCTGATTGGGAAATTTTTCATTTCAATGAAATCCAAACTGTTTTTACTTTTTGATATATTCATTCTCAAATTAGGATGGTGGTCTGTTAATATTTCAAGTGCAGAATGTACTTGATGCCTTTCGACACACTTCCGGCAAGATAGTAATACCATACAAGGTATTATTTTACCATCTTCATAGAATAACCTTTCAAGACATCCAAGAGGTCTCGTCAGATGAGATTGAAATTTACGTCTTGAAATAGTTGTAACAGCATTTCCATGAAATCTGCAACATAAATATAGTTATCAATATGAAAAGTTTGACGATATCAAAGGGGTAATCAGACGCCATAAATCGAAGGAGGACAGACAATACAATGGCCAAAATAAAAAGGACAAACAACGATAGATTTACTTACTTGATTGCATATTTTTTCCTAGTACATGCTAAAATCGCTACATAAATATTCCTTTAACTTTCTTAAACCGTTAAATAATTATTACTATTGCCTTCACCTCCCTTAACCATTACATAGGCACTCCTTTTACCTTTCCTTAAACTTTCATATACGTTTTCTATCCACCAACCTATACCAAAAGGGTAATCGGAGGTCGTAAATCCAAACATAGACAATACAATAATAGCCTTTAATCAGAAGTCGTAAATCCAAACATAGACAATACAATAATAGCCTTTAATCAGATGTCGTAAATCCAAACATAGACAATACAATAATAGCATTTAATCAGAAGTCGTAAATCCAAACATAGACGAAAAGACAAACAATGGTTCACAAAACACTACACAGAAAAGATTGAGCAACATAAGTATATGCTTCTTTCTGAATCTTTTGTGATATTTATGCAATTTCTATCTTAATTGTATTATTATGAAAAGAAAGCTTAATCAGTGATAATCAACTATTCAATCATTATCTGACACCAAAACGAACAATAAACCTATGAAAAATACAATGCTTAAACCAACGGGATTCGAACCAACATCTTCTACTCACAACAACAAAAATCCTTGTGCGTATATATATATTAGTTTCTGGTACATATTCTTACCTGTTTAAAAGACCACTTTTGAAAACCAACCTTGCAGCAAACATGATACACACCTGAAAAATAATTAAAATGATGTAATGTAATGTAGCATGTTCGAGGTTTCATCGACATGACGATAGCAATCGCTTACCAGCAACAATTAAGCCCATGTGATTGTAAAATGATTTGCAAATCATATTTATCGAATTAATCCGGATTAATTTGCATATATGGAAACCCGGTCTTTTTAACCTGTTTTTTTTTCCCCCTGTTAAATCCTATATGTGACCAGAAAGCCAACACCTACACCACTCCTAAAGAAAAATGATATGACACTATTTCACAAATACAATTGCCACACGATTTGCTCGTGTCAAATGCTCGTCTATATGAACAACTAATAATTTGTGTGATGCAACTTATTCAACACCATCTTCATCAATGTAACATCTAAATATAGACTGAAGATATGTGTCTAGACCATAAGAAGATTCATGTCGGGTTTCACCATTGCTTGACTACAGGGCCTTGTCACTAACCACGTAAATATACTATCAATGTATAAACATGTACAAGGGCGGACACCTTTTTTTACCCCCGCTCGCTTCAAGTCGTGTTTGTTTTTTAAATTCCTTCTAATATATTTAAAACCCTGTTTGGTTCAACTCCCAAGACCTTATTCTTTTCAAAAAATATCATGACCTCCCCTCGACTACCTCTTGTGAAGGCGCAGCGGTCGTTTTTGTCAGTTTGGAATTAACTAAGGAAACCATAAGTGGAAATTATCGGAACTCTTCTCCATTTACCGTTTAATATTTTATGTTTAAGCAGTTTTCGTTGTTAAGTGTTTTCTAAGGAAATTAATTCATATCTCAACAGAAAGTATAGGTATCTATCTGTCCAATTTGGCTTCCATTTAGACATTTTTTATTTTCAACAGTCACGAATAGTAACATTCAAACACACCCGACATTGAATGTTTACCCGCACAAAGTAATAAAAGCTGCATTATCTATTTATTGAAAAATTAAAGCGAAATTACCAAGGATGAGTAAATATAATATTAAACGGTAAATGGAGAAGAGTTCCGATAATTTCCACTTAAGGTTTCCTCAGTTAAGTCCAAACTTAAATAGTTACGTGCATACTGCTTAATATTATCACTTAACTAAGGGATTCCTTAGTGGAATCTTAGTTTAAGGGATACTTAAGTTAAGATGTTTTATGCATACCGGCCCAGAGTCTTAACCTTTTGAAGACTAAATGTGCATCGTACATTTGTATATGATGTACATGTAAGTAGGTATATACATGTAAACAATGTACAATATCTGATGGTGTCAATTGACGAGGCAATGTATCATTTAAATTTAAAGGGGCATTATCTGCCAAAATCGTAATTTTTTGTTACCCATAAAAACTATCAGATATGATTGATGCCTTAATAAAACGTGTTTCTGTAACTTATAAATGTTATGAAATGTACGCGCATCGGGGAGAAAAGGTGCAATGCTCGTGTTTTGAGATCGATCAAGAAATGGACGCCATCTTATTAATTATCGGCATTGTTTACGGAGTTTGCCGAATCGTCATTAAATCAGTACAACAATGCACTTATTTCTTATTTTCTGTGAATCTGTTTTTAGTCGGCGTTAATTACGGACAAAGAACCATGCAAGTTTGCAGTTAATAAGCGACAAAATACAAATTATTCGTTTTTACGTCACTAGTAAGGTCAGTTGCATACGGAGAAAGCGAGGTCAAATTATTTGCTTGCAAGGAAACAATAAATCGATGGTAATTTTCGTTCTCAAAAGGCGAAAAGTGGTACGATAAGCTGCTTAATGTGAAATATTTACCTTTATTTCATCATTTTAAAGCTATTTACCAATTTCCAAAACATATAATTTTTTTGGTCAAAATCGTAGCTAATGCCGCTTTAATGTTTTATTAGATCACTCAGTTTTTAAGCTCTACTTGTCTGTGCAAGATATCTCTGCATTTTCTAATGAAACAAAATATACACATGTAATCACAGGGCCTTGTCACTATCCACGTAAATATACTATCAATGTATAAACATGCAAAAAAAGTCAAAATGGAAGTCAAATGGCGGAATAATAGGATCTAAGGCAAAATCGTGCTGTAATGGAGTGCAACATCACTTTCTGAGGGTAAGATGGTTATGAATCAATATAGAAAAATGATTGGTGAAGCGATTTATATAAGGGCTTCTGGTAGAAAATAAAATCCGATAGCCACAAAACGTGGAAATGTGCCGACAAAGAGTTGGAGAGGCAAATCCGCTGTTTTTCTTATGTAGAGCTCTCTGACGTCCCACGCTCTGGCAAAAAAAAATGCCGCACAGGAATCTCGGACTACCCTTGGCCCTGTCCTACTAACTTCGGCTCCTTGTCTTCATGTAGGCTAAATATATCTACTAACTAAAAAAGGGACAGCACCGCTTAAAGCATGTTTCATTGCAAAGGAATGTAAAAAAAGAATAGTGTATTACTTTACTGTTATTTTCTAAACCCTGCTTTATCACATGGTTCAACCGGATGCTTACAAAGAATGCCAGACAACTCGGCCCGCGGACAACTCGGACCGTAGTAAAGGACTTGTCGGACCGTAGTCCAAGACTACTCGGACCGTATGTTAAGACAACTCGGACCGTATTATTGATATTTAATTGTAAATAATAAATAGTGAATTTCAGATATTATGAGGATATATATTTCTTCTGAAAAAAATATTTGTTTAATTATGTTTAGAATTATCAATTAACTTAACTTACTAGTATAGGAATGAGGAATGTATTTGATTCAGCATCCAAACTTGTAGATCAGATTCTTGAGGAACATGCCGACCCAAGAGAACCGGAACACAGTCGACCTGCCTACAACAACATTTGTTTACCATTAGTCATTATAGAATTAAAATAAAACTTGATCTATATTATTACATATAAATTGTCCAATATATATTAGCTGCAATAATGTAGCTCCTGTGACAAACTTGTGTCTCGGCAGAGCTACAACGCGGTCCCATTCGTCACAATGGAGCAAAACAAAAAGTTGCAGTTGAAACATAAAAACTCACTATTTACGCTTCAAACATTTCATTATAACTATTACTGATGATCCCAGTCCTTGTTAAATCGGTTTGGCTGAGAAATATATGCTTTTCAAAGGTAGCAACAACCTTGTTCAAATTTATCGATCGTTTGCAATAACGGAAACTACTGAAGGCGGAACTTTTCTAAATATGGTATTTCTTTAGAAATGCCTGTACCAAGTCAGGGTCATTACGGTTTTCACAGTTTTCCGGTTGTTGACTGATTTTGTCTGTTTATATACTTATGAGTTTTGACTTTCCTTTGTAAGATTGCTCGGAGTTCGGTAATTTTGTTATTACCCTTATTTACTACACGTAGTAAACGGCTGATGTAAACATTCACGCCTCAAATCGCCAAATATGGTATCGACATGCAAATAGTGAGGCCGGAAATGACGAAATTCAAAATGTTCAGAGAGAAAGTAAACATGGATTTTTATTTTGTGGGAATTACATTCTAAAATACTGGTAGGTAATAAAAACTTGTTATAATAATGGACAAAAGGAAAGGTTATGTCTTATTATTGATAAATGCAGGCGTCAGAAACTGTAAACGAGCGCAAAAAATCTCGGCGGCTGCTCCATTACATGTAATGGCATCCCGTTATAACCCTTGCGAGTAAGCGAGCATTTAGGGTTTTATTATTAGATTAGAACTAAATATATATATGTCTTCATGTTTCTTAATTGTTGATTTTCTCCTATTTTCAGACAGCGTATAACAGCCGTCGTGATGATGTCTACAAGTTTTTACGACAGGTGTTTGCACTTCCTTTTCTCCCCGCCGACCATATACCAGTCACCTTCAACACACTGAAAGAGAACTTCTCTCCCCGCCGACCATATACCAGTCACCTTCAACACACTGAAAGAGAACTTCTCTCCCCGCCGACCATATACCAGTCGCCTTCAACACACTGAAAGAGAACTTCTCTCCCCGCCGACCATATACCAGTCACCTTCAACACACTGAAAGAGAACTTCTCTCCCCGCCGACCATATACCAGTCACCTTCAACACACTGAAAGAGAACTTCTCTCCCCGCCGACCATATACCAGTCGCCTTCAACACACTGAAAGAGAACTTCTCTCCCGCCGACCATATACCAGTCACCTTCAACACACTGAAAGAGAACTTCTCTCCCCGCCGACCATATACCAGTCACCTTCAACACACTGAAAGAGAACTTCTCTCCCCGCCGACCATATACCAGTCACCTTCAACACACTGAAAGAGAACTTCTCTCCCCGCCGACCATATACCAGTCGCCTTCAACACACTGAAAGAGAACTTCTCTCCCCGCCGACCATATACCAGTCACCTTCAACACACTGAAAGAGAACTTCTCTCCCCGCCGACCATATACCAGTCACCTTCAACACACTGAAAGAGAACTTCTCTCCCCGCCGACCATATACCAGTCGCCTTCAACACACTGAAAGAGAACTTCTCTCCCCGCCGACCATATACCAGTCACCTTCAACACACTGAAAGAGAACTTCTCTCCCCGCCGACCATATACCAGTCACCTTCAACACACTGAAAGAGAACTTCTCTCCCCGCCGACCATATACCAGTCGCCTTCAACACACTGAAAGAGAACTTCTCTCCCCGCCGACCATATACCAGTCACCTTCAACACACTGAAAGAGAACTTCTCTCCCCCGCCGACCATATACCAGTCGCCTTCAACACACTGAAAGAGAACTTCTCTCCCCGCCGACCATATACCAGTCACCTTCAACACACTGAAAGAGAACTTCTCTCCCCGCTGACCATATACCAGTCACCTTCAACACACTGAAAGAGAACTTCTCTCCCCGCCGACCATATACCAGTCACCTTCAACACACTGAAAGAGAACTTCTCTCCCCGCCGACCATATACCAGTCACCTTCAACACACTGAAAGAGAAAGCCACCACTCAGCAGTTGCAGAGCGTTATGACTTAATTACATCCAAGGCACTTGGTTTGACAGCACTGTTTGGGCCGTTACTGCATGGAGTGTGTTTGGGAAGAGTGTCCGTACCAACTACGATGTAGAAGGTTGGCACAACCGTGTCAACACCCACGCATAGAAGAGCAACTTACAGTTCTACCTCCTGATCGAACTGATGTACAAGGAAGCATCCAAGATACTGCTGCAACTGAAGCAAACTACGTCGCCGACAACGAAAACAGACCAAGATGGCCGGTACAGTGTAAAATCTTACAGTTATGGGACGACTACGCCAACAACAAGATTACAGCTAGTCATCTACTGAAGAAGTGTGGCAGCCTTTATACTCCCGGTGTGTAAAGTGTTTAGTGACATTGTATGCATTTGAATGAATAGATGTATATATATGTGCTGATGTTATGATAATGATATTTCTAGTGCTTGTCCATGTTCTATATTAACTATTTCTATAAGCGTTTTTTAGAAAACAGATTATGCCCCCTATGTATATTTGAAGTGGAAGATGAATTGCACTTCACTATAAAATGTACCAAACTCCAAGAGTTGAGAAATAAAATTTATCAGAAAATTTCAGATATTTTACCCTCTTTCTATAATCTTTCAGACACTGAAAAATTCCATCTCATATTTGGTAGTAATGATTATGATGTCAGTAAATGTTGCATAAAAGGTATTAGTGAGATGTACAAATTTAGATGTTCATTAACTTAATTTATTCCACTATATATATCATTAAAATATATATTCATACATATTAAGTTTATGTGTTTTATTAAACATTATATACTTATATTATGATAGGGACAATGATAACTGTCTGTAAGCCTGTACCTCCTCAGTCAAATTGAAAGAAAAAATACAGTGTTATTTATATATGTTTGCCTTGACATATACATGTACATGTACATACATATACTGATTAATATTTGTTATTTTGTATTGTGTTTGATGACGATCCAGATTTTGGATTTTAAATCAATAAAACCTTTAACTTTGACTTTGACTTTATCATGTTGAATTTGAATGAATAGATGTATGTATATATATATATGTGCTGATGTTATGATAATGATATTTCTAGTTCTTGTCTATGTTCTATATTAACTATTTCTATGTGCGCTTTTATATTATATCATCTCTAATAAAATATTTAAGAAAATATCTTATTTCTCTTTAATAAATTAGCTAATTATATACTGACAATTTACAGATACGGAATAAATGATGTCAAGATAATCACCATGCAATGCCGGTTCAACAAAAAAAATCACTTATCAGTTTACACAATAACGCATATATGATCATACATGATCAGGCTAGCTAGTTGATTGTAATGTACACACTAATCACATTCTAATTTTCACATGGCTTCACCTTGATTGCAGTAATTAGATCAATTGACACGAGTTTGATGACATTTTTATCAATCTTAGACATGGATTTTTAATGGCTAGACTATCTATCAAAATACTTGAAATGAAGTTGCACATATCTTTATGATTTCCGTCAATTTTATTATAAAAAAAACTAAGACAACAATAACTATTGATGGTCCGAGCATCTTTTCATACGGTCCGACTAGTCCTCGCTTACGGTCCGACTAGTCCTTTGGTCCGAGTTGTCTTGTTACCATTACAAATAATCTGTTGGTTTTTTTTTATCACTTCCGGTTCGACATATTGCGATGGAGAATCTTAAAGATATAATTGTTTCCTTGATTGTTTTACTTTTTACTTTTCTTGGTAAGAACCATACCACTACCCATTTATCTGCAATAGGCGATATACATGTAGTTGTCCAAGTTCAAGTGAAGGACAAGGTCACACATTATTGTTATTGTTTCAAAAGTCTCTCACAGTCTCTTAAATTTGACTTTGTTTCATGACAGTCCCTACCTCAACTGAGAAATAATAAAATAAAAATCAATGACATATAGCAAACTATGGACGAGTCTTGATAATAAGTTTATTGATTCACCAATCAAGGGCCCACAGGGGGCATACACATATGTAAAGTTTCACACTGGATCTGAGATATAGGGGACAAACCAGAACATGATCCACTAAATAATAATAATTATATTTATATTTTTAGAAATATAAAACCCCCAAACTATGTCCTTTTTCTTTTGTGTGTATGTCTCATTTATCAATCATGAATGTTTGTATTGTTAATGATGCCTCATGTGGGCCCTATGATGGGTCCGTAGAAATACTGCAAAGGACCTCCTTAGTGCACTAAGAGCCATACAAGTGCACTAAGGACATGATAGACGGGTCAAATGATAACAAAGAACCTTGCAAATGAATGTAAATGTTTTTAAATACATATTTATACCGGTTCAGTAGTCCGAGATTCCTCTGTCGTTTAACGGCATTGATAAAGTTGCTTGTAGCCGTTCAACGACAGAGCGTGCTATATACGGAAAACAGCGGATTTGTTCTCCAACTCTGGGTCAGCACATTTCCACGTTTCGTGGCTATCGGATTTTATTTTCTATCATAAACCTTAGTGGTGTACCGATCATCGGAAACATCGACTAATCAGTCGGACGTCATCATACGATCCGATGATCGATTCTTAAACCTTGTGGTCGATTCTGATTCTATAGTGTCTAAAATATATATGCTTAACTTTGTTCTTTGGTTGTTTTTGTTTTTGTTTTTGTTTTGTCTCCATACTGACAAAAATATTGCAGTTTTATCCCAGCTGGTTTTTTTTGCCCTCATAGTGACAAACATCTGGTAGTTTTGTCCAAGCGTATTTTTGACACTCACTGACTCAGTCAATACACATATTTGGACTAGTCTATTATTTATCTACTTCCCAGAATAGTCCATTTTATATCAGGTGTTACACATATGGAAAACGATCTTTTGTTTTGTTCTAAGTTAATGTTTACTAATGGAAAAATTATAGTTAAGTTTATAAATTTATGATACAATTTTATTTATATCTTTATTTTTGTCAATCATACTCTTGAAATAAAGACTACTTGATTAATTATAGTCAGTAAATACATTTAGCAGGCAATAGGGATCATTCACCGCTTCTCCCGTTTGGTGACGCTGCTGTTCCATAAGTGGTTACATGTGCGCTTGAATCACAAAGACGCTTGTATCTAACGTTAACCTAATGACGGCACAAACTTGGACAGTGCAAACATTGAAGGTTTAACTAGTACAGCGCGGGGTGGTATTACTTGTTAACAGTTAGAAGTATAGATTTAGTTGACGAGTATATGTAAAATAAAAGTATAAGTCTTAAAGTCATATGAAAAGAGTTTTATTATGAACATATTAAGAAATACAACGGACGTTTACAAGTCATATCGGCATGTACGTTGGTGTAGCCTATATTACATGATGTTAGGTCTATCTATATATAAGTAATCTTCAAATCTAAATCACACTCTTTAAAATTAGTTGGTACAAAATTATACATATAATATATTCCTTCTTTGTGTAGTGTTATTAACTGTTAAAGATTCGACAACAAGCGGATTAATCATAGCATTTATTTTGGAAAGATTTTGAGCAGATGTATTATGAATAGCATGATAAATAGTTAAATAAAGAAAATTCGCTGTTTCTTACTATTTTAAATTATTTTCGACAGATTTTGGTAGCACTCAAATAGTTTGTACAATCAGACTGGCGGATCATGGTACAAAGCCTGGAACTGCCATACAATGTAAAACTAAAGACTCAAATTGTCACCGACAGAATTCTGTCCGGGTTTTAAGTGGGATTCGTGCTGCTCAATCTTCAGTTTTCTGTGTAGTTTTTATTAGACCACTGTTTATCATTTTTTCCTTTTTCGATTGGCCATTGCATTGCCTGCCCGTCTTCGATTTATGACTTCCGATAACTCTTTTGGCATCTACAAACAAACTTTTCTAATCTGTTGACCTATTCACGCACCACTATACTATCCCAATTATCAAATTTATTTCATTGTAGTATATATGCCACATTATTTTTTGTGGGTTTATTCCATTCTAATGCAGGTAAAAACGTTATTTATAACTTAAGTTAGCTGCATGTTATTGAAATGAACAGTCAAACGATTTGAATTACAATTTCAGAAATGCTACGAAAAAATCGGAATTTGCATAAAACCCAGCGTTCTATACAATAAAAAAAGCATAGATAAAATGTAAACTACACGATTGGAAACGTACGGACTACTGGGTTTCGTGCTTAACACCACTTTCAACAAATTTCAGTTATATCGTTGGGGTCAGTTTTATTGGTGGAGGAAAACGGAGTGCACAGAGAAAACCACGTACCTGCCACAAGTCGCTGGCAAAATTGATCACATAATGTTGTATCGCCTGGGCAAGATTCGAACTCATAACATTAGTGTTGATAGGTACTGATTGCATAGGTAGTTGTAAATCCAACTACCAAACGATCACGTCCACGAAAACCCCTAACGGACTACTGAGTTAAATATTGTAGGGAATGTCAGTTAAGTTTTTTCTTTCTTTAAACTGGATATATCATACAGATAAAGAATATTTTTTGTTGGAAAAGTTTGGAAAATAATCACAAATATCTTCCCTTTGGATTGTTTATTAAAAACATAAATTTATTATTATTATTTTTTTTTAATCATTAGCCGTTTTGGGATTTATTTTGAATAAACTCCCCTTTCAAAGATATGAAGTACCAACTATGTTACTTGAAAAGGTGTCTATACACACAGATAGTCCATTTGTTCATTAATACAAGTTTTTTTTTAATTATTACTTGTTCTTTTTCTGTTTTTTTTGTTTAAAATTTTATATTACTGCCTAAAGGTATAAATGAATTTGTTGTGTTCCTGTGTATTGTACATTATGGTTTTGATTTTTTACCCTTTTACCCAGATTTTTATTATTGGTCATAAGGGGTTAACAAATTTCCCAGAACAAAAATTCTGCTTCAGAGTGCATTTTTTTTTCAGTTACAAAAATGTAGCATCGAAATCTTTTTATAAGAGTTAAATACACCCTTTTCCCCTATAGTACTAATGTTCATGTAAGAAATGAAATGTGATACACGTATACACCGTTAGGAATTTAATTAATAACCTAATATACCTGTCGTTCTGTAGTCAACTGTTCAAGCGAAATGGTTTTAAGTATAAGATACAGTACTATTTAAAAAAAAATACAGAATTTTCCTATTCATGTAATGCCCTTATAACATGAATAGGAAAATTCTGTAAACTCGTTCTCAAACAAAACTGTTCTCACAACTATTTATTTGATAAATTATAACATTATTGTACAAGTTAGATAAACTACTATTGAAACAAAAGAAGTTGCACCTATTGTGGGATATTCAATACGGGCCGCTTCTCTTTTGTTTAAAATAGTACTGTATTTTATACTTAAAACCATTTCGCTTGAACAGTTGACTACAGAACGACAGGTATATTAGGTTATTAATTAAATTCCTAACGGTGTATACGTGTATCACATTTCATTTCTTACATGAAAACTAGTTTTATAGGGGAAAAGGGTGTATTTAAATCTTATAAAAAGATTTCGATGCTACATTTTTGTAACTGAAAAAAAATGCACTCTGAAGCAGAATTTTTGTTCTGGGAAATTTGTTTTCCCTTTATGACCAATAATAAAAATCTGGTTAAAAGGGTAAAAAATTAAAACCATAATGTACAATACACAGGAACACAACAAATTCATTTAATTGACGTGTCCTTGTACCCAACGTTAACAATTCAAGCGTCCTCGAGATTAAAACGTTCTGCTAACCACTCATGGAACAACAGCGACGTCTGTCGAAAGAAATTTGGTGAATGATCCACATTGTCACCGATGATCGATAATCGGTCGATGTTGATGTAACGATCATCGATTTTGAAAACGTTACCGATTCCCATCACTAATAAACCTTATATAAATCGCTTCACCAATCATTTTTCTATTCATTCATAAACATCTTACCCTCAGAAAGTGGTGTTACACTCCATTACAGCACGATTTTGCCTTAGATCCTATGATTTCGACATTTGTCTTCCATTTTTCAAACATTTGTCACGTGACTACGAGAAAACTACGATTACCGCAATGTATCATGGGAGATGATTTGCATATAAACAAACAAACAAATATTTTTATTGCCAATCATAGGCGCCTGTTAAGGCAGAACAATTAACATAAAATTTAATACAGTTGATTATATTGATTGGTAATGATTTTAACAGCAAATTTAGTGAATTACAGATAACCATAAGAAGAAAAAAAATGTAGTACCTTGTCCAAAAACAAAAAGGGGGAACGTAACACATGCTCTTTCCGAAGCCCGTTGGTAACACTCTGCCATTGAATCTTTTCTTTCCAACACATTCTGTATTATTTCCTTCTGCTCTGCTTTGATCTGTAGATGGACTGTTTGTCCTGCAGAATACGCTTAAATGTATCGTCTTCCATGTGATTTGAATGTTGTTTACGTATGCAAACCAAATAATTTGGCACGCTGCATTAATTAGCTCCCATCATGCAATGCGTTGCTGTCATCATTCAGTTAGTATATCGCGAGATCACGTGTGTAGATTCGAAAATGGAAGTCAAATGGCGGAATAATAGGATCTAAGGCAAAATCGTGCTGTAATGGAGTGTAACACCACTTTCTGAGGGTAAGATGGTTATGAATGAATAGAAAAATGATTGGTGAAGCGATTTATATAAGGTTTATGATAGAAAATAAAATCCGATAGCCACGAAACATGGAAATGTGCCGATCCTATGGCTGTGAGGCAAATTCGATGGTTTCCGTATATAGCACCCTCTGTCGTTGAACGGCTACAAGCAACTTTATCAATGCCGTTAAACGACAGAGGAATCTCGGACTACGGTTCAGAAGTTATTTAATAATTTAACAACACGTGCCAGTAATCAGTTTAACTTGTGTAACGTGTGCATTCAAGTGGAACCAATAAACATGAAATGTGTATAGGGTTTCACCAGTGACTGTGTGTCTTCTGTCAGATCATAAACAATAATATTTAATAATCTATAAAAAGAAGAATGTGGAAGAAGAGTGTTTTTCTTTCAGATTTTGTTCTCTTATATATCTCGTTCCGAACTTGTTTTATTTGTAAAATGTCTAGAATATTTTCTGCCTGTAATTTGTCTTTTTTCTGTGTAATTGAGGAAACGAGACAAATAAGGGAACAACATCTTACTGGCTAAGATTTCGTAAAATTCAAATTCAGTTTTCAGCATTTATTTTGAACGTTGTATTCGTTTAAGGTATATATTTCTCGACAAAAACGAAACAATGTTCTAATAAATCTTACCAACTGATATTTGATATATTAATAAACTTTTAAAGTTTAAAATGTGTAAAGAAAACGGGGATGAGACCAATCTATAAAAAGAAGAATGCGGAAGAAGAGTGCTTTTCTTTCAGATTTTGTTCTCTTATATATCTCGTTCCGAACTTGTTTTACAGTCTTCGAAATTAGTCGGTGGTCCGGTGCCTGAGGCCAGTAAAATCGGTCTCGGGCTTGTAAAAATCCCAAAACTAGAAGTCCGACTGGCTTGTGCATTTTTTGTCTGAGAAGTGGTAAGTATTTTTGTTTCAGCTGTTGAAAGTTTTGTGAAGTTGCTGTTTCAATTATTTTTTAAATAAAGATAAACAATTTTGCCCTCTCGAGAAAGGAAAATTTGCAGTCGTAAATATCTCCATGTTTTGGAGAACCGCATATGCTATTGAATTGTACAGGTAAGTCCCGAGTCATCCGACAGAGAGGTTCAGAAATATTTACTTGGTCTTTGAAACGTTTGATGACACATGCGTTTTTTGTTGATATATGAACATCCGATTTGATATTGAATAATTATTTTAACTAGGACAAACATCGGTTATGGCTTTTTCCATAAAATATACCGAAGGTGTCCGCCCAGGTAAAAAGCTGCAGATGCTAAAGAGATCGGCAGAAGAAATGTATGATGCCAGTGCGGCGGTATTAACAAAAGGACTATTAAATTTCAAACCAGCTGGATGAAGGATCATCCCTGGTTATTTCATGACGAGGAAACAAACAGATAGATTGATTTTTTACGGTAGTGTCACACATGTTCGTGGACATACGATTATTCAACCTGAATGCGGTAAAACTAGAAACCTGGAAATTGTCTTCAATGCCTACATTGTTTCTATTAAACTTCATTAAAATAATAAAGTTGTTTTGATTATAAGAGCTTTGTCATTCACTAGTAATATTTGTGACCTTTGTTTTTGTGCATACAAATCAGCAGAACATGTGAAGTAGGTCACAAAATTTCGTGGAAATAGTTTGTTCTAAAAATAACTTTAAAAGGTAAGTAGCAGTATGGAAGCCCAATGGTGACCACAAAATTATGATTTACTATAAGTATATTTTTTAAGCTTTTTACATTCATTTTAACTGATCATATTGCTTTAAATGATACCTGGAATCTATAAATGAAATACACATATAATGCAATTGCATTTTTTAAAACTATAATAATTGTATAATTTAATATTGTACACTTCCCTATCTCTTTATTCAAGATAGTGCTTCAATTCATATTTTGAATTATACTTGTGTACATGAAACCAACTTACACATTTTATTTTCTTCGACATTGCTTAAAAACTCCAAAAACATAAGATTATGGCACTCATTGTGTTTCATTTTTTTTTTTTTTTTGATCGGGAATTTCCAAGAAATTAACGTGACTAATCACAGTCTTCGAAATTAGGCGGTAGTCCGATGCCCGTGGCGTGTAAAATTGTACACAGGCGTATAAAATGAGTAGTTCCACAAGTCCGACGGGCCTGTGAACAAAAAGTCATATAGTTTCAAAAGTTGATTTCATAAGATATTGTGTGTATATATTTAGTTTATTGTTCTCCGTTTTCAGTTGCTGCCGAGTCAATGCAATAAATGGGTAGGCAAACAAGTCGTTTTAAGAATTTCCGATATTCGAAATAGATTTAGGTGTGTCTGTTTTTTGAAATTTGATTGGTTGATATTTTTGCCCTGATGTAGGTTTTAAAAAAGGACGAGAAGCAGGACTCGCGTTAGAGGGCGAAGTAGTTGCCTTGTGAAGGTTGACTTCGATTTCTCGTTGGTCAAAAGCGAAGTTCAAGTAGCCTTGTAATTTTGAAGAGTCACCTTATGTTGCCCGCGTATTTTTGCATACATGCCAACCCGCGAGAGACTAAAAGCGGTAGGGGATCTAGGGTTTGCCACCCCTCCCCCCAGAACATTGTTTTCCAGAAGGACGCAAAATGGTGCATTCTGTTGCATTTTGGATATAAAATCTGTTCAGTCAAATCTTTAAATATAGTATGAAAAAAACATGAAAAAATGGAAATTAGCATTTTACATATATACAAGTCAAACCTCGGTCCCTCGAACTCGGATGGGTCGAATACCATGGATGGCTCGAACTTATTTGAAAGTCCCGCCAATTTTCCATATATTTTTAAGCTAAAAAAAAATATTTCCCTCGAACACTGATACCTCGAACAGTCGAACTTAATAAATGGTCCCATCAATAATAAAATCACGAGTTTTACCATATCAAACTCGAACATCGCAATTTAATTGATAGATGTACGTTGAATGTGCTTACATACAAATGTATAGTCTGTTTGGTGACTCTGAAAATAGGGAAAAAAATTCCTAAAAAATCAACGGGTTGTCAAATTTTCTTTTTAATTATATTTATATTAAGGACTTATTATTACATATTATAGGTGAATTTATCAAAAAAATTCATTAAAGAATAAAAAAGTTTGCCATAGGACTTAATTGTAAAATTATGTCATTTTGTCATGTAACAAACATGGGAGTAAATACTACTGAAATGAACAGCAACATGTGGTCAGTATTGACAAACAGCAAGTCAGCTGATTTCATCATTAGCATGTTACATCAGATGTTTACTACTGGCCATACCAAATATGGACAATATTCAAATTAGATTTACACCTGTTCAGGTAAAAATCAATAATGATGATACATTATTACATAACTGATTGTGGAGCATTTAAAGTACATGCAAACTATCCATTCCCTTTATGTGCATAGAGGTTAATAATAGAGAACAAAATTACCTGAAAACGTTGTTTATTCTGACCAGTACATATCAGTAGTTTCACCCTCACTGTCATGATCCCCATCTGAATCAGTGTCACTATCACTGTCTAGATTTATAATAATTTTTGGAATTTCCTCTATAATGTGGTCAGATTTCCAATATTGTGGTTCTATTTTGTTTTCAACATGAATGCAAAAGTTAGTCCACTTTTCTGGGGTTATGGTTTTAAATCCTTTTATTATTAAGTCCTTTACATCATTAGTTTTAAATGGTCAAACTGTTTATCAATTATTCAAAACATCTTGAATCTTTAGCCTAATATGGCATTCCCATGTGACTGAAATTAGCATAACAACAGACAGGAAAGAACAGGTAAGGCTGTTCATTATAATGGCAGCCTCCTTTACTTACAATCTGATAAAATTAGTATTGGGCCCTATGGAGATTTTTTTTATTATTTGAATTTTTTCTTTGACAACTTTTACTCAGATATGTATTGAATAATGTGTGCCTAAAATGTTAAAAAGAGCAATAGAAAGCAAATCCCTGATTTTTAAATAATTTTTTCCCCTATTTTCAGAGTCACCAAACAGACTATACATATATACATGATTAATCAATCTACTGGCTTGATAAATACACTTCAATTTAAAATAGTGGGGTTATGTTACTTAAAATCATTTAATCCATGTCATCTCTTGTGTGTGTTACAATAATATATCATTAATCTTAAGTGCCTATTGTCAAGTATGTTTTACTATTAAAGCAGAAAAAAACATTTCCTGGTTTATTGTTGAAAACAAGGAAGATTAACTAATATATTTGAGACTAAAATAACTTATTTTACACAATTTGTTCACATTCACAGCTAAGATGATAAAAAAACATGCTAATATTCACATATGAAATTGTAAAGATGAAACTGAGTTTTTAACTCCAATATTAAATGTCTTTAAAACTATGTATATATTATATAATATATTGATTGATATTTATCATTGCTCTGACCGCCTATTGTTACTATATTATAATAAAAATGAAACTGAGTTTTTAGCTCCACAATGGAAAATAATTTAACTTTTTTATATTATAAAACCCAACGTTAATTTAATTATACCAAATTAGTTTAAGAAATAAATCATGGAAGTCAGAATGTGTTTTGAGTTTTAACGTGGATTGGCAGATATGAGTATGTTATACCGAATCAGAAGTGAGGGGTATACAACATTTACTAATATCTGCCAAAAGTTGAGGGTGGCAAAATTAATTTATCCCCCTTTTTTGCATTATATTTATGAAAAAATCTTGTTTACTTATTAGTATGTAAGCATACATATTGTCCAATTAGCTAAAGGTATACGGATATTTGGATAAGGTATGCTTTGAAATCATAGTGACTATTTTTTATTGCTGCACAGTTTTGAAAATTTACCAGGTAAATAAGGAATACATTTGGTTTGTATATTTTTCATAAATATGTAAACCGAATGTAATGAGCACCCATTTAAATTATCATAATCCAAGCTATCATTAATTGACAGATGTATGGTTGAATGTGCTTACTGCAAGGTGTGATAAATGTCAGATTACCAACAGATATTACATTTCTCTGACGTCACACTATTGTTCGAACACCGGATTATTTTGAAGAATCTACAGTTTATTCTTTTATTTTTGAATATATGAACACAACCTTTTACTATGTTAGGCTTAAAAACGTGTTTTACTTATATTGGGACTTTCGTGTCTTGAACCATTGCTGGACTTTTCAAAGTCACTTTGACTTTCAAAACTTCCATCTTATCATTCGGCTAAGTTGACCACTTTAATAAATTCTATAATTAGTATATATAACTCTTGATAGTAAGCTTTTTTTTTTTTAAGATATGAACAATTTGCTTTAAAAAAGCAATTGATTAATAGATATACAAGACACGATACAAGTAGATGAGTTCTGACATAACCGACCGCAACTTAACAAATCAGACAGACCACAGGTGAACACCTGGGACACTTGAAAGACCTTGAAATATCTAAATATAAACGAGAATCGAAAACACGGATGCCGGAAAAAATGTGTTATTTGTGGATTATTTAGCTTTCTGAACATTAAAAAGGTAAACATATAAAATGAAAACACTGTTGCAGATAGAAATGTATTATGTAAGAGAATACATTCCAACTTGTAGAATCAATCAATCAACCAACTTGTAGATTCTTAAAAATAATCAACTCGACCCTGATGAGTCTCGTTGATTATTTTTAAGAATCAATTTGATGTTAACATAAGATTGTATGAATATTGACACAAACAAGTTAAAATAAGGAAAAAGAGATGAAATAATAAAGAAATAAAGAAATTTTATTGAAAATAAATTTGTAAACAGAAAGTTATAAGTAATAAGTCCGTGCCACGAGCGCCTGTGGTCTTACCTAATGCATAATTGACATGTCCACATAATATTTGGTACATCATCATGTTTTGAGTTTTGGTGGTTTGAATTAATGGTCAATAATGTAATTTTCAAATTCGTGCCTGTAAATATTTGAACTTACAGGCCCGGTGGGCTTTTAAGGTAAAAAGTTGAGCGTGAAGACTGTAATCACTTTGTTTACCAGAAAATGGAGAAGCCAAACGACACTTGAGTTTGGGATTGCAGCTTAGGGTCAAATATATTCAGGCCAGTGTAAATTGCAAGAATTAGGGAATAAGAAAAATACGCCATTTTGTAAAGCATATACCGGTAATTAAAGAATAAATCTGACCCTCAGGGGCTGCTAGAAATGACTAGATTCATATTGCAGGTTATAGCGTACTAGAGAAATCCTCAAGTTGTTAAAACATGCAAGTGATGACGTCAGACAACAAAGCGCATGCAGGATATTTACTTTTCCCGAAAGCCCATGAACTTATGTATCCACAATGTGTGTGGCTAGAGGGATAAATAGTGTTTGAAATAATAAAAAAAACAATGAAAGAAGAATAACAAACAAGCTCGCCCCCAAATTTGAAAAATTACGTATTTTTTTCGGGCCAGCAAAATAAAATTTGGACTTGTGGATTTTGATGGTTTACTGGCCCGGTTGGCTTGTGATCTGAAAAGTTTTTCGTGAAGACTGGTTTTATTTGTAAAATGTCTAGAATATATTCTGCCTGTAATTTGTCTTTTTTCTGTGTAATTGAGGAAACGAGACAAATAAGGGAACAACATCTTACTGGCTAAGATTTCGTAAAATTCAAATTCAGTTTTCAGCATTTATTTTGAACGTTGTATTCGTTTAAGGTATATATTTCTCGACAAAAACGAAACAATGTTCTAATAAATCTTACCAACTGATATTTGAGTTATAATTAATTCAAAAATGCTTAATTTTGTCATTGTCTTTAGACCGGAGATACTATGAAGAAACATGAGATTTCGAACTGAGCATTAAAAGAAAACTTTTGACTTTAATTGTCGAAGGATAACTTCAAAATAAATCTATGATTTTAGTCCAATCACAATTTAAACATTTATTTTACCACATACATGTGAACCTTCCGGCGGTGGCATTTTTCTCCCGATTTTGAGGGTCCCTTCCATCCCTCCCGTCAACTTTCAAAATTTTCCGCCCGTGAAAAAAATCGAGTACCAAAAAATCTTGACCTACATTTTGCGATCAATATTTCTGGAAATTCCCCATTTGGAACTCCCGCGCTGAAGAAAAATGCAGAGAGATACGAATGGTAAAGGTGAATGTCATATTTAATGATATTCAGTTATTGATCTGTTTGACACCTTTACAGGTAAATTGGTTCATGTTGATTAATTAAGGTGTTGATGATTATACAACAATTATCCACTGATTGACAGTTAATTGGGGATAAGGAAGTGTGTTTGTGGCACAAACTTAGATAATTAGAAGTGTGATAGCGGCAATTAAAAATAGTTATAAACCGTGGTGCAAACACGAGTCGGACAACCTTTGATGCCAAGGAAAACTTCTTATTTCGATCAAACGTCCAATGAATTCATCCCGGATTGAGTTGTTATGGCTTGTTTAGGACCAAAGCCAATCAAAGTATTATTTAAGGACTAAGTTCCAGGATGAAATTGATAAACCACAAAAATGCCGAAACGTATGCTATCACCCAATGCACCAGCAGCAAAGTCAGAAAAGACCAAGTACCTTGATGAATAGTGACTTTTTAATTTTAGTGCTCTATGACTTTATTGTTCAGAACATTCTGTCTTCATTGTTATTGCTTTGTTATAACCTTATGATTATGAATGATTATGAATAAATTATAAATACAGTTTTTATCCTTCATTCATCATTTGAATCACTACTTAAGACAGAAAAATGTAAACAATACATATTGAAATGGGATGCAGTTGGTTCAATACTGAAACAAGCAAAAGGAAAACATCAATAAACAATAAAAACACGCATCAAATATGTCGATAAAAACGTCGATAAATAATCTCCAGTTATGAGACCAAATCTCCAGCCAAAAATTTGCAAATCTCCAGTTGTAGCATAGAAACTCTATCACATGTATGTTACCATATAATAATTTGAACAAAAAGAATTTTATGTAATTTGGAAGCAACTTAACAAAGGTCATGTGACATTAATGGACGATAAAAAAAACTTTGCACTGAATATAATACATGTGAATGAAAATACAGAAAAATGAACGAATATTTTCATTGCCGAAGGACAACTTCAAAATAAATCTATGATTTTAGTCTAATCACAATTTAATATAATTATGTGATATTTATCGTCATAAATGGGCGATGTAAACTTTGCACTAAATATAATATTTTTGAGTGATCTAGTGGAAATATAATTTATTACCAACATTTTTACAAAAAAGTTATAAAGCCACATACACAGAAAATAATAACCGTTCATCTACAAACAAATAATCGAAGTAAAATATTTAAAATTTACCTCTTGCAATCTTTTTAAACCCATCTTGTAGTCAGTAGATCTGGGTGGTGAACCCCACGGACGCCACATCTTGTTTGAAATTTCTAGTATTTTTTTACTTGGTGAACGTATATTATAAATGTGCAATATCGATATGAATGACAAATAAAACGATTTAGCGCTTAAATAATATCTACAACTTTTACTCAAAAATCCTTGCAAAAACACACTTTACCGTCATCATAAAAAAACAATATGTTTTAAAGATCAACATCAAAAACCACGTGTCCAAGCTCATACACAATTGTTTATTATATAATTAGCTCAACTCTAATTGTCATTGTTTACCTGTTCTACGTTGATTGACAATGAACATGTATTAATCACCACGTGATTATCTTTGTAGTAGGCGCATGCCGACAAAAATGCAAATATCTTCGTTAATTTTAAACTTTTTACTATAAAAATTGACCAAATAAGATTTTTTTTAACTAACAATTCATTTGCAACCTTCTTTGTGCACATAGGACGTCTCTATTATGTCCTTAGTGCACTTTTATTGTTCTTAGTGCACTAAGGAGGTCCTTTGCGGTATTTCCACACACCGCCCTATGATTAGGCAATAAAATGTTTTCTATTCTATTCTATGCATATACAATATTAGCATTTATTACAATTGTTTTATAACGTAACAAAAAAGATGAAAAAAACCAAAAACAGCACTAATGTTTTCACCACTAGTTTAGAGCCATAGTCTTAGGTGTGTATTGATCCCTCTAACAATTGAGGAGGAAATCAAATGTATCTTAAAATACTTTGTTTAAATGGGTTAAAATAAAGAAATAGTATGACTACTTGAAGTACCAAGGATCCATGCCATTAGGATGAACTTTTGGGCCACACCATTTTTGTGACTATAGTAACAGTATCAGAAAGCCAACAATAAAAAATATTGATTAAAAATATATTAATGAGTCGTTCATTTCGCAGGGTGGCCATCAAGCAGGGAGAACCAAGGGACGGTGCCAGTTAACAGACCTGTGACCCAATATAATCACAAATCTGAAAATCTTGTGCTCTCCGCATGAATAAACTTAAAATGACGATCAAAACCCCAAAAATGTCAATCATTCATTACAGCCCCACCCCCAAATTTAGAAGGGCAATTAATTGATTAATATAAATTATAAACTAAACAAGTGATTGACATTGATTTGATTATTAGATTATGCAATTTTAAGTTTTCAAGAAGGTAATCTATCATGATTTTAGCTTGGAATGCAAGATTGGTGTGAAGACTTGCAATGATCAGTACATTTGTACTATGAGTACATGTATGTGAAAATTTATTGAGATAATGATTCCTTTGCTATCCAAGTACAATTAAATAATGATCCTCTCTATCTGCTAGATATATTTAATCGTCTCAAATAAGTGGCAACCATACAATATATTTCCCTGCTGGATCCTAAAAGGATACTCTGGGTTGTATTAGATATTTTTATACAAACATCTTAAATTCTGCCAAACAGTGTTAATGTGGGAGTGAGATTTTTTATCTGACATTTTTTTGGTCATTGGGATTTGAATCCTCACCATTAGCACACTGCAGGGCCAGTTTGCTGGCTTAATGATGTACCATTTTAACTGAGTTGATATCTCTTCATGTATTCATCATCTAAGGTGAAATTAAAGGCTGATTATGTACATTTTGTATACTTGTGTTTAAGCTGATTATGTACATTTTGTATACTTGTGTTTAAGCTGATTATGTACATTTTGTATACTTGTGTTTAAGTATGTGATGATAATGTACTACTATTAGTGTTACACATATCTTTTACACATATCTTTTTTGGTTAATTTGACAACCATCTAACTCGGCATTTTGAATTCATTGACTTGGGACAGGTCAGTGGTTTTCTCCGGGGACTCTGGCTTCTTCCACCATTAAAGCTGATGCCACAATATAACTGAAATATTGTTGAAAGTGGCGTTAAATATCATAACTCTAACCTGAATTGTATTTGTACAGTTGTAATAACTGTGGCCTCTTTTGAGGGGGACAATTTAGAAGTATTTTACTATCTCAATGCATCTGAAATCTGGCTGGTTGAGAAGAGTGGCATTTAGTGGGGGTTGTCTTGTAAGACTGGGTGGGACTAGTAAGCAAGTGACATTAACACAACTATGCACTACAATATACAACATGTTTCTGTAATGGTTGCTCATTATTCTTTGTTTTTTTAATAACTAAGCATGCAGCATTAAGGAGAACAGCAAAGACTGGATGGCTCGGAATCAGGATAATGTGTCCGAGTGGAGAGACATGTCTATCAGTGGACTGTTGTTTCAGTGAGCTAGCACTATAAATATCCAACTCAGCGTGTTGGTCTATAGTACAAAGCAAACCTTATCATCATCACATTGAACATTATTATGTTCTCTCCATGATAGAGCTGAAAAATTGCTGAGTTGGCGTTAAGCAACACTCATTCACTCACTCTAATAACTAAAACCATAATGAGGTTATTTCGGATGTTAATGGAGTCAGTGTATTGGAAGAAAAAACTAGACTGGCAACTGATACTGGTAGTCTAGAGCCAACAAGAAGCTTCAATTTTAAATCTTCAATTTTTTTTATCTTTATTAATTTGAAAAAAACTTTTGAGGACCGATCAACATGATTAATATAAATGTTTCACTTTTTTTTGTTTCTATAATATTTTAATCTTGTGTAACAGAGTTCCTGAAATTTTTCAGTCCTGTCAAACATGACCAGCAAAATTTGGGCAGATTTTTCTAAGGACTGACACAAGATTGGTATTTTGCATTAGAAAATTAATGAGGATTGGCATGTTTTTAACTAGAACCACCTAACCCATATGCAATTTCGTGAACCATGGTATAATTATAAAATAGTAGTGGTTAAATCAAAATAACCCAGACCCCATTTTATTAATAAAATAATAATATATGAAGGTATTCAATAATCTTTTTCTTATTATACAGGACTGACAGAAGCCAGTGTTTGTTATGTTAGTAATGGATTTTTTGGACACTCCTATTATGAGTATTGTGCCTTTGGTTGTTGTGGTTACAGCTCCTATGAATACTGTTGTTCAGGAACGTGGCCTGTGATTGGTATTGTTGTAGGATGTGGTGTTATGATATCCATTATTATAGCCATTGTATGCTGTTGTAGAAAGAGCCAAGGAAACAGGGGAATGGTTTGTCAAACAAACCCGAGAACAACAACTACAGTTGTAACTGCAGGTGGGTAACAAAAGAGGGCCATCACAGAAAAAGTTATTACATTTTTCTTTCTTTTTAGTTCAGAGGGAATTAAATGGTCTTTCCTGATCACTGTTTATTTTATAATAATTTTATTTGTTTGTACAGTGAATCTTTTTTTTTAATTTTTAATACCATTTACATGCGAGGGGTCATCATGGTCGTGATCGTATGGTAGTTGGATTTACAACTAGCTATGCAATCGGTGCCTATCACGAATAATGTTATGAGTTTGAATCCCGCTGATGGCGAGGTGTACAACATTAGGTGATAAAGTTTGTCATTGACTTGCGACAGGTCGGTGGTTTTCTCTAGGCACTCCGGTTTCCTCTGCCAATAAAACTGACCGCCAAGATATAGCTGAAATATTGTTGAAAGTGGTGTTAGACACAATAAAACCATACCAAGCCAAAACCATTTACATGTGTATTATACTAATGTCTTTATGTATGTTGCAGGCACAGTTCAGAGTTCATATCCTGCACAAACAGTGACGACTTATCCTGTACAACCCACATATCCCGTATACCAGGCAGGATATCAACAGGTTTACCAACCGCAAGGATATCCCCAGTACCCACAGACAGCACAGGCTGGAATGGTAGGCTCATCATCTACAGCGTACACAGGTCAACCAGATACCAAGCCAATGGCCAGTGCTCCACCTATGGAACCACCTCCACCGTACCCAAATTGAACATGATCATGAGCCAATACAAAGCGTAGTTGTACTTCACTACTATTAATCAATGCGATATGTGCAATAACTATTATAAATCATGGTAGTTTTTTTATAATCTCTTATCAAATGATAAAGCTTTTTAATTTGTTCAAGCAAGACACAAACTTATATAAAGTACATACATGCCATACATTTTGTTGGTATTTTCTGTTTGTGTGTCCCTTTAGCTTACATTGAAATAGTCAGTTCTGAATGGCACCAAACTGTGGTAATATATACAATCAAACAAGTTAATTTACAGCATGTTATTTTACAGCATGTTTTTATTTTAGATGCATTTATTAATTTTGTTAACATTTGTTGTTTAATTGACTTACAAATGTATCTAAGATATGTGATGCATTTAAATCTTTAAAAACAAATAAGGAAATTTTGTCCTCCACGACCTCCATTTTGGAACTTTAATATTGTTGAAATTAGCATTAAGCATGTACATTTATTAGTTGAACCCATCTCATTTATAATCCTACGCAAACTGGTAAATATTATTTTGTAAACTGTGTGATTTACCGCAACAATGAAGCTGAGTAAAGAAATACTAGTTAACCAAATCACAAAATGTTTGTCAGTGACTTGTGACAGGTCAGTGGTTTTCTCAGGGTACTCTGGTTTCCTGACCATCATGATATAAATGAAATATTGTTGAAAGTAGTGTTAAATACCATAAACCAAACCTAATCTCTAAACCAGTATCTAATACCATTGATGTATGTGAATTTTGATTGACATGTGTCATTGTTTGTATATACTTGTACAAGTATTTTCCCCTTATTTGTATTGATATTCTCCACTCTTGTCAATGTACTTTATATATAGATTAAAAGACTACATGTCGTTAGCTTTAATGTAAATACAAATGTACAAAATGTAGTTGTAAAAAGATTATTTGTTACAGTGATTATATTTGTAATATTTTTAATATTTTAAAATATACAATTGGAAGAAAAGTTTTTTACTACTGATTCATGAATCAGATTTTGAAACTAATTGGCAAATTGAATAGAAAATAAAAAACTGATGGATGGAAATTATGTCGTTATTGATGTTTTGTGGAAATTCATCTCAATTGGATAGGGTCAGTCTTTAAAAGTGTTAAGATTCAGTTGTTAAATGATTGTTTGATGGGCTGGTAACAATGATTTTTTCTCTCGTTATATTTGATAATGATGCTGGTATGTAAAAATTACAAAATGACCACAGCAGCTATTAATAAATTAATGATTTAGTTGCAATGCTTGTTTGTTTAGTTTTCACGAAAGTATAAGTTTGAATTTTTACACAATAACTAAAAAAATTATTATACAGTGTATTTTTTCTTCATTTTTTTTACCATGCATTTCTTTTAGAATTTCATTTTGTATAATATTTTATATAGGCTTGGTTGATATTATATAATTTTAATGTATAAATATCATGAAATACTGATACACCCATTTTTATTTTATTGACATGTTATTGTTTTTTTTTTGTTTTTTTTGTTTTTTTGTTTTTAGTTTTTTTTTTTTTTATCCCCTCGCCAACAAATTTGCAAGGGGATATAGTAACGCTACCGTCCTTCCGTCCGTCCGTCACAATCCTTGTGAACACTCTAGGATCAACATCCTTCAATGGATTTTGACCAAACTTGGTACATGTTTAGTCCTTAAGAGAATCTGGAACCCTATTGATTTTCAAGGTCAAAGGTCAAGGTCACAGGGTCAAATCTTTACCACATAACATCCTTGTGAACACTCTAGAATCAACATCCTTCAATGGATTTTGACTAAACTTGGTACATACTTAGTCCTTAGGAGAGTCTGGAACCTTATTGATTTTCAAGGTCATAGGTCAAAGGTCAAGGTCACTGGGTAAATTTGTTGCCGTGTAACATCCTTGTGAACACTCTAGAATCAACATCCTTCAATGGATTTTGACCAAACTTGGTACATACTTAGTCCTTAGGAGAATCTGGAACCCTATTGATTTTCCAGGTCATAGGTCAAAGGTCAATGTCACCAGGTCAAATTTTTACTGTGTAACATCCTTGTGAACACTAGAATCAACATCCTTCAATGGATTTTGACCAAACTTGGTACATACTTAGACCTTAAGAGAATCTGGAACCCTATTGATTTTCAAGGTCAAAGGTCAAGGTCACAGGGTCTAATTTTTAGGCGAGGGGATACGCCACGCTTTGCGTTGCCCTTGTTAAAAATATTTATGAATCTCAGAATTAATCGATTCAAAGTGAATCTGCAGTTAAACATACTCTTTATAAGGAACCTCCACATAACATGACTTTTCATCAAATATGAATGAAGTCTGTTTGGTTATTGGAACCTTTATTATATAAGGGCTAAGGCACTTGATGGGGGTATATTTACCTTTCAGATGTTACACTTTATGTTCACAAGATATGTACTATGCTCTGTTCCTTCAGCACCTTACCAAGTTACTACATTATAGCTTAAATATTCAAAATATTGTAAAGTAGAAACTCATTTTACTTATCAAATCAAAATTATTTATTATCATCTTAGTTAATCAAATATTTCTGTTTTTGTTGTGTTGATTTATTATTAAAAAAGAAAATCTTGTGAATTACAATATTTCTCTGTACTTAAGATTTAATTTCATAACAAGTTGGAAATAAAAAGTTTAAAGTATTGGGCCACAAATACATAACCACTGACAACAATGTGAACCACCCCTTTGGCAAATCTCAATAAAAAACATATTAATATGGTCTAGAGTTACGGTAAATAATTCTATGAAAATAATAAGGTAATCTGTATACTGTTAAACCTGCCTTAAAGGGCACCTGTTATAGCAAATCACTGTCTAATAAGGACAGTTTTAATTACTCCATTAAATGAAAAATGGCCCTAATTTGAATAAAGGGCAACTGCTCGTAAAGGGCACATTTACAGGTTTTTATCTGGTTCGACTCTATTTTATAGGTAATAGTTAGCAGCAGATATGTTCTCTATGGATTTCATGTCAATGTCCATGTATTATAATGTGAGGAGTGATATTATCATACATTATTATATAGATAGCTGTGAATTACAGAATTTTCTGAGTTAAATAAAAACGATAATTTCACAGTGAAATTATCGTTTTTAATTTCACTCTCGCTAAATTTCGCGCCATTTCGTTGTCAACGTCGTATGAAGACTTCCAGTTTGAAGCGTAACAATTAGACGTTATTTGGTTTCGTGTATGCTTCAATTTTGATCAAATTTAACTAAAATAATATTTCAAGGTAAGCATTTCAATTATTTTATTGTCGTGGGTGGGTGGCACCATGTTTTTGAAGCGATACACATTATAGTATATCCCTACCCTACACACGTAATATAGTGCAATTAAACTCATTTTATATTAAATTCGATTCGAAACATTTTTTTTATCTATATAATAAATACTATAACTAATTGATGAGTTTCATTATCAAAAATATGTCACTCATGACCAAATAACGTTGTAACTCACTCATGCATTGCGCACATTCGTGAGTTACTGCGTTATTTGGTCATTCGTGACATATTTTTGATAATGAAACTCGTCAATTAGTTATAGTATAAATATATTGTCTCAAAATAATTTATTTATGATAAATTATGTTACTTTTACTGTAAGCAGTGATGTAGGTTAAATATATGGTTTAAGTGTGTCATACTTAGCATATTCATAGAACATGTGAATACACCACATGTATTCCTAAGGTTACTGTGTTCATGTATTATACATATACATGTATATTGAAGGCAATTTCTGAAAAAATATCACACCATCCAATATTAATTTTTAAAGCATGTTTTTAACAGCTGTTAACTTTTTAATGGTCATGAACATTATTTTCATTATTTAAGGGGAGGAGGGGGTAATAAATATTTCTTGACAAAGGCTTCACCCTAGCAACATTATCAGGGGCGGATCCAGGATTTCAAGTTAGGGGGGGGGGGGTGCATACTTAGAAAAATTGCGAGCGGAGGGAGGCTCGAAAATTTTTGGGGTATTTCGTGTGAAAAATCACGATTTTACGCCATAAAATCATATTTTTTCCAATTTTAAGGGGGGGGGGGGGGGGGGGCGCATGCCTGGTGCACCCTCCCCTGGATCCACCCCTGATTATATATTAAAGTAGATAGGCAAGTGAATAAATATTGTTTACAGTGAGCAATTAAGTGTGTAAGTTTCTGGTGAGATCTATAAAGTGCATATTTTGATATCTCTTTGATACAAAATTAATGAAAATAATGAAACTGAGGATTATTTATCTGAAAGGGGCATGCAAAAAGTGGGTAATATTTATAGATAATCTGAAATCTACACAATGGTGTTACAATTTGAGATAAATGTACAGTTTACTATACATGTATATGTTTTAGGAAGACCATTTAAGTTTAAAAGAAAAAAACTTTTGTCAAAATATAAAGTATTTGTGGTAAGAATATGTAAGATGTAGGATGTAAGCATATTCCATATGCTTTAAGGGGAACCTCACATCACAAAGTTTTAACTTGTGCAAAAACACACTTTATACCAAGTTGGAAGATAATAATAGATGACTGAAGGTTGTTAACTAGTTACCATGGTAATATTTAAACCATTGTTGTTGTTTATCAGTCGTGCCAAGAAGGATATTTTCTTTATATTTACATATAATAAAGCTTTTTCTGATAAACCAGACTTATGTGTATTTTCCACCAATATGTACCCATCATTAAATTATAAAGTGAGGAATTTTCTTTCTAAAGGTAAATTGGATAGCCAAATGGGTGCTGTATCTTATTGCTTTTGATTGGTATTTATCATTCCATTCTACACATTATTTTTAAAGCCATTTTCCTACAATCTAGAACATGTGCAACAGATACTATTGGAAATTAAACAAATCTAACAAAAACAACATAGGTACAAATATCTTGACTGAGGAAGGGCCAAATCTTCAGCAGATTTCAACAGACAGTCAACATTCCTATGGGTACCAATTCCTCACCCCGGCAACTTGTTCCTTTATTCGTATGAACCAGATTTTATGATATGGGCTTCTCAAGATAAGCAAAAAGCAGCTAGGCTTGTTCTTCAATTTCAAGTCCTGTTTTATAGATGATGTCTTTTTCAGTGAATAATTCAAAGTTTGGTGAATATGTTGATTGCTTTTATCCCATAGAACTTGAAATATAGGATACCATGGATACAGCTTGGTTTGATCAATACCTTGAACTACACTAAGCAAATGGCAGAGGACCGATTGAGAACGAAATTATTTGATAAACGAGATTGTTATAATTTTCCCATTGTGAACTTTCCATTTTTATGTAGCAACATTCCAGCAGCACATACATATAGCATATATCTCGCTCAGTTGATACGATATTACAGAGCTTGTGCTTTATATAAGGATTCTAGTTTTCCCTTGATTACTGCTAAAAAGGAAACAACATAACCAAGAGTTTCTAGTGGTCAAATTGAAATCGTCACATCAAACATTTTTCATTTGCCATCAAGACTTATGTAATGTCTGTATCACAGATGACCATGAACATGTTCCATTTGTTGTGGTGACAATCTCATCCTTTCACCGTTCATAACTTATCACCGGATTTTGACATGTGCATCACATGTGCCACTATTGAAGCAGGAACTGCAGACCCTGCTCCATCCTGGTATTTGATGGAACTCCGTCTTAGTTTTCTGTGTAGTGTTTTGTGAATTTTTTTTTCTTTTGTCTAGTGTATTGTCTGTCCTGTTTACAGATTTTGATTACACCTTTGGTATCTTCTGCATATATTGATTACATGTGTATCTGGCAGGACTCCTGATAGTATTAGTAAGAAAGGATATGGATGTAAATGAACATCATAGACTATCCAACATTACATGTATACAGACACAAAGTAAAGTAAAGGAACATCACTTGTATTGCTGTTCTACATTTCAGTCACAGTAGGGTCAGTATAAATTGATTAGGCAGTAGGAATGCCCTGCTCTGTTTAATGATTACAACAGTTCTAGTTACAGTTTTAGGTATTATGAGGATCATTAGTATCAACCTGCAACAATTCCATACTTCACTACCATATTTTAGCACAGGTCTGAAATGTACATTTTACTTTAATAGTGGTAACACTTCAAATAACAAACCTTTTATTTAATATGGAAGTGAATGAAAGTTTATGCTTTAGGTATATGACAAAGATTTATCAAACCTTTTTACGGGGCATTATGTTTTGGGGGCGACTGGGACCCTTCCGAAGCACCCGAGTTCACTTCTTTATGTTAGGTTCGTGTTGCTCTTTAGTTTACTGTATTGTGTTTTATAGATCATTGCCCTTTTATCCTTTTTCTTTTGGCCATTGTCTGTACTTCTATTTACGGCTTCTGATTACCCCTTGGATATCTTTGAAACTTTTCTTGTTATTTTTGAGGGATTAACATAACTTTTTGTTGTCAAGGCTTCTTTTTGTTTCCTTATTCAAAGTATCTTTTGGTTTGCATAATGTTTTTTGTTATTGGTATTCTAGAAAACTTTAAAAGTAAGTCGATATGATTTATATTTTCGTCAATCTGATGTTCTATGGTTAGGAATTACGATATCAGACTTGGTATTTGTGAACTGTAATATTATTAGGAGCCTCTAGTTTTGATTGGATGACCTGTGGTATGATAAACTTACACACCGGTGTATACAACAATAGAACATATAATATCAAATTCCTAATAGATGTTCGAGTAAAAGGAAAAAATACAGATGTAAGTACAAACACAAAGAAAACCATTCGAAGGCTGGCTCGACGTCGGCTACTATTGCTAAACCAATGTTATTTGATCTCTCTCTCTCTCTCTCTCTCTCTCTCTCTCTCTCTCTCTCAACAATATCATAAAACTATTACAGAAATAAGGTAGGGATGGGACAACCGGAACAACGACATTTGACTGCCTTTACAAAGATATGCAGATTTACCTGGGAAACTGGGCATTAATACCCAGTTAACAGGTAAACTAGAAACAATTTAATTGATTACTATTAAAACAGAATATCTAAAATGTTGTGAAGCAGTTTATTTGAGATCTCTTTCAAGAAAGGTATCAATAAACAATATTTATTTCAGTCATTAGCAGTTATTTTCGCGATTATTTCGTAGTCAAAAATGAGAAAAATAAACAGTAATGACACGGGTGAAGTAAATTACGCAATATATTAAAACAGTATTTAACATATGAGTTGTTGATTTTCATATAAAATTGTTCTTCTGACATTTCCTCTATATATTTTTGCTTTGTATGTGGTTATATAGGAGCCGGGTATGATGCCTGGTATTCACAAATGTAAGGCAGTTTTTATGTACACTCGTAATCTGCCCATTGATAAGAAAGGTGTTCCCATGAAACTAAGCAGGAGCATTTGGCTGGGAGCTTTTCATACCATTAAATGGCATTGTTTTACCGGGATTGCTAATCAATTCCAAGTCTCCATCCTCGTTGAATTTATAGCTACCAAGCCAATATCCTTCAGCTTTATTAAAGATGAAACATAAGATATAAGAACTGAGAACTAATATAATACAAAGGGTTAAATTTCTCGATCTTCAGTTTTATTTTATTTGTATGTTTTGTTGATCGTTGTTTGTCCTTTTGTCCTTTTTATTTTGGCCATTGTGTTGTCTGTTCTTCTTCTATATACGGATTCTGATTGCCCCTTTGGTATCTTCAAACTCTTCTTCGTACAGTATAGTAAATTCATATACAGTGTATATTCTAATCTTGGTGTAGTACAGACAGTACTCCTATGTTGGTGTAGTACAAACAAAATACTATTAACTGGTGCAGTACTTAATACTCATACAATTGGTTAGGATTAGGAGTTAGAGTGGTGTTTAACAACAATATTTCAGTTATATCGAGGCGGTCAGTTTTATTGGTGGAGAAAACCACCGATCTGTCGCAAGTCATTGACCAACTTTATCACACAATGTTGTATCGAGTACACCTCTCCGGATTCGAACTCACAAAGTTAGTGGTGATAGGCACTGATTGCAATGTAAATGCCAGAACCATACCATCACGACCACGACGGTGGTACAGTGTAAACCTGCGTATAATTAATTGAATATTCTTTGAGAACTACAGTAAATACTGAGTGTAATACAATGAATAGCTTAGTGAATACTCATACCATAGTGTGTACAAGTTCATACTCTAAACTAGTATAGTGCAGATACGTGTCTCTTGGTGCAGTTTACTTTGTGCAATACAGTAAATACTCTTACCATGACTTAGTATAGTCCATGCGTGTAGTCCAAAGCTACCAAGACATGATCAAAAGCCATAAATCAAAAAGAAAACACAAGATCATTGTAGAAAAAAGCATGAAAGAGAATGCTCTTATCTGTAATTTATTATCTTACTTCCAGTGCTTTGTTGCTGTATTACAGCTTTAATAAAAGTATTTTCTCCCTCGCTTTCAATTTCGCACAGCTTACCTCCCAAACAGCTACACTTATTCTGAAAAAGAAAGACCTGCCGTTCGTGGAAACGGAAAGTTGACAATAGTCTTGATTCTATTGTTGATGATTGGACTACAAAACGGCTTGTTTAAGTTTGCATCTGTATATGCATATATTACACTTTACGTTTTTATTTTCCCTATTTGTCTTTGTTAGAGCAGCCGGTCACTATTTTCGTATATGGACCGGCCAGGTATCTGCATTATTTTAGATAAAAAGTATAATATAGCAAATAGTTCATGTCACTTCGGGTTATATGGCAGTATATGGACCGGTCCGTCACCAACAAAATATTATATGGACCTCAGAAGCTTCGGTCCATGTAATATTTTTTTGGTGACGGACCGGTCCATATACTGCCATATGACCTTCAGTGCCATGAACTATTTGCTATATAATCAATATGAGCATCTGATGATTGTGGCCATTATTGTTCGTGTCGTAACAAAGGTATATTTTGGGTACACTTGCAATAGTCTGATGCAATTAATAATGTAAAGCGACAAATGCTTAATTGAATACTTCAGTGTGGTATGTCATAACGGTCATGCATAATTTTATATTTTTCGTGTGGTTTATAATGTTCTGTTAACATGACGGTCTAATAATCTCTTATTAGCATGTCTGACTTAATTTTATCATGCCTGGTCAGTTATTAATACATATGATTCACCTTTAACATGCATTCTTCTCATTTAGTATTCCTGACCAGATTGTAACATGTCTGATCCACTTGTAACTTGTCTGAATCTCTTATAAACATGTCGATATTAAATGTAGTCCGCTCGAAACGATTCTGGAATAAGTTCATCGGGTTTGTAACAAGGGTAACACGACGGATGTGACACATGGAGCAGGAACTGCTTACCATTCAGAAGCACTTTAGATCACCCCGGTTTTTATTGCTCTATCCTGAGTTTTCTGTGTAGTGTTTTGTAGATCGTTGTTTGTCCTTGTGCCCATTTTCAGTGGGTTTTCGATTGACGGCTTCTGGTTTCCCCTTTTGTTATCTTCAAACAAACTTGTCTTCATTTAGTGCTCAAAGTCAAAGGATTGGGAAACCTAATAATTCAAATGTTTTTGAGAGCTAGAAAACCAAAACAGGATCCAAACAGGATAGCTAAAATCTGCTACGGTCACCTGAGGGAGGATAACCTTAGTTTTAATAACAATTACATTATTTAGGAACTATGCATTTCAATAATAAATATATCTAATAAATCATATCAGTGCCGGAACTCTGATTACTGGGCGGAGTCCATATGTTATATCTGGACAATAATTTTTAATTACTACAGCTTTCCACTCAGACGAGGTGTACTAGATACAACATTATGGGAGAAAGTTTGTCAGTTATTTGCAACAGGTCGGTGGTTTTTTGCGGGTACTCTGGTTTCCTCCACAAATAAAACTGACCGTCACGATATGGCTGAAATATTGTTAAAAGTGGCGTTAAACACCATAACCGTAACTATAATTACTACAGCTTCGTCCCATGTTAATGGATTCTCTACCAGTTCGTATATCGATGTTCCATAGGCTACACATCCACTGCAAGTTTGAACAACTACAATTTCATAAATTTACATGTAGTTATTTAACAGACTGCAACGTCAACATGCAATAATTCAGTAATAAGACTAGTAGATAAGTCGATATCTGATTCAGAGCGAGGCGCGCGATACGTTTCTAGAAACCTTCATCAGGTACGCTACAAGTAAAAAGATTGGAAAGCCAAATAATTTACGTCTTTGGGAACAAGAAAACCAAAATAGGCCAAGATCACCTTTGCCGGAGAGAGGAGAAAGATCACCTTTGCCGGAGGAGAAAGATCACCTTTGCTGGAGAGAGGAGAAAGATCACCTTTGCCGGAGAGAGGAGAAAGATCAACTTTGCCGGAGAGAGGAGAAAGATCACCTTTGCCGGAGAGAGAGGAGAAAGATCACCTTTGCTGGAGAGAGGAGAAAGATCACCTTTGCCGGAGAGAAAGATCACCTTTGCCGTAGAGAGGAGAAAGATCACCTTTGCCGGAGAGAGGAGAAAGATCACATTTGCCGGAGAGAGGAGAACGATCACCTTTGCCGGAGAGAGGAGAAAGATCACCTTTGCTGGAGAGAGGAGAAAGATCACCTTTGCCGGAGAGGGGAGAAAGATCACCTTTGCCGGAGAGAGGAGAAAGATCACCTTTGCCGGAGGAGAAAGATCACCTTTGCCGTAGAGAGGAGAAAGATCACCTTTGCCGGAGAGAGGAGAAAGATCACCTTTGCCGGAGAGAGGAGAAATATCACCTTTGCCGGAGAGAAAAATCACATTTGCCGGAGAGAGGAGAAAGATCACATTTGCCGGAGTGAGGAGAACGATCACCTTTGCCGGAGAGAGGAGAAAGATCACCTTTGCCGGAGAGAGGAGAAAGATCACCTTTGCCGGAGAGAGGAGAAAGATCACCTTTGCCGGAGAGAGGAGAAAGATCACCTTTGCCGGAGAAAGGAGAAAGATCACCTTTGCCGGAGAGAGGAGAAATATCACCTTTGCCGGAGAGAAAGATCACCTTTGCCGGAGAGAGGAGAAAGATCACATTTGCCGGAGATAGGAGAACGATCACCTTTACCGGAGAGAGGAGAAAGATCACCTTTGCCGGAGAGAGGAGAAAGATCACCTTTGCCGGAGAGAGGAGAAAGATCACCTTTGCCGGAGAGAGGAGAAAGATCACCTTTGCCGGAGATAGGAGAACGATCACCTTTGCCGGAGAGAGGAGAAAGATCACCTTTGCCGGAGAGAGGAGAAAGATCACCTTTGCCGGAGGAGAAAGATCACCTTTGCCGGAGAGAGGAGAAAGATCACCTTTGCCGGAGAGAGGAGAAAGATCACCTTTGCCGGAGAAAGGAGAAAGATCACCTTTGCCGGAGAGAGGAGAAATATCACCTTTGCCGGAGAGAAAAATCACCTTTGCCGGAGAGAGGAGAAAGATCACATTTGCCGGAGTGAGGAGAACGATCACCTTTGCCGGAGAGAGGAGAAAGATCACCTTTGCTGGAGAGAGGAGAAAGATCACCTTTGCCGGAGAGAGGAGAAAGATCACCTTTGCCGGAGAGAGGAGAAAGATCACCTTTGCCGGAGAGAGGAGAAAGATCACCTTTGCCGGAGAAAGGAGAAAGATCACCTTTGCCGGAGAGAGGAGAAATATCACCTTTGCCGGAGAGAAAGATCACCTTTGCCGGAGAGAGGAGAAAGATCACATTTGCCGGAGAGAGGAGAAAGATCACCTTTGCCGGAGAGAGGAGAAAGATCACCTTTGCCGGAGAGAGGAGAAAGATCACCTTTGCCGGAGATAGGAGAACGATCACCTTTGCCGGAGAGAGGAGAAAGATCACCTTTGCCGGAGAGAGGAGAAAGATCACCTTTGCCGGAGAGAGGAGAAAGATCACCTTTGCCGGAGAGAGGAGAAAGATCACCTTTGCCGGAGAGAGGAGAACGTAAATTGTAATAATGTTACATTATTAAAGAACTGTAAATTTCAATACAAAAATATACGAAATAAACCAGTATCGAAACGGATGATATCCCCGAGGGTAAACAGTCCACCAGCAGAGGTATGAATTAGTTTCTAGAATAACCTTCATCGGGTACGTTCAGTCAAAAAATTCACCATTGTTTGTAATTGCGTAATGTAGAAAATGTAACAACAATGATAATGGCGTTGTATTTCCATAATGAGAAATAATTTCACCATAACCAAATTCATTGTTTGCTAACAGCTCTTTTATTTGATGTGAATAATAAAATTGTTGCAAGCAATTTTAAATTCAATATTCACTACATTGTACAATTGACATCCTCGGTGCATCCCATCGGGGTTTTCCATTACATACATATATCTGGTTGCTTATTAGTTTCTTTATGTTCGTATTATCCTGATTATGACTGGCTAAAACAATACATTAATTTTACTTTTGTTTTACTTTTCTTTACTTATATTCATTTTAAGTATCTTTTTTGTAATGCACACGAACAATAAAAATTCCATGCCATCTGTCAGAGAATATCACGGATACGCTGTAGTTGTAGACACAACCTCGTCTGACTTTCATTTTTCATGACTAACACGACGGCTGCAACTAGTGGGCATTAACTGCTTACCCACTGGAGCAGTAACTTACCCACTGGAGCAGTAACTTACCCACTGGAGCAGTAGCTTACCCACTGGAGCAGTAACTTACCCACTGGAGCAATAACTTACCCACTGGAGCAATAACTTTCCCACTGGATCAGTAACTTACCCACTGCAGCAGTAACTTACCCACTGGAGCAGTAACTTACCCACTGAAGCAGTAACTTACCCACTGGAGCAGTAACTTACCCACTGGAGCAGTAACTTACCCACTGGAGAAGTAACTTACCCACTGGAGCAGTAACTTACCCACTGGAGCAGTAACTTACCCACTGGAGCAGTAACTTACCCACTGGAGCAGTAACTTACCCACTAGAGCAATAACTTACCCACTGGAGCAATAACTTACCCACTGGACCAGCAACTTACCCACAGGAACACGCGAGTTCATCCCGGATTGTTACTGGGGTATATGTTGCTCAGTCTTTAGTTTTCTCCCCGGATTGTTATTAGGGTATATGTTGCTCAGTCTTTAGTTTTCTCCCCGGATTGTTATTGGGGTATATGTTGCTCAGTCTTTAGTTTTCTCCCCGGGTTGTTATTGTGGTATATGTTGCTCAGTCTTTAGTTTTCTCCCCGGATTGTTACTGGGGTATATGTTGCTCAGTCTTTAGTTTTCTCCCCGTGTTGTTACTGGAGTATATGTTGCTCAGTCTTTAGTTTTTTCCCCGGGTTGTTACTGGGGTATATGTTGCTCAGTCTTTAGTTTTCTCCCCGGGTTGTTATTGGGGTATATGTTGCTCAGTCTTTAGTGTTCTCCCCGGAATATTACTGGAGTATATGTTGCTCAGTCGTTAGTTTTTTCCCCGGGTTGTTACTGGGGTATATGTTGCTCAGTCTTTAGTTTTCTCCCCGGGTTGTTATTGGGGTATATGTTGCTCAGTCTTTAGTTTTCTCCCCGGGTTGTTATTGGGGTATATGTTGCTCAGTCTTTAGTTTTCTCCCCGGATTGTTACTGGAGTATATGTTGCTCAGTCTTTAGTTTTCTCCCCGGGTTGTTACTGGGGTATATGTTGCTCAGTCTTTAGTTTTCTCCCCGGGTTGTTACTGGGGTATATGTTGCTCAGTCTTTAGTTTTCTCCTCGGGTTGTTACTGGGGTAGATGTTGCTCAGTCTTTAGTTTTCTACCCGGGTTGTTATTGTGGTATATGTTGCTCAGTCTTTAGTTTTATCCCCTGGTTGTTATTGGGGTATATGTTGCTCAGTCTTTAGTTTTCTCCCCGGGTTGTTACTGGGGAATATGTTGCTCAGTCTTTAGTTTTCTCCCCGGGTTGTTATTGTAGTATATGTTGCTCAGTCTTTAGTTTTCTCCCCGGGTTGTTACTGGGGTATATGTTGCTCAGTCTTTAGTTTTCTCTCCGGATTGTTAATAGGGTATATGTTGCTCAGTCGTTAGTTTTCTCCGGGTTGTTATTGGAGTATATGTTGCTCAGTCGTTAGTTTTCTCCGGGTTGTTACTGGGGTATATGTTGCTCAGTCTTTAGTTTTCTCCCGGGTTGTTATTGTAGTATATGTTGCTCAGTCTTTAGTTTTCTCCCCGGGTTGTTTTTGGGGTATATGTTGCTCAGTCTTTAGTTTTCTCCCCGGGTTGTTACTGTGGTATATGTTGCTCAGTCTGTAGTTTTCTCCCAGGGTTGTTACTGTGGTATATGTTGCTCAGTCTTTAGTTTTCTTCCCGGGTTGGTATTGTGGTATATGTTGCTCAGTCTTTAGTTTTCTCCCCGGGTTGTTATTAGGGAATATGTTGCTCAGTCTTTAGTTTTCTGCCCGGGTTGTTACTGTGGTATATGTTGCTCAGTCTTTAGTTTTCTCCCTGGGTTGTTATTGTGGTATATATTGCTCAATCTTTAGTTTTCTCCCCGGGTTGTTATTGGGGTATATGTTGCTCAGTCTTTAGTTTTCTCCCCGGGTTGTTACTGGGGTATATGTTGCTCAGTCTTTAGTTTTCTCAACGGATTGTTACTGGAGTATATGTTGCTCAGTCTTTAGTTTTCTCCCCGGGTTGTTACTGGGGTATATGTTGCTCAGTCTTTAGTTTTCTCAACGGATTGTTACTGGAGTATATGTTGCTCAGTCTTTAGTTTTCTCCCCGGGTTGTTACTGGGGTATATGTTGCTCAGTCTTTAGTTTTCTCCCAGGATTGTTATTGGGGTATATGTTGCTCAGTCTTTAATTTTCTCCCCGGGTTGTTACTGGGGTATATGTTGCTCAGCCCTTAGGTTTCTCCACGGGTTGTTATTGTGGTATATGTTGCTCAGTCTTTAGTTTTCTCCCCGGACTGTTACTGGTGTATATGTTGCTCTGTCTTTAGTTTTCTCCCAGGGTTGTTATTGTGGTATATGTTGCTCAGTCTTTAGTTTTCTCCATGGGGTGTTACTGGGGTATATGTTGCTCAGTCTTTAGTTTTCTCCCAGGGTTGTTATTGTGGTATATGTTGCTCAGTCTTTAGTTTTCTCCCCGGGTTGTTACTGTGGTATATGTTGCTCAGTCTTTAGTTTTCTCCCCGGGTTGTTATTGGGGTATATGTTGCTCAGTCTTTAGTTTTCTCCCCGGGTTGTTACTGGGGTATATGTTGCTCAGTCTTTAGTTTTCTCCCAGGGTTGTTATTGGGGTATATGTTGCTCAGTCTTTTGTTTTCTCCCCGGGTTGTTACTGGGGTATATGTTGCTCAGTCGTTAGTTTTCTCCCCGGGTTGTTATTGGGGTATATGTTGCTCAGTCTTTAGTTTTCTCCCCGGGTTGTTACTGGAGTATATGTTGCTCAGTCTTTAGTTTTCTCCCCGGGTTGTTACTGGGGTATATGTTGCTCAGTCTTTCGTTTTCTCCCCGGGTTGTTATTGGGGTATATGTTGCTCAGTCTTTAGTTTTCTCCCCAGGTTGTTATTGTGGTATATGTTGCTCAGTCTTTAGTTTTCTCCCCGGATTGTTACTGTGGTATATGTTGCTCAGTCTTTAGTTTTCTCTTCGGATTGTTATTGGGGTATATGTTGCTCAGTCTTTAATTTTCTCCCCGGGTTGTTACTGGGGTATATGTTGCTCAGTCTTTAGTTTTCTCCCCGGGTTGTTATTGTGGTATATATTGCTCAGACTTTGGTTTTCTCCCCGGGTTTTTATTAGGGTATATGTTGCTCAGTCTTTAGTTTTCTCCACTGGTTGTTATTGGGGTATATGTTGCTCAGTCTTTAGTTTTCTCCCCGGGTTGTTACTGGGGTATATGTTGCTCAGTCTTTAGTTTTATCCCCGGGTTGTTATTGTAGTATATGTTGCTCAGTCTTTAGTTTTCTCCCCGGGTTGTTACTGGGGTATATGTTGCTCAGTCTTTAGTTTTCTCTCCGGATTGTTAATAGGGTATATGTTGCTCAGTCGTTAGTTTTCTCCGGGTTGTTATTGGAGTATATGTTGCTCAGTCGTTAGTTTTCTCCCCGGGTTGTTACTGGGGTATATGTTGCTCAGTCTTTAGTTTTCTCCCGGGTTGTTATTGTAGTATATGTTGCTCAGTCTTTAATTTTCTCTCCGGGTTGTTACTGGGGAATATGTTGCTCAGTCTTTAATTTTCTCCCCGGGTTGTTATTGGGGTATATGTTGCTCAGTCTTTAGTTTTCTCCCCGGGTTGTTACTGGGGAATATGTTGCTCAGTCTTTAGTTTTCTCCCCGGGTTGTTATTGTAGTATATGTTGCTCAGTCGTTAGTTTTCTCCCCGGGTTGTTACTGGGGTATATGTTGCTCAGTCTTTAGTTTTCTCCCCGGGTTGTTTTTGGGGTATATGTTGCTCAGTCTTTAGTTTTCTCCCCGGGTTGTTACTGTGGTATATGTTGCTCAGTCTGTAGTTTTCTCCCAGGGTTGTTACTGTGGTATATGTTGCTCAGTCTTTAGTTTTCTTCCCGGGTTGGTATTGTGGTATATGTTGCTCAGTCTTTAGTTTTCTCCCCGGGTTGTTATTAGGGAATATGTTGCTCAGTCTTTAGTTTTCTGCCCGGGTTGTTACTGTGGTATATGTTGCTCAGTCTTTAGTTTTCTCCCCGGGTTGTTATTGTGGTATATATTGCTCAATCTTTAGTTTTCTCCCCGGGTTGTTATTGGGGTATATGTTGCTCAGTCTTTAGTTTTCTCCCCGGGTTGTTACTGGGGTATATGTTGCTCAGTCTTTAGTTTTCTCAACGGATTGTTACTGGAGTATATGTTGCTCAGTCTTTAGTTTTCTCCCCGGGTTGTTACTGGGGTATATGTTGCTCAGTCTTTAGTTTTCTCAACGGATTGTTACTGGAGTATATGTTGCTCAGTCTTTAGTTTTCTCCCCGGGTTGTTACTGGGGTATATGTTGCTCAGTCTTTAGTTTTCTCCCCGGGTTGTTATTGGGGTATATGTTGCTCAGTCTTTAGTTTTCTCCCCGGGTTGTTACTGGAGTATATGTTGCTCAGTCTTTAGTTTTCTCCCAGGATTGTTATTGGGGTATATGTTGCTCAGTCTTTAATTTTCTCCCCGGGTTGTTACTGGGGTATATGTTGCTCAGCCCTTAGGTTTCTCCACGGGTTGTTATTGTGGTATATGTTGCTCAGTCTTTAGTTTTCTCCCCGGACTGTTACTGGTGTATATGTTGCTCTGTCTTTAGTTTTCTCCCAGGGTTGTTATTGTGGTATATGTTGCTCAGTCTTTAGTTTTCTCCATGGGGTGTTACTGGGGTATATGTTGCTCAGTCTTTAGTTTTCTCCCAGGGTTGTTATTGTGGTATATGTTGCTCAGTCTTTAGTTTTCTTCCCGGGTTGTTACTGTGGTATATGTTGCTCAGTCTTTAGTTTTCTCCCCGGGTTGTTATTGGGGTATATGTTGCTCAGTCTTTAGTTTTCTCCCCGGGTTGTTACTGGGGTATATGTTGCTCAGTCTTTAGTTTTCTCCCAGGGTTGTTATTGGGGTATATGTTGCTCAGTCTTTTGTTTTCTCCCCGGGTTGTTACTGGGGTATATGTTGCTCAGTCTTTAGTTTTCTCCCCGGGTTGTTATTGGGGTATATGTTGCTCAGTCTTTAGTTTTCTCCCCGGGTTGTTACTGGAGTATATGTTGCTCAGTCTTTAGTTTTCTCCCCGGGTTGTTACTGGGGTATATGTTGCTCAGTCTTTCGTTTTCTCCCCGGGTTGTTATTGGGGTATATGTTGCTCAGTCTTTAGTTTTCTCCCCGGGTTGTTATTGTGGTATATGTTGCTCAGTCTTTAGTTTTCTCCCCGGGTTGTTACTGTGGTATATGTTGCTCAGTCTTTAGTTTTCTCTTCGGATTGTTATTGGGGTATATGTTGCTCAGTCTTTAATTTTCTCCCCGGGTTGTTACTGGGGTATATGTTGCTCAGTCTTTAGTTTTCTCCCCGGGTTGTTATTGTGGTATATATTGCTCAGACTTTGGTTTTCTCCCCGGGTTTTTATTAGGGTATATGTTGCTCAGTCTTTAGTTTTCTCCACTGGTTGTTATTGGGGTATATGTTGCTCAGTCTTTAGTTTTCTCCCCGGGTTGTTACTGGGGTATATGTTGCTCAGTCTTTAGTTTTCTCCCCGGGTTGTTATTGGGGTATATGTTGCTCAGTCTTTAGTTTTCTCCCCGGGTTGTTACTGGGGTATATGTTGCTCAGTCTTTAGTTTTCTCCCAGGGTTGTTATTGGGGTATATGTTGCTCAGTCTTTTGTTTTCTCCCCGGGTTGTTACTGGGGTATATGTTGCTCAGTCTTTAGTTTTCTCCCCGGGTTGTTATTGGGGTATATGTTGCTCAGTCTTTAGTTTTCTCCCCGGGTTGTTACTGGAGTATATGTTGCTCAGTCTTTAGTTTTCTCCCCGGGTTGTTACTGGGGTATATGTTGCTCAGTCTTTCGTTTTCTCCCCGGGTTGTTATTGGGGTATATGATGCTCAGTCTTTAGTTTTCTCCCCGGGTTGTTATTGTGGTATATGTTGCTCAGTCTTTAGTTTTCTCCCCGGATTGTTACTGTGGTATATGTTGCTCAGTCTTTAGTTTTCTCTTCGGATTGTTATTGGGGTATATGTTGCTCAGTCTTTAATTTTCTCCCCGGGTTGTTACTGGGGTATATGTTGCTCAGTCTTTAGTTTTCTCCCCGGGTTGTTATTGTGGTATATATTGCTCAGACTTTGGTTTTCTCCCCGGGTTTTTATTAGGGTATATGTTGCTCAGTCTTTAGTTTTCTCCACTGGTTGTTATTGGGGTATATGTTGCTCAGTCTTTAGTTTTCTCCCCGGGTTGTTACTGGGGTATATGTTGCTCAGTCTTTAGTTTTATCCCCGGGTTGTTATTGTAGTATATGTTGCTCAGTCTTTAGTTTTCTCCCCGGGTTGTTACTGGGGTATATGTTGCTCAGTCTTTAGTTTTCTCTCCGGATTGTTAATAGGGTATATGTTGCTCAGTCGTTAGTTTTCTCCGGGTTGTTATTGGAGTATATGTTGCTCAGTCGTTAGTTTTCTCCCCGGGTTGTTACTGGGGTATATGTTGCTCAGTCTTTAGTTTTCTCCCGGGTTGTTATTGTAGTATATGTTGCTCAGTCTTTAATTTTCTCTCCGGGTTGTTACTGGGGAATATGTTGCTCAGTCTTTAATTTTCTCCCCGGGTTGTTATTGGGGTATATGTTGCTCAGTCGTTAGTTTTCTCCCCGGGTTGTTACTGGGGTATATGTTGCTCAGTCGTTAGTTTTCTCCCCGGGTTGTTACTGGGGTATATGTTGCTCAGTCTTTAGTTTTCTCCCCGGGTTGTTTTTGGGGTATATGTTGCTCAGTCTTTAGTTTTCTCCCCGGGTTGTTACTGTGGTATATGTTGCTCAGTCTGTAGTTTTCTCCCAGGGTTGTTACTGTGGTATATGTTGCTCAGTCTTTAGTTTTCTTCCCTGGTTGGTATTGTGGTATATGTTGCTCAGTCTTTAGTTTTCTCCCCGGGTTGTTATTAGGGAATATGTTGCTCAGTCTTTAGTTTTCTGCCCGGGTTGTTACTGTGGTATATGTTGCTCAGTCTTTAGTTTTCTCCCCGGGTTGTTATTGTGGTATATATTGCTCAATCTTTAGTTTTCTCCCCGGGTTGTTATTGGGGTATATGTTGCTCAGTCTTTAGTTTTCTCCCCGGGTTGTTACTGGGGTATATGTTGCTCAGTCTTTAGTTTTCTCAACGGATTGTTACTGGAGTATATGTTGCTCAGTCTTTAGTTTTCTCCCCGGGTTGTTACTGGGGTATATGTTGCTCAGTCTTTAGTTTTCTCCCCGGGTTGTTATTGGGGTATATGTTGCTCAGTCTTTAGTTTTCTCCCCGGGTTGTTACTGGAGTATATGTTGCTCAGTCTTTAGTTTTCTCCCCGGGTTGTTATTGGGGTATATGTTGCTCAGTCTTTAATTTTCTCCCCGGGTTGTTACTGGGGTATATGTTGCTCAGCCCTTAGGTTTCTCCACGGGTTGTTATTGTGGTATATGTTGCTCAGTCTTTAGTTTTCTCCCCGGACTGTTACTGGTGTATATGTTGCTCTGTCTTTAGTTTTCTCCCAGGGTTGTTATTGTGGTATATGTTGCTCAGTCTTTAGTTTTCTCCATGGGGTGTTACTGGGGTATATGTTGCTCAGTCTTTAGTTTTCTCCCAGGGTTGTTATTGTGGTATATGTTGCTCAGTCTTTAGTTTTCTTCCCGGGTTGTTACTGTGGTATATGTTGCTCAGTCTTTAGTTTTCTCCCCGGGTTGTTATTGGGGAATATGTTGCTCAGTCTTTAGTTTTCTCCCCGGGTTGTTACTGGGGTATATGTTGCTCAGTCTTTAGTTTTCTCCCAGGGTTGTTATTGGGGTATATGTTGCTCAGTCTTTTGTTTTCTCCCCGGGTTGTTACTGGGGTATATGTTGCTCAGTCTTTAGTTTTCTCCCCGGGTTGTTATTGGGGTATATGTTGCTCAGTCTTTAGTTTTCTCCCCGGGTTGTTACTGGAGTATATGTTGCTCAGTCTTTAGTTTTCTCCCCGGGTTGTTACTGGGGTATATGTTGCTCAGTCTTTCGTTTTCTCCCCGGGTTGTTATTGGGGTATATGTTGCTCAGTCTTTAGTTTTCTCCCCGGGTTGTTATTGTGGTATATGTTGCTCAGTCTTTAGTTTTCTCCCCGGGTTGTTACTGTGGTATATGTTGCTCAGTCTTTAGTTTTCTCTTCGGATTGTTATTGGGGTATATGTTGCTCAGTCTTTAATTTTCTCCCCGGGTTGTTACTGGGGTATATGTTGCTCAGTCTTTAGTTTTCTCCCCGGTTTGTTATTGTGGTATATATTGCTCAGACTTTGGTTTTCTCCCCGGGTTTTTATTAGGGTATATGTTGCTCAGTCTTTAGTTTTCTCCACTGGTTGTTATTGGGGTATATGTTGCTCAGTCTTTAGTTTTCTCCCCGGGTTGTTACTGGGGTATATGTTGCTCAGTCTTTAGTTTTATCCCCGGGTTGTTATTGTAGTATATGTTTCTCAGTCTTTAGTTTTCTCCCCGGGTTGTTACTGGGGTATATGTTGCTCAGTCTTTAGTTTTCTCTCCGGATTGTTAATAGGGTATATGTTGCTCAGTCGTTAGTTTTCTCCGGGTTGTTATTGGAGTATATGTTGCTCAGTCGTTAGTTTTCTCCCCGGGTTGTTACTGGGGTATATGTTGCTCAGTCTTTAGTTTTCTCCCGGGTTGTTATTGTAGTATATGTTGCTCAGTCTTTAATTTTCTCTCCGGGTTGTTACTGGGGAATATGTTGCTCAGTCTTTAATTTTCTCCCCGGGTTGTTATTGGGGTATATGTTGCTCAGTCTTTAGTTTTCTCCCCGGGTTGTTACTGGGGAATATGTTGCTCAGTCTTTAGTTTTCTCCCCGGGTTGTTATTGTAGTATATGTTGCTCAGTCGTTAGTTTTCTCCCCGGGTTGTTACTGTGGTATATGTTGCTCAGTCTGTAGTTTTCTCCCAGGGTTGTTACTGTGGTATATGTTGCTCAGTCTTTAGTTTTCTCCCCGGGTTGGTATTGTGGTATATGTTGCTCAGTCTTTAGTTTTCTCCCCGGGTTGTTATTAGGGAATATGTTGCTCAGTCTTTAGTTTTCTGCCCGGGTTGTTACTGTGGTATATGTTGCTCAGTCTTTAGTTTTCTCCCTGGGTTGTTATTGTGGTATATATTGCTCAGTCTTTAGTTTTCTCCCCGGGTTGTTACTGGGGTATATGTTGCTCAGTCTTTAGTTTTCTCAACGGATTGTTACTGGAGTATATGTTGCTCAGTCTTTAGTTTTCTCCCCGGGTTGTTACTAGGGTATATGTTGCTCAGTCTTTAGTTTTCTCCCCGGGTTGTTATTGGGGTATATGTTGCTCAGTCTTTAGTTTTCTCCCCGTGTTGTTACTGGGGTATATGTTGCTCAGTCTTTAGTTTTCTCCCCGGGTTGTTACTGGGGTATATGTTGCTCAGTCTTTAGTTTTCTCCCCGGGTTGTTATTGGGGTATATGTTGCTCAGTCTTTAGTTTTCTCCCCGGGTTGTTACTGGAGTATATGTTGCTCAGTCTTTAGTTTTCTCCCAGGATTGTTATTGGGGTATATGTTGCTCAGTCTTTAATTTTCTCCCCGAGTTGTTACTGGGGTATATGTTGCTCAGCCCTTAGGTTTCTCCACGGGTTGTTATTGTGGTATATGTTGCTCAGTCTTTAGTTTTCTCCCCGGACTGTTACTGGTGTATATGTTGCTCTGTCTTTAGTTTTCCCCCAGGGTTGTTATTGTGGTATATGTTGCTCAGTCTTTAGTTTTCTCCATGGGGTGTTACTGGGGTATATGTTGCTCAGTCTTTAGTTTTCTCCCAGGGTTGTTATTGTGGTATATGTTGCTCAGTCTTTAGTTTTCTCCCCGGGTTGTTACTGTGGTATATGTTGCTCAGTCTTTAGTTTTCTCCCCGGGTTGTTATTGGGGTATATGTTGCTCGGTCTTTAGTTTTCTCCCCGGGTTGTTACTGGGGTATATGTTGCTCAGTCTTTAGTTTTCTCCCAGGGTTGTTATTGGGGTATATGTTGCTCAGTCTTTTGTTTTCTCCCCGGGTTGTTACTGGGGTATATGTTGCTCAGTCTTTAGTTTTCTCCCCAGGTTGTTATTGGGGTATATGTTGCTCAGTCTTTAGTTTTCTCCCCGGGTTGTTACTGGAGTATATGTTGCTCAGTCTTTAGTTTTCTCCCCGGGTTGTTACTGTGGTATATGTTGCTCAGTCTTTCGTTTTCTCCCCGGGTTGTTACTGGGGTATATGTTGCTCAGTCTTTAGTTTTCTCCCCGGGTTGTTATTGTGGTATATGTTGCTCAGTCTTTAGTTTTCTCCCCGGGTTGTTACTGTGGTATATGTTGCTCAGTCTTTAGTTTTCTCTTCGGATTGTTATTGGGGTATATGTTGCTCAGTCTTTAGTTTTCTCCCAGGGTTGTTACTGGGGTATATGTTGCTCAGTCTTTAGTTTTCTCCCCGTGTTGTTATTGTGGTATATATTGCTCAGACTTTGGTTTTCTCCCCGGGTTTTTATTAGGGTATATGTTGCTCAGTCTTTAGTTTTCTCCACTGGTTGTTATTGGGGTATATGTTGCTCAGTCTTTAGTTTTCTCCCCGGGTTGTTACTGGGGTATATGTTGCTCTGTCTTTAGTTTTCTCCCAGGGTTGTTATTGTGGTATATGTTGCTCAGTCTTTAGTTTTCTCCATGGGGTGTTACTGGGGTATATGTTGCTCAGTCTTTAGTTTTCTCCCAGGGTTGTTATTGTGGTATATGTTGCTCAGTCTTTAGTTTTCTCCCCGGGTTGTTACTGTGGTATATGTTGCTCCGTCTTTAGTTTTCTCCCCGGGTTGTTATTGGGGTATATGTTGCTCGGTCTTTAGTTTTCTCCCCGGGTTGTTACTGGGGTATATGTTGCTCAGTCTTTAGTTTTCTCCCAGGGTTGTTATTGGGGTATATGTTGCTCAGTCTTTTGTTTTCTCCCCGGGTTGTTACTGGGGTATATGTTGCTCAGTCTTTAGTTTTCTCCCCGGGTTGTTATTGGGGTATATGTTGCTCAGTCTTTAGTTTTCTCCCCGGGTTGTTACTGGAGTATATGTTGCTCATTCTTTAGGTTTCTCCCCGGGTTGTTACTGTGGTATATGTTGCTCAGTCTTTCGTTTTCTCCCCGGGTTGTTACTGGGGTATATGTTGCTCAGTCTTTAGTTTTCTCCCCGGGTTGTTATTGTGGTATATGTTGCTCAGTCTTTAGTTTTCTCCCCGGGTTGTTACTGTGGTATATGTTGCTCAGTCTTTAGTTTTCTCTTCGGATTGTTATTGGGGTATATGTTGCTCAGTCTTTAATTTTCTCCCCGGGTTGTTACTGGGGTATATGTTGCTCAGTCTTTTGTTTTCTCCCCGGGTTGTTACTGGGGTATATGTTGCTCAGTCTTTAGTTTTCTCCCCGTGTTGTTATTGTGGTATATATTGCTCAGACTTTGGTTTTCTCCCCGGGTTTTTATTAGGGTATATGTTGCTCAGCCTTTAGTTTTCTCCACTGGTTGTTATTGGGGTATATGTTGCTCAGTCTTTAGTTTTCTCCCCGGGTTGTTACTGGGGTATATGTTGCTCAGTCTTTAGTTTTATCCCCGGGTTGTTATTGTGGTATATGTTGCTCAGTCTTTAGTTTTCTCCCCGGGTTGTTACTGTGGTATATGTTGCTCAGTCTTTAATTTTCTCCCCGGGTTGTTATTGGGGTATATGTTGCTCAGTCTTTAGTTTTCTCCCCGGGTTGTTACTGGGGAATATGTTGCTCAGTCTTTAGTTTTCTCCCCGGGTTGTTATTGTAGTATATGTTGCTCAGTCGTTAGTTTTCTCCCCGGGTTGTTACTGTGGTATATGTTGCTCAGTCTGTAGTTTTCTCCCAGGGTTGTTACTGTGGTATATGTTGCTCAGTCTTTAGTTTTCTCCCCGGGTTGGTATTGTGGTATATGTTGCTCAGTCTTTAGTTTTCTCCCCGGGTTGTTATTAGGGAATATGTTGCTCAGTCTTTAGTTTTCTGCCCGGGTTGTTACTGTGGTATATGTTGCTCAGTCTTTAGTTTTCTCCCTGGGTTGTTATTGTGGTATATATTGCTCAGTCTTTAGTTTTCTCCCCGGGTTGTTACTGGGGAATATGTTGCTCAGTCTTTAGTTTTCTCAACGGATTGTTACTGGAGTATATGTTGCTCAGTCTTTAGTTTTCTCCCCGGGTTGTTACTAGGGTATATGTTGCTCAGTCTTTAGTTTTCTCCCCGGGTTGTTATTGGGGTATATGTTGCTCAGTCTTTAGTTTTCTCCCCGTGTTGTTACTGGGGTATATGTTGCTCAGTCTTTAGTTTTCTCCCCGGGTTGTTACTGGGGTATATGTTGCTCAGTCTTTAGTTTTCTCCCCGGGTTGTTATTGGGGTATATGTTGCTCAGTCTTTAGTTTTCTCCCCGGGTTGTTACTGGAGTATATGTTGCTCAGTCTTTAGTTTTCTCCCAGGATTGTTATTGGGGTATATGTTGCTCAGTCTTTAATTTTCTCCCCGAGTTGTTACTGGGGTATATGTTGCTCAGCCCTTAGGTTTCTCCACGGGTTGTTATTGTGGTATATGTTGCTCAGTCTTTAGTTTTCTCCCCGGACTGTTACTGGTGTATATGTTGCTCTGTCTTTAGTTTTCCCCCAGGGTTGTTATTGTGGTATATGTTGCTCAGTCTTTAGTTTTCTCCATGGGGTGTTACTGGGGTATATGTTGCTCAGTCTTTAGTTTTCTCCCAGGGTTGTTATTGTGGTATATGTTGCTCAGTCTTTAGTTTTCTCCCCGGGTTGTTACTGTGGTATATGTTGCTCAGTCTTTAGTTTTCTCCCCGGGTTGTTATTGGGGTATATGTTGCTCGGTCTTTAGTTTTCTCCCCGGGTTGTTACTGGGGTATATGTTGCTCAGTCTTTAGTTTTCTCCCAGGGTTGTTATTGGGGTATATGTTGCTCAGTCTTTTGTTTTCTCCCCGGGTTGTTACTGGGGTATATGTTGCTCAGTCTTTAGTTTTCTCCCCAGGTTGTTATTGGGGTATATGTTGCTCAGTCTTTAGTTTTCTCCCCGGGTTGTTACTGGAGTATATGTTGCTCAGTCTTTAGTTTTCTCCCCGGGTTGTTACTGTGGTATATGTTGCTCAGTCTTTCGTTTTCTCCCCGGGTTGTTACTGGGGTATATGTTGCTCAGTCTTTAGTTTTCTCCCCGGGTTGTTATTGTGGTATATGTTGCTCAGTCTTTAGTTTTCTCCCCGGGTTGTTACTGTGGTATATGTTGCTCAGTCTTTAGTTTTCTCTTCGGATTGTTATTGGGGTATATGTTGCTCAGTCTTTAGTTTTCTCCCAGGGTTGTTACTGGGGTATATGTTGCTCAGTCTTTAGTTTTCTCCCCGTGTTGTTATTGTGGTATATATTGCTCAGACTTTGGTTTTCTCCCCGGGTTTTTATTAGGGTATATGTTGCTCAGTCTTTAGTTTTCTCCACTGGTTGTTATTGGGGTATATGTTGCTCAGTCTTTAGTTTTCTCCCCGGGTTGTTACTGGGGTATATGTTGCTCTGTCTTTAGTTTTCTCCCAGGGTTGTTATTGTGGTATATGTTGCTCAGTCTTTAGTTTTCTCCATGGGGTGTTACTGGGGTATATGTTGCTCAGTCTTTAGTTTTCTCCCAGGGTTGTTATTGTGGTATATGTTGCTCAGTCTTTAGTTTTCTCCCCGGGTTGTTACTGTGGTATATGTTGCTCCGTCTTTAGTTTTCTCCCCGGGTTGTTATTGGGGTATATGTTGCTCGGTCTTTAGTTTTCTCCCCGGGTTGTTACTGGGGTATATGTTGCTCAGTCTTTAGTTTTCTCCCAGGGTTGTTATTGGGGTATATGTTGCTCAGTCTTTTGTTTTCTCCCCGGGTTGTTACTGGGGTATATGTTGCTCAGTCTTTAGTTTTCTCCCCGGGTTGTTATTGGGGTATATGTTGCTCAGTCTTTAGTTTTCTCCCCGGGTTGTTACTGGAGTATATGTTGCTCATTCTTTAGGTTTCTCCCCGGGTTGTTACTGTGGTATATGTTGCTCAGTCTTTCGTTTTCTCCCCGGGTTGTTACTGGGGTATATGTTGCTCAGTCTTTAGTTTTCTCCCCGGGTTGTTATTGTGGTATATGTTGCTCAGTCTTTAGTTTTCTCCCCGGGTTGTTACTGTGGTATATGTTGCTCAGTCTTTAGTTTTCTCTTCGGATTGTTATTGGGGTATATGTTGCTCAGTCTTTAATTTTCTCCCCGGGTTGTTACTGGGGTATATGTTGCTCAGTCTTTTGTTTTCTCCCCGGGTTGTTACTGGGGTATATGTTGCTCAGTCTTTAGTTTTCTCCCCGTGTTGTTATTGTGGTATATATTGCTCAGACTTTGGTTTTCTCCCCGGGTTTTTATTAGGGTATATGTTGCTCAGCCTTTAGTTTTCTCCACTGGTTGTTATTGGGGTATATGTTGCTCAGTCTTTAGTTTTCTCCCCGGGTTGTTACTGGGGTATATGTTGCTCAGTCTTTAGTTTTATCCCCGGGTTGTTATTGTGGTATATGTTGCTCAGTCTTTAGTTTTCTCCCCGGGTTGTTACTGTGGTATATGTTGCTCAGTCTTTAGTTTTCTCCCAGGGTTGTTATTGGGGTATATGTTGCTCAGTCTTTAGTTTTCTCCCCGGGTTGTTACTGGGGTATATGTTGCTCAGCCTTTAGTTTTCTCCCCAGGTTGTTATTGGGGTATATGTTGCTCAGTCTTTAGTTTTCTCCCCGGGTTGTTACTGGGGTATATGTTGCTCAGTCGTTAGTTTTCTCCCAGGGTTGTTATTGGGGTATATGTTGCTCAGTCTTTTGTTTTCTCCCCGGGTTGTTACTGGGGTATATGTTGCTCAGTCTTTAGGTTTCTCCCCGGGTTGTTACTGGGGTATATGTTGCTCAGACTTTAGTTTTCTCCCCGGGTTGTTACTGGGGTATATGTTGCTCAGTCTTTAGTTTTCTCCCCGGATTGTTACTGGTGTATATGTTGCTCTGTCTTTAGTTTTCTCCCCGGGTTGTTATTGGGGTATATGTTGCTCAGTCTTTAGTTTTCTCCCCGGGTTGTTACTGTGGTATATGTTGCTCAGTCTTTAGTTTTCTCCCCGGGTTGTTATTGGAGTATATGTTGCTCAGTCGTTAGTTTTCTCCCCGGGTTGTTACTGGGTATATGTTGCTCAGTCGTTAGTTTTCTTCCAGGGTTGTTACTGGGGTATATGTTGCTCAGTCTTTAGTTTTCTCCCAGGGTTGTTATTGGGGTATATGTTGCTCAGTCTTTAGTTTTCTCCCCGCGTTGTTATTAGGGTATATGTTGCTCAGTCTTTAGTTTTCACCCCGGGTTGTTATTGGGGTATATGTTGCTCAGTCTTTAGTTTTCTCCCCGGGTTGTTATTGGGTATATGTTGCTCAGTCTTTAGTTTTCTCCCCGGGTTGTTAATAGGGTATATGTTACTCAGTCTTTAGTTTTCTCCCCGGGTTGTTACTGGGGTATATGTTGCTCAGTCTTTAGTTTTCTCCCCGGGTAGTTACTGTGGTATATGTTGCTCAGTCTTTAGTTTTCTCCCAGGGTTGTTATTGGTGTATATGTTGCTCAGTCTTTAGTTTTCTCCCCAGGTTTTTAATAGGGTATATGTTGCTCAATCTTTAGTTTTCTCCCCGGGTTGTTAATAGGGTATATGTTGCTCAGTCTTTAGTTTTCTCCCCGGGTTGTTACTGGGGATATATGTTGCTCAGTCTTTAGTTTTCTCCCCGTGTTGTTACTGGGGTATATGTTGTTCAGTCTTTAGTTTTCTCCCCGGGTTGTTACTGGGGTATATGTTGCTCAGTCTTTAGTTTTCTCCCCGGGTTGTTATTGTGGTATATGTTGCTCAGTCTTTAGTTTTCTCCCAGGGTTTTTACTGTGGTATATGTTGTTCAGTCTCTAGTTTTCTCCCCGGATTGTTATTGGGGTATATGTTGCTCAGTCGTTAATTTTCTCCCCGGGTTGTTACTGGGGTATATGTTGCTCCGGCCTTATGTTTCTCCCCGGGTTGTTATTGTGGTATATGTTGCTCAGTCTTTAGTTTTCTCCCCTGATTGTTACTGGTGTATATGTTGCTCTGTCTTTAGTTTTCTCCCCGGGTTGTTATTGAGGTATATGTTGCTCAGTCTTTAGTTTTCTCCCCGGGTTGTTATTGGAGTATATGTTGCTCAGTCTTTAGTTTTCTCCCCGGGTTGTTATTGGGTATATGTTGCTCAGTCTTTAGTTTTCTCCCCGGGTTGTTAATAGGGTATATGTTACTCAGTCTTTAGTTTTCTCCCCGGGTTGTTATTGGGGTATATGTTGCTCAGTCTTTAGTTTTCTCCCCGGGTAGTTACTGTGGTATATGTTGCTCAGTCTTTAGTTTTCTCCCAGGGTTGTTATTGGGGTATATGTTGCTCAGTCTTTAGTTTTCTCCCCGGTTTTTAATAGGGTATATGTTGCTCAATCTTTAGTTTTCTCCCCGGGTTGTTAATAGGGTATATGTTGCTCAGTCTTTAGTTTTCTCCCAGGGTTGTTACTGGGGATATATGTTGCTCAGTCTTTAGTTTTCTCCCCGTGTTGTTACTGGGGTATATGTTGTTCAGTCTTTAGTTTTCTCCCCGGGTTGTTACTGGGGTATATGTTGCTCAGTCTTTAGTTTTCTCCCCGGGTTGTTATTGTGGTATATGTTGCTCAGTCTTTAGTTTTCTCCCAGGGTTTTTACTGTGGTATATGTTGTTCAGTCTCTAGTTTTCTCCCCGGATTGTTATTGGGGTATATGTTGCTCAGTCGTTAATTTTCTCCCCGGGTTGTTACTGGGGTATATGTTGCTCCGGCCTTATGTTTCTCCCCGGGTTGTTATTGTGGTATATGTTGCTCAGTCTTTCGTTTTCTCCCCGGATTGTTACTGGTGTATATGTTGCTCTGTCTTTAGTTTTCTCCCAGGGTTGTTATTGGGGTATATGTTGCTCAGTCTTTAGTTTTCTCCCCGGGTTGTTACTGGGGTATATGTTGCTCAGTCTTTAGTTTTCTCCCCGGGTTGTTATTGGAGTATATGTTGCTCAGTCGTTAGTTTTCTCCCCGGGTTGTTACTGGGGTATATGTTGCTCAGTCTTTAGTTTTCTCCCAGGGTTGTTATTGGGGTATATGTTGCTCAGTCTTTAGTTTTTTCCAAGGGTTGTTATTGGGGTATATGTTGCTCAGTCTTTAGTTTTCTCCAAGGGTTGTTATTGGGGTATATGTTGCTCAGTCTTTAGTTTTCTCCCCGGGTTGTTATTGGGGTATATGTTGCTCAGTCTTTTGTTTTCTCCCCGGGTTGTTATTGGGTATATGTTGCTCAGTCTTTAGTTTTCTCCCCGGGTTGTTAATAAGGTATATGTTGCTCAGTCTTTAGTTTTCTCCCCGGGTTGTTACTGGGGTATATGTTGCTCAGTCTTTAGTTTTCTCCCCGGGTTGTTACTGTGGTAAATGTTGCTCAGTCTTTAGTTTTCTCCCCGGGTTGTTATTGGGGTATATGTTGCTCAGTGTTTAGTTTTCTCCCCGGGTTTTTAATAGGGTATATGTTGCTCAATCTTTAGTTTTCTCCCCGGGTTGTTAATAGGGTATATGTTGCTCAGTCTTTAGTTTTCTCCCCGGGTTGTTACTGGGGATATATGTTGCTCAGTCTTTAGTTTTCTCCCAGGGTTGTTATTGGGGAATATGTTGCTCAGTCTTTAGTTTTCTCCCCGGTTGTTACTGAGGTATATGTTGCTCAGTCTTTAGTTTTCTCCCCGGATTGTTATTGGGGTATATGTTGCTCCGTCTTTAATTTTCTTCCCGGGTTGTTACTGGGGTATATGTTGCTCAGGCCTTAGGTTTCTCCCCGGGTTGTTATTGTGGTATATGTTGCTCAGTCTTTAGTTTTCTCCCCGGATTGTTACTGGTGTATATGTTGCTCAGTCTTTAGTTTTCTCCCAGGGTTGTTATTGGGGTATATGTTGCTCAGTCTTTATTATTAGTATGAGGGTTTAACGTCCGGCTCACCTATTGAGGTATTGCAGACATAGTTTTCTTCTTCTTGCTTGCCTTTCGCATGCTGTTTTTTTTCCCGTCGTTTTGTGGGTGTTGGTGGTCTTTCACCAAGGTCTGTTTCAGTTGTGTAATCAGGGAAGCGATCTATTAACGTTGGGTCGTCCGGGTCGAATGATACTGAAAATGACACCGATCCGTCTTTAAATTCCGTTTTGTATGAAAGTTTTTCTCTGATGTACGGGCTTCGTACAGTTGTACATGTTTTCCATGGCTTCCGGGCTTCTTCCGGATCGATAAGGTATTTTGTCGGCGTTAATTGCCTGCCAATGAAATTACGTATTGTCTGGGTAGATCGCTCCCTTACTTGCGTCGATGTTGTTGGATTGTGGAGGGCTCGTTCGTCGTTGTGTATCTCGGTTTGAGTGCTTTCGTCGGTTATGGGAATGCTGTCGTCTGTTTGTGTTTCAGCACAAGTTTTAATGTCTTCAACGGCTTCATACCTTTTCGCCTTCCACTGGCTGATGCATAAAGCATTTCTTTTCCTGGTGGAAGGAGAGAGGTGTTTCTTCTTCTGGGCCTGGCTGGTAACTTTCCCTGTTTTCTCAACGGGTTTCTCTGCCTTGATACACATCAGTCTTTTGTTTTCTCCCCGGGTTGTTATTGGGGTATATGTTGCTCAGTCTTTAGTTTTCTCCCCGGGTTGTTACTGTGGTATATGTTGCTCAGTCTTTAGTTTTCTCCCCGGGTTGTTATTGGGGTATATGTTGCTCAGTCGTTAGTTTTCTCCCCGGGTTGTTAATAGGGTATATGTTGCTCAGTCTTTAGTTTTCTCCCGGGTTGTTACTGTGGTATATGTTACTCCGTCTTTAGTTTTCTCCCGGTTTGTTACTGTGGTATATGTTGCTCAGTCTTTAGTTTTCTCCCCGGGTTGTTATTGGGCTATATGTTGCTCAGTCTTTAGTTTTCTCCCCGGGTTGTTAATAGGGTATATGTTGCTCAGTCTTTAGTTTTCTCCCCGGGTTGTTACTGGGGTACATGTTGCTCAGTCTTTAGTTTTCTCCCCGGGTTGTTAATAGGGTATATGTTGCTCAGTCTTTAGTTTTCTCACCGGATTGTTACTGTGGTATATGTTGCTCAGTCGTTAGTTTTCTCCCCGGGTTGTTACTGGGGTATATGTTGCTCAGTCTTTAGTTTTCTCCCGGGTTGTTATTGGAGTATATGTTGCTCAGTCGTTAGTTTTTTCCCCGGGTTGTTACTGGGGTATATGTTGCTCAGTCTTTAGTTTTCTCCCCGGGTTGTTACTGGGGTATATGTTGCTCAGTCTTTAGTTTTCTCCCGGGTTGTTACTGTGGTATATGTTGCTCAGTCTTTAGTTTTCTCCCCGGATTGTTACTGGGGTATATGTTGCTCAGTCTTTAGTTTTCTCCCCGGGTTGTTAATAGGGTATATGTTGCTCAGTCTTTAGTTTTCTCCCCGGGTTGTTACTGGGGTATATGTTGCTCAGTCTTTCGTTTTCTCCCCGGGTTGTTATTGGAGTATATGTTGCTCAGTTTTTAGTTTTCTCCCGGGTTGTTATTGGGGTATATGTTGCTCAGTCTTTAGTTTTCTCCCAGGGTTGTTAATAGGGTATATGTTGCTCAGTCGTTAGTTTTCTCCCCGGGTTGTTACTGGGGTATATGTTGCTCAGTCTTTAGTTTTCTCCCAGGGTTGTTATTGGGGTATATGTTGCTCAGTCTTTAGTTTTCTCCCAGGGTTGTTATTGTGGTATATGTTGCTCAATCTTTAGTTTTCTCCCCGGGTTGTTAATAGGGTATATGTTGCTCAGTCTTTAGTTTTCTCCCCGGGTTGTTACTGGGGTATATGTTGCTCAGTCTTTAGTTTTCTCCCCGTGTTGTTATTGGAGTATATGTTGCTCAGTCGTTAGTTTTCTCCCCGGGTTGTTACTGGGGTATATGTTGCTCAGTCTTTAGTTTTCTCCCAGAGTTGTTATTGGGGTATATGTTGCTCAGTCTTTAGTTTTCTTCCAGGGTTGTTATTGGGGTATATGTTGCTCAGTCGTTAGTTTTCTCCCCGGGTTGTTACTGGGGATATATGTTGCTCAGTCTTTAGTTTTCTCCCAGGGTTGTTATTGGGGTATATGTTGCTCAGTCTTTAGTTTTCTCCCCGGGTTGTTACTGTGGTATATGTTGCTCAGTGTTTAGTTTTCTCCCCGGGTTGTTATTGGGGTATATGTTGCTCAGTCTTTAGTTTTCTCCCCGGGTTGTTAATAGGGTATATGTTACTCAGTCTTTAGTTTTCTCCCCGGATTGTTACTGGGGTACATGTTGCTCAGTCTTTAGTTTTCTCCCCGGTTGTTAAAAGGGTATATGTTGCTCAGTCGTTAGTTTTCTCCAAGGGTTGTTATTGGGGTATATGTTGCTCAGACTTTAGTTTTCTCCCGGGTTGTTACTGTGGTATATGTTGCTCAGTCTTTAGTTTTCTCCCCGGGTTGTTACTGGGGTATATGTTGCTCAGTCTTTAGTTTTCTCCCCGGGTTGTTACTGGGGTATATGTTGCTCAGTCTTTAGTTTTCTCCCGGGTTGTTGCTGGGGTATATGTTGCTCAGTCTTTAGTTTTCACCCGGGTTGTTACTGTGGTATATGTTGCTCAGTCTTTAGTTTTCTCTCCGGATTGTTACTGGGGTATATGTTGCTCAGTCTTTAGTTTTCTCCCCGGGTTGTTACTGGGGTATATGTTGCTCAGTCTTTAGTTTTCTCCCGGGTTGTTACTGTGGTATATGTTGCTCAGTCTTTAGTTTTCTCCCCGGGTTGTTACTGGGGTATATGTTGCTCAGTCTTTAGTTTTCTCCCAGGGTTGTTACTGGGGTATATGTTGCTCAGTCTTTAGTTTTCTCCCCGGGTTGTTATTGGGGTATATGTTGCTCAGTCGTTAGTTTTCTCCCCGGGTTGTTAATAGGGTATATGTTGCTCAGTCTTTAGTTTTCTCCCCGGGTTGTTAATAGGGTATATGTTGCTCAGTCTTTAGTTTTCTCCCGGGTTGTTACTGTGGTATATGTTGCTCCGTCTTTAGTTTTCTCCCCGGGTTGTTACTGGGGTATATGTTGCTCAGTCTTTAGTTTTCTCCCCGGGTTGTTAATAGGGTATATGTTGCTCAGTCTTTAGTTTTGTCCCGGGTTGTTACTGTGGTATATGTTGCTCAGTCTTTAGTTTTCTCCCCGGGTTGTTACTGTGGTATATGTTGCTCAGTCTTTAGTTTTCTCCCCGGGTTGTTACTGGGGTATATGTTGCTCTGTCTTTAGTTTTCTCCCAGGGTTGTTATTGGAGTATATGTTGCTCAGTCTTTAGTTTTCTCCCAGGGTTGTTATTGGGGTATATGTTGCTCAGTCGTTAGTTTTCTCCCCGGGTTGTTAATAGGGTATATGCTGCTCAGTCTTTAGTTTTCTCCCAGGGTTGTTACTGGGGTATATGTTGCTCAGTCTTTAGTTTTCTCCCGGGTTGTTACTGGGGTATATGTTGCTCAGTCTTTAGTTTTCTCCCCGGGTTGTTATTGGGGTATATGTTGCTCAGTCGTTAGTTTTCTCCCCGGGTTGTTAATAGGGTATATGTTGCTCAGTCTTTAGTTTTCTCCCCGGGTTGTTAATAGGGTATATGTTGCTCAGTCTTTAGTTTTCTCCCGGGTTGTTACTGTGGTATATGTTGCTCAGTCTTTAGTTTTCTCCCCGGGTTGTTACTGGGGTATATGTTGCTCAGTCTTTAGTTTTCTCCCCGGGTTGTTAATAGGGTATATGTTGCTCAGTCTTTAGTTTTGTCCCGGGTTGTTACTGTGGTATATGTTGCTCAGTCTTTAGTTTTCTCCCCGGGTTGTTACTGTGGTATATGTTGCTCAGTCTTTAGTTTTCTCCCCGGGTTGTTACTGGGGTATATGTTGCTCTGTCTTTAGTTTTCTCCCAGGGTTGTTATTGGAGTATATGTTGCTCAGTCTTTAGTTTTCTCCCAGGGTTGTTATTGGGGTATATGTTGCTCAGTCTTTAGTTTTCTCCCCGGGTTGTTAATAGGGTATATGTTGCTCAGTCTTTAGTTTTCTCCCCGGGTTGTTACTGGGGTATATGTTGCTCAGTCGTTAGTTTTCTCCCCGGGTTGTTACTGGGGTATATGTTGCTCAGTCTTTAGTTTTCTCCCAGGGTTGTTATTGGGGTATATGTTGCTCAGTCTTTAGTTTTCTCCCAGGGTTGTTATTGGGGTATATGTTGCTCAGTCGTTAGTTTTCTCCCCGGGTTGTTACTGGGGATATATGTTGCTCAGTCTTTAGTTTTCTCCCAGGGTTGTTATTGGGGTATATGTTGCTCAGTCTTTAGTTTTCTCCCCGGGTTGTTACTGGGGTATATGTTGCTCAGTCTTTAGTTTTCTCCCCGGGTTGTTACTGGGGTATATGTTGCTCAGTCTTTAGTTTTCTCCCAGGGTTGTTATTGGGGTATATGTTGCTCAGTCTTTAGTTTTCTCCCCGGGTTGTTAATAGGGTATATGTTGCTCAGTCTTTAGTTTTCTCCTCGGATTTTTACTGGGGTATATGTTGCTCAGTCGTTAGTTTTCTCCCCGGGTTGTTAATAGGGTATATGTTGCTCAGTCTTTAGTTTTCTCCCCGGATTGTTACTGGGGTATATGTTGCTCAGTCTTTAGTTTTCTCCCCGGGTTGTTACTGGGGTATATGTTGCTCAGTCGTTAGTTTTCTCCCCGGGTTGTTACTGGAGTATATGTTGCTCAGTCTTTAGTTTTCTCCCCGGGTTGTTAATAGGGTATATGTTGCTCAGTCTTTATTTTTCTCCCCGGGTTGTTAATAGGGTATATGTTGCTCAGTCTTTAGTTTTCTCCCCGGGTTGTTAATAGGGTATATGTTGCTCAGTCTTTAATTTTCTCCCCGGGTTGTTACTGTGGTATATGTTGCTCAGTCTTTAGTTTTCTCCCCGGAATGTTACTGGGGTATATGTTGCTCAGTCTTTAATTTTCTCCCCGGGTTGTTATTGTGGTATATGTTGCTCAGTCTTTAGTTCTCTCCCCGGATTGTTACTTGAGTATATGTTGCTCAGTCTTTAGTTTTCTCCCCGGGTTGTTACTGGGGATATATGTTGCTCAGTCTTTAGTTTTCTCCCAGGGTTGTTATTGGGGTATATGTTGCTCAGTCGTTAGTTTTCTCCCCGGGTTGTTACTGGGGTATATGTTGCTCAGTCTTTAGTTTTCTCCCAGGGTTGTTATTGGGGTATATGTTGCTCAGTCTTTAGTTTTCTCCCCGGGTTGTTATTGTGGTATATGTTGCTCAGTCTTTAGTTTTCTCCCAGGGTTGTTACTGGAGTATATGTTGCTCAGTCTTTAGTTTTCTCCCCGGGTTGTTAATAGGGTATATGTTGCTCAGTCTTTAGTTTTCTCCCCGGATTTTTACTGGGGTATATGTTGCTCAGTCGTTAGTTTTCTCCCCGGGTTGTTAATAGGGTATATGTTGCTCAGTCTTTAATTTTCTCCCCGGGTTGTTATTGTGGTATATGTTGCTCAGTCTTTAGTTCTCTCCCCGGATTGTTACTTGAGTATATGTTGCTCAGTCTTTAGTTTTCTCCCCGGGTTGTTACTGGGGTATATGTTGCTCAGTCTTTAGTTTTCTCCCCGGATTGTTACTGGTGTATATGTTGCTCTGTCTTTAGTTTTCTCCCCGGGTTGTTATTGGGGTATATGTTGCTCAGTCTTTAGTTTTCTCCCCGGGTTGTTACTGCGGTATATGTTGCTCAGTCTTTAGTTTTCTCACCGGGTTGTTACTGGGGTATATGTTGCTCAGTCTTTAGTTTTCTCACCGGGTTGTTACTGGAGTATATGTTGCTCAGTCTTTAACAACAAGACAATTTGTTATAAATACTAGTATGATAGCATTGTTAAATTAATTAGTTCATGAATGGTTCTTAATGCTTTCATAACTTCAGAACGAATTACCCTTTAAATATTCAAAATATAATATAATTTATTTTTAATTTGAAAAGTCATTGATTGATTTTAGCAATATGAGTATTTCAATAGGTGGCTAGTAGGGCATAAAGTATACCTCAATATTCGACAACATGATTTGGCTTGAAAATTGAATATTTGTCTTACACAAAAAGAAAGCTGCATATCAAGTTTTACATCTCAAATAATGTAAAACGTGATATGCAGCATTTCTTTTGTGTTTATCATGTTTATTGCAAAATGTTACCCAGTATTGTAATTTGATATCAAATGGACGACATTATATGACATGACCGTATTTGGTTAGCATGTTCTTTTGTAATCTGTATTGTGTTCTGTGCCTTTACACAAACAATATTGTAACAACGAAATCTATTATGTACTGATTACAAGATTGGGTTATCTTAAACCTTATTCTCCATTATTCATACAGTTAATTATATATTCTGCGTTCTAACATTACAACGACCACAATAGGTAACCTCACAGGGAAAAACCCTACAAAATAATTCAGGAAGTTTTCTTTGTGATTGTTTATATCTTTATTCGTAAACATTCAATATATAATATAGGTACAACAATAACATTTAAATCGTGATGAAATAACATTATTTATGATATATTCAAATTGATGGTACTTAAGAAAGGTCACAAAAGTTAGATAGAGTTGAGTGATTGTTGTTAATGCCAAGTGTGCATATCTTCACATATTTCATAGCGAGAACAAGTTCCATTTCATTGAGATGATGTACGTGGGTAACACGCTTACTTGGGTTTTTACAGTCCTAGCTCTCTGAAACGATTGCCCATTGGGTAGATATGTTTCTCCACGCAGATACATTATTCTGATTCCGAACAAAACCAGTCTTTTCTTTCTCTTTAATGCTGCGTACGTATCGGAGAAGAAACAAATGACAATTCTATAGTCATTGTTTTACCCGACCGGGTCTCGAACCAATAATCTACCGCACACGGAGCAATCGCGCTAACAATTATATCACCGATACAGTTGCAAAAGCTAGAAGTCGGAGGTAGACAGCAGTAGTGATTGTCCTGAGAACGCGAAAAATGTCTTCAGAATAAGTTTCCATTTACTTGAAATCATCATTTACGTTATTTCAGTTTGCTTGCACATAGTGGTGTCCAACGCATGTTGTGTTGCGTTTTTGATTTGTTTGCCTTCGTCTTGTGTCTTGTGTACCTAATGTTGCCAGTTTCTCTGGATTGTTTGCCTTCGTCTTGTGTCTTGTGTACCCAATGTTGCCAGTTTCTCTGGATTGTTTGCCTTCGTCTTGTGTCTTGTGTACCCAATGTTGCCAGTTTCTCTGGATTTTTTGCCTTCGTCTTGTATCTTGTGTATCCAATGTTGCCAGTTCCTCTGGATTGTTTGCCTTCGTCTTATGTCTTGTGTATCCAATGTTGCCAGTTTCTCTGGATTGTTTGCCTTCGTCTTGTGTCTTGTGTACCCAATGTTGCCAGTTTCTCTGGATTGTTTGCCTTCGTCTTGTGTCTTGTGTATCCAATGTTGCCAGTTTCTCCGGATTGTTTGCCTTCGTCTTGTGTCTTGTGTATCCAATGTTGCCAGTTTCTCTGGATTGTTTGCCTTCGTCTTGTGTCTTGTGTATCCAATATTGCCAGTTTCTCTGGATTTTCTGCCTTCGTCTTGTGTATCCAATATTTCCAGTTTCTCTGGATTGTTTGCCTTCGTCTTGTGTCTTGTGTATCCAATGTTGCCAGTTTCTCTGGATTGTTTGCCTTCGTCTTGTGTCTTGTGTATCCAATATTGCCAGTTTCTCTGGATTGTTTGCCTTCGTCTTGTGTCTTGTGTATCCAATGTTGCCAGTTTCTCTGGATTGTTTGCCTTCGTCTTGTGTCTTGTGTATCCAATATTGCCAGTTTCTCTGGATTGTTTGCCTTCGTCTTGTGTCTTGTGTATCCAATATTGCCAGTTTCTCTGGATTGTTTGCCTTCGTCTTGTGTCTTGTGTATCCAATATTGCCAGTTTCTCTGGATTGTTCCGGTTTTCTCTAACGTTTATTCTTAATGTTTTATAGTAAAATGTGTTTGACATATCAAACAATCTTGAGAGTACAAATATATCAAATTCAAACAGTATATTAAACTGCACACAGTTTATGCTAAATATATTAATATTGCTAGAATATATTAGCATTATTATTATTATAGATATAAACAACTACATTGTAAACAGTACAATTAGCCAATGAGTATAACCAGAGGTTAGAAATCTGAAATACTTAAAAGTTTCCAAAAATGTATACCAGTATATTTTGGAATCCTTGTGATTTTACTACACAGGTCCCTTGGTTTTCCTCTCAACTTTTAATCTACATATTACAATTTTTCTGAATTCCTCGCAAAATTGCAATTCCTACGATGGCTTTTCAAGGAATAGTCATTTGACTTTTCAGAAATGCAGTATGTGATAAAAAATTGATGAACTACAACTGAGAAACCACAGAAACCACAGCCTTAAATGAAATAAATCACAGGTAGACAACTTGATGTCATGTAGAATGATATGTGTATGTTTGGTTGTTTTCTAACACGTGCTTTAGGAAGAGTTGTGGGTTAAGAGAAGTGTGATATGACACAAATGAGTGCCACGTGCCTTGCTGCAGATTTTGATGGGCAACTATTTGTAACTAGAGTAACACGATGGGTGCCACTAGTGGAGCAGGAACTGCGCCACTAGTGGAGCAGGAACTGCTTCCCCATCCGAAGCACCTGAGTTCACCCTCTGTTATTAGTGGGGTTCGTGTTGCTCGATCTTTATGTTGTTTTGTAGATCGTTGTTTGTCCTTTTGTCCCTTTTTATTTGGCCATTGTATTGTCTGTCCTTCTTCGATTTACGGGTTAGATCTTTGGTATCTTCAAACTTACTTATGAGTTGTCCTTGATGACTCGTTCTATTAGTTCCTCTTTTTACTATTGCATTCTAATCCACACTCCTTCTCCTCCACCTCCAATGCAACTTTTAACTCTATATTTTACTGTTTGTATATTTGTTCTCCTCATGTATAAACTGCAGAACTGCTCATGTGATGTTTAACATCAATCAACACATATAAATAGTTTTAATTGTGTAAAGGGCTTCACTGAACGACCAACAAATTTCAATTGATTTTTTTCTGCTTAATTGCCGATAAAATACAACACAACATTTATAAATTAAGTATTGCAAACTGTATATATTGATAGCGTCCTTGGTTTAAAATCGGTAAGTTTGTTGTTTACAATAAGCACAAAAACCCTGGTTATATTATACAATTACTGCACTCTGCTCCATTAAACCTCATATTGATCTCGTTCAAGTGTAGCAATTGTTTTATTACATACGGCTCTATTTTACTCTAATTTTGAAATCTTATGAAAACTTTGAAATTTATGAAACTTTTTGAAAATTTTATTATTTTGAATTTTTTTTAAATCTTATGAAATTTTTGAAAGCTTTGAACAAAATTTTATGAAAATTTTGAATTTTTGAACTTTTTAATTTTGAACTTAATTTTTATTTTTTTATATTTTTTTATTCTGAAATTTTTTGAAAATTTAGAAATTTTATGAAATTTTCTAACATATTGATTAGCAAAAAGCAATTTCTGTGCAATACAAAACCATATTGCACTCTCGTGCCACGTAATTTCATTCATTGATTTTGCACGAGAGTGCAATATGATTATCTATTGCACAGAAATTGCTTTTTGCTAATCAATATGTTAGAAAATGGAATGTCACGTGTATTCCTTTTGGCCAATAGAAAAACAGTAAAATAGAGCCTAATGTAATAACATAAGTTATTTACGTTCTTATCCGTAGATATGGAGATTTTAATACCCTGAAGTAGCCAAGTACACCCTGAAGGGTGTTGAAATCTCCATATCTACGGATAGGAACGTAGATAACGAATTTATCCCCGGTTATAGACAAACATAAGACATTTTGGACCCCGGCGGTCCACGTAAAAGTGACGTTTTCTTTGTTTTTGGAAAGAATAAGTAAACAATATGAAAGTTTCGAGTGTTTTTTACCCGGTGTACTGTACTACCTTTGGTAGAACCCTACAGTTGATCAAAGTAATAGTCTTATATTCAATATAAAGCCAAAATTAACTAATTTTTGATTTTGGAACGCAACGTCGCGAGCTTTAACGTCATATTATCCCCGTTTTGAAAATTATAACAACATTTGATTGGTTAAATGGCTAGTTACACCCGGTAATATGGCCTAGCAACACCCGGGAATATGTTTTTTTTAATACCCGGGGTTTTAACCAATCAAAAGTTGTCATAATTTTCAAACCAGGGATAAGTATAGGATACAGTACTATTGAAACAAAAGAAGCGGCCCGTATTGGATATAACGGGTTTCATTTTCAGCATGAGTACTCAGGTGAAGGCCGCATTTACAATAGCTTTGCTGGGGGTTTTATTGTACAAATTTAGATATTTCAAGGTCTTTCAAGTGAAAAAAAAATCGTTTATGTTTAGATATTTCAAGGTCTTTAAAGTGTCCCAAATCTTCACCTGTGGTCTGTCTGATTTGTTATTACTTGCGGTCGGTTCGTTAGTTGTTTTTGTATTGCGAGAATACATTTTAAAAGTTCACATACTCGTCAGTTCTGAACATAAATTATACCAGATCTGAAATATTGTATCGTGTCTTGTATATTGCTTTTTTAAACAAATTGTTGATATTTTTTTTTTACAAAGCTTAATATCAAGAGTCATACATACTAATTATAGAATATAGCAGTGTGGCCACTGTAGTTGAGTGGTTAGATGGAAGTTTTGAAAGTCAAAGTAGACTTGAAAAAGCCCAACAGTGGTTCGATACCCGAAAGTCCCACAATATGTTTAAGTACTATATATACCATGGATCTTACGAATTAACTTATTTAAACCAACGAATCCGAAGAATGAGTTGGTTTAAATAAGTTCATGAGTAAGATCCATGGTATATATGTTTTGTAACAGAAATTACATGATTGACAGATTTATGACATTAAAATCATGGAATAACAGATCTAATACGTCAAAATCATGGAATAACAGATCTATGACGTCAAAATCATGGAATAACACAAGATCTTCATGTTAGACCATGGTTTGTAAAAGTTCACTATTTTTAAGTTGATTATTGCATAAAAACATCAAAGGAAAAATACGTATTTATGTTACAACTCGTTTTTAAGACTAAAACAGTAAAAGGTTAAAGTTCATATATTCAAGAACAAAAGAATAAACTAGATTCTCAAAAATAATCCACTGTTCGAACAATAGTGTGACGTCAGATATTTACCTTGTCTCAAAAATGGGTCAAATTATTAAAGTATATCGGCCCGTATCATCGGCCTATATTAGCGGCCTGTATTATAGTATTAATGTATGACCTTTTTCATATTGGCCCTGTTACATGCCCGAGGTATTAATAATGGCCGAGGATGGCTGTAATGGCCCGAGGCAATCCCGGTGGCTGTAATGGCCGAGGCAACGCCGAGGACCATTACAGCCGTCCGAGGCCATTATTAATACCAAGGGAATGTAACAGGGCCAATATGAAAAAGGACATATATTGATACTTTTATTAACCAACTTTAACAGAGAATACAGTGTAGGTACATTTGATGAATAAAAACAGTAACACCGGAAAGCTAAATGATTTTTTTTTTATATTGGAAGGAAATATTGAATCCTCTCCTGTTCCTGAAATAGAAAGAAAACATTGTCCATGTATTGTTTATACATGTATAATTCTTATATGATTTACATAATTAGAAATCCTATACTCTGATTGGGTATAAGCGCTTATGGAGGTGGAGTTTTTGTCAGTTTATTTTTCGAGAGACGATGTTCACCGGAATACTTTTTTCGTAATGTAAACAAAATGCCGGCTTGGATTCCCGATAATAAAAAAAGATAAAAGAAACAATGTTTATTGTTAATAATCGATAATTATTGTTAGATATGAAATTTTAAAAAATGCCAATGAAAAATAAAGCTTGTATTGTTGACATAAAAAAAAATTCCGGAAAAAATACTTAAGACAACCATCTATCGACTTTGACTTTTGTAATATATCGTCATCCTGTGACGTTGTTTACAAGGGACGCGGATTGACACAACCTGGTTACTGATTTATTTTACGATTTTGTGAGCATTTTACTTGTTTGAGTAGCTAAATGCCATCAAATTGGAAAATATCAGTAACTTAATTACACCACCGTCTAGTTATCAATGTAGGAAAACAAGCATGCAAGGTTAGTGCAGTTTGTTATTCATGTCCGACACACATCAATGACAATGAAATGTATGTTTGCGTTCTGGGGATCCCCAAAGGTAAATTTTCAAAACAAATGAAAAAAAAATACTTAGTTTTTAAATTCGTAATGACTGGCTGTAGGAATTTCCGGTTCATAATGACCGGCTGTAGGAATTTCCGGTTCATAATGACCGGCTGTAGAAATTTCCGGTTCATAAAGGATGGTCATTTATATTCATATTGTAGTAAGTTGGTTAATAAGTGATATTATTAATTAACTTTGATTTATTAGCCTATATATGGTCAAATCTGTCAATACAATATAAAAACTTCCATTGGGCCAATACGGCAAAAACCAGTCTAATACGGATATTTTCCGTATTGGCCCAATTCCAGTCAGTCCAATAACAGCTAGATCGGAATCCACTAGACGTTTCGACAATTGCAAGGAAAAGCCCCGAGCGATATTGGACTGGTTAATTAATAAAGGTATCATTACGTGGTGTTTTTCATATTGGCGTAGTTATAGGTCCTCGGTCTGCTGTATTGGCGTTCGGCTGCGCCTCGGGCCAATACAACAGGCCTTGGACCTATAACTAAGCCAATATGAAAAACATCCCGTAATAATACTATATTATTAATTAACTTTGATTTATTAGCCTTTATATGATCAAATCTGTCAATACAATATAAAAACTTTCATTGGGCCAATACCGCAAAAACCAGTCCAATACGGATATTTTCCGTATTGGCCCAATTCCAGTCAGTCCAATAACAACTAGATCGGAATCCGCTAGACATTTCGACAATTGCAAGGAAATATCCCGAGAGATATTGGACTGGTTAATTAATAAAGGTATCATTACGTGATGTTTTTCATATTGGCCTAGTTATAGGTCCTCGGTCTGCTGTATTGGCGTTCGGCTGCGCGTCGGGCCAATACAGCAGGCCTCAGACCTATAACTAGGCCAATATGAAAAACATCCGCAATTACAATAGCTTTGCTGAGGGTATTATTGTACAAAGAAATATATCAATATCATCAACACATGCAATTCAGACTATGGTTGATGTGTCAGGTATAATGATTGTTTGTGTCCGTTACTCTTAAAAGAATATAAAAGGTTTTAAATTGTATAGAAACCACTATTATGAAAAAAATGCTTAGTCATTGATATATGTCACCTTGACTGGTAAATATTTGCCATTGTGTATGTGGTAATGAAGTCTTTGTTGTTATAAAATATTTTTGACATTTACGTCACCGAATATGGTACTGCTTTGACAACTATTTTACCTATTTTGTTCCTGTATTTAAATACTGTTACAGTGACAGCCGGAACCTTTGAACCGTAATGAGAGCGGGAGGTTTGGCGCCTTAAAATCTGATTCAATCCACCATTTCTTTAGAAATGCCTGTACCAAGTCAGGGTCATTACGGTTTTCACAGTTTTCCGGTTGTTGACTGATTTTGTCTGTTTATATAATTATGAGTTTTGACTTTCCCTTTGTAAGATTGTTCGGAGTTCGGTAATTTTGTTATTACCCTTAATTGTTATCTATTATATCTTAATCTATAAACATTATATAACTAAGAACGTGATATGCAGTTTCACGCCGTTCATAACTACGAATAGTATAATTGTTTAAGAAATAATTCTCGGATGCCGGCATCCGAGAATGGAGAACATTCACCCAAATTTACTCAACATGTGTCGCTCGAGTACCAACGGTGGTTAGCGGAGCGTTTTATTATCACTTAGACGTTTGTAACCTATGTAAACTATTATTTCAAACACAATTTCTGTCTAATGTTATCCAACAATAATTATGTTTTATTTGTATAACAATATTCCTCAAGTTAACAACAAATACATCATAAGTTGTAACCATCTTCTGACATGTTACTAAATTACTAAAGTGATCACGTCATTACGTTGAAATAAGACAAGGACAACGTTGCAATCATATCTGGGTCACGGACACCTGTTACTAACTGTGAATGCGAATATAAAATAAAATTGAATAAATTATTACTAATTTTTTCTTATGTTCTCCATGAGCAAAAATCAATATTTTCAATAATTTTGTAATTAGTAAATACGCATAGCATACGTACAATAACTAGAATGAGGAAACTATAGTACACGTGTACGTACGTTGTTAAACAAAGTTTAATATTTTGTTCACATTCTTTGTATTTCCCTTTTTAACAGATTTCCGTGTTGGTTTCCTAGTTTTGTTGTATCGTGATTTTCTACTTTCATGGTAAATAATCGTTTATTAATGGTTAGAATCAAATAATTTCGATCAATATCTCGTACATTAATTATTCTTGGCGAATTTTATGTTCTGTTCCGGATTCCAACCACAGTGTCTTGTCTTTAAGATATATAAGGGATCGACCATTTAACTTGCAGGGGGGAGGGTATGGTTTTTTGTTTCGTTCAGAATTTTTTTTTCGGACAACACGAGAGTTCGAATATTAATTTTTTTTGTCTCGCAAAGCGCGAATTTTTTTCCCCAGAATTCAACCAAGTTAAATGGTCGTTCCCTAACTTTATTAATAAAAAAAAATGCACCCCTATATCATTTTTATGATATATATATATATTATAAAAAAAAAAACTAAGCGTGTTGGGACCTCATCTTCGTCTCATTGAAAATTAACTTGTTCTCGTCGTGATATAGCTGAAAAATTGCCGTAAACAACAATTACTCACTGAAGTGGTTATTTTCGAAGGGGTGTTAATTTTGCATTCTTTAGTCAAACTGTTCGCGTGGGCTCTAATTTTGCGGAAATGGAAAAAAGCAAAATTAAAAATTTTACGATTTCAGCCTTATCTTAAGCCATTCAATTAAAGGAAGATGCATGGACGCGGCAGAGACACACATTCATGTCATTAAGGGGACGACCATTTAACTTTTAGGATGTTTTTTTCTGAAAAAAAAAATATATTAATTATGTGGTGAAATTTTAAAGAAGCAAAATAAATTGACACGAAAGATGCAAAAATATCATTAATCCGGCCCTACAGTTCTCAACGAGAAATTTATGATAAAAATTTGAAGGGAAATTACTGATTTTTTTTTTATGTCCAAAAAATAAAAATCTGATTTTCGTTTCCTGTGAAAAAATATATCGCTGTGGTTGAAATGATAGTTTTCTGTGTAGTGTTTTGTAGATCAGTGATTGTCCTTTTTCTTTTTGCCATTGTATTGCCTGCCCTTGCGCTTGGGGATCTTAAAACTCTTCTTGCATTGTTTTTGAAGCAAAAGCGAGTACGCAAATTTACATGGTTAGACCCTATTCAGTGTGAAAAAATACGTGTGCAATTTTCAATCGGGTTCAATTTAGTCTGAAAACTCGTGTGCAATTTTATATCATTAGACAACAAATGAAGTAAAACAAACTCGTGTGCAATTTTACGTCATTAGTAGCTGCAATAATGTAGCTCCTGTGACAAACTTGTGTCTCGGCAGAGCTACAACGCGGTCCCATTCGTCACAATGGAGCAAAATAAAAGTTGCAGTTGAAACATAAAAACTCACTATTTACGCTTCAAAAATTTCATTATAACTATTACTGATGATCCCAGTCCTTGTTAAATCGGTTTGGCTGAGAAATATATGCTTTTCAAAGGTAGCAACAACCTTGTTCAAATTTATCGATCGTTTTCCATAACCGGAAACTACGGAAGGCGGAGCTTTTCTAAATATGGTATTTCTTACTACACGCTGATGTAAACATTCACGCCTCAAATCGCCAAATATGGAATCGACATCCAAATAGTGAGGCCGGTGTCCTATAATTATTAGCTACTTTTTGACGTTCGGAACTAGATTTTCGTAAACCACAAAGGTGTTCCAAATGATAGCCATGAAATTAGCTACCTTAATAATACATTAAAAATACTATTCCAGTTATTCCCCTTTTACCATGTTTGATAGATTCTTGGTAATTAGTATTTTTGAACGAAAAAAGGGGGGTGGATGTAGGCGAGGAAATCTATTTAATTAGATAGATTTATCCCAGAAATGGATATCAAACTCCTATTCATTATTCATTCATTTACATCAAGGATTTATATATACACGTATATATATAAATCCTTGTTTACATGGAGCAAAATCTGGATGAAAATAAGTTATTTCAATATAAAATATAAATAAATTCAAGTCTAATAATATTTTTTTTTTAAATATATCTATATGACATGATCAAGTTTCTATATATCAATCACCAAAAATGTGTATATCTATTCCAAAGAAATAAGACGCTTAGTTATAACAAGCAATAACGCTCCTGTGGTGAAATAGTTAAAGAGTACTCGCATCATGTGCGGTAGATCGTGGTTTCGATCAACGATCTGATCAAACCAAAGAATATAAAATTTATATTGGCACATGGGGTAAAAGAATAATTTATGCATGTATATAATGCCGACAAATAGTATAAGTTGTGGTATTTAAAGAAAAACAACAAAAGACTATTGACTCTTTCATAAAATCATCTTGTTCATCCCAAATAAGTTTGGTTCATCACTATAGATTCCCTTCAGCGGTGGTCGATAATTCTAGTTCAAGAAAGGACTGTTTTTTGTGGGTGTTTTATTACCATTCTTCTCTCCAATTATTTCTAAGGGACAGCCTTCATCCCACATTCCAGCAGCACCTGCATATGGAGTATATATCTCTCTCTTCATACGATATTCAATAGTTTATAATTCTTATCATGATTTCCTTGAAAATGGGTTGCTGCTACCAAGACAGGTCCCCAGTAGTTAAGTTAAAGTCACCATTGGCTGGTTAACCGTTATTGAATATCTGTGTCACATATGACCACGTGATTTACGGATTCTGATTATCGCTTTGGTATCTCAAACTCTTCTTCCGTTTTCTCATAATCATAATCCCGTCCTTTCCACCTTCATGACTTATCACATGATTTCCATATTAGATGATGTGTGTGCCATTTAAGACCAACATGAAGGGTGTCAATAGTGGAGCAGGAACTTCTTATCCTTCCGGGGTACATGAGTTCACCTCTTTAGTGAGTTAGAATTGTTTAATCTTTAGATTTCTGTGTAGTGTTGGTTTTTTTTTTTACTATTGTTCGTCTTTTTGAGAAATAACATTTAATGGGGTTTTTAAAAATGTACATTGACGATATTAGCAGAAGATCATTCTGATTAGTGGAAATAGCAAAGACCAATGTTACTAAATATTTCCATGTCATTTGATGTTTGAAACAAGCTCTAAAATACCTATGATGTCAAGGTGACGGTTATTATTTAAAAATTACTATTAAATTAACCAAGTGAAAGGAATCAAAGATATATTGGTCTAGTACTCTTGATTTCTTCGGCGTTATTTTCTGGATCACGGTTGATATTGACAACATATGTCAGCATCTATATATACAATATTTACCGTCAACAGACCAATATTGTATTTATCCTGCAATCCACGATGTCCTAAAAAATAATCTTAACTCGTAAAAATGCATTTTTTAATGCAACGGAATCCTCACTATTTGGCGTAATAAAATACCAGATTTGTTTTGCCGACAAAAATTCGCGAACAAATAGTTCTCAAAAGGAAGTGCAATAACTTTATTTAAATGAAGATTTATTGATTAAGATGAAAATCTATATAGAAAATTGATAGTTTAGAACCTGAAATATATATATTTGATATGTTTTTCATAGATATGAAAACACATTAATTTATCGATCATACGTCACTTGCGGTCATACTTAAATACGCCTGCAGTAGTAACCTGGTAAATATATACGCCTGTGTGAAAAGGTATACGCCTGCAACTATATGGTTCACTTTTATTTTTATTTTTTCATATCAAATAATAAACATCCGATATATTCCTTTTACTAGTTTATATTAAAAAAATTAAATAAAAAAGAACCATATAGTTGCAGGCGTCCACCTTCGTATGACACACAGGCGTATATATTTACCTGGTTACTACTGCAGGCGTATTTAAGTATGACCCACACAGTTTGTAAACATGTGAAAGCAACACACACATACATGTATCGACGATTCGAGCATGTTTTAAGTAAACTAGGTAGAGTAGAGAAAACAGAAAGATTAATCCTTTATCTCAACAAACTGAACTGATTCACGGAAATGTATTTAACAACGATGTCAAACACTCAAATGCTCAGTTATTGGGATATACAATACAATACAATACCATACAATATTTTATTCCAATTAGGGTCCCTCAAGGGGCAATAACAAATATACATTCATAATTATATCAACAGTTACAACAATACAGAATGGAGATATATGTTTTTAAACAAGACAATTCTAACTATTTAAATTATATATGTTACAAAAAATATATAAATAAATAAATAGGCCGTGTTCGGCAGCACGACCCAATGAGTAATGTATAGTTGCAGTGTATCATATGGTTGAAGAATGGACTACATGGGATATAAGTCATTTGTGAAAATTGTGTACACATTCACCATTTGTTATGGATGACCACGCCGTAAAACATAGAACTAATTTGACTTGACATATTTGTACTGGAACTGTAAGAAGGAACATCGGGATTGCTTCGACACGAAACATCAGAAGTGCTACTGGCTGTAGAATTTGTGGAGGTTTTACGAGGTAAGTTTGCTGAAAAACATTTCTGTTAGTTTCACTTTCAGTGTTGCTGAGGATGTTTGATATTTTCTTGTGTCTTTCCTCACTCAATGTTGAGTAATACATGATTTATCACAAAACAATGACAAAAATATACAAACAGATTTGATAATAATGGACTTCGCAAAAGCTTTCGACAAGGTACCACACAAAAGACTGCTGTACAAAATGAAATACTTTGGCATATCAGAACAAATCATAAACTGGGTTAAATCTTTTCTCTCAAACAGAACTCAAACAGTACTTTTAGAAAATATGACATCATCAAAAATACCAGTCACATCCGGTGTCCCACAGGGTACAGTTCTTGGACCAATACTTTTTCTAATTTACATTAACGACCTCCCTGAATACATCAAACATAGCCGTATCCGACTTTTTGCAGATGACAGTATGATCTATCGACAAATCAAATCACAAAGCGACTGCCTCAAGCTCCAAGAAGATCTCGAAGCTGCCATAAAATGGGAACAAGACTGGCTCATGTCATTTCACCCAGACAAGTGTAACATCATGAATATGAGAAATCCAATCCACTTTTACTATAACATGCATGGCCATATATTAGAATCTGTTCAACACGCAAAATATCTAGGTGTCACAATCTCAACAGACCTAAAATGGAACACCCACATCCAACAAACTGCCGCCAAAGCAAACAAATCATTATTTTTATCAGAAGAAATCTAAAAGTACAATCACAAACGATAAAAGAACGAGCATATCAAACCCTAATAAGACCCAAATTAGAATACTGCTGCACTGTTTGGGATCCTCACACAAACGAAAACATCAACTCGCTAGAAAAGGTACAGCGACGGGCAGCCAAGTATACATGCAACAGACATCATAACACCAGCAGTGTGTCTGAGATGTTAAACACCATGAATTGGCAAACTCTACAAGAACGCCGACTAAGAACTAGGCTCATAATGTTTCACAAAGTAATAAATGAAAATATCGCTATCCCTACACAAAATATATTACTTCAGAGCCAGTCTACAACAAGATCTTCCCGAAAAGACTCCTACAGACAAATCCAATGCAATAAAGACAGTTATAAATTTTCTTTCTTTTGTCAAACCATTAAAGACTGGAACAAATTATCCCCTGACATAACCAAAAACACCACTACAGAATCCTTCAAGGGTGCACTCACTCACAATGTGCTCCTTGATACTTATCCACACAGAATAAAATAAACAGAAATCATGTTTTTATCTTAATAAATGAAAAATAAAAAATAAAAAAATTGTAAAAATCCTAAATTAAAAGAAAAATTGTAAAAACTGATAATATAAAACTAAAAAATAAAATAACAATTATATCAAATAAATTATCTATGTTCTGAAAATTTTTATAAATTTGAAAACATTTTACCAGGCATGCGCCGGAAAGTAAACATCAGTACGTTGATGGTTTTCCGTAACCAAAGAAGAAGAATTATTAATAAATGCCACATTTTTATGCCCTAATATTTGCATAATATCTATAGATCCCCTCCACATTGTTTTCTCTTAACTTCTGGACGGGATAAGATATTTTCTGGCACTGATTGATTAATGTCTAATTTGCAACTTTCCTTCATTTTTTTCATGAGACTGGAAAGTTTTCTTTCATGCACTTTTCTACCTGTTTCTAAAGCTCATACAAATAAATTATGTATTTTGCAACAATGCAAGTATATAAAGGAGAAGAAGCTAATACCAATCTTCTGGACTTTACATAGGTTTCAATGGAAAATTGGAATTTATTTTTGTAGAATAAAATAAAACTTTCATATATACACGGTAAATTGAAGAAAATAAAAAAGAGATCTGATTTAGTGTCAACAAGCACCAGGTATGATTTTAATTACTATATTTAACTTCTGTTTGTATATCATAATCAAATGAATTAATATGCATTGAAGTCTACATGTATGTAGAATCCCCACCAACTATTTTCTTCATATCAAATTTGCTATTATTAAACCATAATCCATTGATTGGTAAATTACATAATGCGATGTCATTAAGGAACCAAGAATATTATGGACATAGGTTTATTGCATTAAGTGTTGTGACCAGAAAAATATTAGAGTGAAGGATATATTTTTCTGGAATGAACAATATTTACATGATAATGTTGGCTGTTGCGAGTAATGACTAATGTGCGAATATATTTTCTGAGTCGGATCATACAAAAATACATTATGAAAGCTTGAAGTTTCAAATATTCAAACATTGCTAATTTAGTCTGCATTTTGTTCCTTTTTTCTTGTTATTTTATTAATAAATATATAATAACATGTATTTTAATTATAATCAATGCTATATTAATGTCTTTCAGATGAATGGCTGGATTAATGGTCTAACAGTGTACAATGTACATGTGATGTTTGAAATAAGTGCAAAGACTATATATATGAAAGAAATAATTGCATAAAAACCTATGAACGTTTTATAAAGAACTGATTAAACAAAGGACATTTTTCAAGAACTATCACTCAGTTGTTGCATACAGGCCAGGGGTATGTGAATCAGTTTCAAATGGAATTGCACAAAATAAAAAATATACTGTAATCCTGATCAACAGTGAGTAGAATTCCAGCAGATAAAACACTAGTTTCAACTGACAAATCATACAACTTTGTTGGAATTTTGCAAAAGAAAAAAATGTTTTAAAAAAAGATGCAAAATGATTGGAGGAAGTGACTGAATACAATTATTCCAAATGGTTAAAACAAATTATATAGATATTTTGTGGTGTCATAAAGAATTCAGAATATAAATAATTATCTATAATTTTAAAGTGACTTGATGCAATAGCAGGAATATGTGATCTTTTCACCTTGAAGAAATCTACTATCTGATATGTTGAAGTAATTGATGTGAATTAATTGAACATTTAATATGAAGAAATTTTATAATAAAATATATGTAGTAATCTTAGAGTTTGATATTCAAACTGTACTGAGTTATTTAACCATATAAGTGTGTTTAGTAAAGATTGTGGTGTGTGACTGCCCAGAACGTTTCTGATATAAAGGATGTTAATTTCCTCATCTGTTGGAGGGCATGCCCTCTTTGGTTTATTCCCTTTGTCCTGTAGTTTTAGTTGCTTTTGTTTTGTTTTCAAAGCTTCCCTGTCAAGTTATAAATGATTCGGATTTGTTTAAGATTTTTGTTTTGTTTTTTATTGACTTCTAGGATTTTTTTTATCATAAAATATGTATAAAAAATATGAAATTTTAAAATTATTAGTTTCATTTTTTCGGTTTGTAAATTTACAAATAGTGAGAACGAAAACATTTATTAGAAAAAGACGACGTCGATTATTGACATTGGTTACGGTTAATATTGTACCTCCTTCACAGGAGAGCAGAAACATACAAAAAAGTAGTTCCGGAATCTATGGGCGGGGCTTAAAAGTTTATTCGTAGGTTTAAAAGTTTATTCGTAGGCTTCAAAAGTTTATTCGTAGGCTACGAATAAAGCAAAAATTTATTCGTATGGTATATTTGTACAGCAAATGTACTGATTGCAGGATAAATATACAATATTGGTCTGTTGACGGTAAATATAGAATTTATTTGACAAGGCTGAGAAACGGGGTGAAAGACGAGCTTCTAGCGAGTCTTTCTCCCCGTTTCGCGCCGAGTCAAATAAATTATATATTTACCGTCAACAGACCAATATTGTATTTATCCTGCAATCCACGATGTCCTAAAATTTAATCTTAACTCGTAAAAATGCATTTTTTAATGCAACGGAATCCTCACTATTTGACGTAATAAAATACCAGATTTTTTTTGCTGACAAAAATTCGCGAACAAATAGTTCTCAAAAGGAAGTGCAATAACTTTATTTAAGTGAAGATTTATTGATTAAGGTGAAAATCTATATAGAAAATTGATAGTTTAGAACCTGAAATATATATATTTAATATGTTTTTCATAGATATGAAAACACATTAATTTATCGATCATACGTCACATGCGGTCATACTTAAATACGTCTGCAGTAGTAACCTGGTAAATATATACGCCTGTGTGAAAAGGTATACGCCTGCAACTATATGGTTCACTTTTATTTTTATTTTTTTATATCAAATAATAAACATCCGATATATTCCTTTTACTAGTTTATATTAAAAAAAAATAAATAAAAAAGAACCATATAGTTGCAGGCGTCCACCTTTGTATGACACACAGGCGTATATATTTGCCTGGTTACTACTGCAGGCGTATTTAAGTATGACCCACACAGTTTGTAAACATGTGAAAGCAATACACACATACATGTATAGACGATTCGAGCATGTTTTAAGTAAACTAGGTAGAGTAGAGAAAACAGAAAGATTAATCATTTATCTCAACAAACTGAACTGATTCACGGAAATGTATTTAACAACGATGTCAAACACTCAAATGCTCAGTTATTGGGATATTTAGTCATTTGTGAAAATTGTGTACACATTCACCATTTGTTATGGATGACCACGCCGTAAAACATAGAACTAATTTGACTTGACATATTTGTATTGGAACTGTAAAAAGGAACATCGGGATTGCTTCCACACGAAACATCAGAAGTGCTACTGGCTGTAGAATTTGTGGAGGTTTTACGAGGTAAGTTTGCTGAAAAGCATTTCTGTTAGTTTCACTTTCAGTGTTGCTGAGGATGTTTGATATTTTCTTGTGTCTTTCCTCACTCAATGTTGAGTAATTATTAATAAATGCCACATTGTTATGCCCTGATATTTGCATAATATCTATCCCCTCCACATTGTTTTCTCTTAACTTCTGGACAGGATAAGATATTTTCTGGCACTGATTGATTAATGTCTAATTTGCAACTATCCTTCATTTTTTTCATGAGACTGGAAAGTTTTCTTTCATGCACTTTTCTACCTGTTTCTAAAGCTCGTACAAATAAATTATGTATTTTGCGACAATGCAAGTATATAAAGGAGGAGAAGCTAATACCAATCTTCTGGACTTTACATAGGTTTCAATGGAAAATTGGAATTTATTTTTATAGAATAAAATAAAACTTTCATATATTATATACATGGTAAATTGAAGAAAATCAAAATAGAGATCTGATTTAGTGTCAACAAGCACCAGATATGATTTTAATTACTATATTTAACTTCTGTTTGTATATCATAATCAAATGAATTAATATGCATTGAAGTCTACATGTATGTAGAATCCCCACCAACTATTTTCTTCATATCAAATTTGCTATTATTAAACCATAATCCATTGATTGGTAAATTACATAATGCGATGTCACTAAGGAACCAAGAATATTATGGACATAGGTGTTGTGACCAGAAAAATATTAGAGTGAAGGATATATTTTTCTGGAATGAACAATATTTACATGATAATGTTGGTTGTTGCGAGTAATGACTAATGTGCGAATATATTGTGAGAACCAGGGGGGGGGGGAGTGTAATTTATATGAGTATTGTGATGGATATTAAGACAAATACCATTTGTCATGTTTGCATATGCATGGTTGTGTATGAGGAAATATAGCTGTTTGTACTATTTGTACAAAATATGACATAATTAATCAATCCTTGTATATATCATTTTTTACCTGTCAGACAGCAATGCATTTTTTATTGGGTAATGTGTTCAGAGAAAATAAGAATAAATTGACTGTTTCACATTTTATTAAAGTAATGGAAATGCAAATTATCCAACTTCTGGAATTGTTAATTTTATCATAGTTTCACATTTTTCTTTGGAATCATTTTTGTAAGCACATGTTCAAATTGCTGTCTGCTAAACATGAAAGTGTGGGAACTGAAGATTGCATTGCATAGCTATTATTGTTGAAATGAACTGAATCGCTATATATATATATATATTGTATGCATTAATTATGTACCTGGTACGTCCTTTATATATCATTATACGGGTTATGTGTTATTTTCATTTGTAAAGTACCTGTAGTCTAGTAAAACTGGCACTGAATACACAGAATTATGTCAATTTCAGCTCAGGCGCAGTCGCCATGTTTTAACTTGGAAGTGTATTTACGTTACTGATTTTGTCAATAAACATCGTTTTAAGTTTATGTACATCGTAACCATGGACATATTGTAACTCCTCAGATCAGTAGTAATCCATTCATGCATTTTACAGTAGCTGTCATGTGTTTTTACGGGAGAATTTGGCCATATTATGAGCCCGCTGTCAGTCTCATTCATCAACCACTTGTTGCTTACGATTGTTCACTTCCGGTGTGGCGCCAAGTACAAAATTTAACTTACGATGATTTAGTTGTTGTAGAAAAATTCTTTCTTTAACTTTGAGGAGTTACTTTTATAAAATAAGAAATATGTTATTAGTTATTGGAGTTTTAAAATTGTATTAAGTATTTTTGATAGTGTGCGTGCACCTTTGATGATTTCCCACCATCGGTGGGATTTTCCCCACCGTTGGTGGAATATTTTCACGTTCGATGTGACGTCATTTGACGCCAGCATCAGGAGTTCTGCTTTTGGTTTTGACTGGAACGGTCAGTATTTTTGAGTCTCTGGCTAAAATATATATTTTTACCCTTTTGGCATAATATTTTATTTTTAAAATACATTTTTATCAAAGATTTGGAAAGTAAAAGTAACTATAAATAGTAAAAGTTTAGTTTGGAAACATAGAATTATTTTGACAGAACTGTGGGGCTGGTCTCCAAGATATTTTGTTGAGTTGCTATTAAAGCTGTATGATAATTTTATTTAGACAATACTAAACCAAAATTGTAAAAGTATAATTTATCTTAATATTTTTGCTTTTTTTTACATAACTTGCTTGTAAAATTTGCATTGATGTTTATTTAAAGATAAACTATTATTAATTAAATAATGCTCTTGTTGGAAGTAAAATAAATAGTTAATTAAATTGTTAACAGGATTTACTAGTTGTTTAACAAGTTCAAGGTTTTAAATTAACTTGAAATATATTAATTAATAATAACTCTAAATTGTATAATTAATTTTTAGTAATTAATTATAGGGATTAAAATTCTTATAAATACTTTAATCAACTTTTGACGGTGGAGTATTCCAAAAAGCTGGGATATAATAAACATATTCCTTAGGTTGGAATATAATAATATTCAGTATTTCATAAGGGTTGGAATACACTAAATTATAATATTCAGTATTTCATAAGGTTTGGAATACACTAAACTATAATAATATTCAGTATTTCATAAGGTTTGGAATACACTAAATTATAATAATACTCAGTATTTCATAAGGTTTGGAATACATTAAATTATACTAATACTAAGTATTTCATAAGGATTGGAATACACTAAATTATAATATTCAGTATTTCATAAGGTTTGGAATACATTAAACTATAATAATACTCAGTATTTCATAAGGTTTGGAATACACTAAACTGATATTCCAAAGGTTGAGAATATCATAAAATTGTATTGAAATTATCTACTGAAGTAAAAGTGATAACATTAATTAATACTAATAGTAACATTTGCACAAATAAATGTTAGCAACTCAAATAGTGTTGGTAATTTTATAATGTGTCTAAATTGTTGAAGTGACTTGTTCTAAGGACAGAAACATTTTCTAGTATATGTGTACATTTGTATATTTTTGAATAATCTCTAGGAAAGAGATTAATCTATTAATCTAAGGGAGATAATTCCTTTCATTAGTTATAGTTCAGAGATTGATTCAAATATTACTGTTAATAAAAGGGGGATAATTCTTTCTAAAAGTTAAAGTAATTAATCTCTAAGGTAGAGATTAATCTATTAATCTAAGGGAGATAATTCCTTTCATTAGTTATAGTTCAGAGATTGATTCAAATATTACTGTTAATAAAAGGGGGATAATTCTTTCTAAAAGTTAAAGTAATTAATCTCTAAGGTAGAGATTAATCTATTAATCTAAGGGAGATAATTCCTTTCATTAGTTATAGTTCAGAGATTGATTCAAATATTACTGTTAATAAAAGGGGGATAATTCTTTCTAAAAGTTGAAGTAATTAATCTCTAAGGTAGAGATTAAACACTTTTTGTTATTGTTAATAGTTTTTAACATTTGTTATTCAAAGTTTCCATATATTGTAAATTTTCTGGTTTAAATACATTTTGATCTTATAAATTGATCTTATATTGAATTGAACTAATAAAATATGGAAACTTATTCACTTTTCATGATCATTAAAGCCTGCAACCTGGAAATTTAGTCTTCATAGGCTAAATACATTGTCATTGTCATCACTTGGCTGATTTGTCGTTACCGTGGTAATAATTAATAGTAATTTGTTAATCTAAGGGTTTACTTTGCTTAGACGGAGATATTTTGGTAGAAGGTAGTTGGGAGAATTAGAACACTCCTATAGTTCAGAGGTTAACAGTTCTACCCCTGGAGCGCTACAATATTTTCTGAGTCGGATCATACAAAAATGCATTATGAAAGCTTGAAGTTTCAAATATTCAAACATTGCTAATTTAGTCTGCATTTTGTTCCTTTTTTCTTGTTATTTTATTAGTAAATATATAATAACATGTATTTTAATTATAATCAATGCTATATTAATGTCTTTCAGATGAATGGCTGGATTAATGGTTTAACAGTGTACAATGTACATGTGATGTTTGAAATAAGTGCAAAGACTATATATGAAAGAAATAATTGCATAAAAACCTATGAACGTTTTATAAAGATCTGATTAAACAAAGGACATTTTTTCAAGAACTATCACTCAGTTGTTGCATACAGGCCAGGGGTATGTGAATCAGTTTCAAATGGAATTGCACAAAATAAAAAATGTACTGTAATCCTGATCAACAGTGAGTAGAATTCCAGCAGATAAAACACTAGTTTCAACTGACAAATCATACAACTTTGTTGGAATTTTGCAAAAGAAAAAAATGTTTTAAAAAAAGATGCAAAATGATTGGAGGAAGTGACTGAATACAATTATTCCAAATGGTTAAAACAAATTATATAGATATTTTGTGGTGTCATAAAGAATTCAGAATATAAAAAATTATCTATAATTTTAAAGTGACTTGATGTAATAGCAGGAATATGTGTTATTTTCACCTTGAAGAAATCTACTATCTGATATGTTGAAGTAATTGATGTGAATTAATTGAACATTTAATATGAAGAAATTTTATAATAAAATATATGTAGTAATCTTAGAGTTTGATATTCAAACTGTACTGAGTTATTTAACCATATAAGTGTGTTTAGTAAAGATTGTGGTGTGTGACTGCCCAGAACGTTTCTGTTATAAAGGATGTTAATTTCATCATCTGTTGGAGGGCATGCCCTCTTTGGTTTATTCCCTTTGTCCTGTAGTTTTAGTTGCTTTTGTTTTGTTTTCAAAGCTTCCCTGTCAAGTTACAAATGATTCGGATTTGTTTAAGATTTTTGTTTTGTTTTTTATTGACTTCTAGGATTTTTTTTTATCGTAAAGTAAGTATAAAAAATATGAAATTTTAGAATTATTAGTTTCATTTTGTCGGTTTGTAAATTTACAAATAGTGAGAACGAAAACATTTATTAGAAAAAGACGACGTCGATTATTGACATTGGTTACGGTTAATATTTTAACTCCTTCACAGGAGAGCAAAAACACAAAAAAGTAGTTCCGGAATCTATGGGCGGGGCTTAAAAGTTTATTCGTAGGTTTAAAAGTTTATTCGTAGGCTTCAAAAGTTTATTCGTAGGCCACGAATAAAGCAAAAAATTATTCGTGTGGTATATTTGTACAGCAAATGTACTGATTGCAGGATAAAAATATGTATCTGTATGACTTGTCATTATACTTATTAATTTCATGAGGCAAAATATACTTTAAATTTGCCATGATATCTGATATAAGTTTATAATTCATATTTTCCTTGTCATAAGAGAAGGTCGGTTAAACCTTTTTATTCGAAACCGATCATAAACGTTTAAGATCATGCTAAGTACAGTCAAATCTGTCCATGCGGTCACCTCTATTAAGCAGTCACCTGTACTAAAAGGTTACCTTTTTCTTGTCCTGTCATAGAAAATTTCATATGAATTGAACCTCTTTTAAGGGGTCACCTGTTTTATAAGGTCACTTTTTCTTTGTCCCAAAGGTGACCTCTTAATACAGGTTTGACTATATTTCTTACCTCCGGTATTTTTAATCTGTAATTGTGCTTTTATCAAATTGTTTTCTGTTTCACTTTCAATTTCGCAAATCTTTCCCCCCCAATGAAAAACAATTAGTCTACGAATATAATAAAAACGTAGATATCAAATTAAGTCCGCACGACATGTTATTTTCCCGCCAAATGACATACAAGTTTTCATCGAATACAAAGGTTTCCTCTCAGTGACATATACAATTAGTTTACAAAATATTTCCTCCCAATTTTACATTGACTGCAGTGCGCTTTTGTAGTAGAACAATTCCTTGTTTTGAAATAGTTCTTCAATTTAATTGTTATCTGGCACATGATTTGTTTCCCGTAATATTTGTTTAATAATTTTTTTCTCTGTCTCTTCACTAATCGTCGCAAATACTACATTCATTCATCTATTCAAAGCGAGGTAACTCTAGTTAAATCTTAAGAATTTCGAATGAGAGAAATAAATATCAAGCGGAAACACCATTAGTAAGAAAATAGGACATGGATGTAAATGAATACCATGTTTTGTTCTGTGTCACGTGGGACATTAATGGCCTATGTAATATCTACGTAGAATACAAAATTACAAAAAAGGACTTTAAATGTCTTTACAACGACTCTTAAAACTTTTAACAGTTGAAAATACAAAACAAACTAAAATCCACAGCTTCAAATGCTATATATGCCTAAGGTATAAAATTTAGGAATTCGTGAATTAGTATCAATTAATTTCATGCCTATCACCACTGAAGTTGTGTGTCCGAATCCCGTCCATTGTTGAAATTGTCTTATTCGAACGATGGGTACAACGTTCTTCGAAAGGGGCGTCCTCAGTTTCTGAGGAATGTGTGTCTTCTCCGTAAGCAGTGCCTCAATGTTGTCACGCTCCTTTCATTTACATATAGATTATAAGTATAAACATGCGCCCAAAATGGCTTAAATGGGTCGACTTTTTCAGCTTTAAAATATATGATTGGGTCGGACATTATCCATTTCAATATTTTTTTCCATTTCGATACATCAATGAGTGAGGGCTTCAGACCAACGATATATCAGTAAGTCATATATCTACAAGCTCATACAGCTTCTGTATTACAAAGACAACTTCTTCTACATGTACAATAGCTAGGGAAAGTTCTCTTAAAAACTAATCAGATAAAGTATAAAATTGATATTTGTGTGTTTATTTTGGCTTTTCATCAAATATATCTGTCCAGTGGAAAATCAAGCGAAGCATGCCATGAAATGTATAGCATATCGTTGTGAGGACTGAAACGATTTTCAATTGGTGTTTTCAAGAAATAAATCCACATCGGTTGACTAGGCTTTTTTCAAAACTGTCTATTGTGGTGTTTATTTATGTTTTCGATATAGTCATTCTTAACGGTTATGGTGCACATGTTTAAAAAACATGTAGAGATATTCTAAAAACAAAAAATAGGCTGATTCTATACAATGTCGTCAGATTTATATTTTAGAAAATAAATGAAATTTGACGACTCGGCAAAATTCAAAAAGAAAATAGGCTAATTGTATGCAATGTCGTCAGATTTAATTTTAGAAAATAAATGAAATTTGATGAATGGACAAAATGACAACGACGGAAGTACGTAAGTCTACATGTATGCAATAGTATAAGTATTAAAATAAATATATCTGCCCTTACGATAAAAATGGCTCCCAATACTATTAAGATAGTGCTCAAGAGGTTTTTCTTTATTTGGTTTAGATCTTTTGATTTTGAGCGTACCTGATGAAGATTATTCCGGGAACTTGTCGTACGCACTAAATTTAGACATTTACATTTTAATTTCTAATATACAGTATATTTATTTTAATTTCTAATATACAGTATATTTATGTTAATTTCTAATATACAGTATATTTATTTTAAATTCTAATATACAGTATATTTATTTTAATTTCTAATATACAGTATATTTATTTTCCTATTTACAAGCCAATCGTTATTTTTATTTTTAGTAGATGTAGCGATTCAACACTATTTGTGTTAATATTTTTATTTATGTATGGCATTGTATGTAATATGGGCAACATTTGTTAATATATTTAACCCAATACAACACCTATGAATATAGTATGCCGTAACGGTTTTTCACCACTGTTTGTGTGCTTGGTGACAAATATCTTTCTAAACTTGAAATCATATTTATTTGTTTAAATATTATGTTTACATTAACAATACGAAATCAGGTGTTTTCCAATACAAAATAAAATGGGAGATTCCCATCTTAAAATAAATCCTACTCATAGACACACGACGTGTGGTTTTATATATGGTGGACTTTATATATACATTGTCAATTGTATAGCCAGCAGTGCATGCAAACTATGGTACGATAATATATCTTCTTTTCTTTTCTTTTTTATTTTGACATGCATTCGTCTTATCTTCTGTTTTTTTTATCTTTTCTTGCATTCTGTTGAAAATAAAAAAAATATATATTACGTTTTGGGTGTTGGTTGATGGTTTCTTGTCACGAAATCAAATCCCCTTAGTTACAATTGTAATGTTTAGACCGTATTTATTCTCAAATTAACCAGAATGCAATTATTCACATTTTAGAGATATATGAAGTTAAAGATTACGAGTCGTTGTAAGATTGGCCTTTAAATCACATGTGGAAAACACTTGTATTACCAAATCATTTCAATAAGAGGAGAGATTTAGGACCATGAAACTAATTTGAATAATGGGCCTCGCCCGTAAGACAAAACATGTACTTTTTTCCTTATTAGATTTAGAGCATTGTATGATTCAAATAAATGTTTATTGCATTTCGAGAAATAATTATAGCATACATACAGCTGTTCAATTCCAGAAATTGCTCTGATGTGAACACATGACAAACACACAATAAGTTGTGTTTAACTCCAGACATCAGTTACACATCAACACAGACCAGACATAATAAGTCTGAACAACTCCAGACATCAGTTACACATGAACACAGACCAGACACAATCACTCTGAACAACTCCAAGACACACGTTGCACATCAACACAGACCAGACACAATAAGTCTGAGCAACTCCATACATCAGTTACACATGAATACAGACCAGACACAATCACTCTGAACAACTCCAAGACACACGTTGCACATCAACACAGACCAGACATAATAAGTCTGAATAACTCCAGACATCAGTTACACATCAACACAGGCCAGACATAATAAGTCTGAACAACTCCAGACATCAGTTACACAACAACACAGGCCAGACATAATAAGTCTGAACAACTCCAGACATCAGTTACACATCAACACAGGCCAGACATAATAAGTCTGAACAACTCCAGACATCAGTTACACATGAACACAGACCAGACACAATCACTCTGAACAACTCCAAGACACACGTTGCACATCAACACAGACCAGACACAATAAGTTTGAGCAACTCCATAAATCAGTTACACATGAATACAGACCAGACACAATCACTCTGAACAACTCCAGACATCAGTTACACAACAACACAGGCCAGACATAATAAGTCTGAACAACTCCAGACATCAGTTACACATCAACACAGGCCAGATATAATAAGTCTGAACAACTCCAGACATCAGTTACACATCAACACAGGCCAGACATAATAAGTCTGAACAACTCCAGACATCAGTTACACATCAACACAAGTCAGACATAATAAGTCTGAACAACTCCAGACATCAGTTACACATCAACACAGGCCAGACATAATAAGTCTGAACAACTCCAGACATCAGTTACACATCAACACAGGCCAGACATAATAAGTCTGAACAACTCCAGACATCAGTTACACATGAACACAGACCAGACACAATCACTCTGAACAACTCCAAGACACACGTTGCACATCAACACAGACCAGACACAATAAGTCTGAGCAACTCCATACATCAGTTACACATGAATACAGACCAGACACAATCACTCTGAACAACTCCAAGACACACGTTGCACATGAACACAGACCAGACATAATAAGTCTGAGCAACTCCAGACATCAGTTACACATGAATACAGACCAGACATAATAAATATGAACAACTCCAGACATCAGTTACACATGAACACAGATAGGACATAATAAGTCTGAGAAACTCCAGACATCAGTTACACATGATTTCAGAGAGGACACAATAAGTCTCAGCAACTCCAGACATCAGGTACACATGAACACAGACCAGACATAATAAATATGAACAACTCCAGACATCAGATACACATGAACACAGACAGGACATAATAAGTCTGAGCAACTCCACACATCAGTTACACATGAACTCGGAGAGGACACAATAAATCTGAGCAACTCCACACATCAGTTATACATGAATACAGACAGGACATAATAAGCCTGAGCAACTCCATACATCAATTACACATGAATACAGACCAGACATAATAAGTCTGAGCAACTCCAGACATCAGTTACACATGAACACAGACAGGACATAATAGGTCTAAGCAACTCCAGACTTCAGTTACACATGAATACAGACAGGACATAATAAGTCTGAGCAACTCCAGACATCAGGTACACATGAACACAGACCAGACATAATAAATATGAACAACTCCACACATAAGTTACACATGAACACAGACAGGACATAATAAGTCTGAACAACTCCAGACATCAGTTACACATGAACACAGACAGGACATAATAAGTCTGAACAACTCCACACATCAGTTACACATGAACTCAGAGAGGACACAATAAGTCTGAGCAACTCCAGACATCAGGTACACATGAACACATACCAGACATAATAAATATGAACAACTCCACACATAAGTTACACATGAACACAGACAGGACATAATAAGTCTGAACAACTCCAGACATCAGTTACACATGAACACAGAGAGGACACAATAAGTCTGAGCAACTCCAGACATCAGTTACACATGAACTCAGAGAGGACACAATAAATCTGAGCAACTCCACACATCAGTTATACATGAATACAGACAGGACATAATAAGCCTGAGCAGCTCCATACATCAATTACACATGAATACAGACAGGACATAATAAGTCTGAGTAACTCCACACATCACTTACACATGAATACAGACCAGACATAATAAGTCTGAGCAACTCCAGACATCAGTTACACATGAATACAGACATGACATAATAAGTCTGAGTAACTCCAGACATCAGTTATACATGAATACAGACAGGACATAATAAATATGAACAACTCCAGACATCAGTTACACATGAATACAGACAGGACATAATAAGTCTGAGCAACTCCACACATCAATTACACATGAATACAGACAGGACATAATAAATATGAACAACTCCAGACATCAGTTACACATGAATACAGACAGGACATAATAAGCCTGAGCAGCTCCATACATCAATTACACATGAATACAGACAGGACATAATAAGTCTGAGTAACTCCACACATCACTTACACATGAATACAGACCAGACATAATAAGTCTGAGCAACTCCAGACATCAGTTACACATGAATACAGACAGGACATAATAAGTCTGAGTAACTCCAGACATCAGTTATACATGAATACAGACAGGACATAATAAATATGAACAACTCCAGACATCAGTTACACATGAATACAGACAGGACATAATAAGTCTGAGTAACTCCAGACATCAGTTATACATGAATACAGACAGGACATAATAAATATGAACAACTCCAGACATCAGTTACACATGAATACAGACCAGACATAATAAGTCTGAGTAACTCCAGACATCAGTTATACATGAATACAGACAGGACATAATAAATATGAACAACTCCAGACATCTGTTACACATGAATACAGACAGGACATAATAAATATGAACAAGTCCAGACATCAGTTACACATGAACACAGACAGGACATAATAGGTCTAAGCAACTCCAGACTTCAGTTACACATGAATACAGACAGGACATAATAAATATGAACAACTCCAGACATCAGTTACACATGAATACAGACCAGACATAATAAGTCTGAGTAACTCCAGACATCAGTTACACATGAATACAGACAGGACATAATAAATATGAACAAGTCCAGACATCAGTTACACATGAACACAGACAGGACATAATAGGTCTAAGCAACTCCAGACTTCAGTTACACATGAATACAGACAGGACATAATAAGCCTGAGCAACTCCACACATCAATTACACATGAATACAGACCAGACATAATAAATATGAACAACTCCAGACATCAGTTACACATGAATACAGACAGGACATAATAAATATGAACAATTCCAGACATCAGTTACACATGAACACAGACAGGACATAATAGGTCTAAGCAACTCCAGACTTCAGTTACACATGAATACAGACAGGACATAATAAGTCTGAACAACTCCAGACATCAGTTACACATGAATACAGAGCAGACACAATAAGTCTGAGCAACTCCAGACATCAGTTACACAGGAACTCAGAGAGGACATAATAAGTCTGAACAACTCCACACATCAGTTACACATGAACTCAGAGAGGACACAATAAGTCTGAGCAACTCCAGACATCAGGTACACATGAACACATACCAGACATAATAAATATGAACAACTCCACACATAAGTTACACATGAACACAGACAGGACATAATAAGTCTGAACAACTCCAGACATCAGTTACACATGAACACAGAGAGGACACAATAAGTCTGAGCAACTCCAGACATCAGTTACACATGAACTCAGAGAGGACACAATAAATCTGAGCAACTCCACACATCAGTTATACATGAATACAGACAGGACATAATAAGCCTGAGCAACTCCATACATCAATTACACATGAATACAGACGACAGGACATAATAAGCCTGAGCAACTCCATACATCAATTACACATGAATACAGACCAGACATAATAAATATGAACAACTCCAGACATCAGTTACACATGAACACAGAGATGACATAATAAATATGAACAAGTCCAGACATCAGTTACACATGAACACAGACAGGACATAATAGGTCTAAGCAACTCCAGACATCAGTTACACATGAATACAGACAGGACATAATAAATCTGAGCAACTCCACACATCAGTTATACATGAATACAGACAGGACATAATAAGACTGAGCAACTCCATACATCAATTACACATGAATACAGACCAGACATAATAAGTCTGAGTAACTCCAGACTTCAGTTACACATGAATACAGACAGGACATAATAAATATGAACAACTCCAGACATCAGTTACACATGAATACAGACAGGACATAATAAATATGAACAAGTCCAGACATCAGTTACACATGAACACAGACAGGACATAATAGGTCTAAGCAACTCCAGACTTCAGTTACACATGAATACAGACAGGACATAATAAGTCTGAACAACTCCAGACATCAGTTACACATGAATACAGAGCAGACACAATAAGTCTGAGCAACTCCAGACATCAGTTACACAGGAACTCAGAGAGGACACAATAATTCTGAACAAAACAAAACATTAGTTACACATGAACACAGAGAGGCCACAATAAGTCTTAACAACTCCAGACATCAGTTACACATGAACTCAGAGAGGACACAATAAGTCTGTGCAACTCCAGACATCATTTACAAATGAACACAGAGAGGACACAATACGCCTAGACAACACCAGACATCAGTTACACATGAACACAGACTAGACATAATAAGTCTGAACAATTCCACGCATCAGTTAGACACGAACACATACCAGTCACAACAAGTCTGAACAACACCAGACATCAGTTACACATCAACACAGAACAGACACCATATGTCTGAACAACTCCAGACATCCGTTACACATGACCACAGAGAGGACACAATAAGTCTGAACAACTCCAGACATCAGATATACATGAACACAGAGAGGACACAATAATTCTGAACAAAACAAAACATTAGTTACACATGAACACAGAGAGGCCACAATAAGTCTGAACAACTCCAGACATCAGTTACACATGAATACATACAGGACATAATAAATATGAACAAGTCCAGACATCAGTTACACATGAACACAGACAGGACATAATAGGTCTAAGCAACTCCAGACTTCAGTTACACATGAATACAGACAGGACATAATAAGTCTGAACAACTCCAGACATCAGTTACACATGAATACAGAGCAGACACAATAAGTCTGAGCAACTCCAGACATCAGTTACACAGGAACTCAGAGAGGACACAATAATTCTGAACAAAACAAAACATTAGTTACACATGAACACAGAGAGGCCACAATAAGTCTTAACAACTCCAGACATCAGTTACACATGAACTCAGAGAGGACACAATAAGTCTGTGCAACTCCAGACATCATTTACAAATGAACACAGAGAGGACACAATACGTCTAGACAACACCAGACATCAGTTACACATGAACACAGACTAGACATAATAAGTCTGAACAATTCCACGCATCAGTTAGACACGAACACATACCAGTCACAACAAGTCTGAACAACACCAGACATCAGTTACACATCAACACAGAACAGACACCATATGTCTGAACAACTCCAGACACCAGCTACACATGAACACAGACAGGACACAATAAGTCTGAGCAACTCCAGACATCAGTTACACATGAACACAGAGAGGACACAATAAGTCTAAGCAACTCCAGACATCAGTTACACATGAACACAGACCAGACGTAATAAATCTGAGAAACTCCACACATCAGCTATACATGAATACAGACAGGACATAATAAGCCTGAGCAACTCCATATATCAATTACACATGAATACAGACCAGACATAATAAATATGAACAACTCCAGACATCAGTTACACATGAATACAGACAGGACATAATAAATATGAACAAGTCCAGACATCAGTTACACATGAACACAGACATGACATAATAAGTCTGAGCAACTCCACACATCAGTTACACATGAACTCAGAGAGGACACAATAAATCTCAGAAACTCCACACATCAGTTATACATGAATACAGACAGGACATAATAAGCCTGAGCAACTCCATACATCAATTACACATGAATACAGACCAGACATAATAAATATGAACAACACCAGACATCAGTTACACATGAACACAGAGATGACATAATAAGTCTGAACAACTCCAGACATCAGTTACACATGAATACAGAGCAGACACAATAAGTCTGAGCAACTCCAGACATCAGTTACACAGGAACTCAGAGAGGACACAATAATTCTGAACAAAACAAAACATTAGTTACACATGAACACAGAGAGGCCACAATAAGTCTGAACAACTCCAGACATCAGTTACACATGAACTCAGAGAGGACACAATAAATCTGAGCAACTCCAGACATCAGGTACACATGAACACAAACCAGACATAATAAGTCTGAGGAACTCCAGACATCGGTTACACATGACCACAGAGAGGACACAATAAGTCTGAGGAACTCCAGACATCAGTTACACATGAACTCAGAGAGGAAACAATAAGTCTGAACAACTCCAGACATCAGTTACACATCACCACAGAGAGGACACAATAAGTTTGAACAACTCCAGACATCAATTACACATGAATACAGACCAGACATAATAAATATGAACAACTCCAGACATCAGTTACACATGAACACAGAGAGGACACAATAAGTCTGAGCAACTCCACACATCAGTTACACATGAACTCAGAGAGGACACAATAAATCTGAGCAACTCCACACATCAGTTATACATGAATACAGACAGGACATAATAAGCCTGAGCAACTCCATACATCAATTACACATGAATACAGACCAGAAATAATAAATATGAACAACTCCATACATCAGTTACACATGAACTCAGAGAGGACACAATAAGTCTGAGCAACTCCAGACATCAGGTACACATGAACACAGACCAGACATAATAAATATGAACAACTCTACACATCAGTTACACATGAACTCAGAGAGGAAACAATAAGTCTGAGCAACTCCAGACATCAGGTACACATGAACACAGACCAGACATAATAAATATGAACAACTCCATACATCAGTTACACATGAACTCAGAGAGGAAACAATAAGTCTGAACAACTCCAGACATCAATTACACATCACCACAGAGAGGACACAATAAGTTTGAACAACTCCAGACATCAATTACACATGAATACAGACCAGACATAATAAATATGAACAACTCCATACATCAGTTACACATGAACTCAGAGAGGACACAATAAGTCTGAGCAACTCCAGACATCAGTTACACATGAACTCAGAGAGGACATAATAAGTCTGAACAACTCCAGAAATCGGTTACACATGAACACAAACCAGACATAATAAGTCTGAGGAACTCCAGACATCAGTTACACATGAACACAGAGAGGACACAATAAGTCTGAGCAACTCCACACATCAGTTACACATGAACTCAGAGAGGACACAATAAATCTGAGCAACTCCACACATCAGTTATACATGAATACAGACAGGACATAATAAGCCTGAGCAACTCCATACATCAATTACACATGAATACAGACCAGAAATAATAAATATGAACAACTCCATACATCAGTTACACATGAACTCTGAGAGGACACAATAAGTCTGAGCAACTCCAGACATCAGGTACACATGAGCACAGACCAGACATAATAAATATGAACAACTCTACACATCAGTTACACATGAACACAGACAGGACATAATAAGTCTGAGCAACTCCACACATCAATTACACATGAACACAGAGGACACAATCCAGACATCAGTTACACATGAACATAGAGGACACAATCCAGACATCAGTTACACATGAACTCAGATAGGACACAATAAGTCTGAGCAACTCCAGATATCAGTTACACATGAACTAAGAGAGGACACAATAAATCTGAGCAACTCCACACATCAGTAATACATGAATACAGACAGGACATAATAAGCCTGAGCAGCTCCATACATCAATTACACATGAATACAGACCAGAAATAATAAGTCTGAGCAACTCCAGACATCAGTTACACATGAATACAGACCAGACATAATAAGTCTGAGCAACTCCATACATCAGTTACACATGAACACAGACCAGACATAATAAATATGAACAAGTCCAGACATCAGTTACACATAAACACAGAGATGACACAATAAGTCTGAGCAACTCCAGACATCAGTTACACATGAACTCAGAGAGGACACAATAAATCTGAGCAACTCAACACATCAGTTATACATGAATACAGACAGGACATAATAAATATGAACAAGTCCAGACATCAGTTACACATGAACACAGACAGGACATAATAAGTCTGAGCAACTCCAGACATCAGTTACACATGAACTCAGAGAGGACACAATAAATCTGAGCAACTCCACACGTCAGTTATACATGAATACAGACAGGACATAATAAGCCTGAGCAACTCCATACATCAATTACACATGAATACAGACCAGACATAATAAATATGAACAACTCCAGACATCAGTTACACATGAATACAGACAGGACATAATAAATATGAACAAGTCCAGACATCAGTTACACATGAACACAGACAGGACATAAGAAGTCTGAGCAACTCCACACATCAGTTATATATGAATACAGACAGGACATAATAAGCCTGAGCAACTCCATACATCAATTACACATGAATACATACCAGACATAATAAGTCTGAGAAACTCCAGACATCAGTTACACATGAACACAAAGAGGACACAATAAGTCTGAGCAACTCCAGACATCAGTTACACATGAACTCAGAGAGGACACAATAAATCTGAGCAACTCCACACATCAGTTATACATGAACACAGACAGGACACAATAAGTCTGAACAACTCCAGACATCAGTTACACATGAACTCAGAGAGGACAAAATAAATCTGAGCAACTCCACACATCAGTTATACATGAATACAGACAGGACATAATAAGCCTGAGCAACTCCATACATCAATTACACATGAATACAGACAGGACATAATAAATATGAACAACTCCAGACATCAGTTACACATGAACACAGACAGGACATAATAGGTCTAAGCAACTCCAGACTTCAGTTAAACATGAATACAGACAGGACATAATAAGTCTGAACAACTCCAGGCATTGGTTACGCATGAATACAGAGCAGACACAATAAGTCTGAGCAACTCCAGACATCAGTTACACATGAACTCAGAGAGGACACAATAATTCTGAACAAAACAAAGCATTAGTTACACATGAATACAGACAGGACATAATAAGTCTGAAAAACTCCAGACATTAGTTACACATGAACTCAGAGAGGACACAATAAGTATGTGCAACTCCAGACATCATTTACACATGAACACAGAGAGGACACAATACGTCTAAACAACACCAGACATTAGTTACACATGAACACAGGCTAGACATAATAAGACTGAACAATTCCACGCATCAGTTAGACACGAACACATACCAGTCACAACAAGTCTGAACAACTCCAGACATCAGTTACACATGACCACAGAGAGGACACAATAAGTCCGAACAACTCCAGACATCAGATACACATGAATACAGAGAGGACACAATAAGTCTGAGCAACTCCAGACACCAGCTACACATGAACACAGACAGGACACAATAAGTCTAAGCAACTCCAGACATCAGTTACACATGAACACAGACCAGACGTAATAAATCTGAGTAACTCCAGACATCAGTTACACATGACCACAGAGAGGACACAATAAGTCTGAGGAACTCAAGACATCAGTTACACATGAACTCAGAGAGGACACAATAAGTCTGAACAACTCCAGAAATCGGTTACACATGAACACAAACCAGACATAATAAGTCTGAGGAACTCCAGACATCAGTTACATATGACCACAGAGAGGACACAATAAGTCTGAGGAACTCCAGACATCAGTTACACATGAACTCAGAGAGGAAACAATAAGTCTGAACAACTCCAGACATCAGTTACACATCACCACAGAGAGGACACAATAAGTTTGAACAACTCCAGACATCAATTACACATGAATACAGACCAGACATAATAAATATGAACAACTCCAGACATCAGTTACACATGAACACAGAGAGGACACAATAAGTCTGAGCAACTCCACACATCAGTTACACATGAACTCAGAGAGGACACAATAAATCTGAGCAACTCCACACATCAGTTATACATGAATACAGACAGGACATAATAAGCCTGAGCAACTCCATACATCAATTACACATGAATACAGACCAGAAATAATAAATATGAACAACTCCATACATCAGTTACACATGAACTCAGAGAGGACACAATAAGTCTGAGCAACTCCAGACATCAGGTACACATGAACACAGACCAGACATAATAAATATGAACAACTCTACACATCAGTTACACATGAACTCAGAGAGGAAACAATAAGTCTGAGCAACTCCAGACATCAGGTACACATGAACACAGACCAGACATAATAAATATGAACAACTCCATACATCAGTTACACATGAACTCAGAGAGGAAACAATAAGTCTGAACAACTCCATACATCAATTACACATCACCACAGAGAGGACACAATAAGTTTGAACAACTCCAGACATCAATTACACATGAATACAGACCAGACATAATAAATATGAACAACTCCATACATCAGTTACACATGAACTCAGAGAGGACACAATAAGTCTGAGCAACTCCAGACATCAGTTACACATGAACTCAGAGAGGACATAATAAGTCTGAACAACTCCAGAAATCGGTTACACATGAACACAAACCAGACATAATAAGTCTGAGGAACTCCAGACATCAGTTACACATGAACACAGAGAGGACACAATAAGTCTGAGCAACTCCACACATCAGTTACACATGAACTCAGAGAGGACACAATAAATCTGAGCAACTCCACACATCAGTTATACATGAATACAGACAGGACATAATAAGCCTGAGCAACTCCATACATCAATTACACATGAATACAGACCAGAAATAATAAATATGAACAACTCCATACATCAGTTATACATGAACTCAGAGAGGACACAATAAGTCTGAGCAACTCCAGACATCAGGTACACATGAACACAGACCAGACATAATAAATATGAACAACTCTACACATCAGTTACACATGAACTCAGAGAGGAAACAATAAGTCTGAGCAACTCCAGACATCAGGTACACATGAACACAGACCAGACATAATAAATATGAACAACTCCATACATCAGTTACACATGAACTCAGAGAGGAAACAATAAGTCTGAACAACTCCAGACATCAATTACACATCACCACAGAGAGGACACAATAAGTTTGAACAACTCCAGACATCAATTACACATGAATACAGACCAGACATAATAAATATGAACAACTCCATACATCAGTTACACATGAACTCAGAGAGGACACAATAAGTCTGAGCAACTCCAGACATCAGTTACACATGAACTCAGAGAGGACATAATAAGTCTGAACAACTCCAGAAATCGGTTACACATGAACACAAACCAGACATAATAAGTCTGAGGAACTCCAGACATCAGTTACACATGAACACAGAGAGGACACAATAAGTCTGAGCAACTCCACACATCAGTTACACATGAACTCAGAGAGGACACAATAAATCTGAGCAACTCCACACATCAGTTATACATGAATACAGACAGGACATAATAAGCCTGAGCAACTCCATACATCAATTACACATGAATACAGACCAGAAATAATAAATATGAACAACTCCATACATCAGTTACACATGAACTCTGAGAGGACACAATAAGTCTGAGCAACTCCAGACATCAGGTACACATGAACACAGACCAGACATAATAAATATGAACAACTCTACACATCAGTTACACATGAACACAGACAGGACATAATAAGTCTGAGCAACTCCACACATCAATTACACATGAACACAGAGGACACAATCCAGACATCAGTTACACATGAACATAGAGGACACAATCCAGACATCAGTTACACATGAACTCAGATAGGACACAATAAGTCTGAGCAACTCCAGATATCAGTTACACATGAACTAAGAGAGGACACAATAAATCTGAGCAACTCCACACATCAGTAATACATGAATACAGAAAGGACATAATAAGCCTGAGCAGCTCCATACATCAATTACACATGAATACAGACCAGAAATAATAAGTCTGAGCAACTCCAGACATCAGTTACACATGAATACAGACCAGACATAATAAGTCTGAGCAACTCCATACATCAGTTACACATGAACACAGACCAGACATAATAAATATGAACAAGTCCAGACATCAGTTACACATAAACACAGAGATGACACAATAAGTCTGAGCAACTCCAGACATCAGTTACACATGAACTCAGAGAGGACACAATAAATCTGAGCAACTCCACACATCAGTTATACATGAATACAGACAGGACATAATAAATATGAACAAGTCCAGACATCAGTTACACATGAACACAGACAGGACATAATAAGTCTGAGCAACTCCAGACATCAGTTACACATGAACTCAGAGAGGACACAATAAATCTGAGCAACTCCACACGTCAGTTATACATGAATACAGACAGGACATAATAAGTCTGAGCAACTCCATACATCAATTACACATGAATACAGACCAGACATAATAAATATGAACAACTCCAGACATCAGTTACACATGAATACAGACAGGACATAATAAATATGAACAAGTCCAGACATCAGTTACACATGAACACAGACAGGACATAAGAAGTCTGAGCAACTCCACACATCAGTTATATATGAATACAGACAGGACATAATAAGCCTGAGCAACTCCATACATCAATTACACATGAATACATACCAGACATAATAAGTCTGAGAAACTCCAGACATCAGTTACACATGAACACAAAGAGGACACAATAAGTCTGAGCAACTCCAGACATCAGTTACACATGAACTCAGAGAGGACACAATAAATCTGAGCAACTCCACACATCAGTTATACATGAACACAGACAGGACACAATAAGTCTGAACAACTCCAGACATCAGTTACACATGAACTCAGAGAGGACACAATAAATCTGAGCAACTCCACACATCAGTTATACATGAATACAGACAGGACATAATAAGCCTGAGCAACTCCATACATCAATTACACATGAATACAGACAGGACATAATAAATATGAACAACTCCAGACATCAGTTACACATGAACACAGACAGGACATAATAGGTCTAAGCAACTCCAGACTTCAGTTAAACATGAATACAGACAGGACATAATAAGTCTGAACAACTCCAGGCATTGGTTACGCATGAATACAGAGCAGACACAATAAGTCTGAGCAACTCCAGACATCAGTTACACATGAACTCAGAGAGGACACAATAATTCTGAACAAAACAAAGCATTAGTTACACATGAATACAGACAGGACATAATAAGTCTGAAAAACTCCAGACATCAGTTACACATGAACTCAGAGAGGACACAATAAGTATGTGCAACTCCAGACATCATTTACACATGAACACAGAGAGGACACAATACGTCTAAACAACACCAGACATTAGTTACACATGAACACAGGCTAGACATAATAAGACTGAACAATTCCACGCATCAGTTAGACACGAACACATACCAGTCACAACAAGTCTGAACAACTCCAGATATCAGTTACACATGACCACAGAGAGGACACAATAAGTCCGAACAACTCCAGACATCAGATACACATGAATACAGAGAGGACACAATAAGTCTGAGCAACTCCAGACACCAGCTACACATGAACACAGACAGGACACAATAAGTCTAAGCAACTCCAGACATCAGTTACACATGAACACAGACCAGACGTAATAAATCTGAGTAACTCCAGACATCAGTTACACATGACCACAGAGAGGACACAATAAGTCTGAGGCACTCAAGACATCAGTTACACATGAACTCAGAGAGGACACAATAAGTCTGAACAACTCCAGAAATCGGTTACACATGAACACAAACCAGACATAATAAGTCTGAGGAACTCCAGACATCAGTTACATATGACCACAGAGAGGACACAATAAGTCTGAGGAACTCCAGACATCAGTTACACATGAACTCAGAGAGGAAACAATAAGTCTGAACAACTCCAGACATCAGTTACACATCACCACAGAGAGGACACAATAAGTTTGAACAACTCCAGACACCAGCTACACATGAACACAGACAGGACACAATAAGTCTGAGCAACTCCAGACATGAGTTACACATCAACACAGAGAGGATACAATAAGTCTAAACAACTCCAGACATGAGTTACACATGAACACAGAGAGGACACAATAAGTCTAAGCAACACCAGACATCAGTTACAGATGAACACAGACCAGACGTAATAAATCTGAGGAACTCCAGACATCAGTTACACATGAACTCAGAGAGGACACAATAAGTCTGAGCAACTCCAGACATCAGGTACACATGAACACAGACCAGACATAATAAATATGAACAACTCTACACATCAGTTACACATGAACACAGACAGGACATAATAAGTCTGAGCAACTCCACACATCAATTACACATGAACACAGAGGACACAATCCAGACATCAGTTACACATGAACATAGAGGACACAATCCAGACATCAGTTACACATGAACTCAGATAGGACACAATAAGTCTGAGCAACTCCAGATATCAGTTACACATGAACTAAGAGAGGACACAATAAATCTGAGCAACTCCACACATCAGTAATACATGAATACAGACAGGACATAATAAGCCTGAGCAGCTCCATACATCAATTACACATGAATACAGACCAGAAATAATAAGTCTGAGCAACTCCAGACATCAGTTACACATGAATACAGACCAGACATAATAAGTCTGAGCAACTCCATACATCAGTTACACATGAACACAGACCAGACATAATAAGTCTGAGCAACTCCATACATCAGTTACACATAAATACAGACAGGACATAATAAATATGAACAAGTCCAGACATCAGTTACACATAAACACAGAGATGACACAATAAGTCTGAGCAACTCCAGACATCAGTTACACATGAACTCAGAGAGGACACAATAAATCTGAGCAACTCCACACATCAGTTATACATGAATACAGACATAACATAATAAATATGAACAAGTCCAGACATCAGTTACACATGAACACAGACAGGACATAATAAGTCTGAGCAACTCCAGACATCAGTTACACATGAACTCAGAGAGGACACAATAAATCTGAGCAACTCCACACGTCAGTTACACATGAATACAGACAGGACATAATAAATATGAACAAGTCCAGACATCAGTTACACATGAACACAGACAGGACATAATAAGTCTGAGCAACTCCACACATCAGTTACACATGAACTCAGAGAGGACACAATAAATCTGAGCAACTCCACACGTCAGTTACACATGAATACAGACAGGACATAATAAATATGAACAAGTCCAGACATCAGTTACACATGAACACAGACAGGACATAATAAGTCTGAGCAACTCCATACATCAAATACACATGAATACATACCAGACATAATAAGTCTGAGAAACTCCAGACATCAGTTACACATGAACACAAAGAGGACACAATAAGTCTGAGCAACTCCAGACATCAGTTACACATGAACTCAGAGAGGACACAATAAATCTGAGCAACTCCACACATCAGTTATACATGAATACAGACAGGACATAATAAGCCTGAGCAGCTCCATACATCAATTACACATGAATACAGACAGGACATAATAAATATGAACAACTCCAGACATCAGTTACACATGAACACAGACAGGACATAATAGGTCTAAGCAACTCCAGACTTCAGTTAAACATGAATACAGACAGGACATAATAAGTCTGAACAACTCCAGGCATTGGTTACGCATGAATACAGAGCAGACACAATAAGTCTGAGCAACTCCAGACATCAGTTACACATGAACTCAGAGAGGACACAATAAGTCTGAGCAACTCCAGACATGAGTTACACATGAACACAGAGAGGATACAATAAGTCTGAACAACTCCAGACATGAGTTACACATGAACACAGACCAGACGTAATAAATCTGAGGAACTCCAGACATCAGTTACACATGAACTCAGAGAGGACACAATAAGTCTGAGCAACTCCAGACATCAGTTACACATGAACACATAGGACACAATCAAGACATCAGTTACACACGAACACAGACCAGACATAATAAGCATGAACAACTCCAGACATCAGTTACACGTGAACTCACAGAGGATACAATAAGTTTAAGCAACTCCAGACATCAATTACACATGAACACAGACCAGACATAATAAGTCTGAACAAGTCCATACATCGGCTACACATGCACTCAGAGAGGACACAATAAGTCTGAGCAATTCCAGACATCAGTTACACATGAACACAGACCAGACATAACAGGTCTGCACAAGTCCAGACATCAGTTACACATGAAAACAGAGAGGACACAATAAGTCTGAACAACTCCAGACATCAGTTAGACATGAACACAGAGAGGACACAATAAATCTGAACAACACCAGACATCAGTTACACATGAACATAGAGAGGCCACAATAAGTCTGAACAACTCCAGATATCAGATACACATGAACACAAACAAGACATAGTAAGTCTGAACAAGTCCAGACATCAGTTACACATGAACACAGACAGGACATAATAAGTCTGATCAACTCCAGACAAGAGTTACACATGAACTCAGAGAGGACACAATAAGCGTGAGTAACCCCAGACATCAGTTACACATGAACACATAGGACACAATCCAGACATCAGTTACACATGAACACAGACAAGACATAATAAGTATGAACAACTCCAGACATCAGTTACACATGAACTCAGAGAGGACACAATAAGTCTTAGCAACTCCAGACATCAGTTACACATGAACTCAGAGAGGACACAATAAGTCTGAACAACTCCAGACATCAGTTACACATGAACTCAGAGAGGACACAATAAGTCTGAGCAACTCCAGACATCAGTTACACATGAACTGAGAGAGGACACAATAAGTTTAAGCAACTCCAGACATCCATTACACATGAACACAGACAAGACATAATAAGTCTGAACGATTCCAGACATCAGATACACATGAACACAGAGGACACAATCCAGACATAAGTTACACATGAACACAGACCAGACATAATAAGTATGAACAACTCCAGACATCAGTTACACATGAACTCAGAGAGGACACAATAAGTCTGAGCAATTCCAGACATCAGTAACACATGAACTCAGAGAGGACACAATAAGTCTGAACAACTACAGATATCAGTTACACATGAACACAGACTAGACATAATAAGTCTGAACAATTCCACGCATCAGTTAGACACGAACACATACCAGTTACAACAAGTCTGAACAACACCAGACATCAGTTACACATCAACACAGAACAGACACAATATGTCTGAACAACTCCAGACATCAGTTACACATGAACACATAGGACACAATCCAGACATCAGTTACACATGAACACAGACAAGACATAATAAGTATGAACAACTCCAGACATCAGTTACACATGAACTCAGAGAGGACACAATAAGTCTGAGCAACTCCAGACATCAGTTACACATGAACTCAGAGAGGACACAATAAGTCTGAACAACTCCAGACATCAGTTACACATGAACTCAGAGAGGACACAATAAGTCTGAGCAACTCCAGACATCAGTTACACATGAACTGAGAGAGGACACAATAAGTTTAAGCAACTCCAGACATCCATTACACATGAACACAGACCAGACATAATAAGTCTGAACGATTCCAGACATCAGATACACATGAACACAGAGGACACAATCCAGACATAAGTTACACATGAACACAGACCAGACATAATAAGTATGAACAACTCCAGACATCAGTTACACATGAACTCAGAGAGGACACAATAAGTCTGAGCAATTCCAGACATCAGTTACACATGAACTCAGAGAGGACACAATAAGTCTGAGCAACTCCAGACATCAGTTACACATGAACTGAGAGAGGACACAATAAGTTTAAGCAACTCCAGACATCCATTACACATGAACACAGACCAGACATAATAAGTCTGAACGATTCCAGACATCAGATACACATGAACACAGAGGACACAATCCAGACATAAGTTACACATGAACACAGACCAGACATAATAAGTATGAACAACTCCAGACATCAGTTACACATGAACTCAGAGAGGACACAATAAGTCTGAGCAATTCCAGACATCAGTAACACATGAACTCAGAGAGGACACAATAAGTCTGAACAACTACAGATATCAGTTACACATGAACACAGACTAGACATAATAAGTCTGAACAATTCCACGCATCAGTTAGACACGAACACATACCAGTTACAACAAGTCTGAACAACACCAGACATCAGTTACACATCAACACAGAACAGACACAATATGTCTGAACAACTCCAGACATCAGTTACACATGAACACATAGGACACAATCCAGACATCAGTTACACATGAACACAGACAAGACATAATAAGTATGAACAACTCCAGACATCAGTTACACATGAACTCAGAGAGGACACAATAAGTCTGAGCAACTCCAGACATCAGTTACACATGAACTCAGAGAGGACACAATAAGTCTGAACAACTCCAGACATCAGTTACACATGAACTCAGAGAGGACACAATAAGTCTGAGCAACTCCAGACATCAGTTACACATGAACTGAGAGAGGACACAATAAGTTTAAGCAACTCCAGACATCCATTACACATGAACACAGACCAGACATAATAAGTCTGAACGATTCCAGACATCAGATACACATGAACACAGAGGACACAATCCAGACATAAGTTACACATGAACACAGACCAGACATAATAAGTATGAACAACTCCAGACATCAGTTACACATGAACTCAGAGAGGACACAATAAGTCTGAGCAATTCCAGACATCAGTAACACATGAACTCAGAGAGGACACAATAAGTCTGAACAACTACAGATATCAGTTACACATGAACACAGACTAGACATAATAAGTCTGAACAATTCCACGCATCAGTTAGACACGAACACATACCAGTTACAACAAGTCTGAACAACACCAGACATCAGTTACACATCAACACAGAACAGACACAATATGTCTGAACAACTCCAGACATCAGTTACACATGACCACAGAGAGGACACAATAAGTCTGAACATCTCCAGACATCAGTTACACATGAACACAGAGAGGACACAATAAGTCTGAGCAATTCCAGACATCAGTTACATATGAACACAGAGAGGACACAATCAATCTAAGCAAATCCAGACATCAGTTACACAAGAACACAGAGAGGACACAATAAGTCTGAGGAATTCCAGACATCAGATACACATGAACACAGAGGACACAATCCAGACATAAGTTACACATGAACACAGACCAGACATAATAAGTATGAACAACTCCAGACATCAGTTACACATGAACACAGAGAGGACACAATAAGTCTGAGCAACTCCAGACATCAGTTACACATGAACTCAGAGAGGACACAATAAGCTTAAGCAACTCCAGACATCAATTACACATGAACACAGACCAGACATAATAAGTCTGAACAAGTCCATACATCGGCTACACATGAACTCAGAGAGGACACAATAAGTCTGAGCAATTCCAGACATCAGATACACATGAACACAGAGGACACAATCCACACATAAGTTACACATGAACACAGACCAGACATAATAAGTATGAACAACTCCAGACATCAGTTACACATGAACTCAGAGAGGACACAATAAGTCTGAGCAACTCCAGACATCAGTTACACATGAACTCAGAGAGGACACAATAAGTCTAAGCAACTCCAGACATCAGTTACACATGAACACAGACCAGACATAATAAGTATGAACAACTCCAGACATCAGTTACACATGAACTCAGATAGGACACAATAAGTCTGAGCAATTCCAGACATCAGTTACACATGAATACAGACCAGACATAACAAGTCTGAACAAGTCCAGACATCAGTTGTACATCAACACAGAGGAGACACAATAAGTCTGAACAACTCCAGACATCAGTTACACATGAACTCAGAGAGGACACAATAAGTCTAAGCAACTCCAGACATCAGTTACACATGAACACAGACCAGACATAATAAGTATGAACAACTCCAGACATCAGTTACACATGAACTCAGATAGGACACAATAAGTTTGAGCAATTCCAGACATCAGGTACACATGAACACAGACCAGACACAATAAGCTTGAACAAATCCAGACACCAGCTACAAATGAATACAGACAGGACACAATAAGTCTGAGCAACTCCAGACATGAGTTACACATGAACACAGAGAGGATACAATAAGTCTGAACAACTCCAGACATCAGTTACACATGAATACAGAGAGGACACAATAAGTCTAAGCAACTCCAGACATCAGTTACACATGAACACAGACCAGACATAATACGTTTGAGGAATTCCAGACATCGGTTACACATCAACTCAGACCAGACATAATAAGTCTGAGGAACTCCAGACATCAGTTACACATGAACTCAGAGAGGAAACAATAAGTCTGAACAACTGCAGACATCAGTTACACATGACCAGAGAGGATACAATAAGTCTGAACAACTCCAGACATCAGTTACACATGAACACAGAGAGGACACAATAATTCTGAGCAACTCCAGACATCAGATACACATGAACACAGAGAGGAGACAATAAGTCTAAGCAACTCCAGACAACAGATACACATGAACACAGACCAGACATAATAAGTCTGAGGAATTCCAGACATCAGTTACGCATGAACTGAGAGAGGACACAATAAGTCTGAGGAACTCCAGACATCAGTTACACATGAAAACAGAGAGGACACAATAAGTCTGAGCAATTCCAGACATCAGTTACATATGAACACAGAGAGGACACAATCAATCTAAGCAAATCCAGACATCAGTTACACAAGAACACAGAGAGGACACAATAAGTCTGAGGAATTCCAGACATCAGATACACATGACCACAGAGGACACAATCCAGACATAAGTTACACATGAACACAGAACAGACATAATAAGTATGAACAACTCCAGACATCAGTTACACATGAACTCAGAGAGGACACAATAAGTCTGAGCAACTCCAGACATCAGTTACACATGAACTCAGAGAGGACACAATAAGCTTAAGCAACTCCAGACATCAATTACACATGAACACAGACCAGACATAATAAGTCTGAACAAGTCCATACATCGGCTACACATGAACTCAGAGAGGACACAATAAGTCTGAGCAATTCCAGACATCAGATACACATGAACACAGAGGACACAATCCACACATAAGTTACACATGAACACAGACCAGACATAATAAGTATGAACAACTCCAGACATCAGTTACACATGAACTCAGAGAGGACACAATAAGTCTGAGCAACTCCAGACATCAGTTACACATGAACTCAGAGAGGACACAATAAGTCTAAGCAACTCCAGACATCAGTTACACATGAACACAGACCAGACATAATAAGTATGAACAACTCCAGACATCAGTTACACATGAACTCAGAGAGGACACAATAAGTCTGAGCAATTCCAGACATCAGTTACACATGAATACAGACCAGACATAACAAGTCTGAACAAGTCCAGACATCAGTTGCACATCAACACAGAGGAGACACAATAAGTCTGAACAACTCCAGACATCAGTTACACATGAACACAGAGAGGATACAATAAGTCTGAGCAACACCAGACATCAGGTACACATGAACACAGACCAGACACAATAAGCTTGAACAAATCCAGACACCAGCTACACATGAATACAGACAGGACACAATAAGTCTGAGCAACTCCAGACATGAGTTACACATGAACACAGAGAGGATACAATAAGTCTGAACAACTCCAGACATCAGTTACACATGAATACAGAGAGGACACAATAAGTCTAAGCAACTCCAGACATCAGTTACACATGAACACAGACCAGACATAATACGTCTGAGGAATTCCAGACATCGGTTACACATCAACTCAGACCAGACATAATAAGTCTGAGGAACTCCAGACATCAGTTACACATGAACTCAGAGAGGAAACAATAAGTCTGAACAACTGCAGACATCAGTTACACATGACCAGAGAGGATACAATAAGTCTGAACAACTCCAGACATCAGTTACACATGAACACAGAGAGGACACAATAATTCTGAGCAACTCCAGACATCAGATACACATGAACACAGAGAGGTGACAATAAGTCTAAGCAACTCCAGACAACAGTTACACATGAACACAGACCAGACATAATAAGTCTGAGGAATTCCAGACATCAGTTACGCATGAACTGAGAGAGGACACAATAAGTCTGAGGAACTCCAGACATCAGTTACACATGAACTCAGAGAGGAAACAATAAGTCTGAATAACTCCAGACATCAGTTACACATGACCATAGAGAGGACACAATAAGTTTGAACAACTCCAGACATCAGTTACACATGAACACAGAGAGGACACAATAAGTCTGAGCAACTCCAGACATCAGATACACATTAACAGAGAGAACACAATAAGTCTAAGCAACTCCAGACATCAGTTACACATGAACACAGACCAGACATAATAAGTCTGAGGAATTCCAGACATCAGTTATGCATGAACTGAGAGAGGACACAATAAGTCTGAGGAACTCCAGACATCAATTACACATGAACTCAGAGAGGAAACAATAAGTCTGAATAACTCCAGACATCAGTTACACATGACCATAGAGAGGACACAATAAGTTTGAACAACTCCAGACATCGGTTACACATCAACACAAACCAGACATAATAAGTCTGAAGAACTCCAGACATCAGTTACACATGAACTCAGAGAGGAAACAATAAGTCTGAATAACTCCAGACATCAGTTACACATGACCATAGAGAGTACACAATAAGTTTGAACAACTCCAGACATCAGTTACACATGAACACAGAGAGGACACAATACGTCTGAGCAACTCCAGACATCAGATACACATGAACACAGAGAGAACACAATAAGTCTAAGCAACTCCAGACATCAGTTACACATGAACACAGACCAGACATAATAAGTCTGAGGAATTCCAGACATCAGTTACGCATGAACTGAGAGAGGACACAATAAGTCTGAGGAACTCCAGACATCAGTTACACATGAACTCAGAGAGGAAACAATAAGTCTGAATAACTCCAGACATCAGTTACACATGACCATAGAGAGGACACAATAAGTTTGAACAACTCCAGACATCAGTTACACATGAACACAGAGAGGACACAATAAGTCTGAGCAACTCCAGACATCAGATACACATTAACAGAGAGAACACAATAAGTCTAAGCAACTCCAGACATCAGTTACACATGAACACAGACCAGACATAATAAGTCTGAGGAATTCCAGACATCAGTTACGCATGAACTGAGAGAGGACACAATAAGTCTGAGGAACTCCAGACATCAGTTACACATGAACTCAGAGAGGAAACAATAAGTCTGAATAACTCCAGACATCAGTTACACATGACCATAGAGAGGACACAATAAGTTTGAACAACTCCAGACATCGGTTACACATCAACACAAACCAGACATAATAAGTCTGAAGAACTCCAGACATCAGTTACACATGAACTCAGAGAGGAAACAATAAGTCTGAATAACTCCAGACATCAGTTACACATGACCATAGAGAGTACACAATAAGTTTGAACAACTCCAGACATCAGTTACACATGAACACAGAGAGGACACAATACGTCTGAGCAACTCCAGACATCAGATACACATGAACACAGAGAGAACACAATAAGTCTAAGCAACTCCAGACATCAGTTACACATGAACACAGACCAGACATAATAAGTCTGAGGAATTCCAGACATCAGTTACGCATGAACTGAGAGAGGACACAATAAGTCTGAGGAACTCCAGACATCAGTTACACATGAACTTAGAGAGGAAACAATAAGTCTGAACAACTCCAGACATCAGTTACACATGAACACAGAGAGGACACAATAAATCTGAACAACACCTGACATCAATTACACATGGACACAGAGAGGCCACAATAAGTCTGAACAACTCCAGACATCAATTACACATGGACACAGAGAGGCCACAATAAGTCTGAATAACTCCAGACATCAGTTACACATGACCATAGAGAGGACACAATAAGCTTGAACAACTCCAGACATCGGTTACACATCAACACAAACCAGACATAATAAGTCTGAAGAACTCCAGACATCAGTTACACATGAACTCAGAGAGGAAACAATAAGTCTGAATAACTCCAGACATCAGTTACACATGACCATAGAGAGGACACAATAAGTTTGAACAACTCCAGACATCAGTTACACATGAACACAGAGAGGACACAATAAGTCTGAGCAACTCCAGACATCAGATACACATTAACACAGAGAGAACACAATAAGTCTAAGCAACTCCAGACATCAGTTACACATGAACACAGACCAGACATAATAAGTCTGAGGAATTCCAGACATCAGTTACGCATGAACTGAGAGAGGACACAATAAGTCTGAGGAACTCCAGACATCAGTTACACATGAAATCAGAGAGGAAACAATAAGTCTGAATAACTCCAGACATCAGTTACACATGACCATAGAGAGGACACAATAAGTTTGAACAACTCCAGACATCGGTTACACATCAACACAAACCAGACATAATAAGTCTGAGGAACTCCAGACATCAGTTACACATGAACTCAGAGAGGAAACAATAAGTCTGAACAACTCCAGACATCAGTTACACATGACCACAGAGAGGATACAATAAGTCTGAACAACTCCAGACATCAGTTACACATGAACACAGACCAGAGGTAATAAGTCTGAGCATCTCCAGACATCAGCTACACATGAACTCAGAGAGGACACAATAAGTCTGAGCAACTCCAGACATCAGATACACATGAACACAGAGAGAACACAATAAGTCTAAGCAACTCCAGACATCAGTTACACATGAACACAGACCAGACATAATAAGTCTGAGGAATTCCAGACATCAGTTACGCATGAACTGAGAAAGGACACAATAAGTCTGAGCAACTCCAGACATCAGTTACACATAAACACATAGGACACAATCCAGACATCAGTTACACATGAACTCACAGAGGACACAATAAGTTTAAGCAACTCCAGACATCAATTACACATGAACACAGACCAGACATAATAAGTCTGAGGAATTCCAGACATCAGTTACGCATGAACTGAGAAAGGACACAATAAGTCTGAGCAACTCCAGACATCAGTTACACATAAACACATAGGACACAATCCAGACATCAGTTACACATGAACTCACAGAGGACACAATAAGTTTAAGCAACTCCAGACATCAATTACACATGAACACAGACCAGACATAATAAGTCTGAACAAGTCCATACATCGGCTACACATGAACACAGAGAGGACACAATAAGTCTGAACAGCTCCAGACATCAGTTACACATGAACACAGAGAGGACACAATAAATCTGAACATCACCAGACATCAGTTACACATGGACACAGAGAGGCCACAATAAGTCTGAACAACTCCAGACATCAGATACACATGAACACAAACCAGACATAGTAAGTCTGAACAAGTCCAGACATCAGTTACACATGAACACAGACATGACATAATAAGTCTGATCAACTCCAGACAAGAGTTACACATGAACTCAGAGAGGACACAATAAGCGTGAGCAACTCCAGACATCAGTTACACGTGAACACATAGAACACAATCCAGACATCAGTTACACATGAACACAGACCAGACATAATAAGTATGATCAACTCCAGACATCAGTTACACATGAACTCAGAGAGGACACAATAAGTCTGAGCAACTCCAGACATCAGTTACACATGAACTCAGAGAGGACACAATAAGTCTGAGCAACTCCAGACATCAGATACACATGAACACAGACCAGACATAACAAGTCTGAACAAGTCCAGACATCAGTTACACATGAACTCAGAGAGGACATAATAAGTCTGAGCAACTCCAGACATCAGTTACACATGAACTCAGAGAGGACACACAAAGCCTGAGCAACTCCAGACATCAGGTACACATGAACACAGACCAGACATAATAAGTATGAACAACTCCAGACATCAGATACACATGAACTCAGAGAGGACACAATAAGTCTAAGCAACTCCAGACATCAGTTACACATTAACACAGACCAGACATAATAAGTCTGAGGAACTCCAGACATCAGTTACACATGAATTCAGAGAGGACTCAATAAGTCTGAACAACTCCAGACATCGGTTACACATCAACACAAACCAGACATAATATGTCCGAAGAACTCCAGACTTCAGTTACACATGAACTCAGAGAGGAAACAATAAGTCTGAACAATTCCAGACATCAGTTACACATGACCACAGAGAGGACACAATAAGCTTGAACAAATCCAGACACCAGCTACACAGGAACACAGACAGGACACAATAAGTCTGAGCAACTCCAGACATCAGTTACACATGAACTCAGAGAGGAAACAATAAGTCTGAATAACTCCAGACATCAGTTACACATGACCAGAGAGAGGACACAATAAGTTTGAACAACTCCAGACATCGGTTACACATCAACACAAACCAGACATAATAAATCTGAGGAACTCCAGACATCAGTTACACATGAACACAGACCAGAGGTAGTAAGTCTGAGCATCTCCAGACATCAGCTACACATGAACTCAGAGAGGACACAATAAGTCTGAGCAACTCCAGACATCAGATACACATGAACACAGAGAGAACACAATAAGTCTAAGCAACTCCAGACATCAGTTACACATGAACACAGACCAGACATAATAAGTCTGAGGAATTCCAGACATCAGTTACGCATGAACTGAGAAAGGACACAATAAGTCTGAGCAACTCCAGACATCAGTTACACATAAACACATAGGACACAATCCAGACATCAGTTACACATGAACTCACAGAGGACACAATAAGTTTAAGCAACTCCAGACATCAATTACACATGAACACAGACCAGACATAATAAGTCTGAACAAGTCCATACATCGGCTACACATGAACACAGAGAGGACACAATAAGTCTGAACAGCTCCAGACATCAGTTACACATGAACACAGAGAGGACACAATAAATCTGAACATCACCTGACATCAGTTACACATGGACACAGAGAGGCCACAATAAGTCTGAACAACTCCAGACATCAGATACACATGAACACAAACCAGACATAGTAAGTCTGAACAAGTCCAGACATCAGTTACACATGAACACAGACATGACATAATAAGTCTGATCAACTCCAGACAAGAGTTACACATGAACTCAGAGAGGACACAATAAGCGTGAGCAACTCCAGACATCAGTTACACGTGAACACATAGAACACAATCCAGACATCAGTTACACATGAACACAGACCAGACATAATAAGTATGATCAACTCCAGACATCAGTTACACATGAACTCAGAGAGGACACAATAAGTCTGAGCAACTCCAGACATCAGTTACACATGAACTCAGAGAGGACACAATAAGTCTGAGCAACTCCAGACATCAGATACACATGAACACAGACCAGACATAACAAGTCTGAACAAGTCCAGACATCAGTTACACATGAACTCAGAGAGGACATAATAAGTCTGAGCAACTCCAGACATCAGTTACACATGAACTCAGAGAGGACACACAAAGCCTGAGCAACTCCAGACATCAGGTACACATGAACACAGACCAGACATAATAAGTATGAACAACTCCAGACATCAGATACACATGAACTCAGAGAGGACACAATAAGTCTAAGCAACTCCAGACATCAGTTACACATTAACACAGACCAGACATAATAAGTCTGAGGAACTCCAGACATCAGTTACACATGAATTCAGAGAGGACTCAATAAGTCTGAACAACTCCAGACATCGGTTACACATCAACACAAACCAGACATAATATGTCCGAAGAACTCCAGACTTCAGTTACACATGAACTCAGAGAGGAAACAATAAGTCTGAACAATTCCAGACATCAGTTACACATGACCACAGAGAGGACACAATAAGCTTGAACAAATCCAGACACCAGCTACACAGGAACACAGACAGGACACAATAAGTCTGAGCAACTCCAGACATCAGTTACACATGAACTCAGAGAGGAAACAATAAGTCTGAATAACTCCAGACATCAGTTACACATGACCAGAGAGAGGACACAATAAGTTTGAACAACTCCAGACATCGGTTACACATCAACACAAACCAGACATAATAAATCTGAGGAACTCCTGACATCAGTTACACATGAACTCAGAGAGGAAACAATAAGTCTGAACAACTCCAGACATCAGTTACACATGACCACAGAGAGGATACAATAAGTCTGAACAACTCCAGACATCAGTTACACATGAACACAGAGCAACTCCAGACATCAGTTACACATGAACACAAAGAGGATACAATAAGTCTGAGCAACTCCAGACATCAGTTACACATGAACACAGAGAGGACACAATAAGTCCAAGCAACTCCAGACATCAGTTACACATGAACACAGACCAGACATAATAAGTCTGAGGAACTCCAGACATCAGTTACACATGAATTCAGAGAGGACACAATAAGTCTGAACAACTCCAGACATCGGTTACACATCAACACAAACCAGACATAATATGTCCGAAGAACTCCAGACTTCAGTTACACATGAACTCAGAGAGGAAACAATAAGTCTGAACAATTCCAGACATCAGTTACACATGACCACAGAGAGGACACAATCAGCTTGAACAAATCCAGACACCAGCTACACATGAACACAGACAGGACACAATAAGTCTGAGCAACTCCAGACATGAGTTACACATGAACACAGAGAGGATACAATAAGTCTGAACAACTCCAGACATCAGTTACACATGAACACAGAGAGGACACAATAAGTCTAAGCAACTCCAGACATCAGTTACACATGAACACAGACCAGACATAATACGTCTGAGGAATTCCAGACATCGGTAACACATCAACACAAACCAGACATAATAAGTCTGAGGAACTCCAGACATCAGTTACACATGAACTCAGAGAGGAAACAATAAGTCTGAATAACTCCAGACATCAGTTACACATGACCATAGAGAGGACACAATAAGTTTGAACAACTCCAGACATCGGTTACACATCAACACAAACCAGACATAATAAGTCTGAGGAACTCCAGACATCAGTTACACATGAACTCAGAGAGGAAACAATAAGTCTGAACAACTCCAGACATCAGTTACACATGACCACAGAGAGGATACAATAAGTCTGAACAACTCCAGACATCAGTTACACATGAACACAGACCAGAGGTAATAAGTCTGAGCAACTCCAGACATCAGCTACACATGAACTCAGAGAGGACACAATAAGTCTGAGCAACTCCAGACATCAGTTACACATGAACACAGACCAGACATAATAAGTCTGAGGAATTCCAGACATCAGTTACGCATGAACTGAGAGAGGACACAATAAGTCTGAGCAACTCCAGACATCAGTTACACATAAACACATAGGACACAATCCAGACATCAGTTACACATGAACACAGACCAGACATAATAAGCATGAACAACTCCAGACATCAGTTACACATGAACTCACAGAGGACACAATAAGTTTAAGCAACTCCAGACATCAATTACACATGAACACAGACCAGACACACTAAGCCTGAGCAAGTCCATACATCGGCTACACATGAAAACAGAGAGGACACAATAAGTCTGAACAGCTCCAGACATCAGTTACACATGAATACAGACCAGACATAACAAGTCTCAACAAGTCCAGACATCAGTTGCACATCAACACAGAGGAGACACAATAAGTCTGAACAACTCCAGACATCAGTTACACATGAACACAGAGAGGATACAATAAGTCTGAGAAACACCAGACATCAGTTACACATGAACACAGAGAGGACACAATAAGTCTGAGCAACACCAGTCATCAGTTACACATGAACACAGAGAGGGAACAATAAGTCTGAACAAGTCCAGACATCAGTTACACATGAACACAGAGAGGACACAATAAATTTGAACAACACCAGACATCAGTTACACATGAACACAGAGAGGATACAATAAGTCTGAGCAACTCCAGACATCAGTTACACATGAACACAGAGAGGACACAATAAGTCTAAGCAACTCCAGACATCAGTTACACATGAACACAGACCAGACATAATAAGTCTGAGGAACTCCAGACATCAGTTACACATGAACTCAGAGAGGACACAATAAGTCTGAACAATTCCAGACATCGGTTACACATCAACACAAACCAGACATAATATGTCTGAAGAACTCCAGACTTCAGTTACACATGAACTCAGAGAGGAAACAATAAGTCTGAGCAACTCCAGACATGAGTTACACATGAACACAGAGAGGATACAATAAGTCTGAACAACTCCAGACATCAGTTACACATGAACACAGAGAGGACACAATAAGTCTAAGCAACTCCAGACATCAGTTACACATGAACACAGACCAGACATAATAAGTCTGAGGAACTCCAGACATCAGTTACACATGAACTCAGAGAGGAAACAATAAGTCTGAACAACTCCAGACATCAGTTACACATGACCACAGAGAGGATACAATAAGTCTGAACAACTCCAGACATCAGTTACACATGAACACAGAGCAACTCCAGACATCAGTTACACATGAACACAGAGAGGATACAATAAGTCTGAGCAACTCCAGACATCAGTTACACATGAACACAGAGAGGACACAATAAGTCTAAGCAACTCCAGACTTCAGTTACACATGAACACAGACCAGACATAATAAGTCTGAGGAACTCCAGACATCAGTTACACATGAATTCAGAGAGGACACAATAAGTCTGAACAACTCCAGACATCGGTTACACATCAACACAAACCAGACATAATATGTCTGAAGAACTCCAGACTTCAGTTACACATGAACTCAGAGAGGAAACAATAAGTCTGAACAATTCCAGACATCAGTTACACATGACCACAGAGAGGACACAATAAGCTTGAACAAATCCAGACACCAGCTACACATGAAAACAGACAGGACACAATAAGTCTGAGCAACTCCAGACATGAGTTACACATGAACACAGAGAGGATACAATAAGTCTGAACAACTCCAGACATCAGTTACACATGAACACAGAGAGGACACAATAAGTCTAAGCAACTCCAGACATCAGTTACACATGAACACAGACCAGACATAATACGTCTGAGGAATTCCAGACATCGGTAACACATCAACACAAACCAGACATAGTAAGTCTGAGGAACTCCAGACATCAGTTACACATGAACTCAGAGAGGAAACAATAAGTCTGAATAACTCCAGACATCAGTTACACATGACCATAGAGAGGACACAATAAGTTTGAACAACTCCAGACATCGGTTACACATCAACACAAACCAGACATAATAAGTCTGAGGAACTCCAGACATCAGTTACACATGAACTCAGAGAGGAAACAATAAGTCTGAACAACTCCAGACATCAGTTACGCATGACCACAGAGAGGATACAATAAGTCTGAACAACTCCAGACATCAGTTACACATGAACACAGACCAGAGGTAATAAGTCTGAGCAACTCCAGACATCAGCTACACATGAACTCAGAGAGGACACAATAAGTCTGAGCAACTCCAGACATCAGTTACACATGAACACAGACCAGACATAATAAGTCTGAGGAATTCCAGACATCAGTTACGCATGAACTGAGAGAGGACACAATAAGTCTGAGCAACTCCAGACATCAGTTACACATAAACACATAGGACACAATCCAGACATCAGCTACACATGAACACAGACCAGACATAATAAGCATGAACAACTCCAGACATCAGTTACACATGAACTCGCAGAGGACACAATAAGTTTAAGCAACTCCAGACATCAATTACACATGAACACAGACCAGACATAATAAGTCTGAACAAGTCCATACATCGGCTACACATGAACACAGAGAGGACACAATAAGTCTGAACAGCTCCAGACATCAGTTACACAGGAACACAGAGAGGACACAATAAATCTGAACAACACCAGACATCAGTTACACATGGACACAGAGAGGCCACAATAAGTCTGAACAACTCCAGACATCAGTTACACATGAACACAGAGAGGACACAATAAGTCTAAGCAACTCCAGACATCAGTTACACATGAACACAGACCAGACATAATAAGTCTGAGGAACTCCAGACATCAGTTACACATGAACTCAGAGAGGAAACAATAAGTCTGAATAACTCCAGACATCAGTTACACATGACCATAGAGAGGTCACAATAAGTTTGAACAACTCCAGACATCGGTTACACATCAACACAAACCAGACATAATAAGTCTGAGGAACTCCAGACATCAGTTACACATGAACTCAGAGAGGAAACAATAAGTCTGAACAACTCCAGACATCAGTTACACATGACCACAGAGAGGATACAATAAGTCTGAACAACTCCAGACATCAGTTACACATGAACACAGAGCAACTCCAGACATCAGTTACACATGAACACAGAGAGGATACAATAAGTCTGAGGAACTCCAGACATCAGTTACACATGAACACAGAGAGGACACAATAAGTCTAAGCAACTCCAGACATCAGTTACACATGAACACAGACCAGACATAATAAGTCTGAGGAACTCCAGACATCAGTTACACATGAATTCAGAGAGGACACAATAAGTCTGAACAACTCCAGACATCGGTTACACATCAACACAAACCAGACACACTAAGCCTGAGCAACTACAGACATCAGGTACACATGAACACAGACCAGACATAATAAGTATGAACAACTCCAGACATCAGTTACACATGAATACAGACCAGACATAACAAGTCTCAACAAGTCCAGACATCAGTTGCACATCAACACAGAGGAGACACAATAAGTCTGAACAACTCCAGACATCAGTTACACATGAACACAGAGAGGATACAATAAGTCTGAGAAACACCAGACATCAGTTACACATGAACACAGAGAGGACACAATAAGTCTGAGCAACACCAGTCATCAGTTACACATGAACACAGAGAGGGAACAATAAGTCTGAACAAGTCCAGACATCAGTTACACATGAACACAGAGAGGACACAATAAATTTGAACAACACCAGACATCAGTTACACATGAACACAGAGAGGATACAATAAGTCTGAGCAACTCCAGACATCAGTTACACATGAACACAGAGAGGACACAATAAGTCTAAGCAACTCCAGACATCAGTTACACATGAACACAGACCAGACATAATAAGTCTGAGGAACTCCAGACATCAGTTACACATGAACTCAGAGAGGACACAATAAGTCTGAACAATTCCAGACATCGGTTACACATCAACACAAACCAGACATAATATGTCTGAAGAACTCCAGACTTCAGTTACACATGAACTCAGAGAGGAAACAATAAGTCTGAGCAACTCCAGACATGAGTTACACATGAACACAGAGAGGATACAATAAGTCTGAACAACTCCAGACATCAGTTACACATGAACACAGAGAGGACACAATAAGTCTAAGCAACTCCAGACATCAGTTACACATGAACACAGACCAGACATAATAAGTCTGAGGAACTCCAGACATCAGTTACACATGAACTCAGAGAGGAAACAATAAGTCTGAATAACTCCAGACATCAGTTACACATGACCATAGAGAGGACACAATAAGTTTGAACAACTCCAGACATCGGTTACACATCAACACAAACCAGACATAATAAGTCTGAGGAACTCCAGACATCAGTTACACATGAACTCAGAGAGGAAACAATAAGTCTGAACAACTCCAGACATCAGTTACACATGACCACAGAGAGGATACAATAAGTCTGAACAACTCCAGACATCAGTTACACATGAACACAGAGCAACTCCAGACATCAGTTACACATGAACACAGAGAGGATACAATAAGTCTGAGCAACTCCAGACATCAGTTACACATGAACACAGAGAGGACACAATAAGTCTAAGCAACTCCAGACATCAGTTACACATGAACACAGACCAGACATAATAAGTCTGAGGAACTCCAGACATCAGTTACACATGAATTCAGAGAGGACACAATAAGTCTGAACAACTCCAGACATCGGTTACACATCAACACAAACCAGACATAATATGTCTGAAGAACTCCAGACTTCAGTTACACATGAACTCAGAGAGGAAACAATAAGTCTGAACAATTCCAGACATCAGTTACACATGACCACAGAGAGGACACAATAAGCTTGAACAAATCCAGACACCAGCTACACATGAAAACAGACAGGACACAATAAGTCTGAGCAACTCCAGACATGAGTTACACATGAACACAGAGAGGATACAATAAGTCTGAACAACTCCAGACATCAGTTACACATGAACACAGAGAGGACACAATAAGTCTAAGCAACTCCAGACATCAGTTACACATGAACACAGACCAGACATAATACGTCTGAGGAATTCCAGACATCGGTAACACATCAACACAAACCAGACATAGTAAGTCTGAGGAACTCCAGACATCAGTTACACATGAACTCAGAGAGGAAACAATAAGTCTGAATAACTCCAGACATCAGTTACACATGACCATAGAGAGGACACAATAAGTTTGAACAACTCCAGACATCGGTTACACATCAACACAAACCAGACATAATAAGTCTGAGGAACTCCAGACATCAGTTACACATGAACTCAGAGAGGAAACAATAAGTCTGAACAACTCCAGACATCAGTTACGCATGACCACAGAGAGGATACAATAAGTCTGAACAACTCCAGACATCAGTTACACATGAACACAGACCAGAGGTAATAAGTCTGAGCAACTCCAGACATCAGCTACACATGAACTCAGAGAGGACACAATAAGTCTGAGCAACTCCAGACATCAGTTACACATGAACACAGACCAGACATAATAAGTCTGAGGAATTCCAGACATCAGTTACGCATGAACTGAGAGAGGACACAATAAGTCTGAGCAACTCCAGACATCAGTTACACATAAACACATAGGACACAATCCAGACATCAGCTACACATGAACACAGACCAGACATAATAAGCATGAACAACTCCAGACATCAGTTACACATGAACTCGCAGAGGACACAATAAGTTTAAGCAACTCCAGACATCAATTACACATGAACACAGACCAGACATAATAAGTCTGAACAAGTCCATACATCGGCTACACATGAACACAGAGAGGACACAATAAGTCTGAACAGCTCCAGACATCAGTTACACAGGAACACAGAGAGGACACAATAAATCTGAACAACACCAGACATCAGTTACACATGGACACAGAGAGGCCACAATAAGTCTGAACAACTCCAGACATCAGTTACACATGAACACAGAGAGGACACAATAAATCTAAGCAACTCCAGACATCAGTTACACATGAACACAGACCAGACATAATAAGTCTGAGGAACTCCAGACATCAGTTACACATGAACTCAGAGAGGAAACAATAAGTCTGAATAACTCCAGACATCAGTTACACATGACCATAGAGAGGTCACAATAAGTTTGAACAACTCCAGACATCGGTTACACATCAACACAAACCAGACATAATAAGTCTGAGGAACTCCAGACATCAGTTACACATGAACTCAGAGAGGAAACAATAAGTCTGAACAACTCCAGACATCAGTTACACATGACCACAGAGAGGATACAATAAGTCTGAACAACTCCAGACATCAGTTACACATGAACACAGAGCAACTCCAGACATCAGTTACACATGAACACAGAGAGGATACAATAAGTCTGAGCAACTCCAGACATCAGTTACACATGAACACAGAGAGGACACAATAAGTCTAAGCAACTCCAGACATCAGTTACACATGAACACAGACCAGACATAATAAGTCTGAGGAACTCCAGACATCAGTTACACATGAATTCAGAGAGGACACAATAAGTCTGAACAACTCCAGACATCGGTTACACATCAACACAAACCAGACATAATATGTCCGAAGAACTCCAGACTTCAGTTACACATGAACTCAGAGAGGAAACAATAAGTCTGAACAATTCCAGACATCAGTTACACATGACCACAGAGAGGACACAATAAGCTTGAACAAATCCAGACACCAGCTACACATGAACACAGACAGGACACAATAAGTCTGAGCAACTCCAGACATGAGTTACACATGAACACAGAGAGGATACAATAAGTCTGAACAACTCCAGACATCAGTTACACATGAACACAGAGAGGACACAATAAGTCTAAGCAACTCCAGACATCAGTTACACATGAACACAGACCAGACATAATACGTCTGAGGAACTCCAGACATCAGTTACACATGAACTCAGAGAGGAAAAAATAAGTCTGAATAACTCCAGACATCAGTTACACATGACCATAGAGAGGACACAATAAGTTTGAACAACTCCAGACATCGGTTACACATCAACACAAACCAGACATAATAAGTCTGAGGAACTCCAGACATCAGTTACACATGAACTCAGAGAGGAAACAATAAGTCTGAACAACTCCAGACATCAGTTACACATGACCACAGAGAGGATACAATAAGTCTGAACAACTCCAGACATCAGTTACACATGAACACAGACCAGAGGTAATAAGTCTGAGCAACTCCAGACATCAGCTACACATGAACTCAGAGAGGACACAATAAGTCTGAGCAACCCCAGACATCAGATACACATGAACACAGAGAGAACACAATAAGTCTAAGCAACTCCAGACATCAGTTAAACATGAACACAGACCAGACATAATAAGTCTGAGGAATTCCAGACATCAGTTACGCATGAACTGAGAGAGGACACAATAAGTCTGAGCAACTCCAGACATCAGTTACACATAAACACATAGGACACAATCCAGACATCAGTTACACATGAACACAGACCAGACATAATAAGCATGAATAACTCCAGACATCAGTTACACATGAACTCACAGAGGACACAATAAGTTTAAGCAACTCCAGACATCAATTACACATGAACACAGACCAGACATAATAAGTCTGAACAAGTCCATACATCGGCTACACATGAACACAGAGAGGACACAATAAGTCTGAACAGCTCCAGACATCAGTTACACATGAACACAGAGAGGACACAATAAATCTGAACAACACCAGACATCAGTTACACATGGACACAGAGAGGCCACAATAAGTCTGAACAACTCCAGACATCAGATACACATGAACACAAACCAGACATAGTAAGTCTGAACAAGTCCAGACATCAGTTACACATGAACACAGACATGACATAATAAGTCTGATCAACTCCAGACAAGAGTTACACATGAACTCAGAGAGGACACAATAAGCGTGAGCAACTCCAGACATCAGTTACACGTGAACACATAGAACACAATCCAGACATCAGTTATACATGAACACAGACCAGACATAATAAGTATGAACAACTCCAGACATCAGTTACACATGAACTCAGAGAGGACACAATAAGTCTGAGCAACTCCAGACATCAGTTACACATGAACTCAGAGAGGACACAATAAGTCTGAGCAACTCCAGACATCAGATACACATGAACACAGACCAGACATAACAAGTCTGAACAAGTCCAGACATCAGCTACACATGAACTCAGAGAGGACACAATAAGTCTGAGCAATTCCAGACATCAGATACACATGAAGACAGAGGACACAATCCAGACATCAGTTACACATGAACACAGACCAGACATAATAAATATGAACAACTCCAGACATCAGTTACACATGAACTCAGAGAGGACATAATAAGTCTGAGCAATTCCAGACATCAGTTACACATGAACTCAGAGAGGACACACTAAGCCTGAGCAACTCCAGACATCAGGTACACATGAACACAGACCAGACATAATAAGTATGAACATCTCCAGACATCAGATACACATGAACTCAGAGAGGACACAATAAGTCTAAGCAACTCCAGACATCAGTTACACATGAACACAGACCAGACATAATAAGTCTGAGGAACTCCAGACATCAGTTACACATGAATTCAGAGAGGACTCAATAAGTCTGAACAACTCCAGACATCGGTTACACATCAACACAAACCAGACATAATATGTCCGAAGAACTCCAGACTTCAGTTACACATGAACTCACAGAGGAAACAATAAGTCTGAACAATTCCAGACATCAGTTACACATGACCACAGAGAGGACACAATAAGCTTGAACAAATCCAGACACCAGCTACACATGAACACAGACAGGACACAATAAGTCTGAGCAACTCCAGACATGAGTTACACATGAACACAGAGAGGATACAATAAGTCTGAACAACTCCAGACATCAGTTACACATGAACACAGAGAGGACACAATAAGTCTAAGCAACTCCAGACATCAGTTACACATGAACACAAACCAGACATAATACGTCTGAGGTATTCCAGACATCGGTAACACATCAACACAAACCAGACATAATAAGTCTGAGGAACTCCAGACATCAGCTACACATGAACTCAGAGAGGAAACAATAAGTCTGAATAACTCCAGACATCAGTTACACATGACCATAGAGAGGACACAATAAGTTTGAACAACTCCAGACATCGGTTACACATCAACACAAACCAGACATAATAAGTCTGAACAACTCCAGACATCAGTTACACATGACCACAGAGAGGATACAATAAGTCTGAACAACTCCAGACATCAGTTACACATGAATACAGAACAGAGGTAATAAGTCTGATCAACTCCAGACATCAGCTACACATGAACTCAGAGAGGAAACAATAAGTCTGAACAACTCCAGACATCAGCTACACATGACCACAGAGAGGATACAATAAGTCTGAACAACTCCAGACATCAGTTACACATGACCACAGAGAGGATACAATAAGTCTGAACAACTCCAGACATCAGTTACACATGAACACAGACCAGAGGTAATAAGTCTGAGCAACTCCAGACATCAGCTACACATGAACTCAGAGAGGACACAATAAGTCTGAGCAACTCCAGACATCAGATACATATGAACACAGAGAGAACACAATAAGTCTAAGCAACTCCAGACATCAGTTACACATGAACACAGACCAGACATAATACGTCTGAGGAAATCCAGACATCGGTAACACATCAACACAAACCAGACATAATAAGTCTGAGGAACTCCAGACATCAGTTACACATGAACTCAGAGAGGAAACAATAAGTCTGAATAACTCCAGACATCAGTTACACATGACCAGAGAGAGGACACAATAAGTTTGAACAACTCCAGACATCGGTTACACATCAACACAAACCAGACATAATAAATCTGAGGAACTCCTGACATCAGTTACACATGAACTCAGAGAGGAAACAATAAGTCTGAACAACTCCAGACATCAGTTACACATGACCACAGAGAGGATACAATAAGTCTGAACAACTCCAGACATCAGTTACACATGAACACAGAGCAACTCCAGACATCAGTTACACATGAACACAGAGAGGATACAATAAGTCTGAGCAACTCCAGACATCAGTTACACATGAACACAGAGAGGACACAATAAGTCCAAGCAACTCCAGACATCAGTTACACATGAACACAGACCAGACATAATAAGTCTGAGGAACTCCAGACATCAGTTACACATGAATTCAGAGAGGACACAATAAGTCTGAACAACTCCAGACATCGGTTACACATCAACACAAACCAGACATAATATGTCCGAAGAACTCCAGACTTCAGTTACACATGAACTCAGAGAGGAAACAATAAGTCTGAACAATTCCAGACATCAGTTACACATGACCACAGAGAGGACACAATCAGCTTGAACAAATCCAGACACCAGCTACACATGAACACAGACAGGACACAATAAGTCTGAGCAACTCCAGACATGAGTTACACATGAACACAGAGAGGATACAATAAGTCTGAACAACTCCAGACATCAGTTACACATGAACACAGAGAGGACACAATAAGTCTAAGCAACTCCAGACATCAGTTACACATGAACACAGACCAGACATAATACGTCTGAGGAATTCCAGACATCGGTAACACATCAACACAAACCAGACATAATAAGTCTGAGGAACTCCAGACATCAGTTACACATGAACTCAGAGAGGAAACAATAAGTCTGAATAACTCCAGACATCAGTTACACATGACCATAGAGAGGACACAATAAGTTTGAACAACTCCAGACATCGGTTACACATCAACACAAACCAGACATAATAAGTCTGAGGAACTCCAGACATCAGTTACACATGAACTCAGAGAGGAAACAATAAGTCTGAACAACTCCAGACATCAGTTACACATGACCACAGAGAGGATACAATAAGTCTGAACAACTCCAGACATCAGTTACACATGAACACAGACCAGAGGTAATAAGTCTGAGCAACTCCAGACATCAGCTACACATGAACTCAGAGAGGACACAATAAGTCTGAGCAACTCCAGACATCAGTTACACATGAACACAGACCAGACATAATAAGTCTGAGGAATTCCAGACATCAGTTACGCATGAACTGAGAGAGGACACAATAAGTCTGAGCAACTCCAGACATCAGTTACACATAAACACATAGGACACAATCCAGACATCAGTTACACATGAACACAGACCAGACATAATAAGCATGAACAACTCCAGACATCAGTTACACATGAACTCACAGAGGACACAATAAGTTTAAGCAACTCCAGACATCAATTACACATGAACACAGACCAGACATAATAAGTCTGAACAAGTCCATACATCGGCTACACATGAAAACAGAGAGGACACAATAAGTCTGAACAGCTCCAGACATCAGTTACACATGAACACAGAGAGGACACAATAAATCTGAACAACACCAGACATCAGTTACACATGGACACAGAGAGGCCACAATAAGTCTGAACAACTCCAGACATCAGATACACATGAACACAAACCAGATATAGTAAGTCTGAACAAGTCCAGACATCAGTTACACATGAACACAGACATGACATAATAAGTCTGATCAACTCCAGACAAGAGTTACACATGAACTCAGAGAGGACACAATAAGCGTGAGCAACTCCAGACATCAGTTACACGTGAACACATAGAACACAATCCAGACATCAGTTACACATGAACACAGACCAGACATAATAAGTATGAACAACTCCAGACATCAGTTACACATGAACTCAGAGAGGACACAATAAGTCTGAGCAACTCCAGACATCAGTTACACATGAACTCAGAGAGGACACAATAAGTCTGAGCAACTCCAGACATCAGATACACATGAACACAGACCAGACATAACAAGTCTGAACAAGTCCAGACATCAGGTACACATGAACACAGACCAGACATAATAAGTATGAACAACTCCAGACATCAGATACACATGAACTCAGAGAGGACACAATAAGTCTAAGCAACTCCAGACATCAGTTACACATGAACTCAGACCAGACATAATAAGTCTGAGGAACTCCAGACATCAGTTACACATGAATTCAGAGAGGACTCAATAGGTCTGAACAACTCCAGACATCGGTTACACATCAACACAAACCAGACATAATATGTCCGAAGAACTCCAGACTTCAGTTACACATGAACTCAGAGAGGAAACAATAATTCTGAGCAATTCCAGACATCAGTTACACATGACCACAGAGAGGACACAATAAGCTTGAACAAATCCAGACAACAGCTACACATGAACACAGACAGGACACAATAAGTCTGAGCAACTCCAGACATGAGTTACACATGAACACAGAGAGGATACAATAAGTCTGAACAACTCCAGACATCAGTTACACATGAACACAGAGAGGACACAATAAGTCTAAGCAACTCCAGACATCAGTTACACATGAACACAAACCAGACATAATACGTCTGAGGAACTCCAGACATCAGTTACACATGAACTCAGAGAGGAAACAATAAGTCTGAATAACTCCAGACATCAGTTACACATGACCATAGAGAGGACACAATAAGTTTGAACAACTCTAGACATCGGTTACACATCAACACAAACCAGACATAATAAGTCTGAACAACTCCAGACATCAGTTACACATGAACACAGAGAGGATACAATAAGTCTGAACAACTCCAGACATCAGTTACACATGAACACAGAGAGGACACAATAAGTCTAAGAAACTCCAGACATCAGTTACACATGAACACAGACCAGAGGTAATAAATCTGAGCAACTCCAGACATCAGCTACACATGAACTCAGAGAGGACACAATAAGTCTGAGCAACTCCAGACATCAGATACACATGAACACAGAGAGAACACAATAAGTCTAAGCAACTCCAGACATCAGTTACACATGAACACAGACCAGACATAATAAGTCTGAGGAATTCCAGACATCAGTTACGCATGAACTGAGAGAGGACACAATAAGTCTGAGCAACTCCAGACATCAGTTACACATAAACACATAGGACACAATCCAGACATCAGTTACACATGAACACAGACCAGACATAATAAGCATGAACAACTCCAGAAATCAGTTACACATGAACTCACAGAGGACACAATAAGTTTAAGCAACTCCAGACATCAATTACACATGAACACAGACCAGACATAATAAGTCTGAACAAGTCCATACATCGGCTACACATGAACACAGAGAGGACACAATAAGTCTGAACAGCTCCAGACATCAGTTACACATGAACACAGAGAGGACACAATAAATCTGAACAACACCAGACATCAGTTACACATGGACACAGAGAGGCCACAATAAGTCTGAACAACTCCAGACATCAGATACACATGAACACAAACCAGACATAGTAAGTCTGAACAAGTCCAGACATCAGTCACACATGAACACAGACATGACATAATAAGTCTGATCAACTACAGACAAGAGTTACACATGAACTCAGAGAGGACACAATAAGCGTGAGCAACTCCAGACATCAGTTACACGTGAACACATAGAACACAATCCAGACATCAGTTACACATGAACACAGACCAGACATAATAAGTATGAACAACTCCAGACATCAGTTACACATGAATTCAGAGAGGACACAATAAGTCTGAGCAATTCCAGACATCAGTTACACATGAACTCAGAGAGGACACAATAAGTCTGAGCAACTCCAGACATCAGATACACATGAACACAGACCAGACATAACAAGTCTGAACAAGTCCAGACATCAGCTACACATGAACTCAGAGAGGACACAATAAGTCTGAGCAATTCCAGACATCAGATACACATGAAGACAGAGGACACAATCCAGACATCAGTTATACATGAACACAGACCAGACATAATAAATATGAACAACTCCAGACATCAGTTACACATGAACTCAGAGAGGACATAATAAGTCTGAGCAACTCCAGACATCAGTTACACATGAACTCAGAGAGGACACACTAAGCCTGAGCAACTACAGACATCAGGTACACATGAACACAGACCAGACATAATAAGTATGAACAACTCCAGACATCAGTTACACATGAATACAGACCAGACATAACAAGTCTCAACAAGTCCAGACATCAGTTGCACATCAACACAGAGGAGACACAATAAGTCTGAACAACTCCAGACATCAGTTACACATGAACACAGAGAGGATACAATAAGTCTGAGAAACACCAGACATCAGTTACACATGAACACAGAGAGGACACAATAAGTCTGAGCAACACCAGTCATCAGTTACACATGAACACAGAGAGGGAACAATAAGTCAGAACAAGTCCAGACATCAGTTACACATGAACACAGAGAGGACACAATAAATTTGAACAACACCAGACATCAGTTACACATGAACACAGAGAGGATACAATAAGTCTGAGCAACTCCAGACATCAGTTACACATGAACACAGAGAGGACACAATAAGTCTAAGCAACTCCAGACATCAGTTACACATGAACACAGACCAGACATAATAAGTCTGAGGAACTCCAGACATCAGTTACACATGAACTCAGAGAGGACACAATAAGTCTGAACAATTCCAGACATCGGTTACACATCAACACAAACCAGACATAATATGTCTGAAGAACTCCAGACTTCAGTTACACATGAACTCAGAGAGGAAACAATAAGTCTGAGCAACTCCAGACATGAGTTACACATGAACACAGAGAGGATACAATAAGTCTGAACAACTCCAGACATCAGTTACACATGAACACAGAGAGGACACAATAAGTCTAAGCAACTCCAGACATCAGTTACACATGAACACAGACCAGACATAATAAGTCTGAGGAACTCCAGACATCAGTTACACATGAACTCAGAGAGGAAACAATAAGTCTGAATAACTCCAGACATCAGTTACACATGACCATAGAGAGGACACAATAAGTTTGAACAACTCCAGACATCGGTTACACATCAACACAAACCAGACATAATAAGTCTGAGGAACTCCAGACATCAGTTACACATGAACTCAGAGAGGAAACAATAAGTCTGAACAACTCCAGACATCAGTTACACATGACCACAGAGAGGATACAATAAGTCTGAACAACTCCAGACATCAGTTACACATGAACACAGAGCAACTCCAGACATCAGTTACACATGAACACAGAGAGGATACAATAAGTCTGAGCAACTCCAGACATCAGTTACACATGAACACAGAGAGGACACAATAAGTCTAAGCAACTCCAGACATCAGTTACACATGAACACAGACCAGACATAATAAGTCTGAGGAACTCCAGACATCAGTTACACATGAATTCAGAGAGACACAATAAGTCTGAACAACTCCAGACATCGGTTACACATCAACACAAACCAGACATAATATGTCTGAAGAACTCCAGACTTCAGTTACACATGAACTCAGAGAGGAAACAATAAGTCTGAACAATTCCAGACATCAGTTACACATGACCACAGAGAGGACACAATAAGCTTGAACAAATCCAGACACCAGCTACACATGAAAACAGACAGGACACAATAAGTCTGAGCAACTCCAGACATGAGTTACACATGAACACAGAGAGGATACAATAAGTCTGAACAACTCCAGACATCAGTTACACATGAACACAGAGAGGACACAATAAGTCTAAGCAACTCCAGACATCAGTTACACATGAACACAGACCAGACATAATACGTCTGAGGAATTCCAGACATCGGTAACACATCAACACAAACCAGACATAGTAAGTCTGAGGAACTCCAGACATCAGTTACACATGAACTCAGAGAGGAAACAATAAGTCTGAATAACTCCAGACATCAGTTACACATGACCATAGAGAGGACACAATAAGTTTGAACAACTCCAGACATCGGTTACACATCAACACAAACCAGACATAATAAGTCTGAGGAACTCCAGACATCAGTTACACATGAACTCAGAGAGGAAACAATAAGTCTGAACAACTCCAGACATCAGTTACGCATGACCACAGAGAGGATACAATAAGTCTGAACAACTCCAGACATCAGTTACACATGAACACAGACCAGAGGTAATAAGTCTGAGCAACTCCAGACATCAGCTACACATGAACTCAGAGAGGACACAATAAGTCTGAGCAACTCCAGACATCAGTTACACATGAACACAGACCAGACATAATAAGTCTGAGGAATTCCAGACATCAGTTACGCATGAACTGAGAGAGGACACAATAAGTCTGAGCAACTCCAGACATCAGTTACACATAAACACATAGGACACAATCCAGACATCAGCTACACATGAACACAGACCAGACATAATAAGCATGAACAACTCCAGACATCAGTTACACATGAACTCGCAGAGGACACAATAAGTTTAAGCAACTCCAGACATCAATTACACATGAACACAGACCAGACATAATAAGTCTGAACAAGTCCATACATCGGCTACACATGAACACAGAGAGGACACAATAAGTCTGAACAGCTCCAGACATCAGTTACACAGGAACACAGAGAGGACACAATAAATCTGAACAACACCAGACATCAGTTACACATGGACACAGAGAGGCCACAATAAGTCTGAACAACTCCAGACATCAGTTACACATGAACACAGAGAGGACACAATAAGTCTAAGCAACTCCAGACATCAGTTACACATGAACACAGACCAGACATAATAAGTCTGAGGAACTCCAGACATCAGTTACACATGAACTCAGAGAGGAAACAATAAGTCTGAATAACTCCAGACATCAGTTACACATGACCATAGAGAGGTCACAATAAGTTTGAACAACTCCAGACATCGGTTACACATCAACACAAACCAGACATAATAAGTCTGAGGAACTCCAGACATCAGTTACACATGAACTCAGAGAGGAAACAATAAGTCTGAACAACTCCAGACATCAGTTACACATGACCACAGAGAGGATACAATAAGTCTGAACAACTCCAGACATCAGTTACACATGAACACAGAGCAACTCCAGACATCAGTTACACATGAACACAGAGAGGATACAATAAGTCTGAGGAACTCCAGACATCAGTTACACATGAACACAGAGAGGACACAATAAGTCTAAGCAACTCCAGACATCAGTTAAACATGAACACAGACCAGACATAATAAGTCTGAGGAACTCCAGACATCAGTTACACATGAATTCAGAGAGGACACAATAAGTCTGAACAACTCCAGACATCGGTTACACATCAACACAAACCAGACATAATATGTCCGAAGAACTCCAGACATCAGTTACACATGAACTCAGAGAAGAAACAATAAGTCTGAACAATTCCAGACATCAGTTACACATGACCACAGAGAGGACACAATAAGCTTGAACAAATCCAGACACCAGCTACACATGAACACAGACAGGACACAATAAGTCTGAGCAACTCCAGACATGAGTTACACATGAACACAGAGAGGATACAATAAGTCTGAACAACTCCAGACATCAGTTACACATGAACACAGAGAGGACACAATAAGTCTAAGCAACTCCAGACATCAGTTACACATGAACACAGACCAGACATAATACGTCTGAGGAACTCCAGACATCAGTTACACATGAACTCAGAGAGGAAAAAATAAGTCTGAATAACTCCAGACATCAGTTACACATGACCATAGAGAGGACACAATAAGTTTGAACAACTCCAGACATCGGTTACACATCAACACAAACCAGACATAATAAGTCTGAGGAACTCCAGACATCAGTTACACATGAACTCAGAGAGGAAACAATAAGTCTGAACAACTCCAGACATCAGTTACACATGACCACAGAGAGGATACAATAAGTCTGAACAACTCCAGACATCAGTTACACATGAACACAGACCAGAGGTAATAAGTCTGAGCAACTCCAGACATCAGCTACACATGAACTCAGAGAGGACACAATAAGTCTGAGCAACCCCAGACATCAGATACACATGAACACAGAGAGAACACAATAAGTCTAAGCAACTCCAGACATCAGTTAAACATGAACACAGACCAGACATAATAAGTCTGAGGAATTCCAGACATCAGTTACGCATGAACTGAGAGAGGACACAATAAGTCTGAGCAACTCCAGACATCAGTTACACATAAACACATAGGACACAATCCAGACATCAGTTACACATGAACACAGACCAGACATAATAAGCATGAATAACTCCAGACATCAGTTACACATGAACTCACAGAGGACACAATAAGTTTAAGCAACTCCAGACATCAATTACACATGAACACAGACCAGACATAATAAGTCTGAACAAGTCCATACATCGGCTACACATGAACACAGAGAGGACACAATAAGTCTGAACAGCTCCAGACATCAGTTACACATGAACACAGAGAGGACACAATAAATCTGAACAACACCAGACATCAGTTACACATGGACACAGAGAGGCCACAATAAGTCTGAACAACTCCAGACATCAGATACACATGAACACAAACCAGACATAGTAAGTCTGAACAAGTCCAGACATCAGTTACACATGAACACAGACATGACATAATAATTCTGATCAACTCCAGACAAGAGTTACACATGAACTCAGAGAGGACACAATAAGCGTGAGCAACTCCAGACATCAGTTACACGTGAACACATAGAACACAATCCAGACATCAGTTATACATGAACACAGACCAGACATAATAAGTATGAACAACTCCAGACATCAGTTACACATGAACTCAGAGAGGACACAATAAGTCTGAGCAACTCCAGACATCAGTTACACATGAACTCAGAGAGGACACAATAAGTCTGAGCAACTCCAGACATCAGATACACATGAACACAGACCAGACATAACAAGTCTGAACAAGTCCAGACATCAGCTACACATGAACTCAGAGAGGACACAATAAGTCTGAGCAATTCCAGACATCAGATACACATGAAGACAGAGGACACAATCCAGACATCAGTTACACATGAACACAGACCAGACATAATAAATATGAACAACTCCAGACATCAGTTACACATGAACTCAGAGAGGACATAATAAGTCTGAGCAATTCCAGACATCAGTTACACATGAACTCAGAGAGGACACACTAAGCCTGAGCAACTCCAGACATCAGGTACACATGAACACAGACCAGACATAATAAGTATGAACATCTCCAGACATCAGATACACATGAACTCAGAGAGGACACAATAAGTCTAAGCAACTCCAGACATCAGTTACACATGAACACAGACCAGACATAATAAGTCTGAGGAACTCCAGACATCAGTTACACATGAATTCAGAGAGGACTCAATAAGTCTGAACAACTCCAGACATCGGTTACACATCAACACAAACCAGACATAATATGTCCGAAGAACTCCAGACTTCAGTTACACATGAACTCACAGAGGAAACAATAAGTCTGAACAATTCCAGACATCAGTTACACATGACCACAGAGAGGACACAATAAGCTTGAACAAATCCAGACACCAGCTACACATGAACAGAGACAGGACACAATAAGTCTGAGCAACTCCAGACATGAGTTACACATGAACACAGAGAGGATACAATAAGTCTGAACAACTCCAGACATCAGTTACACATGAACACAGAGAGGACACAATAAGTCTAAGCAACTCCAGACATCAGTTACACATGAACACAAACCAGACATAATACGTCTGAGGTATTCCAGACATCGGTAACACATCAACACAAACCAGACATAATAAGTCTGAGGAACTCCAGACATCAGCTACACATGAACTCAGAGAGGAAACAATAAGTCTGAATAACTCCAGACATCAGTTACACATGACCATAGAGAGGACACAATAAGTTTGAACAACTCCAGACATCGGTTACACATCAACACAAACCAGACATAATAAGTCTGAACAACTCCAGACATCAGTTACACATGACCACAGAGAGGATACAATAAGTCTGAACAACTCCAGACATCAGTTACACATGAATACAGAACAGAGGTAATAAGTCTGATCAACTCCAGACATCAGCTACACATGAACTCAGAGAGGAAACAATAAGTCTGAACAACTCCAGACATCAGCTACACATGACCACAGAGAGGATACAATAAGTCTGAACAACTCCAGACATCAGTTACACATGACCACAGAGAGGATACAATAAGTCTGAACAACTCCAGACATCAGTTACACATGAACACAGACCAGAGGTAATAAGTCTGAGCAACTCCAGACATCAGCTACACATGAACTCAGAGAGGACACAATAAGTCTGAGCAACTCCAGACATCAGATACATATGAACACAGAGAGAACACAATAAGTCTAAGCAACTCCAGACATCAGTTACACATGAACACAGACCAGACATAATACGTCTGAGGAAATCCAGACATCGGTAACACATCAACACAAACCAGACATAATAAGTCTGAGGAACTCCAGACATCAGTTACACATGAACTCAGAGAGGAAACAATAAGTCTGAACAACTCCAGACATCAGTTACACATGACCACAGAGAGGATACAATAAGTCTGAACAACTCCAGACATCAGTTACACATGAACACAGACCAGAGGTAATAAGTCTGAGCAACTCGAGACATCAGCTACACATGAACTCAGAGAGGACACAATAAGTCTGAGCAACTCCAGACATCAGATACACATGAACACAGAGAGAACACAATAAGTCTAAGCAACTCCAGACATCAGTTACACATGAACACAGACCAGACATAATAAGTCTGAGGAATTCCAGACATCAGTTACGCATGAACTGAGAGAGGACACAATAAGTCTGAGCAACTCCAGACATCAGTTACACATAAACACATAGGACACAATCCAGACATCAGTTACACATGAACACAGACCAGACATAATAAGCATGAACAACTCCAGACATCAGTTACACATGAACTCACAGAGGACACAATAAGTTTAAGCAACTCCAGACATCAATTACACATGAACACAGACCAGACATAATAAGTCTGAACAAGTCCATACATCGGCTACACATGAACACAGAGAGGACACAATAAGTCTGAACAGCTCCAGACATCAGTTACACATGAACACAGAGAGGACACAATAAATCTGAACAACACCAGACATCAGTTACACATGGACACAGAGAGGCCACAATAAGTCTGAACAACTCCAGACATCAGATACACATGAACACAAACCAGACATAGTAAGTCTGAACAAGTCCAGACATCAGTTACACATGAACACAGACATGACATAATAAGTCTGATCAACTACAGACAAGAGTTACACATGAACTCAGAGAGGACACAATAAGCGTGAGCAACTCCAGACATCAGTTACACGTGAACACATAGAACACAAACCAGACATCAGTTACACATGAACACAGACCAGACATAATAAGTATGAACAACTCCAGACATCAGTTACACATGAACTCAAAGAGGACACAATAAGTCTGAGCAACTCCAGACATCAGTTACACATGAACTCAGAGAGGACACAATAAGTCTGAACAACTCCAGACATCAGATACACATGAACACAGACCAGACATAACAAGTCTGAACAAGTCCAGACATCAGCTACACATGAACTCAGAGAGGACACAATAAGTCTGAGCAATTCCAGACATCAGATACACATGAAGACAGAGGACACAATCCAGACATCAGTTACACATGAACACAGACCAGACATAATAAATATGAACAACTCCAGACATCAGTTACACATGAACTCAGAGAGGACATAATAAGTCTGAGCAACTCCAGACATCAGTTACACATGAACTCAGAGAGGACACACTAAGCCTGAGCAACTCCAGACATCAGGTACACATGAACACAGACCAAACATAATAAGTATGAACAACTCCAGACATCAGTTACACATGAAGTCAGAGAGGAAACAATAAGTCTGAGCAACTCCAGACATCAGTTACACATGAATACAGACCAGATATAACAAGTCTGAACAAGTCCAGACATCAGTTGCACATCAACACAGAGGAGACACAATAAGTCTGAACAACTCCAGACATCAGTTACACATGAACACAGAGAGGATACAATAAGTCTGAGCAACTCCAGACATCAGTTACACATGAACACAGAGAGGACACAATAAGTCTAAGCAACTCCAGACATCAGTTACACATGAACACAGACCAGACATAATAAGTCTGAGGAACTCCAGACATCAGTTACACATGAACTCAGAGAGGACACAATAAGTCTGAACAACTCCAGACATCGGTTACACATCAACACAAACCAGACATAATATGTCTGAAGAACTCCAGACTTCAGTTACACATGAACTCAGAGAGGAAACAATAAGTCTGAACAATTCCAGACATCAGTTACACATGACCACAGAGAGGACACAATAAGCTTGAACAAATCCAGACACCAGCTACACATGAACACAGACAGGACACAATAAGTCTGAGCAACTCCAGACATGAGTTACACATGAACACAGAGAGGATACAATAAGTCTGAACAACTCCAGACATCAGTTACACATGAACACAGAGAGGACACAATAAGTCTAAGCAACTCCAGACATCAGTTACACATGAACACAGACCAGACATAATACGTCTGAGGAATTCCAGACATCGGTAACACATCAACACAAACCAGACATAATAAGTCTGAGGAACTCCAGACATCAGTTACACATGAACTCAGAGAGGAAACAATAAGTCTGAATAACTCCAGACATCAGCTACACATGACCATAGAGAGGACACAATAAGTTTGAACAACTCCAGACATCGGTTACACATCAACACAAACCAGACATAATAAGTCTGAGGAACTCCAGACATCAGTTACACATGAACTCAGAGAGGAAACAATAAGTTTGAACAACTCCAGACATCAGTTACACATGACCACAGAGAGGATACAATAAGTCTGAACAACTCCAGACATCAGTTACACATGAACACAGACCAGAGGTAATAAGTCTGAGCAACTCCAGACATCAGCTACACATGAACTCCGAGAGGACACAATAAGTCTGAGCAACTCCAGACATCAGTTACACATGAACACAGAGAGAACACAATAAGTCTAAGCAACTCCAGACATCAGTTACACATGAACACAGACCAGACATAATAAGTCTGAGGAATTCCAGACATCAGTTACGCATGAACTGAGAGAGGACACAATAAGTCTGAGCAACTCCAGACATCAGTTACACATAAACACATAGGACACAATCCAGACATCAGTTACACATGAACACAGACCAGACATAATAAGCATGAACAACTCCAGACATCAGTTACACATGAACTCACAGAGGACACAATAAGTTTAAGCAACTCCAGACATCAATTACACATGAACACAGACCAGACATAATAAGTCTGAACAAGTCCATACATCGGCTACACATGAACACAGAGAGGACACAATAAGTCTGAACAGCTCCAGACATCAGTTACACATGAACACAGAGAGGACACAATAAATCTGAACAACACCAGACATCAGTTACACATGGACACAGAGAGGCCACAATAAGTCTGAACAACTCCAGACATCAGATACACATGAACACAAACCAGACATAGTAAGTCTGAACAAGTCCAGACATCAGTTACACATGAACACAGACATGACACAATAAGCGTGAGCAACTCCAGACATCAGTTACACGTGAACACATAGAACACAATCCAGACATCAGTTACACATGAACACAGACCAGACATAATAAGTATGAACAACTCCAGACATCAGTTACACATGAACTCAAAGAGGACACAATAAGTCTGAGCAACTCCAGACATCAGTTACACATGAACTCAGAGAGGACACAATAAGTCTGAGCAACTCCAGACATCAGATACACATGAACACAGACCAGACATAACAAGTCTGAACAAGTCCAGACATCAGCTACACATGAACTCAGAGAGGACACAATAAGTCTGAGCAATTCCAGACATCAGATACACATGAAGACAGAGGACACAATCCAGACATCAGTTACACATGAACACAGACCAGACATAATAAATATGAACAACTCCAGACATCAGTTACACATGAACTCAGAGAGGACATAATAAGTCTGAGCAACTCCAGACATCAGTTACACATGAACTCAGAGAGGACACACTAAGCCTGAGCAACTCCAGATACCAGGTACACATGAACACAGACCAGACATAATAAGTATGAACAACTCCAGACATCAGATACACATGAACTCAGAGAGGACACAATAAGTCTAAGCAACTCCAGACATCAGTTACACATGAACACAGACCAGACATAATAAGTATGAACAACTCCAGACATCAGTTACACATGAAGTCAGAGAGGACACAATAAGTCTGAGCAACTCCAGACATCAGTTACACATGAATACAGACCAGATATAACAAGTCTGAACAAGTCCAGACATCAGTTGCACATCAACACAGAGGAGACACAATAAGTCTGAACAACTCCAGACATCAGTTACACATGAACACAGAGAGGATACAATAAGTCTGAGCAACTCCAGACATCAGTTACACATGAACACAGAGAGGACACAATAAGTCTAAGCAACTCCAGACATCAGTTACACATGAACACAGACCAGACATAATAAGTCTGAGGAACTCCAGACATCAGTTACACATGAATTCAGAGAGGACACAATAAGTCTGAACAACTCCAGACATCGGTTACACATCAACACAAACCAGACATAATATGTCCGAAGAACTCCAGACTTCAGTTACACATGAACTCAGAGAGGAAACAATAAGTCTGAGCAATTCCAGACATCAGTTACACATGACCACAGAGAGGACACAATAAGCTTGAACAAATCCAGACACCAGCTACACATGAACACAGACAGGACACAATAAGTCTGAGCAACTCCAGACATGAGTTACACATGAACACAGAGAGGATACAATAAGTCTGAACAACTCCAGACATCAGTTACACATGAACACAGAGGGGACACAATAAGTCTAAGCAACTCCAGACATCAGTTACACATGAACACAGACCAGACATAATACGTCTGAGGAATTCCAGACATCGGTAACACATCAACACAAACCAGACATAATAAGTCTGAGGAACTCCAGACATCAGTTACACATGAACTCAGAGAGGAAACAATAAGTCTGAATAACTCCAGACATCAGTTACACATGACCATAGAGAGGACACAATAAGTTTGAACAACTCCAGACATCGGTTACACATCAACACAAACACAAACCAGACATAATAAGTCTGAACAACTCCAGACATCAGTTACACATGACCACAGAGAGGATACAATAAGTCTGAACAACTCCAGACATCAGTTACACATGAACACAGAACAGAGGTAATAAGTCTGAGCAACTCGAGACATCAGCTACACATGAACTCAGAGAGGACACAATAAGTCTGAGCAACTCCAGACATGAGTTACATATGAACACAGAGAGGATACAATAAGTCTGAACAACTCCAGACATCAGATACACATGAACACAGAGAGGACACAATAAGTCTAAGCAACTCCAGACATCAGTTACACATGAACACAGACCAGACATAATACGTCTGAGGAATTCCAGACATCGGTAACACATCAACACAAACCAGACATAATAAGTCTGAGGAACTCCAGACATCAGTTACACATGAACTCAGAGAGGAAACAATAAGTCTGAATAACTCCAGACATCAGTTACACATGACCATAGAGAGGACACAATAAGTTTGAACAACTCCAGACATCGGTTACACATCAACACAAACCAGACATAATAAGTCTGAGGAACTCCAGACATCAGTTACACATGAACTCAGAGAGGAAACAATAAGTCTGAACAACTCCAGACATCAGTTACACATGACCACAGAGAGGATACAATAAGTCTGAACAACTCCAGACATCAGTTACACATGAACACAGACCAGAGGTAATAAGTCTGAGCAACTCCAGACATTAGCTACACATGAACTCAGAGAGGACACAATAGGTCTGAGCAACTCCAGACATCAGATACACATGAACACAGAGAGAACACAATAAGTCTAAGCAACTCCAGACATCAGTTACACATGAACACAGACCAGACATAATAAGTCTGAGGAATTCCAGTCATCAGTTACGCATGAACTGAGAGAGGACACAATAAGTCTGAGCAACTCCAGACATCAGTTACACATAAACACATAGGACACAATCCAGACATCAGTTACACATGAACACAGACCAGACATAATAAGCATGAACAACTCCAGACATCAGTTACACATGAACTCACAGAGGACACAATAAGTTTAAGCAACTCCAGACATCAATTACACATGAACACAGACCAGACATAATAAGTCTGAACAAGTCCATACATCGGCTACACATGAACACAGAGAGGACACAATAAGTCTGAACAGCTCCAGACATCAGTTATACATGAACACAGAGAGGACACAATAAATCTGAACAACACCAGACATCAGTTACACATGGACACAGAGAGGCCACAATAAGTCTGAACAACTCCAGACATCAGATACACATGAACACAAACCAGACATAGTAAGTCTGAACAAGTCCAGACATCAGTTACACATGAACACAGACATGGCATAATAAGTCTGATCAACTCCAGACAAGAGTTACACATGAACTCAGAGAGGACACAATAAGCGTGAGCAACTCCAGACATCAGTTACACGTGAACACATAGAACACAATCCAGACATCAGTTACACATGAACACAGACCAGACATAATAAGTATGAACAACTCCAGACATCAGTTACACATGAACTCAGAGAGAACACAATAAGTCTGAGCAACTCCAGACATCAGTTACACATGAACTCAGAGAGGACACAATAAGTCTGAGCAACTCCAGACATCAGATACACATGAACACAGACCAGACATAACAAGTCTGAACAAGTCCAGACATCAGCTACACATGAACTCAGAGCGGACACAATAAGTCTGAGCAATTCCAGACATCAGATACACATGAAGACAGAGGACACAATCCAGACATCAGTTACACATGAACACAGACCAGACATAATAAATATGAACAACTCCAGACATCAGTTACACATGAACTCAGAGAGGACATAATAAGTCTGAGCAACTCCAGACATCAGATACACATGAACTCAGAGAGGACACACTAAGCCTGAGCAACTCCAGACATCAGGTACACATGAACACAGACCAGACATAATAAGTATGAGCAACTCCAGACATCAGTTACACGTGAACACATAAAACACAATCCAGACATCAGTTACACATGAACACAGACCAGACATAATAAGTATGAACAACTCCAGACATCAGTTACACATGAACTCAGAGAGGACACAATAAGTCTGAGCAACTCCAGACATCAGATACACATGAACACAGACCAGACATAACAAGTCTGAACAAGTCCAGACATCAGCTACACATGAACTCAGAGAGGATACAATAAGTCTGAGCAACTCCAGACATCAGATACACATGAACACAGACCAGACATAACAAGTCTGAACAATTCCAGACATCAGATACACAGGAAGACAGAGGACACAATCCAGACATCAGTTACACATGAACACAGACCAGACACAATAAGTCTGAACAACTCCAGACATCAGTTACACATGAACACAGACCAGACATAATAAGTATGAACAACTCCAGACATCAGTTACACATGAACTCAGAGAGGACACAATAAGTCTGAGCAACTCCAGACATCAGATACACATGAACACAGACCAGACATAGCAAGTCTGAACAAGTCCAGACATCAGTTGCACATGAACACAGAGAGGACACAATAATTCTGAGCAACACCAGACATCAGTTACACGTGAACACAGAGAGGACACAATAAGTCTGAGCAACTCCACACATCAGTTATACATGAATACAGACCAGACATAATAAGTATGAACAACTCCACACATCAGTTACACATGAACACAGACCAGACATAATAAGTTTGAACAACTCCAGACATCAGTTACACATGAACACAGACCAGACATAGCAAGTCTGAACAAGTCCAGACATCAGTTGCACATGAACACAGAGAGGACACAATAAGTCTGAGCAACACCAGACATCAGTTACACGTGAACACAGAGAGGAGACAATAAATCTGAGCAACTCCAGACATCAGTTACACATGAACACAGAGAGGACACAATAAATCTGAATAACACCAGACATCAGTTACACATGAGCACAGAGAGGACACAATAAGTCTGAGCAACTCTAGACATCAGTTACACATGAACACATAGAACACAATCCAGACATCAGTTACACATGAACACAGACCAGACATAATAAGTATGAACAACTCCAGACATCAGTTACACATGAACTCAGAGAGGACACAATAAGTCTGAGCAACTCCAGACATCAGATACACATGAACACAGACCAGACATAACAAGTCTGAACAAGTCCAGACATCAGCTACACATGAACTCAGAGAGGATACAATAAGTCTGAGCAACTCCAGACATCAGATACACATGAACACAGACCAGACATAACAAGTCTGAACAATTCCAGACATCAGATACACAGGAAGACAGAGGACACAATCCAGACATCAGTTACACATGAACACAGACCAGACACAATAAGTCTGAACAACTCCAGACATCAGTTACACATGAACACAGACCAGACATAATAAGTATGAACAACTCCAGACATCAGTTACACATGAACACAGACCAGACATAGCAAGTCTGAACAAGTCCAGACATCAGTTGCACATGAACACAGAGAGGACACAATAATTCTGAGCAACACCAGACATCAGTTACACGTGAACACAGAGAGGACACAATAAGTCTGAGCAACTCCACACATCAGTTATACATGAATACAGACCAGACATAATAAGTATGAACAACTCCACACATCAGTTACACATGAACACAGACCAGACATAATAAGTATGAACAACTCCAGACATCAGTTACACATGAACACAGACCAGACATAGCAAGTCTGAACAAGTCCAGACATCAGTTGCACATGAACACAGAGAGGACACAATAAGTCTGAGCAACACCAGACATCAGTTACACGTGAACACAGAGAGGAGACAATAAATCTGAGCAACTCCAGACATCAGTTACACATGAACACAGAGAGGACACAATAAATCTGAATAACACCAGACATCAGTTACACATGAGCACAGAGAGGACACAATAAGTCTGAGCAACTCTAGACATCAGTTACACATGAACACAGACCAGACATAATAAGTCTGAGCAACTCCAGACATCAGTTACACATGAACTCAGAGAGGACACAATAAGTCTGAGCAACTCCAGACATCAGTTACCCATGAACTCAAAGAGGACACAATAAGCGTGAACAACTGTAGACATCAGATACACATGAACACAAACCAGACATAGTAAGTCTGAACAAGTCCAGACATCAGTTACACATGAATATAGACAGGACATAATGAGTCTGTTCAACTCCAGACATGAGTTACACATGAACTCAAAGAGGACACAATAAGCGTGAACAACTCCAGACATCAGTTACACGTGAACACAGAGAGGACACAATAAATTTAAGCAACTCCAGACATCAGTTACACATGAACACAGACCAGACATAATAATTCTGAGCAACCCTACACATCAGTTACACATGTGTATCGGTATGGATAATATACTTAGATATAATTTTCGTGTGGATAGTAAATTATTATACGTTGATAGAGACAGGTGCACGTGTGAAATTTATATGATAAACCATGCATTTTATACCAAGTTATTGAATTTTTACCAGAAGACGAATTAGCCTCCAAATAGTGAACCAAGTATTGTATTTATGATATATTTTTTTTTTCTTTTCGTAAATATTAAAAGGACTATAAAGTGTACCAAAACCTTTGAATATTTCCCAGAAAACGAATTTGCTTCCAAATAGTTTGCAAGCTACTTGTATTAACGATAATTTTGTTTGTTTTTCGTAATTATTGAAATCACTATAAAGTATATCAAAATCTTTGAATATTTTCCAGAAAATCAATTTGCTTCCAAATAAATTGTCAACTACTTGTATTAATGATATTTTTGTTTGTTTACGTAAATATTGAAAGAACTATAAAGTTTATATTTTGATATCATTAGATTTTAGCAAAAAAGGTAATTCAGAAAGCTGTTTATCAATATCCGTTTTTAATAATAAAACGTAGATATCAAATTTTGTGCGGACGACGCGTTTAATAAATGTTATAATATAAACGTAGATATCAAATTTAGTGCGCACGGCGCGTTTAATAAATGTTATAATATAAACGTAGATATCAAACTTAGTGCGCACGACGCGTTTAATAAATGAAATGTTTATGGTAGCCATTTGTTTTCTTTCCTTTCAGTTAAGAAGAGATTGTACGCAATACAAATGTGAAACTTTAATCAACCAATCACAGTCTATTTCCGATTTACCACAACCGGAAACGAGAGGTATATTCGTTATAAAAGAACGTGGCATTGTAATTTACGTCGGTCAATCCCAGGATTGTATGCGGGAAAGACTTCTTAGTCATTTAGCAGGATATGATTCACAGGATATTGGAGAATATTTAAAACTGATGGATAAAGAAGAAAAGGAACAGTATATTTCAATATCATGGGTTGAGATCGCTAGACCTCGATGTGAAGAACATCATTATGTAAAGTGTATAGAAAAACGACAGGGAAAATGGCCGAGATATAATCGAAAGCGTGGTAGACCAATAAAGTCGTAAAACACGACATACATGGTATAGTGACATACAGTTTTGTCATCTACAAATCAGGATTAAATTTACATTTGAATTGGTTCTCGATATATATTGCCAATCTGTGTGAGTATCTGATTGTTGTCATGTTAGAAAGCAATACAATGTGATGAATAAACTTCTATAAGTGAAACTTTAATTATTGTACATACGGAACCATCATATTAATTCTATATTTATAACAAAAGTAGATCCCATTCACCGATTAAATCCCGCCATATTTTGTGCCTGTCCCAACTGAGCCAGGACCTGGATTTTCAATTTCATATGTCATGGTCTTTTTCATGTTCAATGATTTGAGATGAGAGGTGATTGGTTTTTTTGTAGATAAGTCTCGCGTTTGTGAATCAGCACAGTCTCCATCCTTGTTTTTTGTTGCAGGAAACTGTTGAAATATTGCTTTCACTAAACAGTTAGCCTTTACAATATCAATGTATTTGCCAAAGGAAAAATGACAAAAAATCATATTCAAGACATTACACAGAAAACTAAAGATCAAGCAACATGAACCCCGCTTTGGTGCCTTCAAACTTTTCTTAATTCAGCGTTCGTTGTTTCTCTCAGTGTATTGTGTAAAAAAAAGTATCATTATTTCGCCCACCAGGAGATGCGCTATATAGTCGTGCATTTGACGACTGTTTCGTTTTCTACTTGACTATTGTGTAAATTATTAAAAGAAGTTATTGATTTTGGTGTCCGTGCTTCCATGTACCTGACAAAAAATATTAAAAGAAGACAATCACAATTTCTCACCAGAGGATCAACATGAAACTCGTTTGAAGTAATCATAACTACTGACAGGTATGAAAAGGGAATGTCTTCCATTTTTAGTCGTAACCGACATTTGTCGAAACATTAAATTTATGAAATATATAAGGATGTAAATGAACATGAGTGAACATCTAATTTTACACACAGAAACATTTTAAAACAAAGGAATTGTGATTTTATTTTCGTTTTTCATTACAATCTTATTATACAAGCAAATACATGTATTATTATTTTTTGATGCATCATGCTGCTACTAATTTTTATAGTACTGCTAGAACTCTGCCTTAATTAAATTGTGGATTGAATGGGTCTCTGTGCTTGGTAGAACTAAAATACAACCATTATAACTATATTTCTTTTGATTTTTTATTTTTTTTATTTTGTTGTATTGTCCTATCCAATGAAATAATTATTATGTGAATCAATTGTATACTGTGATTTTTTTTTCTTGATTATACTGCTCATTGTGGGCGTCTTGATTGACAATAAAGCATTTGTTTGTTTGTTTGTTTGTTTGTTTGTTTGTTTATAAGTGTCATATGAATTTTCCGTATCATGTATATTATAATACCATAGATTCGTTGTTTTAGTGTAAAACATACGAAATAGAAAGAAAAAACAATATTTTAATATCCTTGTTTACTGAAGTTAACTTCAACTGAATTTTAACCGATTAACTGATTGATTTGTTGAAAAAGATAATCAGTAGCCGTAAAAAGAAGGACATATAATACAATGACCAAAAAAGAAAAATGGGAAAACAATGTCTAGCAAACACTAAAAAAACTAATGATTGAGCAACATGCATGAACCTCCATTAAAAGGCGGAGGTGACCTCAGGTGCTCCGGAAGTGTACGATGTTCCAACTCTACTATTGGCACCCGTCGTGTTACTGTAGTTACAAACCCGGTGATAAGCCGTGAATGAGGAATGATGTCGTGTTGTTTAACGTTAAGTGAGCAATATGTCGGCTATTTTCTTGACGAGTGCAAATTTACAAAATATGAAAACGTGTAGTTGAAACAATGGCACTTGCTATAGGTTGGACATATGAGCAAATTTTAGATTGCAATAGTAAAAAAAGAGAGTATAATTGATAAGGTGAGGCAAGTTTGCCTTGCAACCGGTCACAAACTACAATGCACTCGTACTAAAGCTGTTGCATATTGAGCTGATGTTGTTATTTTACATGTAAGGAGCGCGTGGCTTTCTCCATACATGAGGTACTTATCTGCCTCGCGTCCGAAGAGTGAGTTGATTGTTTGATTCACCTCGCAAAACTAGGTTGCACCCCGCAGAGGAGAAACTGTGTCCTATCGTTATGTAGTCATGAATTGTTTTTGGTGTATTTTTACGCTTTAATTCACATGAAAATCATGACAATATGCACGTTATATATACCTGAGGAAAAATTATCTGTGGACATAGTTCTCTTGTCGTGGGAATATTGTCTCCGAGTCATAAAGCGTCGAATTGTGATAAATGAGACCTGCTATATACTAGTCAGTATACATAGCATCATCACATCTATGGTTAGGGGTATGGTGTTTAACCCCACTTTCAACAATATGTCAGTTATATCGTATATCGTAGCAGTCAGTTTTATTGGTGGAGGAAACCGGAGTACTCGGAGAAAATCGCCGACCTGTCCCAAGTCACGGACAAACTTGATCACATAATGTTGTATCGAGTACACCTCGCCATGAGCGGGACTCGAACTCACGACGTTAGTGGTGATAGACACCGATACCGATGGCACGGTTAGATGTAAATCCAACTACCATACGGTCACGACCACAACGATCCCTATCATCACATCTATGTGCGTGATATTTGTATTTGAAATGCTTGAATGACTATTGTATTATATATTTTTTTAGTAACACCTTTTTTCACTCATGTTTTGTTTACATTTAACGATCATAACTTTAAATTAAAAGATTTTAGCGATCACTAACGTCATCGGCTAATAGAAAATTGATGTCGCTGTTTCTATTTATTCCTTAAATGCTATTACATGAATCGTTAATTTAGTAAATAAACAAAACTTCCAGATAAAACATTCCATATTTGATTATCATGCTTGTTATGATAAAAGAATATTGCTGCAATTTGTTTAATAGCAAGACTTTAAAAACGGAAATAATCGCATCGATGGTGTAATGGTTGGCGTGCTCCCCTCGAGTATAATAGACAAGAGGTTCCGAGCGTCGTGTCAACATCGATGGTGTAATGGTTGGCGTGCTCCCCTCGAGTATAATAGACAAGAGGTTCCGAGCGTCGTGTCAACATCGATGGTGTAATGGTTGGCGTACTCCCCTCGAGTATAATAGACAAGAGGTTCCGAGCGTCGTGTCAACATCGATGGTGTAATGGTTGGCGTGCTATCCTCGAGTATAATAGACAAGAGGTTCCGAGCGTCGTGTCAACATCGATGGTGTAATGGTTGGCGTGCTCCCCTCGAGTATAATAGACAAGAGGTTCCGAGCGTCGTGTCAACATCGATGGTGTAATGGTTGGCGTGCTCCCCTCGCGTATAATAGACAAGAGGTTCCGAGCGTCGTGTCAGCATCGATGGTGTAATGGTTGGCGTGCTCCCCTCGTGTATAATAGACAAGAGGTTCCGAGCGTCGTGTCAACATCGATGGTGTAATGGTTGGCGTGCTCCCCTCGAGTATAATAGACAAGAGGTTCCGAGCGTCGTGTCAACATCGATGGTGTAATGGTTGGCGTGCTCCCCTCGCGTATAATAGACAAGAGGTTCCGAGCGTCGTGTCAACATCGATGGTGTAATGGTTGGCGTGCTCCCCTCGCGTATAATAGACAAGAGGATTCGAGCGTCGTGTCAACATCGATGGTGTAATGGTTGGCGTGCTCCCCTCGAGTATAATAGACAAGAGGTTCCGAGCGTCGTGTCAACATCGATGGTGTAATGGTTGGCGTGCTCCCCTCGCGTATAATAGACAAGAGGTTCCGAGCGTCGTGTCAACATCGATGGTGTAATGGTTGGCGTGCTCCCCTCGCGTATAATAGACAAGAGGTTCCGAGCGTCGTGTCAACATCGATGGTGTAATGGTTGGCGTGCTCCCCTCGCGTATAATAGACAAGAGGTTCCGAGCGTCGTGTCAACATCGATGGTGTAATGGTTGGCGTGCTCCCCTCGCGTATAATAGACAAGAGGTTCCGAGCGTCGTGTCAACATCGATGGTGTAATGGTTGGCGTGCTCCCCTCGCGTATAATAGACAAGAGGTTCCGAGCGTCGTGTCAACATCGATGGTGTAATGGTTGGCGTGCTCCCCTCGCGTATAATAGACAAGAGGATTCGAGCGTCGTGTCAACATCGATGGTGTAATGGTTGGCGTGCTCCCCTCGAGTATAATAGACAAGAGGATTCGAGCGTCGTGTCAACATCGATGGTGTAATGGTTGGCGTGCTCCCCTCGAGTATAATAGACAAGAGGATTCGAGCGTCGTGTCAACATCGATGGTGTAATGGTTGGCGTGCTCCCCTCGAGTATAATAGACAAGAGGATTCGAGCGTCGTGTCAACATCGATGGTGTAATGGTTGGCGTGCTCCCCTCGCGTATAATAGACAAGAGGTTCCGAGCGTCGTGTCAACATCGATGGTGTAATGGTTGACGTGCTCCCCTCGCGTATAATAGACAAGAGGATTCGAGCGTCGTGTCAACATCGATGGTGTAATGGTTGGCGTGCTCCCCTCGCGTATAATAGACAAGAGGATTCGAGCGTCGTGTCAACATCGATGGTGTAATGGTTGGCGTGCTCCCCTCGCGTATAATAGACAAGAGGATTCGAGCGTCGTGTCAACATCGATGGTGTAATGGTTGGCGTGCTCCCCTCGCGTATAATAGACAAGAGGATTAGAGCGTCGTGTCAACATCGATGGTGTAATGGTTGGCGTGCTCCCCTCGCGTATAATAGACAAGAGGATTCGAGCGTCGTGTCAACATCGATGGTGTAATGGTTGGCGTGCTCCCCTCGAGTATAATAGACAAGAGGATTCGAGCGTCGTGTCAACATCGATGGTGTAATGGTTGGCGTGCTCCCCTCGCGTATAATAGACAAGAGGTTCCGAGCGTCGTGTCAACATCGATGGTGTAATGGTTGGCGTGCTCCCCTCGCGTATAATAGACAAGAGGTTCCGAGCGTCGTGTCAACATCGATGGTGTAATGGTTGGCGTGCTCCCCTCGCGTATAATAGACAAGAGGTTCCGAGCGTCGTGTCAACATCGATGGTGTAATGGTTGGCGTGCTCCCCTCGCGTATAATAGACAAGAGGATTCGAGCGTCGTGTCAACATCGATGGTGTAATGGTTGGCGTGCTCCCCTCGCGTATAATAGACAAGAGGATTCGAGCGTCGTGTCAACATCGATGGTGTAATGGTTGGCGTGCTCCCCTCGCGTATAATAGACAAGAGGATTCGAGCGTCGTGTCAACATCGATGGTGTAATGGTTGGCGTGCTCCCCTCGAGTATAATAGACAAGAGGATTCGAGCGTCGTGTCAACATCGATGGTGTAATGGTTGGCGTGCTCCCCTCGCGTATAATAGACAAGAGGTTCCGAGCGTCGTGTCAACATCGATGGTGTAATGGTTGGCGTGCTCCCCTCGCGTATAATAGACAAGAGGTTCCGAGCGTCGTGTCAACATCGATGGTGTAATGGTTGGCGTGCTCCCCTCGAGTATAATAGACAAGAGGATTCGAGCGTCGTGTCAACATCGATGGTGTAATGGTTGGCGTGCTCCCCTCGCGTATAATAGACAAGAGGATTCGAGAGTCGTGTCAACATCGATGGTGTAATGGTTGGCGTGCTCCCCTCGCGTATAATAGACAAGAGGATTCGAGAGTCGTGTCAACATCGATGGTGTAATGGTTGGCGTGCTCCCCTCGCGAATAATAGACAAGAGGATTCGAGCGTCGTGTCAACATCGATGGTGTAATGGTTGGCGTGCTCCCCTCGCGTATAATAGACAAGAGGTTCCGAGCGTCGTGTCAACATCGATGGTGTAATGGTTGGCGTGCTCCCCTCGCGTATAATAGACAAGAGGTTCCGAGCGTCGTGACAACATCGATGGTGTAATGGTTGGCGTGCTCCCCTCGCGTATAATAGACAAGAGGTTCCGAGCGTCGTGTCAACATCGATGGTGTAATGGTTGGCGTGCTCCCCTCGCGTATAATAGACAAGAGGATTCGAGCGTCGTGTCAACATCGATGGTGTAATGGTTGGCGTGCTCCCCTCGAGTATAATAGACAAGAGGATTCGAGCGTCGTGTCAACATCGATGGTGTAATGGTTGGCGTGCTCCCCTCGAGTATAATAGACAAGAAGATTCGAGCGTCGTGTCAACATCGATGGTGTAATGGTTGGCGTGCTCCCCTCGAGTATAATAGACAAGAGGATTCGAGCGTCGTGTCAACATCGATGGTGTAATGGTTGGCGTGCTCCCCTCGCGTATAATAGACAAGAGGATTCGAGCGTCGTGTCAACATCGATGGTGTAATGGTTGGCGTGCTCCCCTCGAGTATAATAGACAAGAGGTTCCGAGCGTCGTGTCAACATCGATGGTGTAATGGTTGGCGTGCTCCCCTCGCGTATAATAGACAAGAGGTTCCGAGCGTCGTGTCAACATCGATGGTGTAATGGTTGGCGTGCTCCCCTCGCGTATAATAGACAAGAGGTTCCGAGCGTCGTGTCAACATCGATGGTGTAATGGTTGGCGTGCTCCCCTCGCGTATAATAGACAAGAGGATTCGAGCGTCGTGTCAACATCGATGGTGTAATGGTTGGCGTGCTCCCCTCGAGTATAATAGACAAGAGGTTCCGAGCGTCGTGTCAACATCGATGGTGTAATGGTTGGCGTGCTCCCCTCGCGTATAATAGACAAGAGGATTCGAGCGTCGTGTCAACATCGATGGTGTAATGGTTGGCGTGCTCCCCTCGCGTATAATAGACAAGAGGATTCGAGCGTCGTGTCAACATCGATGGTGTAATGGTTGGCGTGCTCCCCTCGAGTATAATAGACAAGAGGATTCGAGCGTCGTGTCAACATCGATGGTGTAATGGTTGGCGTGCTCCCCTCGCGTATAATAGACAAGAGGTTCCGAGCGTCGTGTCAACATCGATGGTGTAATGGTTGGCGTGCTCCCCTCGCGTATAATAGACAAGAGGTTCCGAGCGTCGTGTCAACATCGATGGTGTAATGGTTGGCGTGCTCCCCTCGAGTATAATAGACAAGAGGATTCGAGCGTCGTGTCAACATCGATGGTGTAATGGTTGGCGTGCTCCCCTCGCGTATAATAGACAAGAGGATTCGAGAGTCGTGTCAACATCGATGGTGTAATGGTTGGCGTGCTCCCCTCGCGTATAATAGACAAGAGGATTCGAGCGTCGTGTCAACATCGATGGTGTAATGGTTGGCGTGCTCCCCTCGCGAATAATAGACAAGAGGATTCGAGCGTCGTGTCAACATCGATGGTGTAATGGTTGGCGTGCTCCCCTCGCGTATAATAGACAAGAGGTTCCGAGCGTCGTGTCAACATCGATGGTGTAATGGTTGGCGTGCTCCCCTCGCGTATAATAGACAAGAGGATTCGAGCGTCGTGTCAACATCGATGGTGTAATGGTTGGCGTGCTCCCCTCGCGTATAATAGACAAGAGGATTCGAGCGTCGTGTCAACATCGATGGTGTAATGGTTGGCGTGCTCCCCTCGCGTATAATAGACAAGAGGATTCGAGCGTCGTGTCAACATCGATGGTGTAATGGTTGGCGTGCTCCCCTCGCGTATAATAAACAAGAGGATTCGAGCGTCGTGTCAACATCGATGGTGTAATGGTTGGCGTGCTCCCCTCGCGTATAATAGACAAGAGGATTCGAGCGTCGTGTCAACATCGATGGTGTAATGGTTGGCGTGCTCCCCTCGCGTATAATAGACAAGAGGATTCGAGCGTCGTGTCAACATCGATGGTGTAATGGTTGGCGTGCTCCCCTCGCGTATAATAGACAAAAGGATTCGAGCGTCGTGTCAACATCGATGGTGTAATGGTTGGCGTGCTCCCCTCGCGTATAATAGACAAGAGGATTCGAGCGTCGTGTCAACATCGATGGTGTAATGGTTGGCGTGCTCCCCTCGCGTATAATAGACAAGAGGATTCGAGAGTCGTGTCAACATCGATGGTGTAATGGTTGGCGTGCTCCCCTCGTGTATAATAGACAAGAGGATTCGAGCGTCGTGTCAACATCGATGGTGTAATGGTTGGCGTGCTCCCCTCGTGTATAATAGACAAGAGGATTCGAGCGTCGTGTCAACATCAAACACTATAAAATTAGTATTTGCTGCTTCTCTGCTAAGTACGCAACATGTAGGATAAATAGCAAAGACTAGTCGACTCGGAATCGGGATATGTGTCCGAGTGGAGCTGCATGGTTGCCCTTGGACTGTCAGTGTTTCAGTAAGCAAACACTATACAAATCCAAATAAGCGTGTTGGTCTAGTACATTGATTTTGTGAAATGTATCTTGTTCTCGCCATGATATATAGCTAGAAAAATGGCTCACTTTGCGTTAACCTCACTGTTTTAGTGGGGTTCATGTTAACCTCACTGTTTTAGTGGGGTTCATGTTAACCTCACTGTTTTAGTGGGGTTCATGTTAACCTCACTGTTTTAGTGGGGTTCATGTTAACCTCACTGTTTTAGTGGGGTTCATGTTAACCTCACTGTTTTAGTGGGGTTCATGTTAACCTCACTGTTTTAGTGGGGTTCGTGTTAACCTCACTGTTTTAGTGGGGTTCATGTCAACCTCACTGTTTTAGTGGGGTTCATGTTAACCTCACTGTTTTAGTGGGGTTCGTGTTAACCTCACTGTTTTAGTGGGGTTCATGTTAACCTCACTGTTTTAGTGGGGTTCGTGTTAACCTCACTGTTTTAGTGGGGTTCGTGTTAACCTCACTGTTTTAGTGGGGTTCATGTTAACCTCACTGTTTTAGTGGGGTTCATGTTAACCTCACTGTTTTAGTGGGGTTCGTGTTAACCTCACTGTTTTAGTGGGGTTCATGTCAACCTCACTGTTTTAGTGGGGTTCATGTTAACCTCACTGTTTTAGTGGGGTTCGTGTTAACCTCACTGTTTTAGTGGGGTTCATGTTAACCTCACTGTTTTAGTGGGGTTCATGTTAACCTCACTGTTTTAGTGGGGTTCGTGTTAACCTCACTGTTTTAGTGGGGTTCATGTCAACCTCACTGTTTTAGTGGGGTTCATGTTAACCTCACTGTTTTAGTGGGGTTCGTGTTAACCTCACTGTTTTAGTGGGGTTCATGTCAACCTCACTGTTTTAGTGGGGTTCATGTTAACCTCACTGTTTTAGTGGGGTTCGTGTTAACCTCACTGTTTTAGTGGGGTTCATGTTAACCTCACTGTTTTAGTGGGGTTCATGTTAACCTCACTGTTTTAGTGGGGTTCGTGTTAACCTCACTGTTTTAGTGGGGTTCGTGTTAACCTCACTGTTTTAGTGGGGTTCGTGTTAACCTCACTGTTTTAGTGGGGTTCGTGTTAACCTCACTGTTTTAGTGGGGTTCATGTTAACCTCACTGTTTTAGTGGGGTTCATGTTAACCTCACTGTTTTAGTGGGGTTCATGTTGCGCAATCTTTAGCTTTTACTGTAGTTTTTTTGTATATCATATGAAGAATTTGAAGATACCAAAGGGGTAATCAGAATCCGTTAATCGAAGAAGAACAGACAACACAATGGCCAAAAGAAAAAGTACAAAAAGACAAAAAACCATCTACAAAACATACACATCAAACTAATGATCGGGTAACACGAACCCCACTAAAAACCTGGGGTGAACTCAGGTGCTCCGGAAGGGTAAGCAGTTCCTGCTCCACTAGTGACACCCGAAGTGTTAATCTTTCTAAAAGAAATTTTAGCCATTGTATTACATGTCCATCTTGAATTTAAGGCTTCTGATTACCCTTTGGTATCTTCAAACATATCCAGCAATATCAATCATCACACGACTTAAGACGTAATGGTCTTGTCGTATTTTTGAAACATTACTTTAAATGTTCGTCATGGAGTTAGAAGTTCATTGATTTAGTCCCGTCCCATTTGATTTAAAATTTTGAAGTGTATTTCCCATACATTTACAAGTACAAAATGTATGTATTTTTCTGTTAAGACGGGGACAGGTACTATAAATATTTCATGTTTTATACTAATAGAAATAAAATATGGTTTAGTCGGTGTTGTGTACATATTGTTGAATCATTTATTATTGAAAATATAAGTTCAATAGTTTAATTATAGATTTTGTCCATTTGATTTGAAAATGTGCCTATATTAAGGTTTTGGAATGCATTTCAAAATGGCGTCTGTCATCTGAAGTTAAAATGTGGGTGGGTTTTTTTTCAACTGAAATGGGAGCCATTCCCTCAATTTGTTTTAATTCTATTAGGTTATTCATACTATATTTTGGTGTATGGGCATCAGATTAAAATTATATTTTTTTGTTAACTATATAACAACTGGAGGGAGAATGGAGAATGTCCAAGAATGTCCTTTAAAGTAATCTACAAGCAGGCTTTCCACTACTGAGCTTTCTTGTCGTTTCTCAGTGACATTATCATATCTCTCTATATGACCACTCGCCCATTCACTAAAGTGGAAATTAAGACATTTGTTTGATTAAAATATACAAACAACATAGTTGTCAATGAAATAAAATTATTTGTAACATGAATGCATTATTTTCCTTTGATCTTTTTATGGTTTATATACCAGAATGTAAGCAACAGCTAAGAACTATGAAATAATACACGCATATACATGTACGAGATACTGAGCAATTTACATCTGGGCTGTAGTTTTATTACTCTCAGAGAACTGTGCAATAAAGAGATCAAAGGAAAATAATGCATTCATGTTACAAATATAATTAAATTAATAATTCAGGATTATTTTTCGTTAAACTTTCAAGTTGATTTGGGGATAATTATTACATTCATGATAAAACAATTATAAAGTGTTCAATATGCCCCCATGTAAATATCAAATTAACAGTATCCAAACAACAAAGGTATTGTTAAAGCTAATTATTGGATATATTGTCATGATCAATTAACACTTGTTTGTAATTATAAACAGAAAAATGATGAGAAAGGTGTCGCCTGTTAATTACAGTTTCTCACCAATTAGGATTAACCGTAATTGGTGACGCCTGAGTGTATAAGAACACATAGTGACATACTCTGAGGTGACATGTTGACGCATTGGAGTGGGCATAAGAACAATGGCATTTTGAGTTACAGTTGTTATGTTTATAAGTAGATTATAAAAAGAGATGCGATTTTAACCTTTCATTAATAACAGATATCGGACACAATTTAAAATGGATAGGACTAATATAAGAAATGTTTACCAATACACAGAAATAAGTGTACAGATAATTGTAGACCATTCTGTGATCCTGAAAGAGAATTACTGTGACGATGCCAGAACTTCATATTCCCATGATAGTGTCAACACAACAATTGATTCACTGCAAGTTAGTGTAAACACCGTCGGAACGAAAGAAGAATCAGTACAATGGCGGAGATATGGAAAATGACGACACCAAACATGCAATGTGACTAAAGAAACGTTACTTTAAAGATGTCAAACTTTCACATTCACCTGAAAAGATCAAACGTCTTCGCCACAAAGACTCAAAGCATGCGACGGGAGCTAGTGATCATAAGAACACGACCTTAGATTCAAATAAAGAATTTACCAGTGGACAATTTAACATGGCTAAAGACAAAATGGGGAAAAAAATCGAGCAGTGATAATATCAGGATAAATAATGATAACGTGAATCGTTGTAAAACAGGGGAACATAATCGTCACAAGCGTAAAGAAAGGAAAGAAAATATGCCCATGCATGGAAATGCTAAGGCAAAACATATACCAATGAAAATTACAATGATTGGAAGGTCAAAGAAAACCGGTTCAACTGAGTACAAAAAGGTTGGAAATTCAGAAGAAGAAAAGAGCCCATCAGGCTCTCATCGAAACAATTGGACAAACGGAGGAAAAACATATACCCCTTTCTGATCCAATCAAAAGGTTAGGACATTCAGAGGAGAAAAATGTAGCGACTTCCAGTAATAAGCTTAGACATCCAGAAGAATACAACATTTCATCACGTACTGAGACACATCTAAATAGTGAAAGCGGCGTTTTCAACTCTTTAGAGGCTGATAGAGGTTGTGGATATCAAACTGGTCCGGATAAAACAAACAGTAGAGCGAACATTACTGCATTGATGCAACACTATCAGATTGTCTTGATAAAATTCAGACTTTCTCAGGAAATATAGATACAAGCGACATGATGTACCACGGAAAAAGATTAACATCAGATGCAAAGTACCATGAAATAAAGAAAAAGGATTTATTTACAGGAACTCGATCGCCAAACCGTAGTCACGTGAGAAGTATCCAAGATGTCAGCCATATGAACGATAAAATCGGAAATTGTAAAGACAGAGAAGAGAAAAACTATGAAAGTGCGAAATCCCCAGGAAACAATCACAATGGTTGCAAATCGGAAGAAATTTTCATCAACAACAAAACACTTTTAACGAAGAACCTGGTTTCAAAACTGAAAAGCATCTTTAAAAATGTCACTTACGCCAAAGCAGCAATATGATGTTTATGGGGATAGAAAAAAACACGTCATTGATATAAGAAAATTTAAAACGGCACATTGTTTTGACTTTGATATTAGAAAAGTTAAAACTGAACCACGTGATGACTTTCATGTTAGAAAAGTTAAAATAGAACTTTATGATGATTTTCATTCTTCAACAGAACATTCGAAAGAAAATTTTGAAATAAGAAAAGTGAAAAGTGAACGTTTAGATTTGTGTAATATTAAGGATATAAAATGGAGAGATTCAGTTTCTATTGGTAGTAGGAAAGTGAAATCTGAACCCTCGTTGAATCTCATAGATGATAAAACTGAAATAGAATCTAGAGAAGACACTCCGCTACAGACCGATTTTAACAACGGGCGATAATCCAAATCGGAACAGCAACGAAACAGAACATCAGGTGTTAGAAAAGGAGATTGCATCTGACGAATATGAGGACGATAATTTCATCGTAATAGACGAATGGTATCCAGAAAATGACGACACAGAAGTAAAAAGTAAAAAAGAAAATCCCACAAACAGTCGCAACGTTTATGAAAATGTGGTTATAGCTATTGAAACCAAAAGTTAAACATTTTGAAAACATTGAAAGATGAAAATCTTAGAATTTCTGTTGTAAGCATAATTTAAAGTATAAATTAGTCTAAGAATAACTAATTTGCCAATTGTTTGTTTTTATTATAATAACAGTATCAAATGCTGAAGTGCGTGGATAGTAGATAGGAACACAATCCAGTGAGACATGACAAAATCAATTTAAAAAAAACACACAAACAAAAAACAATATGAAAATAATAATAAAAAAATGATAAATAAATAAAAAAATAATGATAAAACAACAGAACAAAAAAAAACTAAACGAAAAACTGAAAACCAAAATTTTCGAAAGGTTGGACCACATAGCCTTGACAAAAACTAAATTTTGATGTTCAGTTTTTAGTTTAATTTTTGTTTGTTGTGTTATTTTTTAGTGCAATAATTGTGATATTCTTCTATTTCGTGCTCTTATATTCTATGTTGTTCATTTCTTTAGAAATTGTTTTAGCGTTCCATAAAACCAAGACTTAACTGAAATAATACAATGTACAACTAAATCTCAGATGTGCATATGTAACCAACAAAACCAAGATGTACTCGTGTTTGCTATTCAAGTTTGCTATTATGAGTGCTTTTTTAAACTATTAAAATGCATGCATGCTTTTGCTGTTTGTAATTGTTATTTCTTTTGTGCTGTGTATGTCAGTGAATGGGATTGAACAAAAAGTTATAGCAACGTATGGACTTAGACTGACAATTGCCTGTCTCAATCTAATTGCGCCGAGGTACGAACCAGGGGACAGAACTCGTCAGTTTACGTATGGACTGTACTCTTTGTGGATTAACTAATTAATGCATCTAAAAAAACCCACAAACCCTCACAACTGCAGTCAATAGCACCAACTACATCGTTTCTGTTTTTCTTGACAACTGTTGGAAAATTGATGTCTTTGCCTATAGACGATTCTATGCTGCTATTTTCTTCAAGATTTTGTAATACCAATGGAATGACGACTGACAGTCTCTTTGAAATGTCTCCAGAAGTTTTACATATATGTACGCTTCAGATTTCTACTCGTCTGAGTTGATGTAAAGCATGTTTATTTTTGGTATTAAGAACAACAACGTCGTCTTTGTCAGTTGTAATGGACACCTTGTACAACTTTGCTGTATTTGTATACCATACATCCCCGTTTTTCAGCACATTCATTTTACCACACATTTATCACAAACATTTTTCCGTCATTTCTTTTCATAGTCTACTGCTAGCTTTTCCCTCAAAACAATATCAACTGGGCGTGTGAATCTCCCATGCCATCGCAGTCAACCGATTTAAAAACAACAAAAAACACAGAAAACAAAATACGAAAACCCACAACATATACAAAAAAGAAGAAAAAGAAAAAAAACCCAGCACAAATACAAATACGAAAAGTAAAATGAAGCACAGAAAAGGACTTCAGTGTGGATTTTAACGAGTCAAATCTAAGCTGATTTGTTCACTGAAAACTAGAACTAAAATTTAATCTGTGAGATTTTTCAGATGTCTGTCGAAAATACTTTCAGCCATAATTTGGCTTGTTACTTTTTTCACCAGCGAGTATTCAAGTTTTTAAACACTGAAATCAATTGTTGTCGGGTTGATGTAAATTTGCTGCTTTGTCTCTGGTTGGAATGCGAGCACAGACATCTGTCGCTTTTAATGTGTCTTTACTATCCACACATATTATACTGCCAATCACTTCATAATATTGTGTGGATACAATAAAATACTAAGAGTCGGAAAGAAACAAACAATTATAGCACAAGCTGTATCACGTTGATAGAGACAGATGGCTGTGAGTGAGAAACGTTTTGAGCTTCATTTTGGAAATGCTTTATTTGATAAATATATGTAGACCTATTACTCGTAATTCTAAGTTTTCAAGAAAATAACCGCTGTCAAATATTTCGGATTTGTTTGTTTCCAGTCCCTACATCGTTTTTTAACTACAAATGCTACTGGGGGAAGCAATCGGCAAACCTCGGGGGAGTCCGTTTCTCTCTCTCAATATGCAATCGTAACTACTCGGCCATTCTCGCTACCCTGCAAATTACAGGGTAGCGAGAATGGCCGAGTAGTTACGATTGCTTCAATATGATGAAGGTACGGAATCAGCTGAAGTTGCGACGAGTGCTGGGGGAAGGTCTAAAACGCGGAAGTGGGAAAACACGGTAGTAAGCCCAAAATATCTAACCGATTTTTGACCGGATTCTTTGAATTTTGAGAAATTTGATATCAAAGTTGAAAATTTGCCGATGGATAACTCTGAAAAGGTAGGCTTCCGGTCAAGATTGTGTTTTCCACCAATATTTCCATAAAATCAAATTTATATCATCTGATAGAGTATAAAATTGTCTTTAAGAATATTTAAACGGTTTTTGACCGGGTTCATTGAATTTTGAGAAATTTGAAATCAAAGTTGAAAATTAGCCGACGGCTAACTTATTCGGTAAAAAGCTCCCGAGAGCTTGTGTTTATTGTTATACAAAAACCGAATTCAAATAAAGTTTTCTTATCTTATCTTATTCTTATAGATCAAAGGAAAAAAATTGTCCATTGCCCGTTCTCCTTTTTGACACTTCCGGTCAACTTTTAAGTATCTAAATAATAAAATATTTTATTATTTATTTCTTTAAAAGATAGATCTTAACAATAGCTTTTAGAATCCGTTTAGATTTTTATACTAGGTTGAGTACTTTTCAAGATATGACCTTTCAAGTACCCATTGGATCAGTTTAAACAACTGATCCAATGTCAGAACATCTAACATCTTAGTTGGTCTGTAAATACCTGTAAATGTGTTAAATTTTGCACCTGTTTTTGTTAATTTTTGATTTCACTTATTTTCATGCAATATTTGTAGATAATTTTTATTTATTATTACTATAAATATATATATATAAATTGTTTTTTAATGTCTGTTTGCGCAGCGCCGACGTGTAGTCATCAGAGTTTTGATGGATCGTCGTACTATGTAGATGTAGATGTAGATGTAGACATTCTGGGCTTACTTCCGTGTTTTCCCACTCCACTTCCGCGTTTTAGAACTTCCCTGCTACTGGTTCCTTGTCGGTAGAAACAGGAAGAAAATCCAGTCTAATTTAAAAAGTAAAGTTTCCCTATGACATCTCCTGGTGAAAGTGAGTGGTTATGTAGCAAGCAAACTACTTAATGACGAAAGATTAACACGTCTGTAACATATGTACAGGGGGCCTGTCAAAATATAGAATTTGTATCGTATATCACAAGCACTGAACACAATATCAATACAAATTCCAATAGTCGATGGTAAAATAAATGTCAAATAAAAAAAAAAAACCGTCAAAAAGTAAACAAATTGGTTTATTTTTTCATGAAGTTTTCACCTTTAAGCTGTGGTATTTGTGATGTAGATCTACCTAATGTTTTCACTGCCACATGATTTATTGGATTGCAGACTTCTTTTGTTAACAGTAAAACTTCAAAACTGAAGATTACTTGCTGGTAACTTGGAACATTCGCTACCGGATGTTTCATCCCATAACCAAAACGGACCATTACCAAAACGGACCATAACAAAAACGGACTATTGAAATAAAAAATGTAAATTTCTTGAATAAATATGATATTTTATGTATGATTTCTATGATTTTATATGTATTTAATCATATGTATTAATTTGTTTAGTGTGTTTTAATTATAAACATGTGCTTATAAAAATTTTATGCTTTGCTCATAATATCAGCTTTTAGTTGTTCATAGTTTGCTACATTAGCTCTTGGTATGCTTAGCTTATAACATTAGCTTTTAATCTGCTTTTTTGCTTATCTTATAACTGTTAGTATTTTACATGTAGTGCTTACTTAGTCTTGTATTTTAGCTGTATGTTGCATGCTTGTTATTTGTTATTTATTATGTGTCTGTGTATGTCGGTTAAAAGCTCAACAGAGCTTATGTTGTATGTTGTTTTAACCATGCCGACTCTAAATAAAGCTTATTTATTTATTTATTATTATTTATGTTTGTTTGCACATACATTTGCGGAAAAAAACCAAATCAAAACAACATTGCAAGTGCATTTTTAGTCAAATTATACAATTAATTGTTACACACTTAATTACAATTATGATTAATTTGATTTTTATTTGATTGAAAGTTAATTAATTTTAAAGAATTTGGTTTAATGTAATTAACTTTAATTTACAAAGATTATTAAACCCTCAATGCTTTAATCTTAGTTTCCCCCAAAGAATATGGGCTTGGGTTGATAAAAAGAAAAAAGAGCATGTACATAGTAATTAAGTTATAATTAACCGATTGCAGTACATGGAATTTTGATAATCAAAAACGAGTAAATTTCGTTGATCATTGGTACATAGACAATAAAAGAACATGGAGTTTGTTTTCATTCATTATAATTCTCACTATGGGGACAGACCACTGTGCAGATTGCTCCAGAAAAGTAAATTCAAGACAACACAGACTTCAGTGATTATTATACAATCACCTGATAATCAAATCATTTAATCTAATTAAAAGTGATTTGGGTGTCATAAACCAATTAAAACACCAATAATTACTTGGCTTCATTACCTGTACTAATTTGATTTATTCATAAATCTAAAAAGTAATTATCACAATAAGGACAAGTTTAAAAAAACCCAATAAACTCACAATTAAAAAAAAAACTAAATAAAGATTCTTGCAATACATATTTTTTTCTGGTAGTCCGCTTTGGTTATGGTCCGTCTTAGTGTAGTCCATTTTGGTAATGGTCTGTTTTGGTAATGGTCCGTTTTGGTTATGGGATAAAACGTCATGTAGTCGGAACATTTATTCATTGACACAAAATCACTTTTGTCATGCTGCTGATGATCTCCTGATCCATTGTGAATCTGCACCGAATATCTATACATACAAAATTTAAATAAAAATGTTATTGTATTTTTATATGGTGTTCTATTTTTATTCAATAAAAAACTATACAATTTAATTATTAGGAAAACCTTTTTAGCTCACCTGGCCTTTAGGCCAGGTGAGCTATTGTCATCACTTTTCGTCCGTCGTCCGTCGTCTGTTGTCCGTCGTCCGTCCGTCAACATTTCACATTTTAATCTTCTCCTCAGAAACCACTGGACCTATTGCAACCAAACTTTGGTGGAATGGTCCTTGGATGGCCCCCTTTCAAAATTGTGTCCGGTGATCCCGACTTCCAACCAAGATGGCCGCCAAGCTAAAAATAGAAAAAAGGGGGGATGAAATTTTAATTGTCCATTGCTGCTTTAGTGTAAGTCAAAATGAGCTCAAATTTTAACTGCAGCTACATGGCAAGGAGTAGTTTAACATATATTCCGGGTTTTAAATCTTCTCCTCTGAAACCGCTGAACCAAATTAAATCAAACCTGGCAGGGATGGTCCCTGGGTGGGTCCTTTTCAAAATTGTGTCCGACAGCCCCGCCCTCCAATCAAGATGGCCACTGTTACTAAAAATAGAAATTTCTTCAAATGGCCAAAACTGCTCTATTTTAAGCCAGAATGTGCCCAAATTTGAACTGTGTAAGCATAATGATGAGCTTTTTAGCATATATTACAGGATTTTTTATGAACTTTGAACTTTTGCCGATTTTGACCGATTATGCAAATTAGAAAAAAGGGGGGATGAAAATTTAAAAAAATCTTCTCCTCGGAAACTACTGAGCCAATATCAACCAAATTTTGCTGAAATGATTCTTGGATGGCCCCCTTCCAAAATTGTGTCCGTTGATCCCGACTTCCAACCAAGATGGCCGCCAAGCTAAAAATAGAAAAAAGGGGGATGAAATTTTAATTGTCCATTGCTGCTTTAGTGTAAGTCAAAATGAGCTCAAATTTTAACTGCAGCTACATGGCAAGGAGTAGTTTAACATATATTCCAGGTTTTTCTGTGAAATTTTTCTTTCAGCCGATATATACCGATTATGCAAATTAGGCATATTTTGATAAAAGATCACATTTAAATCTTCTCCTCTGAAACTGCTGAACCAAATTAAACCAAACCTGGCAGGGATGGTCCCTGGGTGGGTCCCTTTCAAAATTGTGTCCGACAGCCCCGCCCTCCATTCAAGATGGCCGCTGTTACTAAAAATAGAAATTTCTTCAAATGGCCAAAACTGCTCTATTTTAAGCCAGAATGTGCCCAAATTTGAACTGTATAAGCATAATGATGAGCTTTTTAACATGTATTACAGGATTTTTTATGAACTATGAACTTTTGCCGATTTTGACCGATTATGCAAATTAGAAAAAAGGGGGGATGAAATTAAAAAAAAATCTTCTCCTCGGAAACTACTGAGCCAATCTCAACCAAACTTTGCTGAAATGATTCTTGGGTGGCCCCCTTCCAAAATTGTGTCCGGTGATCCCGACTTCCAACCAAGATGGCCGCCAAGCTCAAAATAGAAAAAAGGGGGGATGAAATTTTAATTGTTCATTGCTGCTTTAGTGTAAGTCAAAATGAGCTGAAATTTTAACTGCAGCTACATGGCAAGAAGTAGTTTAGCATATATTCCAGGTTTTTCTGTGAAATATTTCTTTCAGCCGATATATACCGATTATGCAAATTAGGCATATTTTGATAAAAGATCGCATTTAAATCTTCTCCTCTGAAACCGCTGAACCAAATTAAACCAAACCTGGCCCCTGGGTGGTTCCCTTTCAAAATTGTGTCCGACAGCCCCGCCCTCCATTCAAGATGGCTGCTGTTACTAAAAATAGAAATTTCTTCAATTGTCCATTGCTGCTTTAGTATAAGTCAAAATGAGCTCAAATTTAAACTGCAGCTACATGGCAAGGAGTAGTTTAGCATATGTTCGGGTTTTTTTTTTGAAATTTTTCTTTCAGCCGATTTATACCGATTATGCAAATTAGGCATATTTTGATAAAAGATCACATTTAAATCTTCTCCTCTGAAACCGCTGAACCAAATTTGTGTCTGGTGGTCCCGCCCTCTGACCAAGATGGCTGCACAGCTGTACTTAGTTTAACATAGGACCCTATGGGAAATTCACATAAAAACCATCTTGTCTGGAACCAGTAGCTCAATTAAAACCAAACTTTGATGGAATAGTCATTGGATGGTCCTCTTCCAAAATGGTGTCCGGCAGTTGCGCTCTCCCGCCAAGATGGCCGCCACAGTGCAGTTGCATTGTTATTGAAAGCAGCTTTGATCCAGGTGAGCGATTACAGGCTCCTGGGAGCCTCTGGTTTTATTTACTTTTATTTAAATTTCATGTTTTACTGACTTTGTTAAATTTATGTTAAGTTTTCGTGATTAGGTCAGTTTCACTGAATTGCCATAAAACCTAGCTTCGCCATATTTGGTCCACACATTGATGATGGAGGGCACATATTTATGTACATGTTTATGTCATGATCACCTAAACTTATTTACAGTTTATGTTCATGTTTCAGTTGATGGTATATTTTATTTTCTGACAAAATTTCACACACGTTTTGCAGGGGGCAGGCGGGACATAGATCTGTGCCTACACTTCTTTGATTTAATTGTGTGTGTTATTTTAAGTCCAGCTGGTTATTGAATGAATTAAGAATTTTGAAAGTAGCTATATATGCAGGTCAAGTTTGCTCTGGCAATTTCCTTTCAAAAGGCAACATTTTGGCTATCATCTCTGGTGAGCGACCACATGCTCTCCTAAGCCTATTTTTTCATTATACATAAGTCATTAGTCTAGGCAAAAAATATTCTTTGACAGTCTAATATTGAATTGAATAAGATTGGAATATAATAAAAACATCAAATTCCATCATTCAAATTAGACATATGTAAACATCCATGACTTAAGAAAGAGGTCATTTTCTGCAGCACTCACACCTTGTTATTCAGTCTTTACGCTTAACTTTTTACCTTGCAAGCCCACCGGGCCTGTAAGTTCAATTATTTACAGGCCCACCATCAATTCTACAGGCCTGAATTTAAAAACTACATTAATGACCATTAATTCAAACCACCAAAACTCAAAACATGATGATGTACCAAATATTATGTAGACATGTCAATTATGCATTAGGTAAGACCAGAATGCAAGTATAAAAAAAAACAAAAAGACACTTTATTTTGGATTCATGTTTATATTAATCTCCTGAAAATTCTAAAATCATATTGTCAATAGCATCCTCAGTATATTCCATATCATCACTGTCCACCTCCTCCTCCTCCTCCTCATCATCACAACCAATATTGTTATAAGATTCTTATAACAAAAACTTGTGGTGTCATCATTGTGTGTGACATACAATGTATAATTTGGTGATAATTTTTAATATGTACCCCCCCCCCCCATTTTTTAAATATCACTATGCTTTGAATTAATACCACACAAAATGCAAAAAGTCATATTTGTGTAGCCTTCAGCAGAAGAAATATGCATATGCCAATTTGCTCAACGGTCCAACTATATATAGATACAGTATCTAGGGAATGCAAATATAGCACGAACGTATATTGACACGGACAGTCATAAACTGAAGCAAGTAAAGATTGTAATTATTATTTGTCAGACCTCAAATCAGAGTGCAACAATGGAACAAAACTACTGTAGTTCAAAGTCTATTTTCTAACTGCAGAGGTATTAACGTAGACACAGGTCTGTCAGCAACAGTTCTATAAATAGATCGCAATTAATAAAAAAAATACCGATCGGATTTGGAAGCGGATCGAAAAAAATCTGAAATGTCTCCGTGCATTTCAACGAATTTTGAATGACCAACCTTCTCAAATATGAACATATTATATATGAGAACTCAGACTTTATGTCACAGGATTGAGAAAAAAATTAATCAAAAGTTTGTTAGCTTCGATGAACATTTCCCGTAGCACAGTGTGCGCCCCCTTTCTCGTGGTGCCATTTTTATTTGATATTGAACGAAATTAAAGTTTCTTTAAACCGAAATGGATTACTTTTCAAGAAAGTCACTTTCAAAATACTTAATACCATAGAATTCCATAAACACAATGTCGATATTTTCATAAATGGCACGTGGCAAAAATACGCGGACAACATAGGGTGACTCTTCAAAATTACAAGGCTACTTGAACTTCGCTTTTGACCAACGAGAAATCGAAGTCAACCTTCACAAGGCAACTACTTCGCCCTCTAACGTGAGCCCTGCTTCTCGTCCTTTTTTAAAACCTACATGATGGTAAAAATATCAACCAATCAAATTGCAAAAAACAGACACACCTAAATCTATTTCGAATATCGGAAATTCTTAAAAGGACTTGTTTGCGACCTTGTTTGCCTACCCATTTTTTGCATCGATTCGGCAGCAACTGAAAACGGAGAACAAAACACTAAATATCTTATGAAATCAACTTATGAAACTATATGACTTTTTTTTCACAGGCCCGTCGGACTTGTGGAACTACTCATTTTATAAGCCCGTGTACAATTTTACACGCCACAGGCTTCGGACTACCGCCTAATTTCGAAGACTGGTTATTTCAAAATAGAAGGGGCAGATAACTTTGAATTTTAGTTTTTCAAGGAATAACTTGATTGAGTTCAAGATCACAATAACCGACTGCAGCTGAATAATTTCTGTATAGATAAAGTAGACTTGTATCATGTTTATACTTCTAATCAGATAAATCAATGTTGTGAGTTCGAATCCCACTCAGGTGAGGTGTACTTTATACAAAATTATGTGAAAGAGTTTTGTCAGTGACTTGCGGCAGGTCCATGGTTTTCACGGGGTTCCTCCACCAATAAAACTCACCGCCACGCTATAACTGAAATATTGTGGAAGTGGCATTAAACACCATAACCGAAACACTCTAATCAGATAATCATTTGTTATTGAGTTGTACAAATGTATTTTTTGTTTTTCAGATTGCTGCACATGGCTGACTCCGGCAACATGTCAAAAGACAGTGATCAGAACTTTTCAGACCTGTCAGATGAAAAGAAATGTATCGATGAAGATGTTAGTATTTGATTCGATTGATAAAAATAAATCTGATTAAAATCAGCTGTTATAATATGATACGCTTCCCCGTAACATCAGGGCCGTCATGGTCATGATTGTATGGTAGTTAGATTTAAAACTAACTACATGTATGCAATCAGTACCTATCACCACTAAAGTTGTGAGTTTAAATCCCACTCGGGCAGGGTGTACTCGATACAACATTATGTGATAAAGTTGGTCAGTGACTTGTGGTTTTCTCCGGGTACTCCTGTTTCCTCCACTAATAAAACTGACCGCTACGATCTAACTGAAATATTGTTGAAAGTGGCATTAAACACCATAACCCTAATCCAGGCCTCGACATTAACGTTTGTCTGATTGTCCGGTACCAGTGAAAACTGACGTCGGACAAGTAGATCTTGTATTACGGTTGTCCGACGGGACAAGTGAAAAAATCAGAGATTCCCAAACGTGCCGGTACGACAGACAAATCTATTTCCACTGGTATAAAATACTGGGTTTGTTGTATAAAAGAGTCCTGTTTGATCTCCAATTTGTCCATAATTTATTTTGATTAAAACTAAAGAGAAACATCAGATCAAAACTCTTTTATTGCATTTATCGTTCCTCCACATGAAGTTCAAGGACATTGACAAAATTAAAGTCGCAACCTCAGAAAACGCTTTAATGAATGGAAATATCAATATTTGAAATATAAGAACAAGAATCACTCCGGAACGGACACGTAAATATTATCGGATATCAATTTGGCACCAAATTTAAACTTGTCTTTTGTGCAAAATATGATAGAGGACTTGATTTAGGCTTTTGGAAAATATTGAAACCTTTGAAATGGACAAATATTACAAGCTTTTTCCTGATCTGGTTGAAAAGATCCACTAAAATTTTTATTTCTCTGTGAATTTAAATAAAATACTTTGCTTTAATTATATCACTTGTTTCTGGTAAAAAAAATATACCTAGATACTGGTATATATAGTATCTAGGTATACTTTTTTTGACCAGAAACAAGGATTTATATAACACAAATATGATTTATTACTATTTGTGTGGTATTGGATCACAACACAGTAATATTTCAAAAGGAAAAAGGGGGGGGGGGTACATATAAAAATCACTGATATGCAAGACTCCAATCAAGGTAGACAGAAATAAAAATGTGACATTGAATATATGTCCTTAAGGTAGTTATGAATAAAAAAAACCCAGAACAAATCAGTTCAGGCGGCTTTAACTATTTACTAAATTTGGACAGGGTAACGTCAGAGGGGTCGCAAAACAATGTTTCGATTAATCGCAATTGTCTTCTCCTAGAAGTCTCCCACTTCTTCCTGTGAGCTCTCTGAAAGAGAAGTCACTTCTCCCTCTAATTTGAAAGTAGTGGGAGCCCTGGATAATTATTCTCTAGTTTTTGTAATTTTTATTAATTTTTTCAGACAACTAAAAGATTGAGTCGGACAAATCCTTTTTTTAGTTAGTTGCCCCAAGGGACAAGTTGAAAAATATGTTAATGTAGAGGCCTGTAATCCTCCCCTAACATCTAACAAAACCCTATTACAGCATTCATTAACACTGCCAAGGGTGAATAGGAGGGGAAGTGGATCGTTACCCTTAGCTAGCAAAGATGGCTATACACTATATCTAACAATTCCCATTTGTGGGTCATGTCAGGTAATCTTTCATTTATCTTTGACCGTTCAATCACATGCAACACAGTAAAATGTATTGACCAATCAGACAACAGCTCTCGGCATGTTCTCTGTTATTAACACTTCAAGATTTTGGTAGGCTCATCTTTGATTGCTTGTTGAAATATGACCCCTGATGTGGCCCTATGCAGGATGTCATTGGGTGTTATTGTATAGCTAACGGAAGATCCAAGCATCTTATTTCAATTACAGGTAGATTGTTAGCAATATGAATTATGGCATCTCTTTGAAATGACATGGTACTCCATGAAATTAACCCCTATTTCTTTTTTTACCCCCGCCACTAGGTGTCGGGAGCATTCAGTTTTACCCATATCCGAAATACTTCCTTTTGTATGTCCTACATTTGATTTTCTCTCAATAACTTGAGTTGCCCTTAAAAAAAGGAAGGCCATGTTTGATTTCGGACTATATACCACTTTTTCCATTCTGGAGTTGTGCCCTTGTTTATGTCAGCTGGAACCGGAGTCATCAATGTCCTGTGGACACATTCTTCAATTTAATTTTGGGTAAATTCAATGGAGATATACATGGCAGTAAGACTAACAATAAAAAAAAAAAGACAGAAGAAATGCCAGATTTTAAAATTATTATTTTCACAATAGCACCCAAATTAACTATGTTAACATATTGCAAATTATTTTGACAGACTGCAAAAGCAAGTGCCTTATTAAAAAAGATATTAACAGACAAACAACAGGTTGATGAAATTAAACAAAAAGGAAGGGAAGAAAGGGCTCGTCAAAGAGAAGAAAAGAAACAACAAGAATCTGAATTAAAGGACGAAGAAGACTTCTACATTCAAGGGTTATCTGCCATGGTAAATAATTTACACAAGTATTCTGATTTAGAGGAATTGTCCTGTTTGAAATTTGCCCATTAATGTGAGAAAATTAGATAAACCATACTATTTATCTAAAGTCTCATATGATTATTAAATCTGATGATTTCAGTTTAAAAGCAATAATTCCGTTATATTTTTAAGACTCAAACTCTGTGTATTGTTATGTATACAGACCAAACATAACCTTAAGTGCACATAAAGTTCGCAGAATGCACTTCTGTTATTTAAGCACACAGTCGTACTAACTTTTATGTATGCATCGTTGATCTCTGTTCACTTTTTTGCTAACATTAATATTAACGAGATTGTAAATCATGTCAACAGAACTATTTTGTTTACTTTCTTTGATAACTTTAAGAATTAAACCAAATTTAAGTGAAGAAATTGCATTGAATTTTGAAGCACTGAGACAAAAAAAATCAATTCAAAACAAAAAAAGCAAAAAAAACCACAAGTTTGGCTAGTTGGAGTCATGTCCTTTTTTATGATGATCAAATATCACAATAAACTTATTCTGACAAGTTTTACGTTTTGATTTTCATGTTCAGTCATCTTGTATACAATTTATTTAATATTTTAATAATATATTAAAAAATCTCCTAATGGCTTTTGTGTTTGACCTGTGTTGAATTATTTTGAAAAGTTTAGTTTAAACATATTTTATTAATTAATAAATATAGTACAATATGATAAATTTCAATATGATACAATACAAATAATTAAAGGGATTCGAAAACAAGTTTAGAAAAACTTATATTAATTCGTTTCCCTTGAAAAGTTTGAAATCAGATTGTTTACATTTTACTTTTATGTGCACGTAAAAAGCTAACAAATTTCTATTTCTGTCCATTTAGTTAATTAACACTAACAACCATTCTTTTTGTTGATTCTATCATGATGTTCATATTAACATGGAGGCAGACAAAAAATATAATTAATGTTAGCTTTTTTGGCTACTAGAAAAAATGTGTTTACATACGGTTAATATAAAAAGGCAGCATAATTCACAAGTTTACAGGTTAGGTTTGTATTCACGCATTTGTAAGTGATAATTTTTGGTTAAATTTGAGGATGTGTTTAGTGAAATTAAATTAATCTCATGTGGTTTTTTTTGGTTGCTTTCAGTCTATTTCTCTACAGAATCCAGAACAAAGTCGTGGGTAAGTCTAATCAATGCAAGGCAGTGCAACAATATAATCACTCTTTAACACTGTACCATTTAATGAATGGGTAAGTCTAATCACTGTAAGACTGTACCATTTAATGAATGGGTAAATCTTATCATTGTGTAAGACTGTACCATTTAATGAATGGGTAAATCTTATCATTGTGTAAGACTGTACCATTTAATGAATGGGTAAATCTTATCATTGTGTAAGACGATACTACTTAATCAATGGGTAAGTCTAATCACAATGTAAGAACAAATCATGTAATTCTAGAACAAATGAATCCATCAGGGTCTACAGGGTCAGAATCATGAGGTTCCAAAGTTTAATATAGCCTGTTATAGCGAAACTTGGAAATAAAATGAACGACCCCGAGTATTTATATCTCCCCTTCAGCAATTGGAATCCAAAATATTTGAATTTCAACCTTGGTAGATATAACTGACCTATTAGTTTTTGATAAAGTTCATAACAACCATACATTTCTGAAAGCAGAAGAACAATAAATGTGACATGGGACCGTTGGATAGAAGAACAATAAATGTGACATGGGACCGTTGGATAGAAGAACAATAAATGTGACATGGGAACGTTGGATTTCAAAATATAGTGAAACATGTCTAACCCAAACCCTGAATAAACCAGAATCCTGTATAAGCTGAACTTTAAATAGGGTCCTAATGGAGGAAAATTTTGTTACTTAACCTGTATAAATGGAACACCTGTCTAATCTGAACACAAAACTGATCCCAAAGGAGGTTTGGTCTAGATATGTTTCACTGTAGTTGAGTTTCAACTTATATAAATATTCTTGAAGACTCTTAGATGTTATTTTTTTAAAGTACCTAGCAACCATACGTTTCTAATGCAAGAAGATCAAAAGCTGTCACATGGAATAATTTGATTTCGTAATATCTGTATTCAAACTTTAGTAAATATTATGGAAGACTCTCAAACCTATTACTTTCTGGAAAATTACAAAACAATGGTACATTTCTTGAACCAGTAGAATAGCAGGTGTGATATTGAACAATTGGATTAAAAAAAAATTTGATTCCAACTTTAGTAAATATTCTGGACGAATCTCCGACCAATTAAATTTTGGAAATGTACCTAGCAACCATGCATTTGTGAAAACATAAAAACATTACCTGTGACATGAAAATTGGTGTTCAAAGTATTTATGTGATAAAGTTTGTCATTGATTTGTAACAGGTAGGTGGTTTTCTTCAGATACTCCAGTTTCCTCCACCAATAAAACTGATCGCCACAATATAACTAAACTGACATATTGTTTAAAGTGGAGTTAAGTATAATAAACCAACCAAAACCAACCAACCATCAAAGTATTTGAATTGAAACTTGGTTAATTTTTTGTAAGACTCTCAGACCTGTTATTTGGTGCACCTCAGAGAGATTTGTTTAACATTTGTGCACTAGATGTTTCTTTTATTATTAATAGGGTTTCTGGGGCCAAATGAAGGGTAGACATGTTTTAGTTTTAGTTGTTGGGAATATTCTCCATAAACATCTGATGTTGATTTAATTTTATTAACAGAACTGGTCTTGTGTATGATGAATTGATGCTCAAACATAGCAATGACTGGGACTCTAATTTTCCTGAGAAACCAGAGAGAATATCAGAGCCTTTCAAAAGATGTTGTGACCTTCGACTGGTGGAAAGATGTGTCAGAATTGAGGTATTGAAAATCAACAAATATAAAAAATTCCAGTTGATGTCTAATAATATGTTTGATTTGTTATAGAATATCATTGAACATGAAATCAGAGAAAAATCCCTGCATTAACCTTGAGTTAGAGGTCATATGGTGTTAAAGGCCAGTTTAAGACCATCTAGACCAGCTTTACATATTATTTTTCTCAGATAAGTGGTCACCTCACTAACACGTTAGTGGTCACTAAACGTATGTCCCATTGTATCAGTTTGGTATTTGTATTTAACCGTAACTTTTCATCCTAAACTTAAAAAAACTCCTCTTTAATTAATTTTTGAGGTGTACTCAATATCTGTTTGTAGTAATTTAGCTATTAAATAATCGAATTATTAACTAATTAACTGTACTATATTACTTAAAAACACCACAGCATTGGGGAATGGCCATTTTGTTTTCCAATTAATTATGAAACAATATGGACTGGATAATTTGTTTTATGCAGTAATTTTTTTCTTTGTCCTGATGATTACTGTTGAATAAAAGATTGACTGTACTTAATAGAATAAGAATAAGAATAAAAAAAAATTATTGCCAATTAAGGTCCCACAAGGGGCAAACAATTTAATACAATGATTGAAATGATTGGAGACATAAAAAGATACATGTAAACACACACACAAAAAAAACCCTGAAAAAAAAAAAACTCCCAGGAAAACATATTTATGTTCAGTGACTGCACGGCCAGATCAGAACCTATCAAATACCACCATAAAATATAATCAATTCACATATAATATAGCATGTATAATAACTATAATAATTCACCTAACCTAATGATATCTATAGGATCAGTTGTGTCCTCGCAGCAAAAAACATTCTTCAATAAAGCTACCTAATTTTTTTAAAACTTGTTCATGTTCATTGGTAAATAGCCAGACAAATTTTGATGATGTGTCCATGTATCTAAAATTTGGACACAAGTCAATAACTTTATCAAAAAATTTTACTCTAATATTTTCATATAAGGGATAGTCGACAATAAAATGTTTCTCATCTCCAATATCTCCCTCAGAACAATTTGTGCATTTTCTTTCTGATCTTATAATGTTCTTAATATGAAATGAAAAAGTGGAAAAGATAATGATTAAAAAATATTTTCAATTTCAGAAACAATATGGAACAGAGGATATGATTTTACTTCAACACACACAGGACCTGTTAGAGAAAGTGAAATCTACAAGTGAAATGAACATAGATGAATCCAAGTCTTTTAGTCAGCAGTACGATTCTGTTTACTGTAATCAGGCGAGCAGTAAAACAAATTGTGACGTTAATTTTATTATTTTCTTTTTTATGTTGTTTTAGAAATATGTTTTATTATCTTCCTCATAATGTTTTTAACAATATGCACCAGGGACAAACCAAATGGAGCTGTGATATTTAGGCAATGTTACATTACAGCAATATCAGTATAAATTAAAAAAAGTGGGGAAAACAAAATACCAGTTAAGCATGGAATCAAATTAACAAAGATTTGAAGCATCTGAATTCTGACTAAAAAACTGGAGTGTGAGGAGGTTAGCGTCTGTTTCATGTGTTGCATCCATTATGTTTTGTAATGACTTTGTTTTCGTAAAGAAATCAAAGTATAGATGAAAACATGTAAAATTATAGAATTATGTATGGATTTCTTTGGAAAAAGGTTTCCTCATTTTCTTCCAATCCATCATCTAACACTGTGACCATAGGGCATTGCATTTTCTGATTGTATGATATATGAAATGCATTTATGAAATATAGCTGTAAACTAGTTAATCTATGGAGTCTCTGGTTTCAAATGTTGGAAATACAAGATGGTGACCGGCAGAGACAGGACATGTGATATTGAAATACTGCCTGTCGTTCAATCAGTCTTGTCCCTGCCTCTTGTAAGCAGTCCAATGAGAAAACTTAAATTTTTACGTTATATTTTTAGTACAATAACATATGAAATCTAAGCATAGTAAATTTTCTCCTTTTCTTTTAATTTAACTGAATTTCTAATTTACCTATCACATGATAATTTATAATTTACCTATCACATGATAATTTATAATTTACCTATCACATGATAATTTATAATTTACCTATCACATGATAATTTATAATTTTATTTTACAGAACACATATGAGGCTGCTCTTGTAGCTTTAGGCAGTGTTGTAGAATTGATGGAACAAATATTAAAGAAGAAAATCACAAATGGGTTGGCTCTTATAAGGTACTACTTATTTCTTAGTTGCAGAAAGGGTTAAGATTAATATTAAATCTCTTTATAAGTTTTAAATTAGATTGAATGAGTGAGTGAGTGATTGTTGTTTAACGTAGAGTGGAAAATTTTGAATTTTATCGTTGTGAGAACAAGTTACCATACAATTAGATGAGATGACAATGAAGTCAGCTTTGTACTAGACCAGCATGAATTTTTATAGTGCTAGCTCCCTTAAACAACAGCCCAAGGTATGACATGTTGCTCCACTCGGATACATTATCCTGATTCTGAGACAACCAGTATTTCTCTTACTCTTTACTGCTGCATGGAGATGCAGTAAGAAATACAAATGGTCTTTTGTTTGACCTGACGAACTCTGCAACACATTATCTATTACACTTGTGGCAACCACACTAACCAATCAACATCAAAGCAGTTTATTAATGAATGAAAAAATTTAGTAGTGTATGAACTGTCAGAAAATAACCAGTCATGAAAAAATCTGACATTTAAAGATGCTGTGATCACCCTCTTATAAGGCCCCTTTCACATTTGGATTATGAACTGTTTATTTATTACATTGTAACAAAATACCACCTTTATTATTATGCCACTTTTCATTGCAAAAAAATAAAATAAATAAAACTGACTGCCATGATATATCTGAAATATTGTTGAAAGTGGCGTTAATAACCATAACCCTAACACCTCATTGCAAAAAAACATTTGCCTAAGAGACTGATTTCTGTGTTGTAAATATTTTTGTCAAACTTGTATTTATTTGACTATATTTTATATAATTTCAGACCTCCTGGCCACCATGCTATGAATGATCAACTCTGTGGATTCTGTATTTTTAACAATGTAGCCATTGCTGCTAAGCATGCTGTAGACCGCCTGGGTGTTAAAAAGTAGGTCTAGATTGTCTTAGATAGAGATTTATTTAATACAAATACATGTATATGTTTAGATTTTATACCCAGAAAAAAACAATGTGTTTTATAAACCTAACAAATTGAGTTCTTGAAAGAAACAGGAAGTAGAATTTCATTGGTGCAGTAATGTTAAAAGAGGATCATGGGAGAAAATTAATAGATACCGTTTAGCATAGCAATAGAGTGTTGTTTGATAAGATCTCTACTAAAAGGTGATTGAATAATGTCACAAATACGATGAAATCATGAATTATTTATATGGATTGCATTTGGAGCACGGAGGCCAGTAACAATGATTGTAACTTGAAAAAGCCCAAACCTCCTATATTATATTCTATTTTACTAAGAAGGTGGGCAACAAAGTTTTGTATCTAACTAATACAGAGCAGAAATGTTAAAAAGTGCACACTGTTACTCATAAAATATTATATTTTAAGAAAAATAAAGATTCCTTACCTTTATTAAAGCTTGACTCTGGAATATATTTTGAAGCATTTGAAGCACAATATCTGGCCAATGTAGTTTTTAAGTTGTAAAATTTATAATTTTTCCTCTTCAAAAAACAATTTTGTACTTATTGAAACAGACAAAATGTCATTACTTGCTTTAACAATCATCTGTGGAACATCAGTTTTAGTAAAAATTTAACATATACAACAGAACTTATTGATGTCAGATGTATTTTCTCCTCTGAAAAACAATTATGTTTATCCTGCTGAAATTTTAACTTTAAAAATATTAACCAATCAGAACACTGCTTTCAATTCTTGAAATGTAGCAAACTGCTACATTCAAAATTGACTGACAACTGTGACTACATTGGCTATATAATACTCTTCGGGTGCTTATTAATTTTTTTTTCTAGTCAAGTAAAGATGAGGAAACTTTACTTTGTGTATCAAATAAAATAATTTGTTCTTCCAGGGTATTAATTGTTGACTGGGATGTTCACCATGGGCAGGCCACTCAACAAATGTTTTATGATGACCCAAGGTAAGTTGACTTGGGTTGTGAATCGTGGTCAGGCCACTCAACACATGTTTTATGATGACCCAAGTTAAGTTGACTTGGGTTGTGCATCATGGTCAGGTCACTCAGCACATGTTTTATGATGACCCAAGGTAAGTTGACCAGGGGTGTACCTTAGGTCAGGCCACTCAAAACATCTTTTATGATGACCCAAGGCAAGTTGATTTGAGTTGTGCATCATGATAAGGCCACTTAACACATGTTTTATAATGATCCAGAGTAAAAGGACTTTTTCACATTTTATATTTTGCAGAAGTTATTTTTTTTTCCATAGCCATGGGGAACCCCTGGGTATAGAATTAGAGCTTAATTTCTCAATTACAGGGTACAACCCCTCTAAAATAGGCATACACTGATTGTACTGAGCAGATCTATTTCAATGTGCACAACTCGTCAAAAGAAGAGAACGTTAATAAGTGCCTTGTGTTTAGAGAGTGCCACACTCCTCGCAGTCGCACATTAAAAAACATATTGTATCAGTTCCTTATTAGTAAAGTTTGTTAGGAGTGCTTAAGTTGTAGGAAAAAATTTCCCAACCCTACTCATTATCTCCTCTTTGTATTGTGGCACTCAATCTATAGACACATCTCAGCTGACTACATGATTTATTGTTTGTAATCTTTTTCTTGTGGTGAATAACCTGTCTTATGTGAACTTCCAATGAATCACTGAAATAGGGTCACCTAAGTCAGGTCGTTGCTAAATACAGGCGTAATTAATATGAAATACACTGTGAAGAGAAATTAAAATTTAGGTCACACACATTATTACTTAATAGTAGTTGTCACTAACGAAAGTTTACCTGTATTTGAAATACTGCTCACTTGACATCAAGCAACAACCATCAATCAACCTCTTATACAAATTCTTAATTCAATATTTATTACTCAAATTGTACTGAATTATGCTGTGCAGTCATTTTCTAATTTTTTTTATTGAGAAGGCTTTTTCTTGTACACCTGAATATGAAGAATAAGTATGACTAAATACTTTATATGAAATAACTTGCAAACTTCAGTTAATGCTAACTCACAATCTAATTAAAATTAGATGTTTGTATTATCTTTTTTTAATTTGATTTTCTTTGGCAATACATGCACATCTAACAACATTTCATTTGGAGTCGTGTCATGTAACCTTTCATTCATCTTTGACCGTCCAATCATATGCAAGACAGGCAAATATATTTACCAATCAGACAACAGCTCTTGGCATGTGCACGGTTTTGATACCTAAAGATTTAGTATGCTCATTGCTGATTGGTTGGTTGAAATATGAACACTGACGTTATCTCATACAGTATGTCGTTAGATATTAATATTACCGAAGAAGAAGAATAAAAAAGAATACAACAAACATGCTAACTGATGAACTGAAAGGTATCTGTAAAGAATAGTACACAGGCTGAAAAAAATACAACAAACATGCTAACTGATGAACTGAAAGGTATCTGTAAAGAATAGTACACAGGATGAAAAAAATACAACAAACATGCTAACTGATGAACTGAAAGGAATCTGTAAAGAATAGTACACAGGATGAAAAAAATACAACAAACATGCTAACTGATGAACTGAAAGGAATCTGTAAAGAATAGTACACAGGATGAAAAAAATACAACAAACATGCTAACTGATGAACTGAAAGGAATCTGTAAAGAATAGTACACAGGATGAAAAAAATACAACAAACATGCTAACTGATGAACTGAAAGGAATCTGTAAAGAATAGTACACAGGATGAAAAAAATACAACAAACATGCTAACTGATGAACTGAAAGGAATCTGTAAAGAATAGTACACAGGATGAAAAAAATACAACAAACATGCTAACTGATGAACTGAAAGGAATCTGTAAAGAATAGTACACAGGATGAAAAAAATACAACAAACATGCTAACTGATGAACTGAAAGGAATCTGTAAAGAATAGTACACAGGATGAAAAAAATACAACAAACATGCTAACTGATGAACTGAAAGGAATCTGTAAAGAATAGTACACAGGATGAAAAAAATACAACAAACATGCTAACTGATGAACTGAAAGGAATCTGTAAAGAATAGTACACAGGATGAAAAAAATACAACAAACATGCTAACTGATGAACTGAAAGGAATCTGTAAAGAATAGTACACAGGATGAAAAAAATACAACAAACATGCTAACTGATGAACTGAAAGGAATCTGTAAAGAATAGTACACAGGATGAAAAAAATACAACAAACATGCTAACTGATGAACTGAAAGGAATCTGTAAAGAATAGTACACAGGATGAAAAAAATACAATCACAGTTTTCAAGTATACTAAATTGAATTATCGATTCCAATATTTTTCAGAGTGTTATATTTTTCAATTCATCGTTATGAGTATGGTAATTACTGGCCAAATCTACGGGAGTCAGACTATGACAACATAGGGCAAGATAAAGGACTTGGCTTCAATATAAATGTACCCTTGAATAAGGTAAAACAAATATATTTGAGTAAAAACAAACTGTAATCCATATATCTGATCAAATAATTTAATTTGATGTGAATAGTGCAATCTGATTGGCTGATCCGCATGGAACAACATTGGTTATACTTGATAACCTAGGTTGGTATTGGGACGTCGCCAACATATTCATTCGCCAATGACAAATCAAATAGTCCCATTAAATAATCGTAATTAAAATCAAGAAATCATTAAATTCTGTTGTAAAAATTAAATTATAAGGAATATGTTAAATTTTTGAAAATTGTATAACCTGGTTTGGAACAGTTTACACTTTTCATAAACCACTTCGCGGTTTATTAAGCGTTCATGACCCCAAACCAGGTTATATCGTTTAACCTGTTCCAAAATTGAACATATTCCTTAAATATAGATTTGTGATGAATTTTCTTTTTTTATTCTACTTTATTACTGTGTGTTTAAAATACATGATCATTATAGAAATCCATTACTAACAGGTCAAAATTTGTACATCTTATTAAATGATTGTCTTAGGTGAAGAATACAAAAGACATTGCTGTTTTTACATATAAATATGATATACAGTACTTACTTTTTTGCTATTTTTCATCAGACATTTGTATGACAGAGAGTGATTGCATGTCATATGTCATCATTTTTAGCTCGACTAGCCAAAGGATTTGTGAGCTTTGTCATCACTTGTTGTCCTTCTGTCGTACGTTGTAAGCTTTCACATTTAAATCTTCTCAGAACACGTTGAACCAAATTAAACCAAATTAAACCAAATTTGGCTTGGATAGTCCTTGAAGGGTCCCCTTTCAAAATTATGTCTGATAGCCCCGCCACCCCATTCAGGATGGTTGCCATACTGAAAATAGAAATTTCTTTAATTGTTTATTGCTGTTTTATTACAAGTCAACACAAACTCAAATTTTAGCTGCGTATATCTTTCAGGTTTTTCTGTCAATATTTTGTTCAGCCAATTAATACCTATTGGGCATATTATGAGAACAGAAATCACATCAAGATCTTCTGCTCAGAAATTGGAAGTGAAATGATCTTTGGTTGGCCCACTTTCAATTTTTTTTGTGACACCCCCATTTTTTATAAACTTTAGAAGTCAAATTGAAAACCAGTTGAGCAATTACAGGCTCCCAATTACAGACTGCTGGGAGCCTGTACTTCATAAAATTTTTGTCTTTACAGACAGGTATGACAGATAGTGATTACCTGACCATTTTTCATCAGATTTTGTTACCTGTAGCTTATCAGGTAAGTAAAACTTTTGTGATTTTGTAGCTATTGCTTTTTACTTCTCACCCCAAATCTTTTGACACAAAAAGAAGTCTACCACATATGCAGATGGAAATGCAAGGCCTGGCTTGGGACAGGCACAAAAATGTGGCAGGTTTAATTAAAAATCTGCACAAACATCTAACAACTATTCTTTTTTTTCAAGTTCTGTCCTTGTTTACCTTTAATTTACTGGAAAGATCAGAGAACATGTCACATAAGTTACCACATGTTATACTGTTCATCTAACAAACTGTGTCACAGTAGTATGGAAGTAGACAATAGAAAATGTACCTGAATATGACTTACGTCCATTATTATTTTTATAACTATTTAAGGTGGATGACTGTATCTACATGATCACTCAACTGATATTTGAAATTAATGTTGTACTTGCAAGAAGTAGTAATGCATCAAAGATGTAATTACTGGAAAATTAAAACTTTCCACAATCCATAGCAACAAATATATTTGATAGTATGTTGAAATTATACATTATTGCAAAACAGTCAGAGACAGCATGACAAATTCATTGTGATATATGTGTCACTCTTCTTAGTGATACTGATATATTTTTTGCTCAAACCACATAAGTGGTGTAATGGTTAGTGTGCAGGCCCTAAGTGTGGTAGATCGTGGGTTTGAGCTCGGTCGTGCCAATCCAAAGACTATAATATTGGCATTTGCTGCTTCTCTGCTAAGCATGCAGCTTTAAAAAGTAAGAGCAAAGACTGGTTGTCTCGGAATGAGGATAACATGTCTGAGTGGAGCGACATGTTTACCCACACACTGTTGTTTCAGTGAGTTAGCACTATAAAAATCCAACTCAGCATGTTGGTTTAGTACAAAGCAGACCTCATCATCAAGTCATTGAAAATTAACTTGTTCTCGTCATGATACAGCTAAAAAATGAAACAACAATCACTCACTCATTATTTAGTATTATTCAGGCAGTGTGTTAATACATATTACAATAGCTTTATAAGGTACTAACTATTTTCAGTTTTGTCCAGACTTAGTTTTAGTATCAGCAGGTTATGATTGTGCTATAGGATGTCCTGAGGTATACTGTTTGGTTTGTGGAGGTCTTGTTTTGACGTGATAACTTCTTATGTCAATTTCTAGTGTGTATCAAATTCATTGTGTTTCTGTTATAGAACAAATTTTCTCAAAAGTATGACCATTATTACTGAATTCAAAAATTTCAAAAAATGTCAGATGACATCATTGGTTAAAATATCATATTATGGAACAGAATATATTGTATATAGTGCTTAAATATTAAAATTATCATGAATACATGTATGTAAATGTAGGTAAAAAATTATGGTCACAATATCTGCATAAATATTACACTAGTGATAGACCAAGAAGTTATCATACTTATGTTCATTACTTACAGAAGTGTCTTATAGGTCTATATATTATATATTATTGCCATCAAAACATTAGAATATACAGTCTAGTCCATTTATAATGAAATTTTAGGGAGACATGACATCTTTTCATTATAACAAACTTCATTATAGATATATACTCAAGGGATTTTATTGTGCATCGTAGTCGTGATCATATGGTAGTTGGATTTAAAACTGACTGTGCAATCAACCACTAAAGTTGTGAGTTCGAACCCCGTTCATGGCGAGGTGTACTCTATGCAACATTATGTGATAAAGTTTTTCAGTGACTTGTGGCAGGTCGGTGGTTTTCTTCGGGTACTCCAGTTTCCTCCACCAATAAAACTGACCGCCACAATATAACTGAAATATTGTTGAAAGTGGCGTGAAACAAATTTACCCTAACCCTATCATTATAATTGGAGTGGACTGTATTTCAATATTAATTTGTGTGCTTTAATCATAACTATAAGAATGGCTTCTATTCCTATACATCTTATTTTGTTGTTTTTTTGTATATTTATATATTATTAACAGCATGTTCTATATTTTATTAACTTATTCATTACCAGTTTTGTCCTGACCTAGTTTTAGTGTCGTCTGGTTATGACGCTGCTATTGGGGACCATAAGGTACTTATGATTCAGCACAAGTCCTTACTATTTGTCATTTTACTGAGCCAAAACAATTGTTAGATAAAAAAAAAAACTACTTGAAATTTTAGAAAATTCAGCATGATTTATCTCCCCTTTGAATATTATAGCACCATGAAGAAAGGGAAAAAATTAAACAATATGATATATCTAGAATATTGTTGAAAGTGACATTAAACACTGATAATTCAATCCACTTGTCATTTTGAATATTATTGTTCAAGTTTTACTTCTTTGTGTTGAAATACAATTCATCAGTATATGTAGTACATTTTTTTTTGTTATACCCTATAGAACAAATTATTAGAATTGATTATTTTTAGACATGTTGATTGATTTTGGGTAACATTCTGCCATTAAAATGTAATCCTGTTTTGGAATTAAATTTGTGCTATGCTAAAATTTACAAGGGACAAGCAATTACATGTACAGTGTTGTTATTGTAGGGGTCAAAGTTCATTCTTTATACTACATGAATTGAATTAATACGGTTGTTTCGAATCATTTCCATTCTGTCAAAAGTTTTGTTATTTTCGTCTGCCAGACCACGTGATTTTGATGGAATGTTAGGCACTGGACTTCCAGTGTCAATGTACATAATGAAAAGTCCAATCGATATGCGGCGTTTCAACGTTCCTCAACTTAAAGTATTCTTAGCATTTTCTGTAAAAGACAGATATCAATTAAATTATTATCCCCTCGCCAACGAAGTTGCGAAGGGATATAGTAACGCTACCGTCCGTCCGTCCTTCCGTAACATCCTTGTGACCACTCTAGAATCAACATCCTGCAATGGATTTTGACCAAACTTGGTACATACTTAATCTTTAGGGGAGTCTGGAACCCTATTGATTTGCAAGGTCAAAGGTCAAGGTCACTGGGTCAAAATTTTACCGTGTAACATCCTTGTGAACACTCTAGAATCAACATCCTTCAATGGATTTTGACCAAACTTGGTACATACTTAATCCTTAGGAGAGTCTGGAACCCTATTGATTTTCAAGGTCATAGGTCAAAGGTCAATGTCACTGGGTCAAATTTTACCGTGTAACATCCTTGTGAACACTCTAGACTCAACATCCTTCAATGGATTTTGACCAAACTTGGTACATACTTAGTCCTTAGGAGAGTCTGGAAACCTATTGATTTTCAAGGTCATAGGTCAAAGGTCAATGTCACTGGGTCAAATTTTTACCGTGTAACATTCTTGTGAACACTCTAGACTCAACATCCTTCAATGGATTTTGACCAAACTTGGTACATACTTAGTCCTTAGGAGAGTCTGGAACCCTATTGATTTTCAAGGTCATAGGTCAAAGATTAAGGTCACAGGGTCTAATTTTTACCCTGTAACATCCTTGTGAACACTAAAAAAAGGTGTGTTATACAGCAACAACTATTCAGGGTAATTAGTGTTTTAAAGATAAAAGGGCAATTAATAATTTATCTGTTTCTTGTCACCATATGCCTTGTTTTGCGGAAGGATGTTTCCCCCCTTTATTATCCCCTCGCCAACAAAGTTGCAAAGGGATATAGAAACACTACCGTCCGTCCGTCCTTCCGTAGCATTAGTCAAAGGTCAAGGTCACATGGTCAAATTTTTAGGCAAGGGATATGCCACGCTTTGCGTTGCCCTTGTTTTATTTGTATCAAAGATTTCAATGAACAGGCAATTATTTCTTTAGAATTAAATTTGTTTTCTTCATTTATTTAGTGCTGTCAGCACCGTGAAAGGAAAATGATCAGTCTTGATATATTTCTGTTATCAGACAGACAGTGGGGTAGTGAACACCAGTATTTATTCAACCGTTTTCTTGGCGTATTCATATTACAATTACTTATAATCTACCGTATCTACGACTATGTTGACGTTGTCACAGAAATATCGTAAACACCGGAAGTCGTCTGCTTAACATTTCAGACGGCAAGACACGAAAAAAACGGAACATGGTCGGAATTGACATGATTCGAAACCGTATTAGATTTTGATTCTCTATATAATATAACAGTATAGTATTGATATATACTGGTAGTTATCTTCTGTTATATTACTTAAATTGTTAAATATTAAGCTCTTCAGATATGATAAGATATCCTCCTCTGACAATAAGTCGGTCAGTCATTGGATAATGTTTGATTATTTTTTTCATGTTTGAAAAGTAAACATTTTTTTCTTTTTAATTATGTTCCTCATCTATTCTTGCTCACATGTGTAAAGTTCCATGGAAAAAAGATCGATAATAATTACATACAGACCCATATTTGTTTACCCTCCCTTTTCCAAATGGCGTCGTATGACATCACATAAAGTCGGTCAAAGTTCAATAAAGCACATGATTTTGTCATAGGCCAACCAAACTTAAAAAGTAAACCAGATTGAGAAAGTACAGTATTTTAGCTTTTTCAGTGTAATTGATTTGTCTGAAAAATTTCAAAAGATGTTTTTTTTAAATAGTTTGAAATTGAAGTATTAAAAATTAATTATTTGATGCAAATATTAAACTTGCTTACCCACATAAAAAGTATTTAATCCAGTGAATTTGGTGTTTTTGCTTTTGTCAATACAATCTATTAGACCGACATATTTTGGTAAAACAATTAATGACTGATTTCAATTTATTTTAATCACATTTATTATCACAGAGTGGTAACAATACAGTTTTGTTGATGCTATTTGTAATAATGACAGGTTTTTTTTACCCAGACAATCTCATTTTTCTGTCTGGTTTAATTTAATTCTCTGTTCAATTTATGCTATAAATTTTGATTATTGCTGTTAAATTAATTCTTTTTCTATCTTCTCTGTGAATTTCATTCATTACCCCAAGAAGTAAGGGGTATATTTGGTATTAAAGCAGCAGTGGAAATGCAAAATAATCTGCCATTTTGTGACTAATGGAGAGTACTTGCATGTATTTTCCCGGTAAAATCGGCCATTTTCTAGAAAATGGTGGAATCTGAATGATCAATCATCATATTTTCAAAGTATTTTAAAATACAATTTGCTTGGCCTACATTCCAGAAACGGTCATGAACTGTGATGTCGATTATGTCAACAAACCAGAAAAATACAAATGTTTGGGGAATACCATCGATGGAAACATATTTAACAAGCATAATGATCAGGAAAAAAAGACATTAGTAAAAAGGATCTTTTTTACTTGCATGGAATTTATTCAATTCAAACTTCTCTGTTTTAATCTCATCTTGTAATTTTGACGTTGAAAAGTATTCCCTCTGTGTTTATGTACGCTATGAATATACAGAATGACGTCATTGGTCTCGTGCTGCGCGAGAATTGTAAATCAAAACAAATGACCGACATTATTGCATGACCGAGCAGATGTCACGGTAGGATATATATATATAAGATTTTTGGAGAATTTAAAATGGCTCAAATTGCCATAAGTGTCCTAGACTTGTAATGGACAAGCAATCTTTCTTAACAAGTCTCAATATATAGTGAGAATATATAGTAACTTAATATCTTGCTTATCTTTTCATTTAATCATCGCTTAGAGATTCATTATTATCTGGTACATTCTTGTGTTTTTTTGTCTTGTTTTTTGTTTTTATTGGCTTTTTTTTTTATTAGTTCACCTGGACCAAGGGTCCAGGTGAACTATTGCCATCACTTGGCGTCCGTCGTCTGTAAACTTTTCACATTTCAAGCTTCTTCTCCGAAACCACTGGGCCAATTTGAACCAAACTTAGCAGGAATGTTCCTTGGGTGGTCCTCTACAAAGTTACTGTTTTTCGTTCCAGTCGGATATTCAACATGGCTGCCAGGGCCAATAATATGCTCTGATTGACTGAAATTTCAAAGATCTTCTTCTCTGAAACTAATGAACTGACTGAACCCAAACTGTTAAAGAATGATCATTGGAATGTCCTTTACCAATTTACTGTTTTTTATGCCGATCGAAAATCCAAGATGGCCACCACCGCAGGACATAGATTAACATTGGACCCTATGGGAAAATGTTCAAATGCCTTCTTCTCAGAAACTACAAATATTATTAAAGCCAAACTGTACATGAATGTTCATTGGATGGTCTTCTACAAACTTTACGTTTTTTGTTCCGATATGAAATTCAAAATAGCGGCTACAGCAGGACTTAGTTTAACATTGGACCCTATGGGAAAAATGTTTCAAAACGCTTCTTCTCTGAAACCGCTTGGATAATTGAAACCAAACTGCCCAGGAATGATCATTGGAAGGTCCTCTACAAATTTTCTGTTTTTTATGCCGATCGGAAATCCAAGATGGCCACCACCGCAGGACATAGATTAACATTGGACCCTATGGGAAAATGTTCGAATGCCTTCTTCTCAGAAACTACAAATATGATTAAAGCCAAACTGTACATGAATGTTCATTGGATGGTCCTCTACAAACTTGACGTTTTTTGTTCTGATATGAAATTCAAAATGGTGGCTACGCAGGACTTAGTTTAACATTGGACCCTGTGGGAAAAATGTTTCAAAACGCTTCTTCTCTGAAACCACTTGGGTAATTGAAACCAAACTGCCCAGGAATGATCATTGGAAGGTCCTCTACAAAGTGTGTATTTTTTATGCCGATCGGAAATCCAAGATGGCCACCACCGCAGGACATAGATTAACATTGGACCCTATGGGAAAATGTTCAAATGCCTTCTTCTCAGAAACTACAAATATGATTAAAGCCAAACTGTACATGAATGTTCATTGGATGGTCCTCTACAAACTTGACGTTTTTTGTTCTGATATGAAATTCAAAATGGCAGCTACGGCAGGACTTAGTTTAACATTGGACCCTATGGGAAAAATGTTTCAAAACGCTTCTTCTCTGAAACCACTTGGACAGTTGAAACCAAACTGCCCAGGAATGATCATTGGAAGATCCTCTGTTTTTTATGCCGATCGGAAATTCAAGATGGCTGCCACCACAGGTCATAGTATTAACACAGGACCATATGGGGAAAATACAGAAATATATTCTTCTCTGAAGCTATTGCATTGATTGAACCTAAACTGTGCATCAATCATTGGAAGGTCCTTTACAAACTTTGTGTTTTTTATGTTGATCGTAATTCCAAGATGACTACCACTGCAGGACATAGTTTTTACATAGGACCAATTGGGTCTTTTTATAACCAGGTGAACGATACAGGCTCTTGAGAGCCTCTGGTTAATGTATAGGTTATCTTTTAAAAATACTTGTATTTTAGCACAAAACTGAAAACATCAATAATTGTTTTCAGACATTTGTATTGTTTTTTGATCACCAGTCTTGTTATTGAAAATTTATTTTAACCTATAGAAGATAAAAGATAAATTATGAATACTCTGTATAAAATATTAATCATCTTTAATATTGCATATGATTTTAATGGTTTTCTCCTGGAACTCTGGTTTCCCCCACCAATAAAACTGACCAACACGATATAGCTGAAATATTGTTGAACGTGGCATTAAACACCATAATCCCCTGATTTTAATCAACAATTTCTTGGGATGATTATGGTTTCCTGTATGCAAAAAACAAAAAAAAAGCAATTAAAGCTTGATTTTATATAGTTTTACCATAAATGTTAGTGTGTACAATTTTATGAATGAGTTCATTCTTACAACTCACTTACAAACTGAATAAAGTCATCAGTACTTTGTGAATGCCAAACCAGATTTGTGTTAATAAATGCATACAAAATAATGTTCAATTCTTAATTGCAAATTGCAAGTCTCAAATGAAAATGAACGCTGTTTATATGCAAAGATTATATAAAACAGAAAGCAATATGATCGATTTTATAAACTTTGTGTTGCCTTCCAATGAAATTGCAGCAACCTGTTACATATAAATTAACATGGAATTATTGCTCACTTCTATGATTAATTATTCAGACATTTGTCAAAACTTTTTAGGGAGAAATGATGGTATCACCTCCAGCATTTGGTCACATGACACATCACCTGATGTCACTAGCTGATGGTAGAGTATGTGTCTGTTTAGAGGTAAGACTGAAATCATTGATATATATATCCTCTGAAAACTGATTTTTAAATAAAAATAAAATTCAGAATTAATTTATCTTTTACAAAGCAAAATCATTCCAGTGTACATAATGTTACTACAAATTGATTTTTATATATTGGAGTTGGTCTATCGCCAACTGACAGGCCAGAAAAACATTACAAGTGTGAATAATTGAACCATGTCATTAAACACTGCATGTATTGTTTAACATTTTATATGCTTTTAAAATAGATACTAATATAATTATTCCAATTTCAAATGCTCTAATCCATAGTCTCGTCCCACTGACACCTTTCACCTACATAATTTATCGTTGATAAACGTTTTTTCATGATGAATATAGCTGAAATACGACTCACTTGACATTAAACAACAATCAGTCAATCAATCAATCAAGTGCTCAACTGGACAAATTACACAGCTGAGTTGGCAATACAAAGAATGTTTGTGTATTTTAGGGTGGTTATTGTATAAAATCATTAACAGAATCATTAGCATTGACATTGAAGGCATTACTTGGAGATCCTAGTCCCTTATTACCACAGAATAAGGAACCATCAGACAGGTATGTATACCTCACAATCCTTGTACTATAAATAGAATGAGGTATGTAGACATTAAAAATGTGAAATAAGCTTATTTTATGCATGAATGTGTAGGTGCAATTGTTTGTATCATGTCTTGTCATTTGTGTTAAGTGCATCACTACATGACACTATTCATCTCATAGTGATATGCCATACACAACTGACTCAATATGATACAAACAGTTATGCCAACACATTTAGGCATATATATGTGTATGTATCATAATATCTACACTCAATAGGTTTTCCTTGTTTTCTCCATTAAGTTTTTGGTTAACTTTTATTACTGACAAGCTATAACTCATATGATCAAGCCATGTGACAAATAAATGTTTATCAGTGAAGTATTTTGCATTAATGACGTAATCTTTCTGATATCCCAAAAAAATATTGTGGATGTGTTTTTTTTAAGAAATATGCTATAAAATCTTGCATACCAAATGATACCAATATGACAAGAATGAATGTACACCGTTTTATCGCCAAACTCGCCTATCACCAAAATTCTCGTCTTTCCCGATTTCCCCCATTAAAAATACCCCGTTATACTGCCAAACTCAGCTACCGCCATCCGCCACAGATTTTAGACACAAAAGTCGTAACACCAATTTAAATTCCCCCGTTAGTACCGCCCACAACTACCTTTTGACAGCTGTGTATTGATCGGTAATTATGGAATGTCAAAACTGGTCATCGGACACGGTCATTGATCTCATAGTTGAGGGTCGGAACAGGTGATCAGTTGTTTTGATTAGAATAATTAGCTGTATTTACTTTTCTAGTGATTACATTTGTACTTTTAATCCTGAGTAAAATTTGTAATTTAATTAGTTGTCATAAAAATGTCGTGCTTGAAGAGAAAGCGTAATTAATTAGACGACAAACAAAAACGTGCAATTATAAGTTATGCAAAGGAAAATCCAAAATTAACATAACAACAAATTGCCGATAATTCGACAATTAAATGGGATCTTCCAATAACCCCACAAATGAAGATGAACTGTTGCTGTCACGTGTTTATAATAACCTTGATGTCCCGAGCTACAAATGACGGTTCAAGTATTTGTCAGCATTGACAAAGATCTGCAAACTGTACAGGACATTACCGATGTGAATATAATTATTCTAATTTATTTATTTATTAAACATGTATTATTTATACTTATGTATTTGTACAAGTACAACATGCATGTCAGTCGAGTTGAAAGTTTATCTTTTCATATGATCACATAACTTCCGGTTTTCAATGTCCCTCAGTTTATCGCCAAACTCGTTATACCGCCAAACTACCGACTGCACAGAAGGTGGCGGTTTAACGAGGGAGCACTGTACATTTATTTATCAGATAATTACATGTATATGTAAAATACTTAAGTGTTCTTAATAGAATCAGTCTTCTTGTTACTTATATATTTTTACATAGTCTGTTGTTTATTCAATAACAAACTATAGTATATATACAGTCGAGTCCACTTCTAATGAAATTAGTTATATTGTATTTTTTCTGTAATTAACCTTAAATATTATAGTTATTTGTTTATGCTGTATTTCAGTGTCACAGCATCCATTTTAAATGTCATAAAAGTATTGAGACCACACTGGACATGCTTCAAGTACCAGGACTTGTTAGTTGAGGAGGAGTTCTGTCCCTTTGATGATGTCAACACAATGCCACCAAAGTAATTTTCAAATTAATTTTTTGTGACCATATTTACATTCATTCAGTGTATAATGTTAATTATAAATTATATAGTACCAACAATTTGTTTTTGTACATCCAGAAAATTGGTATTTAGCTATGTCTTCCAATAGCCAATCGATATTGACATTTGTCCTATAGGGTATTTTTAAGTTTCATTCAAAGAATTCTTGCAAAATATTTTATACATTATTACAAATGACAAGGAGAAAATATTTTTTCGAAAAACATTGTACAGTAGGCCTCTCTTATTAGGCCTCTCCCACCAAAGACCCCCCCACCTTATAAGGCCTCTCCCACCAAAGACCACCCCTCTTATAAGGCCTCTCCCACCAAAGACCACTCCTCTTATAAGGCCTCTCCCACCAAAGACCACCCCTCTTATAAGGCCTCTCCCACCAAAGACCACCCCTCTTATAAGGCCTCTCCCACCAAAGACCACCTCTCTTATAAGGCCTCTCCCACCAAAGGTCACCCCTCTTATAAGGCCTCTCCCACCAAAGACCACCTCTTATAAGGCCTCTCCCACCAAAGACCACCCCTCTTATAAGGCCTCTCCCACCAAAGACCACTCCTCTTATAAGGCCTCTCCCACCAAAGGTCACCCCTCTTATAAGGCCTCTCCCACCAAAGACCACCTCTTATTAGGCCTCTCCCACCAAAGACCACTCCTCTTATAAGGCCTCTCCCACCAAAGGTCACCCCTCTTATAAGGCCTCTCCCACCAAAGACCACCTCTTATAAGGCCTCTCCCACCAAAGACCACCCCTCTTATAAGGCCTCTCCCACCAAAGACCACCCCTCTTATAAGGCCTCTCCCACCAAAGACCACCTCTCTTATAAAGCCTCTCCCACCAAAGACCACCCCTCTTATAAGGCCTCTCCCACCAAAGACAACCCCTCTTATAAGGCCTCTCCCACCAAAAACCACCCCTCTTATAAGGCCTCTCCCACCAAAGACCACCTCTCTTATAAGGCCTCTCCCACCAAAGACCACCCCTCTTATAAGGCCTCTCCCACCAAAGACCACTCCTCTTATAAGGCCTCTCCCACCAAAGACCACCTCTTATAAGGCTTCTCCCACCAAAGACCACCCACCCCTCTTATAAGGCCTCTCCCACCAAAGACCACCTCTCTTATATGGCCTCTCCCACCAAAGACCACCCCTCTTATAAGTCCTCTCCCACCAAAGACCACCTCTTATAAGGCTTCTCCCACCAAAGACCACCCCTCTTATAAGGCCTCTCCCACCAAAGACCACCCCTCTTATAAGGCCTCTCCCACCAAAGACCACCCCTCTTATAAGGCCTCTCCCACCAAAGACCACCTCTCTTATAAGGCCTCTCCCACCAAAGGTCACCCCTCTTATAAGGCCTCTCCCACCAAAGACCACCTCTTATTAGGCCTCTCCCACCAAAGACCACTCCTCTTATAAGGCCTCTCCCACCAAAGGTCACCCCTCTTATAAGGCCTCTCCCACCAAAGACCACCTCTTATAAGGCCTCTCCCACCAAAGACCACCCCTCTTATAAGGCCTCTCCCACCAAAGACCACCCCTCTTATAAGGCCTCTCCCACCAAAGACCACCTCTCTTATAAAGCCTCTCCCACCAAAGACCACCCCACTTATAAGGCCTCTCCCACCAAAGACAACCCCTCTTATAAGGCCTCTCCCACCAAAAACCACCCCTCTTATAAGGCCTCTCCCACCAAAGACCACCTCTCTTATAAGGCCTCTCCCACCAAAGACCACCCCTCTTATAAGGCCTCTCCCACCAAAGACCACTCCTCTTATAAGGCCTCTCCCACCAAAGACCACCTCTTATAAGGCTTCTCCCACCAAAGACCACCCCTCTTATAAGGCCTCTCCCACCAAAGACCACCTCTTATAAGGCTTCTCCCACCAAAGACCACCCCTCTTATAAGGCCTCTCCCACCAAAGACCACCCCTCTTATAAGGCCTCTCCCACCAAAGGACACCTCTCTTATAAGGCCTCTCCCACCAAAGACCACCCCTCTTATAAGGCCTCTCCCACCAAAGACCACCTCTCTTATAAGGCCTCTCCCACCAAAGGTCACCCCTCTTATAAGGCCTCTCCCAACAAAGACCACCTCTCTTATAAGGCCTCTCCCACCAAAGGTCACCCCTCTTATAAGGCCTCTCCCACCAAAGGTCACCCCTCTTATAAGGCCTCGCCCACCAAAGGTCACTCCTCTTATAAGGCCTCTCCCACCAAAGACCACCCCTCTTATAAGGCCTCTCCCACCAAAGGTCACCCCTCTTATAAGGCCTCTCCCACCAAAGACCACCCCTCTTATAAGGCCTCTCCCACCAAAGACCACCCCTCTTATAAGGCCTCTCCCACCAAAGACCACCCCTCTTATAAGTCCTCTCCCACCAAAGACCACCTCTTATAAGGCCTCTCCCACCAAAGACCACCTCTCTTATAAGGCCTCTCCCACCAAAGACCACCCCTCTTATAAGGCCTCTCCCACCAAAGACCACCCCTCTTATAAGGCCTCTCCCACCAAAGACCACTCCTCTTATAAGGCCTCTCCCACCAAAGGTCACCCCTCTTATAAGGCCTCTCCCACCAAAGACCACCTCTTATAAGGCCTCTCCCACCAAAGACCACCCCTCTTATAAGGCCTCTCCCACCAAAGACCACCCCTCTTATAAGGCCTCTCCCACCAAAGACCACCTCTCTTATAAAGCCTCTCCCATCAAAGACCACCCCTCTTATAAGGCCTCTCTCACCAAAGACAACCCCTCTTATAAGGCCTCTCCCACCAAAAACCACCCCTCTTATAAGGCCTCTCCCACCAAAGACCACCTCTCTTATAAGGCCTCTCCCACCAAAGACCACCCCTCTTATAAGGCCTCTCCCACCAAAGACCACCTCTTATAAGGCTTCTCCCACCAAAGACCACCCCTCTTATAAGGCCTCTCCCACCAAAGACCACCTCTCTTATATGGCCTCTCCCACCAAAGACCACCCCTGTTATAAGTCCTCTCCCACCAAAGACCACCTCTTATAAGGCTTCTCCCACCAAAGACCACCCCTCTTATAAGGCCTCTCCCACCAAAGACCACCCCTCTTATAAGGCCTCTCCCACCAAAGGACACCTCTCTTATAAGGCCTCTCCCACCAAAGACCACCCCTCTTATAAGGCCTCTCCCACCAAAGACCACCTCTCTTATAAGGCCTCTCCCACCAAAGGTCACCCCTCTTATAAGGCCTCTCCCACCAAAGACCACCTCTTATAAGGCCTCTCCCACCAAAGGTCACTCCTCTTATAAGGCCTCTCCCACCAAAGACCACCCCTCTTATAAGGCCTCTCCCACCAAAGGTCACCCCTCTTATAAGGCCTCTCCCACCAAAGACCACCCCTCTTATAAGGCCTCTCCCACCAAAGACCACCCCTCTTATAAGGCCTCTCCCACCAAAGACCACCCCTCTTATAAGTCCTCTCCCACCAAAGACCACCTCTTATAAGGCCTCTCCCACCAAAGACCACCTCTCTTATAAGGCCTCTCCCACCAAAGACCACCCCTCTTATAAGGCCTCTCCCACCAAAGACCACCCCTGTTATAAGTCCTCTCCCACCAAAGACCACCTCTTATAAGGCTTCTCCCACCAAAGACCACCCCTCTTATAAGGCCTCTCCCACCAAAGACCACCCCTCTTATAAGGCCTCTCCCACCAAAGGACACCTCTCTTATAAGGCCTCTCCCACCAAAGACCACCCCTCTTATAAGGCCTCTCCCACCAAAGACCACCTCTCTTATAAGGCCTCTCCCACCAAAGGTCACCCCTCTTATAAGGCCTCTCCCAACAAAGACCACCTCTCTTATAAGGCCTCTCCCACCAAAGGTCACCCCTCTTATAAGGCCTCTCCCACCAAAGACCACCTCTTATAAGGCCTCTCCCACCAAAGGTCACTCCTCTTATAAGGCCTCTCCCACCAAAGACCACCCCTCTTATAAGGCCTCTCCCACCAAAGGTCACCCCTCTTATAAGGCCTCTCCCACCAAAGACCACCCCTCTTATAAGGCCTCTCCCACCAAAGACCACCCCTCTTATAAGGCCTCTCCCACCAAAGACCACCCCTCTTATAAGTCCTCTCCCACCAAAGACCACCTCTTATAAGGCCTCTCCCACCAAAGACCACCTCTCTTATAAGGCCTCTCCCACCAAAGACCACCCCTCTTATAAGGCCTCTCCCACCAAAGACCACCCCTCTTATAAGGCCTCTCCCACCAAAGGACACCTCTCTTATAAGGCCTCTCCCACCAAAGACCACCCCTCTTATAAGGCCTCTCCCACCAAAGACCACCTCTCTTATAAGGCCTCTCCCACCAAAGGTCACCCCTCTTATAAGGCCTCTCCCACCAAAGACCACCTCTCTTATAAGGCCTCTCCCACCAAAGGTCACCCCTCTTATAAGGCCTCTCCCACCAAAGGTCACCCCTCTTATAAGGCCTCTCCCACCAAAGGTCACCCCTCTTATAAGGCCTCTCCCACCAAAGACCACCCCTCTTATAAGGCCTCTCCCACCAAAGACCACCCCTCTTATAAGGCCTCTCCCACCAAAGACCACCCCTCTTATAAGTCCTCTCCCACCAAAGACCACCTCTTATAAGGCCTCTCCCACCAAAGACCATCCCTCTTATAAGGCCTCTCCCACCAAAGACCACCCCTCTTATAAGGCCTCTCCCACCAAAGACCACCCCTCTTATAAGGCCTCTCCCACCAAAGGTCACCCCTCTTATAAGGCCTCTCCCACCAAAGACCACCTCTCTTATCAGGCCTCTCCTACCAAAGACCACCCCTCTTATAAGTCCTCTCCCACCAAAGGTCACCCCTCTTATAAGGCCTCTCCCACCAAAGACCACCTCTCTTATCAGGCCTCTCCCACCAAAGACCACCCCTCTTATAAGGCCTCTCCCACCAAAGACCACCCCTCTTATAAGTCCTCTCCCACCAAAGACCACCTCTTATAAGGCCTCTCCCACCAAAGACCACCTCTCTTATAAGGCCTCTCCCACCAAAGACCACCCCTCTTATAAGGCCTCTCCCACCAAAGACCACCCCTCTTATAAGGCCTCTCCCACCAAAGACCACTCCTCTTATAAGGCCTCTCCCACCAAAGGTCACCCCTCTTATAAGGCCTCTCCCACCAAAGACCACCTCTTATAAGGCCTCTCCCACCAAAGACCACCCCTCTTATAAGGCCTCTCCCACCAAAGACCACCCCTCTTATAAGGCCTCTCCCACCAAAGACCACCTCTCTTATAAAGCCTCTCCCATCAAAGACCACCCCTCTTATAAGGCCTCTCCCACCAAAGACAACCCCTCTTATAAGGCCTCTCCCACCAAAAACCACCCCTCTTATAAGGCCTCTCCCACCAAAGACCACCTCTCTTATAAGGCCTCTCCCACCAAAGACCACCCCTCTTATAAGGCCTCTCCCACCAAAGACCACCTCTTATAAGGCTTCTCCCACCAAAGACCACCCCTCTTATAAGGCCTCTCCCACCAAAGACCACCTCTCTTATATGGCCTCTCCCACCAAAGACCACCCCTGTTATAAGTCCTCTCCCACCAAAGACCACCTCTTATAAGGCTTCTCCCACCAAAGACCACCCCTCTTATAAGGCCTCTCCCACCAAAGACCACCCCTCTTATAAGGCCTCTCCCACCAAAGGACACCTCTCTTATAAGGCCTCTCCCACCAAAGACCACCCCTCTTATAAGGCCTCTCCCACCAAAGACCACCTCTCTTATAAGGCCTCTCCCACCAAAGGTCACCCCTCTTATAAGGCCTCTCCCAACAAAGACCACCTCTCTTATAAGGCCTCTCCCACCAAAGGTCACCCCTCTTATAAGGCCTCTCCCACCAAAGACCACCTCTTATAAGGCCTCTCCCACCAAAGGTCACTCCTCTTATAAGGCCTCTCCCACCAAAGACCACCCCTCTTATAAGGCCTCTCCCACCAAAGGTCACCCCTCTTATAAGGCCTCTCCCACCAAAGACCACCCCTCTTATAAGGCCTCTCCCACCAAAGACCACCCCTCTTATAAGGCCTCTCCCACCAAAGACCACCCCTCTTATAAGTCCTCTCCCACCAAAGACCACCTCTTATAAGGCCTCTCCCACCAAAGACCACCTCTCTTATAAGGCCTCTCCCACCAAAGACCACCCCTCTTATAAGGCCTCTCCCACCAAAGACCACCCCTCTTATAAGGCCTCTCCCACCAAAGGACACCTCTCTTATAAGGCCTCTCCCACCAAAGACCACCCCTCTTATAAGGCCTCTCCCACCAAAGACCACCTCTCTTATAAGGCCTCTCCCACCAAAGGTCACCCCTCTTATATGGCCTCTCCCACCAAAGACCACCTCTCTTATAAGGCCTCTCCCACCAAAGGTCACCCCTCTTATAAGGCCTCTCCCACCAAAGGTCACCCCTCTTATAAGGCCTCTCCCACCAAAGGTCACCCCTCTTATAAGGCCTCTCCCACCAAAGACCACCCCTCTTATAAGGCCTCTCCCACAAAAGACCACCCCTCTTATAAGGCCTCTCCCACCAAAGACCACCCCTCTTATAAGTCCTCTCCCACCAAAGACCACCTCTTATAAGGCCTCTCCCACCAAAGACCATCCCTCTTATAAGGCCTCTCCCACCAAAGACCACCCCTCTTATAAGGCCTCTCCCACCAAAGACCACCCCTCTTATAAGGCCTCTCCCACCAAAGGTCACCCCTCTTATAAGGCCTCTCCCACCAAAGACCACCTCTCTTATCAGGCCTCTCCTACCAAAGACCACACCTCTTATAAGTCCTCTCCCACCAAAGGTCACCCCTCTTATAAGGCCTCTCCCACCAAAGACCACCTCTTATAAGGCTTCTCCCACCAAAGACCACCCCTCTTATAAGGCCTCTCCCACCAAAGACCACCCCTCTTATAAGGCCTCTCCCACCAAAGACCACCCCTCTTATAAGTCATCTCCCACCAAAGACCACCCCTCTTATAAGGCCTCTCCCACCAAAGGTCACCCCTCTTATAAGGCCTCTCCCACCAAAGACCACCCCTCTTATAAGACCTCTCCCACCAAAGACCACCCCTCTTATAACGCCTCTCCCACCAAAGACCACCCCTCTTATCAGAACAGATTTCAGATGCACTTCAACGTCTTGAGATAATAAAATACTACTAAATGTATTCCCTGATGTGAGGTCAACCCTCTTATAAGGCCACTTTTTCATTACATGAGGTGTGGCTTCATCAGATGAGGACCATAAGATGTGGCTTCATCAGATGAAGACCATAAGGTGTGGCTTCATCAGATGAGGACCATAAGATGTGGCTTCATCAGATGAGGACCATAAGGTGTGGCTTCATCAGATGAGGATCATAAGGTGTGGCTTCATCAGATGAGGACCATAAGATGTGGCTTCATCAGATGAGGACCATAAGGTGTGGCTTCATCAGATGAGGACCATAAGGTGTGGTTTAATCAGATGAGGACCATAAGGTGTGACTTCATCAGATGAGAACCATAAGGTGTGGCTTCATCAGATGAGGACCATAAGGTGTGGTTTAATCAGATGAGGACCATAAGGTGTGGCTTCATCAGATGAGGACCATAAGGTGTGGCTTCATCAGATGAGGACCATAAGGTGTGGCTTCATCAGATGAGGACCATAAGGTGTGGTTTCATCAGATGAGGACCATAAGGTGTGGCTTCATCAGATGAGGACCATAAGGTGTGGTTTCATCAGATGAGGACCATAAGGTGTGGCTTCATCAGATGAGGACCATAAGGTGTGGTTTCATCAGATGAGGACCATAAGTTGTGGCTTCATCAGATGAGGACCATAAGGTGTGACTTCATCAGATGAGGACCATAAGTTGTGGCTTCATCAGATGAGGACCATAAGGTGTGGCTTCATCAGATGAGGACCATAAGGTGTGACTTCATCAGATGAGGACCATAAGGTGTGGCTTCATCAGATGAGGACCATAAGTTGTGGCTTCATCAGATGAGGACCATAAGGTGTGGCTTCATCAGATGAGGACCATAAGGTGTGACTTCATCAGATGAGGACCATAAGGTGTGGCTTCATCAGATGAGGACCATAAGGTGTGGTTTAATCAGATGAGGACCATAAGTTGTGGCTTCATCAGATGAGGACCATAAGGTGTGGCTTCATCAGATGAGGACCATAAGGTGTGGTTTCATCAGATGAGGACCATAAGGTGTGGCTTCATCAGATGAGGACTGCTGTACATTTTATTTTATAATTGATTGAATATAATAACACATTTTATATTTCATGTTCTATTTCATTCAGACCAGGAGTAATGTTCACTACAGAAGAAAACAGTCCCAAAACATTCCCTCTGACTTATACATACCCAGCTGAGATAGAAGAGATCCATCTCAAACAGAAAAAGTTTGACCCAGTTATAGATCAGCTGATTACAGAAACACAACTAATGAGGCCACCTTACAGGTATTTGTTATATACAAAGTTTGGATAATTTTTTAATTAATGTTCACTTTGAAATATTTGAGAGGAAAAAATGATGATTATTAAAAGATTACTATAGTTGGGAATAAATGTTCTTTTTGAATAAGATATTTAAAAGATATACAGTAAAACGTTGTTGTTGAAGTTGAATAGACCATAATTTTACCTTGAATTTTCCAAGTATTGAAGTTAACTGGGGTACATTACACTAATAAATACTGCAAACGGACCATATCTTACTTTAAGTTATCCAAGGAAGCAACTTATCGAGTCCGAAATAACAGGGTGTGACTGTAGTATATTTTAAACTGGATCTTACATAATAGTTAGATGCAGTAGGTAGATAGCTATAGATATTTTGGATTTGTAGCAATGAATAATGAAGAAGATTCTTCCCTTAAGTTTTTAATGAGTTGGCTTTTTTCTTTTTTTTCTGATGTCCCTTGATTGTACAATAGTACTGAAATATAGTATAGTGTATGATGATTCTATGAGAGTGATCTCCCTTGTTTAGATATTGTTTATTTTTCAGTACTTGTATAGTGTATGATGCTATGAGAGTGATCTCCCTTGTTTAAATATTGTTTATTTTTCAGGACTAGTATAGTGTATGATGATTCTATGAGAATGATGTCCCTTATTTAAATATTGTTTATTTTTCAGGACTTGTATAGTATATGGTGATGCTATGACAGTTGTCTCCCATGTTTAAATATTGTTTATTTTTCAGGACTTGTATAGTGTATGATGCTATGAGAATGATCTCCCTTATTTAAATATTGTTTGTTTTTCAGGACTTGTATAGTGTATGATGCTATGAGAGTGATGTCCCTTGTTTAAGTATTTCTATTTTTCAGGACTTGTATAGTGTATGATGATGCTATGAGAGTGATGTCCCTTGTTTAGGTATTGTTATTTTTCAGAACTTGTATAGTGTATGATGATGCTATGAGATTGATCTCCCTTGTTTAGATATTGTTTATTTTTCAGGACTTGTATAGTGTATGATGATAATTTGAGAGTGATGTCCCGTGTTTAGATATTATTATTTTTCAGGACTTGTATAGTGTATGATGATGCTATCACTACAAAGTCAAGAGATTCTGAATAGACCAGTTTTTGTGCTAGATATTCTGAAAAGAGTCTGAAAATTACTAAAAATTCTGAAAAGATTCTGAACATTACTGAAAATTCTGAACAGATTCAGAACAGATTCTGAAAATTCTGAACAGATTCTGAACAGATTCTGAACATTGCTGAAAATTCTGAACAGATTCTGAAAATTCTGAAAATTCTGAACATTACTGAAAATTCTGAACAGATTCTGAACATTATCTTTCTTCTTAAATCAATATATTTTACTTCATTTTCTTTAGATTTTAACTAAATATAGAATGTGATATTTCACTAATTAATTATTTAAAAAAAAATTAGAACAGCTATATTATTTCATTTCTCATTAAATTTGACATTTTCTTTATTTCAATCTTTCTTCTTAAATCAATATATTTTATTTCATTTCTGTTAGATTTTAACTAATTATAGAAAGGGATCAGAGAAAGGATATTTTACTAATTAATTTTTTTAAATTAAATTACAACAACTATATTATTTCATTTCTTATTAAATTGGTCATTTTCTTTATTTCAAATTTTTCTTCTTAAATCAATATATTTTACTTCATTTTCATTAGATTTTTACTAAATATAGCATGTGATATTTCACTAATTAATTATTTAAAAAAAATTAAATTACAACAACTGTATTATTTCATTTTTTTTATTAAATTTGTCATTTTTATATCAATTTTTTTTCTTCTTATTTCAATATAGTTTACTTAATTTTTAAAAATTAATTAAAAACTGTGAAGTGGCCCCAACTTAAGTGCTAAAACAACAATCTACACTATAAGTATGTAAGTAAGAGCAAAACAATTGTTTTGACCTGTATATCATAAGACAGTATGGTATCAATTGCCAATTGATAAACCTGTATCCAGTTTAAATATATTGGAGAGGTGTCATATCCCTGCATGGATTCTGCTGAAAATTCTGAACAGATTATGAACATTTTAACTAAATATATCATGTAATATTTCACTGGATGCAGGTTTTATCAATTGGCAATTGATACCATACTGGTTTTATGATATACAGGTCAATAAAATTATTTTGCTCTTACTTACATACCTACTTATAGTGAGTATAGATTGTTGTTTTAGCACTCAAGTTGGGGCCACTTAAAGGTTTTTAATGAATTTTTAAAAATGAAGTAAAATATATCGATTTAAGAGGGAAAAATTTGAAATAAAGAAAATGACAAATTTAATAAGAAATGAAATAATATAGTTATTGTAATTTAATTAAAAAAAATAATTAGTGAAATATCCCTTTCTATATTTAGTAAAGATCTAATGAAAATGAAATAAAATATATTGATTTAAGAAGAAAGATTGAAATAATGAAAATGTCAAATTTAATGAGAAATGAAATAATATATTTGTTGTAATTTAATTTTAAAATGTAATTAATAAGTGAAATATTACATAATATATTTAGTTAAAATGTTCATAATCTTTTCAGAATGTTCAGCAGAATCCATGCAGGGATATGACACCTCTCTAATATATTTAAACTGGATGCAAGTTTATGAATTGGCAATTGATACCATACTGTTTTATCAGAGCTCTGCTACAAAATTTATCATAATTCTTATAGATCATTAAACTTAATTACATTTAGTTACGCAACAATACTAAAACATTCTTATAAAAATCACATACTGTATATGCACTAATTAGTTCTCGGGTAAAATACAGGTAAAAATACATGGACAATTCTTAAATTTTGTAGTGACAATACTCTGGGATGTAACCACTATTACTGATTATACAGGAAGAGCACCTACTGTGTTGAGATGCCATTCAATGAAAATAACAACCTGACCATATTGTTGCATAATAAGATTCATAAGAATTAGATAAGGAATTAAAATTTATAGAAGTCATGTATGTTTTTTAATGAAAATTAATTAACACATTAAGTCACATTTCATTTATTAATAGCCTAACTTGGGTCAATTATCAATTGAAAAGACAAAAATAGTTTTTAAGTATTTACCTAAATAACGATATTAATAAATTGTGCTAAAAATCATTTTAATTTCTGAATTAATCAACTTTCTGTTTACATACATTTTTTGTATTTATTTTCAATAAAATTTCTCTATTATTTCATCCCATTTTCCTTAATTTAACTTAATCTTATGTTAACAGCAAGCTATATGTGTCCACAATATAAATTCAGGTAAAAGAGATGAAATAATAAAGAAATTTTATTGAAAATAAATAAGTACTCAGAAAAGGGGCGATTATTCCGTGCCAGAGTGCCTATGCTAACAATAATTTTAAAAAGTCACTTTTATTTTCCCACATACATGTGAAATGTGTCTTGTGACATTTATACTTGTGCTTTTTTGTAATATAATTTTTATTATATATTTATATACAAGTATTGCGAGCATAAAATTCAAGTGATCCTCAATATGTTTTACTGTGAAATCGCATAATCACTATTAAAAAGGCTAAAATATGCTATTCTATGAATTCAAATTGTCACAGGATATGTTTTATTCAACACAAATCACGCAAAATTGGGGATTTTTCAAAGCCAATTGTGGCGTAATGGATGAAGACTTAAGAAGACTTAAAGAAATATAGAAAGCACTATGATTGATCTATGTCATACTAAAAAGGATAGGAAAAGTCTCCACCAGATTTTACAAATTTTCATTTTTAATGTTGATCAGTTGAGGATGTTATGAATAAAAAAAAGATGGCGACAAAATGTCCCTCTCGAAAATTGCAGATGATCACATTTAACATTAAACCCAAACATTCTTATGTAAATTCCATTCATATATAGATACTGGTATCTATCAACAATCTCCCGAGACGAACTCGCCATTAATTATCCATGAACGCTGTAATCATGCCTCCTCTGCTGTTTTATGATATACAGGTCAAAAAATTATTTTCTTCTTACTTATATACTTACTTATAGTGTAGATTGTTGTTTTAGCACGTAAGTTGGGGCCATTTAAAGGTTTTTAATTAGTTTTTAAAGATGAAGTAAAATATTTTGATTTAAGCAGAAAAAATTGATATAAAAATGACAAATTTAATTAAAAAAAATGAAATAATATACCGTATAACAGGTAATTTCTGCGGCAATCTAATTTCTGCGGTATTCTGCGGTCAACTCCGTAAAATAAATGTTTAATGTCCCATACAAAATACGTTTTCAAACTCTAACTCTGATTCCGCCGTAAGTGTCAAATATAATAATTAGTCCTAATTACTATATCCAGATAAACAAAACCTGGTACTATATAAATGTTTACACAACAATTAAAGGTTATTTAGCTGTGGCATGATGATTTTTACCTGTTAATTACAATTACTCCAGATCAAGAAATATGATTGTACCAAGCTGACGCCGACAATAATTGAAACAATCACCTGATTAAATGTTTACAATCATAATAAAGTTTATAAAGCAATATTTAAAATTGTTATTTCATAAATTAACATTAGGTTTTTTGTGTTTTTTTTTTTAATTGTTGTAGTAGCTTCGATTGAATAATATCAAACTGCATAATCTCAGGATTCATCTAAAAACCAAACAAATAGAAATGTACTGGTAGTAGAATTCTGGTTAACCCGAGTTTTTAAGTCTACATTATACTAAAAGAATTGAATACAATTGCTTCTAATCATAATTCTTTTAAAAAAAATTGTTATATGATAAAGTATGAAAATTCGACATTAAAAATATATATCCGAAATATATCAAAGTTTATATCGATATCGATCCAACTGTTGACTTTGTATTTCCTGTCAACAAAATAGATCGCGAAAACAGTGAAAAAATAGTTTCTTAAGACAAATTTGAAGTTAACCAAGTGCGTATTCAGAAGTTGTAACGTTTGAAAACTTTCTAAAGAACTAAATATGTTTTTACTTCTAAGGATCACTGTAATGTGCACCAGTTGTTTATCGTAACATCGCTTCAGTTGTTGCTTCCTGTAAAACAAGCAATTTTTTTTTTCGGTGCCAAGATTTTCAATCCGCAGAAAAAAAAATCCCCAAAAATTAAATGTCTACTTTTTAGACCAAAACCGCAGAAATTTCACACCGCAGAAATTACCAGTTATACAGTAGTTGTTGTAATTTTTTTTTTAAATTAATTAATCAGTGAAATATCGCATGCGATATTTAGTAAAAATCTAATATAAATGAAGTAAAATATATTGATTTAAGAAGAAAGATTGAAATAAAGAAAATGAAATAATATAGTTGCTCTATTTTTTTTAGATAAATAATTAGTGAAATATCACATTCTGTATTTAGTTAAAATCTAATGAAAATGAAGTAAAATATATTGATTTAAGAAGAAAGATAATGTTCAGAATCTGTTCAGAATTTTCAGTAATGTTCAGAATCTGTTCAGAATTTTCAGCAATTTTCAGAATCTGTTCAGCAATGTTCAGAATCTGTTCAGAATTTTCAGTAATGTTCAGAATCTTTTCAGAATTTTCAGACTCTTTTCAGAATATCTAGCACAAAAACTGGTCTATTCAGAATCTCTTGACTTGTATAGTGTATGATGCTATGAGAGTGATCTCCCTTGTTTAAATATTGTTTATTTTTCAGGACTTGTATAGTGTATGATGATGCTATGAGAGCCCATAAGGATAGCAAGTCATGGTAAGATTAACACTGTTATTTAATAGATAATTATATCTTTCATTGTACAGATAGAGTGAGTGAGTAAGTGATTGTTGTTCAACGCCAAATAAACAAATTTTCAGCTATTTTTTTTTCCATAAGATGATGATGTCCGCTTTGTACTAGACAAACACACTCAGCTGGATTTTTATAGTGCTAGCTCACTGAAACAACGGTCTTCAGGTAGACATGTCGCTTCACTCTGACACATTATCATGATTCTGAGCCAACCAGTTCTCTTACTCCTTAATACTGTATGCTTAGCAGAGAAGCAGCTAATACCAATTTGATATCATTTGGTTTGACCCAACTGGTGATCCCACGATCTACCAAACTCTAGGGGAGCACACTTACCATTACACCACTGATGTGGTGCATTGTACAGATAGAATCATAAAGCATGGTTCATTATTCTTCAAAGAAAAATGGAGTAATTTTTCTGAATTTTGACATTGCCCTTCACGGATTGTCCACATGAAATGTTATTTTTAAAAAGTTTAGTTATGACCCTGTGGAGATTGTTGATTATGAGGGCATGGAATGTCTTATTATAAAAATTAAGGAAAAAAATACCACAGAGGTTTATAACTATGAAAGGACATTCTTTTTCCTGTTCTTTTGCAGAGCAGAGTGCTTTGTTTTTTAAGACTTTTAAAAAAACTATCGATAATCTTTTTACACTTTTTTAAATAAAAATTCTTGATATATTTCATAATCAGCCATTGTTTCCATTATATAATTAAAACATGCTTTAGCAGAAAATGTGTGATTTAATATTGTGTGATTTATTGACTTCAAGTAAGCAGTATTTCAACTATATTCATTATGACAATAAGTTTTCATACACAATATGTAGGTAAGACGTTCAACTGGGATGGGGCTATGGATGGATGTTTGATTGTCATAAGGAAAATGGGAGATAAAGGATAGATCTGAAAATTTTGCTTTGAAACAGGTTACTAATGACCAATTCTAAAAAAGACTTCGCTCCTTATGAGCTGCTGCAAGTTGTGTTTTATGTGCAATGAGTGTGGCATTCTCCAAAAAGAAGGGGCTCATTTTTGTCCTTTGAGTTAGGGTGAGTTTTGTATTTGATATGTCCTGCAATGATAGTGGATACCCCTTTAAAAGGGGTTATACCCACAGAAGAGAAACTAGGTCCAATATCTTTTTCCTAGGGTTCCCTTGCGGTTGATGGTGTATGTTTCCATTTTAAAAACATGTCTTTTGATTTCAATTAAATGAGTTATTTCTTTACAGTTTTCAGTTGTTCTTATATGGTATGTAATATCTACATCAAATTTTAAAGAATTCTTTGATTTCTCTGTCGCTACAGGGGACATCCAGAAGATCCAGACAGAATAACAAGAATATTTGATAAACATAAAGAATGGGGTTTACTTGACAGGTGTCTCAGAGTACAGGTACAGTTTTAGATTAATAATAAAAATGAAATTTATGATACTTTCATGGGTCATAACTCCAGTCTTACAGTTTAGAAAGTATCAGTATTAGGAAAGTGGCATTAAACATCACAACCCTAAAACCCTAACCCTAGCCCTGATACTTTCTAATCTGTAAGACTGGAGTTATGACCCATGAAATTTGAAAATATCTTAAATTTGGATATTAAATTTTCTTTTCTTGGAAATGATAATATGTAGAGTTTTAAAATTGTTATGTATATCAGGGTCCTGTTGAACCTGTTGAAATGGTGACGAAAAATTGGTTGAAATAGCACATAAATACATGATGGAACGTATAGTACCATAGGATTGAACTATATATATAGAAATACAAAGTCCACCATATATTTAAAAAGGAGGACTACCAATTAAGTGGCTTTAAAGTTATGTTAAATGATCAATGACTAATTTGATTCATTACTTTTGAATCTTGAACAATCTGACTTGACTTTTGACTGTTTGGTGGCAGATTCATGACTGTTGACAGACCTTTAATAGGAGAATATTGACTTCCATGGACTTTAACAGTGGTAATTGAAACATTTACCAACATGGTTGAAAAAACATGGACTTCAAAATAAAACTAGGAGATTTTAATTAGGGTCAGAATAAATGGATATTGAGAATTTATGAAAGGAAAGTTTAAATAGTGATGGTCAACAATTCCACCAATATCAGCATTATCACCTCTCACCTCAAACTTTGAACACATATATATTTTATTGACTACAATATTATTGGGTGATGCAATGGTGTATGTATATAATAATTTTACAATTTGTTTTTCAGTCTCGACCTGCCAGTGAAGCAGAATTACAGCTCATACATAGGTAATTGGATTGAATGATACTAACTGTTACAATCAACAGGGGGTAAACTTGTACACTGCTTACACAAATAAATTTTCTACCTGATACTATAAATAAATATAAAGAAAGCACAATTTCATAACAATTGTGGCTTTGTGGTTTATTTTGAATCCTAAATTGAAAAAATATTGTAAACTTTTGACAACTAGTTGAAAAAAAACAGTAATGGTTGTTAGTATATCCAACTACAAGAATACAAACTACTTCTCTGGTAAGCCTCAACATCCAGCATTTTAGTTTGTTTCTCTGATACCAAAGCTTGTCAAATTCAGTATGAAAGGACCACATGGATATAATATGTGTGGTACATATGCTTTTATACATATTTATTTTCAGTTCTACATATGTAGAGGAGATGAAGACAATAGAAGAGAAGAGTACAGATGAGCTGAGGCAGTTAGCTAGAAAGTTTAATTCTATATACTTATGTCAGGTAAGTATTTGTCAACATTTGAGGTAAAGGTCATTCTCATACAAATTTAAAGGAAATACTTAATACCCAAACAAACTTTTATGGGATATTCCTAATGTTCCCCACAAGCAAGACATCTATGATAAAATTTACACTACCTCCCTGGGAATATGGATATGTCTTCTCTGCACTATCAAACCACATTGGTGGTGTAATGGCTAATGTGCTCTCCTTGAGAGCAGTAGATCGTGGGATCAAGCCCTAGTCAGGTCAAACCAAAGACTATGAAATTGGCATATGCTGGTTCTCCACTAAGCATGCAGCATTAGGCAGTAAGAGCAAAGATTGGTTGGCTCAGAATCAGGATAATGTGTCCAAATGGAGCAGCATATCTACCGGGGGACTGTTTTTGTGTTTCAGTGCGCTAGCACTATGAAAATCCAACTAAGGGTGTCGGGTAAATATTTGTCAACATTTGAAGTAAAGGTTTTTCCCATACATTCGGGCATCATCATCATCTCGCTGTAGCATGTTCTCGCCATGATATAGAATTGCTCACTTGCTCACTCTCTGTACTATCTGTGTGGACATGTAGACATTTTACTATCTCTGCACTGTACCTGGAAATTAGTAAATAACAGTGTGTCCTTTGAGCTGTCTACATGGAATAATTGGTAGGTTTTATTGTATAAATTGTTTACATGGAAATACAGACAGATTGACCTCTCTACACCGAAATAATGGCAATGTCCTCACTATTCTGTTTAGGTTAAAATACCAAACACCCTTGTCCAATCTTGCCATGGAGATAGTTCAAAAATTAGTTTTATAAAACATACAATGTTCATGGATTGTTTTTCTTTTTTTAACAGGAAACATACAATTGTGCCTTGTTAGCCACAGGTAGTTTATTAAATGTTGTCCAAACAGTTTTAACAGGACAGGTATGTATATATAAGGTTCTTTTTAAATCCTTTTTAGAACACATGGCAATCACTTGCTGTCTGCCACTGGTTTCTGTTAACTTTTTCACATTTTCATCTTCTCCTGGAAATCTTATGAGCCTAATGGACCCAAACTTGTACAAAGGAAATTAATCTTCCATGGAGAGGGGCTAGTAGGAGGTCAAAAAGGGGGAATAATCTTTTCAAGAAGCAGCAATAGAAATGGTACAACATTTGATGTACATCATTATAGTGATGTATATTCATATTTGTGCAAACAGAGACCCAGGATCTAAGAAGATCAGAATCCTGTGGTCCAAAGTTTAGCTTTGCCTGCAATGGGGAAAAATTATTCTGAAGATTGATTTAGTTAAATCTATACATTTTTATTTAATATAATATATCCTTCATATATTTTGTATTCCAGGCTTCAAGTGGAGTTGCAGTTGTAAGGTAAATGTAGTTGATGTTGATTATACATTGAAAGATTACTTTCAAACTTTATATCATGTTTAGAAATAGTCTTGGAACAGTGTTAGTTTGTACTATTCTTATATTATTGAAACAAGGACACACAGACTGATAGTCTACTATTGAAGTGGAATGCAAACTTAAAACAGTGCAGTTGAAATGGAGTCTGTTCTATAAAAAGTAGTATGGTGGGTGGGAGTAGGCTGATTGATTGATTAATAGTTGTCAAGGGAACAGTAATATAGTTATAATAATGACAAGAGCATAATTACAGACAATAAATCATGGAGATAATAAGGTATTGCTGGGATGGACCTATGGAAGGATGTTTTGATTTCCAAAATTAAAATGGGTGATGATGGATATCGCATGAACCACTAACTATTACCATTAAGAAGCTTTTGTAAAAAAATTATCACCAAACAGAATCATCAATACTATTTTAGAATCAATTCTTGCAAATGAAAGCCAAAAGGTGGTGGTGACAGTGACCTTTTTGGGTCAATGGAGGCTGACCCAAATTTCTGCTGCATGTGGCAACAGTGCAGTGTCAGATACATGTGCTAATAGATTTTGCCAAAAGGGCATTCTCATTGACATTGAGATTCCTAAATAACAGCAAGCAAAAAAAAGTTGCAGTGACAGTAGAAAACCAAAGGGAAATAAAGAATAGAGAGTTCTCAGAATCCTGGATGAAGGACTTTGACAGGCATGAATACCCTGAATATGGGATTATATCCATTTTTAGCAAAAAATGAAAGGAAATTGCAGCACCAAGTTCATGTCAATAAATCTTACAGAATAGAAGGTATTATATCCAATTTTTATTCACCTAGACATGAAAATGAACTGCTGCATCAAAGGAATATGGCAATTTGAAAACTTATTGGAATACAAGACATTAGTGTACATGCACTAAATACAATGACAATGATAGTAATGTTGCAGGGTCCTCAGTTTGCATTATAAAAAATGGGTCGATTTACATTAAGGAAATTTTGAACAAGTATTTCTTGCTTTCGGACAACTAAAATTTAGGGCTACTAGTCTGTATGGACAAGTTGGTAAAAAGGTTAATGTCACATCCGTGATGTGATTCTGTTTAATATTGTTATTTCTTTACAGACCACCAGGCCACCATGCAGAATGTACTAGATGTATGGGATTCTGTTTTTTCAACAGCATTGCCATCGCTGCCAAATATGCTCAGGAAAATTTTGGATTGAAAAGGTGAGATTTTACGTTTGTCATAACCAAGAAGTATTAAATATCTAAATCTAAGTCACAGTATACATATGTAATGGATATATTGAACTCAGCTTCAAGTTCCTATTTTGTATATTATAAGAGGAATTATAGGAAAATCCAAATTTTTGTACAGTCAACCCTGTATTGAGAGGTCAGTAAGGAGAGCACCAAAAAGTGATAAGTCTCGGAGAAGTACATTTGTCTATTTTGGACAAAAAGATTAACTGTCATATTTGTTTTTAATACTAACAAAGCAGGCTCATCTAATATTCATTGTAAGTCAGTATCAAGAAGAAAAAAGACTGTTATTCTATATTTATCAACACTATATGCATTTTTACTTTAATCTCATCCGAGCATTAATTGACTGACTGATACATGTACTCATAATTATAGGTCAGTGTGACATCTAACACATTTTTTGTTACCGATAAAAAATCCAGTAATGTCAGTTCTGAAGGTCTAGACACACACTGAACTCATGGTGACATGAGTTTTAATGTCTGTCTTGACCTTCATAAATGCTGTTTTTCTATATCTGCTGCAGGGTCAGTGTTAGGGCTATGATGTTTAACACCACTTTCAGCAATATTTCAGTCAGATCATGGCAGTCAGTTTTATTGGTGGAGGAAACCTTATTTCCCAATGAAAACCAGTGTTAAACTTTATCACATAAAGTTGTATCAAGAACACCTCACCATGAGTGGTGATAGGCACTGATTGCACAGGTAGTTGTAAATCTAACTACCGTACGACCACGACAGCCATCATATATCTTCTGTACAATATATTTCAAAGTACCATAAATAATTTATTTGATATTTCCAAAGAAAAGCTTTAAAACGACTTATTACTGAAGACAAACAATATACATGTAGTACTAATATTGGTTTTTTCAGAATATTGATTTTGGATTGGGATGTTCACCATGGAAATGGAACACAACATCAGTTCTATGAAGATAGCAGGTAAAACACATTTAATACAAGGTGACAATTGTCTATGTTAATTTATCAGAATACATGTATACTAATTGTTTACCTTCCTGTTATTTGTTTGTCCTCATGGCTGAAAAATGTAACTATCTGTCTCTCCTGTTGTAAATATTGTACATAGCTGTTTTGATATTATTTATTGTTGTACTTTAATTTGTTATCTGTATGTTATTGTATTAATAAAGTTACCAGAAATATATATATAAATAGTAATACAAGAATGATTCACAAACCATTCCTCCAATATGTCTGTTGAAAATGTTGGTCCTGTCTGTTTTGCTGTCTACATTTTATCATGTTAAAAAAAAGATATGTAAAATAATATTATCTACAATGTACCTTGGTAACATTAAAGAGAAAACAACAATAAATATTATCTACAATGTACCTTGGTAACATTAAAGAGAAAACAACAATAAATATTATCTACAATGTACCTTGGTAACATTAAAGAGAAAACAACAATAAATATTATCTACAATGTACCTTGGTAACATTAAAGAGAAAACAACAATAAATATTATCTACAATGTACCTTGGTAACATTAAAGAGAAAACAACAATAAATATTATCTACAATTGAAAAAGTGAAAAAGCCAATATATACTTTACATGAATATTTACTAGTAATATCTTTGCAGTAGTAGACAGACTACTTTGCATAGTTAATGTAGGCACATTTACTTGTAGCCATATCAAAGGTTAATTTAAAACCAGTCTTTGTGAGTTACTGATGTTTTTTATTTTCCAGTGTTCTTTTAATTAGTCTACATCGTTATGAATATGGCAGTTTTTATCCATCATTAGAAGATGGTTCAGAGGAGAAAGTTGGTGAAGGAGATGGAGAAGGATATAATGTTAACATTGCCTGGAATTATGTAGGTATAATATTAACAGTTTTAATGATAGCTGGAGTATTTGTTTTAGTCAGATAAAAAGTTTTGTTTCCTTTGTATATGTCAACAATAGAAAAAAATCTTTTGGTATATTTTTAAATTTGTATATGCTATTACAACTGAGTATAAAGGAAATGTCTTCTTTTTTTTAAGCTCACCTTGCTAAATTAACCATCACTTGGCATCCGTCGTCCATTAACTTTTCACATTTTAATCTTCTCCTCCAAAACCACTTAGCCAATTGAACTGAAACTTGGTAAGAAGCATCTATGGAAGGTCCTCAATAAAGATTGCACATTTCGTCCTGATCCGTTAATAAACATGGCTGCCACAGGCAATTCTTGTTTTTGATTGGTCGATTTTTTTAAATATTCTCCTCTGAAACCACTTGGCTAAATGAACCGAAAATTGGTAGGAAGCATCTATGGAAGGTCCTCTATAAAGATTGCTCTTTTTGTCCTGATCCATTAACAAACATTCCCGCCACAGGCAATTCTTGTTTCTGATTGGTCAATTAAAAACAATTCTTCTCCTCTGAAACCGCTTGGCCAAATGAACTGAAAATTGGTAGGAAGCATCTATGGAAGGTTCTCTAAAACAATGCTCATATCGTTCCGATTCATTAAGAAACATGGCTGCCACAGGCAATTCTTGTTTCTGATTCCTAAAAATCTTCTGCTCTGTCACCGCTTGGCCAAAATGAAACGAAACTTGGTAGGAAGCATCTATGAAAGATCCTCTAAAAAAATTGCTCATTTTGTCCCGATCCGTTAACAAACATGGCCGCCACAGGCAGTTCTTGTTTCTGATTGGTCGATTTCTAAAAAATGTTCTCCTCTGAAACTGTTTGGCCAAAATGAACCAAAACTTGGTAGGAAGCATCTATGGAAGGTCCTCTCTAAAGATTGCTAATTTCGTCCCGATCTGTTAACAAACATGGCCACCATAGGCAAATCTTTTTTCTGGTTATTTCTAAAAAAAATCTTCTCCTCTGAAACCGAGTAGCCAAATGAACCGAAATTGGGTAGGAAGCACCTACTTCTGTCAGAATAAAAAAAAAAATTTTGTGTACAATTTTATGTTTGTACAATTCTCTTAAAATATTACATGATATTACAAAAGGCAAGCTTTCTCTTAGTTTTTGTGATATTAACCAATTTAATTAAAATTCGATCTCCTCAGAGGTCAAAATCATTCATCCAACCAATCAAAATTGTGCTCCCCAAGTCTTCACTGTGAAATATACAGATGCAGTCTGTGGAAATTTCTAACAATTTCTTGCTAAAGGTGACAATTCAAATCAGTAAAATTAACAAAATGGCAGTGTGATGTATTACTTCTAGATCACTTAATATAAATAACCAATATTATATAATCTGAGAGAAAGTGTGTGCGTGTGTGATATGTCTTCAAGTATTAATCAGTACAAGAATGGGGAATACAACTGATGGTAAAATACATAGCTTATCATCTAAGATTAGTACTGGAAAATGTACTATATCTAATCCAAAATTGTTCTGGTATGCTGTGTAAGATTAAAACAGATTTTACTTTTACTGTAACCTAATGTTATACCATTAAATTAAGTGAGTGAGTGATTGTTTTTTAGCGCCAACTCAGCAATTTTTCAGCTATATCATGGCGAGAACAAGTTAATCTTCAATGAAATGATGATAAAGTCCACTTTGTACTAGACCAACACGCTTAGTTGGATTTCATAGTGCTAGCTCACTTAAACAACAGTCCATGGATAGACATGTCGCCCCACTCAGACATTATCCTGAATCCAAGCCAACCAGTCTTTGTTCTTTCCCCTTAATATTGTGTGCTTAGTGGAGAAATATCAAATGCCAATTTTATAGTCTTTGGTTTGACCTGAAATTGGGCTTGAATTCACGATCTACCACACTTGAGGCGAGCACTCTAACCATTACATCACAGATGCGGTTCCATTAAATTTAAATCAACCAATAGAGTTGATATATATGGTAGTGAGCTTTCTTGTCAAGAGAAACAAGATTGTCTTACATCAAATTATATGAACCACTGCATATTAAAAAAAAAAAGAATAGCTTTTCTAGAAGTTGTTTATTTTTGTTTCCAGGGTTACATGGGTGATGCTGAATACATTGCTGCATTTCAACAGATAGTCATGCCTATGGCTTATGAGGTATAATTGGATAGTCATGCCTATAGCTTATGAGGTATAATTAGATAGTCATGCCTATAGCTTATGAGGTATAATTAGATAGTCATGCCTATAGCTTATGAGGTATAATTAGATAGTCATGCCTATAGCTTATGAGGTATAATTAGATAGTCATGCCTATAGCTTATGAGGTATAATTAGATAGTCATGCCTATAGCTTATGAGGTATAATTAGATAGTCATGCCTATAGCTTATGAGGTATAATTATTAAAGATTATTTTCAACAGATAGTCATGCCTATAACTTATGAGGTATAATTATTAAAGATTATTTTCAACAGATAGTCATGCCTATAGCTTATGAGGTATAATTATTAAAGATTATTTTCAACAGATAGTCATTCCTATAACTTATGAGGTATAATTATTAAAGATTATTTTCAACAGATAGTCATGCCTATAACTTATGAGGTATAATTATTAAAGATTATTTTCAACAGATAGTCATGCCTATAGCTTATGAGGTATAATTATTAAAGATTATTTTCAACAGATAGTCATGCCTATAACTTATGAGGTATAATTATTAAAGATTATTTTCAACAGATAGTCATGCCTATAACTTATGAGGTATAATTATTAAAGATTATTTTCAACAGATAGTCATGCCTATAACTTATGAGGTATAATTAGATAGTCATGCCTATAACTTATGAGGTATAATTAGATAGTCATGCCTATAGCTTATGAGGTATAATTAGATAGTCATGCCTATAGCTTATGAGGTATAATTAGATAGTCATGCCTATAGCTTATGAGGTATAATTAGATAGTCATGCCTATAGCTTATGAGGTATAATTAGATAGTCATGCCTATAGCTTATGAGGTATAATTAGATAGTCATGCCTATAGCTTATGAGGTATAATTAGATAGTCATGCCTATAGCTTATGAGGTATAATTAGATAGTCATGCCTATAGCTTATGAGGTATAATTAGATAGTCATGCCTATAGCTTATGAGGTATAATTAGATAGTCATGCCTATAGCTTATGAGGTATAATTAGATAGTCATGCCTATAGCTTATGAGGTATAATTAGATAGTCATGCCTATAGCTTATGAGGTATAATTAGATAGTCATGCCTATAACTTATGAGGTATAATTAGATAGTCATGCCTATAACTTATGAGGTATAATTAGATAGTCATGCCTATAACTTATGAGGTATAATTAGATAGTCATGCCTATAACTTATGAGGTATAATTAGATAGTCATGCCTATAACTTATGAGGTATAATTAGATAGTCATGCCTATAACTTATGAGGTATAAGTAGATAGTCATGCCTATAGCTTATGAGGTATAATTAGATAGTCATGCCTATAGCTTATGAGGTATAATTAGATAGTCATGCCTATAGCTTATGAGGTATAATTAGATAGTCATGCCTATAACTTATGAGGTATAATTAGATAGTCATGCCTATAACTTATGAGGTATAATTAGATAGTCATGCCTATAACTTATGAGGTATAATTAGATAGTCATGCCTATAGCTTATGAGGTATAATTAGATAGTCATGCCTATAGCTTATGAGGTATAATTAGATAGTCATGCCTATAACTTATGAGGTATAATTAGATAGTCATGCCTATAACTTATGAGGTATAATGACATAGTCATGCCTATAGCTTATGAGGTATAATTAGATAGTCATGCCTATAACTTATGAGGTATAATTAGATAGTCATGCCTATAGCTTATGAGGTATAATTAGATAGTCATGCCTATAGCTTATGAGGTATAATTAGATAGTCATGCCTATAACTTATGAGGTATAATTAGATAGTCATGCCTATAACTTATGAGGTATAATTAGATAGTCATGCCTATAGCTTATGAGGTATAATTAGATAGTCATGCCTATAGCTTATGAGGTATAATTAGATAGTCATGCCTATAACTTATGAGGTATAATTAGATAGTCATGCCTATAACTTATGAGGTATAATTATTAAAGATTATTTTTTGGGGGTGGGGGTGGGGGTTTAGGGATGAATTAAAAAAACATTTTCTTTTATTAACTTATAGTATATATTTTTCATATGCTATATTTTTATCTGATTACAAGAAAATTTAAAAAATAGCCGGCGGAGTGAAACAGTTGACTGTTCCCCTACTTCCGGATCCGAATTGTTCCATGCCCGAGAACGATGCGCAGTGCGTCATTCCTGTCAAGCGCACCAGTGACCATTCAGTCAACAAAATGCTGTATTTCTTTCAAAACAATGTTGTGCTCCAATTTTTTAATGGTATGGTATGCTGACATTATCATCTTCAGTAGATTTGTGGTTATGTGCACGTATGTAAGATAATAAAACAGTTATTTCATGCCTGTTCAGGGAACAGTCAAAATTATTACCTAATGGTAAAGTTTTACATGTTTTATGAAGTATTTTTTATTTTCAACTATTTTTGGGGTTTTGACTTTCTAGTGTTCTATTGCCTGGTGATCTATTGCCTGGTGTTCTATTACATGGTGTTCTATTGCCTGGCTACCTTTGACCTTTACTGTGATTGGTCAAAGCAATCTCATGAATATTTATTACCAATCCAAAATCTTGTCTAGTCCACACCGGATATTACAGCGTATGAAAGTGTTGTTATCTAAACCGATTTAACCCGTTGACTGCGACATTTCGTGTATAATTGTAACTTCATGTGCAGTACGATTCCTGACATTATGGCTCTTTCAGCAGAGTGACGTCATTTATTTCATGACAACATTTTAAAAGCAATGTGACGTTTCATTTGAAGAGGTTCTATATGTGCAATATCTGTATCTAACTTTAAATTGTGCAATCTACTTATAACGTATTTCTTAAAGAAAATAAATGTAAATTTCTTTCCCAAGGGACATATATATATATATATGTCCCTCGCGCAGTCTAAAAACAAGTGCAGATTAAAAAATTTAAGAATCTTCATTTTTATTATGAAAAAGATAATTTGTGTTATTTGTCAAAATTGTTAAACAATATTTAAATATTGAAAACAGCAGTTTTTTTTTAATCTGTCTAAAAAAAAAATATTAGGTCAATAGATCAAACAATTTTTCCCTCGGTATTGGGAAAGGCAATGTGTTCTATTTCCCTCGGTCGTTTGCATCGGGCAATAGAACATTTTGGTCTTTCCCAATACCTCGGGAAAATATTTTGATCTATTGCCTGCACTCTCATTAAATAACTGTATACTATTGTCCCTCGGTGCTGGGGATGACTTGGGAACTGTTGTCTGAGGCCTCAGGCAACAGTTCTCAAGTCATCTCCAGCACCTCGGGTCAATAGTTTTGACTGTTCCCTGAACAGGCATGAAATAACTGTATATTGTGAAGTTATCTAATTGTAAAAAGTACCACTGTAAAGAAATGTGTTTCAGTACAAATTTTAGAAAATTAATTTTTTCTTCACTTTGAGTTAATTATGTTATAAAGTATAAAACAGTTTCAGAAATATTTTAAATTTAATCCTTTGGAAAAAAGGTCTTGTCATTGTTGTAATTATGATGAAAAATAAATGAATTTGATTATATTTTACAGTTTGCACCTGAGCTAGTATTAGTATCAGCTGGATTTGATTCAGCCTTGGGTGATCCTTTGGTAAGTATTAATATTTACATTCGGTATGATATGTGAGTAATACCAATGTTAGTGAATATAGGTATATAGAATTGTAAATAAAGGTACATGGACTAAACTCAATACATGTACTTTACACTTCAAAGGTCAGTACACATAATTACCATGATATCACTTTGTTTATTGTATTTCTTTCAAAGACAACTGTATTATCAGTTCATTGTAGTACAAACACAAACAACTTTCCCTTCCATTCCTGATTTCTTCATTTATTTTAATTATTCATTTTAATCATACTCTTCAATAAAGTTATTGTTTATTTTATTGTTTCCTTTAGTGTTACTTCACATCAGTCGTGTGTAAAACATGAATTATTATTTTACTTAAAGTGGGTTACTTGATTATTATTTAAAAATTTGACAGAAATAATTCATATTTCATACCCATGATGATCAAAATATTAAAACTTATATACATTCAGAAACCTTAAGTTCTAGCTTAAACGTTTTTACTTCCTTCAATTGCCAGAAATAATTCTAACATATTTATAAGTGTGAGTCAAATATTTTTCATACAATCCAACTTTATTTTCCTTGCCACTTACTTTTTCCAGCCATGCTTTGATATAGTAAATAAGATTGCTTTTTGAAATAAAGTACTTCTAACTGTAGGGAAAACCTTCAAACATCCCATACAATAGATATCAGTATATATCTTATGGGAAAAAACACATTGGGGTGTAATGCATCCCCACCTCAATCCAAAGACCATAAAATTGGTATTTGCTTCTTACTATCTAAACACACAGCATTAAGGGGCAAAAGAACGACTAGTTGGCTTGGAATCAGGATAATGTGACTGTATGGAGCGACATGTCTACCTGCAGACTGTTTTTAGCTCACCTTGCCAAAGGCAATGTGAGCTTTTGCCATCACTTGGTATCCGTCGTCCGTTAACTTTTCACATTTTAATCTTCTCCTCTGAAACCCCTTAGCCAAATGAACTGAATCTTGGTAGGAAGCATCTATGGAAGGTCCTCTATAAAGTTTGCTCATTTCGTCCCGATCCATTAACAAACATGGCCACCACAGGCAATTCTTGTTTCTGATTGGCCGATTTTTTAAAATCTTCTCCTCTGAAACCGCTTGGTTAAATGAACGGAAACTTGGTAGGAAGCATCTATGGAAGGTCCTCTATAAAGATTGCTCATTTCGTCCTGATCCGTTAACAAATATGGCCACCACAGACGATTCTTGTTTCTGATTGGCTGATTTTTAAAATTCTTCTCCTTTGAAACCGCCTTGCCAAATGAACCGTAGCTTGGAAGGAAGCATCTTTGGAAGGTCCTCTGTAAAGACTGCTCATTTCATCCCAATCCGTTAACAAACATGGCCACCACAGACAATTCTTGTTTCTGATTGATTGATTTCTAAAAAATCTTCTCCTCTGAAACTGTTTGGCCAAATGAACCGAAGCTTGGTGGGAAGCATCTTTGGCAGGTCCTCTGTGAAGATTGCTCAATTTGTTCTGATCCATTAACAAACATGGCCACCACAGGCAGTTCTTGTTTCTGATTGGTCGATTTCTAAAAATCTTCTTCTCTGAAATTGCTTAGCCAAATGAACCGAAATTTGGTGGGAAGCACCTATGGAAGGTTCTGTATTAAGTTTCCTCAAAGCAGAATGAAAGGTGAGCGACACAGGCTCAGCCAACTGAGCCTCTAGTTTCATTAAGATAGCACTACATGTATAAAAATCCAACTAAGCATGGTGGTCTAGTAAATGATCATCATTTCATTGAAAGTAGCTTGTTCTCGGCTTGTTATAGCTGAAAACCTGTTTTATATTTTACCTTGTTCTTTTGACATGTAATTGTTGTTTGACATTGTATAATTGTTGTTTGACATTATATAATTGTTGTGTTACAGGGAAATTACTTGATATCTCCTGTAGGATATGCCTACATGACACACATGTTATCTGGATTAGCCAATGGTAGGGTTGTTCTTTCATTAGAGGTAAGATGCGTGTTATTCTTATTGTATTATGTTGAGGGAAGGCATGCATAATGATATGTGTTTTTGTGCCAATGAATTCTGTCTCATTTGTATTAGTGTTGATCAGAAAGCCAAAATTAGCTATACCGGCTTAAGACCTAAAAATAATGACCACCTAACAAACCTCAACTGTATACAAATGATCGTTAGAGTGCCATTTACTTTTTAAATTGACCTTATATTTATCATGGATGTGGCTAAAGACATACTTTAACATAGCATAATATATGAATGCAAATTAAAATTCTTCTAAGAAATTGTCTAATTAGTCTTAAAAAAGTGATGTATTCTGTAAAAATCTTCACTGAACTCTTTTATGAAACATACACTTGCAAATACTTTTTGCGAATGATATATGGAAAATATCTGAAGCATATTAAGGTCATCTCACACTCCATTTATAGGTGTTTATATTTTCAGGTGGCTGTAATTTAGAAACTCGGATCAAACTCTAGTTAAATTTTACATTTTCAGGGTGGTTATAATTTGACATCTATATCACACTCAATGTGTATGTGTACATCTGTACTGTTGGGAGATCCATGTCCTCTCTTACAAATGTCTGATCCAATGGTTAGGTAAGATTAATTTCATATATTCAATTCTGAATTTTTGATTGTTCTTCAGAACAACTCTGGAACTATAAGAGATCCATAAACATTAAAAGATATTGTTAATCAAAACTCAAAAACAGTAACACCTAGTGTCATCAATACATTTGAATGAAAATGCTGAAAAAGGTCAAAGGTGAGTTTGATCTGTACCCTTTTTTTGCTAATATTATGATAAATCTTACTATTACTACATTACTTATTTTATTTTAGTGCAATAAAGACAATTAAAGATGTAACAGATATCCACAAAAAGTACTGGAAAAGTCTTAAATTTAGAGGTAATTAATTGTCTTGTTATAAAATATAACAATAGTAATGTAGCTACAATATAAATTACTTGAATAATGTCTTCCCCTGGAAGAGACACGTTGTTTTCGTCCTGTTCGTCTGTCATAATAATATGTACACACAACTGCTCCTACGATTTAGATAGAAATTACTCAAAATTTTGTATACTTGTTTGTTACTATTTGCATATAATTATTGTAATTTGATCAGGTCATTTTTTACTTGGAATATGTGATATGTCATCAAAAAGTTTGTATGCAAAAATCTTCCTTTATATTAAATAGGAATTTTAGAAGGTATCTTTCTCAAAAAAGGAAAGAATATGGGGGTAGACATTTAAGACAGAACACTAGTTACTTATAACGATCAAGTGATATGATCAAGACATAGATATTTTACATTCGGGCAAAAAAATATATTATGGAGTAGTGTGTTAAATTGTTACCAAAATCACAAACTGATGTATCTTTGAAGTTCCATATCACCCAAAGTTTTTAATCTTGGTAGATATTCAAGGTTACTGAAATTGGAACTGATTTTTGAAAATATAGAGAAAGATGTATGGATATCCTGATTTTTGTATTTTTAGAAACTACCAACAAAATATAATTTCCATAAATTATTTGATAAGTTTATGAAATTTGATATAACATGAACAAAAATGATGGTCTGTATATTTTATAAAAATTTGAAATACTACATATGTATTTGTAGATTGTTATATATAAATTGTTTCTATAATGTTATTTAAAGTGGATATTTGACATTTACATACAGTGAAAATTCCTGATTTGACTCCACCAAAAACAGAAGCTGTAGAGAATACTCCTGAAAAAGTTGAGGAAGAAACCTCTGATGTAAGATTGGTGACAGAACAGAAAGTCAAAGAGAGTGCCTCTAAACCTGATGAAGAGGAAAGCAAGTTAGACTCTGCATCATCTGTATCAACAGTACAGGGGTAAGTCAGATTTCTTACCCTACCACAGTATCATATTACATGGGAGAGTCAAATAATATTCAGTGCTATGGTATCACAGTACCAGACAATTTTTGCAAAAATAAGCGATGAAATGCGTAGGTATTTATTAACCTTTAAACACTTGAAGTGACTCTGGGGCTAGAACCTATGTTAGTAGTGTTAGACTTATGGTCTGAAGTGAACAACATGAACCACTCAGGTCCCTCAGACCCATGAAAAAAAGGGGGTAAGAAATGATGAAGAACAATGTCACATACCCATGGTGAAATGGGGTACAAAATGGAGAGGTACAATGTCATAGAGTCTTGAAAAAGTATTGTAAAAATGATGAAATACAATGTCATAGAGTGTTGAAAAAGAGGTGAACATAGTGATATGCTACATTTGTATATCACGCAGCATTGCTAAAATTGTGGGGAAAAAATTATGAAGTTTCATGTTTCAGACCAATGATCAAATTTGGTAAAAAAATTATGAGGTTCAAAGGTCAATGAATGAATGTCCTACATATTTCTGTACATATTAGTGTTCTCATTATTTCTATCAAAACTATTACTTTATGGCAGGAGGGCCCGGGTGGCTCAATGAGTTAGATAGCTGGATTACCTAGCAACTCATACAAGCCTATCACCAATACGGCGTGGGTTCACGTGCGGCTTTGTAAATTACAAAAAAGGGTGCACTCGACTCGCAGCTGCAAGTGATAAAGTTTACCAGTTGCTTGCCCATGGTCGGTGGTTCTCTCCGGGTACTCCGGCTTCTTCCACCACTAAAACTGGTCACCGTGATATAGCTGAAATATTGCTGAAAGTGGCATTAAAACATCAAAAATAAATAACAAAATATACTTTATGGCAGTTGATCTTTAATTTTAAAAAAGGAAAATGTTTCTCTCCATTAAAATACAATATTTCAGTTATCTAATACTGACTATATCTCTATGGGGAGCAGTTAATGGCATCATATCCCATCGGTTAGTTATTACTGTAATTATTATAAATTCTCCTTTTATATCTTTAATTCTATCAAATGAATATATAACAATAATAAGTGCATAAAATTTACTGGTTTAGATTATTTTCAATATTATTTAAGATTTGTCTACTGCAATATTTTTTAGACTTTAAAATATTGAATTGAATTATATAATTCTCATTTTTTTGTGTGGAACCAATGGATATATTTATTTAGAACATTTATAGCAATTTTAAAATTCTTCATCACTTAATAAAAGCCATATTCATCAAAATATGATGGTAAGAAGTTATTTTTCCCACCAGGGTTGTAAGAACAGTATTGTTGAGAATGTTATATAACAGGCTGTCTTGTAATAATTGTTGTCTGAGAAAATTTACATAGCTCATACCCCAGGGATTTGTAGGATGATTTCTTACAGAAAAAACATCTTCTTTTTCATGTCATTCTAATTTGTATTGAAAACAGTTGTAACACTTGGGATTTGTTGATGAAAATTGTGGTTATGGCTGTAAATTTGTATTAGCCATTAGATACTGGCATGTTTTGGTATTGGTAGTTTTCTGATCAAATTTTGCATCTGTTTTCCATGGTCATTTAATGTCTGTGGTTCTAAAACTTGACTGAATTATCATTAGTTTTAGTTTTGCCATGTTTTTCTTTATTGTTTGTTGTTGTTGACATAGGTGTTCCTCATACAATAATCCCCATCTTTATTTGTTGTTGTTGTTGACATAGGTGTTCCTCATACAATAATCCCCATCTTTATTTGTTGTTGTTGACATAGGTGTTCCTCATACAATAATCCCCATCTTTATTGTTTGTTGTTGTTGAAATAGGTGTTCCTCATACAATAATCCCCATCTTTATTTGTTGTTGTTGAAATAGGTGTTCCTCATACAATAATCCCCATCTTTATTTGTTGTTGTTGACATAGGTGTTCCTCATACAATAATCCCCATCTTTATTGTTTGTTGTTGTTGAAATAGGTGTTCCTCATACAATAATCCCCATCTTTATTGTTTGTTGTTGTTGAAATAGGTGTTCCTCATACAATAATCCCCATCTTTATTTGTTGTTGTTGAAATAGGTGTTCCTCATACAATAATCCCCATCTTTATTTGTTGTTGTTGACATAGGTGTTCCTCATACAATAATCCCCATCTTTATTTGTTGTTGTTGTTGACATAGGTGTTCCTCATACAATAATCCCCATCTTTATTTGTTGTTGTTGACATAGGTGTTCCTCATACAATAATCCCCATCTTTATTGTTTGTTGTTGTTGAAATAGGTGTTCCTCATACAATAATCCCCATCTTTATTTGTTGTTGTTGAAATAGGTGTTCCTCATACAATAATCCCCATCTTTATTTGTTGTTGTTGACATAGGTGTTCCTCATACAATAATCCCCATCTTTATTTGTTGTTGTTGAAATAGGTGTTCCTCATACAATAATTCCCATCTTTATTTGTTGTTGTTGTTGACATAGGTGTTCCTCATACAATAATCCCCATCTTTATTTGTTGTTGTTGACATAGGTGTTCCTCATACAATAATCCCCATCTTTATTGTTTGTTGTTGTTGAAATAGGTGTTCCTCATACAATAATCCCCATCTTTATTGTTTGTTGTTGTTGACATAGGTGTTCCTCATACAATAATCCCCATCTTTATTTGTTGTTGTTGTTGTTGACATAGGTGTTCCTCATACAATAATCCCCATCTTTATTTGTTGTTGTTGTTGACATAGGTGTTCCTCATACAATAATCCCCATCTTTATTTGTTGTTGTTGTTGTTGACATAGGTGTTCCTCATACAATAATCTCCATCTTTATTTATTGTTGTTGACATAGGTGTTCCTAATACAATAATCCCCATCTTTATTTGTTGTTGTTGTTGACATAGGTGTTCCTCATACAATAATCCCATCTTTATTTGTTGTTGTTGTTGACATAGGTGTTCCTCATACAATAATCCCCATCTTTATTTGTTGTTGTTGTTGACAGAGGTGTTCCTCATACAATAATCTCCATCTTTATTTGTTGTTGTTGACATAGGTGTTCCTCATACAATAATCCCCATCTTTATTTGTTGTTGTTGACATAGGTGTTCCTCATACAATAATCCCCATCTTTATTTGTTGTTGTTGAAATAGGTGTTCCTCATACAATAATCCCCATCTTTATTTGTTGTTGTTGACATAGGTGTTCCTCATACAATAATCTCCATCTTTATTTATTGTTGTTGACATAGGTGTTCCTCATACAATAATCCCCATCTTTATTTGTTGTTGTTGTTGACATAGGTGTTCCTCATACAATAATCCCCATCTTTATTTGTTGTTGTTGTTGACATAGGTGTTCCTCATAAATAATCCCCATCTTTATTTGTTGTTGTTGTTGACATAGGTGTTCCTCATACAATAATCTCCATCTTTATTTGTTGTTGTTGACATAGGTGTTCCTCATACAATAATCCCCATCTTTATTTGTTGTTGTTGACATAGGTGTTCCTCATACAATAATCCCCATCTTTATTTGTTGTTGTTGAAATAGGTGTTCCTCATACAATAATCCCCATCTTTATTTGTTGTTGTTGTTGACATAGGTGTTCCTCATACAATAATCCCCATCTTTATTTGTTGTTGTTGACATAGGTGTTCCTCATACAATAATCTCCATCTTTATTTGTTGCTGTTGACATAGGTGTTCCTCATACAATAATCCCCATCTTTATTTGTTGTTGTTGACATAGGTGTTCCTCATACAATAATCCCCATCTTTATTTGTTGTTGTTGTTGATGTTGTTGACATAGGTGTTCCTCATACAATAATCCCCATCTTTATTTGTTGTTGTTGACATAGGTGTTTCTCATACAATAATCCCCATCTTTATTTGTTGTTGTTGAAATAGGTGTTCCTCATACAATAATCCCCATCTTTATTTGTTGTTGTTGTTGACATAGGTGTTCCTCATACAATAATCCCCATCTTTATTTGTTGTTGTTGACATAGGTGTTCCTCATACAATAATCCCCATCTTTATTGTTTGTTGTTGTTGAAATAGGTGTTCCTCATACAATAATCCCCATCTTTATTTGTTGTTGTTGAAATAGGTGTTCCTCATACAATAATCTCCATCTTTATTTGTTGTTGTTGACATAGGTGTTCCTCATACAATAATCCCCATCTTTATTTGTTGTTGTTGACATAGGTGTTCCTCATACAATAATCCCCATCTTTATTGTTTGTTGTTGTTGACATAGGTGTTCCTCATAAAATAATTCCCATCTTTATTTGTTGTTGTTGTTGACATAGGTGTTCCTCATACAATAATCCCCATCTTTATTGTTTGTTGTTGACATAGGTGTTCCTCATACAATAATCCCCATCTTTATTGTTTGTTGTTGACATAGGTGTTCCTCATACAATAATCCCCATCTTTATTGTTTGTTGTTGTTGAAATAGGTGTTCCTCATACAATAATCCCCATCTTTATTTGTTGTTGTTGAAATAGGTGTTCCTCATACAATAATCCCCATCTTTATTTGTTGTTGTTGACATAGGTGTTCCTCATACAATAATCCCCATCTTTATTGTTTGTTGTTGTTGAAATAGGTGTTCCTCATACAATAATCCCCATCTTTATTGTTTGTTGTTGTTGAAATAGGTGTTCCTCATACAATAATCCCCATCTTTATTTGTTGTTGTTGAAATAGGTGTTCCTCATACAATAATCCCCATCTTTATTGTTTGTTGTTGACATAGGTGTTCCTCATACAATAATCCCCATCTTTATTGTTTGTTGTTGACATAGGTGTTCCTCATACAATAATCCCCATCTTTATTGTTTGTTGTTGTTGAAATAGGTGTTCCTCATACAATAATCCCCATCTTTATTTGTTGTTGTTGAAATAGGTGTTCCTCATACAATAATCCCCATCTTTATTTGTTGTTGTTGACATAGGTGTTCCTCATACAATAATCCCCATCTTTATTGTTTGTTGTTGTTGAAATAGGTGTTCCTCATACAATAATCCCCATCTTTATTGTTTGTTGTTGTTGAAATAGGTGTTCCTCATACAATAATCCCCATCTTTATTTGTTGTTGTTGAAATAGGTGTTCCTCATACAATAATCCCCATCTTTATTTGTTGTTGTTGACATAGGTGTTCCTCATACAATAATCCCCATCTTTATTTGTTGTTGTTGTTGACATAGGTGTTCCTCATACAATAATCCCCATCTTTATTTGTTGTTGTTGACATAGGTGTTCCTCATACAATAATCCCCATCTTTATTGTTTGTTGTTGTTGAAATAGGTGTTCCTCATACAATAATCCCCATCTTTATTTGTTGTTGTTGAAATAGGTGTTCCTCATACAATAATCCCCATCTTTATTTGTTGTTGTTGACATAGGTGTTCCTCATACAATAATCCCCATCTTTATTTGTTGTTGTTGAAATAGGTGTTCCTCATACAATAATTCCCATCTTTATTTGTTGTTGTTGTTGACATAGGTGTTCCTCATACAATAATCCCCATCTTTATTTGTTGTTGTTGACATAGGTGTTCCTCATACAATAATCCCCATCTTTATTGTTTGTTGTTGTTGAAATAGGTGTTCCTCATACAATAATCCCCATCTTTATTGTTTGTTGTTGTTGACATAGGTGTTCCTCATACAATAATCCCCATCTTTATTTGTTGTTGTTGTTGTTGACATAGGTGTTCCTCATACAATAATCCCCATCTTTATTTGTTGTTGTTGTTGACATAGGTGTTCCTCATACAATAATCCCCATCTTTATTTGTTGTTGTTGTTGTTGACATAGGTGTTCCTCATACAATAATCTCCATCTTTATTTATTGTTGTTGACATAGGTGTTCCTAATACAATAATCCCCATCTTTATTTGTTGTTGTTGTTGACATAGGTGTTCCTCATACAATAATCCCATCTTTATTTGTTGTTGTTGTTGACATAGGTGTTCCTCATACAATAATCCCCATCTTTATTTGTTGTTGTTGTTGACATAGGTGTTCCTCATACAATAATCTCCATCTTTATTTGTTGTTGTTGACATAGGTGTTCCTCATACAATAATCCCCATCTTTATTTGTTGTTGTTGACATAGGTGTTCCTCATACAATAATCCCCATCTTTATTTGTTGTTGTTGAAATAGGTGTTCCTCATACAATAATCCCCATCTTTATTTGTTGTTGTTGACATAGGTGTTCCTCATACAATAATCTCCATCTTTATTTATTGTTGTTGACATAGGTGTTCCTCATACAATAATCCCCATCTTTATTTGTTGTTGTTGTTGACATAGGTGTTCCTCATACAATAATCCCCATCTTTATTTGTTGTTGTTGTTGACATAGGTGTTCCTCATAAATAATCCCCATCTTTATTTGTTGTTGTTGTTGACATAGGTGTTCCTCATACAATAATCTCCATCTTTATTTGTTGTTGTTGACATAGGTGTTCCTCATACAATAATCCCCATCTTTATTTGTTGTTGTTGACATAGGTGTTCCTCATACAATAATCCCCATCTTTATTTGTTGTTGTTGAAATAGGTGTTCCTCATACAATAATCCCCATCTTTATTTGTTGTTGTTGTTGACATAGGTGTTCCTCATACAATAATCCCCATCTTTATTTGTTGTTGTTGACATAGGTGTTCCTCATACAATAATCTCCATCTTTATTTGTTGCTGTTGACATAGGTGTTCCTCATACAATAATCCCCATCTTTATTTGTTGTTGTTGACATAGGTGTTCCTCATACAATAATCCCCATCTTTATTTGTTGTTGTTGTTGATGTTGTTGACATAGGTGTTCCTCATACAATAATCCCCATCTTTATTTGTTGTTGTTGACATAGGTGTTTCTCATACAATAATCCCCATCTTTATTTGTTGTTGTTGAAATAGGTGTTCCTCATACAATAATCCCCATCTTTATTTGTTGTTGTTGTTGACATAGGTGTTCCTCATACAATAATCCCCATCTTTATTTGTTGTTGTTGACATAGGTGTTCCTCATACAATAATCCCCATCTTTATTGTTTGTTGTTGTTGAAATAGGTGTTCCTCATACAATAATCCCCATCTTTATTTGTTGTTGTTGAAATAGGTGTTCCTCATACAATAATCCCCATCTTTATTTGTTGTTGTTGACATAGGTGTTCCTCATACAATAATCCCCATCTTTATTGTTTGTTGTTGTTGAAATAGGTGTTCCTCATACAATAATCCCCATCTTTATTGTTTGTTGTTGTTGAAATAGGTGTTCCTCATACAATAATCACCATCTTTATTTGTTGTTGTTGAAATAGGTGTTCCTCATACAATAATCCCCATCTTTATTTGTTGTTGTTGACATAGGTGTTCCTCATACAATAATCCCCATCTTTATTTGTTGTTGTTGTTGACATAGGTGTTCCTCATACAATAATCCCCATCTTTATTTGTTGTTGTTGACATAGGTGTTCCTCATACAATAATCCCCATCTTTATTGTTTGTTGTTGTTGAAATAGGTGTTCCTCATACAATAATCCCCATCTTTATTTGTTGTTGTTGAAATAGGTGTTCCTCATACAATAATCCCCATCTTTATTTGTTGTTGTTGACATAGGTGTTTCTCATACAATAATCCCCATCTTTATTGTTTGTTGTTGTTGAAATAGGTGTTCCTCATACAATAATCCCCATCTTTATTGTTTGTTGTTGTTGAAATAGGTGTTCCTCATACAATAATCCCCATCTTTATTTGTTGTTGTTGAAATAGGTGTTCCTCATACAATAATCCCCATCTTTATTTGTTGTTGTTGACATAGGTGTTCCTCATACAATAATCCCCATCTTTATTTGTTGTTGTTGTTGACATAAGTGTTCCTCATACAATAATCCCCATCTTTATTTGTTGTTGTTGACATAGGTGTTCCTCATACAATAATCCCCATCTTTACTGTTTGTTGTTGTTGAAATAGGTGTTCCTCATACAATAATCCCCATCTTTATTTGTTGTTGTTGAAATAGGTGTTCCTCATACAATAATCCCCATCTTTATTTGTTGTTGTTGACATAGGTGTTCCTCATACAATAATCCCCATCTTTATTGTTTGTTGTTGTTGAAATAGGTGTTCCTCATACAATAATCCCCATCTTTATTGTTTGTTGTTGTTGAAATAGGTGTTCCTCATACAATAATCCCCATCTTTATTTGTTGTTGTTGAAATAGGTGTTCCTCATACAATAATCCCCATCTTTATTTGTTGTTGTTGACATAGGTGTTCCTCATACAATAATCCCCATCTTTATTTGTTGTTGTTGTTGACATAGGTGTTCCTCATACAATAATCCCCATCTTTATTTGTTGTTGTTGTTTAAATAGGTGTTCCTCATACAATAATCCCCATCTTTATTGTTTGTTGTTGTTGAAATAGGTGTTCCTCATACAATAATCCCCATCTTTATTGTTTGTTGTTGTTGACATAGGTGTTCCTCATACAATAATCCCCATCTTTATTTGTTGTTGTTGTTGTTGACATAGGTGTTCCTCATACAATAATCCCCATCTTTATTTGTTGTTGTTGTTGTTGACATAGGTGTTCCTCATACAATAATCTCCATCTTTATTTATTGTTGTTGACATAGGTGTTCCTCATACAATAATCCCCATCTTTATTTGTTGTTGTTGTTGACATAGGTGTTCCTCATTCAATAATCCCCATCTTTATTTGTTGTTGTTGTTGACATAGGTGTTCCTCATACAATAATCTCCATCTTTATTTGTTGTTGTTGACATAGGTGTTCCTCATACAATAATCCCCATCTTTATTTGTTGTTGTTGACATAGGTGTTCCTCATACAATAATCCCCATCTTTATTTGTTGTTGTTGAAATAGGTGTTCCTCATACAATAATCCCCATCTTTATTTGTTGTTGTTGTTGACATAGGTGTTCCTCATACAATAATCCCCATCTTTATTTGTTGTTGTTGACATAGGTGTTCCTCATACAATAATCTCCATCTTTATTTGTTGTTGTTGACATAGGTGTTCCTCATACAATAATCCCCATCTTTATTTGTTGTTGTTGTTGACATAGGTGTTCCTCATACAATAATCCCCATCTTTATTTGTTGTTGTTGAAATAGGTGTTCCTCATACAATAATCCCCATCTTTATTTGTTGTTGTTGTTGACATAGGTGTTCCTCATACAATAATCCCCATCTTTATTTGTTGTTGTTGACATAGGTGTTCCGCATACAATAATCTCCATCTTTATTTGTTGTTGTTGACATAGGTTTTCCTCATACAATAATCCCCATCTTTATTTGTTGTTGTTGACATAGGTGTTCCTCATACAATAATCCCCATCTTTATTTGTTGTTGTTGAAATAGGTGTTCCTCATACAATAATCCCCATCTTTATTTGTTGTTGTTGTTGACATAGGTGTTCCTCATACAATAATCCCCATCTTTATTTGTTGTTGTTGACAGGTGTTCCTCATACAATAATCCCCATCTTTATTTGTTGTTGTTGTTGTTGTTGTTGACATAGGTGTTCCTCATACAATAATCTCCATCTTTATTTGTTGTTGTTGACATAGGTGTTCCTCATACAATAATCCCCATCTTTATTTGTTGTTGTTGACATAGGTGTTCCTCATACAATAATCCCCATCTTTATTGTTTGTTGTTGTTGACATAGGTGTTCCTCATAAAATAATTCCCATCTTTATTTGTTGTTGTTGTTGACATAGGTGTTCCTCATACAATAATCCCCATCTTTATTGTTTGTTGTTGACATAGGTGTTCCTCATACAATAATCCCCATCTTTATTGTTTGTTGTTGACATAGGTGTTCCTCATACAATAATCCCCATCTTTATTTGTTGTTGTTGTTGACATAGGTGTTCCTCATACAATAATCCCCATCTTTGTTGTTGACATAGGTGTTCCTCATACAATAATCCCCATCTTTATTGTTTGTTGTTGTTGACATAGGTGTTCCTCATACAATAATCCCCATCTTTATTGTTTGTTGTTGTTGACATAGGTGTTCCTCATACAATAATCCCCATCTTTATTGTTTGTTGTTGACATATGTGTTCCTCATACAATAAACCCATCTTTATTGGTTTGTTGTTGTTGACATAGGTGTTCCTCATACAATAAACCCATCTTTATTGTTTTGTTGTTGTTGACATAGGTGTTCCTCATACTATAATCCCCATCTTTATTTGTTTGTTGTTGTTGACATAGGTGTTCCTCATACAATAATCCCCCCATCTTTATTGTTTGTTGTTTACATAGGTGTTCCTGATACAATAATCCCCATCTTTATTGTTTGTTGTTGTTGACATAGGTGTTCCTCATACAATAATTCCCATCTTTATTGTTTGTTGTTGTTGACATAGGTGTTCCTCATACAATAATCCCCATCTTTATTGTTTTTTGTTGGCATAGGTGTTCCTCATACAATAATCCCATCTTTATTGTTTGTTGTTGTTGACATAGGTGTTCCTCATACAATAATCCCCATCTTTATTGTTTGTTGTTGACATAGGTGTTCCTCATACAATAATCCCCATCTTTATTTGTTGTTGTTGTTGACATAGGTGTTCCTCATATGATAATCCCCATCTTTATTTGTTGTTGTTGTTGTTGACATAGGTGTTCCTCATACAATAATCTCCATCTTTATTTGTTGTTGTTGACATAGGTGTTCCTCATACAATAATCCCCATCTTTATTTGTTGTTGTTGACATAGGTGTTCCTCATACAATAATCCCCATCTTTATTTGTTGTTGTTGAAATAGGTGTTCCTCATACAATAATCCCCATCTTTTTTTGTTGTTGTTGTTGACATAGGTGTTCCTCATACAATAATCCCCATCTTTATTTGTTGTTGTTGACATAGGTGTTCCTCATACAATAATCTCCATCTTTATTTGTTGTTGTTGACATAGGTGTTCCTCATACAATAATCCCCATCTTTATTTGTTGTTGTTGACATAGGTGTTCCTCATACAATAATCCCCATCTTTATTGTTGTTGTTGACATAGGTGTTCCTCATACAATAATCTCCATCTTTATTGTTTGTTGTTGTTGACATAGGTGTTCCTCATACAATAATCCCCATCTTTATTGTTTGTTGTTGTTGACATAGGTGTTCCTCATACAATAATCTCCATCTTTATTGTTTGTTGTTGACATAGGTGTTCCTCATACAATAATCCCCATCTTTATTGTTTGTTGTTGTTGACATAGGTGTTCCTCATACAATAATCCCCATCTTTATTGTTTGTTGTTGTTGACATAGGTGTTCCTCATACAATAATCCCCATCTTTATTGTTTGTTGTTGACATATGTGTTCCTCATACAATAAACCCATCTTTATTGGTTTGTTGTTGTTGACATAGGTGTTCCTCATACAATAAACCCATCTTTATTGTTTTGTTGTTGTTGACATAGGTGTTCCTCATACTATAATCCCCATCTTTATTTGTTTGTTGTTGTTGACATAGGTGTTCCTCATACAATAATCCCCATCTTTATTTGTTGTTGTTGACATAGGTGTTCCTCATACAATAATCCCCATCTTTATTTGTTGTTGTTGTTGTTGACATAGGTGTTCCTCATACAATAATCCCCATCTTTATTTGTTGTTTTTGTTGACATAGGTGTTCCTCATACAATAATCCCCATCTTTATTTGTTGTTGTTGACATAGGTGTTCCTCATGCAATAATCCCCATCTTTATTTGTTGTTGTTGTTGACATAGGTGTTCCTCATACAATAATCCCCATCTTTATTTGTTGTTGTTGACATAGGTGTTCCTCATACAATAACCCCATCTTTATTTGTTTGTTGTTGTTGACATAGGTGTTCCTCATACAATAATCCCCATCTTTAATTGTTGTTGTTGTTGACAAAGGTGTTCCTCATACAATAGTCCCCATCTTTATTATCCCCTCGCCAATGGAGTTGCGAAGGGATATAGTAACGCTACCATCTGTCCTTCCATAACATCCTTGTGAACACTCTAGAATCAACATCCTTAAATGGATTTTGACCAAACTTGGTACATACTTAGTCCTAAAGAGAATCTGGAACCCTATTGATTTTCAAGGTCATAGTTCAAAGGTCAAGGTCACCGGGTCAAGTTTTTAGGCATGGAGATATGCCACGCTTTGCATTGCCCTTGTTTTTTGTTGTTGTTGACATAGGTGTTCCTCATACAATAGTCCCTATCTTATAACACCACCCCTTCTGCAATGAAAAAGAATCCTTATAAGAGGGAGTGCTGGACTTTTTGAGGGAGACAATTTAGTAGTATTTTGCTATCTCAGTGCATCTGAAATCTGGCCTGAGAAGAAAGGTGGACTTTGGTTAGGAGTGGGGGTACTACAGTACTGTAGTACTTTTTACAACTAGACTTGCATCTAAACATCTACAGAAATAAGAAAGTTTTAGAAATTATTGAGCCCTCCCTATCTTAAGAAAAAGTATTAAAAGTGTTAAGGATTATTTATCCCCACGTGATGAGATATTTTAAGTTTTGTAGATTCTAGACCCCCATCTAATAAGATGTAATGAGGGCATAAAAATCACATTTGCCATGAAATTTGATAGAAATATAGAAATCATTTATGGTTAATATAGACAAATTATTGATTTTCTTTTCATTACTTCAAAAGCCAGTATAGAATTGCATTTTTATTTTTTTGTTATTTTCACAAATGATTGGTCAGAATGAATACAATGTTTAGTGCATTCAAGAGTATAGTGACAAATTAATTATTATAGCCACACTTCACCAATATTAATAAATTTTTATTGTTAATTTACAGTATTTTTCATGGGTTTATTTTATTTGTACCTAGCCATTATAGAGGTATCAGTTTTTAGTTTTATTTTTCATCTCCGAGTAAAGATTGTTTTAACAGTTTGAATTCCAAGACTTAACATTTTATTGAAAAAATGTGATTAATGCCTCCAACCAAAAATCAAATCCACATATTTTTCTGACCGCAAGAGATATAATAATTTATTGAGTTAATTAGTGAATATCACATTTTATGTTTTGTAGAAACAAAAACAGACGATTTAGATGAAATTGAGTTACCGGGATTTATTATTAAACTGAAAAATTGGTTTAAGTTTAGTAGAGTAAAATCAGGGGGAATAATTCTTGGATTTAATAAAAAATATTGCAGATTTCATTGTTCCTATTGAAACTGATAATAAATATATATATTGGTTTAAAGTTAAAAAAACTGATTTTTCGTTCAAATCAAGACATACTATTTTTAATTGTGTATGTACCTGCTGAAAAGTCATCATATTGTACATGTATTAATGATCCAATGAAATTGAAAACAAATTCTTAAATTTAAGCTCAAATTATGACAACATATGTCTGGTTGGAGATTTTAATTCTCGTACTGCAGAAATCAGCGACATACCCGATATTCAATATGATGCATTTTCAGGAATGTTAAATTTAAATTATAATGTCATTAGTTTATTACAGGAATTGAATATTGACATTGAAAGAAGGAGTAAAGATTGTAATCGTAACAATTTTGGAAATATATTGATTGAGTTCTGTAGAAATAATAATATGATTATTTGTAATGGGAGAGTAGGGAAAGACAAGGGAGTTGGTGAATTTACTTGTAAAAATTCTAGTGTTGTCAACTATTGCATAGTATCACCAAACTTACTGAAAATTATAAATTCTATTTCGATATTAGAACCAAGTAAGCTTTTCTCCGATGTACACTCTCCTCTGTTGCTTACTTTAAAATGTTATATTCAAACTAATAGTGGGCATGATTCAGTAGAAATAAATGAAGAAAAAATAAAAAAAGTGGGATAATGAAAAGTCTACATATTTCATTGACAACATTGACGATGCTAAAGATAACGAGGGGCCTGGGTGGCTCAATGAGTTAGGTAGTTGTAGGGCCCTGGTGGCTCAATGAGTTAGGTAGTTGTAGGGCCCTGGTGGCTCAATGAGTTAGGTAGTAGTAGGGCCCGGGTGGCTCAATGAGTTAGGTAGTTGTAGGGCCCGGGTGGCTCAATGAGTTAGGTAGTTGTAGGGCCCGGGTGGCTCAATGAGTTAGGTAGTTGTAGGGCCCGGGTGGCTCAATGAGTTAGGTAGTTGTAGGACCCGGGTGGCTCAATGAGTTAGGTAGTTGTAGGGCCCAGGTGGCTCAATGAGTTAGGTAGTTGTAGGGCCCGGGTGGCTCAATGAGTTAGGTAGTTGTAGGGCCTGGGTGGCTCAATGAGTTAGGTAGTTGTAGGGCCTGGGTGGCTCAATGAGTTAGGTAGTTGTAGGGCCTGGGTGGCTCAATGAGTTAGGTAGTTGAAGGGCCCGGGTGGCTCAATGAGTTAGGTAGTTGTAGGGCCCAGGTGGCTCAATGAGTTAGGTAGTTGTAGGGCCTGGGTGGCTCAATGAGTTAGGTAGTTGTAGGGCCTGGGTGGCTCAATGAGTTAGGTAATTGGATTACCTAGCAACTCGTACAAGCCTATCACCAAAACGGTGTGGGTTCGCGCCCAGCTTTATAAATTACAAAAAATGGTGAACTCGACTCGCAGTCGCAAGCGATAAAGTTTACCAGTTGCTTGTCCATGGTCGGTGGTTCTTTCCGGGTACTCCGGCTTCTTTCACCACTAAAACTGGTCGCCATGATATAGCTGAAATATTGCTGAAAGTGGCATTAAAACACCAAAAATCAATCAATCAATCGTGTTATCAAAGTTTTGCCCCTATATCTGCCCAAAGGGCTGATATCACTGTGGCACTTCCGGTATTTACGTATGGGAATATCAAGCCTTTCCATAAATAGATCAATGCATGACTTTTTTCCATAACAGGACTGTTATCATTTGTCAACCGATATCGATCACTCATATCCATATATAAGTTTGGTGTCTGTGTGGGAAGTTAATTTTGTTCTTTTTACTTCAATGTTGAAATATGTGATAAATAGATTAATGCATGCCTTTTTCCATTTTAGGACTGTTATCATCCCTCGACCGATATCGACCCTCGAGCTAAAGCCCTCTGGCCGATATCGGTCTCTCGGGATGATAACAGTCCTAATATGGAAAAGGGCATGCATTAATCTATCAATAAACCATGGTTTGATGGTGAGTGTAGAAATGCTAGGAAAAATTACAAAAGTTCTAAAAGACGCTCCAAAAGATTTAGAACAAAATCATTAATTAATGAAACAAAACATTTAGAAAAAGAGTACAAAAAAGTAATGAACAAAATGAACAAAAGTATTAGAAAGCATAAGGAAAAGATGAAAAAGAAAATAAATAATTTAAAGTCTACTAATCCAAAAGAATATTGGAAAATAATAAACACTGGAATAAAACAGAATAATCCTGATATTCCCCATTGACGTTTTCTTGGATTTTTTCAAGACTATGAATGCTGGAATTCAAGATGATGATTTAATACATGAACTTGATCATATAAAGTAAATTGATAATTTAAATATTACAATTGATTCTCCTATTACAAAAGAGGAAATTGAAAAAGCAATAAAAAAACAAAAAAATGAGAAATCTTCTGTAGAAGATCAAATGGTTAATGAATACTTGAAACACTCATTTAATACAATGTCTGATATCTACGTTAAGCTATTTAATGTTATATTTGACGTTGGTATTATACCAGATCAGTGGCTATTGGGAAATATCATTCCACTTTACAAAAATAAAGGAAGTAAAGTTGATCCAATTTTTTTTATACCATTTACCATTATTAGCTGTTTTGGCAAATTATTTACATCGATTTTGAATACAAGGCTAAATGATTTCTCTGATGACTTCTGTCTGATTTGTGAAAATCAGGGAGGTTTTAGAAAATGTTATCCCACAACTGATAATTTATTCATTTTACATATGTTAGTAGATATTATGAAGTGTAAGAAAAAGAAATTATTTTGTGCTTTTATAGATTTTGCTGCTGCCTATGATACTGTTTGGAGGGACGGGCTGTGGAACAAACTTCTAATTAACCAAATTAATGGTAAAATGTATGATATAATTTTTAATATGTGCAGTGGAATTATTTCGTTTGTTGTATATAACAAAACTGAATATTTTGCTTGTAATGTTGGAGTCAAGACATGGAGAAAATGTATATCCTTTCCTATTTGTTCTCTATTTGAATGATCTAGAACGATTTTTACATGATAGAAATTCTAAAGGTTTGGATTCCATAGCTAAAGATATTGAAGACGAATTAGATATTTTTCTTAGATTGTTTATATTACTATACGCAGATGATACAGTGTTATTTTCTAATTCAGCGGAAGATCTCAAGTACAGTTAAATAATTTTAGTGAATACTGTGGCACATGGAAGTTAAAAGCTAATATTTCTAAAAACAAAAATTGTTGTTTTTACTAGAACATGATTGCATCATTTTAATTTTTCATATAAAGGTTCTTAAATAGAAATTGTAAAAGATTATATTTATCTTGGAATAAATTTTTCTAGTACTGGCAGCTATCTGAACACAAAGAAAAAGATTGTTGGAAAAGCTACCAAAGTTATTTATGAAGTATTAAAATAGGGAAGAGTTCACAATCTTTCAATAAAATACTAGTATGATCTTTTTGATAAGATAGTAAAGCCTATTGTACTATACGGGTGTGAAATATGGGGGCTTGGTAACAATGATATAAATCAATCAGTCCATCTAATATTTTGCAAACATTTGTTTAATTAAAAAAAATCAACCCCTAATTTCATGATACATTTATATGGAGAACTTGGTTCATATCCTATGTCTGTTTATATAAAACTGTGTATGGTAAATTATTGGTCTAAGTTAATAAATGGTAAAGATAGCAAACTATCACTCATTCTTTATAAATATATGTATATTAAAAATCTTAATGGTCAATACCAATCTTCTTGGTTTGATAGTGTAAAGGGCATCTTAGAAAATTGTTGTTTCAGTAATATCTGGGAGAGTCAGGGAAATTATTTTTTTTTATTCTACATGGTTAAATATTGCATTAAAGCAAAGGTTATTTGACCAGTTTCAACAAGAACGGCGATCAAATATGGAAAACTCTTCAAAAGGGTTATGTTATAAATTATTTAAAGTAAATTTGAATTTGAACCATATTTAGATATTTTAGCATATAAAAACAGAATCACATTTTGTAAATTTAGAACTGATATTCATCGATTACCTATAAAAACAGGAAGATGGAATGGTATTGATCATGGGAATAGACTGTGTAATATATGCATGGATGCAGAGATAGGTGATGAATTCCACTACATTCTTCAATGTAAATCTTTGGCAAATGAGAGAAAATTATACCCGAGTCAATATTTTACATACAGAATCAATACTTTGAAATTTGGTCAATTATTCCAAATTAAAAATAAACCAGAACTAATGAAGCTGCAAATTCATTCGTGTTCTACAATATCATGCTAGTCCTCCTGGTTAACCACATATCTCTGTCATCCAAATAAAATGATGTTATTTCATTTCTGTTATTATTATTCAATTTTGTAGACCATCTTGTCTTGTCATGTGTATTTAATCTATTTATGTTAAATTGGCAAATTCTCTGTACCACTGTTTAAACTATGGTTTTATGAGAAATAAAGAATCTTGAATCAGAGTCTGAAATTAATGTAAGCAGTGTCATTTTAAAGGGTTATTGCACCAATATTGGTGAATATTGGCACAAGCAAAATGTTATATTTCACAAACTGTGAGGGTCAATATTCATTGATATCTGTGTAATATGACTTTTATTGTATATCATAACTTTAAACATTAATATAGACCAACGTTAAACAAGATCACAATTTCATCTCTTTTTTATAACTAGATCTCCACTGTCAAAGCTGCTTAACAAGATAAAAGCAAAAACAAATACAAACCAAAAATATTGAAAAAACCTGCACAGATTCAGTTGAACTTGAAAGACTGTATTCTTTAACAGAACAAAAGCATATTGCCATTAAATGCTCATTGTTGACTGACTATTAGCTAGAAAAGTAGAATCTACTCGCTTTATACTATTACTGTAAGGATAAGTAAAATCACAATGTTTGAAACTCTTAAAGATAATAACTGATACCACTACTGTGTTCAAAGGTTTTATTGTAAAAGCTGGTAATAACTTGTTGTAAAGGCATTACTCAGATGAATAGAAACTTTAGTTGTGAAACATTTACTGGGTATAAAACAGAATTTATTTACATGTATTTTGATTATATATCCTTGTCTCTGGGTAATTACAATTTCTATGGTGTGAATTAATTTTATTTAAGGTAAGTATGAGTTTGCTAGTGGCATATAGCTGAAATATTGTTGAAAGTGGCATTAAGTACCATAAACCAACCTGCTAGTGACGTAATACTAAGTAATTAATTATCAACACTAACTATAATTAATTATCATAACAAACAATTTAGGTAAGTTGTTGAAAAAAAGAAACAAATACTGTTAGGAAAAAAAAATACCGGTACTATCACAAAAATATCTATCAATGTGATTGACACATTCTTCTGGACTGAAAAGGCATGTTCTGGAGCACCTGAGTTCACCCCCGCTTTTTAGTGGGGTGCGTGGTGCTCGATCTTTAGTTTTCTGTGTTATGTTTTGTAGATCATTGTTTGTCCTTTTGTCCTTTTTTTGTTTGGCCATTGTGTTTTCTGTCCTTCTTAGATTTACGGCTTCTGATCACCCCTTTAGTATATTCAAATTCTTCTTTAAAAGAAAGCATTGAACCTCAATACACAACCTCATTCAAAAGATGAAGCCCAAGCTTTGTAATGTGCTGTAAGGATACTGAATTTGTTTGAATAGCAGAAATCAAATTTGAAATTCTTCTTTATCAGTTATAATAATGATGAAGTCGATTCCAATACTAAATGCGAAATTAATGAAACTTGCAATACAGTTATTTTCAATTTCAATATATATTCCTCATGGTCTTCCAGTTTGTCAATTTTAAGGAAAGGCTGGTGATTGCAAAAGGCTTCAATCAATAATGGCCCTTTATATATGGACTTGAAACATATTTTATTACATTTTTTTAAAAGGTTGAGTAAAAGGTGCAAGATGATTATAGCACTCAATTTACAAAAATAAAAAAAAATAGTACAAAAGCAAAAAACATGTTTTCCATTAATTTTTAAAAAAAATCTTGACAGGTCTTGTGATATAAAAGAATTATTAATTATACCATGGACCTTATTGTGCCTTTGAACAATTTAGAGCTAAACCGATCGTCTCCTTTCTTCACTCTCTGTTCTTGTTCTTGTTCAATTTACACATATCAATGTTAGAAATATTCATATACATGCATGCTCTATCAAATAATGTTGTGACTTATTGTATATAGGAGAAAACTTCATAAGTTTATTTAACTTGTGTCTTATCCTTTTTGCACATTTGAACAAATAAAATATGTTTAAGCTAAAAAAAAACTAACTGATTGTCAAAGTAAAAAAAGAAAAATTATGATAGTTTTTATGCTCTCTTCAATTGAACACCAAAATAGTTTTGATTTATAGATTATTGATATCTTTTTTTTTATTATAACTTGTAAAACAAAGTTCTCTTAAAGTTACACTGACTAGACATTTGAGTACCCACAACTTGCCACAAGATAGGTTGAGTACCGACTAGATAAGTTGAGTACACCTAAAGTTGCCAACTGTAATAGATTCTTCAATTGCTCGTATAAATTAATATCTCATTTCAAAACTCATTTCTCGGAGCTGCATGACTTAAAATATTTATGACTATATTTGGAGTTTTCTTAATTCTTACTAATTTGTCTGACTTCTCTGTGAATTGTGTAAAGTCTTGGCAAATTTTTCCTTGTTTATTTTGTAATTTTTTTATATGTTGGTGAATTTGTATAATGTTTCGATGTGCAAATTTTTTAATCGAAATTTTATTTTGCGTTGAATTTGATGTGTATCTTCTTGAATTTATCCAGTATTTTGATTTGGGTATTGGTAAAGGTTCCCCAGTGCATCCCCAGGTGATGGATAGAAGGTATCCTCTTAATGCTGGGTTGTGAGGTTATAATATGGAAAGCCAGATTGTGGACCATAGTAGGTAGCGTGTTTGGAGAACGTCACACTCCCTGCACAATGAAATACCTATTTTGTGGATTTCAAAAAAGAGTACCGTTAGATTCATTGTAGCTGCTACACAATTTTAAATATTTCGCCTCTTACCAGCTCTTTACAGTGGCAGTCAAATGTTGTTGTTGTTTGCCCTTGTTGTCTCATTACCAGCTCTTTACAGTGGCAGTCAAATGTTGTTGTTGTTTGCCGTTGTTGTTGTTTACCCTTGTTGTCTCATTACCAGCTCTTTACAGTGGCAGTCAAATGTTGTTGTTGTTTACCCTTGTTGTCTCATTACCAGCTCTTTACAGTGGCAGTCAAATGTTGTTGTTGTTTACCCTTGTTGTCTCATTACCAGCTCTTTACAGTGGCAGTCAAATGTTGTTGTTGTTTACCCTTGTTGTCTCATTACCAGCTCTTTACAGTGGCAGTCAAATGTTGTTGTTGTTTACCCTTGTTGTCTCATTACCAGCTCTTTACAGTGGCAGTCAAATGTTGTTGTTGTTTACCCTTGTTGTCTCATTACCAGCTCTTTACAGTGGCAGTCAAATGTTGTTGTTGTTTACCCTTGTTGTCTCATTACCAGCTCTTTACAGTGGCAGTCAAATGTTGTTGTTGTTTACCCTTGTTGTCTCATTACCAGCTCTTTACAGTGGCAGTCAAATGTTGTTGTTGTTTACCCTTGTTGTCTCATTACCAGCTCTTTACAGTGGCAGTCAAATGTTGTTGTTGTTTGCCCTTGTTGTCTCATTACCAGCTCTTTACAGTGGCAGTCAAATGTTGTTGTTGTTTACCCTTGTCTCATTACCAGCTCTTTACAGTGGCAGTCAAATGTTGTTGTTGTTTACCCTTGTTGTCTCATTACCAGCTCTTTACAGTGGCAGTCAAATGTTGTTGTTGTTTACCCTTGTTGTCTCATTACCAGCTCTTTACAGTGGCAGTCAAATGTTGTTGTTGTTTACCCTTGTTGTCTCATTACCAGCTCTTTACAGTGGCAGTCAAATGTTGTTGTTGTTTACCCTTGTTGTCTCATTACCAGCTCTTTACAGTGGCAGTCAAATGTTGTTGTTGTTTACCCTTGTTGTCTCATTACCAGCTCTTTACAGTGGCAGTCAAATGTTGTTGTTGTTTACCCTTGTTGTCTCATTACCAGCTCTTTACAGTGGCAGTCAAATGTTGTTGTTGTTTACCCTTGTTGTCTCATTACCAGCTCTTTACAGTGGCAGTCAAATGTTGTTGTTGTTTACCCTTGTTGTCTCATTCCCCTTTCATTTCTGTATAATTCTATGATATTGTTTAACTAGTTCGCTTTCTGAATATGCATAAAATATTTGCTTCTGGACTTTGAGCAACAATTAATCAATCAACCAATATTTCGTTTAATATTTTGATATGTCTTATGCTTAAATAATTTAAATATGTGTTTATAAAGTTGTCTGATATCTTATAATTTTATCTCACTTGTTAGATTGGTAAACTTATTCTAAAGTGTTACTAGTGTTTCCTGGTAAATGTGTCCTGGTGAGTCTGTTCTAATTTATGGTATTTCTTGGTGTATTTGTCTGAAGTGTTACTAGTGTTTCCTGGTAAATGTGTCCTGGTGAGTCTGTTCTAATTTATGGTATTTCTTGGTGTATTTGTCTGAAGTGTTACTAGTGTTTCCTGGTAAATGTGTCCTGGTGAGTCTGTTCTAATTTATGGTATTTCTTGGTGTATTTGTCTGAAGTGTTACTAGTGTTTCCTGGTAAATGTGTCCTGGTGAGTCTGTTCTAATTTATGGTATTTCTTGGTGTATTTGTCTGAAGTGTTACTAGTGTTTCCTGGTAAATGTGTCCTGGTGAGTCTGTTCTAATTTATGGTATTTCTTGGTGTATTTGTCTGAAGTGTTACTAGTGTTTCCTGGTAAATGTGTCCTGGTGAGTCTGTTCTAATTTATGGTATTTCTTGGTGTATTTGTCTGAAGTGTTACTAGTGTTTCCTGGTAAATGTGTCCTGGTGAGTCTGTTCTAATTTATGGTATTTCTTGGTGTATTTGTCTGAAGTGTTACTAGTGTTTCCTGGTAAATGTGTCCTGGTGAGTCTGTTCTAATTTATGGTATTTCTTGGTGTATTTGTCTGAAGTGTTACTAGTGTTTCCTGGTAAATGTGTCCTGGTGAGTCTGTTCTAATTTATGGTATTTCTTGGTGTATTTGTCTGAAGTGTTACTAGTGTTTCCTGGTAAATGTGTCCTGGTGAGTCTGTTCTAATTTATGGTATTTCTTGGTGTATTTGTCTGAAGTGTTACTAGTGTTTCCTGGTAAATGTGTCCTGGTGAGTCTGTTCTAATTTATGGTATTTCTTGGTGTATTTGTCTGAAGTGTTACTAGTGTTTCCTGGTAAATGTGTCCTGGTGAGTCTGTTCTAATTTATGGTATTTCTTGGTGTATTTGTCTGAAGTGTTACTAGTGTTTCCTGGTAAATGTGTCCTGGTGAGTCTGTTCTAATTTATGGTATTTCTTGGTGTATTTGTCTGAAGTGTTACTAGTGTTTCCTGGTAAATGTGTCCTGGTGAGTCTGTTCTAATTTATGGTATTTCTTGGTGTATTTGTCTGAAGTGTTACTAGTGTTTCCTGGTAAATGTGTCCTGGTGAGTCTGTTCTAATTTATGGTATTTCTTGGTGTATTTGTCTGAAGTGTTACTAGTGTTTCCTGGTAAATGTGTCCTGGTGAGTCTGTTCTAATTTATGGTATTTCTTGGTTTATTTGTCTGAAGTTTTGTTGTATTTGTCTAAATCTTGTTGAATATGTCTGAAAAAAAATGAATTTATCTTGATTCTTAATGAATTTGTTGACAAATCTTGGTGCATTGTCTAATAAAATGTTGATAAGTTTGTTTTCATCGGTCATGATACATTGTTAAAGTCTTGGATGATTTTTTCTGATGTGTTTATGAATTTCTCCCATGCCTTGATGAATTTGTTTGTAGTGTTGATGAATTTGTATAAAGTATTTCTTTTTGATGAATAAATTTGAAATTTTATTAATGTAAAAAAAACTATTATAAATGAAAAGTACGAAAAATAATTTGTTTTCGTCGTTGCTTGTCAAAAACATTCAAATTCTAGTTAGCTTTTTTTTTTATAATAATTGTGTGAAATGTACAATCTAATCCATTTTATCATAGGTCAATTTACGAAATGTATTTCATCTATCAATTATTACATCAGCATGTCACATGATAATTGTTTCTGAGGAATTGCTTCCTATCTATGCAAAGACATTAAGCAGTAAATAATCAATCAAACCTATCTTAGCACAAAAACAAAAGATTCGTTGAAGATGGATCTGACAGCCATTGTTATTCATGACTTCTCACCCAGTTTGATTATTGTTGACATTTCCTGTAAAAGAATTGGCAGAGAACTGTTTTCTGTTAGCAATTATGTAAATTAGAGTGTTACCATCAAGAGGTTTTAAAAATTACCTGTCAGTTATTTATTGATGGTGACCTATTTAAATAATTTTATAATGGATTTATATCAAATTTATTTTTGCAGATAGAAAGTTGTTCTAGTACATTTTACTCAAAATGATGATTTAATGTTTATATTACTGTATATTTTCTGCACATTCTGTTTCTTGTCAACAAATACAAAAAAAACATGTACTGTCTGTTTTTGATCAACAAATGTAACACGTAAATCATGTTCTGTGTGTTAACATGTTCTTTCTGCCTGTTTATGATCAACAAATGTAACACGTAAATCATGTTCTGTGTGTTAACATGTTCTTTCTGCCTGTTTCTGGTCAACAAATGTAACACGTAAATCATGTTCTGTGTGTTAACATGTTCTTTCTGCCTGTTTTTGATCAACAAATGTAACACGTAAATCATGTTCTGTGTGTTAACATGTTCTTTCTGCCTGTTTCTGGTCAACAAATGTAACACGTAAATCATGTTCTGTGTGTTAACATGTTCTTTCTGCCTGTTTTTGATCAACAAATGTAACACGTAAATCATGTTCTGTGTGTTAACATGTTCTTTCTGCCTGTTTCTGGTCAACAAATGTAACACGTAAATCATGTTCTGTGTGTTAACATGTTCTTTCTGCCTGTTTCTGGTCAACAAATATAACATACTTTTTGGCATTTAAAACCATGTTCTGTCTGTTTCTCGTCAAGAAATGTAATATTATGGCACATAAAACAAAAACCATGTTCTGTCTGTTTCTGGTCAAATAGAAACATCTTAACACAGTTTATATAAGCAGAGTTAAGGCAGTGTTAAATTGTTCATATTTTTATAGTTGATATAAATATTGTTGAAAGTGTTTAATGGATAACCCCTAATGGATGGAATCAACAATTACAGGGAATCTTATCTAAACAGAACCTCCTTGAGACTAATTTATGTGTCTGGAAAAGTCACGTTTTCAATTTATGCAGGTTATTTTAAAAAAGAATCCTACATTTTGACTTTATTTGAAATTTGATTAATGTAAGATGACATTTTTATTCAGGGTTTTGAACATGTTTCACTGTACTGTTTAATAATGTATGCAGTACAGATTATACATCGTAAGAATGAATAAACAATTTGTCCTGAAAGAAGTAAATAAGATGAGAGTGAAGAAAAACTAATTTCCTCATATTTTTTTTATTTTTTAGCTCACATGGGCTATATTGCCATCACTTGGGGTCCGTCTCCGTCATACGTTGTAAACTTTTTCATAAATCATCTCCTATGAAACTACTAGACCAATTGAAACCAAATTTGGTCTGAATCATCACTAGGATGTCTAGTTTCAAAATTGTGTCCGGTGATGCCGTGCACCAACCAAAATGGCCACTGTTACTAAAAATAGAACATATAGTAAAATTGCAGGTTTTTGGGTAATAACTCAAAAACCGTTAATAATATCAGAAATCTGACATGGGGTAAAAATGATCAGCACAGCAAAATTTTAATACTTTTCGTCCTTTATTTTTAAAACTTTAAGAGATAAAGGTTAAGTTTAAATTGTAAAAATGTGGAGCATGTCAAGATCTACCTACCCTGCAATTTTGAAGTAAATCTGATTACCCATCTTTGAGTTATTGCCCTATTTTCATCAAATTTTTAAAATTTTAATACTTTTCATCTTATATTTCAAAAACTATAAGAGATAGATGTTAAGTTTAATTGCAAACATGAGCAGCATGTCAAGATCTACCCACCCTGCAGTTTTGAAGTAAATCTGATTACCCATTTTCAGGGGGATCTTGGAGTTATTGCCCTTTTTACATCACATTTTTAAGATTTTAATATTTTTCGTCTTATATTTCAAAAACTATAAGAGATAAAGGTTAAGTTTAAATTGCAAAAATGTGCAGCATGTCAAGATCTACTTACCCTGCAATTTTTAAGTAAATCCCATTACCCATTTTGGAGTTATTATCCTTTTTTCATCAAATTTTCAAAATTTTAAAACTTTTCGTCCTTTATTTCAAAAAACTAGAAGAGATAAAGGTTAAGTTTAAATTGCAAAAATGTGCAGCATGTCATGATCTACATACCCTGCAATTTTTAAGTAAATCCCAATACCCATTTTGGAGTTATTGTCCTTTTTTCATAAAATTTTCAAAATGTTAATACTTTTCGTCCTTTATTTCAAAAACTATAAGAGATAGATGTTAAGTTTAAACTGCAAAAATGTTGAGCATGTCAAGATCTACAAAAAAGTTCCACAGTTGAAAATGTCCGACAACTGTGTGAAGAGTTATTAAGTCTCTTTGTTTGGGAGACTTATTGTTTTTGCTCCGTTTCTTATTATTATTATTATTAGTCTTCTCTTTCTCTTTCTCCTTTCTTTCTGCAGACCATGAACTTGTCCACGGCAGATCTCAGGAACTAATGGACAGAATTTCATGAAACTTTGTGGAGTTATAGATATATGTTTCTAGTTGGTCCTAAAGTTTTCAGCTTTGTGGTAAAGGGGGTCAAAGTCATATTTTGAGGGGTTCAAAGGGGGTGGGGGTTACTATAGAATCCTATGGGAAAGTTGAAATTTCGTACATTAATGTTGATAACTTCTAAATGAATAATGATAGAGACATAAAATTTGACTTAGTGATAGGTCACCATTAGAGGAGCAATTCTGCGTTTTCAAAATTTTCGAAATGTCTGCCATTTTCAAAATGGCTGCCAAAACACGGTATAAAAAAATAGCAGTAAAAATTCAACATTGCCCGATATCATCCAAATTTGATATGTGGGTAGATAATGATGTCCCGAATTGATTGCCGACATTTAAAAATTTCTACCGGTTGCCATTTTCAAAATGGCCACCACAATACCGCAAATATTCAACATTGTCCGATATCATCCAAATTTGATATGTGGGTAGAAAATGATGTCCCAAATTGATTCCTGACATCGAAAAATTTCTACCGGTCGCCATTTTCAAAATGGCCACTACAATACCGCACAAATTCAACATTGTCCGATTTCAACGACATTTCATATGTGGGTAGATTATGATGTCCCGAATTGATTCCTGACATCCTAAAAATTTCTACCGGTCGCCATTTTCAAAATGGCCACTACAATACCGCACAAATTCAACATTGTCCGATTTCAACGACATTTCATATGTGGGTAGATTATGATGCCCCGAAATGATTCCTGACATCGAAAAATTTCTACCGGTCGCCATTTTCAAAATGGCCACCACAATACAGCACAAATTCAACATTGTCCGATTTCAACGACATTTCATATGTGGGTAGATTATGATGTCCCGAAATGATTCCTGACATTGAAAAATTTCTACCGGTCGCCATTTTCAAAATGGCCACCACAATACAGCACAAATTCAACATTGTCCGATTTCAACGACATTTCATATGTGGGTAGATTATGATGTCCCGAAATGATTCATGACATCGAAAAATTTCTACCGGTCGCCATTTTCAAAATGGCCACCACAATACCGCACAAATTCAACATTGTTCAATTTCAACGTCCTGAATTGATTCCCGACATTGAAAAATTTCTACCGGTCTCCATTTTCAAAATGGCCACCACAATACTGCAAAATTTCAACATTGTTCGATTTCAAAGGTAGCTTTTATATTATTTTTTAAACCGGTTTTCTGTGGCCAGTTTGGGAGACTTCATAATCGCTAGATTATAATCATATCTTGTTCCTCTTGAAATGCATTTTTTTTGTTGACTTCCACTGCTTTTGGTTACTCAAATAATCAAAGGGAAGCAATTCTATTACAAAGTGTGAAGTAGCAAAAGCTAAATTTTGAGAATCATTGACATATATGTTTTTTTACAGCAATGTTGATAACTTACATTAAAGGGGGAACCCCTGCCCAATTTTTTTTGTAGAGGGGGTCTGCAATGACGAGGGCTACATTTGTTAGTTTTTGACTGAAGTTATTAAGTTTTATTGACTGGTGTTATTATTATACCCAGGTGAGCTATACAGGCTCCTGGGAGCCTCTAGTTTAATATCAAGTGTTGTTTGCTCCTAATCAATATAAAGATTCAATTTATATTTTGGTGTGTAATTAAAGCACTTGTTACAACTTGACCCTGACATTCAGCACTGAGGAGACATTATTCTTGTGATATATTACTTCTAGAAAAATAATTGTGTCCTGTCAATGACATATCTAAAGTAAATCTCAGGATTTATTTACATATCACCATGTTTAATTCCATAGAAATTGTAAAGGCTTTCTAATGTTGGCAAGTTGATCGATTTCATGGAAGATTAGATTCTTAATTAGTGACTCAGTGGCAGTTGGGCCACATCTTGTGGGTGTAATGGAGAATCCTTAATTCAATTAACCTTGGGATGTTTGCTAGCAATGTTCTATGAACAGAATCAGATAAACAAAAACAAAAGGAAAATCCACAAGTATATAAAGACATATCTGTCTGTCATTGTGTACTAATTCACGGAATATCCGTAAATCAAATATAGAGAAACATTTCAGTTTTTGATTGTGTACTAATTCACTCAGTATTATAAGGCCTAAGTTGTTAAATCTAAAATCATTGATGATAAAATTAAGGAATAACAGTACTGTTATACCTATTCTTATGAAATTCTCCCAACGTGTACACACTAGTTTTGAAAACATACAAATAAACGACGAAATATATGCACTTTTCAAATTTTCAAAATATGAAATATTTTTATAATTAGGGGTTCAGCTGGAAGGATCCGTCATCTTGAAAACATGAAATCCTACATGTCATATGTACAACAGTACACAAAAATAATTAAAATGCCTACCTTGAAAACTTATTTTAGCTAAATTCTATCAAAATTGAAGTGTACACGAAGCCAAATAAAGTCTGATCTTTACATTTTAAGTCTTCATATGACATCACATTGTTTATGTGCCAAAGTCGTTCAACAATATTTCACGGAATTTTTATTTTTGTGATTTATAGACCCAGGGATATGCAAGAATACATTTTTATGTTCAGTATTGCATTAGAATGGAGATAACTTATTGTATTTGAAAATTTCACGGCATCAATTGTCAAACTTTGGAATGATGATCGGCATCAATAATAGATCGTCAGCGTCAAATTCATAGTCTGAAATATCTGGGTCAGCCATATTGTTTACAAACAAGTGCATTCGGTGTAGGAATATAGCATTCCTTCAGGCATGTCAACTGCAGATTTGACAGCTCTCAATAGCCAATGAAAATACACGTTACATTATAATTGCATTAGATTTTAAAATATAAACCTATCAATAAGCTGTGATTATCTTTAAGGATATACACCAGTCATTACATCTCTATTTGAAACCAGCAATAGTATTTTCCTCCTTTTTAGCTGACTGTAGGCTATTGCCACCACTTGGTGTCAGTCGTCCGTTACTTTTCATATTTCAATCTTCTTCTCAAGAAGCCCTGAAGGGTTGAAACCAAACTTTGCTGACACAAATGTTCAAAACAAGATCCTGATCAAGTGTTATTACTGTGTTACCGAATGGTAACATATCTGCCGAATATTAAATATCTATAATATTAAACTTGAGCCCTGATATGGGTTTAACCTTGCGGTATCAAGCTAGTTGTATCTATTGTAAAATTTAACTTGACCCCTAACCTTGGATTAACCTTGAGCTATTAGACTAGTTGTGTCTATTGTAATATTTATTTTAACCCCTGACTTTGGCTTAACCCTGAACTATTATTAGACTAGTTATGTATATTGTAATATTTAACTTGTCCCGTGACCTGGTTTTAACCTTGTACTATTAAGCTAATTATTGTGGCCATTGTATTAATAAGCTTGACCCCTGACCTAGATTCACCCTTGAGCTTTCAGACTAATTGTTGTGCTCATTGTATTTATTAGCTTTACCCTTGACCTTGGTATGAACTTTCAACTGTTAGACTATTTCTAGTTCATATATTAATGATAATGATAATATTTCTCCATTTTATTTAACTTTATAAATCCTCTCTCCCACAAATTATGTAAAATTAGATTAACTGAAGAAATTCTCTATAACAATGCTTCTTATGATTTTATTTTGTAGTCCTTATGTGTTAATCTAATCTTGAACAAACAACACATAATGTTATGTTGCTTCAAGAATAATTGGAAAATTTCACAATAGTTTGGAGTCAAATCAATCTAATTAAAATTAGATCTCCACACTTGCTCCTTATTTCCATCGGTTGTTTTGTAGTCACTGCGTGGCGATGGAAATAGGGTGCAAGTGCAGAGATCTACCTGTTAATTTTAATTAGATTGGTGTCAAATCGAATTAATTACATTACATAACAAAAAGTAATTATATCTATGATAAAATATTTGTTATCATATCTGAAATATATTACTAAATATGATTAAAATAACATGTCCTATTAATTAATTTATGATGACGTAAATGAAAACCATTGGTAATTAATTTGCTATATCTATATTTTGACAATTATGTTTCATGTTACTGTTGCAGGGGGCCTGTCGTTATCCAACTACCTGTGCAATCTGTGCCTATAATGATTTTTTGTTTGTTTATTTTTTTACAAGTCAGTCTAACTACATTGACATGTTAATTTTAGGTGATAAAGCTTTGTTTCTTTCTATGAATTCTTTAATGAAATTTTAATAATAAAAAAGAAGAGCACAGACTTACATGTATCAATTGATAATGCATATTACATAAGATAAAACTTAATTATTGGTAGAAGGAAGAACAGAATAAGAAAATTTCATATTATTGTATTTTGTCATGAGCACAGGAAAATTGTATAATGATGTTTCATACTTGTATCAGTTGTACAGGAAGATATTATTCTGTCGGGTGTAGAAAATTAATCCTTCTGAATCAAATCTAATCATGCTTTATTAAGCGTGTTACACTGGTGAAAACTTGTTGTAGTATCAATAATGACAGTCTTTTTGGTGCTTGACATGTTGTTTTACACGATTAATAGCTAGAATCTAGAATCGAGGAGAATGTCAGTGCTTGACAAGTTGTATTACACAATTAATGGCTAGTTGAGGAGAACGTCATTGCTTGACGAGCTGTTTTAAACGATTAATGGCTAGAATCCAGCAGAATGGAGAATTTTTAGATTAATTCTTGTACCTTGTAATGATGATGGTCAGCTAAAACAGAAAGCTTGAATTAGTAATTAAGATTAGATTTGCTGTTAGCTCACCTTGCCAAAGGCAATGTGAGCTTTTGCCAACACTTGGCATCCGTCGTCCATTAACTTTTCACATTTTAATCTTCTCCTCTGCAACCCGCCAAATGAACTGAAACTTGGTAGGAAGCAACTATGGAAGGTCCTCTATAAAGATTGCTCATTTCGTCCCGATCCATTAGCAAACATGGCCGCCACAGGCAATTCTTGTTTCTGATTGGCCGATTTTTAAAAATCTTCTCCTCTGAAACCGCTTGGCCAAATGAACCGAAACTTGGTAGGAAGCATCTATGGAAAGTCATCTGTTGCGATTGCTCATTTCGTCCCGATCCGTTAACAAACATGGCTGCCACAGAAAATTCTTGTTTCTGATTGGTTGATTTCTAAAAAATCTTCTTCTCTGAAACCGCTTTGCCTAATGAACCAAAACTTGGTAGGATGCATCTATGGGAGGTCCTCTATACAGAATGCTCATTTCATCCCGATGTATTAACTAATATGGCTGCCACTGGCAATTCTTGTTTCTAATTGGTCGATTTCTAAAAATCTTCTCCTCTGAAACTGCTTTGCCAAATGAACCGAAACTTGGTAGGAAGCATCAATGGAAGGTTCTCTATAAAGATTGCTCATTTTGTCCCGATCCATTAACAAACATGGCCGCCACAGGCAATTCTTGTTTCTGATTGGTCGATTTCCAAAAATTTTCTACTCTGAAACAGCTTGACCAAAATGGACCGAAACTTGGTAGGAAGTATCTATGGAAGGTCCTCTATGGGAATTGCTCAATCCGTTTTGATCCGTTAACAAACGTGGCCGTCATAGGCAATTCTTATTTCTTATTGGTCGATTTCTAAAACAGCTTTTCCTCTGAAAGCGCTTGGCCAAATGATATGAAACTTGATAAGAAGCATCTATGGAAGGTTCTCTATAGAGATTGCTCATTTCGTTTTGATTCATTAACAAACATGGCTGCCACAGGCAATTCTTGTTTTAGATTGGTCGATTTCTAAAAATCTTCTTCAATATTCTGGAAATGTTCGTAGTTATTTTCTTTTTTAGTTCACCTGGACCAAAGGTCCAGGTGAACTATTGCCATCACTTGGCGTCCATCGTCTGTTGTCTGTCGTCTGTCGTCTGTCGTCTGTAAACTTTTCACATTTCAAGCTTCTTCTCCGAAACCATGGGGCCAATTGGAACCAAACTTAACAGGAATGTTCCTTGGATGGTCCTCTACAAAGTTACTGTTTTTAGTTCCAGTCGGATATTCAATATGGCTGCCAGGGCCAATAATATGCTCTGATTGGCTGAAATTTCAAAGATCTTCTTCTCTGAAACTAATGAACTGACTGAACCCAAACTGTAAATGAATGATCATTGGAATGTCCTTTACCAAGTTACTGTTTTTTATGCCGATCGGAAATCCAAGATGGCCACCACCGCAGGACATAGATTAACATTGGACCCTATGGGAAAATGTTCAAATGCCTTCTTCTCAGAAACTACAAATATGATTAAAGCCAAACTGTACATGAATGTTCATTGGATGGTCCTCTACAAACTTTACGTTTTTTGTTCCGATATGAAATTCAAACTGGCGGCTATGGCAGGACTTAGTTTAACATTGGACCCTATGGGAAAAATATTTCAAAACGCTTCTTCTCTGAAACCACTAGGACAATTGAAACCAAACTGCCCAGGAATGATCATTGGAAGGTCCTCTACAAAGTTTCTGTTTTTTTATGCCGATCGAAAATTCAAGATGGCCACCACCGCAGGACATAGATTAACATTGGACCCTATGGGAAAATGTTCAAATGCCTTCTTCTCAGAAACTACAAATATGATTAAAGCCAAACTGTACATGAATGTTCATTGGATGGTCCTCTACAAACTTTATGGTTTTTGTTCCGATATGAAATTCAAAATGGCGGCTACGGCAGGACTTAGTTTAACATTGGACCCTATGGGGAAAATGTTTCAAAACGCTTCTTCTCTGAAACCACTTGGATAATTGAAACCAAACTGCCCAGGAATGATCATTGGAAGGTCCTCTACAAATTTTATGTTTTTTATGCCGATCGGAAATCCAAGATGGCTGCCACCGCAATACATAGATTAACATTGGACCCTATGGGAAAATGTTCAAATGCCTTCTTCTCAGAAACTACAAATATTATTAAAGCCAAACTGTACATGAATGTTCATTGGATGGTCCTCTACAAACTTTACGTTTTTTGTTCCGATATGAAATTGAAAATGGCGGCTACGGCAGGACTTAGTTTAACATTGGACCCTATGGGAAAAATGTTTCAAAACGCTTCTTCCCTGAAACCACTTGGACAATTGAAACCAAACTGCCCAGGAATGATCATTGGAAGGTCCTCTACAAAGTTTCTGTTTTTTTATGCCGATCGAAAATTCAAGATGGCCACCACCGCAGGACATAGATTAACATTGGACCCTATCGGAAAATGTTCAAATGCCTTCTTCTCAGAAACTACAAATATGATTAAAGCAAAACTGTACATGAATGTTCATTGAATGGTCCTCTACAAACTTTACGTTTTTTATTCCGATATGAAATTCAAAATGGCGGCTACGACAGGACTTAGTTTAACATTGGACCCTATGGGGAAAATGTTTCAAAACGCTTCTTCTCTGAAACCACTTGGATAATTGAAACCAAACTGCCCAGGAATGATCATTGGAAGGTCCTCTACAAGGTGTGTGTTTTTTTTGCTGATCGGAAATCCAAGATGGCCACCACCGCAGGACATAGATTAACATTGGACCCTATGGGAAAATGTTCAAATGCCTTCTACTCAGAAACTACAAATATGATTAAAGCCAAACTGTACATGAATGTTCATTGGATGGTCCTCTACAAACTTTACGTTTTTTGTTCCGATATGAAATTCAAAATGGCAGCTACGGCAGGACTTAGTTTAACATTGGACCCTATGGGAAAAATGTTTCAAAACGCTTCTTCTCTGAAACCACTTGGACAATTGAAACCAAACTGCCCAGGAATGATCATTGGAAGGTCCTCTACAAAGTTTCTGTTTTTTATGCCGATCGGAAATCCAAGATGGCTGCCACCACAGGTCATAGTATTAACACAGGACCATATGGGGAAAATACAGAAATATATTCTTCTCTGAAGCTATTGCACTGATTGAACCTAAACTGTGCATCAATCATTGGAAGGTCCTTTACAAACTTTGTGTTTTTTATGTTGATCGTAATTCCAAGACGACTACCACTGCAGTACATAGTTTTTACATAGGACCAATTGGTTTTTTTTATAACCAGGTGAACGATACAGGCTCTTGAGAGCCTCTGGTTCTTCTTTTTGAATTGATTAATTGATTGATTGATTGATTTTTTTCTTAAAGGTGAAGATAAAGAAAACATAGTAAATATGATCATTAAATTATCCATTCAGACAGTTTATTGTAATAGTAGAACAGCTGAGCCATGGTCGTGTCCTATAAACAACAAAAAAGGAAATTATTTTTTATGTAGTCTGTGTATTTTCCAATCACATTCTCTGATTATTAAAGACCTGTTGACGAAATACCATTTATGAAATACAATGTTGTAGGTTAATAAATTACCTTTTTAGTTCACCTGGCCCATCACTTGGCATCCGTCCTCTGTCGGCTGTAAACTTTTCACATTTCAAGCTTCTTCTCCGAAACCACTGGGCCAATTGGAACCAAACTTAGCAGGAATGTTCCTTGGATGGTCCTCTACAAAGTTACTGTTTTTCGTTCCAATCGGATATTCAACATGGCTGACAGGGCCAATAATATGCTCTGATTGGCTGAAATTTCAAAGATCTTCTTCTCTGAAACTAATGAACTGACTGAACCCAAACTGTAAATGAATGATCATTGGAATGTCCTTTACCAAGTTACTGTTTTTTATGCCGATCGGAAATCCAAGATGGCCACCACCGCAGGACATAGATTAACATTGGACCCTATGGGAAAATGTTCAAATGCCTTCTTCTCAGAAACTACAAATATGATTAAAGCCAAACTGTACATGAATGTTCATTGGTTGGTCCTCTACAATCTTCAGGTTTTTTATTCCGATATGAAATTGAAAATGGCGGCTACGGCAGGACATAGTTTAACATTGGACCCTATGGGAAAATATTTCAAAATGCTTCTTCTCTGAAACCACTTGGACAATTGAAAGCAAACTGCCCAGGAATGATCATTGGAATGTCCTTTACCAAATTACTGTTTTTTATGCCGATCGGAAATCCAAGATGGCCGCCACCGCAGGACATAGATTAACATTGGACCCTATGGGAAAATGTTCAAATGCCTTCTTCTCAGAAACTACAAATATGATTAAAGCCAAACTGTACATGAATATTCATTGGATGGTCCTCTACAATCTTAAGGTTTTTTGTTCCGATATGTAATTCAAAATGGCGGCTACGACAGGACTTAGTTTAACATTGGACCCTATGGGGAAAATGTTTCAAAATGCTTCTTCTCTGAAACCACTTGGACAATTGAAACCAAACTGCCCAGGAATGATCATTGGAAGGTCCTCTACAAATTTTTTATTTTTTATGCCGATCGGAAATCCAAGATGGCCGCCACCGCAATACATAGATTAACACAGGACCCTATGGGAAAATGTTCAAATGCCTTCTTCTCAGAAACTACAAATATTATTAAAGCCAAACTGTACATGAATGTTCATTGGATGGTCCTCTACAAACTTTACGTTTTTTGTTCCGATATGAAATTCAAAATGGTGGCTACAGCAGGACTTAGTTTAACATTGGACCCTATGGGAAAAATGTTTCAAAACGCTTCTTCTCTGAAACCACTTGGATAATTGAAACCAAACTGCCCAGGAATGATCATTGGATGGTCCTCTACAAAGTGTGTGTTTTTTATGCCGATCGGAAATCCAAGATGGCCACCACCGCAGGACATAGATTAACATTGGACCCTATGGGAAAATATTCAAATGCCTTCTTCTCAGAAACTACAAATATTATTAAAGCCAAACTGTACATGAATGTTCATTGGATGGTCCTCTACAAACTTTACGTTTTTTGTTCTGATATGAAATTCAAAATGGCGGCTACGGCAGGACTTAGTTTAACATTGGACCCTATGGGAAAAATGTTTCAAAACGCTTCTTCTCTGAAACCACTTGGACAATTGAAACCAAACTGCCCAGGAATGATCATTGGAAGGTCCTCTGTTTTTTATGCCGATCGGAAATCCAAGATGGCTGCCACCACAGGTCATAGTATTAACACAGGACCATATGGGGAAAATACAGAAATATATTCTTCTCTGAAGCTATTGCACTGATTGAACCTAAACTGTGCATCAATCATTGGAAGGTCCTTTACAAACTTTGTGTTTTTTATGTTGATCGTAATTCCAAGATGACTACCACTGCAGTACATAGTTTTTACATAGGACCAATTGGTTCTTTTTATAACCAGGTGAACGATACAGGCTCTTGAGAGCCTCTGGTCTTCTGTAAATATTTCTGGTCAATGCCTTTATGAGATACCTGGCAGGAAGGGCAGACTTGGGGTAATCGTAATCAGCTGTAGTCGAGGGGCCAATCGTTCCTACTTATTATAAACTACAGATCAGTATATACTTTGATAAACATTCAAGTCATATCTAAAAGAACAGTTTGAAGATACCAAAGCGGTTAATCGGAAGCCGTGAAGGTCAAAACAATACAATGACCAAAAGAAAAATGACAAAATGACAAGCAATGCTCAACAAAACGCTACACAGAAAACTAAAGATTGAGCAACATGTACCTCACAAAATATCTGGGGTGAACTCAGGTACTTGGGAAGGGTAGGCCATACCTGTTCCACTAATGGCACCTGTTAAATGACAAGAACATCATAATGGAAATTATGTACCTTGAAAATGTAAAAAGTATTGAATAAGTGTCATCACTACTGACTTCCAATCTTAATTTGTGGCATGGCTTTAAAGATACCATAAACTAAATTATGATAGATTATACTTTTGACATGGGTAAAGTTCCATTTAAAGAGATTTAGTAATGAGAGGAGTTTTCTTACGGTGACTTGTAATTCGTTTTTAGCACAATATGTAATCTTTTGTCATCAGATGTCTCCATCGTAATCGTTACTGCTTTTTCACATTTTAATCTTCTACTTTGCAGCCACTAGACTAAATAAAAAAGCCATTACTGAAATAGAAATTTATTTAAATGAGTTAAACTGCTATATTTTCTGCTGGAATGAGCTGAAATTTGAACTGTAGACATGATAATGAATTCTGGAATATACTGTGTTTGTAATGTTGCTGATTTATGCAAATAAAGTCCCCATTTTGAACAAATATTATTAACTATTCTTCTCCTCTGAGACCACTGAGACATATTAAATCAGTTTTAATGAGATGATCCCTTTCAGAAATCTGACAGTTCTCCCTTCTATCTTCGATGGCTGTAATTTCTTAACATAAAAACTTCTTGTAATGGACAAAATTTCAATATTGATTTTCATTAATTTTGTTTTAATTTAGTCATTACTGTTTCTGTAATTCATCGTAAAATGCAAAATTTTCATTCTGGGAGGGAATCGGAACAACCAAATTCTTGCATACCCATAAGGCTGCACTGATTTACAAAATTACTGTAAATGCCCTGTTAGAATTGAAATAATTCTCACATGTCATGTTTTATGCTCATTTTAACATGGTTAGGCATTATATTTGTCTAAATTTTACATCTCGCTATCACTTGGTGTAAAATATCAACAAATATAATGCCTCCCCATGTTAAAATGAGTATAAAACATGGCAGGGGAGAATTATTTCTTAAATCTAATAATTTTCTCAAAAGCTAAAATTTATTGAACAGTAGCTATGCCAGAATACTGATGTGAGCCTCTAGTTTATAATTTTTTTTATTGATCAGTTCTTCATGTATTTTGCATTAAATTATTGAATTGTTAAAAATATTATGGAATATAAAAAAAAAATCGCTTGTAAATTTGAAATCAATTCTCATTTCAAATCAAGATTTAAATTTCATCATGATTAAAACTTTTATTTTGCTTTAACTATAATCATTAAGTTACATTAAATACATAACCAAGTTATAATTATTCCATATCTTAGACAATATTTTGTAATCATATCGATATCTGTAGAGAATTCAAATCCATTACTAAGATTTATACATTCCTGCCATCAGCCTAGTTTTAATTTCCTAATGTTAAAGAATAATTTTAATTTTCTTGAAGAAATATCATGCCATCACACTTCTCATTTAATTTGATTTTATGATAACAATATGAAAAATTATAAAAAAATGTTTTAGAAAAAAAACTGACAGTTTTATATATAAAAATTTGAGAAATTTAATTAACAGAAAGTTTTTAAGCTCTTATTGCTGTAAATATCGAGCTTGGCTTTGTTCAACACATAACTACATTGTGCCACTCATGTTGATGTGATGTTATACATAGTAATGAAGACATAGAATCCCTTTTTCTATTACCGGTGTCATATGGTATTTTGAACCCCATGGTAAATTGAACCCCGGGTTCAATTTTCCTTATGGTATTTTGACCCCGGGGTCAATTTTTTGTCATTGTATTTTGAACCCCTCATGGTAAATTGAACCCCCCCTCATTTCTACCAAAAGAGGAGTTCATAATACCATAAGAGAGGGTTTGATATACCATGGGTAGGGGGGTCAATATGCCATGGGTAGGGGGTCGATATACCATGGTTAGGGGGGTTGATATACCATGGGTAGGGGGGTCGATATACCATGGGTAGGGGGGTCGATATACCATGGTTAAGGGGGTCAATATACCATGGGTAGGGGGTCGATATACCATGGGTAGGGGGGTCGATATACTATGGGTAGGGGGGTCGATATACCATGGGTAGGGGGGCCAATATACCATGGGTAGGGGGGTCAATATACCATGGGTAGGGGGGTCGATATACCATGGTTAAGGGGGTCAATATACCATGGGTAGGGGGTCGATATACCATGGGTAGGGGGGTGAAAATACCATGGGTGGGGAGGGGATTCAATATATATTAATAATTATGGGTAGGGGGGTAATAAAATTTCAAAATTTCCCAAAAATCTAAATTTTCAAAAAAGTTCAAAATTTCAAAAAGTTTATAGAATTGGAAAAAAAAAAAAAAAATTGAATATTTGTATATCATGAATCTGATATTTTTCTTAAAATTGGTTTCGCTGAGATTCCCTATATAAACAAAGGTTTACTTGTTTACTTAGTCTTTTCAATGGGTATGGGGGTCAATATACCATGGGTAGAGGGGTCAATATACCCATGGTATATCAACCCCCCTACCCATGGTATATCAACCCCCCTACCAATGGTATATCGACCCCCCTACCCTATACAATTATTGACTTTTAATGCGGTCTACTCATGACTATACGGACCTGGTCAATGAATGTTTGACCGAGGCCAACCGCCAAGGTTAATCAATCATGGACCAGGTCCGCATAGTCATGAGTAGACTGAAATTAAAAGTCAATAACTGCCTATTAAATAATAAGGTATTTTTCAAACTTTCCAACAGTATATTCAACAAAATAGGCTACAATTGTTTTATCATTTTTCAAGATTATCTAAATATTAAAATTTTGAAATATGATGAAAATTTTGAAATCTTGTGAAATTTTTGAGTTTTGAAATTTTATATATTTTTTTTTAATTTTCCAATTTTCAAATATTTTGAAACTTTTGAACTTTAAATTTTTTTGGACCCCCTACCGATAGTATATCGACCCCCCTACCCATGGAATATCAACCCCCCCTACCCATGGTATATCGACCCCCCTACCTATGGTATTTTGACCCCCCTACCCATGGTATATTGACCCCCCTACTCATGGTATTTTGACCCCCCTATCCATGGTATATTGACCCCCCTACCCATGGTATATTGACCCCCTTACCCATGGTCTATCGACACCCCCTACCCATGGTATATCAACCCCCCTACCCATGGGATATCGAACCCCCTACCCATGGTATTTTGACCCCCCTATCCATGGTATATCGACCCCCCTACCCATGGTATATTGAACCCCTTACCCATGGTATATCGACCCCCCTATCCATGGTATTTTGACCCCCCTACCCATAAAATATTAACCCCCCTACACATGATATTTTGACCTCCCTGCATATCTTTTGATTAGAATTGGGGGGGTTCAAAATACCATGGGGGTTCAATTTACCATACAGGGGGGGTTCAGTTTTCAATAAGGGGGTTCAATATACCATGGATGTAAATCGACCCCGGGTTCAATTTACCATGGGGTTCGAAATACCATATGACACCGGTATGTAAATATTATGGTTTGAATTAATTGATTATCAACACTTTCCCTCCATCATTGTATCTTTCTTGTCCCAGTAGAACATTCATTTCTTATTGATTATGTTGTGTATAATAAGCCAGGCTTGTAACAGAAGCAACATAGACTAAATATGGATGGTTAGGGTGTTTAACGCCACTTTCAACAATATTTCAGTTATATCGTGGCAGTCAGTTTTATTGTTGGGAGAACGCAGAGTACCCGATGAAAACCACTGACGAACTCACAACGTTAGCACTGATAGACACTGATTGCATATGTAGTTGTAAATCCAACTTATCATTCGATCATGCCACGGTGTCCCCTTTTTCTAAGCATAAAGATGATAGTTTGACAAGTTGTATTACTCTGCTGACAACACAAACCTCCCCCCTCTCCCCTCCAAAAATATAGATGTCAAAAGTATATCAAAGAAAACCCTCTGTGACATTACATCACTTATGAACCAGGTTTTAGAACTTACAATATTTTTGTAGGAGGAAATTCTTGGCCATTAAATATAGCATTGATTATTTAGATAAGAACAACACTAATCTTACATGTACAGACTTTGATAATTACATGTTGTTTATGTAGGAACTTAAACATTTAGATTTAGATTTTAAGACATTACAGGAAGAATTTCCAGTGCTAGATTTTGATTTATTTTTTGCACTTTTGTTTAAAATCACAGCTTTTGATAAATTAACACTTTGTTTGTACAATAATACAGTCAAACCTGTATTAAGAGGTCACCTTTAGGACAAACAAAAATGGCCTTATAAGACAGGTGACCTCTTAAAAGAGGTTCAATTTAAATGAATTTTTCTATGATAGGACAAGGTAAAGGTGACCTTTTAATACAGGTGACTGCTTAATAGAGGTGACCACATGGGCAGGTTTGACTGTATACTATATTTAGTATATTCCATATGCAAACAACATTTAATAGACAACAGGTAAAACACAAATAGTGGGGAATACCTGGCACATTTTTACTTAATGAGAGTGCAATCTCATTGATGATGATTTTTATGACATCTATAAGATACAAAATTATATATTTTTGATTATTTCCCTCTCATGCAGCTTTGTACTATATTATAAGAAATCAAGACCCATTAATCTGGCATATGTCTTTGAAATAAAAAAAACAATGGTATCTAATATCAAAAGATTATTTACTATATTAATTGCTGGGACATTATAAGTTTATGAATTAGTCTGATTTGTTACTGTTAGAGCTGAGCAGTTTATTTGTCTGGTTTCTTATATAAAATTTGAGATATAAAATGTCAGCATGGAGTGTATGAACAGAAAACAATATTAGATATTTGATTCAATAGTTATTTGTAATTTTGTTTGATTAATATATTTGATCTTAAGACAAGAAGCTTCTGAGGGTGCATATTATAATAAGATTAATAAGAAAGAAATGGCAGCAATGCTGCAGTTATACCACCAAACCTTTGGCTAGCATCATACCATCTGCTCTCAGTCATTCAAAGAAGCTTTATGCTATCATCATATCATTTTCCTGCCAGTCACACCAGCAAATTAGATGCAAGCATCATCCTGTCTTACCAGACATATTAATTGTAGTATCAAGTATCATGCAGTCTAACTTCAGTCATGTCAACCGCAGTGGTAAAATGGTTAGCATGCTCCCCTGGAGAGTGGTAGATCATGGTTTAGAACCTTGGTCATGTCAAACCAAAGGGCAGATCATGGTTTCTAACCTTGGTCATGTCAAGCCTTGGTCATGTCTAACCTTGGTCATGTCAAACCTTGGTCATGTCTAACCTTGGTCATGTCAAACCTTGGTCATGTCAAACCTTGGTCATGTCAAACCTTGGTCATGTCAAACCTTGATCATGTCTAACCTTGGTCATGTCAAACCTCGGTCATGTCAAACCTTGGTCATGTCAAACCTTGGTCATGTCAAACCTTGATCATGTCTAACCTTGGTCATGTCAAACCTCGGTCATGTCTAACCTTGGTCATGTCAAACTTTGGTCATGTCAAACCTTGGTCATGTCAAACCTTGGTCATGTCAAATCTCGGTCATGTCAAACCTCGGTCATGTCAAATCTCGGTCATGTCAAACCTTGGTCATGTCTAACCTTGGTCATGTCAAACCTTGGTCATGTCTAACCTTGGTCATGTCAAACCTTGGTCATGTCAAACCTCGGTCATGTCAAACCTCGGTCATGTCAAATCTCGGTCATGTCAAACCTTGGTCATGTCTAACCTTGGTCATGTCAAATCTCGGTCATGTCAAACCTTGGTCATGTCAAACCTCGGTCATGTCAAACCTTGGTCATGTCAAACCTCGGTCATGTCAAGGTCATGTCAAACCTTGGTCATGTCAAACCTCGGTCATGTCAAACCTTGGTCATGTCAAACCTTGGTCATGTCAAACCTCGGTCATGTCAAATCTCGGTCATGTCAAACCTTGGTCATGTCAAACCTCGGTCATGTCAAGGTCATGTCAAACCTTGGTCATGTCAAACCTCGGTCATGTCAAACCTTGGTCATGTCAAACCTTGGTCATGTCAAACCTCGGTCATGTCAAATCTCGGTCATGTCAAACCTTGGTCATGTCTAACCTTGGTCATGTCAAATCTCGGTCATGTCAAACCTTGGTCATGTCAAACCTTGGTCATGTCAAACCTCGGTCATGTCAAGGTCATGTCAAACCTCGGTCATGTCAAGGTCATGTCAAACCTTGGTCATGTCAAACCTCGGTCATGTCAAACCTTGGTCATGTCAAACCTCGGTCATGTCAAGGTCATGTCAAACCTTGGTCATGTCAAACCTCGGTCATGTCAAACCTCGGTCATGTCTAACCTCGGTCATGTCAAGGTCATGTCAAACCAAAGACTATGATATTGGTATTTACTGCTTCTCCACTAAGCACACAATATTAATAAGCAAGAGCAATGGCTGGTTGGCTCAGAGTCAGGATAACGTGTCTGAGTGAGGTTACATGTCTACCTACGGACTGTTGTTTCAGTTAGCTTGCCCTATAAAAATCCAACTAAGCGTGTTGGTCAAGTTCAAAGCAAACTTCATCTCATAGAAATGGAACATGTTCTCGCCATAATATAGCTGAAAAAAGTACTCACTTGGCATTAAACAACAACCACTCACTCATTCATGGCAGTAAACTTTGTAAAAGCATCATACCAGCCATATGTATACTATACTAGCATTATTCCAGCTTTCCTAAATAATACCACCCGGCTTTATAAAAGCTTCATGAAATCTTCCTTTAAGCATACCAGTACTTGTTAAGATAGCACCATACTGTCTTTCCTTTCAACCTTATAATTCCCCAAATTATACCATAAAGCTTTATACTAGATTTTATTTTTAGCTCACCTGACCCAAAGGGTCATGTAAGGTATTGCCATCACTTGGCGTCCGTCGTCCGTCCGTTAACTTTTCATATTTTAATCTACTCCTCTGAAACAACTGGACCAAATGGAACCAAACTTGGCAGAAAGCATCTATATAAGGTCCTCTATAAAGTTTCTTCATTTCGTCCCATTCCGCCAACAAATATGGCCGCCAAGGGCAATTCTTGTTTCTGATTGGCTAATGTTAAAAAAATCTTCTCCTCTGAAACTGCTTGGCCAAATGGAGCCAAACTTGGCAGGAAGCATCTATGTAAGATCCTCTATAAAACTTCTTCATTTAATTCCATTCGGCCAACAAACATGGCCGCTGTTACTAAAAATAGAACATAGGGTAAAATTGCACGTTTTTGGTAACAACTCAAAAACCGTTAATAATATCAGAAATCTGACATGGGTAAAAATGTTCAGCACAGGAAGATCTAACTACCCTGAAATTTTGAAGAAAATCTGATTACCTATCTTGGAGTTATTTCCCTTTTTTCATCAAATTTTCAAAATTTTAATACTTTTCGTTTTTTATTTCAAAAACTATAAGAGATAGACGTTAAGTTTAAACAGCAAACATGTGCAGCGTGTCAAGATCTACATGCCCTGCAATTTTGAAGTAAATCTGATTACCCGTCTAGGAGTTATTGCCCTTTTTTATTTTTTATTTTTTTAATTTAAACATTTTTGTCTGATATTTCAAAAACTATTAGAGATAAAGGTTAAGTTTAAATTGCAAACATGTGCAGCATATTAAGATCTACCTACCCTGTAATTTTGAAGTTAATTTGAGTACCCAATTTGGAGTTATTGCCCTTTTTTTTCGTCAAATTTTCAAAATGTTAATACCTTTTGTCCTTTATTTCAAAAACTATAAGAGATAGATGTTAAGTTTAAACAGCAAACATGTTCAGCATGTCAAGATCAACCTAGCCTACAATTTTAAAGTAAATCTAATTACCCATCTTGAAGTTATTGCCCTTTTTTCATCAAATTTTAAAAATGTTAATACTTTTCATCCTTTATTTCAAAAACTATAAGAGATAGATGTTGAGTGTAAACTGAAAACATGTTCAGCTTGTCAAGATCTACATGCCCTGCAATTTTGAAGTAAATCTGATTACCCGTCTAGGAGTTATTCCCCTTTTTTCATCATTTTTTAGCTCACCTGACCCAAAGGGCCATGTGAGGTATTGCCATCACTTGCCGTCCGTCGTCCGTCCGTTAACTTTTTCATATTTTAATCTTCTCCTCTGAAACAACTTGGCCAAATGGAACCAAACTTGGCAGTAAGCATCTATGTAAGGTCCTCTATAAAGTTTCTCCATTTTGTTCCATTTGGCCTATAAACATGGCCGCCAAGAATAATTCTTTTTTCTGATTGGCTAATGTTAAAAAAATCTTCTCCTCTGAAACAGCTTGGCCAAATGGAGCCAAACTTGGCATAGATGGTCCCTGGGTGGGTCCCTTTTAAAATTGTGTCCGACAGCCCCACCCTCCATTCAAGATGGCTGCTGTTTTTTAAGGTAATGATTATCTCCCTTTGAAATTTGCTTCAGTATCATTCTATTGTCAGGTGAGCGATACAGGCTCAGTGGGCTGAGCCTCTAGTTTTTTATTATTATTGGTTTTTTTTATAAATTGTAACTGTGCTCTTAGGTAGTAATGTTTATATCTACCAATAAAATCGGTGCCAATCACCACTAAAGTTGTGACTTTCATTTCCACCTGTTGTGAGGTTTTACTCCACACAATAAAGTTTGTCAGTGACTTGTTACAGGTCAGTGGTTGGTTCAGGATTATCTTGTTTCCTCTGCCACTATATTATTGTTGAAAGTGACATGGTACACTCATAGCTTTATTTCATGGTAGTATTAAGTTATTAATCATTGGAACAACATATATGAATGCATTGTGCTAACTTCCCTAATACCAGCAAGCTGCATAATTACAGAATATCTGTGCCACAAATGACCACAGATATGTTCTGTTTTAGTAATCAATATCCTGTCCTTTCCTCATTCATGACTTATCACCAGTGTTGTAGCAAGAGTAACATGGTGGAATCCATTCGTGGAGCAGGAACTTCCTTAGTTCACCACCAGTTTTTAGTGGGTTCATGTTGTTCAATCTTTAGTTTACTGTTTGTCTTTTTGACCTTTTTCTTGTGGCCATTGTGCTGTCTGACCTTCTTTGGTTTACCTTGTACAAATGAACAATGAAAGGTACATGTATATATGGAGTCCTAGCACTGGGGATCCAAAGCAATGGAAATGTAATTACTTCTCTTTGCATCCTAGCTTAAATATTACCATATGAAGAATAGCATATCATTGCTGTAATTTGATCAGACCTTTTTTGAAAGGGTTGTATGCAACAACTCCTACATTTCAAATGACAATTCATCAAAACTGCATGCCTACTTATTACAATATGCAGATTTGCATGAATGTTTTTATCAGACAGTTTTATCAGACAGTTTTATCAGACAGTTTTATCAAACAGATTTTATCAGACAGTTTTTATCAGACAGTTTTATCAGACAGTTAGTGATGAAAGAATGAGGATGAGAAAAAAAAATTGTCAGAGGCATCATTTAGTTGTATAAGTTTTACTGGGTTTTGTTTGGTTTTGCTTATAAATATGAATTTGAGATAATTAAGTGAAATATTTTTTCAATTATTAGATTGAATGGCAAACTCTTGTTTTCAGTAATTTTTGATTTTATTCACAAACAGATGACTTGCTAACATATGATAAGATTCGACTGCTGACATCAGATTCACATGAAGTTTCAGTTTTCCAGATTAGAGCATTTTATGCTTTGTTTATCTATACATATCATTTTAATTACCAATTTTATATTTGAACTAGATATATTTGCATTGATAAAATCATTTTTACATGTTATAAATGAAGACAGAGAACAATTTTCTGTTACAGTAAATGGATTCAAGTTTTACTGTTTATTTAAAGGATTTTATTTGTAAGGTAAACACTATGTGAAATGTTGTCTTGTTTGTATTATTACACATATTATTACTGAAACAGTCCTCGAAATGAAAATTGGAATTTACTGGTCCAAATCAAATTCTTGAATTTATCTTTTATATAGTTCTAAATAAAAAAAATTGACTTGTCTGAACAACTAATCTTTGTCCAGAGGACTGGTGTTCAGCATCAGGACTGCTGATATCACAGATTGTAATTTGTAAAAGTTTAAGCAAAAGGAAAATAAAATAGAATATCCTTGTTAATGGTCACGTATTGAAATGAAATGTTTGTAATAATCTAACTCAGTGGCTTGTTTCAAATCCCTATGATTAACTTATACAGTGACAAGTCCCTATGATTAACTTATACAGTTACAAGTCCCTATGATTAACTTATACAGTTATAAATCCCTATGATTAACTTATACAGTTACAAGTCCCTATGATTAACTTATACAGTTACAAGTCCCTATGATTAACTTATACAGTTATAAGTCCCTATGATTAACTTATACAGTTACAAGTCCCTATGATTAACTTATACAGTTACAAGTCCCTATGATTAACTTATACAGTTACAAGTCCCTATGATTAACTTATACAGTTACAAATCCCTATGATTAACTTATACAGTTACAAGTCCCTATGATTAACTTATACAGTTACAAATCCCTATGATTAACTTATACAGTTACAAGTCCCTATGATTAACTTATACAGTTACAAGTGAAGTCCCTATGATTAACTTATACAGTTACAAATCCCTATGATTAACTTATACAGTTACAAGTCCCTATGATTAACTTATACAGTTACAAGTCCCTATGATTAACTTATACAGTTACAAGTCCCTATGATTAACTTATACAGTTACAAGTCCCTATGATTAACTTATACAGTTACAAATCCCTATGATTAACTTATACAGTTACAAGTCCCTATGATTAACTTATACAGTTACAAGTCCCTATGATTAACTTATACAGTTACAAGTCCCTATGATTAATTTATACAGTTACAAGTCCCTATGATTAACTTATACAGTTATAGCTAATAGAAGGTGAAGTAATTTATCATGGAAAGAAAGTTAAATTGGCTATAGTTAGCAATTCCACCAATATCAACAAAATGGGCAAAAACTGGAAATTGAAAACAAAACATTTTGACATGCTTATCAAAACATTGATTCTGGCTTGAAGCAGGCATAAACATGTGGCAGGGTTAAACTGAATAATGGTATGACAACCCAACTTCTTTTGATAATTGGATCTCCATTGGCAAATACAAATATAAGCAAAGAATAAAAAAAACCTTCACAAAATTCACTTCCACTCAAAAAGAAAAAAATATCACTAAAATGAATGAAGTATAAACATGGACAGGTCAGTAGCAGTGTATGTGAATTCTCCTAGTTAACTGAAGTATAAACATGGACAGGTCAGTAGCAGTGTATGTGAATTCTCCTAGTTAACTGAAGTATAAACATGGACAGGTCAGTAGCAGTGTATGTGAATTCTCCTAGTTAACTGAAGTATAAACATGGACAGGTCAGTAGCAGTGTATGTGAATTCTCCTAGTTAACTGAAGTATAAACATGGACAGGTCAGTAGCAGTGTATGTGAATTCTCCTAGTTAACTGAAGTATAAACATGGACAGGTCAGTAGCAGTGTATGTGAATTCTCCTAGTTAACTGAAGTATAAACATGGACAGGTCAGTAGCAGTGTATGTGAATTCTCCTAGTTAACTGAAGTATAAACATGGACAGGTCAGTAGCAGTGTATGTGAATTCTCCTAGTTAACTGAAGTATAAACATGGACAGGTCAGTAGCAGTGTATGTGAATTCTCCTAGTTAACTGAAGTATAAACATGGACAGGTCAGTAGCAGTGTATGTGAATTCTCCTAGTTAACTGAAGTATAAACATGGACAGGTCAGTAGCAGTGTATGTGAATTCTCCTAGTTAACTGAAGTATAAACATGGACAGGTCAGTAGCAGTGTATGTGAATTCTCCTAGTTAACTGAAGTATAAACATGGACAGGTCAGTAGCAGTGTATGTGAATTCTCCTAGTTAACTGAAGTATAGACATGGACAGGTCAGTAGCAGTGTATGTGAATTCTCCTAGTTAACCGAAGTATAAACATGGACAGGTCAGTAGCAGTGTATGTGAATTCTCCTAGTTAACCGAAGTATAAACATGGACAGGTCAGTAGCAGTGTATGTGAATTCTCCTAGTTAACCGAAGTATAAACATGGACAGGTCAGTAGCAGTGTATGTGAATTCTCCTAGTTAACCGAAGTATAAACATGGACAGGTCAGTAGCAGTGTATGTGAATTCTCCTAGTTAACTGAAGTATAAACATGGACAGGTCAGTAGCAGTGTATGTGAATTCTCCTAGTTAACTGAAGTATAAACATGGACAGGTCAGTAGCAGTGTATGTGAATTCTCCTAATTAACTGAAGTATAAACATGGACAGGTCAGTAGCAGTGTATGTGAATTCTCCTAGTTAACTGAAGTATAAACATGGACAGGTCAGTAGCAGTGTATGTGAATTCTCCTAGTTAACTGAAGTATAAACATGGACAGGTCAGTAGCAGTGTATGTGAATTCTCCTAGTTAACTGAAGTATAGACATGGACAGGTCAGTAGCAGTGTATGTGAATTCTCCTAGTTAACTGAAGTATAAACATGGACAGGTCAGTAGCAGTGTATGTGAATTCTCCTAGTTAACTGAAGTATAGACATGGACAGGTCAGTAGCAGTGTATGTGAATTCTCCTAGTTAACTGAAGTATAGACATGGACAGGTCAGTAGCAGTGTATGTGAATTCTCCTAGTTAACTGAAGTATAAACATGGACAGGTCAGTAGCAGTGTATGTGAATTCTCCTAGTTAACTGAAGTATAGACATGGACAGGTCAGTAGCAGTGTATGTGAATTCTCCTAGTTAACTGAAGTATAAACATGGACAGGTCAGTAGCAGTGTATGTGAATTCTCCTAGTTAACTGAAGTATAAACATGGACAGGTCAGTAGCAGTGTATGTGAATTCTCCTAGTTAACTGAAGTATAGACATGGACAGGTCAGTAGCAGTGTATGTGAATTCTCCTAGTTAACTGAAGTATAAACATGGACAGGTCAGTAGCAGTGTATGTGAATTCTCCTAGTTAACTGAAGTATAGACATGGACAGGTCAGTAGCAGTGTATGTGAATTCTCCTAGTTAACTGAAGTATAAACATGGACAGGTCAGTAGCAGTGTATGTGAATTCTCCTAGTTAACTGAAGTATAGACATGGACAGGTCAGTAGCAGTGTATGTGAATTCTCCTAGTTAACTGAAGTATAAACATGGACAGGTCAGTAGCAGTGTATGTGAATTCTCCTAGTTAACTGAAGTATAAACATGGACAGGTCAGTAGCAGTGTATGTGAATTCTCCTAGTTAACTGAAGTATAAACATGGACAGGTCAGTAGCAGTGTATGTGAATTCTCCTAGTTAACTGAAGTATAAACATGGACAGGTCAGTAGCAGTGTATGTGAATTCTCCTAGTTAACTGAAGTATAAACATGGACAGGTCAGTAGCAGTGTATGTGAATTCTCCTAGTTAACTGAAGTATAAACATGGACAGGTCAGTAGCAGTGTATGTGAATTCTCCTAGTTAACTGAAGTATAAACATGGACAGGTCAGTAGCAGTGTATGTGAATTCTCCTAGTTAACTGACTACCAACAAGGTAGAATCTGTTATGCATAATTTCCAGCAGCCTGACTGTCATGCAAGAAAACTTTGCTTGTTGTTTTCTCCGGGCACTCTGGTTTCCTCCACCAATAAAACCGACCGCCATGATATTTATTAATTGAAATATTGTTGAAAGTGGCATTAAACACCATAACCCTAATTCTGTCTCCTGATACCTAAAAATTTGAAGCTTTTCTGAAGTGGTTATCACAAACAGCCTTATTTACATGTTAATCTCTTTTCTGCAAAAGTTCACTTGCTGTTTGATTTGTGTGTTCCATGTTGAGATGGTTTAACATCAAGAAATGAATAGAGAGATAAGGGTAGCTAATAAAAGTCAACTTTATTTTATTACAACTTTTTATTAACAGTTTACAGCTTTCAAATATATTGATCTGGAATGATAACAAAATGATTCTATAACAACACCTTCAGTAATTTCTCTTAAAAACTCTTGCTTTAGCCTTCAGTTGTCATCTTTAATGTAACCACATTGGTGGTGTAATGGTTAGTGTGCTCCCCTCAAGTGTGGTATATCGTGGGTTTGAGCCCCGATCGGGGAAAACCAAAGACTATAAAATTGGTATGTGTTGCTTCTCCACTAAGTACACAGCATTAAGGAGAAAGAGCAAAGACTGGTTGGCTCGGAATCAGGATAATGTGTCCGAGTGGGACGACTTGTCTATCCGCGGACTGTTGTTTCAGTGAGCTAGCACTATAAAATCAAACTCAGCATGTTGGTCTAATACAAAGTGAACCTCATCATCATCTCATTGAAAATTAGCTTGTTTTCACCATGATATAGCCGAAAAATTGCTGAGTTGGCATTAAACAACAATCACTCACTCACTCATTTTTAATGTGTTGACAAGGATGGTTTTTTTTACTTTAAGCAGCATAGCTAAGCTTACAACACAAATATCATTAAACTGCCATTTACATTCAGTAGTATTAAACTTTAAAAAAAAAAAAAAAAAATCTAAATATATATACATGTATACCATACAATTTGATTGAGTGTGGTTCTCAGATTCCTTTGATATGGCATGGCAAAATCCTTGGCATGTTACAGTCTTGTTCTTACATTGTGAAGGCAAACCATTATTCTTGATCTTGACTCTTTAACACAAAAGTTATAGTAAATTGAACTCACTCAGTCTTGTAGATTAGATAGTCAGAAGAAGTTAAAATTTATTTCTTAAAGGAATAAAATCTTGAGAAATCGGAAGTTGAGTCTTGACTGATCAACTAGTTGGTAAAATTTATTTGTTTAAGAAAGAAATGGTGAATATCATCAATACCTGCCATTAGCATTAATGGACAGTTTAAGACATTTAAGTAGGATATAAATATTGTAAAGTCAAAAGGTTTTCTTTAAACATTTATTTTGATTTATTGTAAGTGATCAGTGTTGTATAGAGGTTAAATAGTCAATGTTTAGAAACACTCTTGTAAATTATAAATGTCTTTAGTTTTAGAGAGACAAATAATGCCTTTTCTTATTTTAATAGTTCAATATCTAAAGTGATAAACATTATCTGACAGGAGAATCTTTTTGTTTTATCTTACATGGAATTGTATGAAAACTTTTATGGGTTTTCAAAAAGACCAATCAGTGCCTATCTGTGTGACCACTAAAGTTGTGAGTTTGAACCCTGTTCATGGTGAGATGTACTCGATACAACATTATGTGATAAAGTTTGTGAGTGACTTGCGGCAGATTGGGGGTTTTCTCTGGGTACTCTGGTTTCCTCCACCAATAAAACTAACCCCCACAATATAACTGAAATATTGTTGAAAGTGGCATTAAACACCATAACCCTAACCCTTCAAAAAGACCAAATTATATAATAAAAATTAAAAAAGGAGAAAGGGAGGTAACTCTATCAACATTAATTTCTATGGTTCTAGTCTAATCCATTGTTTGGATTATAATAAAATTGTATATATTGGAAATCTATCACAGGATTAGGTCAGCCATTTATTCAATTACAGTCCTATCTGTTAGACTGTACTTGCTCAAAGGTCGAAGTAATATTATAATCGTTGTATGCTTCTTAAATAATACATGTAAAATAAAAACGATATATTTATATTATTTCGTAGAAGGACATTCAAGTTTAGGACCATTTCAGCGGTTAATCGTCCATTTTCAAAAATTCAAATAAAAAAAAAAATGGCTGAAATTGAAATGACTGGATTTTTTTTTTTTTTTTTTTTTTTTTTATAGTTAAATGAGACTTTTTTTCATTGTAAATTTCATTAAGACAGAGTTCAATATTCTATGAACATGTTACATCAATTAACATCATAAACAAATCTATCATATTTAAAAGACAATAAATCTTAGACATAAATATAAAATTGACAAAGCATAACTAAAGAATTTGAATTCAAAATTTTTAAAATATAGGAATTTCACAGAATATTAATTTTGTTCCTATAGAATATTTAATCCATATTTCTTCTTCAAATTTTCCATCTTGGTCGGAAGCTGTTTTCTCTCCCAATACTACACAGCAGTGGCCGTTGCTGTGGGGTTTCTTCGTAATGGACTTTTCTCACAATCACCAAGAAGAAATCTACGATAAGCTGTACGGAAATTGTGGTCCATGACGGTATATACAATTGGATTGGAGCAATAGAGAATCCACCCCAAGATTGTTGTCCACAAATGGTGGATTGGCTTTGAAAAAGTTCTATCATAAACATTTACAATAAAATACGGAAAGGTTCCTATAAAATAAACAGCAAAAATACACAACATCATAGCTGAAAGGCGTAACGCTTTTGTTTGAGAAACGTTTCCATGCCATTGACCAACTCGTTTAGAACTTCCATAAGCCACACAGCCTATTCTAGCATAACAATATATAATAAAAATACATGGAACTATGAATCCTAAGGTCACTGTTAAGATTCTGTTAGATTGATCTATGCTTTTCTCAAATGTACATGCTAAAATAGCTGGTACAAAAGTAAATCCACCCCATATTTGGAATGACGGTGGAATTGTAAATACACATGGTAGTATCCAGCCAATAGCTATCGTTATGGTAAGCGGTCGTTTCTGCGAAAGTTTTTGATATTGTGCTAAATGAACTACATTAAGATATCTGTACAATGCTATGATTCCTAAGTGCACTACAATTACACCAACGAGCGTATATCTGATTCCTCCTGCGGCACTACAAAACCCTTGTGGAATAGTGTGGCTTTGTCTATGAAATATTACAGCTTGTAGCGGTAGAATTAGACAACAGTATAAAAATCCAGCAAAACTTAAACTTCCAATCAGAATACAGTTAATGTTACTCCGTAGACTAGAAAAACAAATAGCAAGTACTGTAATAATATTACCCAGACTTCCTATTATACACAGTATAATGGCTATAATTTCTAACGCTAGTAACGTTTCAGTTTTATCACACCACCATTCCGCACATTCTCCCGTCACATTCATTGTAACTTCGTTGAATACAAATTGTTTTAAACTTGTGAAAAAGTCTGTCATGGATAGTCTAGGCCTTTCTAACGATTGTCATGTTAGATATATATGTCACAAAATTTAAAATGATACTAATTTATGACTTTCTTGTAAATATATAAATCCCTCTGTGTAAATACTGTTGTACTTTAATTCAAAATAAATAGATGAATTTTATCTTATGTGATATCAATGATTTCTTTTTTTTAACAAAATCGATACATCCTAGTTTTAAGTGATTTTTTTTAGTACATTCCAATAGAAATTTAAGTTTTATTTCAAGGTAAACAATCAGGTCGTCTTAATTATCCAACTCTGATACCTATAATAATTGTTACCTACTATCTCACAATGTATCATCAATATTAATAAGATACAACTTATCGGGAAAAATGCACTTTCTGATCCTATCAATATTAACCAATAGAATCTTAATGGATACAAGTACCAATTAAAACATTTTCCAGACTTCTAATATCATTTCATTGATCCAGAGTTGTTTTATGTGGGGAATACCAGAAACTCGTTTTGAAAATTTAATTTCCCCATCAAGCCCATCAATTATGCAATATAAAATCTCTTTTTTTATCTGTATCCAACAGTGTGTAACTTTAATAAACTATTCCTTCCACTCTATTGTAGTGTATTATTATTAGATCCAGAATTTCAATTTTATTTTCTATTTCTTCAAATCATTTGTGAAATTGCTTTTTTTATTATCAGGATTGACATTCTTAGAGCTGGTTCCATAGGCAATTACTGGTACCCTGTAAAAGACAAGATAAAATGTTGTCAAAATCAAAAACTACTTTGTCCTGAAGTTCTTTAATACTTAATGTATTTTTCTGGAGCTTATCTTTATCTTCAGTGGTTTTAAACCATGAAGAGATACCAAGAATGAGCTTCATGTAATTTACAGCAGATATTTGTATGAAATTTCATTTACTGAGAGTGCAAAAAGAATTTATGGCTGTCATTGTTTTACTATATTTCATTTATACCGGATTTCCTGTACCATTTAACAATGTATTTACCAATTGCTCAATGAATATTGACCAACTGGTATTTAAACTCCTAGAAGTCACATTGGTGTTGGTCAGAAAAAGTTTAAAGTTCCTATTGTTAAGAAATCAAGTTCCTATTGTTGGGCAATCAATGAACAATAGGAACTGTGTTTAAACTTCTTTCCTGATGAAAACTTCTTTGATTTTATTTCAAGTTGAAAAATTTCTTCATTGGAATTCATTTCTTTCTATAATTAGCATTATGCATATGAAAAAAAATTATTCTTTTCTAATTTCATGAATAAATGCAATGACATTTATTTGCTTTTTGGTTTGTAAATTACAATTTGGTCAAATATAAAATAATGATAATAAACCTGAAAATTATGTTAAACGTCAATCAATCAATTTCCATACAGTGTTTGTGTAAAACTAGGGGTAATAATTCAATTTTTCTACCATGGTTATTGCATAAATAGACCTAAAAATAAAACAAGCAATATTAATATTATTTAATCACTGAATATATCCACAATGTTTGAAAATACTTGAAAGTACATGAAATCAGTATTTTGCAATATTTTGCAAATTTGAATATTGTATACATACATGTACTATATCCATATCTAGATATTTTTATTGTGAAAATGAGCAATTCACAAAACATTATTTTCAATATCTGCATGGATTCCAAATATAAAAGAAGAAAAAAGGAAAAATATAAATGTTTGAAAAATATTTACCAGCTATCTAAATTAAAACAATGGGAGTTATTTCTCAAATTAGGAAAAGATTATAATATGATATATATACCTTTATACAGTGCCTGTTATCAGGTATATGAAAGAAAGATAATCATTCTAATGAAGTAATTTTTCAATTTGAAATAACATCAAAGAAGTTTCATCAGAGAGAAAGTTTTCATCAGGAAAGAAGTTTAAACACAGTTCCTATTGTTCATTGATTGCCCAACAATAGGAACTTGATTTCTTAACAATAGGAACTTTAAACTTTTTCTGACCAACACCAATGTGACTTCTAGTTGGTCAATATTCATTGAGCAATTGGTAAATACATTCGTTAAATGGTACAGGAAATCCGGTATAATTATATATTGATTATATATTGAATGAGGGGGACATGGTGGTATAGTGGTTTCTGCTATCAATTTCAGAACTCAATTAAAGCTTCCAAAAAACTTAGTAAAACACTGAAACTTAAGTTTTTTCAAATTTGACTGTTTGTAAAATATATTTTTACACTGGAAATGTCAACAATATACACAAGTGATTAAACATTTCTAAATTTAACTAAAAGTAAAACTTAAAACTTTTATTCAATATTGAAATTTAATAGCACTTCTTGTATGTTGAATGATTTAAACCAAGGATAACTCATGAAAGGCATTTAGCTTATTTCAAGTTGGGTCCTTTATAAGAATCTTTAAATAAGGCCACTTAGAATAAACCAGGAATATACACATGTGACATTTTTTAGACAAATTATGTCTGAATCTTAATTTCTATCTACATCAGAGGTAGTTCAGTAGGCTGCAGATCAATTTCCTGGTTCAGTAGGAACTATAATTATCTATACATAAATTCACAAGAGCTTTTCCTGATCTTGTTATACATGAAGACAATTTACCTATTCTTCGGGGATATGCAACATGACCAGTCTCAGCACTTCAGATTGTTCTATTGTTAATAAAACCTTAGCATGTGTTGTTGACTAACATTTATATTATAAACTTTGTTTTACATTTAAAAATTATATCAACTCTGCAGTTTTAACATAATTAATAAACACTCACCAATTCTTATGAAAGAAAAATTTAAGATCTGAAAATCAATTGAGGGGGATTATGGTGTTTAACGCCACTTTCAAGAATATTTCATCAGTTATATCATGGTGGTCAGTTTTATTGGTGGAGGGAAAACCTGAGTACTCAGAGAAAACCACTGACCTGTCGCAAGTCACTGACAAACTTGATCACATAAAGTTGTGTCGAGTACACCTCGCCATGAGTGGGATTGGAACTCACAACTGCAGTGGTGATAGGCACTGATTGTGTAGATAGTTGTAAATCCAACTACTTTGCGATCACGACAACCCCTTGAAAACGAATTGAACAGAAATCTTAAATATGATACACTGCTGTCAGAGTCAGTTTAAGCCATCATTCATATGACAATTCAAAACATTCGATGCACATTGATGTCTTATCATAAGGAACATGCATTTTTTTTTTTTTTTAACAAATTTTTAGATTTACATTTGATATTTCTCTGTATATATGTTCCTATCAAACCTTCCAAAGCAACCACAACCTCCATCTGTCAAATATCTGTTCCTATCAAACCTTCCAAAGCAACCACAACCTCCATCAGTCAAATATCTGTCTTGTTTTTTCAAACTTTGAACCTGTCTTATTTACCAGACAATTTTTTTATTTGACACCATGCTAAATTGTTATTTCTGGTATTGTACAAATAAAAAAATCACATCAAACTCGATCAAAACTTCAGATTTGTTTTTAAAATGCTAAAGATGTAGATTTTATGGTTCAGAAATAAATCAATAAAATAACTATTCCAAGCAATGTTAGAAAATGGGAGAAAAAAACTGTTTTCACACACCACTCCTGACAATCAAAGATTTCTCCTCTAATCACAAAGCTTACAGGTTGATTTCATCAATCTTTGGGTCATGCATGATTAGTTGAGAACAACTTGATTAGTTAATTTAGGTTATCATGGTTGATTGATGATGCTAGAATACCAATTAAAAGTTATTTTAACTAATTTACTTTGTATTATTACAAAGTAAATCAAATATAATATTATCATATCTGGTCGAAGCTTATATTGCAATTCCCAGATAGTTTATGACATGAATGCTTGTTGTTTTCATTATGTAGCCACACATTTATATGATTTAACCATCCATTTACAATATGTAGCCACACATAGGAAGAAAACAGGATTGATTTCAAACATTTTTTTTCCAAATACAATTATGTATCACCAATCCTACATCTTATGTTGCCCTTGTGTCATAGCCACTATGTCACGTAATAGTAAATGTGCCATTATTTGTTTAGGTTAAAAGTACGATAGGGGTCATCATGTTAGTTGGATTTACAACTACTTGTGCAAGCAATGCCTATCACCACTAACGTTGTGAGTTCAAATCCCACTCATGGCGAGGTGTACTCGATACAACTTTATGTGATAAAGTTTGTTAGTGACTTGCGGCAGGTCAGTGGTTTTCACCGGGTACTCCGGTTTCCTCCACTAATAAAACTGACTGCCACGATATAACTGAAATAGAAAGTGACATTAAACACCATAAACCAAACCCTAAAAGTACAAGTATGTTGATATTAGACTCCATTTGAAATTTTGTTATTCTCATTTACTGTACAGTTGATTTTTCACTACAATGACAGACTACATCTACAAACTGTTCACAACATACTCATTACATCATATTTTTGTTGTTATGCCCCTGCGACGAAGAGTCGGGGGGGGGGGGGGGCATATTAATTTACCCATGTCCGTCCGTTTGTCCGTCCGGATATAGATACATGGTTTGTTCGGCTATCTCCTCCTGCAGTTTTCATACTAGCTGCATAAAGGGAACATGGTTTTTCTGCCTAACTCCTCCTACAGTTTAAGAGCTACAGCTTTAATATTTTGCAGGATGTTTATACACATAACGGAGGTGTGCATGTCCACAGGATTTTGATTTTCATCAAATATTCTCAAAATGACAGGTAGTTGGACTTACGTCATTTTATTTGTCCATCCGGATATAGATGCATGGTTTGTCCGGCTATCTCCTCCTACAGTTTTGGAGCTACAGCTTTACTATTTTGAATGATGTTTATACACATAATGAAGGTGTGCATGTCCACAGGATTTTGATGGTCAGACAGGGGCATCATTTGTGTCGTACAGACACACTTCATTTAAAAAAAAATCACTCCTAGCAAAACAACTTTGTCCATAATTATCAAGTGTGGGGGCATACTTCTTTTCTAGTTCTATCATAATTCATCACATAAAAGTCACTGAAGCTTGTATAATACATTAGGTTTGTACAGACTGTTTAATGAAGCATTGTGTATATACAACTGTAATAAATATAGGGGAGAAAGGTTCACTTTTCTTGTGAATGTAGAATTTTACATTTCACAGAAGTTTTTTTTATCTCAGAAATTGAGATTACAGCAAAACAGTCCTATATGAATATCAACTTACCTATCTATTAGCCATCAACTTACCTATATATTAGTCATCCAAACCATAAAAACAGCCCTATATAAATATCAACTTACCTATATATTAGCCATCCAAACCATAAAAACAGTCCTATATAAATATCAGCTTACCTATGTATTAGCCATCCAAACCATAAAAACAGTCCTATATAAATATCAACTTACCTATATATTAGCCATCCAAACCATATAAACAGTCCTATATAAATATCAGCTTACCTATATATTAGCCATCCAAACCATAAAAACAGTCCTATATAAATATCAGCTTACCTATATATTAGCCATCCAAACCATAAAAACAGTCCTATATAAATATCAACTTACCTATATATTAGCCATCCAAACCATAAAAACAGCCCTATATAAATATCAACTTACCTATATATTAGCCATCCAAACCATAAAAACAGTCCTATATAAATATCAGCTTACCTATATATCGGCCATCCAAACCATAAAAACAGTCCTATATAAATATCAACTTACCTATATATTAGCCATCCAAACCATAAAAACAGTCCTATATAAATATCAGCTTACCTATATATTAGCCATCCAAACCATAAAAACAGTCCTATATAAATATCAGCTTGCCTATGTATTAGCCATCCAAACCATAAAAACAGTCCTATATAAATATCAACTTACCTATATATCGGCCATCCAAACCATAAAAGCAGTCTTATATAAATATCAACTTACCTATATATCGGCCATCCAAACCATAAAAGCAGTCTTATATAGATATCAGCTTGCCTATGTATTAGCCATCCAAACCATAAAAACAGTCCTATATAAATATCAGCTTACCTATATATTAGCCATCCAAACCATAAAAACAGTCCTATATAAATATCAGCTTACCTATATATTAGCCATCCAAACCATAAAAACAGTCCTATATAAATATAAGCTTACCTATATATTAGCCATCCAAACCATAAAAACAGTCCTATATAAATATCAGCTTGCCTATGTATTAGCCATCCAAACCATAAAAACAGTCCTATATAAATATCAGCTTACCTATATATTAGCCATCCAAACCATAAAAACAGTCCTATATAAATATCAACTTACCTATATATTAGCCATCCAAACCATAAAAACAGTCCTATATAAATATCAGCTTACCTATATATTAGCCATCCAAACCATAAAAACAGTCCTATATAAATATCAGCTTGCCTATGTATTAGCCATCCAAACCATAAAAACAGTCCTATATAAATATCAACTTACCTATATATCGGCCATCCAAACCATAAAAGCAGTCTTATATAAATATCAACTTACCTATATATCGGCCATCCAAACCATAAAAGCAGTCTTATATAAATATCAGCTTGCCTATGTATTAGCCATCCAAACCATAAAAACAGTCCTATATAAATATCAGCTTACCTATATATTAGCCATCCAAACCATAAAAACAGTCCTATATAAATATCAACTTACCTATATATTAGCCATCCAAACCATAAAAACAGTCTTATATAAATATCAGCTTACCTATATATTAGCCATCCAAACCATAAAAACAGTCCTATATAAATATCAACTTACCTATATATTAGCCATCCAAACCATAAAAACAGTCCTATATAAATATCAGCTTACCTATATATTAGCCATCCAAACCATAAAAACAGTCCTATATAAATATCAACTTACCTATATATTAGCCATCCAAACCATAAAAACAGTCCTATATAAATATCAACTTACCTATATATTAGCCATCCAAACCATAAAAACAATCCTATATAAATATCAGCTTGCCTATGTATTAGCCATCCAAACCATAAAAACAGTCCTATATAAATATCAACTTACCTATATATCGGCCATCCAAACCATAAAAGCAGTCTTATATAAATATCAACTTACCTATATATCGGCCATCCAAACCATAAAAGCAGTCTTATATAAATATCAGCTTGCCTATGTATTAGCCATCCAAACCATAAAAACAGTCCTATATAAATATCAGCTTACCTATATATTAGCCATCCAAACCATAAAAACAGTCCTATATAAATATCAGCTTACCTATATATTAGCCATCCAAACCATAAAAACAGTCCTATATAAATATCAACTTACCTATATATTAGCCATCCAAACCATAAAAACAGTCCTATATAAATATCAGCTTACCTATATATTAGCCATCCAAACCATAAAAACAGTCCTATATAAATATCAACTTACCTATATATCGGCCATCCAAACCATAAAAACAGTCCTATATAAATATCAGCTTACCTATGTATTAGCCATCCAAACCATAAAAATAGTCCTATATAAATATCAGCTTACCTATATATTAGTCATCCAAACCATAAAAACAGTCCTATATAAATATCAACTTACCTATATATTAGCCATCCAAACCATAAAAACAGTCCTATATAAATATCAGCTTACCTATATATTAGCCATCCAAACCATAAAAACAGTCCTATATAAATATCAGCTTACCTATATATTAGCCATCCAAACCATAAAAACAGTCCCTTACCTATCCTCTGTTATTTCCTGTAGAAATGGAATTAGACAAGGAAGATCAAGAATGACATTAAAAGCCATGGTTTTGCGGTGATTAAACTTTTGAGCACAAGTTTGTACTCTTACTAGAAAAAAACAGGCAATCAGAACACTGTATATAATAATTACTTTGTTCTGATTGGACAATTTTGGAGTATGGGAACAAAAATCGTACTTGAATGTTTTGACCGTAAGGCATGTTCATTGAACAGCCAATCAGATCACTGTATATAATAAATATTTTGTTCTGATGGGACAATTTTGGAGTGCAAGTATAAAGATTGTACTAGAAAGCTTTGACCGTAAGGCCTGTTTGTTAACTTTTGATATTTACCAGGGTTACAATGTAGATAGATGTCATGTTGACTAACATTAACATTCCTTCTCATTAAATGTATATCAATACAATCTTTTTGTGTTCTTGACCAATCATTGAAAGGCCTTGTGGGACGTATTCAGAGTGTTCTTGACCATTCATTGAAAGGCCTTGTGGGACGTATTCAGAGTGTTCTTGACCATTCATTGAAAGGCCTTGTGGGACGTATTCAGAGGTGGATGTTTAAGTCATGGAATATCTCTTTTTAAGATTATTTCATGCCATGGTCATAGAAACTTTAGACAAGACAGACTTACCATCCAATATAAATCTTTTCTTATTGACTCGTTTATTCTCAGTTTAGCTTTATGATGATAATTAACCCCTTTGAGAGTACCCCCAGCTAATATGTACAGATGGTAGCTGTTAACATTTATTTTAAAGAAGTTAAATTGCATTCAATTAAAAAAACAAGTTGCTTTAAGATGTTGATGATTGTCTGTTGTAAATAGAAGGATAATATAGCATGTAGTGGTGGAAGTAATTAAGGTTTGGGTAAGCACAGTCAGCTGGTGGAAGTAATTAAGGTTTGGGTAAGCACAGTCGGCTGGTGGAAGTAATTAAGGTTTGGGAAGCACAGTCAGCTTTTGTTGTACAGAGATAGAAAACAGAAATTTCCATCTTTCAACACTTTAAAGGGGTAGGCCCTTTTTGGGGGACTTGCAACACATCATTTTAGTTGTAAGGAACGAAACTTCAGATAAATACGCTTACGGTCATAAAACGTTTGAGTATGATTTTCATACTCATTCTTCAAAATCATCCAATCACAACACTATATTTATTTGATATCACCTTCTGATTGGATGTTTTATATTTATTTGATATCACCTTCTGATTGGATGTTTTATATTTATTCGATATCACCTTCTGATTGGATGTTTTATATTTATTCGATATCACCTTCTGATTGGATGTTTTATATTTATTTGATATCACCTTCTGATTGGATGTTTTATATTTATTCGATATCAACTTCTGATTGGATGTTTTATATTTATTCGATATCACCTTCTGATTGGATGTTTTATATTTATTCGATATCACCTTCTGATTGGATGTTTTATATTTATTCGATATCACCTTCTGATTGGATGTTTTATATTTATTCGATATCACCTTCTGATTGGATGTTTTTCGAGTATGAGTACAAATCTCCTACTTGAAAATTTTATGACCGAAAGGCCAGGAACATAATACTGGAAAATAGAAGTGGATTATATCAATGAACAAATAACATTTTGAAGATTTAAAGAAATCAGGATACCCTTGAAATCCTTTGGGAAAATTTGTTTCTGGGCTGTAGTTAGCTCTACTCCAAAACTAAAATAACTGAGTGCAGCATAAAGCATGCATATTTTTCAATGAAAAATCCAATGACTGCAATTACATAGCACTCCTTTCCAGAACGCCTAACCAAGGCTAAGGTATTAGCCAGCCAGTTCTCTAGCTGTCCACGTTTTCCTCTCTAAATAAAAGTGGTAGTCATGATATTACTCAAAGTGGTGATAAACATCAATAATCAACACACTTCATTCTATCAATATTTATGCATTATGTCAGTTAATATGCACAAATGCATAAACATCTTGATATTTTCTACTCATAAGTCTAATTCAGTTGATACAGTAAATGAGTAAAACTTTTCAGTATTTTATTTAAGTCATACCATCTTGATACTTTCTACTAGTGAGTCTTTAATTCAGTTTATACAGTGAAGCTTTTCTTAAGTAAATAAAACTTGTCAGTATTTAATTTCAGTCATAAAAGTTTAACATTTATTACATACTTAAACTGCTTTGAAAACATTTTTATGTAGTGCATATTGATTTTATGTCTAAATTTGAAAAAAAAATATAATGAGATCTTTTCAGAATTTTTTGGTTTTTTTAGACTAGTTAAGATGGTATTTGTTCAGCAGATTGGTTTTTTATGTCGAAAAATTTAGGATGCAATTCTAGTTTCAGAATGTATTTGAACTAGGAATATCTCCTACAAAATGTAATGATTATCTTCATGAAAACCTGCATCCTTTTAAGGGTTAGGGTTATGGTGTTTAATGCCACTTTCAACAATATTTCAGCTATTTCGTTGTATCCTTATAACTTAGACAAGATGAATCCAATTGAACTACACCAAATATATTATTAAAAATGGTACACTGATTTTAGAGCTCTCTCTATGATTTAAACATACAGTGAGTAAAGATCTACATTTGTACTTTACATTCACACAAACTAAAGTATTCCAAGTTGAAACATACTCACGATACTCATCATGTAAAAGTCTTTTTTCATTATTTTCTTCTATTTTAGTTTTGGATGAATTTTTTCATTCATCTTCGAGGTAACTGATTCAGATACATTATAATAATTTCTGTATATTTCAGATTGGAGCTCATTAGTGATAAAGTTGCAATTTACTTGGATGAATATCCTGAAATTAACTTCCTGCGGTTATTTAGGAGCAAACAAAAAACATTGGAAAAAGAAGTAAGATTTTACAAAAAAAAGTCAGATAGTGTTCCCTTCATTTGTAAAAAAAACATCCTATGTTATTAAATTTATTGTTTGATTTCTTAAATCAGAATGTAATGACCATGTCAGAAAGAATTATATTTAATACAATTTCCATAGTAATTTTATGATTTGTTTATACAAAAATAGACCTAAGCAATAAAATGGAAAACAAATATGCCACACTGTCTGAACAGTTTTAAAACCCAATCGAAAAATGGTGGAAACAGAGGCTAAATTGATATCCCTAATATATACATGGCCACTTACCTCCCTAATATATACATGGCCACTTACCTCCCTAATATATACATGGCCACTTACCTCCCTAATATATACATGGCCACTTACCTCTCTAATATATACATGGCCACTTACCTCCCTAATATATACATGGCCACTTGCCTCCCTAATATATACATGGCCACTTACCTCCCTAATATATACATGGCCACTTATCTCCCTAATATATACATGGCCACTTACCTCCCTAATATATACATGGCCACTTACCTGCCTAATATATACATAGCCACTTACCTGCCTGGCTCCCTAATATATACATGGCCACTTACCTGCCTGGCTCCCTAATATATACATGGCCACTTACCTGCCTGGTTCCCTAATATATACATGACCACTTACCTGCCTGGCTCCCTAATATATACATGGCCACTTACCTGCCTGGCGTGGTACAGGCACCCTAATATATACATGGCCACTTACCTGCCAGGCGTGGTACAGGCACCCTAATATATACATGGCCACTTACCTGCCTGGCATGGTACAGGCACCCTAATATATACATGGCCACTTACCTGCCTGGCATGGTACAGGCACTTCAATAAAAATAGGGTGGGGTTGATTTGCTTATAAAAGAAAATTTTCATTTGCTGTTCCATTTTAGAAATATTTCGGGGGAAAATGGATGGCCTCATGTCCAACATGATTTATATTCACTTGTGATTCATTTTCTTACTTCATGTAATATTTACACTGTACATTCTCATTTAGAATAAATGTTATTAATTCTAAATGTGATTCATTCAAACTAAGAAAAATTATTTATAAGCACGAAGATAAATTTTTGTCTTTAGATTGCTTTTTAGCAAAGTTGCACTCTTCTTATGTTTTGATGAAAGCACATGAAATCTTTGTTAGCCCACTAGTAAATTTATTCCTTTACAGATTCTAACAATATATATACAGAATCTATTTATGTATCTAGACAATATTTCACTTGAGATCAAAAACCTGAAAATTGGTTGTCTGTCATTATGGTTGGTTGGTTGGTTTATGGTGTTTAACTTTCAATAATATTTTCATTTATATCGTGGCGGTCGGTTTTATTGGTAGAGGAAACCAGAGTGCCCGGAGAAAACCATCAACCTATCGCAAGTCGCTGACAAATTTTATCACATAATGTTGTATTGAGTACACCCCACGTGAGTGGGATTTGAATTCACAACTTTAGTGGTGATAGGTACTAATTACATATGTAGTTGTAAATCTAACAATCATAAGCCAACTATCCTCTAAAGATGTTAAAAAAAAACAATGTTCTTGTTTGCTAACTAACAAAATAATTTTTTGACAGATTCTAATATTAGGAGATATCTGTATTGTACATGTATTTGAAGATTTGCCAGCGTCAATAGTTGATTTCATGGTTGTAAATTGAGTTTACCGGAGATGCGTCATTGGAACAGTAAACAGATATTTGCAGCCATCAAATCACTATTGATGCTGGCATATTTTCAAATACTTTACAGTTTTCTCCAGTCTTATGCAGTTTCTAATAAATATACATTAAAATGCATTTTCGATTTAGTGGATATTTATGTTCCTGCATGCACAAACAGATGGCATCAGTAGTGTATTTGGTACATTTACTGGCAGATATTTGACACCGTCCAGTCAGAAATAGGGGTTAAATATGCATCTGCATAAAAATTTGATATATACACACAATGATTTTTCAGTTGAGTTCAAAAAGTAAAATATTTTCATCAGCAATAATAGGAGTAGTGTCCCTTGAAGAAAAGGAAGATAGATTGATTGTTGTTTAGCATCAATTGAGCAGTATTTCAGCTGAAAGTAAAAAAACATTCTTGCACCTTCAAATTCATTCCTTTCCAGATTTTGATCAAGGATTAGAGTTAGGGTTATGGTGTTTAACAACTTTTTCAACAATATTTCAGTTATATCATGGCGGTCAGTTTTATTAATGGAGGAGACCGCAGTACCCGGAGAAAACCACCGACCTGCTGCAAGTCACTGACAAACTTTATCACATAATGTTGTATCGAGTACATCTCACCTGAGAGGGATTCGAACTCACAATGTTAGTGGTGATAGGCATTGATTGCATAGGTAGTTATAAATCCAACTACCATACGATCACGATGACGGACTGGATTTTGATCAAATTTATACACAAGCTTTATATATGAACACTCACTGGAGTTACTAAAACTAGAGATGAAAGTTTTCCTCTGCACTGCTTATTTGTGCAATATATTTGGAAATAGAATGTGTCAAATTTGGTCCAAACAGCAAGAAAATAAAAGTATTCAGGTACTGAGTAGAGAGTTTTTATTCCCCCACGATATCGGTGAGGGGATTAGTAATAGCGGCCGTCTGTCCGTCCGTCCGTCACACTTCTTGTTTACGCGATAACTTGTAAACATGTATAGATTTGAATAATTTTTTGCATGTGGCTTGTAATTATCATTATCTTGGATGGATTCTTACATGGAAATATTTGAAGCCAGGGTTTTGGGGGAAATCTTAGTTTTTGGTTGAAAAATCACCAATATTGAGAATTGTGTCTTGTTTACTCGATAACTTCAGTAAACATGGATAGATTTGAATAATGTTTTGCATGTGGCTTGTAATTATCATTATCTTGGATGGGTTCTTACATGGAAATATCTGAAGCAAGGGTTTTGGGGGGAAATCTTAGTTTTTGGTGAAAAATCACCGATTTTGAGAATTGTGTCTTGTTTATGTGTTAACTTCAGTAAACATGGATAGATTTGAATAATTTTTTGCATGTGGCTTGTAATTATCATTATTTTGGATGGGTTTTTACATGGAAATATTTGAAGCAAGGGTTTTGGGGGAAAATCTATATTTACATCAGAGGTTTACACAGTGTTCAAAGTGGAGGACTTCCTGTATATTATTCAGATCATGCTGCAATATACTCCATCCTTCAATAAAGTATGTTATACATTAAGACTGCAAGGCTGCTTTCTATAACTATATAAAACTAAATATTATGCCAGTGCGGGGGGATACGTCATAAATGCGCTAGGCGGTTCTTTTGTTATCAGTGAGGACTTTCATCTCTGTAAAACAGAATTCATCAATGGTTATTGGAGTTATGTTGTTATATCTCACTAGTTTCAAACCCAGAATTTTTCATTTGATGATAAAAATCAACAGTATCTGAGCCTAGTTAGCACAGTAATTATTTTAGAGATGTCAGCTGAAGATGTATCAAATGTATCATCTGTAGTATAATATTGTTGATACCATTCATAGCTTGTTTACACAGATATTGATAGATTCTATCAAAAGACGGAATATTCTGTTTATCACTTGCCCACCTATCTCATCCAGTCTGAATTAGGGTTATAGAGAAACTTGGCTTATGAATTAACGAAGCTTTTGGAATATTTTTTTATGCCCGCATACGACAGTATGGGGGCATATAGTTTTTGGTTTGTCTGTTGTTCCATCTGTTCCACTTTTCTTTGTGAATGCAACTTCTGTGAAATCATTGTTTTGGATAGCTTTCATATTTGATTGCACGATTGGTCATGATGTGTAGTTGATCATATTATGCCGCCAGTTTGATTTGACAATTTTTGTAGAAGTTATGGGACTTTTAACGTTTTCATGCAATTTCAATATTATTACACATTGTGAAGGCAACTCCTGTGAGGTCATTGCTCTGATAACTTTCATATGTGGTATTATGATTAGTCATGATGCTTAGTTGATCATATTCTCCCGCCATTTTGATTCTACAATTTTTACAGGAGTTATGGAACTTTAATGATTTAGTACAATTTCAATATAGTTATACTTTCCTCTGAAGTTGTTGGTCTGATAGCTTTCATATTTAGTAGAATGATTACAGGAAATTTAACTGTGATGTCATAGAGTAGGAATAATCACTAAAGTTTTAATTATGTATGCATTTTATGTTCCTTGATTCTCTGGGGTCATGGGAGATAGAGAAAAGATTGTCAGTCTGTTTTAATTATCATACTGTGACAATTTGTATTGTTATTCATATGCATAATTGGAAACTTATTAAACTACATTTGTTATTTTAAAATCTGTTTTGACTACTTCTTCAATAAAAAATCTTAAAATGTGTGGCAATGATTTATTTTTCAGACTCATACTAAGCTGTTTCTAAGAGGTCAGGCTTTAGAAACCAGAGGTGTAGAACGTTCGGAGAGGATACTGTACATTCATGTTTACTCAGAGAAGAAAGAAAACGTTAAAAAGGCAGTACAAAAGGTATGAGGACTTTTATACCATTTTTATTATACCTATATATGTATAGTACTACTACAGGCATTATATCAATAAAAATACATACAGTTAATGGTAAGAAAATAGTTTCTCACTTTTGAGACAGACCAGTTCCTATTTTTAGCGATGTGAGATTTTCTTAAGCTGCACTAGTGCAAGACAAAACAATCATGTGCGTTTTACCGGCAAATGCATGCTGTACAGTTTATGTCAACTACCCCCCAATTATCCATGCTTTTCCTTTTTAAAATAAACAATTAACCACGATTCTACTTTATAAGTATTTTTAAATTCATTTATGTATTATATTCTGCTAGCTAACGTGCACCTTTCACAGTGTTTGATTCTTTTTTCAGGCTCTCTTCCAGTCAATGTTTGTTTACTTTGAGTAAATAATAGAGTGCTCTCCCTTGTTAGTAACTAACGTAAAGAAAGAAATTACCTCCCTTTGACCAAATTCAAATATTTTTTTTACATGTATTTATCTCTGTTGTAGTAACATTTATAATATATTTATTAAATACATTGTACTTTATGATGAAATACATTTGAAATACTGCCGAGATACGGTTGCATATGGATAAATCGAATATTTACTTCAGCAATGGAAAAATAAATTGCGGGAAAATGCTCGATGGAATGTAAACAAAAACAATTAGGTGTTTAGTGAGAAATAAAATCAAACACCGGAAAAAGTACAAGATAGGGAAATCTCCGACACCCTTGGGTAAGATTACAATCGTTCTCTAACTCGGCAAGCCTTGTAAAGAGAACGATTGAAATCTTACCCTCGGGTGTCAGAGATTTCCCTATCTTGTACTCTCCCCGGTGTTAGATTCTATATGTTTTGTGTAATATAAAAGAAGGCTTAAAATGCAAAAATCTGCAAAAATGTAAGCAAATCAGTTTGTTTTTTTGGAGAACGGTTTTCACTTGTAGACTGGTATGTTTGGACATAGGATTAGCTATTGGTTTCTCCGCCACATGATTTATTGAATTGCAGACAACTGTACGTCGTCACAAGCTGTAACTTTCGTCGTCAAGTTTAATCGTTAATTGTTCATAATTTGGCAGTCTGTACCGAATATCTACATATTCGAAATTCCAATAAAAATAAATTAAAAAGTTATTGCATATTTATATGTTCCTTTATTTTTACTCTGCAAAAAAAGTATATATTTTAATTAGGAAAAACAAAAAAATTACTATCACATGGAAAGCTATATTAACTGCAGTGAATTTTACAAGGTTGAGTTGGTGAGCATTTAACATATTTCCCCATAAAGTAAGCAAAGACAACATTGGTTGCAAAAAACAATAAACAAAAGAAAATAATTTTCTTAGCAAATGTATGCACCATGATAGCTATTTCTGCTTTCAGATAAAAGAAATAAGAGATAATGAAATTATAAGTTTTGGGAGTACAGATTTTCCAGAACAGAGTACAGATGTGACAAAACAGACTGCATGTGTTCCACCACAAACAACAAGTGTTGAAGGTACCAGGTAAGTTCTGTGATACTAAATGCATTAATTACATATATTTAAATACTAGTACAATGTACTAGTGTAGTTTCTGTAATCAGTAAATATATGATTACTAGAGATAAGTAATGTTCCACTTATCTACCCCCTTCATATTTCTGACCAGGACTGTGTTTATTTGTGATACTGTTATCATTGGGCTTAGTATTAGCAGGAAACAATGTGTCTCCTCTTTCATGTTTATTGATAAATATATTAGAAAGTTTGAAAAGAATCTTGAATTGGAGAAATCACCAATTATTTGTTATGTGGTACTTGATTGATTTACAGTAAAGCTGTGGATTCCATTGCTTATGGATAGAGCAACGTTTATAGTCTGAATCATATCAGAAAATTTCATTGATACTTATTTAGGAGGGGGGGAGGGGGTTAGGGTTAGGGTTATGGTATTTAACGCCAATTTTCAACAATGTTTAATAATATCGTGGTGGTTATAAACCTATTTAGAAAAATATGAAACTCAAATAAAAGTGAGATTATACGATTTCCATTCAGCTAAAACAGTTACATCGCTTTGAGCTTCCAAGGAGTTAAAGCATGTTGTAGTTCATGACAATTGTTGAATTGGAATAGGACCCCAATTGTTGCTTCTGGATAAAGGCCCATAAATGTTGAGTACATAAAGGAGAAAATGTGAGACTGTTTTAATAATGTTCTTTAGACACTATTATAAGATCATAGTCTCTTATCTTGTATTCATGAAGGGAAAATGTCAAACATCAATAAAAAAAAAAAAAAAATTTTGAAAGAACCATGTTGTCAATGCAATGAATAATTAGGCCAAAATTCATCTTTTTATTCTGATCTGGAAGTAGAATTATTGGCCCTGTTACTAGTGACAACAAAATATTTCTTCAAAATGCAAACAAGAAGCATCAAGACTTCTGTCAGATATATGAGGCAATGAACTGGCAATAAAATTCAAACCACCAAAAATGTCAAAGAAACTTTCTAATATGTCTAGTCCTGATTTATTTACTATTGAAGCCTATGGGAAAAGAGGATGAATTAATTGTAAAGAGAAAATGATTACACACACCATTAATAATAAATAATAATAAACAATTTAAAAGAAAATATATGCTAAATAAATTACTTTTTATTAAAATATTCTTAAATTCTTTAATTTAATTGAATATTTAAATTTGTAAGAAACAAATCTGGCAAATGTGAATCTTAGCAGATTCATTGTATCCTATTAGATCCTATGGTTTATAAGCAGAGTACTGAAGCACAGTCCAGTGGTATTAATTAAATAAAGATAATGACTTTTTTAATGAAAGTTCCACAATTTTCTCATATATAGTCACTCTTACGTAACTGTTAATAAATGAAGAAGTTAAAAGTTAATAAACAAAAACAATTTATGTAGTTATTCTTCATCCCTTAGAGTACACTTATTAAGTGGTGTATGACAAAAATAGAACTTTTTTACATGTTCGTTTCATTTAGATGTATACTTGAGTAGGAGTATTAAGATTGGATTTTTGGACGATTTGATTATCTTGAAAGACGTCATGTGTAACTTATAACAATGGTATTGTGTGGGACATCTCCTGATTTATTAATACAAATCAAAACCAGAGTATCCTGGCATCAATATTTTCATACAAAACTAATTCAGTGTTATTTTTGCAAAGGAACATATAATTCACTCGTGTTATCAAGATTTTTATACCCCCGCTCCCCAAAGGGGGAGGGGGGTATACTGTTTTACCTCTGTCCTTCCGTCCGTCCAAGATATTTTTCATCGCATTTTTCTCAGTAACTGATGATGGCAGAAATCTGATATTTGGTCACAAGCGTCATATAGGTATACCATATTGTGGGTAGCATTTTTGGACCCGTCGGATTCCTACTTCCTGTTTGCCGACTTTTATACACATTGAACATACAGGTATATGCACATTTTTCGTCACATTTTTCTCAGCAACTATTGATGGCAGAAATCTGATATTTGGTCACAAGCTTCATATAGGTACCCCATATCGTGGGAAGCGTTTTTGGACCCATCAGATTCCTACTTCCTGTTTGCCGACTTTGTTGATTTTTATACGCATTGAACATATATGCACATTTTTCGTCACATTTTTCTCAGCAACTATTGATGGCAGAGATCTGATATTTGGTCACAAGCTTCATATAGATACCCCATTTCGTGGGAAACGTTTTTGGACCCATCAGATTCCTACTTCCTGTTTACCAAAGAGCGGGGGTATAATAAGTGAGCATTAGCTCACAGTTCATCTTGTTTACATTGTAAAAACTTATTTTTTTACAACAAAACTGTCTGTGACAACAAAACTGTCTGTACCAAAAGTAGTTTGTTGTACAAAAACTGTCTGTACCAAAACTTATTTTTTGACAACAAAACTGTCTGTACCAAAACTTATTTTTTGACAACAAAACTGTCTGTACCAAAAGTAGTTTATTAATTATCTACATTCATGTACCTACAAAAACTGTCACTACCAAAAATATTTGAAAAACTGATCTTACAAAAATTATTGTTTGTTATTGTATTATTTGTTTAATTTAAAAGTTTCTCTTTAGGGACCGACCATTTAACTTGAAGGTTTTTTGTTTCGTTCCAAATTTTTTTTTCGGACAACATGAGAGTTAGAATATATTTTTTTTTTGTCGCGCAAAGTGCGAAATTTTTTTCCAGAATTCAACATTAGGTTATATGACAAAAACTCTGAATCAGGTTATTTTTTTTTTCCTCCACCAAAATCAGAATATTTTTTTCAGCAACATTGGGAATCAGAATATTTTTTGGGAAAAAAACCATAACCCCCCTTCAAGTTAAATGGTCGTTTACTTATTGGCTGATGAAAAACTAAACATATCTCTGTCCTACAAACCAACTAAATCACATTTTGAATCCGTAAACAACAAACAAATGATTATTTAATTAAGGTCTTACATTGTATCCTTGGAGGGATGCTGTTTCAATAAGAAGCAGTTATGTGGAAAACATATGTAAACAGCTTATTGCTGGGTAATTGTGTGAAACTATCAAAAGCTCTATAATAGGGGGATAATGAGATTTTAGTTTATTATTTATCATGTTTAATATACAATTTTCTACCTAATACAAGTATAATTGTTTATAATGAATATATCAGAAATAATCTGTTAACAACACAGTATTAGACTAATTGTTCAGATTCGTTATGTGAAACTTTTCAGATATGATAATTTCCAATGATATTCTTAAATCATATTTTTTCTATTTGTACATGCCATATAATTTTTTCAGTCGATTATCCAGTAAAAAAAAACATGGAAATGACTTTAATTATGGCGTCAATGACGCATATCCTATCAAATAAATAAAAACTTATAATGCTGTATATTATTGTATGAACAGTCCAATTATAAAGCTGTTATTGCTCATAATTCTGCCTAAATTAGCAAATTGAGAAAATAACATAATGTAAAAAAGATTATCTTGTAATTAGACAGGGTGTAATTGTCGTCTGCATGCCATATTTACGTTAATTCAAAGATAGTTTTATGACAATGACCTAGACGACAGGCACCATTAATATACTGATTTGGTAGATGTATCTGACAGTCAACTCCTATATCACTGTAGTTAAAATCATACTATTTTGAGCATGCCTGATAAAGGTTATTCCAGAAACGTGTGGTGATATCAAAGTTTTTATTACAATTATTTTATCAATTGCATATTTTAACAAATAATGTTAACTTATATCAAGTCTATTTATCATTTTGCTTGTCTATTTACCTCACAAGGGACAAATATTTTTCGGAATATATTTTTATGATGTTTTTATAATTTAGAAGCACTTATTCCGTTATGCATATACATGAGGTTGTATTTTACTTTGTATCCAATCAAAAACAGTTATTACAAAAGTGACGCTGTAATGCATATACATGAGATTGTATTTTATTCTGTATCCAATCAAAAACAGTTATTAGAAAAGTAACAGAGGATGTTGCCACTGATTCTCCCACTTAATTCTCCCATAGACACAATGTATTGAAAGTTTTGTCAGACATCAAGGAAAGGTCAGACCGTACCTGTTGTTATCATAATCTATAAGATCACAGACAACCACCAACAGTTCATTCACTTGTTATCACTGACCGTTGGACATACATTGTGTTCAGAGATATATATATAAACCTACACAATAAAACAGAAATCCACCTCAAGTTTATTACATTGAGTGGGGCAAACCCTATTAATTCATCAACGTGAGGTGGGTTTCTAACACTTAAGTCACTTGTACAGTGGTCCACTTCATAAAGGCCACCCCTCTTATCAAGCCAGATATTTGATGCACTGAGATTGTAAAATACCACTACATGTTCTTCCATGAGAAAGGCCACCCCTTTGATAAGGCCACAAGAAAGGCCACCCCTCTGTTAAGATCACCTTTTCATTGTGTATAAGAGGAGAACTACTGTACTAGGTATTGAATTAAGAATGTTTGTTAGTAATATAACTGAAAACCTATTAGTACACAAACAATGTTTGAATTACTTACATACCTATAATTTGTATTAATCAGATGAAGAATATAATTTTATAATTACTTAGTATGTGTTAATTAGGTATTTTTATAATTATTTTTATAATTAATGACATACATACATCTGTCCAGTAGTGAGTGCTTCAGCACTGACATGGTTTATTAGATATATTTATTACTGAAATTTACAGTTCCCAAATAATGTAATTATTAATAAAACTAAGGTTCTCCTCCCTCAGGCATAGGTGATCTTAGCTAATTTTGTCTATCCTTTTTAGTCCCTTTGGTTTTATTGCTCCCAAAACTTTAAATTATTTGACTTTCCAATATTTTGATTTTGAGCGTACCTGATGAAGGTTATTACAGAAACGTGTCGTGTGCACTAAATTTGATATCTATTATTTTAATTATAGTTTGTATTGATTAAATGTAATAAACCATGGTTACTGAACACTCTTAGTATCAGTTCAGATTTAAACAGGTCTTCTTACATGTATGTAGATATTATATATATATCAGGGATTAGAAAAGACTGGTCTAAAATAGAGATAACAAATATTTAGAATAAGATAGTTTGGATTGGTTTGTGGTGATTAATGCCACTTTCAACAATATTTCAGTTATATCGTGGTGGTCAGTTTTATCGATGGAGGAAACCTTGGTACCTGGAGAAAACCACCGACCTGTCCTAATTCACTGACAAACTTGATAGCATAGAGTTGTATTGCCTGATTGGGATTCTAACTCACAACGTGTTAGTGGTGATAGGTACTGATTGCATAGGTAGTTGTACATCCAACTACCATACGATCACAACCATGATGGCCCCTCCAGAATAAGAGCATACAGATTTGTTGAGATGTGATTAAGAAGTCAACCTCATTGTCTTAATCAAGCAAAATATCAGAAATGATCTGCTACACAGGTGTTGATAATTGTTTGTCTACCTGGCCAAAGGTGTTCAGAAACCAGCAATAGACATGCAACAATATTTGTTTTTCTGCATCATTAGATAGGTAAATATTGATTTGTACAAATGAATGTCTAAGGGGCCAGACCCCTAGGGGTCAAAAGTTTAACTCTAAGGGGCCAAAGCCATGGGGGTCAAAAGCTTAGCATAGTCTACAATGTGGAATATTTAAATGAAATATTTTCGTAAAGACCCAGTATGGGAACTGCAAGTATAAATGGCATGATTCGTCATTTAAATAAATAAATAAAGGTTGCACAAATGAAGACCCCAGGGTCTGTGTGTTCTGAGCTTTTTGGGTACTAAAGATGTATAATGTTGCAATAAAAACAATATTAAAAAAAACCCAATGTTCTCACAAGTCAACAATGGAAATTCAACCTTGTACCTTGTACAAATTAAAAGCCATGGTATATCTCTTAGGCTCAAAGCCCAAGGGTTCATATATAGTTTAATATAGCTATAGATTACAATGAGGAAACTTTTAAATATTGTAATAATTTTTCACAAGAACCAGATATGTAAATACTATTGTAAATTGCTTGAATAATTATTGTGATGTGCAGATTTAAGTTAGCACAAATGAAGTCCACAGACTCTATGGAGTCCATGCTTTATGCATGCAAAATTATGCCTAGGCTGCAATGATCAGAATTAAAAAAACAACATAATTAAAGCACCAGAATGTAATTGTATTTGGTATGAATTATCTTTATGAAATGGCGATTCAACCTTGTCAAAATTAAGCCTCCATGTATTAAGGGGGCATATCCCTACAAGTTCAAAATTTAACATAGACCTCTATAAATGTGAAAGAAAACATTTTCTTGAAAAGTAGATTTGCAGAAATACTATTGTAAATGGCATGCATGATCCTTGTGATATGCATAATCAAACATGCACAAATTAAAACCCCAGGGTTAATGTGGTCCAAGCACTGTGGACCAGATAAGTGTATACTGCAATGGAGAAAATGTCAAAAATGGCATGAATCAGTTTTATGATATGTAAATTCAAGTTTGAAGACATGTTGTGTTAAATATGTTTTATAATAAATAACAGTATTTTCTGTAGTGTGTCTTCAATTCATTCTTCTGACAGAAGTGTTTTTCATTGATGACATGTTGTGTTATTGTAATAGATAGCAGTGTATTGCGTCTTCATTAACTCGAGTTATATGATAATGGTGATTAATTAAGGGAAGCTTAAAATCAATGCTTATCTATTTAAAAAGAACATAGTCATTACTTTTTACAGCACTCTGTCCCTAAAAATTGATAATGTTATTCTGAAAATGTATAGTCTTTATATATAAGTGTGATTTCTGTTGCAACTACTTATATTGAATTGAGCTGGGTTTTTTATTTTAAAATTTGTACTTTTTGCCAAGACAAGAATCAGTATCATTTAGATTCTGCTAGAAATAATTATATGTTAGGAGGAAGGGCAGAACAAAGGAGGCAACAATAAATAGCTGTCATTAATTAATTAAAATTTAATTTGATAATCTGAGTGAAGATGTGTGACTTGTCCTGTCATTAATTTCTATTGTTAAAGACTCATATTGAGTAAAGACATATTTTAAAGAAATTTGATGGTTTTCTTCGGTTACTCCGGTTTCCTCCACCAATAAATCTGACTGTCACGATATAACTGAAATATTGTTGAAAGTGGCATTAAACACCATAACCCTAACCCTTTAAAGAAATTTGACACTAAAAATTAAACTAAAATGACAGCAGATCATAGTGGATGCAAAAGTTAACTAGATAAAACAACAAATGAGACCAATGTTGTGACTCTTTTTCTCCTAACTAGTACATATGTGCAGTATTAATTTTAAATGGCATGCAGAAAAATACTGCATGTATTAATGTAGAACTTTTTGCAGATAACAGGACTTCTATTATTTTTTATACTAAACAAATATAATAAATTTCAAAATTACAGGACTGTTGTTAAAAATAACATTAAGAAGTGATAATGGAGTACATACTAGATAAAATCCTTTTTGACAAATGGGAAAACATAAATAAAGAAAAGATGTTTTTATTGTTGATTCTTATCTGGAAGAAAAGTAATAAAAAAAAGTTATCTTTGGTCATTTTTTATTCCACTAACCAGAAGGACCATGTGATATGAGCTATTGTTATTACTTGGGGCTCTTTAATCATTCTTTTATCCATTGTAAACCTTTTCAACAATTTTCTATTCTGAAACAGCTAAAACAGTTAAAACTGAAGTTGGCCTCAATCATCATTAAGATATTTACACTCAGAATTTTTGTCTGAAGATCTCAGCAATCAACCAACATGTCTGTCATTACTATAAATAGAATATAAGGTATATTCACCATAACATATTCTACTACCCAATGCAGCAACATTTGGTGACAAAAATTAGCTTTAATTTAAATAGTAGGTACATTATACAAGTACTTAATTATTTTCCAATGACTCTCTATTTACTTAAATTGTACTTTAATATAGAAACCAAATTTATTACTGTTAAAGTCCCAGAAAATCAGTCCAACAAAAGTTTTTACAATAAATCATGTCGGTAAAATTGTGTTACTGAAGGTGGCCTATGGGCAGATATTTATGTTGCCACATGGAAAAGGAGGGGAGGATGGATAGGTTCATAAAAATTTGCTTTTCCACTCCTACAGAACAGTCGCTTCTTAGGAACTGATGGATGTTGTCAATGGTGACTTTCTCCATACATGAGGTACTTTTCTGCATCCCATTCTATAGATAAAATCACAATGGTGACTTTCTCCATACATGAGGTACTTTTCTGCATCCCATTCTATAGATAAAATCACAATGGTGACTTTCTCCATACATGAGGTACTTTTCTGCATCCCTTTCTATAGATAAAATCACAATGGTGACTTTCTCCATACATGAGGTACTTTTCTGCATCCCATTCTATAGATAAAATCACAATGGTGACTTTCTCCATACATGAGGTACTTTTCTGCATCCCATTCTATAGATAAAATCACAATGGTGACTTTCTCCATACATGAGGTACTTTTCTGCATCCCTTTCTATAGATAAAATCACAATGGTGACTTTCTCCATACATGAGGTACTTTTCTGCATCCCATTCTATAGATAAAATCACAATGGTGACTTTCTCCATACATGAGGTACTTTTCTGCATCCCTTTCTATAGATAAAATCACAATGGTGACTTTCTCCATACATGAGGTACTTTTCTGCATCCCATTCTATAGATAAAATCACAATGGTGACTTTCTCCATACATGAGGTACTTTTCTGCATCCCTTTCTATAGATAAAATCACAATGGTGACTTTCTCCATACATGAGGTACTTTTCTGCATCCCATTCTATAGATAAAATCACAATGGTGACTTTCTCCATACATGAGGTACTTTTCTGCATCCCTTTCTATAGATAAAATCACAATGGTGACTTTCTCCATACATGAGGTACTTTTCTGCATCCCATTCTATAGATAAAATCACAATGGTTACTTTCTCCATACATGAGGTACTTTTCTGCATCCCATTCTATAGATAAAATCACAATGGTGACTTTCTCCATACATGAGGTACTTTTCTGCATCCCATTCTATAGATAAAATCACAATGGTGACTTTCTCCATACATGAGGTACTTTTCTGCATCCCATTCTATAGATAAAATCACAATGGTGACTTTCTCCATACATGAGGTACTTTTCTGCATCCCATTCTATAGATAAAATCACAATGGTGACTTTCTCCATACATGAGGTACTTTTCTGCATCCCATTCTATAGATAAAATCACAATGGTGACTTTCTCCATACATGAGGTACTTTTCTGCATCCCTTTCTATAGATAAAATCACAATGGTGACTTTCTCCATACATGAGGTACTTTTCTGCATCCCATTCTATAGATAAAATCACAATGGTGACTTTCTCCATACATGAGGTACTTTTCTGCATCCCATTCTATAGATAAAATCACAATGGTGACTTTCTCCATACATGAGGTACTTTTCTGCATCCCATTCTATAGATAAAATCACAATGGTGACTTTCTCCATACATGAGGTACTTTTCTGCATCCCTTTCTATAGATAAAATCACAATGGTGACTTTCTCCATACATGAGGTACTTTTCTGCATCCCATTCTATAGATAAAATCACAATGGTGACTTTCTCCATACATGAGGTACTTTTCTGCATCCCATTCTATAGATAAAATCACAATGGTGACTTTCTCCATACATGAGGTACTTTTCTGCATCCCATTCTATAGATAAAATCACAATGGTGACTTTCTCCATACATGAGGTACTTTTCTGCATCCCATTCTATAGATAAAATCACAATGGTGACTTTCTCCATACATGAGGTACTTTTCTGCATCCCATTCTATAGATAAAATCACAATGGTGACTTTCTCCATACATGAGGTACTTTTCTGCATCCCTTTCTATAGATAAAATCACAATGGTGACTTTCTCCATACATGAGGTACTTTTCTGCATCCCATTCTATAGATAAAATCACAATGGTGACTTTCTCCATACATGAGGTACTTTTCTGCATCCCATTCTATAGATAAAATCACAATGGTGACTTTCTCCATACATGAGGTACTTTTCTGCATCCCTTTCTATAGATAAAATCACAATGGTGACTTTCTCCATACATGAGGTACTTTTCTGCATCCCATTCTATAGATAAAATCACAATGGTGACTTTCTCCATACATGAGGTACTTTTCTGCATCCCATTCTATAGATAAAATCACAATGGTGACTTTCTCCATACATGAGGTACTTTTCTGCATCCCATTCTATAGATAAAATCCTAAACATGTACAATATAAACTATAAATATTTATGCTGCATTAATTGTTTTATCCTGTAGTCAAAGTCAGTAATGAATTTAAATCTGCTTTATAGCACACAACATTTTTATAAATATTCATTGATGGTGGTAGAGAGTTTAGGCGTTGATATGAAAAGATGTGAGATTTATTCACAGAAAACTTTGTTCTTTTATTATTTTTCTACTGCAGAAATCAAAACATTTTTCAATTCTGTTTGTAGAATGGAATTTAATTTTCCATTATTTTTTTTATTAACTATCTCCAAAAGAAACAAGTTTTCACTCTCTTCATAAAAACAAGTTAAATGTCTGCTCGGGTAACAAAAAAAAAATATTTGTGACACTGCATCACATATCAACCAGATCTTGAAACTGCTTTAATTTTTAATGGAACATATTTTTATTCCAGATGAGTAGTTACAAGCTTCTCTGAACCTCTAGTTTTAATTGATTGATTGGTGTTTAGCACCAACCTCAGCAGTATTTCAGCTATATCATGGCATTCTAGTTTTAAATTTGTTATGGCTACATGAAATATGTTTTGAAATATTGTTTTTTTTTGCTATTACAAATTATTACAAGTAATAATAAAAAAAAATATTTGAAAATCTATTTATAGAAGATTAAGTAAAAAGCTTACCTGAATATACTTTATATATTGTCTGTATTGTTAATTCCGTTAACCACAGTTTAACTCTGTAAATTAACACAAAATCAATTACATTGGCTGTAAGTAACTATTTATGATGGAAAATTTCCTCATACACCTTCACGTTCTTATCCAATACAAACTGTTGGCTCTGGCAGGGAATTTTTGTTTTATAATTCCCTGGCTCTGGCCACTAATATTAGAAATTGGTCGCCCAATCACTTCTATCAGATTGATATTTTAGAAAATTTGTTGGCATTGATACAAAATAAAATGGAAAAAAAAAGAGTAAAATGTGAGAAGATATCATTGTTATATGTGTAAATTAATCAGTACTTTAAACATCATCTATTGTATACGTAGCTAACAGCACTCCATTAGGATAAAGTTATATATCATCATTATTACTATAGTTAGATTGCCACAAAACATTCCCAGTGTATAAACAATTGGTTTCTATGATTTTATATCATAATATTTAAGGATAAATGGATAAAACACTTTCTTTATTTGGATGATAAGGGTCTTAACAGAAAATATTTTGGAGAAGAAAAAAAGAAGCAAAAAAAAGTGGAAGGGGGAGGGGACAAATTTTGAAAATAATTTAGTAAGGCTGTAACATATCATTATCAACAGAAGTTTGATCTTTTAAATGGTTTTTATTCAGGATATGAGTTTTGTTTATCTTTGTTAACATTATTTGATGCCATTGAATGAAACATTAACAGCAATAAGAATGTTCTTTGACATTTTAGTCTCAGATGATTTTTCCTTCATGTTCATTTATACTGTTATAGATCTTTGATTGTTACACTTACTTTAATTAATAATTAAGTAAGTGGTTGGGATGGTTATGTGAACATTTTCCCAGAAGAGGAGTAGATCTTTGAGATCCTAGTCACAATTTTTTTTACAATTTTTTACTAAACAAACCAGCTTAAATTTGAGTAAAGACTTAAATCTTGATTTTGACATATGCAGTCCTACCTGCTTTAGTGACCTTAATTTTAATTTTCATTCACATCACATTTCATATATAACTTAATCTGTATTTAGCAACCACCTCTATTTCAATATTCCCTTGGAAGGTCACATAAGACAGTTTTGACTGTAAGGTTCTTCTGAGAATTCCAGCTAGACTAGGAATCACAGGAAGTTTTTTTTTTTCTTGTCACACCAAATAAATGTACTTTATGCAACTTAATATTATAAGGTTTGTCAGTGACTTGTGGCAGGATGGTGGTTTTCTCCGTGTACTCCAGAAACTCCACCAATAATACTGACCGCCATAATATACATGTAATATTGCTAAAAGTGGCATTAAAACTTACATTCCTAATGCTAATTCCCAACTGTTTCATAACTGAATGACAAAGACCTTGACCATTAATTATCTGAATATTTTTACACTTAATGCTTTTGGCTTTCTCTAGCTTTTATCATTTGATTAACGCAATATAGTTAGAAATGGCTAAGTGGTGCCGAATAAAGAAGAAATTGAATTTTCTGCATTGATGAGAAATATTATCCATTGTTACTAATAATTGTAATTACAAGGATTTTGATTTCATATTTAGAGATTACATAAGATTGGAGTCACCATATTTAATTGAGGATGAACAGATTTAAATTACAGTTTTGCATGTGCTTCGTCATGTGATGCATGCAATGGTTTTAGTACATCATGTCAGACCTTGCCATAAATTTTAGCATTATTTTTGTTGGCACTTTTGACCTTGCCATAAATTTCACCATTATTTTTTATGGCTTTTTTGACCTTGTCATAAATTTCACCATTATATTTTATGGCACTTTTGACCTTGCCATAACTTTCACCATTATTTTTGTTGGCACTTTTGACCTTACCATAAATTTCACCATTATATTTTATGGCACTTTTGACCTTACCATAAATTTCACCATTATATTTTATGGCACTTTTGACCTTGCCATAAATTTCACCATTATTTTTTATGGCTTTTTTGACCTTGTTATAAATTTCACCATTATATTTTATGGCACTTTTGACCTTGCCATAACTTTCACCATTATTTTTGTTGGCACTTTTGACCTTACCATAAACTTTAACATTATTTTTGTTGAGGCTTTTAAATGGTTCAGTAAGACAGACATTATATTTCAGCCAATCAAAAACTATTCCTTTCTAAGTGTTGTCATATATTGGATAGAGCACAGACTAAAGAAACAGCAGATTGACTGTACATCATTCCAGCCAAGTTTTAGGACAATATGTAAAGTAGGCAATTACAAACAATGGTTTTCATCTGTTGGAATGGAATATGGGGAAAGACATTAAGTACATGATATATTATGCTTAATTTACAGCTGACAAATATTTCAAGCATATTCAGGGCAAGACCTTGAATACTGAAATTACATCTGGGAATATTAGCATCTCTGATGTCTGGTCAAGCATAAATCAATGTACTTTAATTACTACATATTTTTGTGATTTGTAATATCAGACCTCTAGTTTTGTTTTGTCTGTTTGTCAACTTGACCATTGTTACAGTACATTAACCTCTAAAAAAACACAACCTTAGATCATTGAATCTTAAGTTCAGTAACAAGTCTTTTTATTATTGTACTTTCTCTCTGAATTGGTTTGGGGTCTGTTATGGTGACCAATCCTAAGTATAAACAATATTTTCTACTCCCAGAGACATGTAGGAGGAGTTAATTATTGAATGATATTTAAATATAGATTATATAACTTTGATGTGAGATAGACAATTTATTTCCCAACATTCTCAAGTGCCACGATGTGTATTGTTAATCAAACAAAAGTGTCTGAATGTTGGAAATTATTTCACACAAATGTTTACTATGATCGAAAAAGTAATGAAATATAAGTATTAACTGTCTATGACTTTACAAAGATGAACATAATTGTCTTATAGACTTTATCTGTAGTTGATGACCTATTGATATCTTGCACTTTTTTATTATTGAGTCATCAGATGTTTTGAGTACTATATGTACTTTACACTGTCTTGTTTACTGTTTGTACTTTACACTGTCTTGTTTACTGTTTGTACTTTACACTGTCTTGTTTACTGTTTGTACTTTACACTGTCTTGTTTACTATTTGTACTTTACTCTGTCTTGTTTACTATTTGTACTTTACACTGTCTTGTTTACTGTTTGTACTTTACACTGTCTTGTTTACTATTTGTACTTTATACTGTCTTGTTTACTGTTTGTACTTTATACTGTCTTGTTTACTATTTGTACTTTATACTGTCTTGTTTACTGTTTGTACTTTACACTGTCTTGTTTATTATTTGTACTTTACTCTGTCTTGTTTACTATTTGTACTTTACACTGTCTTGTTTACTGTTTGTACTTTACACTGTCTTGTTTACTATTTGTACTTTACTCTGTTTTGTTTACTATTTGTACTTTACTCTGTCTTGTTTACTATTTGTACTTTACTCTGTCTTGTTTATTATTTGTACTTTACTCTGTCTTGTTTATTGTTTGTACTTTACTCTGTCTTGTTTACTATTTGTACTTTACTCTGTCTTGTTTATTATTTGTACTTTACACAGTCTTGTTTACTGTTTGTACTTTATACTGTCTTGTTAACTATTTGTACTTTACTCTGTCTTGTTTACTATTTGTACTTTACTCTGTCTTGTTTACTGTTTGTACTTTATACTGTCTTGTTTACTATTTGTACTTTACTCTGTCTTGTTTACTATTTGTACTTTACTCTGTCTTGTTTACTGTTTGTACTATATACTGTCTTGTTTACTATTTGTACTTTACTCTGTCTTGTTTACTGTTTGTACTGTATACTGTCTTGTTTATTGTTTATACTTTACTTTGTATTGTTTACTATTTGTACTTTACACTGTCTTGTTTATTATTTGTACTTTACTCTGTCTTGTTTACTATTTGTACTTTACACTGTCTTGTTTACTGTTTGTACTTTACACTGTCTTGTTTACTATTTGTACTTTACTCTGTTTTGTTTACTATTTGTACTTTACTCTGTCTTGTTTACTATTTGTACTTTACTCTGTCTTGTTTATTATTTGTACTTTACTCTGTCTTGTTTATTGTTTGTACTTTACTCTGTCTTGTTTACTATTTGTACTTTACTCTGTCTTGTTTATTATTTGTACTTTACACAGTCTTGTTTACTGTTTGTACTTTATACTGTCTTGTTTACTATTTGTACTTTACTCTGTCTTGTTTACTATTTGTACTTTACTCTGTCTTGTTTACTGTTTGTACTTTATACTGTCTTGTTTACTATTTGTACTTTACTCTGTCTTGTTTACTATTTGTACTTTACTCTGTCTTGTTTACTGTTTGTACTGTATACTGTCTTGTTTACTATTTGTACTTTACTCTGTCTTGTTTACTGTTTGTACTGTATACTGTCTTGTTTATTGTTTATACTTTACTTTGTATTGTTTACTATTTGTACTTTACTCTGTCTTGTTTACTGTTTGTACTGTATACTGTCTTGTTTATTGTTTATACTTTACTTTGTATTGTTTACTATTTGTACTTTACTCTGTCTTGTTTACTGTTGGTAATTTAGTTTGTATTGTTTACTGTTTATACTTTACTCTGTATTGTTCACTGTATTGTCTTTAAATGTTGATGGACTTGTTCTACTCCCAAAGAGAGCTGAAATGCTGCTCGCTGGATGTTAAGTAATAATCACTCAATCAGTACAATTTTTTAATACAAATTTATACAAGAAATTAAACAGTAATTGTGGACAATATCAACGAGCTGTGAACAGCTCCAAACTCTCCTCTGGTTTAATCTCAAACACAGATTTTGCTTTTTTTATTTAAGAAATACTTTTATTCAATAAACTACTGTTTTTGTACCTTCTCTTGTATGTGATCTTACACTTGTAAAATGTTTGTTCATCAAATTATAATACAATCTTCTTGAGTAAAACGTTTTACTATGACATCTCTGATTGTTAAGAAACCTTTCAAGATTGTTTCAGTGTTATTTTAGTGTCTATTTAATTTCTCTGTAAGTGGTATATTTTAGTTTATGGCTTTGAAAACCAATAATTCACGACAATAAAATCAGAGAAGTGTGGTCAATATAAAAGTCTTGGTACTAGTCAGGTTTACCAGGGCACAATCCAAATAGCTGCCCAACTTGTCCCCAGGTGATGGATAGGAGTGCCCTCTCCATGGGGGTTATAATATTGAAGGCCTGACCATGTACCACATTGAGTAACAGGTTTGGAGAGTGCCACATTTCCTGCAGGTTAAAAAAAGCTTTTGTAGATTTCAAAGAGTAAAGGGTAGGCACATTGTAACCGTTATCAAAGGCTAAATTTTTCGTTCCTAGTCAACTCTTCATACTTTTCAAATTGCAGTCAAAAGTCATTTGTTTTATCCCTCCCTTAATTCTGAATAGTGTTTAGTTACTATTGAACTTGATCTCGTACAGAATATACATGAAATATATATCGCTGGTAATTGAGCAACAAACGATCAATTAACAAAATAACAGATACCAATATGTTCTGTTTTAGCTAAGAAAATCATGACTAGCGGAAATAATTTCTCATGATAAAATATTATTTCATTAACAGTAGATATTAGATATAATAGAATTGTAACTGATTTGGTGTAATTTTCAAAAACAACGTGACTCTGCTATGAAAGTAACGATCTTGATACAAATGTCATATTTCAATTATCCTCATCTCCACATGTATTCACTGAATTTTATGATGGTCTCGATATGTTCAGGGCCATATTTGTCCTCCAAATAATTTTTTTAGTTCAATACAATACTGTCATGCTAACATGTAGAACTTAAATAGTATTGGTCTCGATATTTTCAGGGCTAGATTTTGTCCCGAAATTCATTTTTCAGTTGCAAATTATCAGTTAAATACAACTGAAATTTCAAAAAGTGGAATAAAAATGTTTATGTCATGCTAACATGTAAAACTTATATAGTATTGGCATAGTCCTTCAAACAGACAGGTTTTGTCCTGTTTTACAAGTGTTTTCTGTCTGATAAACGTTCTTCAAACAGACAATTTTTGTCCTGTTTTACAAGTGTTTTCTGTCTGGTAAACGTTCTTCAAACAGACAGTTTTTGTCATGTTTTGCAAGTGTTTTCTGTCTGGTAAGCGTTCTTCAAACAAACAGTTTTGGTCATGTTTTACAAGTGTTTTCTGTCTGGTAAACGTTCTTCAAACAGACAGTTTTACAAGTGTTTTCTGTCTGATAAACGTTCTTCAAACAGACAGTTTTTGTCATGTTTTGCAATTGTTTTCTGTCTGGTAAGCGTTCTTCAAACAAACAGTTTTGGTCATGTTTTACAAGTGTTTTCTGTCTGGTAAACGTTCTTCAAACAGACAGTTTTTGTCATGTTTTGCAAGTGTTTTCTGTCTGGTAAGCGTTCTTCAAACAAACAGTTTTGGTCATGTTTTACAAGTGTTTTCTGTCTGGTAAACGTTCTTCAAACAGACAGTTTTACAAGTGTTTTCTGTCTGATAAACGTTCTTCAAACAGACAGTTTTTGTCATGTTTTGCAATTGTTTTCTGTCTGGTAAGCGTTCTTCAAACAAACAGTTTTGGTCATGTTTTACAAGTGTTTTCTGTCTGGTAAACGTTCTTCAAACAGACAGTTTTTGTCATGTTTTGCAAGTGTTTTCTGTCTGGTAAGCGTTCTTCAAACAAACAGTTTTGGTCATGTTTTACAAGTGTTTTCTGTCTGGTAAACGTTCTTCAAACAGACAGTTTTTGTCATGTTTTGCAAGTGTTTTATGTCTGGTAAGCGTTCTTCAAACAAACAGTTTTGGTCATGTTTTACAAGTGTTTTCTGTCTGGTAAGCGTTCTTCAAACAGACAGTTTTTGTCATGTTTTGCAAGTGTTTTCTGTCTGGTAAGCGTTCTTCAAACAAACAGTTTTGGTCATGTTTTACAAGTGTTTTCTGTCTGGTAAACGTTCTTCAAACAGACAATTTTTGTCATGTTTTACAAGTGTTTTCTGTCTGGTAAACGTTCTTCAAACAGACAGTTTTACAAGTGTTTTCTGTCTGATAAACGTTCTTCAAACAGACAGTTTTTGTCATGTTTTACAAGTGTTTTCTGTCTGGTAAGCGTTCTTCAAACAGACATTTTTTGTCATGTTTTACAAGTGTTTTCTGTCTGATAAACGTTCTTCAAACAGACAGTTTTTGTCATGTTTTACAAGTGTTTTCTGTCTGGTAAGCGTTCTTCAAACAGACATTTGTTGTCATGTTTTACAAGTGTTTTCTGTCTGATAAACGTTCTTCAAACAGACAGTTTTTGTCATGTTTTACAAGTGTTTTCTGTCTGGTAAGCGTTCTTCAAACAGACATTTGTTGTCATGTTTTACAAGTGTTTTCTGTCTGATAAACATTCTTCAAACAGACAGTTTTTGTCATGTTTTACAAGTGTTTTCTGTCTGGTAAGCGTTCTTCAAACAAACAGTTTTGGTCATGTTTTACAAGTGTTTTCTGTCTGATAAACGTTCTTCAAACAGACAGTTTTTGTCATGTTTTACAAGTGTTTTCTGTCTGGTAAGCGTTCTTCAAACAGACATTTTTTGTCATGTTTTACAAGTGTTTTCTGTCTGATAAACATTCTTCAAACAGACAGTTTTTGTCATGTTTTACAAGTGTTTTCTGTCTGGTAAGCGTTCTTCAAACAGACATTTGTTGTCATGTTTTACAAGTGTTTTCTGTCTGGTAAGCGTTCTTCAAACAAACAGTTTTGGTCATGTTTTACAAGTGTTTTCTGTCTGGTAAACGTTCTTCAAACAGACATTTTTTGTCATGTTTTACAAGTGTTTTCTGTCTGATAAACGTTCTTCAAACAGACAGTTTTTGTCATGTTTTACAAGTGTTTTCTGTCTGGTAAGCGTTCTTCAAACAGACATTTGTTGTCATGTTTTACAAGTGTTTTCTGTCTGGTAAGCGTTCTTCAAACAAACAGTTTTGGTCATGTTTTACAAGTGTTTTCTGTCTGGTAAACGTTCTTCAAACAGACAATTTTTGTCATGTTTTACAAGTGTTTTCTGTCTGGTAAACGTTCTTCAAACAGACAGTTTTACAAGTGTTTTCTGTCTGATAAACGTTCTTCAAACAGACAGTTTTACAAGTGTTTTCTGTCTGATAAACGTTCTTCAAACAGACAGTTTTTGTCATGTTTTACAAGTGTTTTCTGTCTGATAAACGTTCTTCAAACAGACAGTTTTTGTCATGTTTTACAAGTGTTTTCTGTCTGGTAAGCGTTCTTCAAACAGACATTTGTTGTGATGTTTTACAAGTGTTTTCTGTCTGGTAAGCGTTCTTCAAACAAACAGTTTTGGTCATGTTTTACAAGTGTTTTCTGTCTGGTAAACGTTCTTCAAACAGACATTTTTTGTCATGTTTTACAAGTGTTTTCTGTCTGATAAACGTTCTTCAAACAGACAGTTTTTGTCATGTTTTACAAGTGTTTTCTGTCTGGTAAGCGTTCTTCAAACAGACATTTGTTGTCATGTTTTACAAGTGTTTTCTGTCTGGTAAGCGTTCTTCAAACAAACAGTTTTGGTCATGTTTTACAAGTGTTTTCTGTCTGGTAAACGTTCTTCAAACAGACAGTTTTACAAGTGTTTTCTGTCTGATAAGCGTTCTTCAAACAGACATTTTTTGTCATGTTTTACAAGTGTTTTCTGTCTGGTAAGCGTTCTTCAAACAGACATTTGTTGTCATGTTTTACAAGTGTTTTCTGTCTGGTAAGCGTTCTTCAAACAGACATTTTTTGTCATGTTTTACAAGTGTTTTCTGTCTGGTAAGCGTTCTTCAAACAAACAGTTTTGGTCATGTTTTACAAGTGTTTTCTGTCTGGTAAACGTTCTTCAAACAGACAGTTTTACAAGTGTTTTCTGTCTGATAAGCGTTCTTCAAACAGACATTTTTTGTCATGTTTTACAAGTGTTTTCTGTCTGATAAACGTTCTTCAAACAGACAGTTTTTGTCATGTTTTACAAGTGTTTTCTGTCTGGTAAGCGTTCTTCAAACAGACATTTTTTGTCATGTTTTACAAGTGTTTTCTGTCTGGTAAACGTTCTTCAAACAGACAGTTTTACAAGTGTTTTCTGTCTGATAAGCGTTCTTCAAACAGACATTTTTTGTCATGTTTTACAAGTGTTTTCTGTCTGATAAATGTTCTTCAAACAGACAGTTTTTGTCATGTTTTACAAGTGTTTTCTGTCTGGTAAGCGTTCTTCAAACAGACATTTTTTGTCATGTTTTACAAGTGTTTTCTGTTTGATAAACGTTCTTCAAACAGACAGTTTTTGTCATGTTTTACAAGTGTTTTCTGTCTGGTAGACATAGAGTTCAATCTTGTACCACTTTGATCATATTATGTATTTATCATAATTGCAGCATTCTTTCAAAAAAAAAGAAGAAAGAAAAGAAATGCAAATTTGAGCTGTTTGTTTCTCAGACATTTATTAAGTCGTGTAATATGAAGATTTATTGATATACTCACAATTTTTATCATTAAATATTATTTACATTTTAACCGTTTATGTGGTTCCTTGTTTCCCTTCCAGTAATCTCTTTTTAATAAATGTAAAAAGATTGTTTGATATGAATGGCCAAGCAAATACAAATGACAGATATGAAGGAAAAAAGGTTTATGATAGATTGTCTGAGGTATTACATAATTATATATTATAAATCATTTACAAAACAAATTTGTTTTTCTGCATTTTAATTCATATGTTGGTTGTCTTCCTATATACTGTAGTCTCATATCTTTGGAAAAATGTTGATGCCCAAAAAAGAAATGAAAAAAAAAAGAAGAAATTCCTTTAAAGAGAACAATATAAACATCTATAAATTACCCCCCTCATAGAATTACAAAATAGTTTTAGATAAATATAATATCATGTAGTTTTTTAATAAGATAAAAATATCTTTGACGTTCCCACATTGCATTATCATCTGCAGAAATTATCATATTGTTACACTCTCTATGATATCCAGCAATACACAACCCCCTCCCCCTGTAGAATTATCTGTAGGAGTTATCACTCTTTATAGATACAATAGGAGAAACTCTCTTTAATACCCCCAGTATATTCTATGGATCACCCTGAAGTCTCCAAACTAACAATCTTGTAGTCAATGGTTACCTAGTCAGTGCTACTATTGTAACACCTTTTGCGTTGCAGCTTAATTGATTTGCAGTTTTACAGTTTTGGATGTGGAAATAGACATGTCAATCAATAAGGTCACAGAAAACGACAGTTGAGGCTTACACAACATTACTGACCAAAGACTCTGTTTCTTCAGGCAACCAAGAAAGCTGTTAGAGACTTACACAACATTACTGACCAAGGACTCTGTTTCTTCAGGCAACCATGAAAGCTGTTAGAGACTTACACAACATTACTGACCAAGGACTCTGTTTCTTCAGGCAACCAAGAAAGCTGTATATTACTGACCAAGAATTCTGTTTCTTCAGGCAACCATGAAAGCTGTTACAGACTTACACAACATTACTGACCAAGGTCTCTGTTTCTTCAGGCAACCAAGAAAGCTGTTAGAGACTTACACAACATTACTGACCAAGGACTCTGTTTCTTCAGGCAACTATGAAAGCTGTTGGAGACTTACACAACATTACTGACCAAGGACTCTGTTTCTTTAGGCAACCATGAAAGCTGTTGGAGACTTACACAACATTACTGACCAAGGACTCTGTTTCTTTAGGCAACCAAGAAAGCTGTTAGAGACTTACACAACATTACTGACCAAGGACTCTGTTTCTTCAGGCAACCATGAAAGCTGTTGGAGACTTACACAACATTACTGACCAAGGACTCTGTTTCCTCAGGCAACCAAGAAAGCTGTTGGAGACTTACACAACATTACTGACCAAGGACTCTATTTCTTCAGGCAACCATGAAAGCTGTTAGAGACTTACACAACATTACTGACCAAGGACTCTGTTTCTTCAGGCAACCAAGAAAGCTGTTAGAGACTTACACAACATTACTGACCAAGAATTCTGTTTCTTCAGGCAACCATGAAAGCTGTTAGAGACTTACACAACATTACTGACCAAGGACTCTGTTTCTTCAGGCAACCAAGAAAGCTGTATATTACTGACCAAGAATTCTGTTTCTTCAGGCAACCATGAAAGCTGTTACAGACTTACACAACATTACTGACCAAGGTCTCTGTTTCTTCAGGCAACCAAGAAAGCTGTTAGAGACTTACACAACATTACTGACCAAGGACTCTGTTTCTTCAGGCAACTATGAAAGCTGTTGGAGACTTACACAACATTACTGACCAAGGACTCTGTTTCTTTAGGCAACCATGAAAGCTGTTGGAGACTTACACAACATTACTGACCAAGGACTCTGTTTCTTTAGGCAACCAAGAAAGCTGTTAGAGACTTACACAACATTACTGACCAAGGACTCTGTTTCTTCAGGCAACCATGAAAGCTGTTAGAGACTTACACAACATTACTGACCAAGGACTCTGTTTCCTCAGGCAACCAAGAAAGCTGTTGGAGACTTACACAACATTACTGACCAAGGACTCTATTTCTTCAGGCAACCATGAAAGCTGTTAGAGACTTACACAACATTACTGACCAAGGACTCTGTTTCTTCAGGCAACCAAGAAAGCTGTTAGAGACTTACACAACATTACTGACCAAGAATTCTGTTTCTTCAGGCAACCATGAAAGCTGTTAGAGACTTACACAACATTACTGACCAAGGTCTCTGTTTCTTCAGGCAACCAAGAAAGCTGTTAGAGACTTACACAACATTACTGACCAAGGACTCTGTTTCTTCAGGCAACCATGAAAGCTGTTGGAGACTTACACAACATTACTGACCAAGGACTCTGTTTCTTTAGGCAACCAAGAAAGCTGTTGGAGACTTACACAACATTACTGACCAAGGACTCTGTTTCTTCAGGCAACCAAGAAAGCTGTTAGAGACTTACACAACATTACTGACCAAGGACTCTGTTTCTTCAGGCAACCATGAAAGCTGTTAGAGACTTACACAACATTACTGACCAAGGACTCTGTTTCTTCAGGCAACCACGAAAGCTGTTAGAGACTTACACAACATTACTGACCAAGGACTCTGTTTCTTCAGGCAACCACGAAAGCTGTTAGAGACTTACACAACATTACTGACCAAGGACTCTGTTTCTTCAGACAACCAAGAAAGCTGTTGGAGACTTACACAACATTACTGACCAAGGACTCTATTTCTTCAGGCAACCATGAAAGCTGTTACAGACTTACAGAACATTACTGACCAAGGACTCTGTTTCCTCAGGCAACCATTAAAGCTGTTGGAGACTTACACAACATTACTGACCAATGACTCTGTTTCTTCAGGCAACCAAGAAAGCTGTTGGAGACTTACACAACATTACTGACCAAGGACTCTGTTTCTTCAGGCAACCACGAAAGCTGTTAGAGACTTACACAACATTACTGACCAAGGACTCTGTTTCTTCAGGCAACCAAGAAAGCTGTTGGAGACTTACACAACATTACTGACCAAGGACTCTGTTTCTTCAGGCAACCACGAAAGCTGACTTACACAACATTACTGACCAAGGACTCTGTTTCTTCAGGCAACCAAGAAAGCTGTTAGAGACTTACACAACATTACTGACCAAGGACTCTGTTTCTTCAGACAACCAAGAAAGCTGTTAGAGACTTACACAACATTACTGACCAAGGACTCTGTTTCTTCATGCAACCATGAAAGCTGTTAGAGACTTACACAACATTACTGACCAAGGACTCTGTTTCCTCAGGCAACCAAGAAAGCTGTTGGAGACTTACACAACATTACTGACCAAGGACTCTGTTTCTTCAGGCAACCACGAAAGCTGTTAGAGACTTACACAACATTACTGACCAAGGACTCTGTTTCTTCAGGCAACCATGAAAGCTGTTGGAGACTTACACAACATTACTGACCAAGGACTCTGTTTCTTCAGGCAACCAAGAAAGCTGTTAGAGACTTACACAACATTACTGACCAAGGACTCTGTTTCTTCAGGCAACCAAGAAAGCTGTTGGAGACTTACACAACATTACTGACCAAGGACTCTGTTTCTTCAGGCAACCAAGAAAGCTGTTGGAGATTTACACAACATTACTGACCAATGACTCTGTTTCTTCAGGCAACCACGAAAGCTGTTGGAGACTTACACAACATTACTGACCAAGGACTCTGTTTCTTTAGGCAACCAAGAAAGCTGTTGGAGACTTACACAACATTACTGACCAAGGACTCTGTTTCTTCAGGCAACCAAGAAAGCTGTTAGAGACTTACACAACATTACTGACCAAGGACTCTGTTTCTTCAGGCAACCATGAAAGCTGTTAGAGACTTACACAACATTACTGACCAAGGACTCTGTTTCTTCAGGCAACCACGAAAGCTGTTAGAGACTTACACAACATTACTGACCAAGGACTCTGTTTCTTCAGGCAACCACGAAAGCTGTTAGAGACTTACACAACATTACTGACCAAGGACTCTGTTTCTTCAGACAACCAAGAAAGCTGTTAGAGACTTACACAACATTACTGACCAAGGACTCTATTTCTTCAGGCAACCATGAAAGCTGTTAGAGACTTACAGAACATTACTGACCAAGGACTCTGTTTCCTCAGGCAACCATGAAAGCTGTTGGAGACTTACACAACATTACTGACCAATGACTCTGTTTCTTCAGGCAACCAAGAAAGCTGTTGGAGACTTACACAACATTACTGACCAAGGACTCTGTTTCTTCAGGCAACCACGAAAGCTGTTAGAGACTTACACAACATTACTGACCAAGGACTCTGTTTCTTCAGGCAACCAAGAAAGCTGTTGGAGACTTACACAACATTACTGACCAAGGACTCTGTTTCTTCAGGCAACCATGAAAGCTGTTAGAGACTTACACAACATTACTGACCAAGGACTCTGTTTCTTCAGGCAACCACGAAAGCTGACTTACACAACATTACTGACCAAGGACTCTGTTTCTTCAGGCAACCAAGAAAGCTGTTAGAGACTTACACAACATTACTGACCAAGGACTCTGTTTCTTCAGACAACCAAGAAAGCTGTTAGAGACTTACACAACATTACTGACCAAGGACTCTGTTTCTTCATGCAACCATGAAAGCTGTTAGAGACTTACACAACATTACTGACCAAGGACTCTGTTTCCTCAGGCAACCAAGAAAGCTGTTGGAGACTTACACAACATTACTGACCAAGGACTCTGTTTCTTCAGGCAACCACGAAAGCTGTTAGAGACTTACACAACATTACTGACCAAGGACTCTGTTTCTTCAGGCAACCATGAAAGCTGTTGGAGACTTACACAACATTACTGACCAAGGACTCTGTTTCTTCAGGCAACCAAGAAAGCTGTTAGAGACTTACACAACATTACTGACCAAGGCCTCTGTTTCTTCAGGCAACCAAGAAAGCTGTTGGAGACTTACACAACATTACTGACCAAGGACTCTGTTTCTTCAGGCAACCATGAAAGCTGTTGGAGACTTACACAACATTACTGACCAAGGACTCTGTTTCTTCAGGCAACCACGAAAGCTGTTAGAGACTTACACAACATTACTGACCAAGGACTCTGTTTCTTCAGGCAACCATGAAAGCTGTTAGAGACTTACACAACATTACTGACCAAGGACTCTGTTTCCTCAGGCAACCATGAAAGCTGTTAGAGACTTACACAACATTACTGACCAAGAATTCTGTTTCTTCAGGCAACCATGAAAGCTGTTACAGACTTACACAACATTACTGACCAAGGACTCTGTTTCTTCAGGCAACCACGAAAGCTGTTAGAGACTTACACAACATTACTGACCAAGGACTCTGTTTCATCAGGCAACCATGAAAGCTGTTAGAGACTTACACAACATTACTGACCAAGGACTCTGTTTCCTCAGGCAACCAAGAAAGCTGTTGGAGACTTACACAACATTACTGACCAATGACTCTGTTTCTTCAGGCAATAATTTTTAATATGTACCCCCCTTTTTTTTTTTAAATATCACTATGCTTTGAATTAATACCACACAAAATGCAAAGTCATATTTGTGTAGCCTTCAGCAGAAGAAATATGTATATGCCAATTTGCTCAACGGTTCAACTATATATAGATAGCTAGGGAATGCAAATATAGCACGAACGTATATTGACACTGACAGTCATAAACTGAAGCAAGTAAAGATTGTAATTATTATTTGTCAGACCTCAAATCAGAGTGCAACAATGGAACAAAACTACTGTAGTTCAAAGTCTATTTTCTAACTGCAGAGGTATTAACGTAGACACAGGTCTGTCAGCAACAGTTCTATAAATAGATCGCAATTAATAAATAAAAAATACCGATCGGATTTGGAAGCGGATCGAAAAAAATCTGAAGTGTCTCCGTGCATTTCAACGAATTTTGAATGACCAACCTTCTCAAATATGAACATATTATATATGAGAACTCAGACTTTATGTCACAGGATTGAGAAAAAAATAAATCAAAAGTTTGTTTGGTTAAAAGTAGCTTCGATCAACATTTCCCGTAGCACAGTGTCTGATTCTCTTTCCCGGGGTGACGTCACTTCCTCTAACAACAACGAGTCGGCCATCTTTAGGCAGTGAAAATCAAATTTAAAATGGCGAATGTTTCACCGCCTCAATGACAAGGGAGATAATTCATTGACCGAAATACCTGGATGCCCGGAAAAGAGAATTGCGCCCCCTTTCTCATGGTGCCATTTTTATTTGATATTGAACGAAATTAAAGTTTCTTTAAACCGAAATGGATTACTTTTCAAGAAAGTCACTTTCAAAATAATTAATGAATACCATAGAATTCAATAAACACGATGTCGATATTTTCATAAATGGCACGTGGCAAAAATACGCGGGCAACATAGGGTGACTCTTCAAAATTACAAGTCTACTTGAACTTCACTTTTGACCAACGAGAAATCGAAGTCAACCTTCACAAGGTAACTACTTCGCCCTCTAACGTGAGCCCTGCTTCTCCTAAATCTCGTCCTTTTTTAAAACCTACATGATGGTAAAAATATCAACCAATCAAATTGCAAAAAACAGACACACCTAAATCTATTTCGAATATCGGAAATTCTTAAAAGGACTTGTTTGCCTACCCATTTTTTCCATTGACTCGGCAGCAACTGAAAACGGAGAACAATAAACTAAATATCTACATACAATATCTTATGAAATCAACTTTTGAAACTATATGACTTTTTTTTCACAGGCCCGTCGGACTTGTGGAACTACTCATTTTATACGCCCGTGTACAATTTTACACGCCACGGGCTTCGGACTACCGCCTAAATTCGAAGACTGCCAGTATGATACAGAGAATATGGTGGGGTATTAAAAAGAGTTTTTCCTCCTATTGGAACTATATTGATATTGCTAACCTCTGCAGATTTTTATACTGGGGTTGTCAAAGATAGTAGATGAAACTCGTTGACACCTCCAGTGTGATAATCTGCAATAAATATTGTCGCACAGCCTGAAATTATTTCAATATATATAGTGAAAATAGGTAATGTTTTTCTGAAGAATGACTACAAGCACTTATAACAATCTCCTAACACAGGCCACCAAATTAGACACCCCTATTGGATTAGAAAGTACCGCACAGTTCATTTTTGGTGGACAGTCTTATGTAGGAAGACCATCTGTACAAGGAATTACTTTGCAAGTTATTTTTATTCGGCTACTTACATTTCAAGACTTTCTTATGTTATATCACAATGAAGAGAAATCACGTAGAGAGAATATATCAGCTGTTCACATGCATCTTATAACATTGATCTGTGTCTTAGTCATTAGATGTAGTGTAACAGATTGTTATTCCATCCTATTGTTCTGGTTTAATCCCCTTATATAATGGTAGTTATATCAGGTGATTTATTAAGCCTGTTAAGTAGAATACTCAGGTGCCTGGGTTATTACTTGTATCATAATATTATTATAGCATTATACAATAGGTGTCATGTTGTATTACAGCTGATGTGAAAGTGACATTTACAAAAGATTAGGGCTTACTTAACCTGTATAAAATGACTGATTGGGATCAAGATGAGAGATTTTTTTTATGTTATTTACTATTAATATTGTCCTCTCAGGTCATAACAACAAGCTATTTAAAACTTTTTTGACATTGTAGGATTTATATTTCATGGAGTTTTCTTTTTTTTATTCTTTCTTATTATAAATTCTAAGCATTTTATAGTAATAAAAGTGAATTCCTAGACTTGGAACTTAATGCTGCCGTTTTCAAGAAATGTATACACTATTCTAAATTTCTATATAGGAAGGTATGAAGAATGTTATAGGGGTAATCAGTATCCATAAGAATGTTATAGGGGTAATCAGTATCCATACACCAAAGAAGGACAAATCTTATTCTCTATCTCTGCATTTTACTTTAATCACAGTTTTTTTAAATCTAATATTAAAGCATGCAATTTCCACAACTTTTACATGTTCAAATTTGGTAGTATGTGCAGTTTGATGTTGAAAAAATTCTCTGTTTAGCTTTTGGTCTTTCAAGTTTTTTATCCACTCCGCCCTCTTACAATCTTGCCTCCACATCTTAAAATCTATTGAGACATGGGGCACCTTTGAGAATAGACCACTATAGAGAAGAAAATACAACTCAAATGTTTTATGCTACAATACAAGATAATTGGATAATTTGAAAGATTTAATGTACAATGACCTGTAAGCAGAAAATATATGCCACTGCAATTATCTGTCTACTGCACTTCCATGCTATATGCATTTAATGATTGTCTGATCAAATTTTATTCTGAAATAAACATTAATTTATTTCATGAAATTGAATATTCTTTGTATAATTCAGTTTCTGCATCCTGTGGCATTAAATTGCATAATATTATTATAGAATAATTTTTGATTTATTTGATAAATTACTCATTAAATGAAACTGAAATAATTGCTATATTTCCTGATAATTTTATAACTTTAATGAACTGAAATTCATTTTAGGCAAATTTCCTTGTAGTTAAGATCTTATTTGTATGAAATAATAAACAAAGCAAAAAAATCAAGTTTCAGCAATGAATAGAGAATAAATTATGTAATGATAACCTATTTTTCATTGATTTAATTGAACAGATGAACATCTAACGTGAAAATGTCAGGATGAACTTATCAGATGTTCTGCAGTGATTTACTTATACGTTTTATTCATGTAAAACTATAGATAAAGTTCCATATCGGAAAAATTTAGTGAAATATCGTTATTTTGTCATTTCTGATGGAAATTATTGTATTAATTAGAAATAATTGATCTCGTTTAGATTCATGCATTTTAAATAATTCTGAAAGTGATTTGATTTTGATTTTTGGTGTTTTAATGCCACTTTCAACAATATTTCAGCTATATCATGGCGACCAGTTTTAGTGGTGGAGGAAGCCGGAATACCCGGAGAGAACCACCGACCTTGGGCAAGCAACTGGTAAACTTTTTCGCATGCGGCTGTGAGTCGAGTGCACCCTTTTTTGTAATTTACAAAGCCAGGCGCGAACCCATGCTGTATTGGTGATAGGCTTGTATGAGTTGTTAGATCCAACGACCTAACTCATTGAGCCACCCGGGCCCCCAAATTCTGAAAGTCAGTCAGACATAGGTTTAAACAAATAGAACATCTACAAAACATCCTTTCCTATTAGATAAATAGATTGGAATGTTAAATTTCAATTATACATGTATTATGATAATTTTTATCCTGCACTGGTTTTATTTGAGCAGTCAAACTGCATTGACTTGACAAATTTTTGTTATATACAGTCACTGACAAAAATATATCTTTTCTGTTTCATGTAGAGTGATGTTAAGAAACAGTAACAGTATAAGTGCAGGTGTGATAGAGGACACCATTGAAAACAATTAGAACAACGCTCGTTTCTGCTCTTTTAAGACAATTTGGCACTTGTTTTTGACTTTTTGACATTGCAGGATAAACACAATAAATGTACATTGTCTGTAAATTTATTTGCACTCTCAGTAAAACATGTCAGAAAAGCTCGCCAAAAACTCGTTTTTCTATCTGTTTCTAAAGCTCGTACAAATAAATTATATATTTTCCGACAATGTACGAATATTATGTATATTCTGATATCCTATTAGGTCAGTTTTATTGATGGAGTAAACCAGGGTAACCTATTCTATTGTACACATAGAAATGAAGTTGTCCAATCAGAAACATTTATCTGAAAAGTGGTAGATGATGTTGCAAGTAAATTACTGTCTTATTTTTACCATAGATTCCATCTTTTGTACTTAACACAATGTAACAGAACTTTTGTCTGATTGCAAGGAAGTTCAGACTACAATGTTTATTAATCTTTAAGATCACAAGATATACATGTACAAAGAAACATACAGAATAATAGAATAGAACAATGCTGGCACCTCATGAATAGGCCTGACAATCTCTCCTAATTCATAAATTCTGCTATATAGATGATGTTCTTGTCACTGAACAATTCTAGATTCGGTGATTATCTACCTCGCATCAATCCAAATGACCTTGAAGTAAAGGATACTGCTGATACTTAAAAGTCTGCTTATTACCTTGACCTTCACCTTGAAATTGAGAATGGAGGAAGATTAAAAACAAAACTCTACCACAAATGCGATGACTTCACTTTTCCAATAGTCAACTTCCCCTTCATCGGTAGCAATATTCCAGCATCACCAGCATTGTGCCTAGTACAGTATTTTCTGGACAGAGCTCAGCTGCTGACACCAAAGCTACTCAAACAAGGCTAAGTTGCTCCTAGATTGAAGTCTATGAAAGCTATGAAAATTCTAGTCGTCATCACAATCTGGTTGACCCTTACGAATTACCCATATCTCAAACGACAATGGCTCTTTTACTTTTTACGTAGATGTTTCTTTCTTCTATCACTGCCAAGACTTTTACCGACCTTGACTGTATACATGAGTAACATGGTGGGTGTCTTATAAGAAGCAGGAACTACTTACCCTTTGTGAGTACCTGAGTTCAACCCCAGTTTTTTGGTGGGGTCCGTGTTGCTCATTTTTTTTGTTTTTTATGTTGTCCTATCATGTGTTTTTATGTTCTGAGTTCCGTGTTGTGTTGTCCTATTATGTGTTTTTATGTTCTGAGTTCCGTGTTGTGATGTCCGTTACGATTTCCACATAAAAACGATGTCTTAACCTCCAGTTGTTTGAAGGAGGGCTCATCTCTTATTTACTTTATTTGTGTTTGTTGGCGTATAGTGGTGTCCAACACATATTGTGTTGTGTTTTTGCTTTGTTATTCTTCGTCTTATGTGCCCTATGTTGCCAGTTTCTATTGATTGTCCATTTTGATTGTCCTTTCATTTTTCCCTTATGTTTTTAAACATGAGATGGATTACCAATACTAAGTATAAATATGGAGAGAATTTATTAGTAGTAAACAGTTTCTTTGGGATTTTTTTTCTCAACTACCGGTACATGTATTAACAAACTATTAGAATTATATGTATATATTATATTCTATGGAATAATGGACACCTTATTTTGTCGTGCTATCTTAATAGTTCCTGTAATGAAAACTGTGTTAGGTGAAATCAATCATAAGAGTCAATTTTCACAGATAATTGATATAAAATAAATGGCAGGATGGTCATCAATTTCTTTGAAATAAGATATACAGTCAAACATGCCCATGTGGTCACCTCTATTATTCAACCACCTGTATTTAAAGGCCACCATTTCTTGTCCTGTCATAGAAAATTTCATATGAATTTAACCTCTTTTAAGAGGTCACCTGTCTCATAAGGTCACTTTTTCTTTGTACCAAAGATGACCTCTTAATACAATTGTTATATATAATATATTTATATAAGATTTTCTGATTAAAAACCAAAAACAATTTGTCAATCCTTTTCACACTGTCAGACTGCCATTGTATATATAATGCTATGTGTTTATACTGTTTGTAAAATGCTAAAACCTCAGAGCTTCAGGGGGCGAAGCCCCCCTAGGGCCCCCAGACCCCTCACCTTTTAGTTGTGCAGGCCCCTTTCAGAAAACCTGGCTACAGCCCTTATAGTACATTTTTTACATACCAATATGGATTTCAGATAGTATCACTTCAGACATATGCCATTATATAATTACTTCATGCTAATAAAACTCATTTTAAATTTCTTGAACATCTTTGTAACATTGCATATCTCTGATTGTTTTTTTACACAAAAACAGGAATTTATTTTATTTTTAGAATATATCACCATTTCTTATTTAAACTTTCTTAAATTTTTATGAAATGAAAATTTAAACAGTTATGGTCAACAATTTCACCAATATCAACAAAATGAACAATAACCTCTCACAAGTAAATCATTGAATGCACAAAAATGTGGTTAATGCATTTATAAGGCAAATTCTGTAATTTTCAGCATGCATTTAGCAAATGTTCCAAGTTTTGCTTTATAGTAGCTCTGGTTTGTATCCCCTATCATTAGAGAATTTAAGGAAATATTATATGGCAGCATACTAACTTGTAAGATGTAACTCTCTAAACTAAAAATATTTTTTGCATTGAAAAATGGTAAAAAAAAATGCAATTAAAATGTGACCTTTTCTACAACTTTGAGCAATTCCAATTCTTATTTGACAGATTGAATTGCAAAACTGGAATGGCAAATTGGGCAGCATAAATGTTCCTATTGCCTGACCAATCTTGTAAACTGGTCAGGTAATAGTTATTCCTAAAGGTCTAAGGTGTTAGTTGTGACACAGTAAAAATATGGATTATACAACCAGTAGCTTTAGTATATTACATATTGTTTGAGTGAATGACAGCTGTATGGTATATGGATCATATTAAAATAGCAGGTTTATATTTTCTCTCAAACTGGTGTTGTACTTTTATTTTATTTCCTTTGATGTGTGAAATTCATTAATATATTATTGTTCAAGCTTTCAGAACCACCAGTATAAATTTTCTGTCTGTTTGATTTCCAGTTGAGAATATTATATTTCTATAAACCTAGCATTATATATACAATGGCAGTGTGACAGTGTGAAAAAGGATTGACAAATTGTTTTTGTTTTTTAATCAGAAAATCTTATATAAATATATTATATATAAAACCTGTATTAAGAGGTCATCTTTGTGACAAAGAAAAAGTGGCCTTATAAGACAGGTGACCTCTTAAAAGTGGTTCAATTCATATGAAATTTTCTATGACAGGACAAGAAAGGGTGGTCTTTAAATACAGGTGATTGAATAATAGAGGTGACCACATGGGCATGTTTGACTGTATATCTTATTTCAAAGAAATTGATGACCATCCTGCCATTTATTTTATATCAATTATCTGTGAAAATTGACTCTTATGATTGATTTCACCTAACACAGTTTTCATTACAGGAACTATTAAGATAGCAAGACAAAATAAGGTGTCCTTTATTCCATAGAATATAATATATACATATAATTCTAATAATTTGTTAATACATGTACCGGTAGTTGAGAAAAAAAATCCCAAAGAAACTGTTTACTACTAATAAATTCTCTCCATATTTATACTTAGTATTGGTAATCCATCTCATGTTTAAAAACATAAGGGAAAAATGAAAGGACAATCAAAATGGACAATCAATAGAAACTGGCAACATAGGGCACATAAGACGAAGAATAACAAAGCAAAAACACAACACAATATGTGTTGGACACCACTATGCGCCAACAAACACAAATAAAGTAAATAAGAGATGAGCCCTCCTTCAAACAACTGGAGGTTAAGACATCGTTTTTATGTGGAAATCGTAACGGACATCACAACACGGAACTCAGAACATAAAAACACATAATAGGACAACACAACACGGAACTCAGAACATAAAAACACATGATAGGACAACATAAAAAACAAAACAAATGAGCAGCACGGACCCCACCAAAAAACTGGGGTTGAACTCAGGTACTCACAAAGGGTAAGTAGTTCCTGCTTCTTATAAGACACCCACCATGTTACTCATGTATACAGTCAAGGTCGGTAAAAGTCTTGGCAGTGATAGAAGAAAGAAACATCTACGTAAAAAGTAAAAAAGCCATTGTCGTTTGAGATATGGGTAATTCGTAAGGGTCAACCAGATTGTGATGACGACTGTAGAATTTGGATAGCTTTCATAGACTTCAACCTAGGAGCAACTTAGCCTTGTTTGAGTAGCTTTGGTGTCAGCAGCTGAGCTCTGTCCAGAAAATACTGTACTAGGCACAAGCTCTAGAATAACGTATGAGTTGTGAAATGTAAACTCCATATGCTGGTGATGCTGGAATATTGCTACTGATGAAGGGGAAGTTGACTATTGGAAAAGTGAAGTCATCGCATTTGTGGTAGAGTTTTGTTTTTAATCTTCCTCCATTCTCAATTTCAAGGTGAAGGTCAAGGTAATAAGCAGACTTTTAAGTATCAGCAGTATCCTTTACTTCAAGGTCATTTGGATTGATGCGAGGTAGATAATCACCGAATCGAGAATTGTTCAGTGACAAGAACATCATCTATATAGCAGAATTTATGAATTAGGAGAGATTGTCAGACCTATTCATGAGGTGCCAGCATTGTTCTATTCTATTATTCTGGGTGTTTCTTTGTACATGTATATCTTGTGATCTTAAAGATTAATAAAAATTGTAGTCTGAACTTCTTTGCAATCAGACAAAAGTTCTGTTACATTGTGTTAAGTACAAAAGATGGAATCTATGGTAAAAATAAGACAGTAATTTACATGCAACATCATCTACCACTTTTCAGATAAATGTTACTGATTGGACAACTTCATTTCTATGTGTACAATAGAATAGGTTACTCTGGTTTACTCCATCAATAAAACTGACCTAATAGAATATCAAAATATACATAATATTCGTACATTGTCGGAAAATATATAATTTATTTGTACGAGCTTTAGAAACAGATAGAAAAACGAGTCTTTGGCAAGCTTTTCTGACATGTTTTACTGAGAGTGCAAATAAATTTACAGACAATGTACATTTATTGTGTTTATCCTGCAATGTCAAAAAGTCAAAAACAAGTGCCAAATTGTCTTAAAAGAGCAGAAATGAGCATTGTTCTAATTGTTTTCAATGGTGTCCTCTATCACACCTGCACTTATACTGTTACTGTTTCTTAACATCACTCTACATGAAACAGAAAAGATATATTTTTGTCAGTGACTGTATATAACAAAAATTTGTCAAGTCAATGCAGTTTGACTGCTCAAATAAAACCAGTGCAGGATAAAAATTATCATAATACATGTATAATTGAAATTTAACATTCCAATCTATTTATCTAATAGGAAAGGATGTTTTGTAGATGTTCTATTTGTTTTAACCTATGTCTGACTGACTTTCAGAATTTGGGGGCCCGGGTGGCTCAATGAGTTAGGTCGTTGGATCTAACAACTCATACAAGCCTATCACCAATACAGCATGGGTTCGCACCTGGCTTTGTAAATTACAAAAAAGGGTGCACTCGACTCACAGCCGCATGTGAAAAAGTTTACCAGTTGCTTGCCCAAGGTCGGTGGTTCTCTCCGGGTACTCCGGCTTCCTCCACCACTAAAACTGGTCGCCAACGATATAGCTGAAATATTGTTGAAAGTGGCGTTAAAACACCAAAAATCAAAATCAAATCACTTTCAGAATTATTTAAAATGCATGAATCTAAATGAGATCAATTATTTCTAATTAATATAATAATTTCAATCAGAAATGACAAAATAATGATATTTCACTAAATTTTTCCGATATGGAACTTTATCTATAGTTTTACATGAATAAAACGTATAAGTAAATCACTGCAGAACATCTGATAAGTTCATCCTGACATTTTCATGTTAGATGTGCATCTGTTCAATTAAATCAATGAAAAATAGGTCATCATTACATAATTGATTTTCAATGAATAGGGGAAGGGAGGGGGAAGGAGCAGGTCCGCTAATTTTCAGAATCCTGAATCTACAACAGTGATATCTAGTATTTTTATCTTAAATAATTTAATGTTGCCTCCTGGATTCTAATAGAATATAAATTCCAAACTTCAGAACTTAAATAAGAGCCTTATTTCCAAGAAATTACCCTATCTTCCTTCCACTTTTCGTCCAGTTCAATTATTATTCTCTATTCATTGCTGAAACTTGATTTTTTTGTTTTGTTTATTATTTCATACAAATAAGATCTTAACTACAAGGAAATTTGCCTAAAAGGAATTTCAGTTCATTAAAGTTATAAAATTATCAGGAAATATAGCAATTATTTCAGTTTTATTTAATGAGTAATTTATCAAATAAATCAAAAATTATTCTATAATAATATTATGCAATTTAAAGCCACAGGATGCAGAAACTGTGAATTATACAAAGAATATTCAATTTCATGAAATAAACCAATGTTTATTTCAGAATAAAATTTGATCACTTTTAAGGTAGCACTATACAAAAATTGATATTTTTTCATCAACATTTTTTCTAATCAATTTTTATTTTATTATAATATTCTTGATACACAGGTGAAAAAATAATTCAGATATGATGTACCATTAATGAGCATTACTTTTAGTTAGTTTTGTAAACAAACACATGTGCTTGAATCAGAGATGGTAAAAACAAGTGGGCTCCTTAATTGTTTATCTATTGGATAATTTGATAGTTTTATGACCACTGACCATTTTTGTGGAAGATTCCATTAAATGAAGGGGAAAGTAGCATGGATGTAGCTAACTTTTCATCAATACCAAAAGAAATCAATTAGTTATTTGCAATGGAATTTATTTCAAAATATCTAATGTATAATTTTCATTTAGTAAAATCCAACTAAAAGGGAAGAATACACATAATGAGCAAACTAAGGTTCCAGGTGATTCCTGTTATAATTAGTGGTTCACTCTGGTCAGTGTAGGTGGAGTTTTGACCTTATGAGTAGGTAGTTAACCTCAAGCTAGGTCAGAGTGATGTAACTTCTCCTGCCAATTTCATGTGTTTACTGCACAGGGTGTGCATTTTCCAGCTATATTTAGAGTTTGTGTGAAGAAATTCTATCTTTCTGGTCAAATCATTGTTGATTTATGATTCAAGGTCAATCCTATAGTGTTCCCATGGCACATTTGTGACTTTTATTCAAGAAAATGGGGTACCAAGAGGAAAATTACAACTTTTGGGATTTTTCCACTACAATGTTTGACATAAAATGTCGACTTTGAATGAAATTAGCTCCTGCATTGGTACCCCTAGAGGCTTGGTTTTGGTATATGTTGTTCTTAGATCTATTATCTGCAAAACTGTGTCTCGGATTTCTGATAGAATTAATAGAGCAAATTCTACACACAATTAAATTTGGTGAAATCTTATGAAGTCAGGCTGTATACACATAATGGGGCTTTAAGAGAGATTGAAACATCACAGGAAAAATCTGAGACATTGTTTTGGAGGTCATGCTGTGTTGATTAAGAAATTGTAAAAAGTTTTACCATTTGAATAAACATGAAACAGCTGATTTTGGTAAAGTGCACACATCAATATTATGCAACTAATTGCATAATAATTAATTATGTAATTGTTGCATAATAATAATATTATAATCAGTGGAAAGATATATCTTTCTTCTTTCAAATGGTACCTCATTTGTTAATTTTGATGCAATATTAAGAAAGTTACAGCTGTTTTCAGATGGAAGATTGGAGGAAAAAAATCTTTGTATAGTGCTATCTTAAACTAGGCTCAGACAATCATTCCAATGCATATAGCATGGAAGTGCAGTAGACAGATAATTGCAGTGGCATATATTTTCTGCTTACAGGTCATTGTACATTAAATCTTTCAAATTATCCAATTAAGATAAGGTAAGAATAAGATAAGAAAACTTTATTTGAATTCGGTTTTTGTATAACAATAAACACAAGCTCTCAGGAGCATCTTGTATTGTAGCATAAACATTTGAGTTGTGTTCTCTTCTCTATAGTGGTCTATTCTCAAAGGTGCCCCATGTCTCAATAGATTGTAAGATGTGGAGGCAAGATTGTAAGAGGGACGAGTGGATAAAAAACTTGAAAGACCAAAAGCTAAACAGAGAATTTTTTCAACAACAAACTGCACATACTACCAAAATTATTTCACAGACCTGTTTCTATGATCATACACATTATATAAAACATAGTTATTACATCATCTTCAATGTTCACGATTTCCAATTAAAATATATAGCAAATAGTTCATGGCACTGAGGGTCATATGGCAGTATATGGACCGGTCTGTCACCAAAAAATTATTATATGGACCGAAGCTTCTGAGGTCCATATAATATTTTTTGGGTGACGGACCGGTCCATATACTGCCATATGACCCGAAGTGACATGAACTATTTGCTATATTATACTTTTTATCTAAAATAATAATGCAGGTACCGTTCCGGAACCGAATCGAAAACGAGGCAGTCCAGTCCCGGTCCATATAACATTATATTGACCGGCTGCGCTAACAAAGACAAATAGGGAAAATAAAAACGTAAAGTATAATATAAATAAGTAATAGCTACCAATTAATATTTTGTTGAATTTTAATGACATATTATTACCAGATGTGCTGTCAGAACTCAAATTGTTATATGGAGGTAGGGAAAAACCAACATTATCGTTACTGTAAAGCTCGTTTCCACATTATATTAGATTTATTGGGTAGAATCTACTTTGGCGGACCCCGAAAGTCAGATATTGTAATAATCAACGTTTCATTACCATTTGGATATGACAACAAAAGGGTTAGGGTCTACTAAAGTAGAAGTACTCCGATTTATTCTTGAATGTTGTAAGAATGGAAACAATTTTATTGAATATTTCTCAGTTTTATTGGAAATTGCTATTATGTTATTGTTACAGACCATCTTAAAGCCATAGAATATTACAATTCCACATTCTCACGAGAAAACTTCTAAATACAAATGTTACATATACTCTGTAGATAATACTATGCTGGAAAATAAGTAGAATTCGTCTTAGAATTTACTGAAATAAATAACTTCTGTTTCTTTTCAGTAAAAGTGACAGACATTTATAGACAATGTATATTACTGTCATAGCTATGTCTCCCCCTCTTCTGGGGGAGACATATTGTTTTCATCCTGTCTGTCCGCCAGTCCTCCTGTCACAAAAATTGTACGTGCAACTCCTCAATTTTGAATGGGAATTCCTCAAAACTTTGTATGCTTGATAGTAGTTTGATTGAAGCACTTCTGAAGGAGTAATTGGCCTTTGGCACTTATTTTATCAAACTTGTTCACTTAGAATATTTCATCAAAAAAGTTTGTGGGAATTAAAATGTATCTCTCCCAGAAGTGGTAGAACTGAGGAGAGACACTTGTCTTTCTGTCATGAATAACCTTTGATTTCATCTAGGTTCTCTCCTTTGTTCAGTAGTCCTACTTTATCTTCATTTATTATTAGTATACAAAACATAACCTTTTGTTTGTATTGTTGTACTTAAGAGGCGTTACATTTGTATTGTTGTACTTAAGAGGTGTTACATTTGTATTGTTGGACTTAAGAGGCATTACATTTGTATTGTTGTACTAAAGAGGCGTTACATTTGTATTGTTGTACTGAAGAGGCGTTACATTTGTATTGTTGTACTTAAGAGGCGTTACATTTGTATTGTTGTACTTAAGAGGCGTTACATTTGTATTGTTGTACTTAAGAGGCATTACATTTGTATTGTTGTACTTAAGAGGCGTTACATTTGTATTGTTGTACTTAAGAGGTGTTACATTTGTATTGTTGTACTTAAGAGGCGTTACATTTGTATTGTTGTACTAAAGAGGCGTTACATTTGTATTGTTGTACTGAAGAGGCGTTACATTTGTATTGTTGTACTTAAGAGGCGTTACATTTGTATTGTTGTACTTAAGAGGCGTTACATTTGTATTGTTGTACTTAAGAGGCATTACATTTGTATTGTTGTACTTAAGAGGCGTTACATTTGTATTGTTGTACTTAAGAGGCGTTACATTTGTATTGTTGTACTTAAGAGGTGTTACATTTGTATTGTTGTACTTAAGAGGCGTTACATTTGTATTGTTGTACTAAAGAGGCATTACATTAGTATTGTTGTACTTAAGAGGCGTTACATTTGTATTGTTGTACTTAAGAGGTGTTACATTTGTATTGTTGTACTTAAGAGGCATTACATTTGTATTGTTGTACTTAAGAGGCGTTACGTTTGTATTGTTGTACTTAAGAGGCATTACATTTGTATTGTTGTACTAAAGAGGCATTACATTTGTATTGTTGTACTTAAGAGGCGTTACATTTGTATTGTTGTACTTAAGAGGCGTTACATTTGTATTGTTGTACTTAAGAGGCGTTACATTTGTATTGTTGTACTTAAGAGGCGTTACATTTGTATTGTTGTACTTAAGAGGCGTTACATTTGTATTGTTGTACTTAAGAGGCGTTACATTTGTATTGTTGTACTTAAGAGGCATTACATTTGTATTGTTGTACTTAAGAGGCATTACATTTGTATTGTTGTACTTAAGAGGCGTTACATTTGTATTGTTGTACTTAAGAGGCGTTACATTTGTATTGTTGTACTTAAGAGGCGTTACATTTGTATTGTTGTACTGAAGAGGCGTTACATTTGTATTGTTGTACTTAAGAGGCGTTACATTTGTATTATTGTACTAAAGAGGCGTTACATTTGTATTGTTGTACTGAAGAGGCGTTACATTTGTATTGTTGTACTTAAGAGGCGTTACATTTGTATTGTTGTACTTAAGAGGCGTTACATTTGTATTGTTGTACTTAAGAGGCGTTACATTTGTATTGTTGTACTTAAGAGGCGTTACATTTGTATTGTTGTACTTAAGAGGCGTTACATTTGTATTGTTGTACTTAAGAGGCGTTACATTTGTATTGTTGTACTTAAGAGGCGTTACATTTGTATTGTTGTACTTAAGAGGTGTTACATTTGTATTGTTGTACTTAAGAGGCGTTACATTTGTATTGTTTTACTAAAGAGGCATTACATTTGTATTGTTGTACTTAAGAGGCGTTACATTTGTATTGTTGTACTTAAGAGGTGTTACATTTGTATTGTTGTACTTAAGAGGCATTACATTTGTATTGTTGTACTTAAGAGGCGTTACGTTTGTATTGTTGTACTTAAGAGGCATTACATTTGTATTGTTGTACTAAAGAGGCTTTACATTTGTATTGTTGTACTTAAGAGGCGTTACATTTGTATTGTTGTACTTAAGAGGCGTTACATTTGTATTGTTGTACTTAAGAGGCGTTACATTTGTATTGTTGTACTTAAGAGGCGTTACATTTGTATTGTTGTACTTAAGAGGCGTTACATTTGTATTGTTGTACTTAAGAGGCGTTACATTTGTATTGTTGTACTTAAGAGGCGTTACATTTGTATTGTTGTACTTAAGAGGCGTTACATTTGTATTGTTGTACTTAAGAGGCATTACATTTGTATTGTTGTACTTAAGAGGCGTTACATTTGTATTGTTGTACTTAAGAGGCATTACATTTGTATTGTTGTACTTAAGAGGCGTTACATTTGTATTGTTGTACTAAAGAGGCGTTACATTTGTATTGTTGTACTTAAGAGGCGTTACATTTGTATTGTTGTACTAAAGAGGCGTTACATTTGTATTGTTGTACTGAAGAGGCGTTACATTTGTATTGTTGTACTTAAGAGGCGTTACATTTGTATTGTTATACTTAAGAGGCGTTACATTTGTATTGTTGTACTTAAGAGGCGTTACATTTGTATTGTTGTACTTAAGAGGCGTTACATTTGTATTGTTGTACTTAAGAGGCGTTACATTTGTATTGTTGTACTTAAGAGGTGTTACATTTGTATTGTTGTACTTAAGAGGCATTACATTTGTATTGTTGTACTTAAGAGGCGTTACGTTTGTATTGTTGTACTTAAGAGGCGTTACATTTGTATTGTTGTACTAAAGAGGCATTACATTTGTATTGTTGTACTTAAGAGGCGTTACATTTGTATTGTTGTACTTAAGAGGCGTTACATTTGTATTGTTGTACTGAAGAGGCGTTACATTTGTATTGTTGTACTTAAGAGGCGTTACATTTGTATTGTTGTTCTGAAGAGGCGTTACATTTGTATTGTTGTACTTAAGAGGCGTTACATTTGTATTGTTGTACTTAAGAGGCGTTACATTTGTATTGTTGTACTTAAGAGGCGTTACATTTGTATTGTACTAAAGAGGCATTACATTTGTATTGTTGTACTTAAGGGGCGTTACATTTGTATTGTTGTACTTAAGAGGCGTTACATTTGTATTGTACTAAAGAGGCATTACATTTGTATTGTTGTACTTAAGGAGAGTTACATTTGTATTGTTGTACTTAAGAGGCGTTACATTTGTATTGTTGTACTTAAGAGGCGTTACATTTGTATTGTTGTACTTAAGAGGCGTTACATTTGAACTTCATACAGAAAGAAGACAATTCAATATACATGTATATCTCCTTCAAGGAATTTGTTTACACTATAAAAACAATTAAACAATACCTAGTCTTTACAGATCAGAATGAATTGGATGATATTTTTTATGAACATAAGTGGTAGTGTTTACTTCATTATACCTTGATTTATGGTAATTTCATGTATTTTATTTTGAGTGAAAAAATATGTCTGGCAATTTTTTGTACTTAGGTATCGAATATAATTTTCGTTAAAAGTGCAATATAAAATATAAAGTAATATAACTCAACTTTTATGACCATAAAATGTTACATTTTACACCACAAAATTAGACGTATAAATGATGATGTAATATCATTTGTCTTTAACGGTTCCAGAAGCCATTAAAACTTAGACAATCATGTAGGTTCCTCAATACATTGTACAATGGTTCAATACCAACACAAGAAGTTAACCAAACAGTTTTCAAAAAGACTGTGGATGTAACATATAAAGGCTATAGTGTATTTATGTCTTATCACCCAGGACCACTGAACATTGATATCAAATTATTGTTCTTTTTACACGATACATTGCCAACGATCACTTTGTGACATTTTTTTTGCTGTGGTATTTATTAGTACTGACATGTTATATTTCCTGTACTAGTTCCCTTCCCTGCCTGTACTAAGACCTGACCTTGTGGTGTAACAAATTAATGTAATATAGGAGCAAACCTAGAGTAACAATTGGTATCTATATGCTACTGAAAAATACTATTACTTTATCACATAAGATTGTATCGGGTACATCTTAGCGTGGACAGGAGTTAAACTTACTAGTTTTTAGCTCACCTGACTTTAGGCCAGGTGAGCTATTGTCATCACTTTTCGTCCGTCGTCCGTCGTCCATCCGTCAACATTTCACACTTTAATCTTCTCCTCAGAAACCACTGGACCAATTGCAACCAAACTTTGGTGGAATGGTCCTTGGATGGCCCCCTTTCAAAATTGTGTCCGGTGATCCCGACTTCCAACCAAGATGGCCGCCAAGCTAAAAATAGAAAAAAGGGGGGATGAAATTTTAATTGTCCATTGCTGCTTTAGTGTAAGTCAAAATGAGCTCAAATTTTAACTGCACCTACATGGCAAGGAGTAGTTTAACATATATTCCGAATTTTTCTGTGAAATTTTTCTTTCAGCCGATATATACCGATTATGCAAATTAGGCATATTTTGATAAAAGATCACATTTAAATCTTCTCTGTTGAAACGGCTGAACCAAATTAAACCAAACCTAGCAGGGATGGTCCCTGGGTGGGTCCCTTTCAATATTGTGTCCGACAACCACCGCCCTCCATTCAAGATGGCCGCTGTTACTAAAAATAGAAATTTCTTCAAATGGCCAAAACTGCTCTATTTTAAGCCAGAATGTGCCCAAATTTGAACTGTGTAAGCATAATGATGAGCTTTTTAGCATATATTACAGGATTTTTTATGAACTTTGAACTTTTGCCAATTTTGACCGATTATGCAAATTAGAAAAAAGGGGGGATGAAATTTTAAAAAAATCTTCTCCTCGGAAACTACTGAGCCAATATCAACCAAACTTTGCTGAAATGATTCTTGGATGGCCCCCTTCCAAAATTGTGTCCGTTGATCCCGACTTCCAACCAAGATGGCCGCCAAGCTCAAAATAGAAAAAAGGGGGGATGAAATTTTAATTGTCCATTGCTGCTTTAGTGTAAGTCAAAATGAGCTCAAATTTTAACTGCAGCTACATGGCAAGGAGTAGTTTAACATATATTCCGAATTTTTCTGTGAAATTTTTCTTTCAGCCGATATATACCGATTATGCAAATTAGGCATATTTTGATAAAAGATCACATTTAAATCTTCTCCTCTGAAACGGCTGAACCAAATTAAACCAAACCTGGCAGGGATGGTCCCTGGGTGGGTCCCTTTCAAAATTGTGTCCAACAACCCTTGCCCTCCTTTCAAGATGGCCACTGTTACTAAAAATAGAAATTTCTTCAAATGGTTAAAACTGCTCTATTTTAAGCCAGAAAGTGCCCAAATTTGAACTGTGTAAGCATAATGATGAGCTTTTTAGCATATATTACAGGATTTTTTATGAACTTTGAACTTTTGCCGATTTTGACCGATTATGCAAATTAGAAAAAAGGGGGGATGAAATTTAAAAAAAATCTTCTCCTCGGAAACTACTGAGCCAATATCAACCAAATTTTGCTGAAATGATTCTTGGATGGCCCCCTTCCAAAATTGTGTCCGTTGATCCCGACTTCCAACCAAGATGGCCGCCAAGCTAAAAATAGAAAAAAGGGGGGATGAAATTTTAATTGTCCATTGCTGCTTTAGTGTAAATCAAAATGAGCTCAAATTTTAACTGCAGCTACATGGCAAGGAGTAGTTTAACATATATTCCGAATTTTTCTGTGAAATTTTTCTTTCAGCCGATATATACCGATTATGCAAATTAGGCATATTTCGATAAAAAAATCACATTTAAATCTTCTCCCCTGAAACCGCTGAACCAAATTAAACCAAACCTGGCAGGGATGGTCCCTGGGTGGGTCCCTTTCAAAATTGTGTCCGACAGCCCCGCCCTCCATTCAAGATGACCACTGTTACTAAAAATAGAAATGTCTTCAAATGGCCAAAACTGCTCTATTTTAAGCCAGAATGTGCCCAAATTTGAACTGTGTAAGCATAATGATGAGCTTTTTAGCATATATTACAGGATTTTTTATGAACTTTGAACTTTTGCCGATTTTGACCGATTATGCAAATTAGAAAAAAGGGGGGATGAAATTTTAAAAAAATCTTCTCCTCGGAAACTACAGAGCCAATATCAACCAAATTTTGCTGAAATGATTCTTGGATGGCCCCCTTCCAAAATTGTATCCGTTGATCCCGACTTCCAACCAAGATGGCCGCCAAGCTCAGAATAGAAAAAAGGGGGGATGAAATTTTAATTGTCCATTGCTGCTTTAGTGTAAGTCAAAATGAGCTCAAATTTTAACTGCAGCTACATGGCAAGAAATAGTTTAACATATATTCCGAATTTTTCTGTGAAATTTTTCTTTCAGCCGATATATACCGATTATGCAAATTAGGCATATTTTGATAAAGATCACATTTAAATCTTCTCCTCTGAAACCGCTGAACCAAATTAAACCAAACCTGGCAGGGATGGTCCCTGGGTGGGTCCCTTTCAAAATTGTGTCCGACAGCCCCGCCCTCCATTCAAGATGGCCACTGTTACTAAAAATAGAAATTTCTTCAAATGGCCAAAACTGCTCTATTTAAAGCCAGAATGTGCCCAAATTTGAACTGTATAAGCATAATGATGAGCTTTTTAACATGTATTACAGGATTTTTTATGAACTTTGAACTTTTGCCGATTTTGACCGATTATGCAAATTAGAAAAAAGGGGGGATGAAATTAAAAAAAAATCTTCTCCTCTGAAACTACTGAGCCAATCTCAACCAAACTTTGCTGAAATGATTCCTGGATGGCCCCCTTCCAAAATTGTGTTCGGTGATCCCGACTTCCAACCAAGATGGCCGCCAAGCTAAAAATAGGAAAAAGGGGGGATGAAATTTTAATTGTCCATTGCTGCTTTAGTGTAAGTCAAAATGAGCTCAAATTTTAACTGCAGCTACATGGCAAGAAGTAGTTTAACATATATTCCGGGTTTCTTTCAGCCGATATATACCGATTATGCAAATTAGGCATATTTTGATAAAAGATCGCATTTAAATCTTCTCCTCTGAAACCGCTGAACCAAATTAAACCAAACCTGGCAGGGATGGTCCCTGGGTGGTTCCCTTTCAAAATTGTGTCCGACAGCCCTGCCCTCCATTCAAGATGGCTGCTATTACTAAAAATAGAAATTTCTTCAATTGTCCATTGCTGCTTTAGTATAAGTAAAAATGAGCTCAAATTTGAACTGCAGCTACATGGCAAGGATTAGTTTAGCATATGTTCGGGGGGTTTTTTTGAAATTTTTCTTTCAGCCGATTTATACCGATTATTCAAATTAGGCATATTTTGATAAAAGATCACATTTAAATCTTCTCCTCTGAAACCGCTGAACCAAATTTGTGTCTGGTGGTCCCGCCCTCTGACCAAGATGGCTGCACAGCTGTACTTAGTTTAACATAGGACCCTATGGGAAATTCACATAAAAACCATCTTGTCTGGAACCAGTAGCTCAATTAAAACCAAACTTTGATGGAATAGTCATTGGATGGTCCTCTTCCAAAATGGTGTCTGGCAGTTGCGCTCTCCCGCCAAGATGGCCGCTACAGTGCAGTTGCGTTGTTATTGAAAGCAGCTTTGATCCAGGTGAGCGATTACAGGCTCCTGGGAGCCTCTGGTTTAGTGGTGATAGCCACTGATTGTTTTGGTTAATGTAGTTTAAACTATCGTACAATCGTTGCATTTATCCATGGGACAGGAGCAGGGCTCAAGTTTGATGGCGATTTGGGTGAAGAAGTCGCCTTGTGGAGGTTGATTTCGCTTTCTCGTTGATCAAAAGCGAAGTTGAAGTCACCTTGTAATTTTGATTTAGATCAAAGTAATATTTCAAAAGGACCCCCTACAAACTATCATACAATCGTTACTTTTAGCCATGAGACCGGAGTTGAATTCATTTGCCTTGATGGTGATAGCCACTGATTGTTTTGATAAATGTAATTCAAACTGTCATACATTTGTGGTCACGGCTACCACACCATGGTGTTTAGGAAAAGTTTAATTGTTTATATCATTAATTTGGAAATAAACAATTAACATTGACCATGTACTAATTGAACACACTAAATGTATGTATGCAATATTGTTTTGTGATGTTACAGTCAAATCTGCCCATGTGGTCACCTGTATTCAGCAGTCACTTGTATTAAAAGGTCACATTTTTCTTGTCCTGTCATAGAAAATTTCATATGAATTAAACCTCTTTTAAAAGAGATCACCTGGACTGGGTTGCACAAATGTCAATTAACTTTAAGTCTCAATTAAACCTTAAGTGTAAATTAATTCTATGTACATTTCAAGTACATTTAAGTGTCAATTAAGTTTTAATTGACACTTAAATTTAAGTAAGGTTTGTGCAACCCAGTCCTGTCTTATAAGGCCAGTTTTTCTTTGTCCCAATGGTGACCTCTTAATACAGGTTTGACTATTAAGCTTGCATTCAGGTTTACATATAGATGTTAGAAATAAGATACTTTATTATACATTACTATGTATTAAGTAACACTTTACATGTTTTACTTTAAGAATGTACATACAACCCTTTATGAACCCCTCATTTGAAAAGACTGTACATAAAACCCTTTATGAACTCCCCCATTTGAAATCTGGAATACTCTTTTATTTTTTTACATCGAAATCTGGCATTTCATGCCAAGGTATCAAAAGGTTACCAAAACATTGATTTAATTTAGCTTTACAACTTGTGTTAAATGTTACAGAAATGGGGGAGGGGGGATGATATAGGGTATTAACTTGTGTAAAATGTTACAGAAATGGGGGAGGGGGGATGATATAGGGTAATTAAGTAGGATTAACATCAGTGGTAGTGAGACAATGAAAATAAAATCAGTGGTAATAAAATAGGGTGAGATCAGTGGTTAAATAGGGTGAGATCAGTGGTTAAATAGGGTGAGATCAGTGGTTAAATAGGGTGATATCAGTGGTTAAATAGGGTGAGATCAGTGGTTAAATAGGGTGGGATCAGTGGTTAAATAGGGTGATATCAGTGGTTAAATAGGGTGAGATCAGTGGTTAAATAGGGTGAGATCAGTGGTTAAATAGGGTGATATCAGTGGTTAAATAGGGTGAGATCAGTGGTTAAATAGGGTGGGATCAGTGGTTAAATAGGGTGATATCAGTGGTTAAATAGGGTGAGATCAGTGGTTAAATAGGGTGAGATCAGTGGCCATGAGGTTTGACTGTATGGTTTGGTTTGTTTTATGGTGTTTAATGCCACTTTCAACAACATTTCAGTTATATTGTGGCGGTCAGTTTTATTGATGGAGTAAACTGGGGTACACAGAGAAAACCACCGACCTGTTGCAAGTCACTGACAAACTTTATCACATAAAGTTGTATCAAGTAAACCTCGACAGTATAGAATTAGTGGTCCTAAAATAGTTGAAATAAGTGACAAGTTAAATAGTGTAAAATCAGTGGTAGCGAGACAGACAGTGTGACATGAATAGTACTGAAATAGTACAATAAATCCACACAGAGTTTCTACAACAAGTCCATGTTTGCAAACATTTCACACTGTTCATTTGAAACTGTTAAAAGAGCTCTTTGTTTTGACAACCACTTACACCAAACATGCTGTTATAATTATAATATCTAGTAAAAAAAAGGATATGTTGAGGAGGCAATTAAGATATAGACATCTTTATTATGATTCTGTGTACTTAACAGAGACATTTGTTAGGAAATGAATGAATTCAAGCACCTTATAATTAGCCATTATCACTGTGTAACAATAACATCATATCATGTTTTACAAACAATATACAAGTCTTGATTATCAAATCAAAAAATCAAATATTTATTAATCCAATCATGGTCCCACAGGGGACAGTTACATAAATACAACAATTATGATCAATACAGTAGACAGTACATTGCTATAAACAGTAAATGTAAATAATTGAGATTATACTCAGTAGTGATACAGTATATGTGTTACTATTGTACCTGATCTCTGCCAAAGTGCAATCCAGGAGATTGAAAGAAACGATATCGCACATACTAACAAAAAATGTAATCCTTGTACTGCATATCTTAGTTTGTACTAAGTGGATAGTATATTTGGACTTATGGATGAAACATTGGATATCTGCAAGGGTCACCAAGGGTGCTTATGGATATGACAATATTCCATTGAACATTCCACCTCTGCCCCCAGCAGAACTCCAAGGTTAAATAATATACAAATATAGAGATATATTGCTACTCAACCACAGTATAAAAACACTAATTGTAATACCATAGCTATTATTATAGTAAAAACACTAATTGTAATATCATAGCTATTATTATAGTAAAAACACTAATTGTAATATCATAGCTATTATTATAGTAAAAACACTAATTGTAATACCATAGCTATTATTATAATAAAAACACATATTGTAATATCATAGCTATTATTATAGTAAAAACACATATTGTAATATCATAGCTATTAAAATAGTAAAAACACTAATTGTAATATCATAGCTATTATTATAGTAAAAACACTAATTGTAATACCATAGCTATTATTATAGTAAAAACACATATTGTAATATCATAGCTATTAAAATAGTAAAAACACTAATTGTAATATCATAGCTATTATTATAGTAAAAACACTAATTGTAATATCATAGCTATTATTATAGTAAAAACACTAATTGTAATATCATAGCTATTATTATAGTAAAAACACTAATTGTAATACCATAGCTATTATTATAGTAAAAACACATATTGTAATATCATAGCTATTATTATAGTAAAAACACATATTGTAATATCATAGCTATTAAAATAGTAAAAACACTAATTGTAATATCATAGCTATTATTATAGTAAAAACACATATTGTAATATCATAGCTATTATTATAGTAAACACACATATTGTAATACCATAGCTATTATTATAGTAAAAACACTAATTGTAATACCATAGCTATTATTATAGTAAAAACACATATTGTAATATCATAGCTATTATTATAGTAAAAACACCTATTGTAATATCATAGCTATTATTATAGTAAAAACACTTAATTGTAATACCATAGCTATTATTATAGTAAAAACACTTAATTGTAATACCATAGCTATTATTATAGTAAAAACACTTAATTGTAATACCATAGCTATTATTATAGTAAAAACACTTAATTGTAATACCATAGCTATTATTATAGTAAAAACACATATTGTAATACCATAGCTATTATTATAGTAAAAACACTTAATTGTAATACCATAGCTATTATTATAGTAAAAACACTAATTGTAATATCATAGCTATTATTATAGTAAAAACACTAATTGTAATACCATAGCTATTATTATAGTAATAACACATATTGTAATATCATAGCTATTATTATAGTAAAAACACTAATTGTAATATCATAGCTATTATTATAGTAAAAACACTAATTGTAATACCATAGCTATTATTATAGTAAAAACACTAATTGTAATACCATAGCTATTAAAATAGTAAAAACACTAATCGTAATATCATAGCTATTATTATAGTAAAAACACTAATTGTAATACCATAGCTATTATTATAGTAAAAACACATATTGTAATATCATAGCTATTATTATAGTAAAAACACATATTGTAATACCATAGCTATTATTATAGTAAAAACACATATTGTAATATCATAGCTATTATTATAGTAAAAACACCTATTGTAATCCCATAGCTATTATTATAGTAAAAACACTTAATTGTAATACCATAGCTATTATTATAGTAAAAACACTAATTGTAATATCATAGCTATTATTATAGTAAAAACACTAATTGTAATACCATAGCTATTATTATAGTAAAAACACATATTGTAATATCATAGCTATTATTATAGTAAAAACACTAATTGTAATATCATAGCTATTATTATAGTAAAAACACTAATTGTAATACCATAGCTATTATTATAGTAAAAACACTAATTGTAATACCATAGCTATTATTATAGTAAAAACACTAATTGTAATACCATAGCTATTATTATAGTAAAAATACATATTGTAATATCATAGCTATTATTATAGTAAAAACACATATTGTAATATCATAGCTATTATTATAGTAAACACACATATTGTAATACCATAGCTATTATTATAGTAAAAACACTAATTGTAATACCATAGCTATTAAAATAGTAAAAACACTAATTGTAATATCATAGCTATTATTATAGTAAAAACACTAATTGTAATACCATAGCTATTATTATAGTAAAAACACATATTGTAATATCATAGCTATTAAAATAGTAAAAACACTAATTGTAATATCATAGCTATTATTATAGTAAAAACACATATTGTAATACCATAGCTATTATTATAGTAAAAACACATATTGTAATATCATAGCTATTATTATAGTAAAAACACATATTGTAATATCATAGCTATTAAAATAGTAAAAACACTAATTGTAATATCATAGCTATTATTATAGTAAAAACACTAATTGTAATACCATAGCTATTATTATAGTAAAACACTAATTGTAATACCATAGCTATTATTATAGTAAAAACACTAATTGTAATACCATAGCTATTATTATAGTAAAAACACCTATTGTAATACCATAGCTATTATTATAGTAAAAACACATATTGTAATATCATAGCTATTATTATAGTAAAAACACATATTGTAATATCATAGCTATTATTATAGTAAAAACACATATTGTAATATCATAGCTATTATTATAGTAAAAACACATATTGTAATATCATAGCTATTATTATAGTAAAAACACATATTGTAATATCATAGCTATTATTATAGTAAAAACACATATTGTAATATCATAGCCATTATATTATTACCGAAGTCACATCCATTTGACGAAATCTGATGATAATGACGAAATAATGATTGGAAGGTTATACTACAAACATGACAAATTATAAATTGCAAAATAATTATATCTGTGTATTATTTAGATGTTAAATATATAATATGACAATCTAGTATTGCCAAATAAAGCATGGTATCCATAATACCACTTAGTTTACTATTAAAAACAAAACTCTACAACAAATGTGATGATTTCACTTTTTCAATAGTCAACTTCCCATTCATCAGTAGCTTACTGGTATATATACCCAGAACATTATCGCTTGAGGCATACTGGCAAATGCTCAGAAAGGTATTGCTTGAAGCTTGACCCCCACTTTCTTTTGAGAGCTTCAATCGCTCCCAATCTATTCAATCAGTGCCCATCACCACTAACGTTTTACATATTTGATTTTCGGCTATGATGATTTGTTAAACAGTCATAATGCAATTCAGTCCCATGATTCTTGGAAGAAGTCTGTCAATGTTTGTACTTTTATCAAATACATGTGATAATTCTTAAATAAAAATTTCCAACCAAATAATATGTGGGTGAGAAACTTCTCAAAATTCTAACTTTTTCTTGGAAATTGTTCTCTATAATGATAGCAACATCTGTTAATGATGTAAATATGTACTAATTAATCTTAACATTCTACAGGAACAATAGCAGTTTTTGTTTTAAATTTTTGCAACATTTCTTACAACAGCACTAATTATGCACTTGTTTAACTTTTGACTCAACGGGATTCCCATTGTTCTTAGAATTACTGTTAACAATTAACCGATATAAAGGTGTTATGCATAATATTTCACAAACAATCCAAACTCATTCATTAATCTGAAAGGTTCTTCTATACAAACAAGAATTCTATTAATATGGTTATTGACAACAATAAAATTCATAGACTGCAAAACAACAAAACCATAGTTCCTCTGATATTGAAAGAATAGGGGAAGTGGTGTCAACAAGATAATGTAATTTCCACTTATGACAAGATGGTAATCAATTTGTGAACTAATTAAACTGTGGTTTAAAGTAATGGATGCTACATTATTTTGGCTATAAAGATTACAAACACTGTACATCTGACAAGTGATCAACAATTAGTAAATAAATGGCAGTTTTTTTTCAAAATCAGTTGAAACTGTTTTTCAAGACAAAAAGCAAATGAGTCACAGTGACACGAAAGCTCCATTTTGCTACATACTATATGACTCCATGTTAAAGTTTAGTTTGAAACAAAGTGTCATTGACATCTCTGTGAATCAGAAATAGATAATATTTATTTCTCTACGTCTATATGAACTATCGAATGTAATCTGTGCCTATCACCACTAAAAGTAAAGTCGTGAGTTCGAACCCTGTTCATGGCGAGGTGTACTCGATACAACATTATGTGATAAAGTTTGTCAGTAGTTTTCTCTAGGTACTCCAGTTTCCTCCACCAATAAAACTGAACACCAATATATAACTGAAATATTGTTGAAAGTGGCGTTAAACACCATAAACCAAACCAACTATAGAAAAAAGATGGTTTCACAGAATCTGAAGCTTTTATGACATTACGGGGTCGGACCCAAACCTAGCGATGAAATATTATCTTTAATACTGTTGCCATTAAAGTGGACTGACCACTTATGCTTACTATCCATTTGTTGTTTGTAAAGAATTTAGTGTCAATGACTACAAAACTTCAGTTTGGAAATCATGATTATTTGATGTCTTGATAATGAAGAAGTATATAAAATAAACAAAGCTTGTGTCAAACTCTTATCAGCTGGGGGGAATCTATAATCTCTTATCAGCTGGGGGTGAATCTCTAATCTCTTGTCAGCTGGGGTGAATCTCTAATCTCTTGTCAGCTGGGGGAAATCACTAATCTCTTGTCAGCTGGGGTGAATCTCTAATCTCTTGTCAGCTGGGGTGAATCTCTAATCTCTTGTCAGCTGGGGGGGAATCTCTAATCTCTTGTCAGCTGGGGGAAATCTCTAATCTCTTGTCAGCTGGGGTGAATCTCTTGTCACCAGTATCTGGGTGGTACTATTGCAAAGTATACAAGTTCCTTGCTTCACATGTCATCAGTAAAGAAATGTTGTTAGTAAATATAATTGATCAGTCAAGATTTGAACTTTCATAGATGTAATTTTTTTAAAGGGATTATTATTAAGGAAAGGACTTGTAGCAAGTCTAGCTTATTCTCTGATGCTCAATCATTTTAATCACATGGTAAATATTTTGTTGATATTTATATTGTCTTGTCTGTCCTTCTTCGATATGTACAGATTCTGATTACCCCTTTGGTATCTTCAAACTCTTCTTCTATATAAATGCACAAAGTCAAATGATATATAGTTATACCTACCAAGAATTTTAAATATTTTAGAGGAACTTTAATGGTATAAGAATATAGGTTTGAAAAAAGAAGATTTTTTTAAGGATTTTTAACCAGGTTTTATGACTGAAAAAAAGATTATTACATGATTACATACAAATGTAAAACAATGTACAGAAACCAGCTATGATTAATGTTTTATTGTACTGAATTTGTATGTCAAAATTAATGTTTTATACCTTAACAATGGGAATAATTAACAGGAAAATCTGTTGAGTAAGTTTTAAATTATTTTCCACTTATACATATGGGTCCTCAATTTAGATCCTTTTACCATGTCTTTTCACACAAAACACCATATATGATTGAAATAGTGCTCCTAGTGAAACTTATAACATCTTTATTATGTAATCTTATAACAAGGAACCTCTTAAATCAGGAAAAAAAATATTTGTGGCTTTGTGAATGTCATGGTTGTGTGTACTGAGTTTGATATCTATGATTTTATTATTATCACTGGGTTTTTACCTCTGTTGATGGACTATTAGTCCCCGAGGGTGTCATCTGCCCAGTAGTCAGTGTTTCTGTACTGACATTGTATATTAGATATCTATGATTTTATTACTGAGTTTTTACCTCTGCTGATGGACTATTAGTCCCCGAGGGTGTCATCTGCCCAGTAGTCAGTGTTTCTGTACTGACATTGTATATTAGATATCTATGATTTTATTACTGAGTTTTTACCTCCTCTGATGGACTATTAGTCCCCGAGGGTGTCATCTGCCCAGTAGTCAGTGTTTCTGTACTGACATTATGTATTAGATATCTATGATTTTATTACTGAGTTTTTACCTCTGCTGATGGACTATTAGTCCCCGAGGGTGTCATCTGCCCAGTAGTCAGTGTTCGGCAATGACATGGTTCATTAGATATATTTATTATTGAAATTTAAAGTTTCTAAATAATGTAATTATTAATCAAACTAAGTTTCTCCTCCCTCAGGCATATGTAACCTTAGACAATTTTGTCTATCCTGTTTAGGCCCTTTGATTTTATTGCTCCCAAAACTAAAATTATTTGGTTTTCCAATCTTTCAATTTTGAGTGTGCCTCATGAAGGTTATTCCAAAAATGTGTGGTGTGCACCAAGATCCAAGGATCCAACTTTAATTAATAAACTGACTTGAGATCATAATCTATATAATCCATGTTGTATTGACAGTTTTACACCAGAGATTTCTCTTTCTCCTCAGTTATTATTGAGCTTTTTGATGCATTACTTTTATTGTTCTGAGAGTTAGATAAGGAAATGGAATTGTCATTTAATGTGTCAAAACAGGAATTGAAGCCGAAAATTATTTACAATGTAAGTAACAATTTCTAGATGTTATTGTCATAATTCTAATAATAGATACTGTGTCAATAATTGGGCTGCAATTTTATTCTAATTAAGGATTTGTACCTGGAAAAGGTTATTCCGGTTTGGTCATGTTACAACAATTTTGTTTGTTTGACCAACTTATACAATTGATTAATTAACATGTGTCAAGTCCAGCTTAAACATAAAGTTAAACTAACATAGATGTTGACATTTATCCATCACAATATCTTAATATGGTCATCAGTACTTATCCAGATGTTGATATGAATGTTCCAATGTTTGCCTGAACCTCTAGATATGTGCACATGAACCTAGAAATATGTGCACATGAACCTAGAAATATGTGCACATGAACTTTATCAGTATGTTCACATGACCTTTCAATGAATCCATCCTGATATTGACCTACATTTTTAGTCAATTCCACCCTTTATTATCTCTGTGACATATATAACACTATGTATTTATACATAGTATGAAAAAAATGTACTTTAAATGCCATACATATAGAAATAAACATTATATATCTGAACAAAGTCAAGCATAATGCTAAAAAAATTTCAACATTATTTTAGGGGGGCCATCGTGGTCGTGATCGTATGGTAGTTGGAATTACAACTACCTGTGCAATCAGTGCCTATCACCACTAAAGTTGTAAGTTTGAACCCCGTTCATGGTGAGGTGTACTCGATACAACATTATGTGATAAAGTTTGTAAGTGACTTGCGACAGGTCAGTAGTTTTCTCCGGTTACTCCGGTTTCCTCCACCAATAAAACTGACCGCCCACGATATAACTGAAATATTGTTGAAAGTGGCATTAAGCACCATAAAACCTAAGCCAAACCAAACCTAAAAAAACGTAAAAATTCCCAGTGGCATAAACACAAGATGGGTTATATTGAAATTTCATGTGAGGAAATTAACTAACTGACCAATGGCTATGGTCAGTCATAATAGATATATATACATATGTTGTATATTTCATTAGCTTTCTAATTACAGTAAGTTGGAGGTATGTTTCTTCTAATGTTTTTATTATAAACATCATTTCTAACTTGAGAATAATTAACATCCATTTAAATAGATGGATGTCGTATGTTTCATACAGAGTGTAATTTGAAACAAGTTGTTGCTTAGCCATATTTTTTTTGCTTAAATTATCCAAATATGATAGACTGACTCAGTTGTGTAATTGGTAGCATGCCTGCCTCAAGAGACTGGTAGGTTATGTGTTCGATATTTGATCGTTTTGGGTCAAACCAGACAATAAAATTGATTGATATTTGTTGCTTCTCTGTCAAGGAGGCATTAAGAGCAAAGACTGAATGCCTCAGAATCAGGATAATGTGTCGTCAGAGTGCAGCAATATGTTTACCTGTGGAGTGTTGTTTCAGTTAGATAGTACTGTCAAATTCTCACTCAGCATGTTGTTCTAGTACAATGTGGACTTCATCACTATCTCATCAAAAAGTAATTTTTCTTGCCATGACATACACAAAAATATGTAGCTGAACAAATTTCTCACTTGCCATTAAGTAACAATCACTGATATATAACAATTAATAAATTTATATATAGAAATTTTGTCACATTGTACTTATAACACCCTATTCTAAATATTAAAGGCTAACTAACAAGAATAATGTTTTCATTTTGTTACAATTCTTTTGGTGTTCAGTTTATATGATGGTTTACGAGGTTAACGAAACATTAACCATCAATAAATCTGACCACAGATGTAGCTGAGATGTTACTATCCTAATCACGAGAAGTATTGTAATATTTTTTATTTGAATGTAAACAGAGCATCTTTGCTTAATTGATACATGCTTACTCAAATTTACCTTGACTGATTTCCTTTAAATCTTGCAAGATTATTACAAATGGTGATCTGGATTGGGTTGCACAAAACTTATTTAAATTAAGTGTCAATTAAAAGTTAATTGACATTTAAAATTACTTGAAATGTACATGTAATTAAATTACACTTTAATTGAGACTTGTGCAACCCAGTCCTTATGCATGGTCTTTTTACATTTTGACCTGATTTACTTCTGTTTTTTGAGAGTAATGGGACTTTCACTGGCCTATTATTACTACATGACACACCTGTTTATTCACCTATATTATGATGAGATGACGATTGCTGATTTGTACCACAGGTACATGTGGACAGGACCCTATGGTGCCTCTGAATGCCCCTCCCCTCTTTTTTTTTAACATCAATTTTTTTTCATGTACACAACATTTTGCAACTTTCTATGTATCACTGTATGACATATATACAATAAAAACAATCAAACAGTAGTTTCTATCCATGCCAGATTTCTTACATATGTAGCTCTCTTATACATATGTCAGAAACCCAGGATGGATAGAAACTACTGTTTCATTGTTTTTTGTTGTTGTATATATGTCATACAGTGATACATAGAAAGTTACAAAATGTTGTGTACATGAAAAAAAATTGATGTTTAAAAAAAAGGGGGGGATGGGCTATCAGAAGCACCATAGGGTCCTGTCCACATGTACCTGTGATTTGTACTAGACCAACACACTGGATGGATTTTGACACAATATCCTGTCACTTTACTTTGACACAATATTCTGACTCTAAGGCAACCAGTCTCTTACTACTGTACCTAAAGTTGTGTGCTTAGTTAATAAGTAGAAAAAATACCTATTTTATAATCTTTGGTTTTACCTGACAGGGAATCAACATACGATATTTTGCACTGAATCAGCACAGTGGGGGAATGAAAGCACTCTAACCATTACACCACCAAGGAAATATAAAGTTTAAAAAAATAGCAGATAAATTATTTACAGTAAAGTTATTTGAATGTGACATATTTAATGGTCGATGTAAAGATATTGTTCATGGCAGTATTATATGATAGAAATAAATCAACAGATATCTTAATCTAAAATTGAATGTATTTTATATTAATTATGATCGCTGTCAAATATTTATCAATTAATCATATTTTAGGTTTTTCCTTATCAAATACTGTCAGAATTAGCTTAATCGTATAAGTAATTTTCATGAAATAAATCAAAATTTGATAGTTTAACTAATTGAGACTGTATAATTTAATAATCAATGGATCATAATTGTAAGAAAGAAATTCTGAATTCCTACTGAGGAAAATATCCTGGAAGACTCTCAGACTTTTTATTTTGAAAAGTATATTAAATCGGTCATCCAATTAGGACGCTCATTCTTCTTGTCCAAGATAAAAATACATCGCTAAAATTACCTGTTGGTGTTTCCCCACTTCAACTCGTAAATTTACATAGAAATCGGAGATATTTCGTCATAAAACTTCACACATGGTTTTGTCTATCATATTTCTTGAAGACAAACATAACATTTTATTGCATTTATCAATATTTTATGAGTATCAACAGTTTTTTCAACACCGTATCTGTTTCTCGATACAGCCGCCCGATTACAGTGACTTGTGACCCAGATTAGCTCGTTCCAGCAGTTTTTTCTTAATAATGTTGTTTAATAATAACTATAGATTTTATGTACCCAAAGCCAAATGTATTTATTCCGATCCAATGAAAGAAATGTTTTTCTTTATAGTGCACACATTTCTGAAGAAAACTTTTAATAATATCATAATATTTATTAGAAATAAGATAAGGAAATTCATAATGCCCTGGAGAATCTGATAAATCTTTGTTTTATAAATATTTCATCAAAGCTAATTGAAAATATCAGTATATATAAATACTGCATCAAACACTTGTTATTTTTGACATTTTGACTGTTCCCAGAAATCCCTCAAGGTCTTTTTGTCTGTCTTGCTGATAATTGAAAACAAATTCTTCTTGTTATGATAAATCACTAACTGACTTTTTTTTGGTATCTTTTCTTCATGTCTCAAAAAACGTGTTTGGAACGGAACTTAAATTAATTTATAACTGTGACTTAAACGACTATCCCCATTGGTATATATGATGTTGTGGTATGTGTTTCCTAGACACCTGGTATATATGATGTTGTGGTATGTGTTTCCTAGACACCTGGTATATATGATGTTGTGGTATGTGTTTCCTAGACACCTGGTATATATGATGTTGTGGTATGTGTTTCCTAGACACCTGGTATATATGATGTTGTGGTATGTGTTTCCTAGACACCTGGTATATATGATGTTGTGGTATGTGTTTCCTAGACACCTGGTATATATGATGTTGTGGAATGTGTTTCCTAGACACCTGGTATATATGATGTTGTGGTATGTGTTTCCTAGACACCTGGTATATATGATGTTGTGGTATGTGTTTCCTAGACACCTGGTATATATGATGTTGTGGTATGTGTTTCCTAGACACCTGGTATATATGATGGTGTGGTATGTGTTTCCTAGACACCTGGTATATATGATGTTCTGGTATGTGTTTCCTAGACACCTGGTATATATGATGTTGTGGTATGTGTTTCCTAGACACCTGGTATATATGATGTTGTGGTATGTGTTTCCTAGACACCTGGTATATATGATGTTGTGGTATGTGTTTCCTAGACACCAATATGTATCTTAAATGACGATTTTTATATAAATTTACAATTTCCTTAGTCTTGTTATTTATTTCTGAAACACAAACAATATTTTCAAAATTTGCCTTTATTTAGAATTTGTGATGTCATTCAGGTTCATAATACAGTATAACAGGAAATGTTGTCATGTTCTGTGTAATAACTGAATATTGAGGGTCCTTAGTCCAACTTCTACTTTGTAATAAATTATTGAAAAGGGGGGAACATTTTTGTCAAGAAGCATCATAATTTATTTAATAGTTGTGATGTGTATTCATAAAAAATAATGTGGATGTTTTGACAGTGCTTTGGTTATTTATATTTTTTTTAAATTGGGTACTTAACACAGGGAGAGAGGATAGGGGAGGGATGGAGGGATGGTTTTTATTTATCTTTACAAGTAGTCTGTGTTTTGTAAGAGTATTCACTGAATTTACTGTTGTATTGACTGTTTATAATTTCTATGATGGCAGTTGTTCTTAAGAGTAGCAGTAATTCATTACTTGTTTCAATCTAGTTATCTATCAAGCTTCATCATGCATTGTCAGGGTACATCAATGGCAGCAATGAAGCCATGATGTATATATAAGATGCTATTAATTATTGTCATGATTGTTGATCAACACTGTTTAAGTTTCGTACATTAAATTTTTGAAAGATACAGTGGTGAAACCTGTCTACACGGAACCCTGAATAAAACGAAATCCTTTATAAACCAAACTTTAGATAAAGTCTCAATGTAGGAAATATTGGCTAGTTTGACTTGTATACACTGAACACTTGTTTATTCTGAACACTGTATATAAATTACAAATGAATAGTTTAAACATAGTCAAGAAATATCTATACTTGGTACCAGTCTTATGATATCATTTCTGTACAACATTCCGTTGTACTTTTCAAATAAGATTTGTTTTATTCTAGTCATAATATGCGTAGGCTTAAGATCTTTTTAATTTTTACAAATAAAAGGCTGTTTATTTTACACCATTTTTAGCCAAGACTTAATTTGTTTTTCATTACAAGATGCCATTAAGATTATATATTTATGAGAATGTAGGCATTGATATGTGACTGTTATATAATTGAGAATTAGCTTAGACAATGATAAATATTACTGTAAAGAGATTTGACGCTCGTCAAAAATGTTGTCTGGAATTAGGTATAATTTACAATTTTAAAATTGGATACTATTTCTTGTCTGGAATTAGGTCTAATTTACAATTTTAAAATTGGATACTATTTCTTGTCTGGAATTAGGTATAATTTACCTTTTTAAAATTGGATACTATTTCTTGTCTGGAATTAGGTATTATTTACCATTTTCAAATTGGGTACTATTTCTTGTCTGGAATTAGGTATAATTTACCTTTTTAAAATTGGATACTATTTCTTGTCTGGAATTAGGTATTATTTACCATTTTAAAATTGGATACTATTTCTTGTCTGGAATTAGGTATTATATACCATTTTAAAATTGGATACTATTTCTTGTCTGGAATTAGGTCTAATTTACCATTTTAAAATTGGATACTATTTCTACACCATTCATGTTATTATTACAGTGAAACCTGTCTTAACCAAACCCTGAATAAACTAGAATCCTGTATATAGCAAACTTTAAATAAAGTTCCAATGTAGACAATCTTTGCTAATTTAACCTATAATAACAAAATACCTGTCTATTCCAACCACAAAAGTTGTTTCCAAAGGAGGTTTAGTTTAGACAGGTTTTACTGTATTACAATATTTGATACTCATTAATTTTTTTTAAATTATTTCATCTTCTTGTGTCCATGCATCAAATAGTCAAGAATTTTCTCTTTTCCCCCCCTTTTTTGGGGGGGCAGTTTTCCACGTACATACAAATCATTACATAAACGGAGCAAAATACTCTACAAGTGACATAAACAATTTTTCATAATGTTTCTACGTGGATAGAATATCTGAAGTATTTAAGTTAAGAGTTATATAACTCAAAATTGACTATTTGAAATGTAAATGTATTCTCATAATACGTCCATAGCAATAGCAATATTGTGTAGTGAAAGTTTGTTCATAGTAGAAGTATTTAATCCTTATATCATAGCAATGTTTGAAATGGATATGGCTTAAACCATATTTCTTAGCAATGTTTGAAATGGATATGGCTTAAACCATATTTCTTAGCAATGTTTGAAATGGATATGGCTTAAACCATATTTCTTAGCAATGTTTGAAATGGATATGGCTTAAATCATATTTCTTAGCAATGTTTGAAATGGATATGGCTTAAACCATATTTCTTAGCAATGTTTGAAATGGATATGGCTTAAGCCATATTTCTTAGCAATGTTTGAAATGGATATGGCTTAAACCATATTTCTTAGCAATGTTTGAAATGGATATGGCTTAAACCATATTTCTTAGCAATGTTTGAAATGGATATGGCTTAAACCATATTTCTTAGCAATGTTTCCATTAGAAGGTTATAAGCCATACTCCATAGCACTATTTTCAGTACATGTTTTTAATCAACATAGCTTTCAAGGGGGAGAGTTAACCATATATCATAGAAATGTGTGCAGTGGAAGGTTTTAAGCCATATCTCGTAGTACTAAGCACTATTTTCAGTAATTGTTTATAATCCATATCACAGAGCAGTATTTAAACCATATTGCATAGCACTTTGCGGTTGAAGGTGTTTACTCAACATCTCATAGAAATGTTTGCAGTGGAAGGTCTTAACCATATCTTGTAGCAATATTTGAAATAGAGGGTTTTAAACCATTATCCCATAACAGTTTTCGGTAGAAGGTTATTAAGAATATCTCATAGAAATGTTTACAGTGGAGGCTCTTACACCATATCTTATAGCAATGTTTGCAGAGGAATATTTTAATTTTATATACACTGTACTTACATAAGAAAATCTTAATTTTACTGAAACCATTGTATTTTCAGACATTTATTCTGCAATTAATTCAATGGTAACCCAATATTATCTATTTATTTTATTGATTGATTTGTGTTTAATGCCAATTTTAGAAGTATTTTGGCTATATATGGCATTCTGTATATTTTAAAGTGATATTAAAATTAACAGATTAAAAAATAATTATTACAAATTATACTCTCCATCTATCTTAATTAAAAAAAAATCCAGATATTTTTTTTTCGTGTTTATCCAAACATTTATAGTTGAATGATTATTAGGAACTTGAATTTGCTGCAAATCATTAAATTCTTCATTTCTTTTGCATCTAACATCTTCTTTTAAACTATAAATAATGTTTGTTTACAAGGTGATTTTTTTGACAGTAATTAAGAATTAAAATGTACTTACTAGTTTTATAAAGCTGACAATACACATGGAAAATCCATTATAAAATATCACGTAGTTTGATCATCGAATCAGTTTGAACTTTAGATTTGTGGTTGTTTGTATAAAACGGCATGTGGTAGTTAGTAGTTTGTAAGCGATTTCACCATGTGTACCTTTAAATAAATCTTTTTAAAGAAAAAAAGAGATCCTTGTAAAGTTCAACAATAGTTGAACCAATTATAATGTGAGATCAATTCTTAAATAAGGCTGTTTTAAAGTAATAACAGATTTGTTAGATTTATATACCCCCTGTGACAAAGTTTGAAGGGGAAGGGATGTATGTAAGAATCTGTCTGTCTGTCTGCATGTACAAGTTGTCAGCAGCACAATGTCAGGCTCAGAATTTTTGAAAGTTTTGAAATTAATTATATCTGGTGTGATTGTAAATATTCTTTGTGAATATATGCAATGTGAATGATACCAGCTCATGTGAGCCTCTGGTAGCCTAAAAACATGAAAACATGAAATAACATTTTAAGATATTATTTAATATAGTTTTTGAGGTTTAATGTAATTATAAGTGGCCATAAAACTTTACAAATAATATGGCATTTTTATATCTTATAAAAGAAGATACAAAAAATTGTACCAGATAACTTCAATCTTATTGACAGTCAGACTTTTATAACTTCAATCTTATTCAGTCAGACTTTTATATCTTCTATCTATTTGATCAGATGATATTAATCAATTATAATACCTACATACCTTTCAACATTTTTCAAGTCTACCAGTACTTCACTATTTACAGACGGTACTTTTTAGTTCACCTGGACCAAAGGTCCATGTGAACTATTGCCATCACTTGGCGTCCGTCGTCTGTCGTCTGTAAACTTTTCACATTTCAAGCTTCTTCTCCGAAACCACTTGGCCGATTGGAACCGAACTTAGCAGGAATGTTCCTTGGATGGTCCTCTACAAAGTTACTGTTTTTCGTTCCAGTCGGATATTCAATATGGCTGCCAGGGCCAATAATATGCTCTGATTGGCTGAAATTTCAAAGATCTTCTTCTCTGAAACTAATGAACTGACTGAACCCAAACTGTAAAGGAATGATCATTGGAATGGCCTTTACCAAGTTACTGTTTTTTATGCCGATCGGAAATCCAAGATGGCCGCCATCGCAGGACATAGATTAACATTGGACCCTATTGGAAAATGTTCAAATGCCTTCTTCTCAGAAACTACAAATATGATTAAAGCCAAACTGTACATGAATGTTCATTGGATGGTCCTCTACAATCTTAAGGTTTTTTGTTCCGATATGAAATTGAAAATGGCGGCTACAGCAGGACTTAGTTTAACATTGGACCCTATGGGAAAAATGTTTCAAAATGCTTCTTCTCTGAAACCACTTGGACAGTTGAAACCAAACTTCCCAGGAATTATCATTGGAAGGTCCTCTACAAATTTTTTGTTTTTTATGCCGGTCGGAAATCCAAGATGGCCGCCACCGCAGGACATAGATTAACATTGGACCCTATGGGAAAATATTCAAATGCCTTCTTCTCAGAAACTACAAATATGATTAAAGCCAAACTGTACATGAATGTTCATTAGATGGTCCTCTACAAACTTTACGTTTTTTGTTCCGATATGAAATTCAAAATGGCGGCTACGGCAGGACTTAGTTTAACATTGGACCCTATGGGAAAAATGTTTCAAAACGCTTCTTCTCTGAAACCACTTGGATAATTGAAACCAAACTGCATAGGAATGATCATTGGAAGGTCCTCTACAAATTTTATGTTTTTTATGCCGATCGGAAATCCAAGATGGCCGCCACCGCAATACATAGATTAACATTGGACCCTATGGGAAAATGTTCAAATGCCTTCTTCTCAGAAACTACAAATATGATTAAAGCCAAACTGTACATGAATGTTCATTGGATGGTCCTCTACAATCTTAAGGTTTTTTTGTTCCGATATGAAATTGAAAATGGCGGCTACGGCAGGACTTAGTTTAACATTGGACCCTATGGGAAAAATGTTTCAAAATGCTTCTTCTCTGAAACCACTTGGACAGTTGAAACCAAACTGCCCAGGAATGATCATTGGAAGGTCCTCTACAAGGTGTGTGTTTTTTATGCCGATCGGAAATCCAAGATGGCCGCCACCGCAGGACATAGATTAACATTGGACCCTATGGGAAAATATTCAAATGCCTTCTACTCAGAAACTACAAATATGATTAAAGCCAAACTGTACATGAATGTTCATTAGATGGTCCTCTACAAACTTTACGTTTTTTATTCCGATATGAAATTCAAAATGGCGGCTACGGCAGGACTTAGTTTAACATTGGACCCTATGGGAAAAATGTTTCAAAACGCTTCTTCTCTGAAACCACTTGGATAATTGAAACCAAACTGCCTAGGAATGATCATTGGAAGGTCCTCTACAAATTATGTTTTTTATGCCGATCGGAAATCCAAGATGGCCGCCACCACAATACATAGATTAACATTGGACCCTATGGGAAAATGTTCAAATGCCTTCTTCTCAGAAACTACAAATATGATTAAAGCCAAACTGTACATGAATGTTCATTGGATGGTCCTCTACAATCTTAAGGTTTTTTGTTCCGATATGAAATTGAAAATGGCGGCTACGGCAAGACTTAGTTTAACATTGGACCCTATGGGAAAAATGTTTCAAAATGCTTCTTCTCTGAAACCACTTGGACAGTTGAAACCAAACTGCCCAGGAATGATCATTGGAAGGTCCTCTACAAATTTTCTGTTTTTTATGCCGATCGGAAATCCAAGATGGCCGCCACCGCAGGACATAGATTAACATTGTACCCTATGGGAAAATATTCAAATGCCTTCTACTCAGAAACTACAAATATGATTAAAGCCAAACTGTACATGAATGTTCATTAGATGGTCCTCTACAAACTTTACGTTTTTTGTTCCGGTATGAAATTCAAAATGGCGGCTACAGCAGGACTTAGTTTAACATTGGACCCTATGGGAAAAATGTTTCAAAACGCTTCTTCTCTGAAACCACTTGGATAATTGAAACCAAACTGCCTAGGAATGATCATTGGAAGGTCCTCTACAAATTTTATGTTTTTTATGTCGATCGGAAATCCAAGATGGCCGCCACCGCAGGACATAGATTAACATTGGACCCTATGGGAAAATATTCAAATGCCTTCTACTCAGAAACTACAAATATGATTAAAGCCAAACTGTACATGAATGTTCATTAGATGGTCCTCTACACTTTACGTTTTTTGTTCCGGTATGAAATTCAAAATGGCGGCTACGGCAGGACTTAGTTTAACATTGGACCCTATGGGAAAAATGTTTCAAAACGCTTCTTCTCTGAAACCACTTGGATAATTGAAACCAAACTGCCTAGGAATGATCATTGGAAGGTCCTCTACAAATTTTATGTTTTTTATGCCGATCGGAAATCCAAGATGGCCGCCACCGCAATACATAGATTAACATTGGACCCTATGGGAAAATGTTCAAATGCCTTCTTCTCAGAAACTACAAATATGATTAAAGCCAAACTGTACATGAATGTTCATTGGATGGTCCTCTACAATCTTAAGGTTTTTTGTTCCGATATGAAATTGAAAATGGCGGCTACGGCAGGACTTAGTTTAACATTGGACCCTATGGGAAAAATGTTTCAAAACGCTTCTTCTCTGAAACCACTTGGATAATTGAAACCAAACTGCCCAGGAATGATCATTGGAAGGTCCTCTACAAGGTGTGTGTTTTTTATGCCGATCGGAAATCCAAGATGGCCACCACCGCAGGACATAGATTAACATTGGACCCTATGGGAAAATGTTCAAATGCCTTCTTCTCAGAAACTACAAATATGATTAAAGCCAAACTGTACATGAATGTTCATTGAATGGTCCTCTACAAAATTTACGTTTTTTATTCTGATATGAAATTGAAAATGGCGGCTACGGCAGGACTTAGTTTAACATTGGACTCTATGGGAAAAATGTTTCAAAATGCTTCTTCTCTGAAACTACTTGGACAGTTGAAACCAAACTGCCCAGGAATGATCATTGGAAGGTCCTCTACAAGGTGTGTGTTTTTTATGCCGATCGGAAATCCAAGATGGCTGCCACCACAGGTCATAGTATTAACACAGAACCATATGGGGAAAATACAGAAATATATTCTTCTCTGAAGTGATTGAACCTAAACTGTGCATCAATCATTGGAAGGTCCTTTACAAACTTTGTGTTTTTTATGTTGATCGTAATTCCAAGATGACTACCACTGCAGGACATAGTTTTTACATAGGACCAATTGGTTTTTTTTATTACCAGGTGAACGATACAGGCTCTTGAGAGCCTCTGGTTATTAAAATTTGAACATTTTGCATGAATATCTTGTGCAACAGTCTTTGAAATTAGGAGGTACAAATGACCATTTTAAGTGGGTGAATGTACCTGGTACAGCCTCTTATTGAAAGGGTGGGTGAATGTACCTGGTACAGCCTCTTATTGAAAGGGTGGGTGAATGTACCTGGTACAGCCTCTTATTGAAAGGGTGGGTGAATGTACCTGGTACAGCCTCTTATTGAAAGGGTGGGTGAATGTACCTGGTACAGCCTCTTATTGAAAGGGTGGGTGAATGTACCTGATACTGCCTCTTATTGAAAGGGTGGGTGAATGTACCTGGTACTGTCTCTTATTGAAAGGGTGGGTGAATGTACCTGGTACAGCCTCTTATTGAAAGGGTGGGTGAATGTACCTGGTACAGCCTCTTATTGAAAGGGTGGGTGAATGTACCTGGTACAGCTTCTTATTGAAAGGGTGGGTGAATGTACCTGGTACTGCCTCTTATTGAAAGGGTGGGTGAATGTACCTGGTACAGCCTCTTATTGAAAGGGTGGGTGAATGTACCTGGTACAGCCTCTTATTGAAAGGGTGGGTGAATGTACCTGGTACTGCCTCTTATTGAAAGGGTGGGTGAATGTACCTGGTACAGCCTCTTATTGAAAGGGTGGGTGAATGTACCTGGTACTGCCTCTTATTGAAAGGGTGGGTGAATGTACCTGGTACTGCCTCTTATTGAAAGGGTGGGTGAATGTACCTGGTACAGCCTCTTATTGAAAGGGTGGGTGAATGTACCTGGTACTGCCTCTTATTGAAAGGGTGGGTGAATGTACCTGGTACAGCCTCTTATTGAAAGGGTGGGTGAATGTACCTGGTACTGCCTCTTATTGAAAGGGTGGGTGAATGTACCTGGTACAGCCTCTTATTGAAAGGGTGGGTGAATGTACCTGGTACTGCCTCTTATTGAAAGGGTGGGTGAATGTACTTGGTACTGCCTCTTATTGAAAGGGTGGGTGAATGTACCTGGTACAGCCTCTTATTGAAAGGGTGGGTGAATGTACGTGGTACTGCCTCTTATTGAAAGGGTGGGTGAATGTACCTGGTACAGCCTCTTATTGAAAGGGTGGGTGAATGTACCTGGTACAGCCTCTTATTGAAAGGGTGGGTGAATGTACCTGGTACAGCCTCTTATTGAAAGGGTGGGTGAATGTACCTGGTACAGCCTCTTATTGAAAGGGTGGGTGAATGTACCTGGTACAGCCTCTTATTGAAAGGGTGGGTGAATGTACCTGGTACAGCCTCTTATTGAAAGGGTGGGTGAATGTACCTGGTACAGCCTCTTATTGAAAGGGTGGGTGAATGTACCTGGTACAGCCTCTTATTGAAAGGGTGGGTGAATGTACCTGGTACAGCCTCTTATTGAAAGGGTGGGTGAATGTACCTGGTACAGCCTCTTATTGAAAGGGTGGGTGAATGTACCTGGTACAGCCTCTTATTGAAAGGGTGGGTGAATGTACCTGGTACTGCCTCTTATTGAAAGGGTGGGTGAATGTACCTGGTACTGCCTCTTATTGAAAGGGTGGGTGAATGTACCTGGTACAGCCTCTTATTGAAAGGGTGGGTGAATGTACCTGGTACTGCCTCTTATTGAAAGGGTGGGTGAATGTACCTGGTACTGCCTCTTATTGAAAGGGTGGGTGAATGTACCTGGTACAGCCTCTTATTGAAAGGGTGGGTGAATTTACCTGGTACAGCCTCTTATTGAAAGGGTGGGTGAATTTACCTGGTACAGCCTCTTATTGAAAGGGTGGGTGAATGTACCTGGTACTGCCTCTTATTGAAAGGGTGGGTGAATGTGCCTGGTACAGCCTCTTATTGAAAGGGTGGGTGAATGTACCTGGTACAGCCTCTTATTGAAAGGGTGGGTGAATGTACCTGGTACAGCCTCTTATTGAAAGGGTGGGTGAATGTACCTGGTACTGCCTCTTATTGAAAGGGTGGGTGAATGTACCTGGTACAGCCTCTTATTGAAAGGGTGGGTGAATGTACCTGGTACAGCCTCTTATTGAAAGGGTGGGTGAATGTACCTGGTGCAGCCTCTTATTGAAAGGGTGGGTGAATGTACCTGGTGCAGCCTCTTATTGAAAGGGTGGGTGAATGTACCTGGTACAGCCTCTTATTGAAAGGGTGGGTGAATGTACCTGGTACAGCCTCTTATTGAAAGGGTGGGTGAATGTACCTGGTACAGCCTCTTATTGAAAGGGTGGGTGAATGTACCTGGTACAGCCTCTTATTGAAAGGGTGGGTGAATGTACCTGGTACAGCCTCTTATTGAAAGGGTGGGTGAATGTACCTGGTACAGCCTCATATTGAAAGGGTGGGTGAATGTACCTGGTACTGCCTCTTATTGAAAGGGTGGGTGAATGTACCTGGTACTGCCTCTTATTGAAAGGGTGGGTGAATGTACCTGTTACTGCCTCTTATTGAAAGGGTGGGTGAATGTACCTGGTACAGCCTCTTATTGAAAGGGTGGGTGAATGTACCTGGTACAGCCTCTTATTGAAAGGGTGGGTGAATGTACCTGGTACTGCCTCTTATTGAAAGGGTGGGTGAATGTACCTGGTACAGCCTCTTATTGAAAGGGTGGGTGAATGTACCTGGTACAGCTTCTTATTGAAAGGGTGGGTGAACGTACCTGGTACTGCCTCTTATTGAAAGGGTGGGTGAATGTACCTGGTACAGCCTCTTATTGAAAGGGTGGGTGAATGTACCTGGTACAGCCTCTTATTGAAAAGCCTGTGCCTATCAAACTTGCCTTAAACAATTGACAATTTTGACAGATTTTAGAAGAATTTAAGAAAAGTTGAAATTTTATCCTGATGATTTTCCAGCTGGGTAAGAGATTTTCTTTCTATTCTTGGACAGAACGCATTATTCCATTGAGTGAACTTTTCAGAAATATCCTAAGAATGGTTTCTGTAGTTATATGACATCCAGTATGACTTTTATAGGGCATTATAGCATCTAATAGGTAATTACAATATTTTCATCTGAGAAACCCAATGGGTTTGTTGAAGCAAACAGTAGCAGAAATGATAGATGGATGGTCATCAATAAAATTCTGTCTCTTCTATCCCATTCCAAGTTCCAAATGGCAGCCATGCGATACAATAGCATTTCCATAAACTATTATCCTGCTGTATAATATTATTATATATTTGATGTCTATTTAAGTTTACATCTGTTTGTACAGTATTGCATAAGATGCGAATACATCGAAATTTAATAGAAAGTAAAAGTAATATTTGTATAATCTATTGTTTTCTATCAACATCCTTCATAGTATTGTATCAGACTAGACAATAAAATATGAAATAATAACTTCTCAACAGAAACATCATGGCTGATTGATCCCAACTGTTGTAGAAATGATAAATGAGTGGTCATTAATAAGATTTGTTGTCATTTCTTGCCAGACTAAGTTTCAAAATGGCAGCCATGCTGAATAATAGTTACTTAACATTGTCCAGAATTTGAACAGAATTATCGATATTGGGGAAAATAATTTTAAATTTGATGCATGGATCATGGGGGAATAGTCTCCTATGAAAGTAATGATCAGTTCGGAAGCAGTTACATCATAATCAGACCAGGGATACATGGTCAGTTACACAGGCCTTTGGTTATAATAAATTTACGTAGACAAGGTTTCAGTGTACTAGTATCAGAAGTTGGCTTTTGTTCCATATGTATTTATGTTCAGAAAATTTGAAAGAAACAGACTTTTGATTTTGATATAATTCAGAGGTCCACATAAGCTGTGTACCTGCGAAAATATGCATCGGATTATTCAGTTTTCAGTTGAAAATAATGTAGACAATGTAATAGTTAGAAAAGTTGAGTTGAACCAGATGAGGAGACACGATGGACACTGTCAACAAGTTCATATCTTGTTTATTAATAAGATAGTCAATAGTGGTCTCATACTAAATGTATTTGCAATGCCTATAAACCATAGATGTGTGTAGTAAAAAAGAATTATAACAATTAAATGAACTCCTGATAAAAGTTCAAAAATAACATGTCTGCAAACACATCTAAAGACAGGAGTTCAAAAATGTAACAGAAAACAATCTGTACTCTTCAAAATAGGAGGGGTAAATATCCCTTGCTCTTGAAAATTATCTGAAGCTTTGTATATATGAGACAATTTTTTCACTTCATCCACTATCCACTATCCAATAGCCATTAACCATTACGTTACGTCTTTTTGTACAATAAAACATATCCAGTGCATTTTCCTGAAATTCTTCAGAAAATATATACATAATCTATCTTTTTGTTTGATGATTTCATGATGTAAATACATTAAATAAATGGATTTATGCAAATGAAAATTAATAGACAAAAAATAACATTTTCTATTCAAATTCTCTTTTTATTGGTTTGTACCAAAAATGTACCAACGAGAACAAGACATTTGAACAAAATTATTTGATCTGATAAAATAATTGTAAACGATCATTTGCTGTTAATAATATTACTGAATCTATGATGAGGCTTTAGTGTGGGTTAAATAATATTACTGAATCTATGATGAGGCTTAGTGTGGGTTTTAGATTAAAAAAAGTATTGAATTGATCAACATAATGTTATTTACTCACAGTCTGTACAAAGTTTTGTCAGTGACTTGCAACAGGTCGGTGGTTTACTCCGGGTACTCTGGTTTCCTCCACAAATAAAACTGAAATATTGTTGAAAGTGCCATTAAACACCATAACCCTAACCCGAAAAGTATTTGAAGACTTGTTTTTTTAGAAATAATACAGAACAAAGCACAAATTTATGTTGCATTCAATATTTTACATTACTACTACTAGTTTATTGGTATGACAGTTTCAGTTGCCATGCTCAAACTGTATTTCCTCTTCACAAATTTTCATATTTTTGCACAATGACATTTGTACAGTTTGTAGAGTTTTTGACTCCAGCAGTTTAAAATGAAGGGATTCATCATATAGGATGAGATTTGTTTGAATCTAACTCTAATTAAGCCTACACAAGAGGGAAACTCTAGAGGAGTATAGAAATTAGACCTATAGTATAGAGAGGGAACTCTGGAGGAGTATAGAAATTAGACCAGGTCTCCTAGCCTACCCAAGAGGGAACTCTGGAGGAGTATAGAAATTAGACCTATAGTATAGTTTCTCCACTGGGATACAACCCCTCCAAAATAGATATCCATTTATTGTGGTAATGAATCAAATACATAGCCCTTAGAACAGGACATTAACGAGTGCCTTGTTAAATACAATACAATACAATACAATACAATAAGCTTTATGTAGAGTCAGAAAGAAGCAACGAATTATAACACAAGCTCTAGTGAGCTTTTAAATCCGACAGAAATATACATGTACAAACAATAAACAAAGCATACATGCAATAAATTTGACAGTAATCCATCCTTGAAATTTAAAATCAAGTTAAACAAATATGAAAGCAATAAACAACTAGCAACATCTCTTGTATGTTTGTTTTTTGAATGCCCCACTCCATTCATGTAAAGGAGAACTAGCAGCATCTCTTGTGTGTTTGTTTTTTGAATGTCCCACTCCATTCACTTAAAGGAGAACTAGCAGCATCTCTTGTGTGTTTGTTTTTTGAATGTCCCACTCCATTCACTTAAAGGAGAACTAGCAGCATCTCTTGTGTGTTTGTATTTTGAATGCCCCACTCCATTCACTTAAAGGAGAACTAGCAGCATCTCTTGTGTGTTTGTTTTTTGAATGCCCCACTCCATTCACTTAAAGGAGAACAAGCAGCATCTCTTGTGTGTTTGTTTTTTGAATGCCCCACTCCATTCACGTAAAGGAGAACTAGCAGCATCTCTTGTATGTTTGTTTTTCGAATGCCCCACTCCATTCACTTAAAGGAGAACTAGCAGCATCTCTTGTATGTTTGTTTTTTGAATGCCCCACTCCATTCACTTAAAGGAGAACTAGCAGCATCTCTTGTGTGTTTGTTTTTTGAATGCCCCACTCCATTCACTTAAAGGAGAACTAGCAGCATCTCTTGTGTGTTTGTTTTTTGAATGCCCCACTCCATTCACTTAAAGGAGAACTGGCAGCATCTCTTGTGTGTTTGTTTTTTGAATGCCCCACTCCATTCACTTAAAGGAGAACTAGCAGCATCTCTTGTGTGTTTGTATTTTGAATGCCCCACTCCATTCACTTAAAGGAGAACTAGCAGCATCTCTTGTGTGTTTGTTTTTTGAATGCCCCACTCCATTCACTTAAAGGAGAACTAGCAGCATCTCTTGTGTGTTTGTTTTTTGAATGCCCCACTCGTGATTCACTTAAAGGAGAACTAGCAGCATCTCTTGTGTGTTTGTATTTTGAATGCCTCACTCCATTCACTTAAAGGAGAACTAGCAGCATCTCTTGTGTGTTTGTTTTTTGAATGCCCCACTCCATTCACTTAAAGGAGAACTTGCAGCATCTCTTGTGTGTTTGTTTTTTGAATGCCCCACTCATGATTCACGTAAAGGAGAACTAGCAGCATCTCTTGTGTGTTTGTTTTTTGAATGCCCCACTCCATTCACTTAAAGGAGAACTGGCAGCATCTCTTGTGTGTTTGTTTTTTGAATGCCCCACTCCATTCACTTAAAGGAGAACTAGCAGCATCTCTTGTGTGTTTGTTTTTTGAATGCCCCACTCCATTCACTTAAAGGAGAACTAGCAGCATCTCTTGTGTGTTTGTTTTTTGAATGCCCCACTCCATTCACTTAAAGGAGAACTTGCAGCATCTCTTGTGTGTTTGTATTTTGAATGCCCCACTCCATTCACTTAAAGGAGAACTAGCAGCATATCTTGTGTGTTTGTATTTTGAATTCCCCACTCCATTCACTTAAAGGAGAACTTGCAGCATCTCTTGTGTGTTTGTTTTTTGAATGCCCCACTCCATTCACTTAAAGGAGAACTAGCAGCATCTCTTGTGTGTTTGTTTTTTGAATGCCCCACTCCATTCACTTAAAGGAGAACTAGCAGCATATCTTGTGTGTTTGTATTTTGAATTCCCCACTCCATTCACTTAAAGGAGAACTAGCAGCATCTCTTGTGTGTTTGTTTTTTGAATGCCCCACTCCATTCACGTAAAGGAGAACTAGCAGCATCTCTTGTGTGTTTGTTTTTTGAATGCCCCACTCCATTCACTTAAAGGAGAACTAGCAGCATCTCTTGTGTGTTTGTTTTTTGAATGCCCCACTCCATTCACTTAAAGGAGAACTAGCAGCATCTCTTGTGTGTTTGTTTTTTGAATGCCCCACTCCATTCACTTAAAGGAGAACTAGCAGCATCTCTTGTGTGTTTGTTTTTTGAATGCCCCACTCCATTCACGTAAAGGAGAACTAGCAGCATCTCTTGTGTGTTTGTTTTTTGAATGCCCCACTCCATTCACTTAAAGGAGAACTAGCAGCATCTCTTGTGTGTTTGTTTTTTGAATGCCCCACTCCATTCACTTAAAGGAGAACTGGCAGCATCTCTTGTGTGTTTGTTTTTTGAATGCCCCACTCCATTCACTTAAAGGAGAACTAGCAGCATCTCTTGTGTGTTTGTTTTTTGAATGCCCCACTCCATTCACTTAAAGGAGAACTAGCAGCATCTCTTGTGTGTTTGTTTTTTGAATGCCCCACTCCATTCACTTAAAGGAGAACTTGCAGCATCTCTTGTGTGTTTGTATTTTGAATGCCCCACTCCATTCACTTAAAGGAGAACTAGCAGCATATCTTGTGTGTTTGTATTTTGAATTCCCCACTCCATTCACTTAAAGGAGAACTTGCAGCATCTCTTGTGTGTTTGTTTTTTGAATGCCCCACTCCATTCACTTAAAGGAGAACTAGCAGCATCTCTTGTGTGTTTGTTTTTTGAATGCCCCACTCCATTCACTTAAAGGAGAACTAGCAGCATATCTTGTGTGTTTGTATTTTGAATTCCCCACTCCATTCACTTAAAGGAGAACTAGCAGCATCTCTTGTGTGTTTGTTTTTTGAATGCCCCACTCCATTCACGTAAAGGAGAACTAGCAGCATCTCTTGTGTGTTTGTTTTTTGAATGCCCCACTCCATTCACTTAAAGGAGAACTAGCAGCATCTCTTGTGTGTTTGTTTTTTGAATGCCCCACTCCATTCACTTAAAGGAGAACTAGCAGCATCTCTTGTGTGTTTGTTTTTTGAATGCCCCACTCCATTCACTTAAAGGAGAACTAGCAGCATCTCTTGTGTGTTTGTTTTTTGAATGCCCCACTCCATTCACGTAAAGGAGAACTAGCAGCATCTCTTGTGTGTTTGTTTTTTGAATGCCCCACTCCATTCACTTAAAGGAGAACTAGCAGCATCTCTTGTGTGTTTGTTTTTTGAATGCCCCACTCCATTCACTTAAAGGAGAACTAGCAGCATCTCTTGTGTGTTTGTTTTTTGAATGCCCCACTCCATTCACTTAAAGGAGAACTAGCAGCATCTCTTGTGTGTTTGTTTTTTGAATGCCCCACTCCATTCACGTAAAGGAGAACTAGCAGCATCTCTTGTATGTTTGTTTTTTGAATGCCCCACTCCATTCACTTAAAGGAGAACTAGCAGCATCTCTTGTGTGTTTGTTTTTTGAATGCCCCACTCCATTCACGTAAAGGAGAACTAGCAGCATCTCTTGTGTGTTTGTTTTTTGAATGCCCCACTCCATTCACGTAAAGGAGAACTAGCAGCATCTCTTGTATGTTTGTTTTTTGAATGCCCCACTCCATTCACTTAAAGGAGAACTAGCAGCATATCTTGTATGTTTGTTTTTTGAATGCCCCACTCCATTCACTTAAAGGAGAACTAGCAGCATCTCTTGTGTGTTTGTTTTTTGAATGCCCCACTCCATTCACTTAAAGGAGAACTAGCAGCATCTCTTGTGTGTTTGTTTTTTGAATGCCCCACTCCATTCATGTAAAGGAGAACTAGCAGCATCTCTTGTGTGTTTGTATTTTGAATGCCCCACTCCATTCACTTAAAGGAGAACTAGCAGTAGTATATAAGCACAGCTCAAACCGTATTTGAGGTGGTGCCGGAAGTGATCGCGTGCGCATGCGCGACCGGAAGTTGCATCACCGGAAATGACGTCACCGGAAGTCGTGAACCGGAAATGAAAGGGAGATAATTTCCCGCGTTTTTCCCCCTGCGTTTTTCCCCGGAACTCCTCTAGAGTCTAGGTACGAACAATGGAATTGTGAATCCAACCAATCGTAGCCCTACTGATATTTGAATCCCACCAATCGTGCCCCTTCTTGCTTCGAATTCAAATCCAACCAATCGTAGCCCCTCTGATATTTGAATCCCACCAATCGTACTCCTTCTTGCTTCGAATTCAAATCCAACCAATCGTCGGCCTTCCATTGTACGCTCGTCTTTTTGAAAAAATCATTTCTACTCCAGCTTTGCTATTGACAGGACGTATTTATCTTGTGGAGAATTTATATTCGAACAAAGGTAAGCATCTCAATCCTACTATACTATTTTAATCAAATTAATTCATGTAGTTGATTTTTAATTCAGAAAACATGTTATGAAAAAATCAATAGTATGATGATCGTGTTGTGACATGTTTCCCGTTTACACGTTTTAATCAATTTACTTTAAAGTATCTTAACCCGTTCCTTTTCAGAATACAAAGAATAGATTGAAGAAAACGAGGAAAATTTACATATTGCTAAGAGGTAAACTTATTTCATGTAAGATTGTAACGTGTTTTTTTTTTTTTTTTTTTTTTTTACTTTTAGTATGAATTTTTCAGAATTTAAAAGAATTCAAGTCCGATTTATTATTAATGTCAGTTCTTATTCGATTTTGTTTGATAGAAAGTTTTAATATTAAGGTTGAAAAAGGATATGTTTTAATGCGTAACTTAAAGGATCTGGTCGGAACTGAGGATTTTCTTCACAGATTAGAATTAACGTTTCACCAGTTTTTACATTTAATAAACTTTGCGTCATTTTTTGTCAACATGTTGTTGACTATTCCTTGTCTACGTTATACATATTTGTCATCCAATTTTTAAACTTGGATATTTATCATCCACTATTTTCTTTCTATTTCAGAAATACAGTTTTTTTATACAACGCAGTGTGTGTGTGTGTGTGTGATCACGGAACATTTATTTCAAGGTACAGGTAAGCCGATTTATTTTCTTTTTGAATAATTCTCATGAAATATTCATTATCAAAATGGTTATAGTTTGTCGTTTTAACAAATAGTTATCAGCACAAAGGATTTTCAAATTTTAATGGCATCAATCGATTTTCGAAGACAGGTGCTGTTCATTGTTGACCGCCTCTAAACCCAAACAAATGATGTATTCATGTATTTTCTTCACACTATGCAAAAAAGTCATTAGTCGATGGGGGTAGTCGCGTGCTACAACGCTTCATCGATTTCAAAACCAAACAAAACTTTTTTTTAATATTTTCTTTTATCTTTGCTACAGTTTTTTACTTTTAGTATGAATTTATTTTTTACTACATATTGTTATAATTTTAAAAGAATTCAGTGATTTAATGTAAAGCATTTGTATCAATTTTATAATATAGGCAGGTGGTATATAGTCTTATTAATTTCATTCAGTTCTTTTTCGCGTAAAGTAGAGCAGGTGGTCTTATTAAATATCCATTGTGTTTCAGATTCAACGAAGATGGATAAAAGCAACGTAAGTGTTTTTTAATTATGTGTTTACATTTGAATCATTGGGTTTGATAAATGAAACATAACTATTAAATATAGTATGAAAAAATAACGAGGCTCTAGAGGGGGATCGATACCTACAAATTTAGCATTACTATTATGATTAATGAAATAAAGAGGCCCCGGAGGGGGGGGAATCGATACTACGTATTTAGATACACGAGACAAGAAACACACAAACTAAAGAAGGAGCCATTCCACTAAATATATATGCATCACACAAACAAAAGAGACGATCAAATCTCAAAACAGGAATAAAAAAATATTGAACTTTTTACCCAAACATAGCGTATGTTTCTATTGTATCGTTTCAGAAGTACGTGTGTGACAAATGTGAGAAACAGTTTACGGAGAAGCGCAGTCTCACCCGCCACATGAAAACCCATGTAGATTCTTCGCAAACCTATCCCTGTAACATCTGCGGAAAAGAATTCAGCCGTCCCGATGCTAAGAAACGCCACGAGGAATCCCACGACTACACGATCACCTGTCCCGTTTGTGGTCAATATTTTAATAGAAGGGAAAACATGCTCCGTCACCGGGCTCTGCACCAAAGACCAGAAGTGATGAAGAGACCTCCATCCCCTGGACCATCCAATAGTCCTCCAAAGCAACCACGAAGTCACAGTCCCCAGTCTTCCAACAGTCCGTCCGTTGAACCTGATATATTACCAGAAGACCCGGAGACCCGTGTCCTATATCTAAGACACTGGAATACCATCCGCACAGAGGAGGTGACCGGCAATCGTGTCCAAGACAGGTATAATTTTACCTTGCATGATATGACAGCGTCCACTTTTCCAGAGATGGTGCGCCGGATCTTTCGACAGCAGACCACAGCCTTTAAAATCAACCTGTCGTTTGGTTTTATTTTGAGAAACGTGGAAACTGGAGAATTACGGTACTACCACTCCAGCCAGAATAACTCCAGATTTTTTGATGTTCCACACCTCATTAGAACAGAAGAAGACTTGGAGAGGTTTCTAGAGGAGTTGAGCCGACATGACATGTTAGAGTATATTCGCCAACAACGTCCTGACACCAAATGGGTGATGCACCTCCTGACCAATGTGACGTTTTATGTCAACAAGCTGTTTGACCACCCGATTGGTGCCAGAGTCGTTCTTCCAGACCATATTTTGAAAAACAAAGCTGTCGTTGCTTTAGTTGGTGGATCGAATGGTGCCTACACAGACAACCTATGCTTTTTCCGTTGTTTAGCAGTACATCGTGGGGTTGTAGATGTCCAAGATTTAGAAACTCCAGCCAAGACCTATTACAGACAGTGTCTACAACAACAAGACATGACCCCTGCACACTTCAAGGGTGTGACATTGGATGATTTGGTGGTATTGGAGCAGGTATTTAGCTTGAACGTGTATGTGTATGACTTACAAGAAACAGAAGCTGGTGACATCGCAGCTCGGTTGGTACGACGTTCTCCCTACAAGTACGACGACACCATGAATTTGAACCTGTACGAACAGCACTTCAGCTACATTAAAGACCTGAGGTCATACAGTCACAGCTACCTGTGTTCGAAATGTGACCGGTTGTGGAAACATGTTGGGATGCTGCACAGACATGAACGGACCTGTACCGGAGATGTTATCTACAAGTATCCTGGTGGCGTGTACCATACAACACAGACCGTATTCGACCGGTTAGAAGACGAAGGCATCGACGTCCCAGAAGAAGACCGGTATTACCCGTATAGAGCTACCTATGACATTGAGGTGATGTTACAGCCCACAGAAAAGAGACGATCCGAGAAGTTGGAGTGGACCAGTCATCATGTACTACTCAGCGTGTCTGTATGTTCCAACGTTCCTACCTATACCGAGCCCATCTGCTTTGTTACGGACGGTGATACCAGTGAGACGGTAGAGTCCTGTTTGCAGCATTTAACAGATATCAGCGAAAAAGCTTTTCGCTTACTGGTGCCAAGGTATGGAATGATATTTGAAGAAATTCAACAGAGATTAGACCAAGACTTGGAAGAGTACAAAGACGACGAAGAAAGAGAACGCGAAGAAAAGAAACATCACCTGTACCAGTTGAAACAGCAGTTGGAACAATACCTACAAGAACTCCCCGTGGTCGGTTTCAATACGGGGAAATATGACGTCAACGCCATGAAGGTAGATTTTTTTACTCGATTGGTGGACAGTCACAAGATCAAGTATACCGTGAAACGGAACAACAATTTCATGTGTATCAAGACAGAGAAGCTGAAGTTTGTCGACATCAGCAATTATCTTGCGCCCGGCTTTAGTTATAGTCAGTACCTGAAAGCCTACAAGTGTACAGAACAGAAAGGGTTCTTCCCATACGAGTGGATGACCTCGTTGGATAAACTCAATGTCAGCCAGCTGCCACCTCACGAAGCCTTCTACAGTACTTTGAAAAACGAAAATATCTCTGCCGAAGACTACCAGCTGTGCCAGACAGTATGGGAAGACAACGACATGAAGACCATGAAAGAGTTCCTGACATGGTACAACAACAAAGACGTCGAACCCATGTTGGAAGCCATCGACAAGATGTTTCAGTTTAACCAGAATCGCCACATCGATATGTTTAAAGACGGCATCAGCGTTCCCGGACTCACACTGAAGTACATGTTCCAAGACCTACCAGACTACTTCACCTTACCGGATGAGAAGAATAAAGATCTGTACGACCTATACAAGAACAACATCGTTGGGGGCCCGAGCATCGTGTTTCATCGTTACCACGAGAAAGATAAGACCTTCATACGACCTACCGAGTACACAGATCCAAAGCCCTGTCAGTTGATTTATGGTGTAGACGCCAATGCTCTGTATCTTTGGAGTATTATGCAGAAGATGCCTACCGGCCATTTCGTCCGACGGAAGAAAGAAGATGGGTTCAAGAGACAAGCGCCAAGACGCTACGAGTGTATGGCCATCAATTGGTTGGAGTGGGAAGCCAAGAACACCGGACAGCATATTTGTCACCAAGGCAACGACTCCGAAAAATTGATCGGGATGAAGCGTTTACCCGTGGACGGATTTTGCAGACACCATTACCGTCTACAAATTCCAGGGATGTATCTGGCACGGACATCGATGCTGGATGACCAAAAAACATAACGGCGTCAACCCCGTCAACGGAAAGAACTTAGACGACTTGTACCACCATACGCAGGACAAGATACAATACATCAAAGAACAAGGCTACAACGTCGTGGAGATGTGGGAATGTCAATGGCTAGCCAGTATCAAAAGAGACCCGGAATTGAGTCGTTTTATCGAACATCGAAAACGACCATGTGATGGTTTGGTCACCATGACAGAGGACCAGATACTGACCGCCGTCATGGACGAGAAGCTGTTTGGTGCTTTGGAAGTCGATCTTCACGTCCCGGATACTATGAAGTCCAAGTTTGCCGAGATGCCCCCGATTTTTAAAAACGTCGAAGTATCCAGAGACGATATTGGTGACCACATGCGGCAGTATGCCGTGGACCACGACATCATGTCTCAACCCCGTAAAAGTCTGGTCGGAAGTATGTTTGGAGAAAAGATCATGGTTATTTCACCTTTGCTGAAGTGGTATGTGGAACACGGCTTGAAAGTGACCCAGATCCATCAAGTGGTAGAGTACACGCCTGCAACCTGTTTCCAGAAATTCGGCGAACAAGTCAGTGAAGCCCGCCGAGCCGGAGATGCGGATCCAAATAAAAAAATTATAGCCGAAACCAATAAGCTAGATGGAAATTCCAGCTACGGGAAAACAGTCACCAACAAAGAGAGACATACAGATGTCATTTACTGTCAAGAGCATCACGTCAGCCGCTATCTCGTCGACCCTTCCTTCCGTAAATGTAACCAGCTGAGTGCCAAGACCTTCGAAGTGGAGATGAGCAAGAAGACCATTCGACTGGATCTACCCATGCAGATTGGCTGTTTTGTCTACCAGTACGCCAAGCTCCGGATGTTGGAGTTTTACTATGACTTCATGGACGTGTTTGTGGATCGCTCGGACTTCCAGTATTGCAGCATGGACACGGATAGTGCATATATGGCTTTGTCCGCTACCAGTTTGGAAGAAGTGGTCAAACCCGAGATGCAACAGCGTTTCCGGATGGAAAAGAAGAATTGGTTTCCCCGTGATGACACCCCCGAACATGCTGCCTACGACAAGAGGACGCCTGGTTTGTTTAAGACCGAATTTACCGGGGATGGAATGATTGCCTTGTGTAGCAAGACCTACTACTGTTTCGGGAAGGAAGACAAGTTCAGTTGCAAGGGGATCAACAAGAGAACCAACCAGATCACCAAAGAAAAGTACATGGATGTTCTGTTGTCGAAGAAGTCTGGATCCGGTACCAACAGAGGTTTCCGTTCCATTGATAACCAAGTCTACACATACCTACAGGAAAGAGCTGGATTTTCTTACTTTTACCCTAAAAGAAAAGTGCTGGCAGATGGAGTGTCTACCATCCCGTTAGATATTTAAATCCGTGATATATAAACTGTAAATAATAGACTGTTTAAGATTTTAAATTGTGTAAATAGTTTTAAAAAATGTTTACCTGTAAAGTTCTAGTTGAATATAAAGGAAACAATAGTTAAATTGAGGTCAATATACCTCGTTGATTTTCTTTTACATTGATTGTACATTGTTGTATATATTTGTATTTATTAAATAATTGAAATTGTATAACGGTGTTGGGTCTTTCATATAGATGATCAAAGATTGTATTTGGTGTTGAACGCTACTTTCAGTTATATCGTGATCAAACATTTCATTTGGTGTTGAACGCCACTTTCAATAATATCGTGGTGGAGGAAACTACCGACCTAACGCAAAGTCACTGACAAACGTATTTCAAAGATGAGGTGTCTAGACGGACATTATTTGATCTTATCTTGAAAACCGATCACACAGAAGAAGAGTTTGAAAATACCAAAGGGGTAATCAAAATCAAAGGACAACAACATACACATACAACAAAGGACTTCACATTAAAGTACAGAATATGAGCCCCACAGGGACAGCACATTAAAGTACAGAGTATGAGCCCCACAGGGACAGCAAATTAAAGTACAGAGTATGAGCCCCACAGGGACAACACAACGGTCACGTCAAGTTTAAAACAATGGCGTGGTCAAAAGCCTATGAAAACGAAAAAAAAAAAAAAAAAGGGCAAATAGATATCATTCTGACATGGACAACGATAGAGTACAGACATATAGAAGGATTGTGTCTACCATGTTCAATGACGGTGTTATCAACATGGGTCGAGTGCTAGTGTTATTTGCCTTCACGAGTCAAATGGGGCAACAGTACCCCACCGATGCATGGAAGTTTTGGGACATTTACCATGCCGTTCTTAAAGGGACAGAATACGAATACTTCAATCGATCGCTCATCCACCAATCAGAATAGAGGAAAAGGAACCAATCAGAAATCTCCATTTCATAAACAACTGACCAATCGAAACACAGAATGACTGTCCAATCAGATACGACGTTACGAAAGAAATCGACCAATCAGATACGTCGTTACTATTATTCACCTTGGATATAAGATGATGTAACTAAACCTCTGCGTCATTTACTGGCTGGAACCCGCAACATGCCAAGTCAAAAAGGTAAAAGAGCCAAGGTCGTTCAGATGACAGAACAGCAGCCTAAAACCCCGCAGATAATTGATATCGTAGAGATGCAACCAACTGCAGATATCGTACAGAGTCCACCGACACAAAACGGCTCACAGACGCCCGATACCGAACAAATAGAAGACATCTTGCAGATGGCAGCCCAGATGGTCCACATTCAGCCTCTCAAACGAGCCCTGGGAGGAAACATATACTTGGAGTTAACAGAATGGAACGGATCCAAGAGAGTAGACTTACGATTCTGGAAAGATGCCACAGTCCCTACGAAAGAAGGAGTGAGCTTACATTTGGATCAATGGAAAGCCCTGTGCAACATGTCGGACGTCATAGACGATTTGCTTACCAGAGTCATAGAAAAAGAACCAGTAGAGTGGCGATACCATATCGGAAACGACGTTTTCGTGACGATCAAGGCACCGTTTCCCTTCGTTCACATCAGAAAGCACTTTATCCCCGCCGATGAATGGACCTACCGTCCTACCAAGAGAGGTGTGGCTTTACACTTTGGAGAATGGAAAGAACTGAAACAGATCATCCCATTGTTGGAAGAAAGAGAGCCAGAACTGAGACAGTTAGTTCCCTTGTATAGAACAGACTTGTAAAATAAAAGTTAGAAATGTATTATTTGTTTGTTATAAATATGCCCCCCATCTACCCTAATTCAGTCAGTCGTATACAAACCGTCAAAGAGGAAAGACGTGTTTTACGAGATGTCTTCAACATGCCCCGTATGTAAACTGAAATGTTCGAGAAAAGATGTCATGTTGAGACATAAAAGAAATAAGCATGGAACAACTCATCCGTATCCACAGAGCAGTGATGCGTATCCGCCGCTGAGAGAGGGATATACGCCGCCGCTGAGAGAGGGATATACGCCGCAACCGCCGTCGTCTCGGCCGCCGCTGAGAGAGGGATATACGCCACAACCGTCGCCGCCGCAGCAGCCATACTCACAGAGTAATGAAGAAGAACCCTATTATATTTTGAAAACCAACAATCCTTACACATTTTACATTCCAGACGGATACGATCCCGATCATTTCATGGCGTGGGTCCATCCATTTACCAGTGTAATCTCGGGACCAACCGGAAGTGGAAAATCCGTCTTTGTCAGGAGATTCGTACACAATATCAAACACATGATGACCCCAATATCAGATCGCATCTTGTGGTGTTATGGAGAATACCAGACTTTATACGGAACCGTAGATGGGGTGGACTTTCACCAAGGATTGCCGGACTTGGACACCCTCGACCCCAGAGAAAGACATTTAATCATCCTAGACGATCTCATGGACGAAACGGATCAAAGAGTAGCTTCTCTGTTTACGAAGAAGAGTCACCACAGAAACATCAGTGTCATGTACATCGTTCAGAATCTGTTTCATCGAGGAAAACACCATAGAACCATAAGTCTCAATGCCCATTACATGGTCGTCTTCAAAAACCCGAGAGACGTATCGCAGATCATGGCCTTGGCGCATCAAATGTATCCCCAAAGGACGAAATACTTTTTGGAAGCCTACACAGCAGCCACTGCTCGACCCCACGGCTATTTAGTCGTCGATATGAAACAAGAGACACCGGACATCTTGAGACTAAGAAGTCATATCTTTCCCGGTGAGGAACAGAAAGCGTACGCCGATATTTAGTTATATATCCCAGTCTATCCAAGATTAATTCAGTTTTACGAGAGATGTGGAAGCAGTAACATGGTCTCTCGGCGCTTAAAGAAACACGCCAACGAGTTAGTGTATTTACAAAAAGCAAGACCGTGTATTCGTAAACACCTCATCACCAAAGCCGATCGCAGTCTCGTCGACTGTCTGTGTGAGTGCGCCGATAACATTTTAAGAGGAAACGTCCCGTTAACTAAACCGCAGAAGGAAAAACTCGCGAGAAATAAGGCCGGATTGAGAGCACTGACGAAAAAGTCGGTCTCTCTCAAAAAGAAGAAAGCGATCTTACAGAAAGGTGGATTTTTGGGATCCCTACTAGCACCGATTGCCTCTGTAGTAGCACCGTTGCTCTCTACTTTGTTTCAATGAAGGAACTAACCTTAATGAATAGATACCACCAGATTCAAGGGCGCCCAAAACCTCCAGTGGAACAACGTGTGAAAGTCATGGACACCTTGGATAAAAAGATGGAATCCATACTAGAAAGAGAAGACCTGTCGACAGACGAGCGTCTCAAGCTATACGACCAATCGTTCACTCGATATTTGAACGTCCACGACGATTACAGGCCCAGACCCGTGGTATCTAAAGTGTCGACATCACCACCCGCAGTGATCGAAACAGAGACAAAAGACGCGATAGAAGAGGAAATATTGGAAAGCGTTCCGAAAACTATGAAAACCAAGGCCGAGCTATTGGTAAGGAAAATGAAAGCAGACCCTAACATTGCCTGGAGCGAGAAAGGGGAACTGAAATACAAGGGAGAAACCGTCAGAGGGAGTAACGTGGTAGATTTAGTGAACGACGTGCTGCACAAAAGGAAATACTTCAATCCACAAGGATGGGAAACATTCGAAGAAGCCTTACGAGAAGCAAATGTTCCACAAGATTTGATTGGTCACGAGGACCGCTGGAAATACATCACTCAGACGAAAAGAACACCGAGATCTCGCAAACGACAACAGAGTCCCTCCCCTATTAGACCGTACTCCCCAAAAACACCCAGAAACAGAAGGAAAGAAGTCAAGAACTGGGTCGACTTTTAAAACGGAGGTTGAGACCACGAAGGGAGCAGTTGTAAACATGGAGTCGACCTATTATAATGTAGTTGCTCCCGCTAGTTATGGAGGATTGAGTGAATTTAAGCCGAAAGGTTATACGAAGAAAGAAGTCAGAGAATGGTTACAGTCTCAGGACACGTACACGTTGCATAAACCAACTAGACGAAGATTTCCCAGACGTCAAGTGGTCGTGTATGGAATTGACCACCAGTGGCAGGCGGATTTAGTGGATCTGGCAAAATTGTCTTCTTACAACAAAGGATTCAAGTACTTGTTGACATGTATTGACGTGTTATCGCGATATGCATGGGTCGTTCCATTGAAAGACAAGACGGGGAAGACTTTGAAAGACGCGTTTCAGGTCATTTTCAAATCGGGGCGGCGCCCGATACGCCTACAGACAGACAAAGGAACTGAATTTACCAACCGAGTATTTCAAAAGTTTCTCAAGGAACACGACGTGCACTTCTTTACCACTTACAACGAGGAGACCAAAGCCAGTATCGTTGAGCGTTTTAACAGAACATTGAAAACCAAGATGTGGAAGTATTTCACACACAGAGAAACCCTTACCTACGTAGAAGTTCTATCCGAGATGGTCGCATCTTATAACCACACCGTTCACAGAACCATAGGCATACCACCGGCAGAAGTCACGTGGGCTAACCAAACAACGGTGTCGAAGAGGCTATATGGAAGAAAGGGACCCAAAAAATCGTGCAAATTTTCTCCCGGAGATAGAGTGCGACTCAGCAAAGCCAAGCGTACGTTCAAGAAAGGATATTTACCCAACTGGACTGAAGAATTGTTTACGGTAGTGAAATGTATCGAAACCAGACACCCGGTATACTTAGTCAAAGACGACCACGGTGAAATTCTGGAAGGAACATTTTATGCCGAAGAGATACAGAAAGTCATTAAACAGGACGACGTATACAAGATCCAAAGCGTTCTGAAAAAACGACGGAAAGGAAGACGAGTACAGTATTTAGTAAAGTGGCTCGGATATCCAGAGTCCTTCAACAGCTGGATCTTTAAACAGGACCTACAAAAGCGAGGCGTCGCGGTTTGAAGCATCAGTCTTGCAAATGGCACCGAGTGACACCGACAGCACATCGTCTTGGATCGCCTTTGGAAAAAAGATACCTCGATCGGAGATCGTATTTCTGTGTCAGGTTCTCATCCTGTACACGGTTATCGTAGTCAGCATTTACAACTTGACGGTCGAATCGGAGAACAGTACTTTGTGGACGGCACTGTTGAGCAGTTGTTTGGGATACTTGTTACCTAATCCCACCATCAAGTCCAAACATGTTTTATCTGACCTTACCCAGTAACAGTTCCATGGACTATTTTCCGAACAACACCCTGGCCAGTTTCACTACACGATTACCGGAGATGTTAGATTTGGATGGATCCTGGGAGATAGGACTGGCAGAGATACAATATCCGCACAGTTGGTACAACGTACGCATAAACGAAGTATGGGTACTGTTCACGGATAGACATCACGAGAAACACATATTGGTACTGCCCGAAGGTTATTATGCATCCCCGAAGAGAATCGTCAAAGCATTAGAAGCCATGAAACACCAGAAGGGGATGAAGAAGGGATTTAGCTTGGGTATGAGCGAAGTGGACCACAAAGCGACATTATGGGTTAGAGACTTATTGCAAGTGATCATCAGTCCATTGTTAAAGTCGTTCCTGGGGTTCGACAAGCTGAATTTTCCACCCGGAGATTATAAAGCACCGTACGTGGCAGACGTAACCAGGGGAGTAAATTCTCTGTACGTGTATTGCCCCCTGGTCGAACCGAGGATGGTGGGAGATGCTCAAGTACCACTGTTGTGAATCGTACCGGTGGCAGGAAGAGACGGAGAAATGATGACTCGCGCCTTCGACCACATACAGTACTGCCCTCTGGTACTAAGACGCTTTCAGAACGTTGAAATAGATATAAGGGACGATACCGGAGTCAAAATACCATTCGAGCGAGGACGCGTGGTGGTGACACTTCACTGCAGAAAGAGAAAGGAGTCGTATCTAGAATGAAGCAAAGACACAATCCAGACGCTAGAGCGTATCACGAGTACTACTTGAATCAGGCAGGAAGGGGATATCCCGTGTACGTTGGAACACGTTATCAGAGAGGACATGGACTAGGAAGTATTTTTGGAAGTCTGTTCAAATCGGCCGTTCCTTTATTAAAGAGAGGAGCCAAAACTTTGGGTCGCGAAGCTTTGAAAACAGGTCTGAACCTAGCATCGGACGTCATGGAAGGACAGAACGTCACACAAGCAGCCAAATCCAGATTGAAATCAACTGGACAAAACTTACTCCAGAAAGCTATGGACACCGTGGGACCTCCCGGTGAACGATCTATAAAACGAGCTGCAAAACGGAAAAAGCCCAGACGTCGTCAGACGAAGCTATGGAACACATCGAAAGACATCTTCGGTTAAAAATGGCTCTAGTACACCAAAACTCTTGCGAATGTACGAAATCGGAATTGGATTTGTTTGGAGTACCACCGACTCAGACCAGTGTGGAACATGGCTATTGGGAGCAAAAAGGGCTGACATCGACCCTAACGGACCAAGGTCCTTATGAATTTGCAGTCAGTGGAGCTGGAGACGATTACATCGACCTGTTCAACACTTACTTGTTTGTGGAAGCACAGATCGTGAATACCGATGGTTCTAACTTAGAACCCGATACGGACGTTGGACCCGTCGATTTGTGGATGCATTCACTGTTCAGTGACGTCAGCGTTAGCCTAAACGAAAAATTAGTTTCGCCACCGACCAGCATGTATCCCTACAGGGCGTACATAGAAACTCTTCTCAGTTACGGACCAGCGGCTAAAGAATCTCAGTTGACGGGCGTGATGTGGTACAAGGACACTCCGGGACAGCAGGACAAGAGAACGACGGATAACAAGGGATTCACGTCAAGGAAAAAATTGACGGCCCTAAGCAAGTCGGTACAAATGATGGGAAAACTACATTTGGATCTGTTTTGTCAAGACAAATACTTACTCAATCACGTGGATCTGAAGATTAAACTGAGAAGAAGTCGGGACGCTTTTGCTCTCGTGGCAGACGCGGCCAATTATAAAATCAAGATCAAGGAAATGGCTCTGTATGTGAGAAAGGTACAACTGAGTCCCGCCGTTAGAATGGGTCACGTGAAAGCATTGGAAAAGACCAGCTGTAAATACCCCGTCAGACGAGTAGAAGTAAAAGTGGACACGGTACCCACCGGCAACATGAATTACGTTCAGGACAATATGTTTTTGGGACAGCTGCCAAAGAGACTCGTCATTGCCTGTGTAGACAGCGATGCACTGAATGGCGCTATTGGGAAAAATCCGTTCGATTTCAAACACTACAAGATCAATTTTGTGGCACTCAACGTTGACGGACGACAGATTCCAACCAAACCGCTACAGCCCGACTTCGAAAACAATGGCTACATCCGAAGTTATATGGGACTCTACACCAGTACCGGAAAAATGGATCAAGACGAAGGAAATACCATTTCGAGAGAAGATTACGCCAAAGGAAACACCTTGTTTGGATTTGATCTCACACCCGACATGTCAGAAGTTGGAGCCTTTCAGCTGATAAAACAAGGCAACTTGAGAGTGGAGATTCATTTCGCAGAAGCCCTTACAACTACCATCAACGTGATCATGTATGCAGAATTTGACAACGTCATTGAAATTGATAGAAACAGACAAGTCTTGTTTGACTACAGTGCTTAGATGAACACCTTAGAGATCGACCACGTACTGAAAACACACCCAAGTACCAGAAACGTTTTCAAAGGAGTATACGCCAGAAACAGACTACCCAGAAGATTAAACGTACCTTCGGCCTTGATAGGGAACACGGACCCGGACGATCGACCGGGAACACACTGGGTAGCCCTATACATCGATACCAATTCTAGAGGAGAATATTACGACCCCACAGGAAGACCACCCTTTTTATGGGCTTACGTGAACTTTATGAACAAACATTGTATGAGTTGGACTTACAACGCCATTAGAGTTCAAGAAGAAGACTCCACTGTATGCGGACACCACTGTATATTTTATCTGATACACAGATGTGCCGGAAAATCCATGGGTGATGTTACGAGAACATTGAGACATCCGAGAGAAGCCACAGACATAGTCAAGACTTTTGTGCATCGTCTTATCAATAAAGCTTAGAAAATGTACTTGGCGTTTTGTTATAATGTAAAGCCCCGTATGATGAATAACATTTTATTTACGAAAAAACCAAACAAACAAAAGAACATAGAAAAATGCAGTCATATATTGTATACACATACCACTGAGTCAATTAATCACGGCTGACTGCACAATTCAGGAGGGAAAAATGGGGTAATAGCGCTATAGTGACTCGATACAGGTTGAATTCACAATTCCATTGTTCGCACCTAGACTCTAGAGGAGTTCCGGGGAAAAACGCGGGGGGGAAAACGCGGGAAATTATCTCCCTTTCATTTCCGGTTCACGACTTCCGGTGACGTCATTTCCGGTTATGCAACTTCCGGTCGCGCATGCGCACGCGATCACTTCCGGCACCACCTCACTGCACCACCTCAAATACGGTTTGAGCTGTGCTTATATACTACTACTAGCAGCATCTCTTGTGTGTTTGTTTTTTGAATGCCCCACTCCATTCACTTAAAGGAGAACTAGCAGCATCTCTTGTGTGTTTGTTTTTTGAATGTCCCACTCCATTCACTTAAAGGAGAACTAGCAGCATCTCTTGTGTGTTTGTTTTTTGAATGCCCCACTCCATTCACTTAAAGGAGAACTAGCAGCATCTCTTGTGTGTTTGTATTTTGAATGCCCCACTCCATTCACTTAAAGGAGAACTAGCAGCATCTCTTGTGTGTTTGTTTTTTGAATGCCCCACTCCATTCACTTAAAGGAGAACTAGCAGCATCTCTTGTGTGTTTGTTTTTTGAATGTCCCACTCCATTCACTTAAAGGAGAACTAGCAGCATCTCTTGTGTGTTTGTATTTTGAATGCCCCACTCCATTCACTTAAAGGAGAACTAGCAGCATCTCTTGTGTGTTTGTTTTTTGAATGCCCCACTCCATTCACTTAAAGGAGAACTAGCAGCATCTCTTGTGTGTTTGTTTTTTGAATGCCCCACTCCATTCACGTAAAGGAGAACTAGCAGCATCTCTTGTGTGTTTGTATTTTGAATGCCCCACTCCATTCACGTAAAGGAGAACTAGCAGCATCTCTTGTGTGTTTGTTTTTTGAATGCCCCACTCCATTCACTTAAAGGAGAACTAGCAGCATCTCTTGTGTGTTTGTTTTTTGAATGCCCCACTCCATTCACTTAAAGGAGAACTGGCAGCATCTCTTGTGTGTTTGTTTTTTGAATGCCCCACTCCATTCACTTAAAGGAGAACTAGCAGCATCTCTTGTGTGTTTGTATTTTGAATGCCCCACTCCATTCACTTAAAGGAGAACTAGCAGCATCTCTTGTGTGTTTGTTTTTTGAATGCCCCACTCCATTCACTTAAAGGAGAACTAGCAGCATCTCTTGTGTGTTTGTTTTTTGAATGCCCCACTCGTGATTCACTTAAAGGAGAACTAGCAGCATCTCTTGTGTGTTTGTATTTTGAATGCCTCACTCCATTCACTTAAAGGAGAACTAGCAGCATCTCTTGTGTGTTTGTTTTTTGAATGCCCCACTCCATTCACTTAAAGGAGAACTTGCAGCATCTCTTGTGTGTTTGTTTTTTGAATGCCCCACTTGTGATTCACGTAAAGGAGAACTAGCAGCATCTCTTGTGTGTTTGTTTTTTGAATGCCCCACTCCATTCACTTAAAGGAGAACTAAGCAGCATCTCTTGTGTGTTTGTTTTTTGAATGCCCCACTCCATTCACTTAAAGGAGAACTGGCAGCATCTCTTGTGTGTTTGTTTTTTGAATGCCCCACTCCATTCACTTAAAGGAGAACTAGCAGCATCTCTTGTGTGTTTGTTTTTTGAATGCCCCACTCCATTCACTTAAAGGAGAACTAGCAGCATCTCTTGTGTGTTTGTTTTTTGAATGCCCCACTCCATTCACTTAAAGGAGAACTTGCAGCATCTCTTGTGTGTTTGTATTTTGAATGCCCCACTCCATTCACTTAAAGGAGAACTAGCAGCATCTCTTGTGTGTTTGTATTTTGAATTCCCCACTCCATTCACTTAAAGGAGAACTTGCAGCATCTCTTGTGTGTTTGTTTTTTGAATGCCCCACTCCATTCACTTAAAGGAGAACTAGCAGCATCTCTTGTGTGTTTGTTTTTTGAATGCCCCACTCCATTCACTTAAAGGAGAACTAGCAGCATATCTTGTGTGTTTGTATTTTGAATTCACCACTCCATTCACTTAAAGGAGAACTAGCAGCATCTCTTGTGTGTTTGTTTTTTGAATGCCCCACTCCATTCACGTAAAGGAGAACTAGCAGCATCTCTTGTGTGTTTGTTTTTTGAATGCCCCACTCCATTCACTTAAAGGAGAACTAGCAGCATCTCTTGTGTGTTTGTTTTTTGAATGCCCCACTCCATTCACTTAAAGGAGAACTAGCAGCATCTCTTGTGTGTTTGTTTTTTGAATGCCCCACTCCATTCACTTAAAGGAGAACTAGCAGCATCTCTTGTGTGTTTGTTTTTTGAATGCCCCACTCCATTCACGTAAAGGAGAACTAGCAGCATCTCTTGTATGTTTGTTTTTTGAATGCCCCACTCCATTCACTTAAAGGAGAACTAGCAGCATCTCTTGTGTGTTTGTTTTTTGAATGCCCCACTCCATTCACGTAAAGGAGAACTGGCAGCATCTCTTGTGTGTTTGTTTTTTGAATGCCCCACTCCATTCACGTAAAGGAGAACTAGCAGCATCTCTTGTATGTTTGTTTTTTGAATGCCCCACTCCATTCACTTAAAGGAGAACTAGCAGCATCTCTTGTATGTTTGTTTTTTGAATGCCCCACTCCATTCACTTAAAGGAGAACTAGCAGCATCTCTTGTGTGTTTGTTTTTTGAATGCCCCACTCCATTCACTTAAAGGAGAACTAGCAGCATCTCTTGTGTGTTTGTTTTTTGAATGCCCCACTCCATTCATGTAAAGGAGAACTTGCAGCATCTCTTGTGTGTTTGTATTTTGAATGCCCCACTCCATTCACTTAAAGGAGAACTAGCAGCATATCTTGTGTGTTTGTATTTTGAATTCCCCACTCCATTCACTTAAAGGAGAACTTGCAGCATCTCTTGTGTGTTTGTTTTTTGAATGCCCCACTCCATTCACTTAAAGGAGAACTAGCAGCATCTCTTGTGTGTTTGTTTTTTGAATGCCCCACTCCATTCATGTAAAGGAGAACTTGCAGCATCTCTTGTGTGTTTGTATTTTGAATGCCCCACTCCATTCACTTAAAGGAGAACTAGCAGCATATCTTGTGTGTTTGTATTTTGAATTCCCCACTCCATTCACTTAAAGGAGAACTAAGCAGCATCTCTTGTGTGTTTGTTTTTTGAATGCCCCACTCCATTCACTTAAAGGAGAACTGGCAGCATCTCTTGTGTGTTTGTTTTTTGAATGCCCCACTCCATTCACTTAAAGGAGAACTAGCAGCATCTCTTGTGTGTTTGTTTTTTGAATGCCCCACTCCATTCACTTAAAGGAGAACTAGCAGCATCTCTTGTGTGTTTGTTTTTTGAATGCCCCACTCCATTCACTTAAAGGAGAACTTGCAGCATCTCTTGTGTGTTTGTATTTTGAATGCCCCACTCCATTCACTTAAAGGAGAACTAGCAGCATCTCTTGTGTGTTTGTATTTTGAATTCCCCACTCCATTCACTTAAAGGAGAACTTGCAGCATCTCTTGTGTGTTTGTTTTTTGAATGCCCCACTCCATTCACTTAAAGGAGAACTAGCAGCATCTCTTGTGTGTTTGTTTTTTGAATGCCCCACTCCATTCACTTAAAGGAGAACTAGCAGCATATCTTGTGTGTTTGTATTTTGAATTCACCACTCCATTCACTTAAAGGAGAACTAGCAGCATCTCTTGTGTGTTTGTTTTTTGAATGCCCCACTCCATTCACGTAAAGGAGAACTAGCAGCATCTCTTGTGTGTTTGTTTTTTGAATGCCCCACTCCATTCACTTAAAGGAGAACTAGCAGCATCTCTTGTGTGTTTGTTTTTTGAATGCCCCACTCCATTCACTTAAAGGAGAACTAGCAGCATCTCTTGTGTGTTTGTTTTTTGAATGCCCCACTCCATTCACTTAAAGGAGAACTAGCAGCATCTCTTGTGTGTTTGTTTTTTGAATGCCCCACTCCATTCACGTAAAGGAGAACTAGCAGCATCTCTTGTATGTTTGTTTTTTGAATGCCCCACTCCATTCACTTAAAGGAGAACTAGCAGCATCTCTTGTGTGTTTGTTTTTTGAATGCCCCACTCCATTCACGTAAAGGAGAACTGGCAGCATCTCTTGTGTGTTTGTTTTTTGAATGCCCCACTCCATTCACGTAAAGGAGAACTAGCAGCATCTCTTGTATGTTTGTTTTTTGAATGCCCCACTCCATTCACTTAAAGGAGAACTAGCAGCATCTCTTGTATGTTTGTTTTTTGAATGCCCCACTCCATTCACTTAAAGGAGAACTAGCAGCATCTCTTGTGTGTTTGTTTTTTGAATGCCCCACTCCATTCACTTAAAGGAGAACTAGCAGCATCTCTTGTGTGTTTGTTTTTTGAATGCCCCACTCCATTCATGTAAAGGAGAACTTGCAGCATCTCTTGTGTGTTTGTATTTTGAATGCCCCACTCCATTCACTTAAAGGAGAACTAGCAGCATATCTTGTGTGTTTGTATTTTGAATTCCCCACTCCATTCACTTAAAGGAGAACTTGCAGCATCTCTTGTGTGTTTGTTTTTTGAATGCCCCACTCCATTCACTTAAAGGAGAACTAGCAGCATCTCTTGTGTGTTTGTTTTTTGAATGCCCCACTCCATTCACTTAAAGGAGAACTAGCAGCATATCTTGTGTGTTTGTATTTTGAATTCACCACTCCATTCACTTAAAGGAGAACTAGCAGCATCTCTTGTGTGTTTGTTTTTTGAATGCCCCACTCCATTCACGTAAAGGAGAACTAGCAGCATCTCTTGTGTGTTTGTTTTTTGAATGCCCCACTCCATTCACTTAAAGGAGAACTAGCAGCATCTCTTGTGTGTTTGTTTTTTGAATGCCCCACTCCATTCACTTAAAGGAGAACTAGCAGCATCTCTTGTGTGTTTGTTTTTTGAATGCCCCACTCCATTCACTTAAAGGAGAACTAGCAGCATCTCTTGTGTGTTTGTTTTTTGAATGCCCCACTCCATTCACGTAAAGGAGAACTAGCAGCATCTCTTGTATGTTTGTTTTTTGAATGCCCCACTCCATTCACTTAAAGGAGAACTAGCAGCATCTCTTGTGTGTTTGTTTTTTGAATGCCCCACTCCATTCACGTAAAGGAGAACTGGCAGCATCTCTTGTGTGTTTGTTTTTTGAATGCCCCACTCCATTCACGTAAAGGAGAACTAGCAGCATCTCTTGTATGTTTGTTTTTTGAATGCCCCACTCCATTCACTTAAAGGAGAACTAGCAGCATCTCTTGTATGTTTGTTTTTTGAATGCCCCACTCCATTCACTTAAAGGAGAACTAGCAGCATCTCTTGTGTGTTTGTTTTTTGAATGCCCCACTCCATTCACTTAAAGGAGAACTAGCAGCATCTCTTGTGTGTTTGTTTTTTGAATGCCCCACTCCATTCATGTAAAGGAGAACTAGCAGCATCTCTTGTGTGTTTGTATTTTGAATGCCCCACTCCATTCACTTAAAGGAGAACTAGCAGCATCTCTTGTGTGTTTGTTTTTTGAATGCCCCACTCCATTCACTTAAAGGAGAACTAGCAGCATCTCTTGTGTGTTTGTTTTTTGAATGCCCCACTCCATTCACTTAAAGGAGAACTAGCAGCATCTCTTGTGTGTTTGTTTTTTGAATGCCCCACTCCATTCACTTAAAGGAGAACTAGCAGCATCTCTTGTATGTTTGTTTTTTGAATGCCCCACTCCATTCACTTAAAGGAGAACTAGCAGCATCTCTTGTGTGTTTGTTTTTTGAATGCCCCACTCCATTCACTTAAAGGAGAACTTGCAGCATCTCTTGTGTGTTTGTATTTTGAATGCCCCACTCCATTCACTTAAAGGAGAACTAGCAACATCTCTTGTGTGTTTGTTTTTTGAATGCCCCACTCCATTCACTTAAAGGAGAACTAAGCAGCATCTCTTGTGTGTTTGTTTTTTGAATTCCCCACTCCATTCACTTAAAGGAGAACTAGCAGCATCTCTTGTGTGTTTGTATTTTGAATGCCCCACTCCATTCACTTAAAGGAGAACTAGCAGCATCTCTTGTGTGTTGGTTTTTTGAATGCCCCACTCCATTCACTTAAAGGAGAACTAAGCAGCATCTCTTGTGTGTTTGTTTTTTGAATGCCCCACTCCATTCACTTAAAGGAGAACTAGCAGCATCTCTTGTGTGTTTGTTTTTTGAATGCCCCACTCCATTCACTTAAAGGAGAACTAGCAGCATCTCTTGTGTGTTTGTTTTTTGAATGCCCCACTCCATTCACTTAAAGGAGAACTAGCAGCATCTCTTGTGTGTTTGTATTTTGAATGCCCCACTCCATTCACGTAAAGGAGAACTAGCAGCATCTCTTGTGTGTTTGTTTTTTGAATGTCCCACTCCATTCACGTAAAGGAAAACTAGCAGCATCTCTTGTGTGTTTGTTTTTTGAATGCCCCACTCCATTCACGTAAAGGAGAACTAGCAGCATCTCTTGTGTGTTTGTATTTTGAATGCCCCACTCCATTCACGTAAAGGAGAACTAGCAGCATCTCTTGTGTGTTTGTTTTTTGAATGCCCCACTCCATTCACGTAAAGGAAAACTAGCAGCATCTCTTGTGTGTTTGTTTTTTGAATGTCCCACTCCATTCACTTAAAGGAGAACTAGCAGCATCTCTTGTGTGTTTGTTTTTTGAATGTCCCACTCCATTCACTTAAAGGAGAACTAAGCAGCATCTCTTGTGTGTTTGTTTTTTGAATGCCCCACTCCATTCACTTAAAGGAGAACTAGCAGCATCTCTTGTGTGTTTGTTTTTTGAATGCCCCACTCCATTCACTTAAAGGAGAACTAGCAGCATCTCTTGTGTGTTTGTTTTTTGAATGCCCCACTCCATTCACTTAAAGGAGAACTAGCAGCATCTCTTGTGTGTTTGTATTTTGAATGCCCCACTCCATTCACGTAAAGGAGAACTAGCAGCATCTCTTGTGTGTTTGTTTTTTGAATGTCCCACTCCATTCACGTAAAGGAAAACTAGCAGCATCTCTTGTGTGTTTGTTTTTTGAATGCCCCACTCCATTCACGTAAAGGAGAACTAGCAGCATCTCTTGTGTGTTTGTATTTTGAATGCCCCACTCCATTCACGTAAAGGAGAACTAGCAGCATCTCTTGTGTGTTTGTTTTTTGAATGCCCCACTCCATTCACGTAAAGGAAAACTAGCAGCATCTCTTGTGTGTTTGTTTTTTGAATGTCCCACTCCATTCACTTAAAGGAGAACTAGCAGCATCTCTTGTGTGTTTGTTTTTTGAATGTCCCACTCCATTCACTTAAAGGAGAACTAAGCAGCATCTCTTGTGTGTTTGTTTTTTGAATGCCCCACTCCATTCACTTAAAGGAGAACTAGCAGCATCTCTTGTGTGTTTGTTTTTTGAATGCCCCACTCCATTCACGTAAAGGAGAACTAGCAGCATCTCTTGTGTGTTTGTATTTTGAATGCCCCACTCCATTCACGTAAAGGAGAACTAGCAGCATCTCTTGTGTGTTTGTTTTTTGAATGCCCCACTCCATTCACGTAAAGGAGAACTTGCAGCATCTCTTAATTAGTCAAGTTTGCTAGTACTGGTCGTTTGTCACCTGTTGAAAGGCAATCTAAACACTAATCATTAGACTAGTTCCACTTCCATCTTTTAACCTACATAATGAGAAAACCTATTGACCCTCATTATTTCTGATATTCTGAAGGTATATACTGCCTTTAATGATTTCTGTTTTCCTATTGACCCTCATATTCTGAAGGTATATACTGCCTTTAATGATTTCTGTTTTCCTATTTACCCTCATATTCTGAAGGTATATACTGCCTTTAATGATTTCTGTTTTCCTATTGACCCTCATATTCTGAATGTATATACTGCCTTTAACGATTTCTGTTTTCCTATTGACCCTCATATTCTGAAGGTATATACTGCCTTTAATGATTTCTGCTTTCCTATTGACCCTCATATTCTGAAGGTATATACTGCCTTTAATGATTTCTGTTTTCCTATTGACCCTCATATTCTGAAGGTATTTACTGCCTTTAATGATTTCTGTTTTCCTATTGACCCTCATATTCTGAAGGTATATACTGCCTTTAATGATTTCTGTTTTCCTATTGACCCTCATATTCTGAAGGTATATACTGCCTTTAATGATTTGTTTTCCTATTGACCCTCATATTCTGAAGGTATATACTGCCTTTAATGATTTCTGTTTTCCTATTGACCCTCATATTCTGAAGGTATATACTGCCTTTAATACTTTCTGTTTTCCTATTGACCCTCATATTCTGAAGGTATTTACTGCCTTTAATGATTTCTGTTTTCCTATTGACCCTCATATTCTGAAGGTATATACTGCCTTTATTGATTTCTGTTTTCCTATTGACCCTCATATTCTGAAGGTATATACTGCCTTTAATGATTTGTTTTCCTATTGACCCTCATATTCTGAAGGTATATACTGCCTTTAATGATTTCTGTTTTCCTATTGACCCTCATATTCTGAAGGTATATACTGCTTTTAATGATTTCTGTTTTCCTATTGACCCTCATATTCTGAATTTATATACTGCCTTTAATGATTTCTGTTTTTCTATTGACCCTCATATTCTGAAGGTATATACTGCTTTTAATGATTTCTGTTTTCCTATTGACCCTCATATTCTGAAGGTATATACTGTCTTTAATGATTTCTGCTTTCCTCAACATCATCCTTTTGCTGATAGAAGCTGCCTGCAGGTGTTGGAATAAAATAAGTATATTATTAATTGATCAAAGAACCATTGCTATTCATTAGAGTTATTATTACACATGTCATGGGTTGATTTTCTCTGATGTATGGCTGCAGATTTTGATATATTTTTGTATACAGATTTGTTTTGTAGTGGCATTTTAACAAGATAAGCTATGTCTTATTATATATTTGTACATGAATTTATTCCAGAAGGTTAACTTTTACCACAGATAACACATAATACTGTCTCTGGAGAGTCATACTTTTAACTGTTTTAACAGTTCTTGTTGCCGTTTTTATAGTGGGGCAGATCAAGATTTTAAAATGAAAGTAACTGTCTGACTGTTTGAAATGTCTTTTTTGAAAAATGACCTGTTTTTTCACTTCTAAGTGGTCTATGTAGGGTTAGGGTTATGGTGATTAACACCACTTTCAACAATATTGCAGTTATATTGTGGCAGTCAGATTTATTGGTTGAGGAAACGGGAGTACCCGGAGAAAACCACCGACCGGCTGCAAGTCACTGACAAACGTATTACATAATGTTGTATCGAGCGGGATTCGAGCTCACAACTTAAGTGGTGATAGGCACTGATTGCATAGGTAGTTGTAAATCCAACTACCATATGACCATGACTGCCCCAACTTGATTGTTGCCCAACCTATTCTGATTAACAGAGGTTCACATTTATAATGAAGGTATCTAAAAAAAAATAACGGTTATAGAATAAAAACCTGAATTTATTTATTGTTTTATATACTTTCAGAAATGAGGCAACAATGGATGCACTTTCAAGTCAACTACAGAACATTACAGGTATAGTTGTCTCCCCTTTTGTGATGATGTAATCATTATTTTTTGTCAGATAGCAAGGAAGTTCAGACTGGACTGTAATAAATGAATAAGATGAGAGATGATGACCAACAGTACCCTCACTTGTCATTATAACTCCTGACATTTGGACATAGATTTTGTTTAGAGATATACATGTACTACATAAGAAACCTACAGAATAGAACAGATATCAAGCCCTCCCAATTCATAAACTCGTGGCCATTGCGGTTGTGATCTTGTGGGAGTTGGGTTTCTAACTACCTATGCAAGCAGTGCCTATCAACACTGATGTTGTGAGTTCAAATCCCACTCATGGCGAGTAGTACTCGATACAACATTATGTGATATACTAATAGTTTGTCTGTGGTTTTCTGGGTACTCCAGTTTCCTCCACCAATAAATCTAAGCCTAACCCAATTCATAAACATGAGGTGGATTTCCAACACATATTGGTTGTCAACTAAATTGATTTTTATGGTATATTAGCTGTGTCAGTTTAACTATGCACTGCAAATTAAATCAACTAGAGATGATCTAGCTCTTATTACTTCTTAGATGAAAGGGGTCAAATTGGGCCAAAAGGAATGAACACCCAAAATGATAACTATTCTATTTTAAATGTGATTTGTGTGCAGTTTTTTTCCATTGAATGCCTTTGAAAAATTTCATTTTGGAAGATACCCCACAGATTTGTCGTAGCCATTACCATTTAAGAGATATGAGAGGACAAATAGGGACCAACAGCCAATTTTTTTTATTTTTATATTAAGTCCTTATTTTAATGGGTTAAATATTAATATAGAACCCAACATGTGACATATGAAATGAATCAAATATTTTTTCTCAAAATTTAGACTTGATTGAACAGAAACTGTATGCATGACCAGGTTAGCGATACAGGCTCAGGTTAACCTCTATTTTATTGTATGCATGACCAGGTTAGCGATACAGGCTCAGGTTAACCTCTATTTTATTGTATGCATGACCAGGTTAGTGATACAGGCTCAGGTTAACCTCTATTTTATTGTATGCATGACCAGGTTAGCGATACAGGCTCAGGTTAACCTCTAGTTTATTGTATGCATGACCAGGTTAGCGATACAGGCTCAGGTTAACCTCTATTTTATTCAATCATTTTGCAATTGTTGGCCATTTTGGATTTCAAGAATTCAATATGGCGGCCCATTCAAAGTAGAACCTTTAAGTTCTTGATTTCACAACTGACAAATCCCAACGCTTTCTGATATGGTGAGAGTTCGAACACTCCCAAATATTATATTTTTACTTCTTATTTCAAAAGTAAAACAGACAAAGAACAATAACTCTTTTCTTTATCCAATAATACTGTTTTTATTTATTTTATAAAAGAAATTAACAAAGGCCCATACTCTTCCCATCCCTCAGAAGAAATATTGACTTCCAGTTAAAATATAATTAGTGATAATTTATTTTTTTTAAATAGAGGACTCAAGTGTCTGTGAAATTAACAAGCTTTTTAAATAGAAAGAATTATCTAGAAGTTCAGTTGATAGTTATTTATAACATAGGGATTCTATTTTGTTCTATTTTAAGAAACACACAACAGGAAGTTCACATATTGATTTATTCTTTTTATGTAAATGGACAACTGAAAGGTAGTTTGTGAAATAAACACCTTTGTAAATAAAAAGAATTATCTAGAAGTTCAGTTGATAGTTATTTATAACATAGGGTTTTTATGATGTTCTATTTTAAGAAACACACAACAGGAAGTTGACATATTGATTTAGGTAATCTGTTTGTGTATGGGGATCTACAGAAAGGCAGTCATCTCTATTTTCTTTTGTATATCAGTGTTCATTTCTATTCCTGACAGAATGACACAATAATTTGAACCAAAAACTGTATATAAATGATCCATCTCTTCTCTCCTATAACTATATAATAATTTATTAATTTGAAGGTAAGTCTGTTGTAACTATTTGTCTGTCCTAAAAAAAAATTACTTTGTTTTTTAGTAAATCTGAACCAAATATCAGTTGTGAATTTATCTTTCTGGTGTTATAACAATTATAAATTTGAATTACTGTGTTATCTTAGATACACAGCATTGGTCTCGACTCAGACTGGACCAAAATAAATAATGATTTTTGTTTTCAAGAGTGAGAAAAATCATATTGTATTATTTCGTAAAATGTGCCTTCTCCTTAAATCTGGAATATTGGCAAAGACAAATGATTAAACAATATTAAAAACCAGAATATTTTGTAACTCTTCAATAACTTTTGAAAACAAACCATTAGTGTTTACCTCGTTTCTGCAAAGTAACTTACGAACTATAAACGATATTTGGGATTCGAATAATACAAATTTTAAAAGTTGTCATGATATATACAATTTATTAATAGATAGGAGGTACTGTATTTCAGAGTTTTCTAAGATAAAAAAAAAAGCAATCCCCGAAAAGTTCATAAAAGTCTTAAAAGGTGAAACTACAATAGTACCAGAATGTAGAGTTACCTTAAATATCAATGATAAGCTACAATTTTTGAATGAGTCAAATACAACTATATCACCTGATAAATTGAAAATAAAAGTAATTCAGGGAATCTTTAAACAAAATATAAACCAAAATGTCAGATTAAGTGGGAAGAACAGTACAGGGGTAATATTGATTGGACACAAATTTGGACAAAATTAAAGAAAATCAAAGTCAAAGAATTCCAGTGGAAATGTCTCCATAATATAAATTATACAGAACATAGATTGAAAAAAATGAATTTGTCAAAGGGAAGATGCCATCTCTGCCAAATAAGAGACAATGATGAAACGATGCAGCATCTATATTTTAAATGTCCTTCTGTGAAAAAAATTATAAAAGAAATAGAAGCAATATTTAACAGATCTGGATTAACAGCTAATTTAGAAATCAAGGAATTAAATATTATGTTGAGGCTATATGGGGGTGAGGATTTAGACGTCATTTTTAATACCGTAATATTTATCTCAAAGTGGGAAATATGGAAAATATGTAATAAGGTGAAATATAACCAATCCCGAATTGGAGATCAAACAATTTTCAACACTTGGAAAAATAATTTTAATTAGAACTTTTTCGGAATAACATATGAGTATTTATTATTTATGAACATAAAGCTAATGCATGGTAATAATTGTATCATCTAATTGTGTATATTATAATGAAATGTAAAAACAAATGAATATGAAATATGTTTAAGTGGACTTTTTATTTTTATTTTCACTTGCTACCCCTGGACAAGTGAAATTAATGTAAAACAGGGACCCTTAATGTTCACTCCTGGGCCATTAAGGTTATTGTAACAGGAGATTTTGAATAAACTATATTATGATGTAAAAAAAAAAAAAAAAAAACAATATTAAAAATTTCTATTCATTCTTTAAAAACTTGTCTAGTTTTTTGGATCGCTCTATACTTAGAGTAAAATTACTCCCAGCTCTACATTATATTTTTCAATGGCCTTATGTGGCATCTAACATTTGAATGATAATTCAGGCCGTCAACTCTCTTTTATAAAACTAGTATATATTATGCTTATGACAACTTTTATGTCGTAAAGAATAAATATATTTATTAAAAATCAAGATAATGACTTGGCATTAATTACAACAACACTGTTCACCCAGTTATATGTGAGGGTCAGAATTTTACTTACATGTGGAGAACACTTATATGACTGCATCATTTTATTTTAGAGTTTTGGTCCCATAGAACTAGTTTAACCCTGTTACATTTTTATTGAAGTGCCTGTACCAAGCCAGGAGTGAATTTTAACAGTCATGTCTATGTTTCTGTGATTTTCTTGTTGATTTTGGAACCATTCTTACGGTGCAGTATTTTTTGTTTTTGATTTTTTATGTCACCTTTTGCACCAGCTGAGTGAATTCAGTGAATAAAACTACTGTTGTATTTCCTGTATAATGAATTAAAATGACAGACAAACAACTTTCAGTTAAGAATATTTTACATCACCTGGATTGTTTCTCATGATAAAATTGTAAATCTCTCTTTATTTCTTGCTATTAAGAAATAAGTTTGTAAAATGTGTTTCTACGTTTTACTATTCAGTGCTTTTAATGGAAGGGAGATTCATATTGGGGGGGTTTTAATGGAAGGGAGATTCATATTGGGGGGGTTTTAATGGAAGGGAGATTCATATTAGGTTTTTTTTCTGCATTAATAATTTCAGACTTTATGCAGATTGATAAATTATTAACTGTATGTGCAGGCTAATCTTGGTTATAGTAAAGATTTGATTGATTTAATTTAATAGGTATTACCAGCTTAGTTTTCATTTGAACAAGAATTATAAATAGAATTTTCCTTCAAGAATTATAAATAGAATTTTCCTTCAAGAATATGATACTGGTTGTGGTCTTCTTGTTTGAACTCTGAAAAATGTGACCAGACTTTGGATTTTGGTTACTAGTTTTTTTGGCACTGAAGTTTCAAAGTGTACTATATCAATTTTAGTTTCATATATATACATATATATGAATAGTGTTATGAGGGTCTTGAATATGGATTACAATATTAAAATTATGGGTGTTGGATATTATTTAATTGTTTTTGTCCAAAATAAACATGTACCATAAATTTTAATTTGATTGTTGAATACAATACACCATACCATAGCATACAGCCATGGAATAAAGATAGTAACAAAGAAGGTTACAACCTAATTACTGATTGCAAGAAATGTTGCTAAAAATATAATGTAAATTGTCATATACAAGTTATTTAGATTACAGAAAGTTGTCTAACCTTTATAACCTTCGAAAAGTTATTGTTGCGATATTGATAAAATATTTTATATTTTTATTTATAGTTAGTGAAACCTCTAAAACAGTAGATATGGCAGATTCTGGCAGCAACAATGACCCTCAGGAAGCTTCTGCTAATAGTGGGACCCAGGGACAGGAGGAACGTCCTAATACATACATGCAGTTGTTAGAACAAATGGAAGGAAAGGTACTATATTTACCTATTTATGTCAGAAACTATAATTGCCTTAAGTTAAGGTAACATTTGTATTATCTGATCTAAAAGAAATGAGGGATTTCGGTTTAGGGTTTAGTGTTATGGTATTTAACACCACTTTCAACAATATTTCAGTTATATCGTGGCAGTCTGTTTTATTGGTGGAGGAAACAGGAGTACCTGTAGAAAACCACCGACCTGTCGCAAGTTATCATATAATGTTGTATTGAGTCCACCTCGCCATGAGCAGGATTCAAACTCACAACTCTTAGTAGAGATAGGCATTGATTACATAGGTAGTAGTAAATCCAACTACCAAATGATCACGACCACAGCGACCCCTTAGTGTTAATTAAAGCAGTCGTTTGGTGTGATGACCAAAATTGAAGCTTATACAAAGCAGATGCTTGACAGAGGTGATCTAGATTGATTAATTGATTGATTTTTGGTGTTTAATGCCACTTTCAGCAATATTTCAGCTATATCATGGCGACCAGTTTTATTGGTGGAAGAAGCCGGAGAGAACCACCGAGCATGGGCAAGCAACTGGTAAACTTTATCACTTCCGGCTGCGAGTCGAGTGCACCCTTTTTTGTAATTTACAAAGCCAGGCGTGAACCCACGCCATATTGGTGATAGGCTTGTATGAGTTGTTAGGTAATCCAACTACCTAACTCATTGAGCCACCCGGGCCCTTGGTGATCTAGAAAGAGTATTAATTAAAGCAGTCAATTAGTGTGATGACCCAGAAAGAGAGTTATATAAAGCAGACGTCTGGCTGTGGTGACCTAGAAAGAGTGTTATACAGTGTTCATAACTAGATCAATCATGTTTGATTTTATTTTCTAGGGTGTTCAGATTTCCTTAAATAGAACTGTTGATAATTTAATTTGCAGGGTGTTGATCAAATGTTTGCTGTTACTCCATTGACCTGGTGCCCACATTTAGAAACTGTTACCCCACTTCCTGATGGTACAACATTCCTAGATACAAAGGCACCCTGTGAAAGTTGTGGAAATACATCAGAAAACTGGATCTGTTTAGTTTGTTATCGGGTAATTGGAATTATTTTATTGTAGCTGTCTCCTATTTTAAACTATTTGCACACTCATTTGTCGAAATTCCTTCAAATTTCTGTGGTAAACTTGTAAGACCATTTTTTATAAGCTAATTTTAATTTAATGTACTTTCTGTCAAAAATGGATATCTTAAAGAGTATTTAAGCTTCAAATTTCCTTGTCTTTTAGTTGAGGAAATTAATACATGTATATCAAATTTGTTCACAGTCATTTTTAGCTCACCTGGCCATAGGCCATGTGAGCTTTTGTCATGGGTAAGCGTCCGTCCGTTAGCTTTTCACATTTAAATCTTCTTCTCTGAAACCGCTGAACAGAAATCAGCCAAACTTGCCAGAAATGTTCACTGGATGGTCCTCTACCAGATTTGTGTTTTTGGTGCTGATTTGAAATCCAACATGGCTGCCAGGGTCCATAATGTGTTCTCATTGGCTGAAATTTTAAAAATCTTCTTGTCAGAAACCACTAAGTCAATTGAATTGTGACTTTGCAGGAATGATCATTGGGTGGTCCTGTACTAAAATTGTGAATCGTTTGCCGATCGGAAATTCAAGATGGCCGCCATGACTCGACTTAGTTTAACATTGGACCCTATGGGAATTTCACATTTTCATCTTTTTTTCTGAAACCACATAACAGATTTGAACCAAACTTGGCAGAAATGTTCATTGGATGGTCATATACAAGATTTTTGTTTTTGGCGCTGATCGGAAATCCAACATGGCTGCCAGGGCCCATAATGTGTTCTGATTGGTCGAAATTTTAAAAATCTTCTTGTTAGAAACCACTAAGCCAATTGAATTGTGACTTTGCAGGAATGATCATTGGGTGGTCCTGTACTAAACTTGTGAATCGTTTGCCAATCGGAAATTCAAGATGGCCGCCATGACTCGACTTAGTTTAACATTGGACCCTATGGGAATTTCACATTTTCATCTTTTTTTCTGAAACCACAAAACAGATTTGAATCAAACTTGGCAGAAATGTTCATTGGATGGTCATATACAAGATGTTTGTTTTTGGCGCTGATCGGAAATCCAACATGGCTGCCAGGGCCCATAATGTGTTCTGATTGGTCGAAATTTAAAAAATCTTCTTGTTAGAAACCACTAAGCCAATTGAATTGTGACTTTGCAGGAATGATCATTGGGTGGTCCTGTACTAAACTTGTGAATCGTTTGCCAATCGGAAATTCAAGATGGCCGCCATGACTCGACTTAGTTTAACATTGGACCCTATGGGAATTTCACATTTTCATCTTTTTTTCTGAAACCACAAAACAGATTTGAATCAAACTTGGCAGAAATGTTCATTGGATGGTCATATACAAGATTTTGGTTTTTGGCGCTGATCGGAAATCCAACATGGCTGCCAGGGCCCATAATGTGTTCTGATTGGTCGAAATTTAAAAAATCTTCTTGTTAGAAACCACTAAGCCAATTGAATTGTGACTTTGCAGGAATGATCATTGGGTGGTCCTGTACTAAACTTGTGAATCGTTTGCCAATCGGAAATTCAAGATGGCCACCATGACTCGACTTAGTTTAACATTGGAACCTATGGGAATTTCACATTTTCATCTTTTTTTCTGAAACCACAAAACAGATTTGAACCAAACTTGGCAGAAATGTTCATTGGATGGTCATATACAAGATTTTTGTTTTTGGTGCTGATTGGAAATCCAACATGGCTGCCAGGGCCTATAATGTGTTCTGATTGGTCGAAATTTTAAAAATCTTCTTGTTAGAAACCACTGAGCCAATGGAATTGTGGCTTTGCAGGAATGATCATTGGGTGGTCCTGTACTAAACTTGTGAATCGTTTGCCGATCGGAAATTCAAGATGGCCGCCATGACTTGACTTAGTTTAACATAGGACCCTATGGGAATTTCACATTTTCATCTTTTTTTCTGAAACCACAAAACAGATTTGAATCAAACTTGGCAGAAATGTTCATTGGATGGTCATATACAAGATTTTTGTTTTTGGTGCTGATCGGAAATCCAACATGGCTGCCAGGGCCTATAATGTGTTCTGATTGGTCGAAATTTTAAAAATCTTCTTGTTAGAAACCACTAAGCCAATTGAATTGTGACTTTGCAGGAATGATCATTGGGTGGTCCTGTACTAAACTTGTGAATCGTTTGCCGATCGGAAATTCAAGATGGCCACCATGACTCGACTTAGTTTAACATTGGACCCTATGGGAATTTCACATTTTCATCTTTTTTTCTGAAACCACAAAACAGATTTGAATCAAACTTGGCAGAAATGTTCATTGGATGGTCATATACAAGATGTTTGTTTTTGGCGCTGATCGGAAATCCAACATGGCTGCCAGGGCCCATAATGTGTTCTGATTGGTCGAAATTTAAAAAATCTTCTTGTTAGAAACCACTAAGCCAATTGAATTGTGACTTTGCAGGAATGATCATTGGGTGGTCCTGTACTAAACTTGTGAATCGTTTGCCAATCGGAAATTCAAGATGGCCACCATGACTCGACTTAGTTTAACATTGGACCCTATGGGAATTTCACATTTTCATCTTTTTTTCTGAAACCACAAAACAGATTTGAACCAAACTTGGCAGAAATGTTCATTGGATGGTCATATACAAGATTTTTGTTTTTGGTGCTGATCGGAAATCCAACATGGCTGCCAGGGCCTATAATGTGTTCTGATTGGTCGAAATTTTAAAAATCTTCTTGTTAGAAACCACTAAGCCAATTGAATTGTGGCTTTGCAGGAATGATCATTGGGTGGTCCTGTACTAAACTTGTGAATCGTTTGCTGATCGGAAATTCAAGATGGCCGCCATGACTCGACTTAATTTTAACATAGGACCCTATGGAAAAAATGTTTAAAATCTTCTCCTCTGAAACCAGTAAGTCAGTTTAAAGCAAACATGGGATGAATGGTCCTTAGGTGGTCAACTTTCAAAATTATGTCCTGTGACCCCGACCTCCATCCAAGATGGCAACCATCAGCGAACATAGTTTTAACATAGGACCCTATGGGAAATATATTTAAAAATCTTCTTCTCTGAAACCAGTAAGCCAATTTAAAGCAAACATGGCATGGATGGTCCTTAAGTGGTCAATTTTCAAAATTGTGTCCAGTGACCCTGACCTCCATCCAGCAGACATACTGTAGTTTTAACATAGGACCCTATGGGAAAAAATGTTTTAAAATCTTCTCCTCTGAAACTAGTAAGCCAATATAGCAAACATGTCATCGATGGTCCTTAGGTGGTCAACTTCCAAAATTGTGTTCAGTGATCCCGATCTCGGTTCAAAATGGCTGCCGTCAGCAGACATAGTTTTAACATAGGACCCTATGGGAAAATTGTTTAAAAGTCTTCTCTTCTGAAACCAGTCAGCCAGTTTAAAGCAAACATGGCATGGATGGTCCTTGGGTAGTATACTTTCAAAATTGTGTCCGGTGACCACGACCTCCATCCAAGATGGCTGCCATGAGCAGACATAGTTTTAACATAGAACCCTATGGCAGTATGGGATTTGAATAGTAACTTAGATGTATTCAGCATGCAGACATTCTTAAGAGGACTTATTTATGTCAGGTGAGCGATACAGGCTCACCTGAGCCTCTAGTTTTAAGATTGTATAAATGAAATTTCGGAAAAAAAAGTCTTTTTACTTGCCTGACTTCTTTCCAAAGAATATGTCATTACTTACAATTCATAAACTTCAATATTAGCTGTAGTCATAGTAACACAATAAAGAGTGTGTATCAGTCTGTGCTGAAGATACTGATGGCTGCCTGGGATATGAAAAAAATGGACGATGGAGAATTGCCTTAGCATCAGATTGAAATAAAATTGAAACCATAACCTATATATTTTATAATTCAAACAGTTAAATTGGGTGTGTTTTAAGCTATTATTTCTTTGTTTTTGTTTAGGTATTTTGCAGTAGATTTGTAAATGAAGACATGTTGATGCATGGTATAGAAGAAGGACATCTAATGTGTCTAAGTTATTCAGATCTGTCAGTTTGGTGTTATGGTTGTGATCAGTATGTAGATAATCAGGTTAGTTATTATTGTTTAATCCAGGACATTCCAGCACAATAATAAATTTGTTATTGATTCCTAGAGATCTTACACAAGATCAACAAAAATTACCAATACTTCTGACCATAAATTACTGTTATGCTTGAAATAAACCAGATATATAAGTTTTCCTTTGATCAGTGGATGATTCTGTTTTATTTTGAGCACAATATTTGGAATTAAAATGTTTCAAAACTGGTCCAAACTTCCAGAAAATGATGGTAATGGGGAAAAGTATAGGGTAGCTTCTCTCCTTTTTTTTCTATCAGTGAACACTTTCTTCTCTAACTAACACAGAAGGAATACAATTATTGCCTGTACTTGCAGTGTTTAATAGAATTAGACCATTTACACATTTCCGACTTTGATAAAAAAAATTATGCATATTACCAGAGTTATTTCCCTTTATGGCACCTTTCATGCAAAGTTCAATGAAAATAACACACATGTATTTTACCTCATAATCACTTCAAAATTTTAATGGTGAACAACTTGTGAATTTTATATTAACTGTAAAATTATCCTCTGATTCAAATATCTACAAATTGTGAGAAATTATACACAAGTTTGTTATCCTTTCTATTGGTCTTGCTAGACCAGGTAACATTTTGCCAGTCGTAGGGGACATAACTCATATAAAAAAGGTAAAATTTTATTCTAAATCAATACCCAGATAGAAATTGCAGGAATTTCCATTAAGATATAAGTATGAAAATTTAGACTCACCAACGCTCACACAATAAAATTATTTGATTGATTTCATGGTTTAAGTTTAGTGGTGAAGGTACAGGAGAACAAATGTCTATGGTATTCAAAGGTGGGTCACACACTCAACTATTTAACACACACACACACTCGTGCACAATAAAGTTTTATGAATATCAAAGAAAAAAAAGTGTCTATATTTTGTAAGAAGTTTCAATATAAACGTTTCCCGTCGATGAAAGTCCTGTTGCACTTGCCAGTTTCATGTAAAACAATATGAATGTACGTTAATTCATTATAATTTTCTGTTTTTCCAGGTTCTTAGAGCAGCAAAGAGTGCAGCGCACAGTCACAAGTTTGGAGAGGTCTTACCCGGGCAATAATTCACAATAAATAACAACATATATCTGTGATAAATGTATTGGTTTGTACCAAAGAAATCCTACAGTTATCAACCCCTCTACATAACTGATCACTTTAATGAGGAAACATTTGTCACAATGACTATTTTTATATGACCATAACGAATCATAGGAATTATGTAACAGATTATTGTAAATTGTTAACTTGAAGGCAATGATAGAAATTATGTTTCGTTTCTGGAACAAAATCTTTTAATATAAATTTCTAAGTTATTTTTTTAAATCGTGGTATAAATTATTGTAAGACTTGATTGACAAGTATAAATAAATGGTGATATGATGGTACATTTTTTGTATTGTCTATTAAACTATTAGATGTAAAACAAAATGTCAATTTGTTTTCAAACTTTCTCAAGGTATGTTTGTATATTATTTGTATATAAAACTGAATTTTTGATTGATCCCAAGTTAGAAAAACAAAATTAATTTAACATAATTGTTTAAAACATTGCATTTTCCCCATTAGGTCAGTGAAAAAAAATTCTTTAGCAGTACAATATTTCATGTAGAATGTATTCAAAAGATGGTGTGCAATATTCCCTGAAATTTGCACTAGTGCAAAATCGCTTCAAATCATGGTGTCATTGACAGGTTAAAATGTTACTCTTGCATCAATCTTTAAGGTAATTGCATTTTCCCACTTGTTTAATCTTCTTTTTTTTTGCTTTACTGTTGCTGGCAATAATTTAACCATTAATTATGTGGAGAAATAACATAATTGACTTTAAACAGGGAATTAAAAGGAAATACTGAAGAAAAAGAGAAATCTTTTTTTTAATGATGGAAGAAATGAATGCCCCTTTTGGCTCTCGTGGGATCACAGTATTTTCGTGGGATCACAGTATTCTCGTGGGATCACAGTATTTCTCACTATGTGACGATAATTTAACTATTTCTTGTGGAGAAATAACATTATTGACTTTAAACAGGGAAAATATATTTTAGATTTCTATCCATAAAAAATATACAGTTTTGTATTGTTCTTCTATATATGCAGAAGGTGGTTATTTCACCCAGTATAAAAACATATTTTACTTTTATTGTTTGAGAGTTATATAACTTTATATGAGGGTATCATGCACAACTGTTTATTATATATTTGTTACTGTATGAATATTTTCTTGTATATCCAGAAAATTATGAATAAACACAAAAAAATAAAAGTATAGGAAATTTCTGTTGATTTATCAATGTGCTGTAATCCAAGGAAGGATTTAGATACATGTTAAAGAATACCGAAGAGGCAATCAATAATGGACAATCCAGGGTACATGTTAAAGAATACCGAAGGGGCAATCAATAATGGACAATCCAGGGTACATGTTAAAGAATACCGAAGGGGCAATCAAAAATGGACAATCCAGGGAAACTGGCAACATAGACGAAGAAAGACAAAACAAAAACACAACACAATATGTGTTGGACACCACTAGATGCAAATAAACACTAATAACATAAACAAGATTTGAGCCCTCCAACAAACAACTGAAGGTAAAGACGAACCAAACAAACACTAATAACATAAACAAGATTTGAGCCCTCCAACAAACAACTGAAGGTAAAGACGAACCAAACAAACACTAATAACATAAACAAGATTTGAGCCCTCCAACAAACAACTGAAGGTAAAGACGAACCAAACAAACACTAATAACATAAACAAGATTTGAGCCCTCCAACAAACAACTGAAGGTAAAGACGAATCAAACAAACACTAATAACATAAACAAGATTTGAGCCCTCCAACAAACAACTGAAGGTAAAGACGAACCAAACAAACACTAATAACATAAACAAGATTTGAGCCCTCCAACAAACAACTGAAGGTAAAGACGAATCGAACATCGATTTTATGTGGAAATTGTAGCGGACATCACAACATGGAACTCAGAACGTAAATACACATAAGACAACACAAAAAACTAAAAAGATCGAATATGTAATAAAACTCACTTAAAATCTACAGTTAAAGGAACAACACTTATATTACTGTTCTTCATTGCAGTTACCATAAGGTCTTCAATCAATGACAAACCTTACTTACATCCCAAAGTGAGTAAGTCTGTATCATAACTCAAGAGTCAGTAAGTCTGTATCATAACTCAAGAGTAAGTAAGTCTGTATCACAACTCAAGAGTGAGTAAGTCTGTATCATAACTCAAGAGTGAGTAAGTCTGTATCATAACTCAAGAGTAAGTAAGTCTGTATCATAACTCAAGAGTGAGTAAGTCTGTATCACAACTCAAGAGTGAGTAAGTCTGTATCATAACTCAAGAGTAAGTAAGTCTGTATCATAACTCAAGAGTAAGTAAGTCTGTATCATAACTCGAGAGTAAGTAAGTCTGTATCATAGCTCAAGAGTAAGTAAGTCTATCATAACTCAAGAGTAAGTAAGTCTGTATCATAACTCAAGAGTAAGTAAGTCTGTATCATAACTCAAGAGTAAGTCTGTATCACAACTCAAGAGTGAGTAAGTCTGTATCATAACTCAAGAGTGAGTAAGTCTGTATCATAACTCAAGAGTAAGTAAGTCTGTATCATAACTCAAGAGTGAGTAAGTCTGTATCACAACTCAAGAGTGAGTAAGTCTGTATCATAACTCAAGAGTAAGTAAGTCTGTATCATAACTCAAGAGTAAGTAAGTCTGTATCATAACTCAAGAGTAAGTAAGTCTGTATCATAGCTCAAGCGTAAGTAAGTCTATCATAACTCAAGAGTAAGTAAGTCTGTATCATAACTCAAGAGTAAGTAAGTCTGTATCATAACTCAAGAGTAAGTCTGTATCATAACTCAAGAGTAAGTCTGTATCATAGCTCAAGAGTAAGTAAGTCTGTATCATAACTCAAAGAGTAAGTAAGTCTGTATCATAACTCAAGAGTGAGTAAGTCTGTATCATAACTCAAGAGTAAGTAAGTCTGTATCATAACTCAAGAGTAAGTAAGTCTGTATCATAACTCAAGAGTAAGTAAGTCTGTATCATAACTCAAGAGTAAGTAAGTCTGTATCATAACTCAAGAGTGAGTAAGTCTGTATCATAACTCAAGAGTAAGTAAGTGTACAACATTATTTATATTACAGTTTATTTCAATAACATTAATTGATTGTGTTCTTGGTTGATTTTTACTCCATTTTAAGATTTCACTAGCACACAATGACAATTCTCTTTTCTGCATATCCGGCCACTGGTATTTAATAATTGAAGGCAACGAGGCCAGCAGAAAGCCTCCGGATTGTCAATGGTTAATTTGAATTTTATTCTTCTAAAATAAAATAACACTGAAAATCAAAACAGATATCTGATTAAGCTTCAACAAGGACCAGAGACGATTTTAATTACTATATTTAACTTCTGTCTGTAGATATCAAATAAATTAACCTACATTGAAGTCTATATAGAATCCCGAGGATTTTACTTGTTTCAACCCTAATATTTTCTACAGATAAGAAATGCTAATCATTGGTTAGTCAATTACTTATTGTGATGTCACTCTGGAATCAAAAATATTAGATATGTATTTAACTCTGTTAGGGTAATGCATGCTTTGAACTCTGATAAAATAATTTCAGTGGTATAAAACTCAAATTGACCAGGTATGTCATTAATGTGTTTGATTTTATATAATAATTGTAATAGTGTCATCTTTTTACATTTTCTTCTGACGCCACAATAGCTGAAATGCTGCTTAAGTTGGAGTTAAACACTAATAAATCAATCATTTTCTTCTGACGCTACAATAGCTGAAATGCTGCTTAAGTTGGAGTTAAACACTAATAAATCAATCATTTTCTTCTGACTTTGCTGATTATATACCAAACAAGTTAAGTTTCACTACCAGTATTCACTCGTTTGGCTCTAAGGTACCATAATATCTGATTTGTTCACCAATTGTTAGTCATCTGTGATGAAAATTCAGTAGACTGGACTACAAATAAAATAATATATACAGTTGACTCTCATTGTCTCGGACTCGGTTGACTCGAATTTCCGGTTGAGTCAAATTTTTATCGAAGTCCCGAACTTCGTTGTGTATAAATATATATAATTTGACTCCTGTTGAGTCGAATTCGGATGAGTCGAAATTTTGGTTGTCTCGGATAAAAGTTTTGGTCCCGAGATGTAGAAAGCCATATTATTTACATTCGTTAAGTCGAATTTACCAGTCAAAACATGTGTATTACCTTGGGATTAAAATCGGATCACAGGTGAAACATCCGGTCATTGACTTTGACATTTTAAATGTAGTTTAAAAAATTATCATGCCATTTCTAAACATGTCTCGAAATTTTATCATTTGGGCCAATGATGGTATTCAAGGCTGTCAACGTTTTAAGACTGATGTTGTCCTCATCAAAGCAAAATTCAAGATAATAAAATATAATATTTTGTCAACCACTCTCTCACTTACATACAATGCTACTCTCTATCAGAACTTTATATTTTGAAAAGACAATTATTTGTGTTTAGTATTGCAAGTAAAAGAAGGCTGAATCAGGAAAAAGAAGACAATTTTAATTTTATATGAATAAGAAAGAAAATAAGTCACAACCATCCCCTCCCCATTTTGAACTCTCAAAATGAGATACAGATACAGTCTAGCTTATTTTGTTATGGTATTATGTACAATGTAAACATGTATATAAGTTCTGTGTAAAAGGCAATGTACAGAGAAGCAACAAAAAAGTGGAAAAAATTGCCACTGATTTTGGAATTATAAAACACAATACTACTCCCAGCCCTGATGGTCAACCTTGTTTACTTTGCTCATAAATAGTTTGAACAGAGAATATTTTTCAATGCACAGTATTTCATCTGCTATTTCTCTTTTACTCATAGCAAATTTCAATAAAACAACTAAACAAGATCGAGTTCAAGGATAAGTAATGTTTGAAGATGCCAAAGGAGTTATAAGTCTTAAATCAAAGGACAGATAAAAAAGAAAATGACAAAGAATGGTCAGTAATTAGACACTACACTGACAACTAAAAATTGAGCAACACCAACCCCAATGAAAACAGGATGACTTTCTTTGAGCCCAGAGTAGGTAATATCTTCCTTTATCTGTTACAGAAAGGGTTACTTTCTTTGAGCCCAGAGTAGGTAATATCTTCCTTTATCTGTTACAGACAGGATGACTTTCTTTGAGCCCAGAGTAGGTAATATCTTCCTTTATCTGTTACAGACAGGGTGACTTTCTTTGAGCCCAGAGTAGGTAATATCTTCCTTTATCTGTTACAGAAAGGGTGACTTTCTTTGAGCCCAGAGTAGGTAATATCTTCCTTTATCTGTTACAGACAGGATGACTTTCTTTGAGCCCAGAGTAGGTAATATCTTCCTTTATCTGTTACAGAAAGGGTGACTTTCTTTGAGCCCAGAGTAGGTAATATCTTCCTTTATCTGTTACAGACAGGATGACTTTCTTTGAGCCCAGAGTAGGTAATATCTTCCTTTATCTGTTACAGACAGGGTGACTTTCTTTGAGCCCAGAGTAGGTAATATCTTCCTTTATCTGTTACAGACAGGGTGACTTTCTTTGAGCCCAGAGTAGGTAATATCTTCCTTTATCTGTTACAGACAGGATGACTTTCTTTGAGCCCAGAGTAGGTAATATCTTCCTTTATCTGTTACAGAAAGGGTGACTTTCTTTGAGCCCAGAGTAGGTAATATCTTCCTTTATTTGTTACAGACAGGGTGACTTTCTTTGAGCCCAGAGTAGGTAATATCTTCCTTCATTTGTTACAGACAGGGTGACTTTCTTTGAGCCCAGAGTAGGTAATATCTTCCTTTATCTGTTACAGACAGGATGACTTTCTTTGAGCCCAGAGTAGGTAATATCTTCCTTTATCTGTTACAGAAAGGGTGACTTTCTTTGAGCCCAGAGTAGGTAATATCTTCCTTTATCTGTTACAGATAGGATGACTTTCTTTGAGCCCAGAGTAGGTAATATCTTCCTTTATCTGTTACAGAAAGGGTGACTTTCTTTGAGCCCAGAGTAGGTAATATCTTCCTTTATCTGTTACAGACAGGATGACTTTCTTTGAGCCCAGAGTAGGTAATATCTTCCTTTATCTGTTACAGACAAGCTGACTTTCTTTGAGCCCAGAGTAGGTAATATCTTCCTTTATCTGTTACAGACAGGGTGACTTTCTTTGAGCCCAGAGTAGGTAATATCTTCCTTTATCTGTTACAGACAGGGTGATTTTCTTTGAGCCCAGAGTAGGTAATATCTTCCTTTATCTGTTACAGACAGGGTGACTTTCTTTGAGCCCAGAGTAGGTAATATCTTCCTTTATCTGTTATAGACAGGGTGACTTTCTTTGAGCCCAGAGTAGGTAATATCTTCCTTTATCTGTTACAGACAGGGTGACTTTCTTTGAGCCCAGAGTAGGTAATATCTTCCTTTATCTGTTACAGACAGGCTGACTTTCTTTGAGCCCAGAGTAGGTAATATCTTCCTTTATCTGTTACAGACAGGCTGACTTTCTTTGAGCCCAGAGTAGGTAATATCTTCCTTTATCTGTTACAGACAGAGTGACTTTCTTTGAGCCCAGAGTAGGTAATATCTTCTTTTATCTGTTACAGACAGGATGACTTTCTTTGAACCCAGAGTAGGTAATATCTTCCTTTATCTGTTACAGACAGGATGACTTTCTTTGAGCCCAGAGTAGGTAATATCTTCCTTTTTCTGTTACAGACAGGGTGACTTTCTTTGAGCCCAGAGTAGGTAATATCTTCCTTTATCTGTTACAGACAGGATGACTTTCTTTGGGCCCAGAGTAGGTAATATCTTCCTTTATCTGTTACAGACAGGGTAACTTTCTTTGAGCCCAGAGTAGGTAATATCTTCCTTTATCTGTTACAGACAGGGTGACTTTCTTTGAGCCCAGAGTAGGTAATATCTTCCTTTATCTGTTACAGACAGGATGACTTTCTTTGAGCCCAGAGTAGGTAATATCTTCCTTTATCTGTTACAGACAGGATGACTTTCTTTGAGCCCAGAGTAGGTAATATCTTCCTTTTTCTGTTACAGACAGGGTGACTTTCTTTGAGCCCAGAGTAGGTAATATCTTCCTTTATCTGTTACAGACAGGGTGACTTTCTTTGAGCCCAGAGTAGGTAATATCTTCCTTTATCTGTTACAGACAGGGTGATTTTCTTTGAGCCCAGAGTAGGTAATATCTTCCTTTATCTGTTACAGACAGGCTGACTTTCTTTGAGCCCAGAGTAGGTAATATCTTCCTTTATCTGTTACAGACAGGCTGACTTTCTTTGAGCCCAGAGTAGGTAATATCTTCCTTTATCTGTTACAGACAGGGTGACTTTCTTTGAGCCCAGAGTAGGTAATATCTTCTTTTATCTGTTACAGACAGGATGACTTTCTTTGAACCCAGAGTAGGTAATATCTTCCTTTATCTGTTACAGACAGGATGACTTTCTTTGAAACCAGAGTAGGTAATATCTTCCTTTTTCTGTTACAGACAGGGTGACTTTCTTTGAGCCCAGAGTAGGTAATATCTTCCTTTATCTGTTACAGACAGGATGACTTTCTTTGAAACCAGAGTAGGTAATATCTTCCTTTTTCTGTTACAGACAGGGTGACTTTCTTTGAGCCCAGAGTAGGTAATATCTTCCTTTATCTGTTACAGACAGGATGACTTTCTTTGAGCCCAGAGTAGGTAATATCTTCCTTTATCTGTTACAGACAGGGTGACTTTCTTTGAGCCCAGAGTAGGTAATATCTTCCTTTATCTGTTACAGACAGGGTGATTTTCTTTGAGCCCAGAGTAGGTAATATCTTCCTTTATCTGTTACAGACAGGGTGACTTTCTTTGAGCCCAGAGTAGGTAATATCTTCCTTTATCTGTTATAGACAGGGTGACTTTCTTTGAGCCCAGAGTAGGTAATATCTTCCTTTATCTGTTACAGACAGGGTGACTTTCTTTGAGCCCAGAGTAGGTAATATCTTCCTTTATCTGTTACAGACAGGGTGACTTTCTTTGAGCCCAGAGTAGGTAATATCTTCCTTTATCTGTTACAGACAGGGTGACTTTCTTTGAGCCCAGTAGGTAATATCTTCCTTTATCTGTTACAGACAGGCTGACTTTCTTTGAACCCAGAGTAGGTAATATCTTCCTTTATCTGTTACAGACAGGATGACTTTCTTTGAGCCCAGAGTAGGTAATATCTTCCTTTTTCTGTTACAGACAGGGTGACTTTCTTTGAGCCCAGAGTAGGTAATATCTTCCTTTATCTGTTACAGACAGGGTGACTTTCTTTGAGCCCAGAGTAGGTAATATCTTCCTTTATCTGTTACAGACAGGCTGACTTTCTTTGAGCCCAGAGTAGGTAATATCTTCCTTTATCTGTTACAGACAGGGTGACTTTCTTTGAGCCCAGAGTAGGTAATATCTTCCTTTATCTGTTACAGACAGGGTGACTTTCTTTGAGCCCAGAGTAGGTAATATCTTCCTTTATCTGTTACAGACAGGATGACTTTCTTTGAGCCCAGAGTAGGTAATATCTTCCTTTTTCTGTTACAGACAGGGTGACTTTCTTTGAGCCCAGAGTAGGTAATATCTTCCTTTATCTGTTACAGACAGGATGACTTTCTTTGAGCCCAGAGTAGGTAATATCTTCCTTTATCTGTTACAGACAGGGTAACTTTCTTTGCGCCCAGAGTAGGTAATATCTTCCTTTATCTGTTACAGACAGGGTGACTTTCTTTGAGCCCAGAGTAGGTAATATCTTCCTTTATCTGTTACAGACAAGGTGACTTTCTTTGAGCCCAGAGTAGGTAATATCTTCCTTTATCTGTTACAGACAGGATGACTTTCTTTGAGCCCAGAGTAGGTAATATCTTCCTTTATCTGTTACAGACAGGGTGACTTTCTTTGAGCCCAGAGTAGGTAATATCTTCCTTTATTTGTTACAGACAGGGTGACTTTCTTTGAGCCCAGAGTAGGTAATAGCTTCCTTTATTTGTTACAGACAGGGTGACTTTCTTTGAGCCCAGAGTAGGTAATATCTTCCTTTATCTGTTACAGACAGGATGACTTTCTTTGAGCCCAGAGTAGGTAATATCTTCTTTTATCTGTTACAGACAGGATGACTTTCTTTGAACCCAGAGTAGGTAATATCTTCCTTTATCTGTTACAGACAGGATGACTTTCTTTGAACCCAGAGTAGGTAATATCTTCCTTTTTCTGTTACAGACAGGGTGGCTTTCTTTGAGCCCAGAGTAGGTAATATCTGCCTTTATCTGTTACAGACAGGATGACTTTCTTTGAGCCCAGAGTAGGTAATATCTTCCTTTTTCTGTTACAGACAGGGTGACTTTCTTTGAGCCCAGAGTAGGTAATATCTTCCTTTATCTGTTACAGACAGGGTGACTTTCTTTGAGCTCAGAGTAGGTAATATCTTCCTTTATCTGTTACAGACAGGGTGATTTTCTTTGAGCCCAGAGTAGGTAATATCTTCCTTTATCTGTTACAGACAGGGTGACTTTCTTTGAGCCCAGAGTAGGTAATATCTTCCTTTATCTGTTACAGACAGGCTGACTTTCTTTGAGCCCAGAGTAGGTAATATCTTCCTTTATCTGTTACAGACAGGGTGACTTTCTTTGAGCCCAGAGTAGGTAATATCTTCCTTTATCTGTTACAGACAGGGTGACTTTCTTTGAGCCCAGAGTAGGTAATATCTTCTTTTATCTGTTACAGACAGGATGACTTTCTTTGAACCCAGAGTAGGTAATATCTTCCTTTATCTGTTACAGACAGGATGACTTTCTTTGAGCCCAGAGTAGGTAATATCTTCCTTTTTCTGTTACAGACAGGGTGACTTTCTTTGAGCCCAGAGTAGGTAATATCTTCCTTTATCTGTTACAGACAGGATGACTTTCTTTGAGCCCAGAGTAGGTAATATCTTCCTTTTTCTGTTACAGACAGGGTGACTTTCTTTGAGCCCAGAGTAGGTAATATCTTCCTTTATCTGTTACAGACAGGGTGATTTTCTTTGAGCCCAGAGTAGGTAATATCTTCCTTTATCTGTTACAGACAGGGTGACTTTCTTTGAGCCCAGAGTAGGTAATATCTTCCTTTATCTGTTATAGACAGGGTGACTTTCTTTGAGCCCAGAGTAGGTAATATCTTCCTTTATCTGTTACAGACAGGGTGACTTTCTTTGAGCCCAGAGTAGGTAATATCTTCCTTTATCTGTTACAGACAGGGTGACTTTCTTTGAGCCCAGAGTAGGTAATATCTTCCTTTATCTGTTACAGACAGGGTGACTTTCTTTGAGCCCAGTAGGTAATATCTTCCTTTATCTGTTACAGACAGGCTGACTTTCTTTGAACCCAGAGTAGGTAATATCTTCCTTTATCTGTTACAGACAGGATGACTTTCTTTGAGCCCAGAGTAGGTAATATCTTCCTTTTTCTGTTACAGACAGGGTGACTTTCTTTGAGCCCAGAGTAGGTAATATCTTCCTTTATCTGTTACAGACAGGGTGACTTTCTTTGAGCCCAGAGTAGGTAATATCTTCCTTTATCTGTTACAGACAGGCTGACTTTCTTTGAGCCCAGAGTAGGTAATATCTTCCTTTATCTGTTACAGACAGGCTGACTTTCTTTGAGCCCAGAGTAGGTAATATCTTCCTTTATCTGTTACAGACAGGGTGACTTTCTTTGAGCCCAGAGTAGGTAATATCTTCCTTTATCTGTTACAGACAGGGTGACTTTCTTTGAGCCCAGAGTAGGTAATATCTTCCTTTATCTGTTACAGACAGGGTGACTTTCTTTGAGCCCAGAGTAGGTAATATCTTCCTTTATCTGTTACAGACAGGCTGACTTTCTTTGAGCCCAGAGTAGGTAATATCTTCCTTTATCTGTTACAGACAGGGTGACTTTCTTTGAGCCCAGAGTAGGTAATATCTTCCTTTATCTGTTACAGACAGGATGACTTTCTTTGAGCCCAGAGTAGGTAATATCTTCCTTTATCTGTTACAGACAGGGTGACTTTCTTTGAGCCCAGAGTAGGTAATATCTTCCTTTATCTGTTACAGACAGGGTGACTTTCTTTGAGCCCAGAGTAGGTAATATCTTCCTTTATTTGTTACAGACAGGGTGACTTTCTTTGAGCCCAGAGTAGGTAATAGCTTCCTTCATTTGTTACAGACAGGGTGACTTTCTTTGAGCCCAGAGTAGGTAATATCTTCTTTTATCTGTTACAGACAGGATGACTTTCTTTGAACCCAGAGTAGGTAATATCTTCCTTTATCTGTTACAGACAGGATGACTTTCTTTGAGCCCAGAGTAGGTAATATCTTCCTTTTTCTGTTACAGACAGGGTGACTTTCTTTGAGCCCAGAGTAGGTAATATCTGCCTTTATCTGTTACAGACAGGATGACTTTCTTTGAGCCCAGAGTAGGTAATATCTTCCTTTTTCTGTTACAGACAGGGTGACTTTCTTTGAGCCCAGAGTAGGTAATATCTTCCTTTATCTGTTACAGACAGGATGACTTTCTTTGAGCCCAGAGTAGGTAATATCTTCCTTTATCTGTTACAGACAGGGTGATTTTCTTTGAGCCCAGAGTAGGTAATATCTTCCTTTATCTGTTACAGACAGGGTGACTTTCTTTGAGCCCAGAGTAGGTAATATCTTCCTTTATCTGTTACAGACAGGGTGACTTTCTTTGAGCCCAGAGTAGGTAATATCTTCCTTTATCTGTTACAGACAGGGTGACTTTCTTTGAGCCCAGAGTAGGTAATATCTTCCTTTATCTGTTAGACAGGGTGACTTTCTTTGAGCCCAGAGTAGGTAATATCTTCCTTTATCTGTTACAGACAGGGTGACTTTCTTTGAGCCCAGATTAGGTAATATCTTCCTTTATCTGTTACAGACAGGGTGACTTTCTTTGAACCCAGAGTAGGTAATATCTTCCTTTATCTGTTACAGACAGGATGACTTTCTTTGAGCCCAGAGTAGGTAATATCTTCCTTTTTCTGTTACAGACAGGGTGACTTTCTTTGAGCCCAGAGTAGGTAATATCTTCCTTTATCTGTTACAGACAGGGTGACTTTCTTTGAGCCCAGAGTAGGTAATATCTTCCTTTTTTTGTTACAGACAGGGTGACTTTCTTTGAGCCCAGAGTAGGTAATATCTTCCTTTATCTGTTACAGACAGGGTGACTTTCTTTGAGCCCAGAGTAGGTAATATCTTCCTTTATCTGTTACAGACAGGGTGATTTTCTTTGAGCCCAGAGTAGGTAATATCTTCCTTTATCTGTTATAGACAGGGTGACTTTCTTTGAGCCCAGAGTAGGTAATATCTTCCTTTATCTGTTACAGACAGGGTGACTTTCTTTGAGCCCAGAGTAGGTAATATCTTCCTTTATCTGTTACAGACAGGATGACTTTCTTTGAACCCAGAGTAGGTAATATCTTCCTTTATCTGTTAGACAAGGTGACTTTCTTTGAGCCCAGAGTAGGTAATATCTTCCTTTATCTGTTACAGACAGGGTGACTTTCTTTGAGCCCAGAGTAGGTAATATCTTCCTTTATTTGTTACAGACAGGGTGACTTTCTTTGAGCCCAGAGTAGGTAATATCTTCCTTTATCTGTTACAGACAGGATGACTTTCTTTGAGCCCAGAGTAGGTAATATCTTCCTTTTTCTGTTACAGACAGGGTGACTTTCTTTGAGCCCAGAGTAGGTAATATCTTCCTTTATCTGTTACAGACAGGGTGACTTTCTTTGAGCCCAGAGTAGGTAATATCTTCCTTTATCTGTTACAGACAGGGTGACTTTCTTTGAGCCCAGAGTAGGTAATATCTTCCTTTATCTGTAACAGACAGGGTGATTTTCTTTGAGCCCAGAGTAGGTAATATCTTCCTTTATCTGTTACAGACAGGATGACTTTCTTTGAGCCCAGAGTAGGTAATATCTTCCTTTATCTGTTACAGACAGGGTGACTTTCTTTGAGCCCAGAGTAGGTAATATCTTCCTTTATCTGTTACAGACAGGGTGACTTTCTTTGAGCCCAGTAGGTAATATCTTCCTTTATCTGTTACAGACAGGCTGACTTTCTTTGAACCCAGAGTAGGTAATATCTTCCTTTATCTGTTACAGACAGGATGACTTTCTTTGAGCCCAGAGTAGGTAATATCTTCCTTTTTCTGTTACAGACAGGGTGACTTTCTTTGAGCCCAGAGTAGGTAATATCTTCCTTTATCTGTTACAGACAGGGTGACTTTCTTTGAGCCCAGAGTAGGTAATATCTTCCTTTATCTGTTACAGACAGGCTGACTTTCTTTGAGCCCAGAGTAGGTAATATCTTCCTTTATCTGTTACAGACAGGGTGACTTTCTTTGAGCCCAGAGTAGGTAATATCTTCCTTTATCTGTTACAGACAGGGTGACTTTCTTTGAGCCCAGAGTAGGTAATATCTTCCTTTGTCTGTTACAGACAGGCTGACTTTCTTTGAGCCCAGAGTAGGTAATATCTTCCTTTATCTGTTACAGACAGGGTGACTTTCTTTGAGCCCAGAGTAGGTAATATCTTCCTTTATCTGTTACAGACAGGCTGACTTTCTTTGAGCCCAGAGTAGGTAATATCTTCCTTTATCTGTTACAGACAGGGTGACTTTCTTTGAGCCCAGAGTAGGTAATATCTTCCTTTATCTGTTACAGACAGGGTGACTTTCTTTGAGCCCAGAGTAGGTAATATCTTCCTTTATCTGTTACAGACAAGGTGACTTTCTTTGAGCCCAGAGTAGGTAATATCTTCCTTTATCTGTTACAGACAGGATGACTTTCTTTGAGCCCAGAGTAGGTAATATCTTCCTTTATCTGTTACAGACAGGGTGACTTTCTTTGAGCCCAGAGTAGGTAATATCTTCCTTTATCTGTTACAGACAGGGTGACTTTCTTTGAGCCCAGAGTAGGTAATATCTTCCTTTATTTGTTACAGACAGGGTGACTTTCTTTGAGCCCAGAGTAGGTAATAGCTTCCTTCATTTGTTACAGACAGGGTGACTTTCTTTGAGCCCAGAGTAGGTAATATCTTCCTTTATCTGTTACAGACAGGGTGACTTTCTTTGAGCCCAGAGTAGGTAATATCTTCTTTTATCTGTTACAGACAGGATGACTTTCTTTGAACCCAGAGTAGGTAATATCTTCCTTTATCTGTTACAGACAGGATGACTTTCTTTGAGCCCAGAGTAGGTAATATCTTCCTTTTTCTGTTACAGACAGGGTGACTTTCTTTGAGCCCAGAGTAGGTAATATCTGCCTTTATCTGTTACAGACAGGATGACTTTCTTTGAGCCCAGAGTAGGTAATATCTTCCTTTTTCTGTTACAGACAGGGTGACTTTCTTTGAGCCCAGAGTAGGTAATATCTTCCTTTATCTGTTACAGACAGGATGAATTTCTTTGAGCCCAGAGTAGGTAATATCTTCCTTTATCTGTTACAGACAGGGTGATTTTCTTTGAGCCCAGAGTAGGTAATATCTTCCTTTATCTGTTACAGACAGGGTGACTTTCTTTGAGCCCAGAGTAGGTAATATCTTCCTTTATCTGTTACAGACAGGGTAACTTTCTTTGAGCCCAGAGTAGGTAATATCTTCCTTTATCTGTTACAGACAGGGTGACTTTCTTTGAGCCCAGAGTAGGTAATATCTTCCTTTATCTGTTAGACAGGGTGACTTTCTTTGAGCCCAGAGTAGGTAATATCTTCCTTTATCTGTTACAGACAGGGTGACTTTCTTTGAGCCCAGAGTAGGTAATATCTTCCTTTATCTGTTACAGACAGGGTGACTTTCTTTGAACCCAGAGTAGGTAATATCTTCCTTTATCTGTTACAGACAGGATGACTTTCTTTGAGCCCAGAGTAGGTAATATCTTCCTTTTTCTGTTACAGACAGGGTGACTTTCTTTGAGCCCAGAGTAGGTAATATCTTCCTTTATCTGTTACAGACAGGGTGACTTTCTTTGAGCCCAGAGTAGGTAATATCTTCCTTTTTTTGTTACAGACAGGGTGACTTTCTTTGAGCCCAGAGTAGGTAATATCTTCCTTTATCTGTTACAGACAGGGTGACTTTCTTTGAGCCCAGAGTAGGTAATATCTTCCTTTATCTGTTACAGACAGGGTGATTTTCTTTGAGCCCAGAGTAGGTAATATCTTCCTTTATCTGTTATAGACAGGGTGACTTTCTTTGAGCCCAGAGTAGGTAATATCTTCCTTTATCTGTTACAGACAGGGTGACTTTCTTTGAGCCCAGAGTAGGTAATATCTTCCTTTATCTGTTACAGACAGGGTGACTTTCTTTGAACCCAGAGTAGGTAATATCTTCCTTTATCTGTTAGACAAGGTGACTTTCTTTGAGCCCAGAGTAGGTAATATCTTCCTTTATCTGTTACAGACAGGGTGACTTTCTTTGAGCCCAGAGTAGGTAATATCTTCCTTTATTTGTTACAGACAGGGTGACTTTCTTTGAGCCCAGAGTAGGTAATATCTTCCTTTATCTGTTACAGACAGGATGACTTTCTTTGAGCCCAGAGTAGGTAATATCTTCCTTTTTCTGTTACAGACAGGGTGACTTTCTTTGAGCCCAGAGTAGGTAATATCTTCCTTTATCTGTTACAGACAGGGTGACTTTCTTTGAGCCCAGAGTAGGTAATATCTTCCTTTATCTGTTACAGACAGGGTGACTTTCTTTGAGCCCAGAGTAGGTAATATCTTCCTTTATCTGTAACAGACAAGGTGATTTTCTTTGAGCCCAGAGTAGGTAATATCTTCCTTTATCTGTTACAGACAGGATGACTTTCTTTGAGCCCAGAGTAGGTAATATCTTCCTTTTTCTGTTACAGACAGGGTGACTTTCTTTGAGCCCAGAGTAGGTAATATCTTCCTTTATCTGTTACAGACAGGGTGACTTTCTTTGAGCCCAGAGTAGGTAATATCTTCCTTTATCTGTTACAGACAGGCTGACTTTCTTTGAGCCCAGAGTAGGTAATATCTTCCTTTATCTGTTACAGACAGGGTGACTTTCTTTGAGCCCAGAGTAGGTAATATCTTCCTTTATCTGTTACAGACAGGGTGACTTTCTTTGAGCCCAGAGTAGGTAATATCTTCCTTTATCTGTTACAGACAGGCTGACTTTCTTTGAGCCCAGAGTAGGTAATATCTTCCTTTATCTGTTACAGACAGGGTGACTTTCTTTGAGCCCAGAGTAGGTAATATCTTCCTTTATCTGTTACGGACAGGCTGACTTTCTTTGAGCCCAGAGTAGGTAATATCTTCCTTTATCTGTTACAGACAGGGTGACTTTCTTTGAGCCCAGAGTAGGTAATATCTTCCTTTATCTGTTACAGACAGGGTGACTTTCTTTGAGCCCAGTAGGTAATATCTTCCTTTATCTGTTACAGACAGGGTGACTTTCTTTGAGCCCAGAGTAGGTAATATCTTCCTTTATCTGTTACAGACAGGGTGACTTTCTTTGAGCCCAGAGTAGGTAATATCTTCCTTTATCTGTTACAGACAAGGTGACTTTCTTTGAGCCCAGAGTAGGTAATATCTTCCTTTATCTGTTACAGACAGGATGACTTTCTTTGAGCCCAGAGTAGGTAATATCTTCCTTTATCTGTTACAGACAGGGTGACTTTCTTTGAGCCCAGAGTAGGTAATATCTTCCTTTATCTGTTACAGACAGGGTGACTTTCTTTGAGCCCAGAGTAGGTAATATCTTCCTTTATTTGTTACAGACAGGCTGACTTTCTTTGAGCCCAGAGTAGGTAATAGCTTCCTTCATTTGTTACAGACAGGGTGACTTTCTTTGAGCCCAGAGTAGGTAATATCTTCCTTTATCTGTTACAGACAGGGTGACTTTCTTTGAGCCCAGAGTAGGTAATATCTTCTTTTATCTGTTACAGACAGGATGACTTTCTTTGAACCCAGAGTAGGTAATATCTTCCTTTTTCTGTTACAGACAGGATGACTTTCTTTGAGCCCAGAGTAGGTAATATCTTCCTTTTTCTGTTACAGACAGGGTGACTTTCTTTGAGCCCAGAGTAGGTAATATCTGCCTTTATCTGTTACAGACAGGATGACTTTCTTTGAGCCCAGAGTAGGTAATATCTTCCTTTATCTGTTACAGACAGGGTGATTTTCTTTGAGCCCAGAGTAGGTAATATCTTCCTTTATCTATTACAGACAGGGTGACTTTCTTTGAACCCAGAGTAGGTAATATCTTCCTTTATCTGTTACAGACAGGATGACTTTCTTTGAGCCCAGAGTAGGTAATATCTTCCTTTTTCTGTTACAGACAGGGTGACTTTCTTTGAGCCCAGAGTAGGTAATATCTTCCTTTATCTGTTACAGACAGGGTGACTTTCTTTGAGCCCAGAGTAGGTAATATCTTCCTTTTTTTGTTACAGACAGGGTGACTTTCTTTGAGCCCAGAGTAGGTAATATCTTCCTTTATCTGTTACAGACAGGGTGACTTTCTTTGAGCCCAGAGTAGGTAATATCTTCCTTTATCTGTTACAGACAGGGTGATTTTCTTTGAGCCCAGAGTAGGTAATATCTTCCTTTATCTGTTACAGACAGGGTGACTTTCTTTGAGCCCAGAGTAGGTAATATCTTCCTTTATCTGTTACAGACAGGGTGACTTTCTTTGAGCCCAGAGTAGGTAATATCTTCCTTTATCTGTTACAGACAGGATGACTTTCTTTGAGCCCAGAGTAGGTAATATCTTCCTTTATCTGTTACAGACAGGGTGATTTTCTTTGAGCCCAGAGTAGGTAATATCTTCCTTTATCTGTTACAGACAGGGTGACTTTCTTTGAGCCCAGAGTAGGTAATATCTTCCTTTATCTGTTACAGACAGGCTGACTTTCTTTGAGCCCAGAGTAGGTAATATCTTCCTTTATCTGTTACAGACAGGGTGACTTTCTTTGAGCCCAGAGTAGGTAATATCTTCCTTTATCTGTTAGACAGGGTGACTTTCTTTGAGCCCAGAGTAGGTAATATCTTCCTTTATCTGTTACAGACAGGGTGACTTTCTTTGAGCCCAGAGTAGGTAATATCTTCCTTTATCTATTACAGACAGGGTGACTTTCTTTGAACCCAGAGTAGGTAATATCTTCCTTTATCTGTTACAGACAGGATGACTTTCTTTGAGCCCAGAGTAGGTAATATCTTCCTTTTTCTGTTACAGACAGGGTGACTTTCTTTGAGCCCAGAGTAGGTAATATCTTCCTTTATCTGTTACAGACAGGGTGACTTTCTTTGAGCCCAGAGTAGGTAATATCTTCCTTTTTTTGTTACAGACAGGCTGACTTTCTTTGAGCCCAGAGTAGGTAATATCTTCCTTTATCTGTTACAGACAGGGTGACTTTCTTTGAGCCCAGAGTAGGTAATATCTTCCTTTATCTGTTACAGACATGGTGATTTTCTTTGAGCCCAGAGTAGGTAATATCTTCCTTTATCTGTTACAGACAGGGTGACTTTCTTTGAGCCCAGAGTAGGTAATATCTTCCTTTATCTGTTACAGACAGGGTGACTTTCTTTGAGCCCATAGTAGGTAATATCTTCCTTTATCTGTTACAGACAGGGTGACTTTCTTTGAGCCCAGAGTAGGTAATATCTTCCTTTATCTGTTACAGACAGGGTGACTTTCTTTGAGCCCAGAGTAGGTAATATCTTCCTTTATTTGTTACAGACAGGGTGACTTTCTTTGAGCCCAGAGTAGGTAATATCTTCCTTTATCTGTTACAGACAGGATGACTTTCTTTGAGCCCAGAGTAGGTAATATCTTCCTTTTTCTGTTACAGACAGGGTGACTTTCTTTGAGCCCAGAGTAGGTAATATCTTCCTTTATCTGTTACAGACAGGATGACTTTCTTTGAGCCCAGAGTAGGTAATATCTTCCTTTTTCTGTTACAGACAGGGTGACTTTCTTTGAGCCCAGAGTAGGTAATATCTTCCTTTATCTGTTACAGACAGGGTGACTTTCTTTGAGCCCAGAGTAGGTAATATCTTCCTTTTTTTGTTACAGACAGGGTGACTTTCTTTGAGCCCAGAGTAGGTAATATCTTCCTTTATCTGTTACAGACAGGGTGACTTTCTTTGAGCCCAGAGTAGGTAATATCTTCCTTTATCTGTTACAGACAGGGTGATTTTCTTTGAGCCCAGAGTAGGTAATATCTTCCTTTATCTGTTACAGACAGGGTGACTTTCTTTGAGCCCAGAGTAGGTAATATCTTCCTTTATCTGTTACAGACAGGGTGACTTTCTTTGAGCCCAGAGTAGGTAATATCTTCCTTTATTTGTTACAGACAGGGTGACTTTCTTTGAGCCCAGAGTAGGTAATATCTTCCTTTATCTGTTACAGACAGGATGACTTTCTTTGAGCCCAGAGTAGGTAATATCTTCCTTTTTCTGTTACAGACAGGGTGACTTTCTTTGAGCCCAGAGTAGGTAATATCTTCCTTTATCTGTTACAGACAGGATGACTTTCTTTGAGCCCAGAGTAGGTAATATCTTCCTTTTTCTGTTACAGACAGGGTGACTTTCTTTGAGCCCAGAGTAGGTAATATCTTCCTTTATCTGTTACAGACAGGGTGACTTTCTTTGAGCCCAGAGTAGGTAATATCTTCCTTTTTTTGTTACAGACAGGGTGACTTTCTTTGAGCCCAGAGTAGGTAATATCTTCCTTTATCTGTTACAGACAGGGTGACTTTCTTTGAGCCCAGAGTAGGTAATATCTTCCTTTATCTGTTACAGACAGGGTGATTTTCTTTGAGCCCAGAGTAGGTAATATCTTCCTTTATCTGTTACAGACAGGGTGACTTTCTTTGAGCCCAGAGTAGGTAATATCTTCCTTTATCTGTTACAGACAGGGTGACTTTCTTTGAGCCCAGAGTAGGTAATATCTTCCTTTATCTGTTACAGACAGGGTGACTTTCTTTGAGCCCAGAGTAGGTAATATCTTCCTTTATCTGTTACAGACAGGGTGACTTTCTTTGAGCCCAGAGTAGGTAATATCTTCCTTTATTTGTTACAGACAGGGTGACTTTCTTTGAGCCCAGAGTAGGTAATATCTTCCTTTATCTGTTACAGACAGGATGACTTTCTTTGAGCCCAGAGTAGGTAATATCTTCCTTTTTCTGTTACAGACAGGGTGACTTTCTTTGAGCCCAGAGTAGGTAATATCTTCCTTTATCTGTTACAGACAGGGTGACTTTCTTTGAGCCCAGAGTAGGTAATATCTTCCTTTATCTGTTACAGACAGGGTGACTTTCTTTGAGCCCAGAGTAGGTAATATCTTCCTTTATCTGTTACAGACAGGCTGACTTTCTTTGAGCCCAGAGTAGGTAATATCTTCCTTTATCTGTTACAGACAGGGTGACTTTCTTTGAGCCCAGAGTAGGTAATATCTTCCTTTATCTGTTACAGACAGGGTGACTTTCTTTGAGCCCAGAGTAGGTAATATCTTCCTTTATCTGTTACAGACAGGCTGACTTTCTTTGAGCCCAGAGTAGGTAATATCTTCCTTTATCTGTTACAGACAAGGTGGCTTTCTTTGAGCCCAGAGTAGGTAATATCTTCCTTTATCTGTTACAGACAGGATGACTTTCTTTGAGCCCAGAGTAGGTAATATCTTCCTTTATCTGTTACAGACAAGGTGACTTTCTTTGAGCCCAGAGTAGGTAATATCTTCCTTTATCTGTTACAGACAGGGTGACTTTCTTTGAGCCCAGAGTAGGTAATATCTTCCTTTATTTGTTACAGACAGGGTGACTTTCTTTGAGCCCAGAGTAGGTAATATCTTCCTTTATTTGTTACAGACAGGGTGACTTTCTTTGAGCCCAGAGTAGGTAATATCTTCCTTTATCTGTTACAGACAGAGTAGGTAATATCCTCGTTTTTCTGTTACAGAGCCATTTTTGGCCTACATGTATGTGGTTTAACTGTAGGAAAATGGTGGAGGAGGTTTTTTTGCCAAGTTCTGGTGTTTACTTTTGAAGCTCTCATACCTAGCTAGTATATGACATTGAATACTGAGTAGATAAGTTCCTTGTTTGTTCTTTACAGGCCCATTTTTGGAGCCAATGGTTTTATGGTCGGTAAAAAGGGGGTCTTCTTTCAGAAGTTCTGGTGTTTTCCGTATGGTCAAGAAGTTCCAGTTCAGTGTTTAACTTTGAAGCTCATATACCTAGCTAGCGTATGACATTGAGTCCTGGGTGGTCATTTCCTCCTTTATCTGTTACAGATCTATTTTTGGCCTATGTGGTTCAACTGTAGAAAAAAGGGGGTTCTTTAGGAAGTTCTGATGTTTAACATACAGACGAGAAGTTCTTGGCTAGCAATGTAATTGGAAGTTCTTGTTTTTAGCTACCGGTATCATATGACACTAGTTTTGTGCCCTGGGTGTGTAATTTCCTCGTTTGGTCTATTTGGTTTAAGTCTGAAAAATGGGAGAGGGGAAGCTTCTTGACTAGTGATTTATTTGGAAGCCCTTATTTTATCTCTGACATTGAACACCGAGTGTGTAATTCGATGTTTGTCTGTTACAGGCCCATTTTGTTCACGTGTGTGATTTTATTGTAAGTAAAAAAGGATGGATTTCTTTCGGAAGTTCTGGTACAGACGAATGAATGAGTGATTCTTGTTTAACACTTAATTTTGAGAGAAAAAATAATTTTCAATAGATGATGATGAGACCCACGCGATTAGTTTGATTTTTTCTCTCCAGCTCACTGAAACAACGTACAGTCCACGATTAGACATGTGATCGCCCCACAGCCACTGGGAGATATTATCAAGATTCCGAGCCAACCAACCAATCTTTTCTCTTTCGTCTTAATGTTGCATGTTTAGTGGAGAAGCTAGGAATCAGAACAATGTGTCCGAATTAGTACATTTCTACCAACGGGCTACATTTCTATTATAAGTTAACATATTTTATCTCATACCGTGAATAATATTACCTCGTAACATATCTCACCATGGCCTGCCTGGGGCCGTCAGGATCGTAATCATAAGGCAGTTGGATTTACAACTACCTATGCAATCGGTGCCTATCACCACCCAGTGCCATCATAACGCATGGACACGCTGGGCAGTTGCCCGGGGGCCCCACGATCACAGGGGCCCTATGCTAATCTATATATGTTGTGTACTGCATGGTTTTTTTTAATGTTTAAACACTGATTTTGTTGGAAATACCAATATAATAAATATACACGTATGTTTAATTTTATCGACCATTTACAATTTTACTCCTGTGAGTGGTTTTGAAGGTAGGCAGGGGCGGATCCAGGATTTCAAGTTAGGGGGTGCGCACTTAAAAAATTGCGCCGAGCGGAGGGAGGCGCGAAAATGTTGGGGGTATTTCGTGTGAAAAATCACGATTTTCCGCCAAAACATCATATTTTTTTTTATTTTAGGGGGGGCGCGCGCCGGGTACGCCCCCCCCCCCCCCCATGGATTCGCCCTTGGGTATGGGCCCCGGTGCACTGCTTCGCCCGGGGGACTATAGTGCTGTTAAGACGGACCTGTCACCACTAACGTTTTGAGTTCGATTCCCACTCAGGCGAGGTGTACTCGATACAACATTATGTGATAAAGTGTGCCAGAGACTTGCGGCAGGTCGGTGATTTTCTGCGGGTATTCCGGTCTCCTCCACCAATAAAACTGTCCGTCACGATATAACTGAAATATTGTTGAATGTGGCGCTAAATACAATAAACCAACCAACCAAACCATATGTCACCATAAAATTATATACTTTACAATGATTTGTGATCTTGTTTTAGGGGCCCTCGTTGTTGTAATATTATGGTGGACTGTCACCATATATACTTTACAATGATTTGTGATCTTGTTTTAGGGGCCCTCGTTGTTGTAATATTATGGTGGACTGTCACCATATATACTTTACAATGATTTGTGATCTTGTTTTAGAGGCCCTCGTTGTTGTAATATTATGGTGGACCGTCACCATATATACTTTACAATGATTTGTGATCTTGTTTTAGGGGCCCTCGTTGTTGTAATATTATGGTGGACTGTCACCATATATACTTTACAATGATTTGTGATCTTGTTTTAGGGGCCCTCGTTGTTGTAATATTATGGTGGACTATCACCATATATACTTTACAATGAGTTGTGATCTTGTTTTAGGGGCCCTCGTTGTTGTAATATTATGGTGGACTGTCACCATATATACTTTACAATGATTTGTGATCTTGTTTTAGGGGCCGTCGTTGTTGTAATATTATGGTGGACTGTCACCATATATACTTTACAATGATTTGTGATCTTGTTTTAGGGGCCCTCGTTGTTGTAATATTATGGTGGACTGTCACCATATATACTTTACAATGATTTGTGATCTTGTTTTAGGGGCCGTCGTTGTTGTAATATTATGGTGGACTGTCACCATATATACTTTACAATGATTTGTGATCTTGTTTTAGGGGCCCTCGTTGTTGTAATATTATGGTGGACTGTCACCATATATACTTTACAATGATTTGTGATCTTGTTTTAGGGGCCGTCGTTGTTGTAATATTATGGTGGACTGTCACCATATATACTTTACAATGATTTGTGATCTTGTTTTAGGGGCCCTCGTTGTTGTAATATTATGGTGGACTGTCACCATATATACTTTACAATGATTTGTGATCTTGTTTTAGGGGCCGTCGTTGTTGTAATATTATGGTGGACCGTCACCATATATACTTTACAATGATTTGTGATCTTGTTTTAGGGGCCGTCGTTGTTGTAATATTATGGTGGACTGTCACCATATATACTTTACAATGATTTGTGATCTTGTTTTAGGGGCCCTCGTTGTTGTAATATTATGGTGGACTGTCACCATATATACTTTACAATGATTTGTGATCTTGTTTTAGGGGCCCTCGTTGTTGTAATATTATGGTGGACTGTCACCATATATACTTTACAATGATTTGTGATCTTGTTTTAGGGGCCCTCGTTGTTGTAATAGTATGGTGGACTGTCACCATATATACTTTACAATGATTTGTGATCTTGTTTTAGGGGCCCTCGTTGTTGTAATATTATGGTGGACTGTCACCATATATACTTTACAATGATTTGTGATCTTGTTTTAGGGGCCCTCGTTGTTGTAATATTATGGTGGACTGTCACCATATATACTTTACAATGATTTGTGATCTTGTTTTAGGGGCCGTCGTTGTTGTAATATTATGGTGGACTGTCACCATATATACTTTACAATGATTTGTGATCTTGTTTTAGGGGCCCTCGTTGTTGTAATAGTATGGTGGACTGTCACCATATATACTTTACAATGATTTGTGATCTTGTTTTAGGGGCCCTCGTTGTTGTAATATTATGGTGGACTGTCACCATATATACTTTACAATGATTTGTGATCTTGTTTTAGGGGCCCTCGTTGTTGTAATATTATGGTGGACTGTCACCATATATACTTTACAATGATTTGTGATCTTGTTTTAGGGGCCCTCGTTGTTGTAATATTATGGTGGACTGTCACCATATATACTTTACAATGTGATCTTGTTTTAGGGGCCCTCGTTGTTGTAATATTATGGTGGACTGTCACCATATATACTTTACAATGATTTGTGATCTTGTTTTAGGGGCCCTCGTTGTTGTAATATTATGGTGGACTGTCACCATATATACTTTACAATGATTTGTAATCTTGTTTTAGGGGCCCTCGTTGTTGTAATATTATGGTGGACTGTCACCATATATACTTTACAATGATTTGTGATCTTGTTTTAGGGGCCCTCGTTGTTGTAATATTATGGTGGACTGTCACCATATATACTTTACAATGATTTGTGATCTTGTTTTAGGGGCCCTCGTTGTTGTAATATTATGGTGGACTGTCACCATATATACTTTACAATGATTTGTGATCTTGTTTTAGGGGCCCTCGTTGTTGTAATATTATGGTGGACTGTCACCATATATACTTTACAATGATTTGTGATCTTGTTTTAGGGGCCGTCGTTGTAATATTATGGTGGACTGTCACCATATATACTTTACAATGATTTGTGATCTTGTTTTAGGGGCCGTCGTTGTTGTAATATTATGGTGGACTGTCACCATATATACTTTACAATGTGATCTTGTTTTAGGGGCCCTCGTTGTTGTAATATTATGGTGGACTGTCACCATATATACTTTACAATGATTTGTGATCTTGTTTTAGGGGCCCTCGTTGTTGTAATATTATGGTGGACTGTCACCATATATACTTTACAATGATTTGTGATCTTGTTTTAGGGGCCCTCGTTGTTGTAATATTATGGTGGACTGTCACCATATATACTTTACAATGATTTGTGATCTTGTTTTAGGGGCCCTCGTTGTTGTAATATTATGGTGGACTGTCACCATATATACTTTACAATGATTTGTGATCTTGTTTTAGGGGCCCTCGTTGTTGTAATATTATGGTGGACTGTCACCATATATACTTTACAATGATTTGTGATCTTGTTTTAGGGGCCCTCGTTGTTGTAATATTATGGTGGACTGTCACCATATATACTTTACAATGATTTGTGATCTTGTTTTAGGGGCCCTCGTTGTTGTAATATTATGGTGGACTCGGATCCATTTTACTTTTGTCCTTATAATGAAGATCAATATATCTATGAGCATGTATTGATATATAACAGAATAAGAATAAGAATAAGAATATTTATTATTCCAATCAATGAGCCCACAATAGGGACAAACAAATTGCATACATTGATTATTGTCATTGGAGGCAATTATACATATATATATAAACAAATTATATATATAAATACAATGTTTCTTGTCGGGTTCAGAGCCTTAAAAAAAAAAAATAATATAAACAGAAAGAGAAAAAATATTTCAGTATCATAAACCCTGTTTCAGTTTTCTTGTCTCAAGGCACTCTATTATACATTTTTAAAAAATATTGATTATTGAAAGATCTTCAGTGGTAAATAAATAATAGAATTTTGATTTATCTGACATTATATTGAAATTAGAACATAATTCTGAAATTTTCTGATAAGAAATCTTTCTACTACTATTATATATTGTTAGGTCGTAACAACACACCAAGAACAGCAATTTACTATCACTAACGATATACCAATGTCGTTGTTGCTTTGGAAGTATCAACAAAAATAAACTCTTGGTAAATATAACAATGCGACCTCATTTCACCTTATTTTTATTTGTTCCATTTTAAGTACAAAGCACAAGTTCAAGGTAACGTTCATGGTCAATGGATCAATGTTTACAGTGTACAGAGAGAAAACGATAGATCAGTGATACAGTAGTTACACAGTTGTGTCAGGATTATTTTTATTCTTACTGCAAACGATAACCCTGTCGGACAAGTGAAGGTAAGAGTCGTTGCAGGAAACCTGAAGACTAATTTTAAACCTTACATTTACATGTACACATTTACTTGAATCAGATAATAGATTTGGCTGTGCGTTCATCCTACCGAAGCTTTGTGATACGTATACGATGCCTCGATAGGCAGGTCTAGAAAACTGTGGGGGAGGGCGTTCTCTATTTGGAATTGTTTAGTGTATGTGTAGCTAAAGGCATTATATGGTCAAAACCTCCTTTTAGAGACAAAAAATGTAGCGGGGATGCCTTTTAGGAAAGTCTGCATTTAGCCTACATCACACACCAACAAACAAATCAAGCATATAATATAGATCAATCTAACGACCACACCCACCACCACCATCGGGAGTGAGAAGAATATATTATACGGGTGCAACAAAGTGGACCTGGTTCACTTCGATTCTCTACATAGAAAAGTCAATACACATCTCGTAGAAACTGTCACGGAGTTAACTGATTTTCTGAAAATTTAGAATATATATGATAACTAATTTACATGTTAAATATTAAACAAGCTTTTGTTTTTGATATTCTAAGATGTCGTATTTCTGTTCATAAAGAAATAATTACATTTGTCCTTTGTTGTTATTTCCCTAGTTTAGAATGATGTCCGTGTTTTTGTATTATTATTTACTTCAAAGCTAAAATCTAGTTGGATGGTGGGGTCCGGCCGTTGTTGAACTTGTGATTAAGCTAATCATATGATTAGCCATAATTACATGATTCATTCCTAATCACATAATTAGCTAATTCAATGGTTAAATATGATTAGTGAATACATTGATTAAAAAGACTTCAGCAACAAAATGTAATCATCGCATTAGCCAAGTATGGGATTAGGAATTAACTATTAATTTGGGCTAATCATCTGATTAGTTTAACAACGTTCAACAACGGACCTGTATTTAAACAGTAAAACCACTGCTATGCCATTCGGATCTAGACTTGACTAGCGGATACATCCCTACAGTGAACAGAAATCAACAAAACTACTCAACAATGGACTTACCTGTTGAATTGGTTGGACTTCTCAAGCACGCAGGGACAGATGGGAAAAAATTAACTTGGGACCTACAGGTTAATTCCAGCGCTATATCAGTCAAGCTGATGTGGATCAAGGCTGAGAAACCCGTTGAAAAAATAGGACAAGTTACCAGCCAGGCCCAGAAAAAGAAACACTCTCCTTCCACCAGGAAAAGAAATGCTCAACGCATCAACCAGTGGAAGGCGAAAAGGAATGAAGCCGTTGGTGACAGTAAAATATGTGCTCATACACAGACAGACGACAGTAATTCCATAACAGACGAAACTACACAAACCGAGTAACTACACAGCGACGAACAAGCCCTCCACAAACCAACAACATTGACACAAATAAGGGAGCGATCGACCCAGACAAGAAGTAATTTTATTGGCAGGCAATTAACGCCTACAAAATACCTCGATACGGAAGAATCCCGGACACCATGGAATAAATGTACAGCTGTACGAAGTCCGTACATCAGAGGTAAACTAACCTATAAGACTGAATTCAAAGACGGATCGGTGTCCTTCTCAGAGTCATTCGACCCGAACGACCCAGCATTAATAGATCGCTACCCAGATTATACCACAGAAACAGACCTTGGTGACAGATCACCAACACCCACACAACAACGGGATGAAAACAGCAAGCGAAAGGCTTGCAAAAAGAAGAAAAATCTGTCTGCAATACCTCATTAGGTGAGTCGGACGTAAAACTCTCATAATACTACTAATATGCCATTTAACGCCTGACGAATCAATGTTACAGACGAGAAGAAGATAGGAGACCAGTGTTGTTAGTGTTATTTCTATTCTTACAGAAAACGAAAAACCACGTGGGGCAAGTAAAGGTAGCAATTTAAAAAAAAATGAAAAACAAAGACAAAATACAACACTGTCGGAACGGATCCAAAATCTACTCAAAAATCGTAGATATAGAAGCAAAATCAATAGCCCTAACACACATGTATCTGTATATTTAGTATGTAACAAATCAATAGCTCTAACACACATGTATCTGTATATTTAGTATGTAACAAATCAATAGCTCTAACACACATGTATCTGTATATTTAGTATGTAACAAATCAATAGCTCTAACACACATGTATCTGTATATTTAGTATGTAACAAATCAATAGCTCTAACACACATGTATCTGTATATTTAGTATGTCACAAATCAATAGCTCTAACACACATGTATCTGTATATTTAGTATGTAACAAATCAATAGCTCTAACACACATGTATCTGTATATTTAGTATGTAACAAATCAATAGCTCTAACACACATGTATCTGTATATTTAGTATGTAACAAATCAATAGCTCTAACACACATGTATCTGTATATTTAGTATGTAACAAATCAATAGCTCTAACACACATGTATCTGTATATTTAGTATGTAACAAATCAATAGCTCTAACACACATGTATCTGTATATTTAGTATGTAACAAATCAATAGCTCTAACACACATGTATCTGTATATTTAGTATGTAACAAATCAATAGCCTTAACACACATGTATCTGTATATTTAGTATGTAACAAATCAATAGCTCTAACACACATGTATCTGTATATTTAGTATGTAACAAATCAATAGCTCTAACACACATGTATCTGTATATTTAGTATGTAACAAATCAATAGCTCTAACACACATGTATCTGTATATTTAGTATGTAACAAATCAATAGCTCTAACACACATGTATCTGTATATTTAGTATGTAACAAATCAATAGCTCTAACACACATGTATCTGTATATTTAGTATGTAACAAATCAATAGCTCTAACACACATGTATCTGTATATTTAGTATGTAACAAATCAATAGCTCTAACACACATGTATCTGTATATTTAGTATGTAACAAATCAATAGCTCTAACACACATGTATCTGTATATTTAGTATGTAACAAATCAATAGCTCTAACACACATGTATCTGTATATTTAGTATGTAACAAATCAATAGCTCTAACACACATGTATCTGTATATTTAGTATGTAACAAATCAATAGCTCTAACACACATGTATCTGTATATTTAGTATGTAACAAATCAATAGCTCTAACACACATGTATCTGTATATTTAGTATGTAACAAATCAATAGCTCTAACACACATGTATCTGTATATTTAGTATGTAACAAATCAATAGCTCTAACACACATGTATCTGTATATTTAGTATGTAACAAATCAATAGCTCTAACACACATGTATCTGTATATTTAGTATGTAACAAATCAATAGCTCTAACACACATGTATCTGTATATTTAGTATGTAACAAATCAATAGCTCTAACACACATGTATCTGTATATTTAGTATGTAACAAATCAATAGCTCTAACACACATGTATCTGTATATTTAGTATGTAACAAATCAATAGCTCTAACACACATGTATCTGTATATTTAGTATGTAACAAATCAATAGCTCTAACACACATGTATCTGTATATTTAGTATGTAACAAATCAATAGCTCTAACACACATGTATCTGTATATTTAGTATGTAACAAATCAATAGCTCTAACACACATGTATCTGTATATTTAGTATGTAACAAATCAATAGCTCTAACACACATGTATCTGTATATTTAGTATGTAACAAATCAATAGCCTTAACACACATGTATCTGTATATTTAGTATGTAACAAATCAATAGCTCTAACACACACGTATCTGTATATTTAGTATGTAACAAATCAATAGCTCTAACACACACGTATCTGTATATTTAGTATGTAACAAATCAATAGCTCTAACACACACGTATCTGTATATTTAGTATGTAACAAATCAATAGCTCTAACACACACGTATCTGTATATTTAGTATGTAACAAATCAATAGCTCTAACACACACGTATCTGTATATTTAGTATGTAACAAATCAATAGCTCTAACACACATGTATCTGTATATTTAGTATGTAACAAATCAATAGCTCTAACACACATGTATCTGTATATTTAGTATGTAACAAATCAATAGCTCTAACACACATGTATCTGTATATTTAGTATGTAACAAATCAATAGCTCTAACACACATGTATCTGTATATTTAGTATGTAACAAATCAATAGCTCTAACACACATGTATCTGTATATTTAGTATGTAACAAATCAATAGCTCTAACACACATGTATCTGTATATTTAGTATGTAACAAATCAATAGCTCTAACACACATGTATCTGTATATTTAGTATGTAACAAATCAATAGCTCTAACACACATGTATCTGTATATTTAGTATGTAACAAATCAATAGCTCTAACACACATGTATCTGTATATTTAGTATGTAACAAATCAATAGCTCTAACACACATGTATCTGTATATTTAGTATGTAACAAATCAATAGCTCTAACACACATGTATCTGTATATTTAGTATGTAACACAAGACTGCTCAATTTCCTGGCTTGTTGCAGACATTTCAATAAAAGGTGCGAGTAAAATACCAACCCTCACATATAGCGAGCAGCTTTGTTATAAAGAACGCTGAATTCTGAACTTTATACATAATATACTGTACATACATTTTGTAATCTTCATAACATTGCGATATGTATAATATTAGTTTTATTAAAGAGAGTCGATGCCTCAATTATCATTTAAATATGAGATAGTATACAAGACCATCGTAAGACATAATATTGAAACAATAGTCAACTTTTGCCAACGTCATCTTAAGTTATATTGATACAAGTGACAGAATACATTTCAACAAGGTGTTGATATCTTCCCGCTAGTAACAGAATACATTTCAACAAGGTGTTGATATCTTCCCGCTAGTAACAGAATACATTTCAACAAGGTGTTGATATCTTCCCGCTAGTAACAGAATACATTTCAACAAGGTGTTGATATCTTCCCGCTAGTGACAGAATGCATTTCAACAAGGTGTTGATATCTTCCCGCTAGTGACAGAATACTTTTCAACAAGGTGTTGATATCTTCCCGCTAGTGACAGAATACTTTTCAACAAGGTGTTGATATCTTCCCGCTAGTGACATAATACTTTTCAACAAGGTGTCGATATCTTCCCGCTAGTGACAGAATACTTTTCAACAAGGTGTTGATATCTTCCCGTTAGTGACGGAATACTTTTCAACAAGGTGTTGATATCTTCCCGCTAGTGACAGAATACTTTTCAACAAGGTGTCGATATCTTCCCGTTAGTGACAATACATTTCAACAAGGTGTTGATATCTTCCCGCTAGTGACAGAATACATTTCAACAAGGTGTTGATATCTTCCCGCTAGTGACAGAATACTTTTCAACAAGGTGTTGATATCTTCCCGCTAGTGACAGAATACTTTTCAACAAGGTGTTGATATCTTCCCGCTAGTGACAGAATACTTTTCAACAAGGTGTTGATATCTTCCCGTTAGTGACAGAATACTTTTCAACAAGGTGTTGATATCTTCCCGCTAGTGACAGAATACTTTTCAACAAGGTGTTGATATCTTCCCGCTAGTGACAGAATACTTTTCAACAAGGTGTCGATATCTTCCCGCTAATGACAGAATACTTTTCAACAAGGTGTTGATATCTTCCCGCTAGTGACAGAATACATTTCAACAAGGTGTTGATATCTTCCCGTTAGTGACAGAATACTTTATAAGAGGAGAGTCAGACCATTCTTTAAAAATCCTTGACTTCATGGTTTATTACTCAGAAGACGATGATGTTGTAATACAAACTGCAGCTGATCTAGGAAATCTAGGGCACTTTTCCCATTATACGTTATTGTACATACATCCTATAGAGGCTTGGTACATTTTTTTGTATATATTGAAAATTTGGGCATGAACAGTGGATAATACCAAAATACTACGAAGCAAGACCGGTTAAATCACTTGTAGTGCATGCTCCGCCTCTGGTTACTTCTGAATACTATACACTGATCATGAGGTACTTGACACCAAAAACACCAGAACTAAAATCTTACTGGCCCCTGTGCGAACCCCTATACCAATAACGAAAAACATAATGACTCTTTTGAAACTCCCTTTTTTTCTATTTGAAACTCTTACTGACAACGATTATTTCTTTAATTTTGACTTTTCTGACACATTTGTTTTCAAGCAAAATTAAAAATGTATTATACATTTTTGTTTCAGAGAAGAAAATGGTTACCTTCCAAGATGTATTGACATTTCTGTTGTTCGGAATGGAATCCTTTCATTTCATTGGTCATTGTTTGATCATGTTTAGAGTTCGGCAGTTACCGCGGAAGGATTTCGTTAGAATGCGATTGTATTTTATTGTGGATCCACTGTCTGTCTTCCTGTCTTCGTTTGTAGTACTAGGAAAGCTCCAATGGCTAACATCTATTCAGTTGCTCCAACACTTGTATTATTTTCTGATGTGGGAACAAACAGATGCTGCCAAAAAGGTAAAAATGGCTCTCGAGATGATGTTGGAGTTCTAGTATTATACACTTTTTCATCAAAATAGCCACACATTCTGAATTATTCTGTATTTCCTTATTGTTGAGATCGAATGGTTTGGTTTGGTTTTATGGTGTGTAATGTCACTTTCCACAATATTTCAGTTCTATAGTGGCGGTCAGTTTTATTGGTGGAGAAAACCACCGACCTGCCACAAGTTACTGCAAAACTTTATCACATAACGTTGTATCGAGTACACGTCGCCATGAACTCAACTGGGTTCGAACTATGCAAATTGTATAATACTGAAACTCCAATATCATCTCGAGAGCTATGAAAAGCCATATTTCATTTTCTTAATACAAACTTCATATGTGTGTTTGTTTGTTTTATTGTGTTTAACGCCACTTTCAGCAATATTTCAGCTATATCATGGTGACCAGTTTTAGTGGTGGAGGAAGCCGGAGAGAACCACCGACCATGGGCAAGCAACTGGTAAACTTTATTACTTGCGGCTGCGAGTCGAGTACACCCTTTTTGTAATTTACAAAGCCGGGCGCGAACCCACGCCGTATTGGTGACACATAGGCTTATATTATGAGTTGTTAGGTAATCCAACTACGTGTACCTAATTCATTGAGTCACTCGGGTCCCTCAAACTTCAAATGAATATAAACGTTAGAGAAAACCGAAGGGTCAATGAACAATGGTCAATCAAAAGACATAAACAGCATTGGGCACACAAAACACAAAACGATGGAAAAAAAAACACAACACAGAAAACTAAAAAGATGAGCAGCAGGGACTCCATAAAAAACCCGGAAGTGTAGACAGTTTCTGTTTCTTGTACGTAAAAGGGAAACTATCCATTGCGGTTTTTTAAAATCCACCTGTGATGTAAATCTATTGTCAAAACTCCCCATTATTTTTAAGGAATGGAGAGTTATTGTTCTCTTTGTACTTTAGATACTATACACAGACTTTTTTTTGTTACAAGATTAATAATTAATAAAATTAATAAAGTACAATGGGTGGATTTTAAGTTGGAGAATGTCCTCGTATCTCTCCATTCCTTAAAAACAATGGGCTTCGGCTCCATTATTTTTAAGGAATGGAGTTACTTGGACATTCTCCTATACATAAATATATATTTAGTAACGGTTAACCAGTTCGTAATGACAACCATCGAATGTTTGTAGTAATGCCTTCAACACAGGAAACAACCTTGTTTGGTAAAGTCGACTTAGCTCCAGCAGTTGAACCCTGTTCGGAAGATCGCTGAACTGAACACAAGCACTAGAATAACATAACGAGTCGTGAAATATGAATGACATATGCTTGATTCAAGGATGTTTGGAAAATTCTTTCTGAAAAGAAGATATTTTTAGATATTACATATAGATTTATTATTAAAATCTGTCTTTATTAATATAATGAATGGATAAAATTCACACTCACAAGAAGCTGGTGCGTGAATATGAATCAATCATGACGAGAATAAACCCGGTTTTACAATTAGAACTACATGTAGATTAAAGTAAGAAGACTATGTCTTTATGCGTGTTTTTCTTTGATCTTCCATTACTAACATATAACAAGTAAATAAACGTTAGAGAAAACCAAAGGGCAAGTAAGAATGGACAATCTAGAGACATATGTAATATTGGACACAAGACACAAAACAGAGATAACAAAAACAACAACAACAACAACAACAACAACAAAGCACAATTAACAATTAAAACAAATTAACACGGACCCCACCAAAAACCGGAGATTAACGAAGGATAAGCAGTTCCTGTTTCGTTTCTTATACGACACTCGTTGTGTTATCTGTAAAAATAATTCTTGCCGGTGATAGGGGGAAAATCTACTCCCAAAAAAAGAACATATTCGTGGCCCTTTGAGAAATGGATATTTCATAATGGTCAACCTGTTCCCGATGACGACCGAAGTTCATTTGACATTGTTTAACCTATGTATCCTTATCACCTTATACTTTGATGTTTAAATTTGGATATCATATATAATTATGTTATCAAAATGTACTGTTTATTTTTAGATTGTCAGTTGGAGTTCTTTGGACTGGACAAGGAGTAACTTCTATAAAGAATGGCACATTGGTGCCATCACAGGGACGTTGTTTGATGTTTTTGTACATATGATAATGTTGTACTTCCTCGGTCAGCGCCTCGCCACCGTACAGATTATTATATCATTATTAATTGCACAGTCTTTACTTTTCTATGTTTTAAATGTACCAAAATATGCATGGAGTAGTCCTTGGTCCATGCCAGAGTGGGTGGAAAAACGAATCAAACCTTTAAAAACCTACTATTCTTAGTGTCAAATATATATTTGTATGTAACAAGTGTGGACACAGAAATGTGCTGTCCAAAAGGCAAGTGTGGATGTCAATATTTCATATTATTAACTTTAAAAAAAAAATCATGGACACAGGGGTCCTGGATTTTTTTAATAAAAAACTAATCCTGGATTATTATTTTTGCTTAAAGTCGGTCCTGTGTTTTTATTTCAAATTTTCATCATAGCCCCCTCCCCCTCCCAAGGGATATAAAATTGTATCATTAATAATAAATTAAGATTTTCTATTTAAAATAAATCTCATTTACAAAACCACTGATATTTGTTCAATTTTTAACGCTGATTTAAGCTTTAGTTGCAACAAATTTTTGTTTTTCTCTTTAAACTGTCGAAACATAACATTTATTTAACTGTAAAATTCACAAATAAAATTCTCCCCCCCCCCCCTTTCTCCCTTTTTTCTTGTTTAAATCAATGATCAACAATATTCCAGAATCAAACAAATGAATAGATATAACATAAATTTCTTTTACCATACGGAGTCAATGTGTTTTTAATCGGTCATCCAATCAGGACGCTCAATGTTCTTGTCCAAGATAAAACTAGATCGCTAAAATTACCTGTGGGTGTTTCCCCACTTCAACTCGTAAATTTACATAGAAATCGTAGATATTTCGTCATAAAACTTCACACATGGTTTTATCTATCATATTTCTTGAAGACAAACATAACATTTTATTGCATTTATCAATATTTTATGAGTATCAACAGTTTTTTCAACACCGTATCTGTTTCTCGATACAGCCGCCCGATTACAGTGACCCGTGATCCACTTTAGCACGTTCTACCAGTTTTTTCTTAATAATGTTGTTTAATAATTTGTATTCTGAATTATGAACTAAAATTCATGTTGTTATTTACAATAGAGTTTAGGTCTAAATAGACAACGAATTAACTACTGCCTCAAACCAAATCTGTGTGTAATGTCTTTGGAAGACAATTTATATATTGCTAAGATTGTGGAATATGTAAATATTAACAAAATAGCACTATAGAAAATAGATATCTAATTCAGTCAATAGATTGGAAAACCAATATATAAATAACTCAGCAGTGAGAGCAAGTAATCCAAAGGGCAGGAACTGATACATCTAATCATTCAATATCAGTCATAAACATCCAAAATGTCTTCTTTACCAGACAAGATATGTAAGAGCATTGATATCAGAATGATTTTTTTAGAATTTGATTTGTGCATATAACAATGGGTTAGGGCTATGGTGATTAGCGCCGCTTTCAATATTGTTGTTATATCGTGGTGGTCAGTTTTTATTGGTGAAGGAAACCGGAGAAAACCACTCACCTGCCGCAAGTCAATAACAAACTTTTTCACATAATGTTGTATCGTGTACACTTCGCCATGAGCGTGATTCGAACTTACAACTTTATTGGCGATAGGTTGATTTGGTTTATGGTGTTTAACGCCACTTTCAACATTGTTTCAGTTATATCGTGGCGGTCAGTTTTATTGGTGGAGGAAACCCGAGTACCTGGAGAAAACCAACGACCTGTCGTAAATCACCGACAAACTTTATCACACAATGCTGTATCGCCTGAGTGGGATTCGACCTCACAACGTTAGTGGTGATATAATGGTGCTAGGCACTGTTTGCACTGGTAGTTGTAAATCCAACTACCATACGATCCCGACCACGACGGCCCCTATCACAACAATAAGATATATAATATTTAGTCAAAAGATACAGTGATTAATTCAGAAATCAAATTATCTATGCAGCTTAATAGCTTAGTAAATGTAACTTGTCTACAGTAAACCTGTTGGTAGATATAACTCCTGTGATTAGGATTTTGTAAGGATGTAATAGGGTTTCGAGCTAAACTTGAAATCTATTTGAACATCACTCCACAGGACAAAAAGAAGGCAAACACTCTTTTAGATGAATTCGAAGGTGAATTGAAATTTAATAACTAAGAACAGAATATGTGACTGTTTGCTTTCTAGTGATAGTTCCCTTTAACAACCCCCACCTCCGTTGAAATGGCTATCTAACCAGTCTGTCCGTCGGGAATATTGCTATATAACCAGTTTTCCTCTCTTACTTAAGTTAAGTTCCGCATCGGTGGTGTAATGGTTAGCGTGTTCGTCTCGAGTGCGGTAAATCGTGAATTCGAGCCCCGATCGGGTCAAACCAAAGACTATAAAATTGGTATTTGTTGCTTCTCTGCTAAGTACGCCGCATTAAGGAGAAATAGCAAAGACTGGTCGGCTCAGAATCGAGATAATGTGTGCGAGGGTGGTGACATGTCTATCCGCGGACTGTTGTTTCAGTAAGCTAGCACTATAGAAATCCAACTCCGCGTGTTGGTCTAGTACAAAGCTGACCTCATCATCATCTCATTACAAATTAACTTGTTCTCGCCATGATATAGCTGAAAAATTGCTGAGTTGGCGATAAACAACAATCACTCACTCACTCTCACTCGCTCATAGTTAGTCTCCACGAACAGTGCGTCCTGTGTCGCATCTTCAGTTCTCCAAACATCGTCTGCTACAATTACATGCAGCCAAATTGAAATGACCAGTTGGCACCAAAAGGTATGCAAGTTACCTGTTAAGGTTGGCGGCTCTGCAGGTACATATAATCAGATATGTTCGAGATGCATTAGCATTGGCATGACTAGAAAATTGATGAAGTAGTATTCAAAACTGCTTAATGAATCTGTCAAATTGTTGCATATCTTTTTGAAGTTTAATGATTCTTGAATGGTCAGTATTTAATTAGCAGAATTCGAATAACATAACACAACGAAACACACAACCCAACCGTTTTCATCCAAAGCAAACAAACATAGTTATAGCATGTTCTTGTGGTCTGCAATGATTTGGTTGGACAAATGCAAAGTCCCATCCGATATCAATCTAATCTAAATATTATATTTTAAAGGATGATATCAGTAGAAATCTGCATATGTTTTATTGACGATTATAGATGTAGTATGTGTATAAGATGAGACGACATATATGATCTATATAGATGTGCACGATTAGTAGACACGGCGTGTTTCTGGAACAACACTCGTCATGTACGCCCGAGGGAAAAGGCTGTGGAATTTTCCTTTGGAACAATAAAAAGGAAGGGCATAATCAGGAAAGCCAATTTCCCCCCTATTCCCATAAAACAGAAACACGACCATGTTTGGTGGGAATAGAGAACAATTGACACAACCCAACAGATATCATCTGTCGAATGTTGTGTGAAGTGCTGGTAAACTTGTATTTGTTTATCTGACCATTTCTGTCTTTTTTTTTTTATTTGTCTTCTTTTTAGTTCACCTGGCAAAACGACATGTGAGCTTTTGTTATCACTTGGTGTCTGTCGTTCTTTGTACATCGTAAACTTTCACATTTAAATGTTCTCCTCTGAAACCACTGAACTAAATTTGGCTGTGGTGGTCCTTGGATGCCCCCTTTCAAATAGTGTGTCTGCCAACCCCGCCATCCATTCACGATGGTGGCCATTACATCACAAAAACAGAAATTTCTTGCTGCTTTATTATAAGTCACAATGATGTCAAGTTTTAGCTGCACCTACATGGCATTGAGTAGTTTAATATATCTTCCGGGTTTTTCTGTGATTTTTTTTTTCATCCACTTTTATACCAATTATGCATATTATGAGAAAAAAATAACAGAAATTTGAGCTGAAATGATCTTTGGTTGGACTCGCTTTTGAAATTATGCATGTCACCCCACACTCCATCCTTCACCCATGATGGCTAGCATTATTGTTGTAAAAATTGCATTAGATTGAAAAAAAAATCATCCGAATTTATTATTTTTGTTAATAAGATTTAGAAGTCAAAATGTGGGCGATTACTTTGTATACAAACTATAATAAAACCTTAAATATTAAAGAAGACGACAAAAAACAGGACAAATAAATCGTGTCGCAATTTCTAGAAATATATATCAGGTTTAGAGTTCAATTTCCAGTACTCATGAATTGTATACGTATGAATCAAATCAAAATAAATTTAAAGTCAGATCACATGTAAAACTGATCACATGATTACTGGTATTTTACATTAGGTGAAATGTTGACACTGAACCAAGGTAAGAAATCAACACATGGATATTTGTAGATATAAACAGGAATTAAATTTGCTGTGATTACATACTTAAATTGCATGATTACAAGTTAAGCCCTGATCATGCCTGGTTTTGTTTTGTAAACTTTGAGAAATAAATTACTAACAAAATTTAACGTTCTGTATCCTATATTTAGAAATTATTTAATAATATGTATCTTGTACTCTTCACAATATATGGAGTGACCCGATATTAGGACAGACCGAATTCTTCTGTCTCTATTTAAGACATATAATTATGTTATATTTCATTGAATTTTGCTTTTTATTGTTATTTTTTATGGGGCAAAGGTAAAAAGAATAAAATAAACAATAAAAAGTTAAATACAATGAAATATAAGACAAAACATAATAATATATGCCCTATAGAGGTCTATTAATAGGAGAGATAATGTATACATGCTTTAAGTACGCACACATTTCTACACTTTCAAGAAAACAAATGCGCAAATACGGAAAGAAATGCACAGTTGGTGAAGATAGTTCGAAAACATGTGAAGAATTATCACAATGAAGTTGTCATACAAGAACAACTATACCTCATTGCACCCTAGAATTTGATATGCTTAGCCAGCTTGGATCAACCTTTTAAATGCGAGTTCCTAACTTCCACCCTAAAAAACTAAGAAAGAAATATAGAAACATTTAGCAAAACAAAAATTGAATGCAAAAATAAAGACTGTGACTTCAGCTAATTTCATTATTCCTATTCGTAATTCCATGGTTTTTGATTGGGATGCGCAAGACCGTTTAAAAAATGAAATGTGAGAGAAAATGTGTTTGTCTTTTTCAGGTTTTCATTTAAACTATAAACTATTAGCTTAAGCATATTTCATTGTCCAAAAACAACTATAATTAGCCCCATATAGATAAATGCAGCTTTGCTTATCATTATTGATTTTGCACGTATATTCGTACACATGCTATGCTTTTTTATACACACATGTATATATATATATATACAGGGGGATCGTCCACACACCCACCCATCCATAAATTGTCTACTACTTACACCAAGAGTTCATGCAATAAAAAAAAATCAATCATATATGAAGAAAAATGTCATAATATAGAAATGTTTATAAAAAAAAAAGAAGACAGAAAAGAGTGTTACAGCCACGACTTCTTGAAAAGAAGTGCATAGAACACCAATGTAGTTTATTTCAATTTTTAGATAGGAAATATCCTAATACGTTGATTAATTACTATATTTGTATATAATTACATGTATATGTTGTTAATCCATGGTGATTGTTTCGGAGGACCTAAATGAAAACAAGACAAGTTTTAATAGAGCCACCATCAATAAATAAAGTATTTACCATATCATTAACTTTTATTTACACACAAAAAAGCTATTTTCTTTTTTTCTCTGTTTCTCCAGAATGACTTCCAACTCCCATCTTTTTTAGCTCTTATCAAGTCAAAGAGATTAGTGGAATCCCTACATGTAGTTACCATATTGAAAAAAAAATCATCATTTGACATTAACACAATACTGCGAATTAAAGTAAAGTAAAGTAAAGTAAATTTTATTTAAAGTCGGCACATATATACATTTAACAAATAACAAAACCCACTATAACATATACATGTTATAAGTATATGTTATTGTATCTTTGTCTTTGTTAAACATATGTTATGTTTTAAATAATTATATATGTGAATATTCATGCCCCTGGTATAATTATATATGTGAATATTCATACCCCTCGTGGGCCCATAATTGGTAAATAAAAGTATCTTCTTCTTCTTCTATACATTGTATACAAGCAAACATACAATTTGTTAAAACAGACAAGCACAGATAAATCAAATAAGAGCATATGAAAAACAAGATAAATAAAATAAGAGCACAAAAAAGCACATTAAGTATAATATAATTTGTAAAAGCATCTATATCATAAACGGGGCGTTTATGTGGTTACATTGTCCTACATATTAGGTAGAAATTCTTATTCCGGAACATATGATCCGCAACTTGTTCGAAATTTATCATTTCAAATTTCAGTTATCTCCCCTGACCTAGAAAATAACAACAAGCAAAATTTATTGTGTCAAAAACTAATATCTGTAAAGTTTGTTCGTGTGACAGGCATAATAAAGCAGATGATCACGGTAATATAACAGTTTGAGAGAGTTTTACGATATTAAATGTCCCCTGGAATTATCAGGGGCGCATCCAGAGACTCTTTTGACGGGGGGGGGGGGGGGGGGGGGGGGGATCAGATATGGGGTAATATTTTCAATAATAGATAGAACCAACTGTAGCCCCAAAGCGGTTCTGGCGTGAAAGTTGGTAAACCTTGTTTTCATTTTATTTAGCGAATAGCCGGGAAAAGGTACAGTTATTGACTTCCTAAAGTAGTCTTCCGGACCCCCTGCTTGAACATTATCTCTCATTATTTGTCTCCTGCATATTCTAGATTAGAAATTAAGTTGTATTTTGTTTTACTTTCATCACACAGATCAAAATCATTCGATTAAAAGCCATATCGTGACGTTAAATAGTCTTGAAAAACGTATGTTAACATATGTACTTTGGACGGGGGGCTAAAGCCCCCAAGCCCCCCCTTAAATCCACCACTGAATTATAATGAAGAAAACATTTTTCTTGCAACGAGTCGACTCGACTAGAGTAGATCTAGAGTAGACCGAAACTTCTGTCTCATCAGCCATGTGTGCATATGTTCGCTATTCCATGTTCTATTTTCTTTATTTGGACGTTTATTTTATTTTTTTTCGATGTTACTGTTGCACATGGACTATTCACTATTCTGTTTTCTTTATTTGGACGTTTATTTTAATTTTTCGATTTTACTGTTGCACACAGAGTTTCTTTATTTGGATGTTTATTTTTATTTTTTTCTATTTTACTGTTGCACACGGAGTCGTCCATGTGCATCAGTAAAATCGGAAAAAATAAAATAAACGTCCAAATAAAGAAAATAGAACATGGAATAGTGAATATATGCACACAGGAGACAGAAGTGTCGGTCTACGACTCGACCGGCATGAGCTGCAGGAGGCTTAGCTGCGGGACCATAGCTCTTATGGTCCTTGTGCTGTTTTACTGATAGGGCCAAAGAAAAAAATATGTGTGTTTACGGTCACCCGACCTACCCTAATTTTTGCTAGCGACCCTATGCATTTTTACACAGAATTCGGATAACCATTTTTGTTGTTTAACCAGCAGCAATGTTTTATTTATTAAACTGCTAGCTTTTTGTCGATATTGAGAGCAAAGAAGGTAGAAAAACTGCATAATTCGTCATTTTACCGGAATTTTCGAAAATTAAATACCGGAATCGGATTCCGGAACCGGGAACGACTATTTCCGGTTTTGTCGAGAAAAAAAAAAAAAAAAAAAAATTAATCCCGACCGACCGACCCTAGATTTTTTTGACATGTGACAGTAAACACATATATATTTTTTTTTGGCCTAGGTGCAGTCCGGAAATATAAAAAAGACAAAGCAATGACCTAAAGAGCTATGGTTCCGCAGCCACTTGTAATATTTGTAATCTGTAAGTGTAGACCACATGCACTATACTACATGTATATCACTATACTACATGTATATCACTATACTACATGTATATCACTATACTACATGTATATCAATATACTACATGTATATCAATATTAAAAGCAGTTGCGAGCGATATATAGGCTGTTTAATAGCTCAATAGAAATAATTTATTTGTTTTAATATAAGTAAGTAAGTAAATTTTATTTAAAGTCGGCACATATATACATATAACAAATAACATGAGCTACATGAAGCTCTTAAAACCGACTATAACATATATACAAGCAAAAATAATTTTTTTAAAACAGGCAAGCACAGATAAATCAAATAAGCATATAAAAGCAAGAAAGAGCACATAAAAAGCAAATAAGAGCACATAGAAAGCAAATAGGAGTACATAAGATCATATAAAAGCAAATAAGATCACAAAAGCAAATAAGATCACAAAAGCAAATAATATCACAAAGGCAAATCATATCACAGAAGCAAATAAGATCACATAAAAAGCAAATTAGATCATATAAAAAGCAAACAAACACAAATTATGTAAATAAAATAAGTGATAAAGCAGGAGACTATTCAGGCATGAGACAGCACAGCTTGATATTTACATCAGCTGCAGAAACACTTTTCCCCACCACACCAATCCAAAATATAATTTTTAAACTGGTCAAATGAGGACATATTTCTGACCTCACTTGACAATGTATTCTATAATCTTGCTGCCTCATACCTGAAAGAGTTTTTACCGTACTTTGTTGTTCTTGGTCTGGGAATATCAGCTGTATTTATATACCTAAAAATATATATATTATTTTTAATGGTTACAAGGTCTTGTAAAAACTGGACTTTTTTATGTATAATTTTGAAGGTCTCCAAGGCAATTGTTCTCATTCTCCAGGTTTTAAGTGAGGGTAATTTAGAATTTTGGAGTACTGTTTCATATGAGCTGTCTGAATCATTGTAGATAAACTGGAGAGCACGTTCTTGTATTTTCTCTATTTTTTAAAAATTTTGTTCAGTGCCAGGTAAGCGGACAGTAACTAAAATTTGACATAATAAATGAATGATAAATAGTAAGTTTGCCAAATCTGTCCAGATGTTTTCCTATCTGCTTTAAAACATTCAATTACCTTGCAGCCTTCTTACAAATATTAGTAATATGACTTGCAATTTAATTTCAAGTCAATGGTGACACCCAAAGGTTTGACTTCATCATAACAGACTATGGAAATTCCATCTAAATTAAATATGATATTTTTGTCATGAGTTTTTTTACCGAGAGAAATAGCCTGGAATTTCTCAGGATTTGCCTGCATTTTATTGACAGAAAACCAATTAATTAATGACTTACTGTCCTCTTCTAAGGAAGCGATAACTTTTTCTAAAGATTTGTCTGATTTTGACAAGGTGTTGTCATCTGCATAATTATATAATTCACATTTGTGTACAAAGAAAAATAGATCATTGACAAAAGTTTTAAATAAAATTGGACCCAATATGGAGACGTGAGGAACACCTTTAACAATATCTAATAAATCACTAGTATTTTGACACATTTTTTCCTATTTGTTATGTAACTGCTTTGCATTTCTAGAGCTGATTGAGACAAGCCATAAGCCTTAAGTTTCATTAATAACAAGTCGTGTGGGAGACAATCAAAGCCCTTAGATAAGTCCATTAAAATAGCAGCAAGATATTCATTTTTATCAACGGCTTTTTTCCAGTCTTCAATCACTCTCAAAAGGGTTGACTGACATCCAAATCTGGATCTAAAGGCTGCCAAAAAAGGATTGAAGATTTTATCAAAATATTTAACTAACTGAATTTCAAGTGAATTTTCAAAGATTTTAGAAATAGCTGGTAGTACACTTACAGGTCTGTAATTGCCTGCTTCCAACACATTATTTTTCTTATGAACAGGTGCTACATGTGCCTCTTTTATTCTGGCGGGAAAGGTTGATGATGTTATTGCAAGATTTACAATATTTGTTAAAGGTTTTGTAATTACTGGTTTAGCAAAATATAATCATATCTTGTTATTAAGTCCCCCAAACAACGTTTGGAGACTTATTGTTTTTGCTCCGTTTCTTATTATTATTATTATTATTCTTCTTCTTCTTGTTCTTGTTATTCTCCTTTCTTTCCGTGCACCATGAACTTGTCCACGGCAGATCTCAGGAACTACAGGACAGAATTTCATGAAACTTGGTGGAGTTATAGATATATGTTTCTAGTTGATCCGAAAGTTTTCAGATTTGTGGTAAAGGGGGTCAAAGCCATATTTTTGGGGGTTCAAAGGGGGTGGGGGTTACTATAGAATCCTATGGGAAACTTGAAATTTCGTACATTAATGTTGATAACTTCTAATTGGATAATGATAGAGACATAAATTTTGACATAGTGATAGGTCACCATTAGAGGAGCAATTCTGCGTTTTCAAAATTTTCAAGATGTCTGCCATTTTCAAAATTGCTGCCAAAACACGGCATAAAAATGGGGGGTAAAAATTCAACATTGTCCGATATCATCAAAATTTGATATGTGGGTAGATAGTGTCAGTGGCCAGTTTGGGAGACTTCATAATCGTTAGATTATAATCATATCTTGTTATTATTATTATTATTATTCTTCTTCTCTTCTTTCTTTCTTTCCGTGGACCATGAACTTGTCCACGGCAGATCTCAGGAACCACTGGACAGAATTTCATGAAACTTGGTGAAGTTATAGATATATGTTTCTAGTTGGTCCTAAAGTTTTCAGCTTTGTGGTAAAGGGGGTCAAAGTCATATTTTGAGGTATTCAAAGGGGGTAGGGGTTACTATAGAATCCTATGGGAAAGTTGAAATTGCGTACATTAATGTTGATAACTTCTAAATGGATAATGATAGAGACATAAAATTTGACATAGTGATAGGTTACCATTAGAGGAGCAATTCTGTGTTTCAAAATTTTCGAGATGTTTGCCATTTTTAAAATGGCTGCCGAAACACGGCATAAAAAATGGGCAGTAAAAATTCATCATTGTCTGATATTTTCAAAATTTGATATGTGGGTAGATAATGATGTCCCGAATTGATTCCCGACATTGAAATTTTTTTATCGGTCGCCATTTTCAAAATGGCCGCCACAATACCGCACAAATTCAACATTGTCCGATTTCAACGACATTTCATATGTGGGTAGATTATGATGTCCCGAATAGATTCCTGACATTGAAAAATTTCTAGCGGTCGCCATTTTCAAAATGGCCACCACAATATCGCACAATTTCAACATTGTCCGATTTCAACGACATTTCATATGTGGGTAGATTATGATGTCCTGAATTTATTCCTGACATTGAAAAATTTCTAGCGGTCACCATTTTCAAAATGGCCACCACAATACCGCACAAATTCAACATTGTCCGATTTCAACGACATTTCATATGTGGGTAGATTATGATGTCCCAAATTTATTCCCGACATTGTACAATTTCTAGCGGTTGCCATTTTCAAAATGGCCGCAAAAATTCAACATTGTCCGATATCATAAAAATTTGGTATGTGGGTAGATAATGATGTCCCGAGTTGATTCCCAACATTGAAAAATTTCTACCGGTCGTCATTTTCAGAATGGCTGCCACAATACCGCACAAACTCAACATTGTCCGATTTCAATGACATTTCATATGTAGGTAGATTATGATGTCCTGAATTGATTCTGACATCAAAAAATTTCTACCGGTTGCCATTTTCAAAATGGCTGCTACAATACCGCACAAATTCAACATTGTTCGATTTCAGCGAAATTTCATATGTGGGTAGATTATGACGACCTGAATTGATTCCCGACATCAAAATATTTCTACCGGTCTCCATGTTCAAAATGGCCACCACAATACTTCAAAAATTCAACATTGTTCAATTTCAAAGGTAGCTTTTGATTGATTTTTTAAACCTGTTGTCAGTGGCCGGTTTGGGAGACTTGAGACTTCATAATCGTTAGATTATAATCATATCTTTGTTTTTTTTTGTTATTTTTAAACAGTATATTTTGTTTGTACAATTCAATTTCCTTCAGATTTTTGTCAACAGCAAAAAGGAAACTGAAGTCCTGCAATATTTTGAAAAGTGATCTTTTACATGGCAAATCATTTTTGTACACGATTAAAAAAAAATTGGAAGTAGAAGATACAATGTAGTTACAAGTTTCTTTCAGTGTCCATACATTACATAACATAAATGAAAGTCTCATGACGCTATGACTAGCAATTTTGGTTGGTTATGAATATTGACTGTGACTTTCTAATACTTAAATTGTAGGACCAGGATTAAGATCAGGGCTTGACATTATCTATAGTCCGATAGCCCAGAGCAAGTTAATGTTTGATTCAGACTAGTGAATGTTGTATGCTACTTGTCCGATAGGACAATTGAAGAAAATTGAAAGCTCTAAAATTTACAAAATGTTGTGATAATATTTATTGACAGATAGTAATTCATTTATAATTTTTACTGTTAAAAAACAACCTACTTCATCAATGAAATCATGGATTTTCCCTGTACGAATATAATATACAATATTTTTATCGACCAAACAGAAGTTGTTTTTATAATGATCACTATCTAATTCATCAAGCAGAACTGTGCAATCAATTTTTGGACCAATATTCAAACAACTGAAAGCCAGACCTGTAAAAACTGCATGTGACGGTAACCTTTTTAAAGTGCATATGGCAATAGTGCATTGTCAGATTAAATTTTGTGCTTGTAACTTGACCAAAATGGTGTCTTAATTGACATTCATGATTTTTTTTTCTCTGAGAGAGTCTCCAATTAATGGAAATCAGATAATGCATCAGTGACAGCAGAAAATCTTACAGGAAAAAAAGAAATATGGAGTTCTTAGAATACTTGAATACTCTGTAAATGGAATGATTTGCACTTTATGCAAAAAAATGTAAAGGAAATTGCAGGACAGACTGGATGTGCAACTGTCAACAATTCTTATAGAGGAGAGGGTGTTTTTAAATTTTCCTCATCTAAACATGAACAATGCATTGCTGCATATATGAATGCTCAGAGGAGGGCTAACAATGATAATAATTATTAACGTCTAATATTGATGTGACTGTCCCAAAACTTATATGAAAACAAAACATTAATTTTTGTACATATCCTTAACTGATAATTACAAACTGTGCACTACATTTAGTACATAGTATGTAATGGTAATGCTGTAACGTCCTCCGTTTGTAACATAACATATAGGAGGATTTACATGTGCAAAGTGGTTGACAAATATTTCCTGCTTTCAGACAACTAAAATTTGGGGCTTGTAGTCTGAATGGACAGGTTTATAATAATGTTAATGTCGAGCCCTGAAAATGTACAATTTCTATGATGCTATGTATTGTTTTTTCCTGTTATATGTGCAGCTAGTTTTCTACAACATGTAAAATTTTACTTAAAAAATAATGAAAACTTTATGATGTGTAGCAGAATATTATTTTCCGATTTTTGGATAGATCACATACCGGTACAAATAGGCATCACAGGGCTCTACAATGCGGCCACTCGCATTTGCGAGTTACTTTTGTAAAATGTGAGTAAAAATTATGTATTGATAGCTAGACGGCGAGTTGATATTCAAGAACATTTTTGTTCCCTCACCAATCGTATTTTTCAATTTAAATTTTGACGTTGATTATCCAGTCTTTTAAAGTGCACAATTGATTCGGACATAAAAGTTTTAAATCACATATTTTTAACACTTGCAAGTGACCACGATGAGCAAAAAACAAAACCTTCATACAAAGTTTTTGCCTAAAAATAAACTGGCTGAATCAACTGATCATGAAGCTGGCATGTCTGATGCAACATCGACGGAAGTATGAAGCCAAAATAGTGATGAAGGTTCGGGTTCTAAAGCTGAAATGAGTAAATTCCACGATGTCTGGAATTCAGGGTTTTGTGGCTCATTTATGATTCCAGTAACAATGTTACGTATTGTGATGTTTGCAGAAAGGCAGGCCAAGATATTACTGGCAAAACCGAATTTGTTACCGAAAAAAAAAAAATTTAAACAAGAAAGTCTTGTTTATTAAATAAAAGTCTGAAACATGAAAAATGTTTCAATATGGTATCTGCAAAAACCCATTCCTCAACTAAGCATCTTCTGTCTCAGGACATTAATAATTATCCACAAATAAATATATATTGGAGTTGCATAGTACGAATTGGTATCTTTATTAATCTGGCAAGTAACACTCTTTTGTTGGCGAGTAAAAAAAGTTTCCTTACTAGCCAGGGTTAGTGGGGGCTGGTATGAATTGTAGAGCCCTGCATCATATTAACAATCAAAGAGGGATGAGTGTTTTTTCTTATATGGCTTTTCACATTTTTTAAATAGATTTTAAATGACTGATAGTGATATGTTTTTTTTCCTTCAGATTAGTAGAAGAATGCCACCATGAATGACAATATTCCAATTCATGGAGGTCCTGAATTTATCTTTGGTTCAGAATCTCCTAACCTCTTGGAAGGTTTTGTAGTTAAGACACCATTCGTAGACAGTGAGAAAGAACACTTCCTACGACTTGGTCATTCAGTTGTCAACACTTTACAGAGCTGGTCTGATACTAATTACATCATTCTAGCATTACAAGATATCAAAAACTACTTTCACAATGGTTAGTGATGCTTATTTTGAATAAACACTTTAAGAAAAGCATATGAAACTTCCACACTCAAATTTCATAAATATATACCTACATGTATTCATATATTTTTATCTAGAAATACAGAACTATTGTTATATTATGGGGTAAATACAGGCAGATATCCATAATTTGTTTAAATATTAAAAGCAATTTAGTTAAGCAGATAAGCCTTCCAACAAACAAGATTATCTTGGACTGTAGCTATAGGGTTTTTCATATACATTTGTACTTCATCTAAAATTTTCATGAATATAGATGAAATACAACTGACTTGACATTAAACAACGATCAGTCAATCACAGGAGGAATTCTAAGTCTGATTTCCATGACCATATTTTATTAGTGATATATGAGTATGAGGTTTAGGTTTATGGTGTTTAATGCCACTTTCAACAATATTTCAGTTTTATTGGAGTACCCAGAAAAAATCATTGACCTGTCGCAAATCACTGACAAACTTAATCACATAATGTTATGGGTATGAGAAAGTTCAACATGATTGACTAATTGTCATATAGCAATACATATATATTACAAATCAAGTTCCAGATTGCTATTGAAAGCCTCTATAATTTGAAAATAATGGATTACAGATTGACAATCACTGTTTTATTTGAAATACATCACTCTTATTTTGAACGATTACTACTTATGACAAAGTATAGTTTCATGTGTGATTTTGATAATACCTATTTCACATATACCCTGTATACCTTAATAACCCTCTCAGCTATTTTAAAACTAAAATAATAGGTCCCATAGAATTTGACCTAATAATGTGTTGAAGACTGTCTATTTGTAATGCTGCATTCCTATGATCCTTACTGTACACAGAGTTTTATATATATGCTATAAAAAGTGAATGGGTAATACTAAATATAACTATATGATCCTTACTGTATGAGAAAGATTTACATAGTCACTGCTTATCCTTTGTTTACTATTTAACCAATAAAATATTTTGAATTGAATATGGTAACCAAAACATGAAGTGTTTTGGAATTAATAATATTGTATTTTTTTCAGTTGTCTTCAAAAATTTTCTTGTTTCCAAGAAGATAGAGAGAATTGTGTTGGAAAAGATGAAATTCTTGCCTGATGAATCCACTATACAATTGGTATGTTGTCTCGCCTGCGGCGGAAATTGCTAGGGGGAGACATAGATATTGCTTTTCCAGGTGGCCGTGGCGTTAACAGTGTCAAGTTTTTGTGATTATATCACTTTCTCCATTACCATTCAACATAGGCTCGCCATATATGGTACATACAGTTATTATGGATGGAGGGTATATGTCAGCCAGACATGATGATGTGTCACATGACCTTGACTTCATTTTCATATTCTACTGACTTTGTTAAATTTACATAAAATTTTCATGATTAGTTTCATCATTACCATTCAATCTAGGCTCCCAAATCATTGTCCACACACTGATATTGGTGGATACATGTGTCACCTGACTGTGAACTTTTTGACATGGTCTACTGACTTTGTAAAAGTTAGGTAAAGTTTTCTTGGTTAGTTTCTTGACTGCACGTATCATACAACATAGATTCACCATATTTGGTCCATACACATTAATGATGAAGGGTACATGTTCATATTTATGAATATTTCACCTCGGCTTAATTTCAGATTCATTATATTTTGATTTTTGTTATTTTCTGGAAAATTTCTTTGCATGCAAGCGATTTCCAGAAGGCAGACGAGACATAGATCTGTGTCCACACTTGTTAATCGTTATATTTTATGCATAAAGATGAATAGCAATTAGTATTCTGTTATAGACAGTATACATGTATATTTACTGGGCAAAGAGGTCATTTGGTGCACATTTTGAATGTGTGGTTTTTTGTGGTGGAGGGGGGTACATCGTAATTTGTAATATATAGTAAATGTATTACTTATACTAGTTGTATTCATTAATGAGGAGTTTAAGTAAATAACCCTAATAAGAAAATGTCTTCAATGATAGTAGTATTTATTGGTGAGATGTTATTTTTTGCATATATCTATACAAAAATTAAAATTAAAATTGAAGTGTGTGGTCTTATACATGTATATACATGTGCGTGTGGTCTTGTGCATGTATATACATGTGTGTGTGATCTTGTACATGTATATACATGTGTGTGTGGTCTTGTACATGTATATACATGTGTGTGTGGTCTTGTACATGTATATACATGTGTGTGTGGTCTTGTACATGTATATACATGTGTGTGTGGTCTTGTACATGTATATACATGTGTGTTAGGGGTCTTGTACATGTATATACATGTGTGTGTGGTCTTGTACATGTATATGCATGTGTGTGTGGTCTTCTACATGTATATACATGTGTGTGTGGTCTTGTACATGTATATACATGTGTGTGTGGTCTTGTACATGTATATGCATGTGTGTGTGGTCTTGCACATGTATATACATGTGTGTGTGGTCTTGTACATGTATATACATGTGTGTGTGGTCTTGTACATGTATATACATGTGTGTTAGGGGTCTTGTACATGTATATACATGTGTGTGTGGTCTTGTACATGTATATACATGTGTGTGTGGTCTTGTACATGTATATACATGTGTGTGTGGTCTTATACATGTATATACATGTGTGTGTGGTCTTGTACATGTATATACATGTGTGTGTGGTCTTGTACATGTATATACATGTGTGTGTGGTCTTGTACATGTATATACATGTGTGTTAGGGGTCTTGTACATGTATATACATGTGTGTGTGGTCTTGTACATGTATATACATGTGTGTGTGGTCTTGTACATGTATATACATGTGTGTGTGGTCTTGTACATGTATATGCATGTGTGTGTGGTCTTGCACATGTATATACATGTGTGTGTGGTCTTGTACATGTATATACATGTGTGTGTGGTCTTGTACATGTATATACATGTGTGTTAGGGGTCTTGTACATGTATATACATGTGTGTGTGGTCTTGTACATGTATATACATGTGTGTGTGGTCTTGTACATGTATATACATGTGTGTGTGGTCTTATACATGTATATGCATGTGTGTGTGGTCTTGTACATGTATATACATGTGTGTGTGGTCTTGTACATGTATATACATGTGTGTGTGGTCTTGTACATGTATATACATGTGTGTTAGGGGTCTTGTACATGTATATACATGTGTGTGTGGTCTTGTACATGTATATACATGTGTGTGTGGTCTTGTACATGTATATACATGTGTGTGTGGTCTTGTACATGTATATTCATGTGTGTGTGGTCTTGTACATGTATATACATGTGTGGTAGGGGTCTTGTACATGTATATACATATGTGTGTGGTCTTGTACATGTATATACATGTGTGTGTGGTCTTGTACATGTATATACATGTGTGTGTGGTCTTGTACATGTATATACATGTGTGTTAGGGGTCTTGTACATGTATATACATGTGTGTGTGGTCTTGTACATGTATATGCATGTGTGTGTGGTCTTCTACATGTATATACATGTGTGTGTGGTCTTGTACATGTATATACATGTGTGTGTGGTCTTGTACATGTATATGCATGTGTGTGTGGTCTTGCACATGTATATACATGTGTGTGTGGTCTTGTACATGTATATACATGTGTGTGTGGTCTTGTACATGTATATACATGTGTGTTAGGGGTCTTGTACATGTATATACATGTGTGTGTGGTCTTGTACATGTATATACATGTGTGTGTGGTCTTGTACATGTATATACATGTGTGTGTGGTCTTATACATGTATATACATGTGTGTGTGGTCTTGTACATGTATATACATGTGTGTGTGGTCTTGTACATGTATATACATGTGTGTGTGGTCTTGTACATGTATATACATGTGTGTTAGGGGTCTTGTACATGTATATACATGTGTGTGTGGTCTTGTACATGTATATACATGTGTGTGTGGTCTTGTACATGTATATACATGTGTGTGTGGTCTTGTACATGTATATTCATGTGTGTGTGGTCTTGTACATGTATATACATGTGTGGTAGGGGTCTTGTACATGTATATACATATGTGTGTGGTCTTGTACATGTATATACATGTGTGTGTGGTCTTGTACATGTATATACATGTGTGTGTGGTCTTGTACATGTATATACATGTGTGTTAGGGGTCTTGTACATGTATATACATGTGTGTGTGGTCTTGTACATGTATATGCATGTGTGTGTGGTCTTCTACATGTATATACATGTGTGTGTGGTCTTGTACATGTATATACATGTGTGTGTGGTCTTGTACATGTATATGCATGTGTGTGTGGTCTTGCACATGTATATACATGTGTGTGTGGTCTTGTACATGTATATACATGTGTGTGTGGTCTTGTACATGTATATACATGTGTGTTAGGGGTCTTGTACATGTATATACATGTGTGTGTGGTCTTGTACATGTATATACATGTGTGTGTGGTCTTGTACATGTATATACATGTGTGTGTGGTCTTATACATGTATATACATGTGTGTGTGGTCTTGTACATGTATATACATGTGTGTGTGGTCTTGTACATGTATATACATGTGTGTGTGGTCTTGTACATGTATATACATGTGTGTTAGGGGTCTTGTACATGTATATACATGTGTGTGTGGTCTTGTACATGTATATACATGTGTGTGTGGTCTTGTACATGTATATACATGTGTGTGTGGTCTTGTACATGTATATTCATGTGTGTGTGGTCTTGTACATGTATATACATGTGTGGTAGGGGTCTTGTACATGTATATACATATGTGTGTGGTCTTGTACATGTATATACATGTGTGTGTGGTCTTGTACATGTATATACATGTGTGTGTGGTCTTGTACATGTATATACATGTGTGTTAGGGGTCTTGTACATGTATATACATGTGTGTGTGGTCTTGTACATGTATATGCATGTGTGTGTGGTCTTCTACATGTATATACATGTGTGTGTGGTCTTGTACATGTATATACATGTGTGTGTGGTCTTGTACATGTATATGCATGTGTGTGTGGTCTTGCACATGTATATACATGTGTGTGTGGTCTTGTACATGTATATACATGTGTGTGTGGTCTTGTACATGTATATACATGTGTGTTAGGGGTCTTGTACATGTATATACATGTGTGTGTGGTCTTGTACATGTATATACATGTGTGTGTGGTCTTGTACATGTATATACATGTGTGTGTGGTCTTATACATGTATATACATGTGTGTGTGGTCTTGTACATGTATATACATGTGTGTGTGGTCTTGTACATGTATATACATGTGTGTGTGGTCTTGTACATGTATATACATGTGTGTTAGGGGTCTTGTACATGTATATACATGTGTGTGTGGTCTTGTACATGTATATACATGTGTGTGTGGTCTTGTACATGTATATACATGTGTGTGTGGTCTTGTACATGTATATTCATGTGTGTGTGGTCTTGTACATGTATATACATGTGTGGTAGGGGTCTTGTACATGTATATACATATGTGTGTGGTCTTGTACATGTATATACATGTGTGTGTGGTCTTGTACATGTATATACATGTGTGTGTGGTCTTGTACATGTATATACATGGGTGTGTGGTCTTGTACATGTATATACATGGGTGTTAGGAGTATTGGTTTTGCCTCTTTCTATGATGATTTAATTTTAGATCTGTACCATATTTGTTGTTTATCATTTGATTGTAAATGTCTAATGGGAAAAAACCCATCCATTGTTTTTACAGCTTGGATGTCAATTAATAGATTTGTTTTATGAGACAAATGAAGATTTACAGAGAAATTTGATAGCATCTGATACTTACAGGTTTGTTTTTTTAAATATTTGTATGGAATACAAAGTTGGTGGCTCTGAGGTCTGGAGAGAAGAAAGCTTACACACAATAAAATGATTTGGATAATTTTGAGAAAGCCAAAAAACCTAAATAATTACCAAGTTAGTTATTTTCTAGATTGAAATATAATATAAATGGAAAATTTTGTATGTAATTCTATCTGTCTTGGATATTATTATTTACACAGTGTGTTAGTTACCTAATACGATATATACAGGGTCAGTAAATTTCATATGGAATTTACTATCAGACCTCGTACCTCTTTGTTTTGAAAGAAAAAGGGGAGATAACTCTACTACTAATCGTGTATTAAAAATCTACTGACTGTGTATTGAATATACATGGTTTCCACATGTTCACTTTACACCAATGATATTCCTAGACCCACATCAGCCTGTAGCTTTGCCTTGGGCAGATATAGGTGTCTCAGGATGATAACCAGGCCAGTATTGAAAAGGTTATGTTTAAATCTGTATGTAATACATGTACTTTAATATGTGACAGGCACTTTATGCGAGTTCTACGTGACAATAGTACAGATGTTGTTTTACAAATAACTGCTCTGAAGATCTTGGATAAATTGATCACTTTAGGTAGGTACATGTTTTTTTTAGCTTTTGCCATCACTTGGCGTTTGTCGTCCGTCGTCCGTTAACTTTTCACATTTTAATCTTCTCCTCTGAAACCCCCTCAGCCAAATGAACTGAAATTTGGTGGGAAGCATCTATGGAAGGTCCTTTATAAAGACTGCTCATTTTGTCCTGATCCTTTAACAAACATGGCCGCCACAGGCAATTCTTGTTTCTGATTGGTTGATTTCTAAAAAATCTTCTCCTCTGAAACCGCTTTCCCAAATGAACTGAAATTTGGTAGAAAGCATGTATGGAAGGTCCTCTATAAAGATTGCTCATTTTGCCCCGATTCGTTAACAAACATGGCCACCATAGGCAATTCTTGTTTCTGATTGGTTGATTTCTAAAAATCTTCTCTGAAACTGCTTGGCCAAATGAACCAAAACTTGGTGGGAAGCACCTATGGAAGGCTCTGTATTAAGTTTCCTCAAAGCAGAATGAAAGGTGAGCGACACAGAGCCTCTATTTTAATTAACTGGACAAGATCACATACACTTTCTTAAATACTTATACTCTTAATTAAAAGCTGTCATATTTTCTTTTTAATTTAATTTCTTTGATAAATTTCACTCAACAAGAAAAGATAAAAAATTACAAAATTTAGTAGGAATTGAAATTAAATAGAGAAAAATGGCAATTTAAGAAGAGAAATAAATAAAACAGATAATTTTTATTAAAAGTAGCATATAACAGTTAATAATTTTTGTACAAAGATACTCACAGTATACAAAAAAATGAACATAAAATTTTTGTTATTGCAGAAGATGTTCGTGATCATATCATCCTTGACGAATATAACCTGGAAATTGCAGACCAAATGTTTACATGTTTACAGAAGTTTACTGACAACACACAGATCAAACAGTCTGCCTATAGTATTATTAAACATTTCTGTCAAGACGAAGGTATGTTAAAAACATATATTTAATATTTGTCTTTTCCATCACAAATTTGGACAGGTTGGTGGTTTTCTCTGCACACTCCTGTTTCCTCCACCAATAAAACTGACTGCCAAGATATAACTGAAAGTGGCATTAAACACCATAACCCCCTCCCCTTCACATGTGTAAAGACAAAGGCATGTCAAGAATGTAGAACATTATTTCTACCATCTGTCTGTAACATCACAAAACAGAACATCATGTTTAATGTCTAGCTATTGTATCATAAACACACGTCATGTCAGTACAGACTGTAGTGGAGTTGAACATGTTTGTACAAAATTAGGCTCGAGGGCCAGGGTCTGAATCTAAAGTCTACATATGATTCTAATTGATTTTTCCAATCATACATGTGTAATAATCATGATTATCTGACAGAAACGTGATGTGCACACTAATCTAAATATCTACATTTTTATTCTAAAAGTATTCTGTCTGTTTCAAAATTTATTTGACGAATGAAAATAAAATATTCTCTTGATGAATTAAAAGTACAGTAGTTCCCCTCCCACCAAAGGCCACCTCTCTTATCAGGCCACTCCCATCAAAAGCCAACCCTCTTTTATCAGGCCACTCCCACCAAAAGCCACCTCTCTTATCAGCCCACTCTCATCAAAAGCCAACCCTCTTTTATCAGGCCACTCCCACCAAAAGCCACCTCTCTTATCAGGCCACTCCCATCAAAAACCAACCCTCTTTTATCAAGCCACTCCCACCAAAAGCCACCTCTCTTATCAGGTCAGATTTCAGGTGCATTGAGATAATGAAATACTACTCAATTGTCCCCCCACAAGAGAGGCCACCTCTCTTATAAGGCCACAAAAGAGGTGGTCTTATAAGAGGAGGATTAATGTATTACAAATAAAAACATCTGTATATTATTGGCTTTTCATATCATTGAAACTAATATGAATTTATTTTTATTTTAAAGCATGTTTTTGATATTATATGTCATGGTCGTGATCGTATGGTAATTGGATTTACAATTACCTATGCAATCAGTGCCTATCACCACTAACATTGTGAGTTTGAATCCCACTCAGATGAGGTATACTTGATACAACATTATGTGATAAAGTTTGTCAGTGACTTGTGACAGGTCGGTGGTTTTCTCCGGGTACTCCGGTTTCCTCAGCCAATAAAACTGACTGCCACTATATAACTGAAATATTGTTGAAAGTGGCGTTAGACACCATAACCCTAACCCTCACCCCCTTGGATATTATAATACATTGTAGGTGTATTTGCTACAAAATTATAGAGATTTGGACCAAGCATAGATCTTATATTCATTCAGCACCAGAAATATATATAAATATTATCTTTTAATTTCTTTAGTTTTATTAACAACTTGAACAAATAAATCCATTTTTAATCAAGATATATCTTCAGTGCTATCTTAAATGCCAACTTTCACTACTTTTTTAATCATAAAACTGAAAGACACTTTGTATGTCATACAGTATGTCATGTTATTTTTTTCATCTTCTAGTATATTTGGAATGCAGGAACAATGATTCAGCTGTAGCTATGGTAACCATCTCTATATTAAAGGGGCGGTCGTGATCATGATCGTATGGTTTTTGGATTTACAACTACCTATGTAATCAGTGCCTATCACCACTTAACGTTGTGAGTTCAAACCCCGCTTAGTCGATGTGTACTCGATACAACATTATGTGATAAAGTTTGTCAGTGACTTGCTGCAGGGAGATCGTTTTCTCCTCCGCCAATAAAACTGACCTCCAAGATATAGCTGAAATATTGTTGAAAGTGGCATTAAACACCATAACCCTAACCTCTATAAAGAAAAGTTTGAAAATACTTAAGGGATTATTAGATTATTAGATTATTAGAAACCGTTATTCAAAGAAGGACAGACTAAAATGGTCAAAATTGTTGGCTAAGCACTACTCAGAAAACTAGAGATTGAGCAACACGAAACTGACTAAACAAACAGGGGTGCACTCAGGTGCAGAGAGTTCAAAGTTATAAAAAAAACAATTAGCTATTTTTGTCCCAATTGTATCATAGATACAATGTATGTACTGTTGTATATTTTCTTCACACTTCAAGTTCATAAATGTATGTATTATTAAATAATTTGTACTTTAAATATGATAGTGCATGGATATTATTCATTTAAGAGTTGAGATTAGGGTTATGGTGTTTAATGCCACTTTCAACAATATTTCAGTTTTATCATGGCGGTCAGTTTTAATGGTGAAGGAAACCAGAATACCCGGAGAAAACCACCAACCTGCAGCAGTGCCACAAATATTTGACAAACTTTATCACATAATGTTGTATCGAGTACACCCCATCTGAGCTGGATTCCAACTCACTACAACAGTGGTGCTAGGCACTGATTGCACAGGTAGTTATAAATCCAACTACCATACGATCACGACTATGACAGTCCCTATCATTCATTTAATAGCTGTGGTAGACAATACTATGTTTTTGTATTTTTCAGATCAAGACATTTATAAGATATGTATACACAAAGACAACATAGACAGACTGTTGGATGATCTATCTTCATCATCAGAGGAGGGAGAGGGATGTTCTGTTGTAGCTGAAGTAGTCAGGATATTTATCTATGTAGCCAGAGGTAGCAAAATGGAGGGTGCCAGTAAATATTACCTGATTTTTAGTTCTTCTAAGATAAACTAAGGGAAATAATGAAATTACATTCCATTTTATAGTGAATGAATGAGTGATTGCTGTTTAACGCCAACTCAGCAATTGAGATGAGCATTCTAACCATTACACCACTGATGCAGTTTTCCATTTTATATAAAATTAATTTTCCATCTTTGCATCAATGTGAAAATTTATTTAGTTTATAAATAGTTGTACATTGAAACGCATTGGTGGTGTAATGGTTAATATGCTCGCCTTGAGTGCGGTAGATTGTTGGTTTGAGCACCGATTGGGTCAAACCAAAGACTATTAAATTGTTATTTGTTTCTTCTCTGCTAAGCATGCAGCATTAAGGTGAAAGAGCAAAGACTGGTTGGCTCGGAATCAGGATAATGTGTCCGAATGGGACGACATGTCTATACCCCATGGATTGTTGTTTCAGTAAGCTAGCACTATAAACATCCAACTATGTGTGCATGTTGGTCTAGTACAAAGTAGACCTCATCATCATCTCATTGAAAATTAACATGTTCTCTCCATGATACAGCTGAAAAATTGCTGAGTTGGCATTAAACAACAATCACTCACTCACTATACATGCAAACCTCATTGTTGTGAAATTATAGCAACCAGTGAATTTACTTCGAATATTTGAGTATTTGGATAAATTAAGGTGAAAGCTGCTAATTTAATTGGGTCATATATTTTTTTACATTGAGCTATCCAATTAAAACAAACTGAGTTTAAGATTACAAGGTATGACAGGAAAATAGAAAAAACATATATTTCTCTACTTTTTTTCCATGGATATAAATCTGTATTGACATCTCATGTTTATCCTACAGGTGATTACACTAAGATTTTAATGCAGAATGACATACATTACAAGATATTAAGACATCTACAAAAAAGTTGCAGTGAAGGAGTCCTCAATGTCTGCCTCAGATTTCTATGCATACTCTGTAAAGAAGGTATTATAATATAGACTTTATCAGGGGTTAGGGTTAGGGTTATGGTGTTTAACACCACTTTCAACAATATTGCAGTTATATCGTGGTGGTCAGTTTTATTGGTGGAGGAAACCGGAGTACTCTGAGAAAACCACCAACATGTCGCAAGTCACTGACAAACTTTATCGCATAATGTTTTATCGAGTACACCTTGCTTGTGCAGCATTAGTGATGATAGGCACTGATTGCATAAGTAGTTGTAAATCCAACTACCATGCCATCATGACCACGATGGCCCCTTCTCCATTTGGATAGTTTCAGAGATCACAAGGGGCGACTTTATGAAAATAGTGCTGATACGTAGAGATATTTTATACCAAGCAATTAATATAATGTGAGTTTTATTTCTGTACAGGGAATTAAGTAACCTTGGTAAATTAATAGGCAAATAAACCATTTCTCTCATTTTGTTTTTGTATTTCTCAAAAGTTACATGAAAAGTGCTCACTGAGAATTTCAATTAAGACCATATTGATTAATTAAGATAGAATAAAGAACATCTGTTTTATGTGTGTTCAACTTCAACTTCAACTTCAATCAGGTTACTTAGTAACATCCGCAAGCAGACATCTCACTAAGGACTATATTTACACGCGTGCACAGCAGAGCCTCAAAGTTCATCGTAACTACAAAACTCTGTTGTATCGATTTGAATGGGCCAATGATTTTACACTTTAAGAAATCAGAGTATTCAAGTTATTCATATAAATTAAGCTGAAAACTACTATAAACAGACTAAAATTTTACTTCACATTATCCAAAGAAACTAGAAATCCCAGTATGATGTATTTTTGAGGTTTGAATCTATATTAAATCTATGTTAGAAATGTTTTATACTGTATATTTCAGATACTATCAAGAAGTTTGTATATGAGTCAGGATATCTGAAGGACAGTTTAATGTCTACAATGGTAAAATGGTCTAGTAATTCTGGTATACAGAAAACAGGATTACAGTTGTTTACCATTTTAGGTAATAAAAACGTAAACATATAATTTAGTGTGCACGACACATTTCTGGAAATACCTTCTTCATGTACGGTCAAAATCAAAAGAAGTGAAAACCAAAAAAAATATTTTAATGTTTATTTTTAATGGAAGCAATAAAAGCAAAGGACACAAAAGGGTTAGACAAAATTGGCTAGGGTTACCTAAGCCTGAGTGACATGAATCTTTAAAATACTTTAAATAATCTGTATTACATTGAAATCAAATTCAATTGAGTTAGAATTGTAAGCATGAAAGAAAAAGAAGCATAGAATATTCTATAGGTTCTTGATTATATTTAGATATTTTTAAGTATCCCAAATTTCTGATTTGTAATTACAGGCGATCTGTTTGATAGTTATTGTATATATTGTGAGAATATATTTTAAACGTTCTCATACCCGTCAGTTATGAACATAAATTATGACAGAATTTAAATACTTGCATATACTTGTAAAAACTTATCAATTACTCATATAGATAAGTTGTTGATTTAAAAAAATATAGTTACGTGAACTTTCAAGAGTTTATTTATATATTTATTTTGCAGTATACTAGTGTGGTGACACTAGCCGAGTTACAAGACATTAGTTTTGAAACAAGTCGATTTTGGAAAGTCCGGCAGGTGTTTGATTCCTACAAGTACCAAAATATTAATAAAATGTTTTTAAGACTAAAATAATAAATGGTTAAAGTTCAAATAAGCAAGAACAAAATAATGAACTGTAGATTCTTGAAAATATTCTACTGTACGAACAAAAGTGTGACATCAGAGAAATGTATTAATACAGGTGAACAATAGTGTGACATCAGAGAAATGTATTAATACAGGTGAACAACAGTATGACATCAGGGAAATGTATTAATACAGGTGAACAATAGTGTGACATCAGAGAAATGTATTAATACAGGTGAACAGTTTTACGCTGAGTTCAGAAATGAATTATCCAATTTGAAATAACAAACATCAATTGTTAATCATATTTCCTTGTTTTATCCATTGTTATTCAACCAAATTATGTACTTAATTTTAGTGTTTAATTCTATTTTTAGCACGAGATAATGGCAATTGTAATCTGTGTATAGATGACTTTGTATCACAATGGTGTAAAATAGTTTACGTTGCTTTGTCAAAACATTTGGAAGATTCTTCATTACAAGTAAGAATTATTTTCCTATTTTTATAAGTTTCAAGCATTTCAAAACTGTACTATCTAGCTACAGCTAAAATGACAATATGTACAGGATTAAAAAGTAAACAGGACTATTTGAATTTGTTAGGATTAATTTTATAGAAATGGGCTGTTCAAATAATTTTGAAAATGAGTATTGTAAATAAACGAATATAGTAATGTATAAATAAAAATATTTCGAATATACAGTGAAGCCTGTCTAAGTTACACCTCCTTGGGCCAACTTTTGTGTTTGGAATAGACAGGTGTTTGCTTTATGCAGGTTAAATTTACAAAGATTTTCAACATTGGGATCTTATTTGATGTTCAGTTTATTCATGATTCCAGTTTAGACCGATTTCATTGTATTAAATTTGCATTGTAGACATATGGATGTAGAGCTGTAGCAGTAATGATAGAAAACAAACCAAATGCTGCTGTATGGATTGGAGAAAATTCTCAGGAAAAACTAACACGGTAAGATCTTTATTGTAGAGACATATTTTATCTTTTAGACAGGGTAACATTTTTATGTTTAGTTTATTTGATGAAAAGGTATCAAACGAAGGATAAAAGGTTTCCAGTATTGTAATGCCGAAAATTACGTTTGATCTCCCAGTTTAATGTGGGGGATATTGTCCATCTGTTTCTAGTAATTGGAATGACTAACTTTAATGAACATTTTTTGCTGTCATCTATGTATTTGCATGCAATTATCCTGATCCTGAGCCAACCAGTCTTTGCTCTTAATAGGCTGCATGTTTTGTAGAGAAGAGGCAAAAAAACAATTTTATAATCTTTGTTTTGACCAGACGGAGGCTCAAGCCCATGATCTACAGCACTCAAGGCCATCATCAATTACACCACTGATGCAGTTAAATTGTCAGTTTAACATATTCTGACACTAGTAACTTGAATCATTATTAATGCACATTAAAATTAGGTCATCACAACCCTACCTTGACCTAATTGCCTTTAAATTAGGTCACAGTAATTATTTTCAAATATGACTATGAAATATCATTTCATGCAAAATTACAAGCAGTGCTGAAGTATACTAAAAGTAGGTCAACATAATTTGACTATCATGTTGTTTTTCCCAAATGTAGGTTATATTTGCCTTATACTGTGATTTTAAAAATGCAAGTAGAATTGGAAGCATTGCTGAAATGATTTTTGATGATCAGATATAACTTTGATAAATCCATCAGTGAACACTGGGGTTAAAGGATAAAATGTTATTGTTACAACTTTTGTTTTAATATATTCTTACAAAAATACACCATAGTATTCTATGATATTAAGATGTTTTGAGAAGCTAGCAATATATTTTTTAGAGAACCCATTCACACCATGTGTATGGGAGCCATGCTGATGCACAGGAAGGACCCTAAAGTATTTATAGCAGCATGTGATGCCATCTATTGGTTAGCAGCAGATAACGGTTAGTACAACATTACAAATTTAAGTAAAGATAATACCTTCTAATGTAGGCAGTATTAAGAATTTATCATGTTTTTAGCTCACCTTGCCAAAGGCAAGTTGAGCTTTTGCCATCACTTGGCGTATGTCGTCCGTCATCTGTCATCCGTTGTCTGTTGTCTGTTAACTTTTCACATTTTAATATTCTCCTCTGAAACCCCTCAGCCAAATGAAGTGAAACTTGGTAGGAAGCATCTCTGGAAGGTCCTCTCTAAAGATTGCTCATTTTGTCCCGATCCATTAACAAACATGGCCACCATAGAACAATTCTTGTTTCTGATTGGTCGATTTTTTTAAATCTTCTCCTCTGAAACCGCTTGGCCAAATGAACCGAAATTTGGTAGGAAGCATCTATATCACATCCTCTATAAATAGTGCGCATTTTGTCCCGATCCATTAACAAACATGGCCGCCACAGGCAATTCTTGTTTCTGATTGGTTGATTTCTAAAAATCTTCTCCTCTGAAACCGCTTTGCCGAATGAATCGAAACTTGGTAGGAAGCATCCTTGGAAGGTCCTCTATAAACAGTACTCATTTAGTTCCGATCCGTTAACAAACATGGCCGCCACAGACAAGTCTTGTTTCTGATTGGTTGATTTCTAGAAAATCTTCTCCTCTGAAGCCGCTTTCCAAATGAACTGAAACTTGGTAGGAAGAATCCTTGGAAGGTCCTCTATAGCTATTGCTCATTTAGTTCCGATCCGTTTACAAACATGGCCGCCATAGGCAATTCTTGTTTCTGATTGGCCGATTTAAAAAAATCTTCTTCTCTGGAACCACATGGCCATATGAACCGAAACTTGGTAGGAAGCATCTATGGCAGGTCCTCTCTAAAGATGGCTTATTTCGTCCCGATCCGTTATCAAACATGGCCACCACAGACAATTCTTGTTTCTGATTGGTTGATTTCTAAACAATCTTCTCCTCTGTAACCGCTTGGCCAAATGAATCGAAACTTGGTAGGAAGCATCCTTGGAATGTCCTTTATAAAGACTGCTCATTTAGTTCCGATCCATTAACAAACATAGCCACCACAGGCAATTCTTGTTTCTGATTGGTTGATTTCTAAAAAATCTTCTTCTCTGAAACCACTTTGCCAAATGAATCGAAACTTGGTAGGAAGCATCATTGGAAGGTCATCTATAAAGATTGCTCATTCCGTTTTGATCCATTAATAAACATGGCCACCACAGGCCATTCTTGTTTCTGATTGGTCGACTTCTAAATATCTTCTTCTCTGTAACTGCTTAGCCAAATGACCAAAACTTGGTGGGAAGCACCTATGGGAGGTTCTGTATTAAGTTTCCTCAAAGCAGAATGAAAGGTGAGCGACACAGGCTCAGCCCACTGAGCCTCTAGTTTGTGATTATGCTGGATTGACATTAAACATACATCTATTTTATCGGTAATTCATACATATTTCTTTTGATCTCACTGAGGGATATTTATAGTATTAATGGACTGACCATGATACTGAAATTAATCAGTCAGTGTGACATCAAATATATTATAACATTCCCAATAAATATCTGTCACAGTTTCAAAACTGTCGGTATTCTATATGTATTTTGATGATAATCATGCATAATTTTTCATGATCAGTTTCTAGTTTTTATGTGTGAATTTTCTGCTTAGATCTATTTTATAACAACAAATAGGTATGCATTATAGGTCAATTACATTTGGAATATAGTTACAACTTACGTTTCAATATGTTTAATAGGATAAGTTCTATGCAGACAAGAAATCCTTATATATCCACACTTTGTCATAAGATTGAATGAATTCTATTAATTTAGAAACACAAAATAATTTTTAAAGAAAATTACTAGTAAGTGCATCTATTGCATCAGGATGGGAAAATAAACGTGGGAATTTAAACTGATTCATTCTAAATTTTTGCTCAAAATAAAGGTGATGATAAAATTTTAGTTCAATTTGGTGCTAACAGTAACTAAAAAAAACCTGGTTAGAGGAATCATTACAAAAATTTCAGGTCCATATGACACAAAACGTGTTGATGCTTGATGGTAAAGGCATTGCTGTCCTTTTGCATATTATTGATGGATTCAATGTTACCAACAACTTCACTTTTTATAGGCAGTATCCACAGCATCGTGAAACTTCATGTCGTGGTTGAATGATTTGAACTTGCTAAAAGCCTCATATAATTTTTTGTAAAAAAAAATGTTTATAACCTGATTATTTTCATGATGTATCTTTTAGAGAGACTGTGTAACAACCTGATGGATAAGAATGTACAGACAGTTATAATGGACGGACTTAAAATCCATGTTGAATACCACAAAGCTGCTGAAGCAGGACTTAAAGCTCTAAGAGGACTCTGTATATTCAAGTAATTTATGATGATATAGTAAAAGTAGAAGATATCAGAAAAAGTAACTCGATACAACATTATGTGATAAAGTTTGTCAGTGACATGTCAGTAGTTTTCTCCGGGTACTCCGGTTTCATCCACCAATAAAACTGACTGCCACGATATAACTGAAAAATAGTTTTGAAATTTACAGTCTAATTTACATTGGTCATGATTATTTATAATTTTTAATTAGTATTACACTTTTCCGATAAATCCTAAATTTATTATTCATTCTAAAGTGCATATTCGTTTTTTAGAAATGTAATTCACTATTCTTCACTTTCATATCTGTATCGGGGGGTTTATGATGCTAAACGCCACTTTAAACAATATTTCAGTTTTAATGGTGGAGGAAACCAGAGTACCAGGAGAAAACCACTGACCTGCAGCAATTCAATGACAAACTTTATCACATAATGTTGTATCAAGTGCACATCGCCATGAGAGGGATTCAAACTCACAACTTTAGTGGTGATGGGCACTGATTGCATAGGTAGTTGTAAATCCATATCTGTATAGGATCTACATATTACTTGAGATTTATTGTAAAATTATTTTAAGAATGATGTCAAAGTTTTAATTTTATAAAGTTTCATGCAACAAGAAACTAAAATGTTTTTAAATACAAGTTTGTTTTGATTTATGGTGTTTTACAATAATTCAGTTATATCGTGACGTTTTTAACTCACCTTGCCAAAGGCAAGGTGAGCTTTTGTCATCATTTGGCGTCCATCGTCCGTTAACTTTTCACATTTTAATCTTCTCCTCTGAAACCTCTCAGCCAAATGAACTGAAACTTGTTAGAAAGCATCTATGGAAGGTCCTCTATAAAGATTGCTCATTTCGTCCCGATCCATTAACAAACATGGCCACCACAGACAATTCTTGTTTCTGATTGGCCAATTTTTTTTAAAAATCTTCTCCTCTGAAACCACTTGGCCAAATGAACCGAAACTTGGTAGGAAGCATCTATGGAAGGTTCTCTTTAAAGATTGCTCATTTTGTCCTGATTTGTTAATAAACATGGCCGCCACAGGCAACTCTTGTTTCTGATTGGCTGATTTTTAAAATTCTTCTCCTCTGAAACCGCTTGGCCAAATGAACGGAAACATGGTAGGAAGCATCTATGGGCAGTCCTCTATAAAGATTGCTCATTTTGTCCCGATCCATTAACAAACATGGCCACCACAGGCAATTCTTGTTTCTGATTGGTCGATCTCTAAAAAATCTTCTCCTCTGAAACCGCTATGCCTAATGATCCGAAACTTGGTAGGAAGCATCTATGGAAGGTCCTCTATAAAGAATGCTCATTCTGTCACGATCCGTTAACAAATATGGCCGCCACAGGCGATTCTTGTTTCTGATTGGCTGATTTTTAAAATTCTTCTCTGAAACCGTTTGGCCAAATGAACCGAAACTTGGTAGGATGCATCTATGGAAGGCCCTCTGTTCAGATTGCTCATTTCGTCCCGATCTGTTAACAAATATGGCCGCCACAGACGATTCTTGTTTCTGATTGGCTGAATTTTTAAATTCTTTTCCTCTGAAACCGTTTGGCCAAATGAACCGAAACTTGGTAGGAAGCATCTATGGAAGGTCCTCTGTTAAGATTGCTTATTTCGTCACAGACAATTCTTGTTTCTGATTGGTTGATTTCTAAAATAATTCTCCTCTGAAACCGCTTTGCCAAATGCAACGAAACTTGGTAGGATGCATCTATGGGAGATCCTCTATAAAGATTGCTAATTTCGTCCCGATCCATTAACAAATATGGCCGCCACAGGCAATTCTTGTTTCTGATTTGTCGATTTCTAAAAATCTTCTCCTCTGAAACCGCTTTGCCAAATGAACCGAAACATAGTAGGAAGCATCTATGTAAGGTCCTCTATAAAGAATGCTCATTTTGTCCAGATCCGTTAACAAACATGGCCACCACAGACAATTCTTGTTTCTGATTGGTTGATTTCTAAAAAAATCTTCTCCTCTGAAGCCGCTTTACCAAATGAACCGAAACTTGGTAGGAAGCATCTATGGAAGGTTCTCTATAAAGATGCTCATTTTGTCCCGATCCATTAACAAATATGGCCGCCACAGGCAATTCTTGTTTCTTATTGATCGATTTCTAAAGCATCTTTTCCTCTAAAACTGCTTTGCCAAGTGAACCGAAACGTGGTAGGAAGCATCTATGGAAGGTCCTCTATAGAGATTGCTAATTTCGTTTTGATCCATTAACAAACATGGCCACCACAGGCAATTCTTGTTTTAGATTGGTCGATTTCTAAAAATCTTCTCTGAAACTGCTTTGCCAAAATGAACCAAAATTTGGTGGGAAGCACCTATGTGGAAGGTTCTGTATTAAGTTTTCTCAAAGCATAATGAAAGGTGAGCGACACAGGCTCAGCCCACTGAGCCTCTAGTTTAATATACATATTTGGATATGTAATACATAGGTAACTTTAAAAACTTGACTGACTTTTGGCACGATACTGTACAACTTCTCTGGTATGTTTAATATCTGGTTTAATATTTTATTTCAGTGATGAAAACAAAAGAAAGTTAGTTTTGGATGAAAGAATTTCCCCCATGATAAGTAACATCATTGACAAGTTTCCACAAAATCTGTCCATACAACTGGAAGCTACCAGTACTCTAGCTTGCATTGCTAATATAGGTAGGATGCTTATGTAATTTGTATTAGAGAGTATTTGTCAATACAAATTTGAAAAATACATTTAACACAAATTTTACAATATTAGGAAACATCATCCCCCTATTGAAAATGAAAAGTTGGATGCAGCTGGTAAAATATTTAGATAGTTAAGTTTATGGTGTTTAACAACACTTTCAACAATATTTCAGTTATATCTTGGCAGTCAGTTTTATTGGTGGAGGAAACCAGAGTACCTGGAGAAAAGCACCAACCTGCCGCAAATCACTAGCAAACTGTATAACATAATGTTGTGTCATATACACCTCGCCCGTGCGGGGTTTGAACTCACAACTTTAGTGGTTATAGGTGCTGATTGCACAGGTAATTGTAAATCCAACTACCATACGATCACGTCGGCCCTGCTTTAGTAGGCAGCATTTAAAAAGTTGGATATCTTTACCATAATTATGTTTTAATGCTTCAGATGGCAATATGTCATCAACACAAATTTAGCAAATTTTATTCATCAAAAACAATATAAATATATTTATTAAGCATATTATATTTTGTTGTTTTCCAAATATCTGAAAAAATAAAATCATGTTATTGCTGAAGAAAGCTGTAATCATGTTTTTTGTGTTTTTTTGTGTATTCGTACATGTAAATATTGGTATTCTATGATATGTTTTTTTGTGTATTCGTACATGTAAATATTGGTATTCTATGATATGTTTTTTTGTGTATTCGTACATGTAAATATTGGTATTCTATGATATGTTTTCGTTCAGTTTTATTAATCATACCTTTATGTATGTTATAAGTAATATATTCCTAGAATAACTTTTGTGTAAACATTATTTATGGTCATTGATATGCATTTAATAAATATACAATACAAAATGGCATTAGAAAACAAATGCACAACACTTTTATAACTTCTTCTTCCCATAGAATAACTTTCAGTCTCATACTTGCCCAATAGTCTATCAAAATGATATTTTTTTTTCTAGAATTCTAATCTACTACATTTTCTGAAAAAAGTAAAATATTTTTTATTAATAGATACTGTACGTTATCAGTGTTTCATAGAAGATATTCATATTAAGATTATCCAGACATTAGAGAGATTTGTAGAGAATGAGACCATTCAAGAAGTTGGGTTTGAATGTTTGAGTGTCCTGTGTGCTGCAGGTCTGTTAACAATATTTACTTCAAAGGCAATCAATCCTCTATAACAACCACTGTGTATACCGTATAACCGGTAATTTCAGCGGCAATCTAATTTCTGTGGTAATCTGCGGTCAACTCCGGACCGCAGAAATTAAAATCGCAGAATATTATGTAAAATAAATGTTTAATGTCCCGTACAAAATACGTTTTCAAACTCTTGACTCCGATTCCGCCGTAAGTGTCAAATATTTAATTAGTCGTAATTACTATATCCAGATAAACAAAACCTGGTACTATATAAATGTTTACACAACAATTAAAGGTTATATAGTTGTGGCATGATGATTTTTACCTGTTAATTACAATTACTCCAGATCAAAAAATATGATTGTACCAAGCTGACACCGACAATAATTGAAGCAATCGCCTGATTAAATGTTTACAATCATAATAAAGTTTATTAAAGCAATATTTAAAATTGTTATTTCATAAATTAACATTTGTTTTTTTGTTGTTTTTTTTAATTGTTGTAGTAGCTTCGATTGAATAATATCAAACTGCGTGATCTCAGGATTCATCTAAAAACCAAACAAATAGAAATGTACTGGTAGTAGAATTCCGGTTTACCTGAGTTTTTATGTCTACATTATACTAAAAGAATGTAATACAATTGCTTCTAATCATAATTCTTTTTAAAAAATTGTTATATGATAAAGTATGAAAATTCGACATTAAAAATATATATCCGAAATATATCAAAGTTTATACCGATATCGATCCAACTGTTGAATTTGTATTTCCTGTCAACAAAATAGATCACGAAAACAGTGAAAAATTAGTTTCTCAAGACAAATTTGAAGTTAACCAAATGCGTATTCAGAAGTTATAACGTTTGAAAACTTTCTAAAGAACTAAATATGTTTTTATTTCTAAGGATCACTGCAATGTGCACCAGTAGTTTATCGTAACATCGCTTCACTTGTTGCTTCCTGTAATACAAACAATAAATTTTTTCGGTGCCAAGATTTACAATCCGCAGAAAAAAAAATCCGCAAAATTTAAATGTCTTCTTTTTAGACCAAAACCGCAGAAATTTCACACCGCAGAAATTACCAGTTATACGGTATACAGTGAAACCTGTCTAATCCGAAAGGAACAACTTTTGTAGTGAGGAATTGACAGGTGTTTGCTTTATACAGGTTAAATTTCCTACATTGGGACTTTATATATAGTTTTGGTTTATACACAATTCTAGTTTATTCAGGATCTGGGTAAGACAGTTTTCCCTGTGCTTATAAGATATAATTTTACTCCCAATTCATTCAGGGTGTGTTTGATTTGAACTGTCAGTTAGAATGTTTACCAGACACTGGTTATTTTCTATGTATTCTATTTACCTACTCTACTAAGCCTGATCCGTGCTCCTATTAGATAGATGAAAAAATACTGAAAATGTAATAAAGCAAACATTTAGTCAATCTGGATAATTTTGAAAATTACTATCCACAATAGGTGACCATTACCAAATATAGTAGGGGGAGGGTCATGGGTAGCTTAGTGGCGAAGATCGTTGAAAAGCCAAACACTACTAACTTGGCTTCACCTCAAGTGTTAAGGCTTCCAGACACCTACCTTTGGAGTTTCACGGATCAGTTCATTATGTCCAATCTTTCCTCCCCCATTAAATCTGGTAGTCATGATATATATTTGAAAAATAGCTGGAAGTGAGGATGAACACCACTGACCTAACATAGTCAAAATTATTTTAAATGTGAACATAGCAATTGACTCTTGAGTTTTTTTAAGTTTCATACAAAAAGTAAGGTTGACACAACTGGAGCTTCAGATATTTAAGTTGTCATCCCCCCTTTACAAAGTCACACTTTAAAAGGTTGATTGTTTTGTTTTCAGAAAATGCACCAGAGATGTTAAATATGGCAAGAGCTACAAGACACACAATAGTTGTATTGAAGAAATATTCTGATATGGTTTGTAAGTATGAATTTATAGAATTCAAGATTTGTTGACGTAATGTTTCTGTCTCTAATACTACATAAACTACGGCTATCAGTTCATTGAACTCAATTTGAAAAACCTTTGCATTTTTACTACTCACACTGTCTAAAATGTCATGTGGGGGTTTATCATCAGTTATATTGTTGTCGTGGTAATCTGTGTCTGTATCACCAATTACAGTTTTATACTTTTGGTGGGTTTTTTCTGTGAAACCACTGAATTTTATGAAGATAAATCTGGCTAGTCTGTTTCTTGTATGCTTCTCTAAATAAAGACTTTCAGTATCTTAGTTCATACATGTATATTTCACAAGGAACTGATATAAAGAAAAACTTGGTTTTCTCCAGGTACTCCGGTTTCCTCCACCAATAGAACTGATCGCCACAATATAAATGAAATATTGTTGAAAGTGGCATTAAACACCATAAACCCTAATCCCAAACCCTAAAGACAAATGTTGTCTTTTCTTCTAGATTTACAGAAGAAAGGATTAATATTGATCCAGTTATTAGCAGACAAGATTATGTGTAGAGACCTTGAAGTCTGTGATGGGTTAGCAGAGGCTGTTTGTGAGGCGTTAGTGAAACATTCTGAAAATAACAGTTTACTTAAAGAGGTCGGTATCTAGACATTTATATTCAGTGGGGTGGGGGGCATTGTGATCGTATGGTAGTTGGATTTACAACTACCTATGCAATCAGTGCCTATCACCACTAACGTTGTGAGTTCAAATCATGCTCAAGCAAGGTGTACTCAAGCCAACAATATGTGATAAAGTTTGTCAGTGACTTGTGACAGGTCGGTGGTTTTCTCTGGGAACTCCAGTTTCCTCCACCAATAAAACTGACCACCACGATATAACTGAAATATTGTTGAAAGTGGAGTTAAACACCATAACCCTGACCCCATATTCATTGATACCTGTCAAAACCAAGCATACAACCTTGTAGCTATTTTGTTTTTGTTCTGAATAAACAAGTGTTTAAATTAGCAAAATTCCAGTCACAGGAACCTAAAATAGATGTTCAGTTTACACAGGATACCAATTTATTCAAGATTTGGTTTAGACAGGTCTCATTGTTATTGCCTGCATGTTTTTAACAATTATTAAATACCAGCTTTCAGTATAGTATTTTGTGATCCTAGTTTTTTTACTGGCCCATTGGAACTAAAGGACCACACCCTTCACCCTTCATAAGAACATTCTCATGCTTTTTATTTCGCTTTTTAACAACAAATACTCTATCATTTATTAAGGTCACCTTTTCATTGCAGACGGGGATGGCCTTATAAAAGGGGAACTACTGTATTAAAAATAGATCTGACTGTTATCGTTGAAAAAGGACCATAATGAATACTTTTTTCAAGTTGTTTAATAGGATGAAAATATGTGACTCATGTTTACCTTTGTGAGAATAACAAGGGGCATGATAGCAATATAGCTTTGAATTGGAATTCAGCTTTTGAGATGTACCTCATGAGAGTACTGCCACTTCAACATGTAAAAAAATACCAGAATGTCTGGGGATTACTTTAGCTTCATTAAGAGTACAGAAGAATTCTTTTACAACATTACTACATGCATCAATATACATATATACTTTGATTTTGATGATGGTGTTAGATCCTTCAGAGATAACCATGGAGCCCCCACTATCATATCAACCTTAAATATTGCCATGGAGGTCCCCACTATCATATCAACATTAGATATGGCCATGGAGGTCCCCACTATCATATCAACATTAGATATGGCCATGGAGGTCTCCACTATCATATCAACATGAGATATGGCTATGGAGGTCCCCACTATCATATCAACATTAGATATGGCCATGGAGGTCCCCACTATCATATCAACATTAGATATGGCCATGGAGGTCCCCACTATCATATCAACATTAGATATGGCTATGGAGGTCCCCACTATCATATCAACATTAGATATGGCCATGGAGGTCCCCACTATCATATCAACATGAGATATGGCCATGGAGATCCCCACTATCATATCAACATTAGATATGGCCATGGAGGTCTCCACTATCATATCAACATTAGATATGGCCATGGAGGTCTCCACTATCATATCAACATTAGATATGGCCATGGAGGTCTCCACTATCATATCAACATTAGATATGGCCATGGAGGTCTCCACTATCATATCAACATGAGATATGGCCATGGCGATCCCCACTATCATATCAACATTAGATATGGCCATGGAGGTCCCCACTATCATATCAATATTATGTATGGCATGGAGGTCCTCACTGTCATATCAACATTAGATATGGCCATGGAGGTCCCCACTATCATATCAACATGAGATATGGCCATGGAGATCCCCACTATCATATCAACATTAGATATGGCCATGGAGGTCCCCACTATCATATCAACATTAGATATGGCCATGGAGGTCTCCACTATCATATCAACATTAGATATGGCCATGAAGGTCCCCACTATCATATCAACATTAGATATGGCCATGGAGGTCCCCACTATCATATCAACATTAGATATGGCCATGGAGGTCTCCACTATCATATCAACATTATGTATGGCATGGAGGTCCTCACTGTCATATCAACATTAGATATGGCTATGGAGGTCCCCACTATCATATCAACATGAGATATGGCCATGGCGATCCCCACTATCATATCAACATTAGATATGGCCATGGAGGTCTCCACTATCATATCAACATGAGATATGGCCATGGCGATCCCCACTATCATATCAACATTAGATATGGCCATGGAGGTCTCCACTATCATATCAACATGAGATATGGCCATGGCGATCCCCACTATCATATCAACATTAGATATGGCCATGGAGGTCCCCACTATCATATCAACATTATGTATGGCATGGAGGTCCTCACTGTCATATCAACATGAGATATGGCCATGGAGGTCCCCACTATCATATCAACATGAGATATGGCCATGGAGATCCCCACTATCATATCAACATTAGATATGGCCATGGAGGTCCCCACTATCATATCAACATTAGATATGGCCATGGAGGTCTCCACTATCATATCAACATTAGATATGGCCATGGAGGTCCCCACTATCATATCAACATTAGATATGGCCATGGAGGTCCCCACTATCATATCAACATTAGATATGGCCATGGAGGTCTCCACTCTCATATCAACATTAGATATGGCCATGGAGGTCCCCACTATCATATCAACATGAGATATGGCCATGGAGATCCCCACTATCATATCAACATTAGATATGGCCATGGTGGTCTCCACTATCATATCAACATGAGATATGGCCATGGAGGTCTCCACTATCATATCAACATTAAATATGGCCATGGAGATCCCCACTATCGTATCAACATTAGATATGGCCATGGAGATCCCCACTATCATATCAACATTAGATATGGCCATGGAGGTCCCCACTATCATATCAACATTAGATATGGCCATGGAGGTCCCCACTATCATATCAACATTAGATATGGCCATGGAGGTCTCCACTATCATATCAACATTAGATATGGCCATGGAGATCCCCACTATCATATCAACATTAGATATGGCCATGGAGGTCCCCACTATCATATCAACATTATGTATGGCATGGAGGTCCTCACTGTCATATCAACATGAGATATGGCCATGGAGGTCCCCACTATCATATCAACATGAGATATGGCCATGGAGATCCCCACTATCATATCAACATTAGATATGGCCATGGAGGTCTCCACTATCATATCAACATGAGATATGGCCATGGAGGTCCCCACTATCATATCAACATTAGATATGGCCATGGAGGTCTCCACTATCATATCAACATGAGATATGGCCATGGAGGTCCCCACTATCATATCAACATTATGTATGGCATGGAGGTCCTCACTATCATATCAACATGAGATATGGCCATGGAGGTCTCCACTATCATATCAACATTATGTATGGCATGGAGGCCCACACTGTCATATAAATATAAGATATGGTCATGGAGCCCCCCCCCACTGTCATATCAACATGAGATATGGTCATGGAGGCCCCCCCACTGTCATATCAACATCAGATATGGCCATGCAGGTCCCCACTATCATTTCAACATTAAATACGGTCTTGGAGGCCTCCACTATCATATCAACATAAGATATGGTCATGGAGCCACCCCCACTGTCATATTAACATGAAATATGGTCATGGAGCCCCCCCCCCCCCCCCCCCCCACTGTCATATCAACACGATGCATGGCCATGGAGGCCACCACGGGCATGTAAACATTACATATGGCCATGGAGGCTCCAGACTGTCAGATATGATATTGAAAATAGATATCACATGATGTTTTTGTTTGTAACAGCACTTGACTATTTATCTGGTTGAAGATAAACTACAAAGATTACATAAAAGTCGGTCAATAATATGTTATTGTGCATGGTGTCAGTTTTTAACCCTGTTTCCAAATAAATAAAATAAACATTAAAGATACTTACATTTATTTAATCCACCAGATGTACATATCTTATTTAACATCTTTAGTGGAGATAAACTCAAAACAGTTTGAAGAATCTCTCATCCTTGTTTATTCAATATGTAGCTGTATAAATTACAGTCAAACCTGCCCATGCAGTCACCTGTAGTAAAAGGTCAACTTTTTCTTGTCCTGTCATAGAACATTTCATATGTATTGAGCCTCTTTTAAAAGGTCACTTGTCTTATAAGGTCATTTTTTTCTTTATCTCAAACGTGCCCTCTTAATACAGGTTTGACTATATAATATCTCATTTATATGTATTATACTCATTCAGTTGTGCCATTTAAAAATCTTCTTGTGTTGCTGTGCTTGCTGTTCATTTAAATGTTTGCATAGCTTTCGCAGAGGAGGGGCATCCTTCGCACTGGAATGTGGCATTCCTCCAGATCCCATTCAAGCCCAAGGAAACTGGGCTAGTGATGCTTACAAGGCCTATCTAGACCCATCTTTGGTGCACAGACAGAGGGCTAGTGATGCTTACAAGGCCTATCTAGACCCATCTTTGGTGCACAGACAGAGGGCTAGTGATGCTTACAAGGCCTATCTAGACCCGTCTTTGGCACACAGACAGAGGGCTAGTGATGCTTACAAGGCCTATCTAGACCCATCTTTGGCACACAGACAGAGGGCTAGTGATGCTTACAAGGCCTATCTAGACCTGTCATTGGCACACAGACAGAGGGCTAGTGATGCTTACAAGGCCTATCTAGACCTGTCTTTGGCACACAGATAGAGGGCTAGTGATGCTTACAAGGCCTATCTAGACCCGTCTTTGGCACACAGATAGAGGGCTAGTGATGCTTACAAGGCCTATCTAGACCCGTCTTTGGCACACAGATAGAGGGCTAGTGATGCTTACAAGGCCTATCTAGACCCGTCTTTGGCACACAGATAGAGGGCTAGTGATGCTTACAAGGCCTATCTAGACCCGTCTTTGGCACACAGATAGAGGGCTAGTGATGCTTACAAGGCCTATCTAGACCCGTCTTTGGCACACAGACAGAGGGCTAGTGATGCTTACAAGGCCTATCTAGACCTGTCATTGGCACACAGACAGAGGGCTAGTGATGCTTACAAGGCCTATCTAGACCTGTCTTTGGCACACAGATAGAGGGCTAGTGATGCTTACAAGGCCTATCTAGACCCGTCTTTGGCACACAGATAGAGGGCTAGTGATGCTTACAAGGCCTATCTAGACCCGTCTTTGGCACACAGATAGAGGGCTAGTGATGCTTACAAGGCCTATCTAGACCCATCTTTGGTGCACAGACAGAGGGCTAGTGATGCTTACAAGGCCTATCTAGACCCATCTTTGGTGCACAGACAGAGGGCTAGTGATGCTTACAAGGCCTATCTAGACCCGTCTTTGGCACACAGACAGAGGGCTAGTGATGCTTACAAGGCCTATCTAGACCCGTCTTTGGCACACAGACAGAGGGCTAGTGATGCTTACAAGGCCTATCTAGACCTGTCATTGGCACACAGACAGAGGGCTAGTGATGCTTACAAGGCCTATCTAGACCTGTCTTTGGCACACAGATAGAGGGCTAGTGATGCTTACAAGGCCTATCTAGACCCGTCTTTGGCACACAGATAGAGGGCTAGTGATGCTTACAAGGCCTATCTAGACCCGTCTTTGGCACACAGATAGAGGGCTAGTGATGCTTACAAGGCCTATCTAGACCCGTCTTTGGCACACAGATAGAGGGCTAGTGATGCTTACAAGGCCTATCTAGACCCGTCTTTGGCACACAGATAGAGGGCTAGTGATGCTTACAAGGCCTATCTAGACCCGTCTTTGGCACACAGATAGAGGGCTAGTGATGCTTACAAGGCCTATCTAGACCCGTCTTTGGCACACAGACAGAGGGCTAGTGATGCTTACAAGGCCTATCTAGACCCGTCTTTGGCACATAGACAGAGGGCTAGTGATGCTTACAAGGCCTATCTAGACCCATCTTTGGCACACAGACAGAGGGCTAGTGATGCTTACAAGGCCTATCTAGACCCGTCTTTGGCACACAGACAGAGGGCTAGTGATGCTTACAAGGCCTATCTAGACCTGTCTTTGGCACACAGACAGAGGGCTAGTGATGCTTACAAGGCCTATCTAGACCCGTCTTTGGCACACAGATAGAGGGCTAGTGATGCTTACAAGGCCTATCTAGACCCGTCTTTGGCACACAGACAGAGGGCTAGTGATGCTTACAAGGCCTATCTAGACCCGTCTTTGGCACACAGACAGAGGGCTAGTGATGCTTACAAGGCCTATCTAGACCCGTCTTTGGCACATAGACGGAAAGTAATGAGTACTTTTGCTACTGTTTTTTCCTCCATCTCCTTTTCAAAATTCTAATTTCCCTACCATACATGTCCACAAGTTTGGGCTATTTTTGGAGTACCACAGTTTTACATATCTATGTATTTCTCATTTGCATATATATAATGATTACATTCTTAATGAAAATAATTAAACTGTGGTTTACTTGGCCCAAACCTGTGTTTTGTTTTATTCAAGTAGTTGGTTCTGAGTTGGCTAATATTCTTAATCTAGTCAGGGCCTGGTTGGGATCCCTATACATATGCATTTAAAAAACTAGGACATTGAACAGAGGATCACAATCCAGGGGGGAGGGGACCAAAAATAATGTTTTGAATTAATATACTAGTTATACCGTATTTGCTCTAGGGCTAATACAAGGATGGGGCTTTTAGAACAGCAATTACAGTACTAGTAAAGTGTTCATTTTACAGTCTAGGTGAAATACAGTTACAACTCTTGTTTTATGATTTAATAGATGTCAAACACCAATGAATGACATTTTCCTCTTTATTAGATTATGCATATGTACATAAATCACAAAAAAGTGAAAGTATTGTAATTTTTAATATCTGTAACAGAATTTCAAAAGATTATGGTGAAAAATTTATTATGCAGATATATATATACATTGGAATACATGTATATATTATTATAAAATTTACCCACAATGTTTTTGATTTTTATCCTATTAGTATTTAGAATTAATAAAAAAAAAAAAAACAATCTCACAAAATATAACGTTATGAAATTAATTAACATCCAGTAAATTTTAGAACATAAATTTTGCATCTGCAGGCAATAATTAAATGGCTCTCGTTGTCAATATCCATACTTGGTAATAATTTTAACTGTATTCCTAGCGAAGCTGTCTGTTGATACTGGACAAGTTTCCCATCAGAGTTCAGAATATGTAAAACCTTGTTTAACTGATTTCAGATATTATAATATTGCCCTTTGAAGTTGATAGAATGTCACAAGGGTCTAGAGTTTTATTTTGATGTCCTCTGTAAAACCATTTAATATTGCCTTCGAGGTCATTAGCTACTATTCTACCCCTCTCAAATGAAATTCTGTCTACAACACTTAGTTTCACAATATGAATAAGGGTAATAACAAAATTACCGAACTCCGAACAATCTAACAAAGGGAAAGTCAAAACTCATAAGTATATAAACAGACAAAATCAGTCAACAACCGGAAAACTGAAAACTGTAATGACCCTGACTTGGTACAGGCATTTCTAAAGAAATGGTGGGTTGAATCAGATTTTAAAGCGCCAAACCTCCCCCTTTCATTACGGCTCAAAGTTTCCGGCTGTCACTATAACAGTAATTACAACAATACTTGAACAAAACAGGTAAAACAGTTGTCAAATCAGCGCCAAACTCAGTGAAGTAAATGTCAAAAACACTTTTACGTCACACATTGATAAAAAAAATATTTTTGACATTTTTGTTGAAACCTTATCTTTATACATTTTCACTATATGAAAATCCATCGTTTATAATCTTTTCTGCAGAGACGGAATATATTTCGACAAGATCTTGGTATCGGAATATAAACTTTTTAAGAGATCGAATATTGAAGTAAATTCGATATGGCAACGTATAAAGTCTTTTACCAAATCGGTTAAATTCATAAAAAGCCTGTTCTTTCCCTTGAGCTGTAAGTATGACAAGCTGTCGGTGGCTATGTTCTGACAACGTATACTTGTAATCTTTTTCTGCTGTGCTGATTATTATTCTGTTATTTTTCGTGGCATGTAAGGCTGTTGGCACTTGTGTCCCATGTATCAGTCCACCAGGAAATGTGTAAAAATTCTTCATTGTCCCATCCTTTGTTAAAATTTTGATGTTTGGATCCTTATCAAACATAATTAATATGTCCCCAGACTTAGTAATACAAATATGACTTCGTAGCTGTATTTGTTTTTCTTTGATGGTGGAAATTTTGTCATACTTTGAAAAGTTTTATTTGGTGTATGGTATTGCTAAATTCACCCCACCAATCACTGATCCATACTGTCCCATCATGGCTGCTTGATAAGGATCCAATTTCAACAAAATTTGTGTTTTAAGATTTCAGGACCTGAAAGTCTGTAAGATATGGTAAAAGTTTACACTCCAGTGATCCTATTGCCTTTGTTCATGTAGTGTCTGTAACTTTTTCCTCTACAAATTGTTTATATTCCAATGGTAGAATTGAAAATGAAGTGTTTATCAGTTTCAGTTGATTTTGTACATCTTCGGAAACGGTATGTACTGTTTCTATGTTGTTACTTGTTTTCGCATCATTAACACAGGATATTTTGTCTTTAAAATCCTGTGTTACCTTTTCTATACAAGACTTTTCATTGGCAATGCCATCCTGAGTTTTCTCGATGGCACTTTTCAAATCTTCGAGGAGTTTATTTGTTTTCTTTGTTATTTCTTCTTTTAGTTTTGCGTCTAATATTTTTATCTTAATTTTTTCCTCTTCATAATTTTTAAGTTGAAGCTCTTTTATTTCATCCAACTTTTCACCCCTCTTTACAAATAAATTCAGTAAACCTAAGCTTATGTGTTCTTGGTAGTTCTCCAGCTGTTTTATTTAGTCATTGTAAACGTCCATAAGTTTCTGGAGGCGATGCATCTGATGTGATTCAACCAAGCAACTTGGACAAACTAACGCACTACATGTATCACAGTAATTACAATAATCTTCGTCAGAATGGATCAGACATTCTACCGTCTTTTAAACTTGACTCTTTCTATCACTTTTTCACTCGTTTCTTGGTTCTGTATGTGAATATCATCTTTTAAATGAGCAGTTTTGCATTGTTCACAAATTAAGGTTTTTGATTGGAGATATTTCATCTCCTTTTGAGCAATCTCCTCAGACATTATACATTTAGCTACAGGAACTTCATCTCTGTGTACTGTAGAGTGCCACTGGATCACAAGGACAGTAAATGATAACACATTTCCCATTATATAACAATGAGATAAAGTACTTGATAAAAAAGGTTAAAGGCAGACGGTTAATGTCTTACAAAGCAAGTTACAGCCCACGTGTACCAGCCATATACAATATGTAATAACGTTATGATAATTTCTTATTAGAATCCAACAGTCCAAATGGTCATGTGATCTGTTGTCATCACTTTCTATCCATCCTCACTTTCTACATGGCATACATTAAACTTTGAATTTTTTTATCTTGTCCTCTGAACCATTTAAAAGTTTACTTTTTACAGGAGTTTTCTTGGATGGTCTATTTTAGAAAATTATTGATTTCATGACAATCAGATTCAAAATGGACACAATAATATGCAAAATTGTTTAAAGCTGTATGTTAACAATCAATGAATGGTACTGTATAACTTCTTAGCATTAATTATAAATCCAAGAAGGCCAGCACCACAGGATAAAGGTTAACATAGACCTTATGAGAAAATAAGAAATCTTTTAGGGAACTACCGAAATGATTTAAACCAAACTGTAAATAACTAATCATTTGAAAGTCATATGCAGAGTTTTTTTTGTGTCAGTTGGAAATTCAAGATGACTGCCACTACAGGACATGCCTTAACATATGATCATGTGGGGAAAAATGTGTAAAAAATCTTCTCAGAAACAAGATAAAGTGACTGAAAACAATTTGTACATGTATGATCATGGAATGGTCCTTTATAATTTGTTTATGACAATCAGAAATATCCAAAATAAACATAGTACCCATTGGGATATCTGTACTAATTTTCTTTGGGGTCAAACTGGGATTTTTAATTGGTACAGAGACTTTGTACTTCAGAGTTTATCATCACATATTTGAAAACATTATTGGTAATATGCTCTGGTTTCTGACCCCATTGTACGTAAAATGAAACCTTTTTAACAAAAACCAACTTTTTTGTTTGAAATAGACAGATGTTCGGTTTACACAGCTTAAATTAAAAAAGAATTCCTACATTAGGATTTTATTTAGAGTTGACTTTATAATTGCAGTTAATATACAGTTGAGTTAAGACTAGTTTCACTATAGTAGGGTAGTATAGAGATTTGTTATTGATTGATGGGTCAATCTGGTCAGGTAATACTAGTCTACTATATCTACATTGATAGAGATCTGTAATGGTGATAGGTAACATGGACTACATTTAGGTTATCATTTGTTGTGTTTACTTTGGTGATATTTTATGTATGAATTATATATACCAACATGTTATAAGTGTCAAAATATATGTCATCCTGGATTGCCCTTGTCTGTCCGTTCATCTGTTTGTCTTTACGTCCGTCCATCTGTTACATTGTATTGTGTAGTCAATTAGTCTTTTACCTTTTGAGTTTGACAGAACTAGTTCATATTTGTTATGATATGAACATGCACACATTGTTATTGCTACTTTCAAACAGATGAGTCCCATGGGAGTTCTGGCCTCTTTTCCAACTTCTTAAATGCTACATTCCATATGTCCATCCCACATGCTTGTGTAGACAACTACATGTAGTCGTTTACTTTTTGACTGAGCTAGTTTCTGTATCATCATGTACAATATCAATACAAATATCTATACAGATGATTTCTGTGCAGGAAATCACCCTTGGGCCTTTCTCCAACTTCTTAATTGCTACATTCTATACTCCTTTCAGTATTCTTGTGTAGACAACTAGTCTTTAATCTTTTAATAGAACTAGTTTATATTTAGTATGGTATATTGGTATGAAATGAGCAAGCACATATCGGTACATTTTTTCAAATGGACTTGTTCCATGATGGCTATGGCCCTTTTTGCTAGGACTTGTTCCATGATGGCTATGGCCCTTCTTGCTACTTCTTAGATATTACATTCTGCATGTCTGTTCCATAATCTTATGTTGACAACTAATTCTGTATTATGTCTTGGTATGATATGAGCGTGTGTGTATCATTGTGATTTCTCAAATTGCTCAGTTCCATGGGAGTTATGACAGACATGTTGGAGTAATCTTAGCACAACACCTGTAGTTGTAATGTCTTCCAAAAGATGAAGATGAAGTCATTGCATGCTTGTCCCTTTATTTATCTATTCATTGTCTTTCAGATTAATACAAGGAATAAAAAGGAATGACAATTATTTAAGGCAAATTTTACTGTACTTGACAATGTTTTGAATATTGCCTAGTTATTCTGGTATAATATAATACCTGTATTCACATTTCACCTTGAGATTTACAACTGTAACTAATTAAAAATGAATCTTGATGTTAAATTCCAGGCCTGTGTAGCAGTACAGATATTAGCTGAGACTGGACAAGAGATCAGTGATAGTTTAGTTAATAGAGGATGTCATAAGATCTTGTTTAATATCCTACAAACAAATGAAGATATAGGTACAGTACTGTATAACATGGCATCAAAAAACAAGAAACAGATATGGAAGTTACTTGAATCAAATTAATCTTAGCTAGTCTTCATACGAGTCATTTTCATATTTTGATTGGTAAAATTTTGATCTCCTATAAAATCATCAGGTTTTTTATATTGTGACAATTTGAATTATGCAACTATAGCACAAATGAGGCCTCTTTTGACAAAAAATTATATGAACATTTTCATCTCTGACAGCAAGAGGCAAATATTAAGAAAATGGGTATGGACAATTCATATATTTATGTATTGCTTCCTTTCAAAATGTATGTAATGGGTTGCATTAGGTTATTGTGAAAAAGAAAGTTTAAACAGTGACTGTCAACATTTCCACTAATATCAGCAAAACCAACAATCACTTCTCACCTTAACTGACTGAACACAAAATGACAAGCACAAAATGTAGCAGTGTTCAAAATTGGTATTTATTGTCACTTTCAACTATGTTGTGAATACCAGAGGTCAACGACTAGTTACTCAACCACCGAGGACCTGTATATAAAGGTGGTCTCCCCGTCAAATGAGAATAATATATGTGTCATATTGTAATAAACAAATTTAAAGACTAGACGTTTTTTTTCAATTCAAACATTTTTTTAAAAGTTGTTATTTTTGAAGAAATAATGTAACTATATATAAAGAAAGTAAGATCATTTTGTTTTAAATTGTAGAATTACAAGACTTGACATGTAAATGTATGTATGTTATGGGTCTAACACAAGATCTAAAATCTAAGATGTTATGTACTTGTACCAAAGGAGTTCTAGTTGTAAGTTTAATTTACAATATTTCATAAAGGTTTTGGTTTAGGTTTATGGTGTTTAAGGCCACTTCCAACAATATTTTAGTTTTATTGTGGCGGTCAATTTCATTGAAGGAGGAAACCAAGGAAAACCACCGACCTGTCACAAGTCACTGACAAACTTTATCACATAAGGTTGTGTCGAGTACACCTCGCCATGAACGGGGTACGTACTCACAACTTTAGTGGTGATAGGCACTTATTTCACAGGTAGTTGTTAATCCAACTACCATACGATCACATGATGACCCCCTTTTTTTTCCTAAAGAAATGCTGAATGCTAATTGATACCAGTATGGTGTTATTATTGATAGGGTGTAAGACTAATAGCTATGTTTACACCACTCCTTAATGGTGTTGTAATATACTGGTTTACTTTGGCCTTCTGTTTGTGTTACTGTTGTGTCAGAACACATTTTACATATACAGTAAACCCATTTTATAGGACCACCCCTCCTACAATGAAAAAGTGGCATTATAAGAGTGGTGGCCTCTCTTGGGGGGACAATTAAGTAAAAATGTACAGTGAAGCCTGTCTAAACCAAACACTGAGTAAATCAAAAGCCTACCTAAACCAGATAGACTTTACAGTCCAATCTACTCAGCCTACCTAAACCAGACAGACGTTACAGTCCAATCTACTCAGCCTACCTAAACCAGACAGACGTTACAGTCCAATCTACAGTAAAGCCTACCAAAGCCAGACAGACGTTACAGTCCTATCTACAGTAAAGCCTACCTAAGTCAGACAGATGTTACAGTCCAATCTACAGTAAAGCCTACATAAGCCAGACAGATGTTACAGTCCAATCTACAGTAAAGCCTACCTAAACCAGACAGATGTTACAGTCCTATCTACAGTAAAGCCTACCTAAGTCAGACAGACGTTACAGTCCTATCTACAGTAAAGCCTACATAAGCCAGACAGATGTTACAGTCCTATCTACAGTAAAGCCTACCTAAGTCAGACAGATGTTACAGTCCTATCTACAGTAAAGCCTACCTAAGGCAGACAGATGTTACAGTCCTATCTACAGTAAAGCCTACCTAAACCAGACAGACGTTACAGTCCTATCTACAGTAAAGCCTACCTAAGTCAGACAGACGTTACAGTCCTATCTACAGTAAAGCCTACCTAAGTCAGACAGATGTTACAGTCCTATCTACAGTAAAGCCTACCTAAGTCAGACAAACGTTACAGTCCAATCTACAGTAAAGCCTACCTAAGTCAGACAGACGTTACAGTCCTATCTACAGTAAAGCCTACATAAGCCAGACAGATGTTACAGTCCTATCTCCAGTAAAGCCTACCTAAACCAGACAGACGTTACAGTCCTATCTACAGTAAAGCCTACCTAAGTCAGACAGACGTTACAGTCCTATCTACAGTAAAGCCTACCTAAGCCAGACAGACGTTACAGTCCAATCTACAGTAAAGCCTACCTAAGCCAGACAGATGTTACAGTCCAATCTACAGTAAAGCCTACCTAAGGCAGACAGATGTTACAGTCCTATCTACAGTAAAGCCTACCTAAGCCAGACAGACGTTACAGTCCTATCTACAGTAAAGCCTACCTAAACCAGACAGACATTACAGTCCTATCTACAGTAAAGCCTACCTAAGCCAGACAGATGTTACAGTCCAATCTACAGTAAAGCCTACCTAAGGCAGACAGATGTTACAGTCCTATCTACAGTAAAGCCTACCTAAGCCAGACAGATGTTACAGTCCTATCTACAGTAAAGCCTACCTAAACCAGACAGACGTTACAGTCCTATCTCCAGTAAAGCCTACATAAGCCAGACAGATGTTACAGTCCTATCTACAGTAAAGCCCACCTAAGTCAGACAGACGTTACTGTCCTATCTCCAGTAAAGCCTACCTAAGCCAGACAGATGTTACAGTCCTATCTACAGTAAAGCCTACCTAAGGCAGACAGATGTTACAGTCCTATCTACAGTAAAGCCTACCTAAGTCAGACAGACGTTACTGTCCTATCTCCAGTAAAGCCTACCTAAGCCAGACAGATGTTACAGTCCTATCTACAGTAAAGCCTACCTAAGTCAGACAGACGTTACAGTCCTATCTACAGTAAAGCCTACCTAAGGCAGACAGATGTTACAGTCCTATCTACAGTAAAGCCTACCTAAGTCAGACAGACGTTACTGTCCTATCTCCAGTAAAGCCTACCTAAGCCAGACAGATGTTACAGTCCTATCTACAGTAAAGCCTACCTAAGTCAGACAGACGTTACAGTCCTATCTACAGTAAAGCCTACCTAAGCCAGACAGATGTTACAGTCCTATCTACAGTAAAGCCTACCTAAGTCAGACAGACGTTACAGTCCTATCTACAGTAAAGCCTACCTAAGTCAGACAGATGTTACAGTCCAATCTACAGTAAAGCCTACCTAAGGCAGACAGATGTTACAGTCCTATCTACAGTAAAGCCTACCTAAACCAGACAGATGTTACAGTCCTATCAACAGTAAAGCCTACCTAAGCCAGACAGATGTTACAGTCCTATCTACAGTAAAGCCTACCTAAGCCAGACAGACGTTACAGTCCTATCTACAGTAAAGCCTACCTAAGTCAGACAGATGTTACAGTCCTATCTACAGTAAAGCCTACCTAAACCAGACAGATGTTACAGTCCTATCTACAGTAAAGCCTACCTAAGCCAGACAGACGTTACTGTCCTATCTCCAGTAAAGCCTACCTAAGGCAGACAGACGTTACTGTCCTATCTACAGTAAAGCCTACCTAAGTCAGACAGACGTTACAGTCCTATCTACAGTAAAGCCTACCTAAGGCAGACAGATGTTACAGTCCTATCTACAGTAAAGCCTACCTAAGTCAGACAGATGTTACAGTCCTATCTACAGTAAAGCCTACCTAAACCAGACAGATGTTACAGTCCTATCTACAGTAAAGCCTACCTAAGCCAGACAGATGTTACAGTCCTATCTACAGTAAAGCCTACCTAAGTCAGACAGACGTTACAGTCCTATCTCCAGTAAAGCCTACCTAAGCCAGACAGATGTTACAGTCCTATCTCCAGTAAAGCCTACCTAAGTCAGACAGATGTTACAGTCCTATCTACAGTAAAGCCTACCTAAGCCAGACAGACGTTACAGTCCTATCTACAGTAAAGCCTACCTAAGCCAGACAGACGTTACAGTCCTATCTACAGTAAAGCCTACCTAAGGCAGACAGACGTTACAGTCCTATCTACAGTAAAGCCTACCTAAGGCAGACAGATGTTACAGTCCTATCTACAGTAAAGCCTACCTAAGTCAGACAGACGTTACTGTCCTATCTCCAGTAAAGCCTACCTAAGCCAGACAGATGTTACAGTCCTATCTACAGTAAAGCCTACCTAAGTCAGACAGACGTTACAGTCCTATCTACAGTAAAGCCTACCTAAGCCAGACAGATGTTACAGTCCTATCTACAGTAAAGCCTACCTAAGTCAGACAGACGTTACAGTCCTATCTACAGTAAAGCCTACCTAAGTCAGACAGATGTTACAGTCCAATCTACAGTAAAGCCTACCTAAGGCAGACAGATGTTACAGTCCTATCTACAGTAAAGCCTACCTAAACCAGACAGATGTTACAGTCCTATCTACAGTAAAGCCTACCTAAGCCAGACAGATGTTACAGTCCTATCTACAGTAAAGCCTACCTAAGCCAGACAGACGTTACAGTCCTATCTACAGTAAAGCCTACCTAAGTCAGACAGATGTTACAGTCCTATCTACAGTAAAGCCTACCTAAACCAGACAGATGTTACAGTCCTATCTACAGTAAAGCCTACCTAAGCCAGACAGACGTTACTGTCCTATCTCCAGTAAAGCCTACCTAAGGCAGACAGACGTTACTGTCCTATCTACAGTAAAGCCTACCTAAGTCAGACAGACGTTACTGTCCTATCTACAGTAAAGCCTACCTAAGGCAGACAGATGTTACAGTCCTATCTACAGTAAAGCCTACCTAAGTCAGACAGATGTTACAGTCCTATCTACAGTAAAGCCTACCTAAACCAGACAGATGTTACAGTCCTATCTACAGTAAAGCCTACCTAAGCCAGACAGATGTTACAGTCCTATCTACAGTAAAGCCTACCTAAGTCAGACAGACGTTACAGTCCTATCTCCAGTAAAGCCTACCTAAGCCAGACAGATGTTACAGTCCTATCTCCAGTAAAGCCTACCTAAGTCAGACAGACGTTACAGTCCTATCTACAGTAAAGCCTACCTAAGGCAGACAGATGTTACAGTCCTATCTACAGTAAAGCCTACCTAAGCCAGACAGACGTTACAGTCCTATCTACAGTAAAGCCTACCTAAGCCAGACAGACGTTACAGTCCTATCTACAGTAAAGCCTACCTAAGGCAGACAGACGTTACAGTCCTATCTACAGTAAAGCCTACCTAAGGCAGACAGATGTTACAGTCCTATCTACAGTAAAGTCTACCTAAGCCAGACAGATGTTACAGTCCTATCTACAGTAAAGCCTACCTAAGGCAGACAGACGTTACAGTCCTATCTACAGTAAAGCCTACCTAAGGCAGACAGATGTTACAGTCCTATCTACAGTAAAGCCTACCTAAGCCAGACAGATGTTACTGTCCTATCTACAGTAAAGCCTACCTAAGTCAGACAGACGTTACAGTCCTATCTACAGTAAAGCCTACCTAAGTCAGACAGATGTTACAGTCCTATCTACAGTAAAGCCTACCTAAGTCAGACAGATGTTACAGTCCTATCTACAGTAAAGCCTACCTAAGGCAGACAGACGTTACAGTCCTATCTACAGTAAAGCCTACCTAAGGCAGACAGATGTTACAGTCCTATCTACAGTAAAGCCTACCTAAGGCAGACAGATGTTACAGTCCTATCTACAGTAAAGCCTACCTAAGTCAGACAGATGTTACAGTCCTATCTACAGTAAAGCCTACCTAAGGCAGACAGATGTTACAGTCCTATCTACAGTAAAGCCTACCTAAGGCAGACAGATGTTACAGTCCTATCTACAGTAAAGCCTACCTAAGGCAGACAGATGTTACAGTCCTATCTACAGTAAAGCCTACCTAAACCAGACAGACGTTACAGTCCTATCTACAGTAAAGCCTACCTAAGCCAGACAGACGTTACAGTCCAATCTACAGTAAAGCCTACCTAAGCCAGACAGACGTTACAGTCCTATCTACAGTAAAGCCTACCTAAACCAGACAGACGTTACAGTCCAATCTACAGTAAAGCCTACCTAAGCCAGACAGACGTTACAGTCCAATCTACAGTAAAGCCTACCTAAGCCAGACAGACGTTACTGTCCAATCTACAGTTAAGCCTACCTAAGCCAGACAGACGTTACAGTCCTATATACAGTAAAGCCTACCTAAGCCAGACAGACGTTGCAGTCCTATCTACAGTAAAGCCTACCTAAGCCAGACAGACGTTACAGTCCAATCTACAGTAAAGCCTACCTAAGCCAGACAGATGTTACAGTCCTATCTACAGTAAAGCCTACCTAAGCCAGACAGACGTTACAGTCCTATCTCCAGTAAAGCCTACCTAAACCAGAGAGACGTTACAGTCCAATCTACAGTTAAGCCTACCTAAGCCAGACAGACGTTACAGTCCAATCTACAGTAAAGCCTACCTAAGCCAGACAGATGTTACAGTCCTATCTACAGTAAAGCCTACCTAAGCCAGACAGACATTACAGTCCTATCTACAGTAAAGCCTACCTAAACCAGACAGACGTTACAGTCCAATCTACAGTAAAGCCTACATAAGCCAGACAGATGTTACAGTCCTATCTACAGTAAAGCCTACCTAAGCCAGACAGATGTTACAGTCCTATCTACAGTAAAGCCTACCTAAGCCAGACAGACGTTACAGTCCTATCTACAGTAAAGCCTACCTAAACCAGACAGATGTTACAGTCCTATCTACAGTAAAGCCTACCTAAGTCAGACAGATGTTACAGTCCTATCTACAGTAAAGCCTACCTAAACCAGACAGATGTTACAGTCCTATCTACAGTAAAGCCTACCTAAGTCAGACAGATGTTACAGTCCTATCTACAGTAAAGCCTACCTAAGGCAGACAGATGTTACAGTCCTATATACAGTAAAGCCTACCTAAGTCAGACAGATGTTACAGTCCAATCTACAGTAAAGCCTACCTAAGTCAGACAGATGTTACAGTCCTATCTACAGTAAAGCCTACCTAAGCCAGACAGATGTTACAGTCCTATCTCCAGTAAAGCCTACCTAAGCCAGACAGATGTTACAGTCCTATCTACAGTAAAGCCTACCTAAGCCAGACAGACGTTACAGTCCTATCTCCAGTAAAGCCTACCTAAGCCAGACAGATGTTACAGTCCAATCTACAGTAAAGCCTACCTAAGCCAGACAGACGTTACAGTCCTATCTCCAGTAAAGCCTACCTAAGGCAGACAGATGTTACAGTCCTATCTACAGTAAAGCCTACCTAAGCCAGACAGACGTTACAGTCCTATCTACAGTAAAGCCTACCTAAGCCAGACAGATGTTACAGTCCTATCTACAGTAAAGCCTACCTAAACCAGACAGATGTTACAGTCCTATCTACAGTAAAGCCTACCTAAGCCAGACAGATGTTACAGTCCTATCTACAGTAAAGCCTACCTAAACCAGACAGATGTTACAGTCCTATCTACAGTAAAGCCTACCTAAACCAGACAGATGTTACAGTCCTATCTACAGTAAAGCCTACCTAAGCCAGACAGACGTTACAGTCCTATCTACAGTAAAGCCTACCTAAGCCAGACAGATGTTACAGTCCTATCTACAGTAAAGCCTACCTAAACCAGACAGATGTTACAGTCCTATCTACAGTAAAGCCTACCTAAGCCAGACAGATGTTACAGTCCAATCTACAGTAAAGTCTACCTAAGCCAGACAGACGTTACAGTCCTATCTACAGTAAAGCCTACCTAAGGCAGACAGATGTTACAGTCCTATCTACAGTAAAGCCTACCTAAACCAGACAGATGTTACAGTCCTATCTCCAGTAAAGCCTACCTAAGTCAGACAGATGTTACAGTCCTATCTACAGTAAAGCCTACCTAAGCCAGACAGATGTTACAGTCCTATCTCCAGTAAAGCCTACCTAAGCCAGACAGATGTTACAGTCCTATCTACAGTAAAGCCTACCTAAGCCAGACAGACGTTACAGTCCTATCTCCAGTAAAGCCTACCTAAGCCAGACAGATGTTACAGTCCAATCTACAGTAAAGCCTACCTAAGCCAGACAGACGTTACAGTCCTATCTCCAGTAAAGCCTACCTAAGGCAGACAGATGTTACAGTCCTATCTACAGTAAAGCCTACCTAAACCAGACAGATGTTACAGTCCTATCTACAGTAAAGCCTACCTAAGTCAGACAGACGTTACAGTCCTATCTACAGTAAAGGTTACCTAAGCCAGACAGACGTTACAGTCCTATCTACAGTAAAGCCTACCTAAACCAGACAGACGTTACAGTCCTATCTACAGTAAAGCCTACCTAAGTCAGACAGATGTTACAGTCCTATCTACAGTAAAGCCTACCTAAGTCAGACAGACGTTACTGTCCTATCTCCAGTAAAGCCTACCTAAGGCAGACAGATGTTACAGTCCTATCTACAGTAAAGCCTACCTAAACCAGACAGATGTTACAGTCCAATCTACAGTAAAGCCTACCTAAGCCAGACAGACGTTACAGTCCTATCTCCAGTAAAGCCTACCTAAACCAGACAGACGTTACAGTCCTATCTACAGTAAACCTACCTAAACCAGACAGACGTTACAGTCCAATCTACAGTAAAGCCTACCTAAGCCAGACAGACGTTACAGTCCTATCTCCAGTAAAGCCTACCTAAGCCAGACAGACGTTACTGTCCTATCTACAGTAAAGCCTACCTAAGCCAGACAGATGTTACAGTCCTATCTACAGTAAAGCCTACCTAAGCCAGACAGATGTTACAGTCCTATCTACAGTAAAGGTTACCTAAGCCAGACAGACGTTACAGTCCTATCTACAGTAAAGCCTACCTAAGCCAGACAGACGTTACAGTCCTATCTACAGTAAAGCCTACCTAAGTCAGACAGACGTTACAGTCCTATCTACAGTAAAGGTTACCTAAGGCAGACAGATGTTACAGTCCTATCTACAGTAAAGCCTACCTAAGCCAGACAGACGTTACAGTCCTATCTACAGTAAAGCCTACCTAAGCCAGACAGACGTTACAGTCCAATCTACAGTAAAGCCTACCTAAGCCAGACAGACGTTACAGTCCTATCTACAGTAAAGCCTACCTAAACCAGACAGACGTTACAGTCCAATCTACAGTAAAGCCTACCTAAGCCAGACAGACGTTACAGTCCTATCTACAGTAAAGCCTACCTAAACCAGACAGACGTTACAGTCCAATCTACAGTAAAGCCTACCTAAGCCAGACAGACGTTACAGTCCTATCTACAGTAAAGCCTACCTAAGCCAGACAGACGTTACAGTCCAATCTACAGTAAAGCCTACCTAAGCCAGACAGACGTTACTGTCCTATCTACAGTAAAGCCTACCTAAGCCAGACAGACGTTACAGTCCTATCTACAGTAAAGCCTACCTAAGCCAGACAGATGTTACAGTCCTATCTACAGTAAAGCCTACCTAAACCAGACAGACGTTACAGTCCAATCTACAGTAAAGCCTACCTAAGCCAGACAGACATTACAGTCCTATCTACAGTAAAGCCTACCTAAACCAGACAGACGTTACAGTCCAATCTACAGTAAAGCCTACCTAAGCCAGACAGATGTTACAGTCCTATCTACAGTAAAGCCTACCTAAGCCAGACAGACGTTACAGTCCTATCTACAGTAAAGCCTACCTAAACCAGAGAGACGTTACAGTCCAATCTACAGTTAAGCCTACCTAAGCCAGACAGACGTTACAGTCCAATCTACAGTAAAGCCTACCTAAGCCAGACAGATGTTACAGTCCTATCTACAGTAAAGCCTACCTAAGCCAGACAGACGTTACTGTCCTATCTACAGTAAAGCCTACCTAAACCAGACAGACGTTACAGTCCAATCTACAGTAAAGGCTACCTAAACCAGACAGACGTTACAGTCCTATCTACAGTAAAGCCTACCTAAGCCAGACAGACATTACTGTCCTATCTACAGTAAAGCCTACCTAAACCAGACAGACGTTACAGTCCAATCTACAGTAAAGCCTACCTAAGGCAGACAGATGTTACAGTCCTATCTCCAGTAAAGCCTACCTAAGCCAGACAGATGTTACAGTCCTATCTACAGTAAAGCCTACCTAAGCCAGACAGACATTACTGTCCTATCTACAGTAAAGCCTACCTAAACCAGACAGACGTTACAGTCCAATCTACAGTAAAGGCTACCTAAGCCAGACAGACGTTACAGTCCTATCTCCAGTAAAGCCTACCTAAGGCAGACAGATGTTACAGTCCTATCTACAGTAAAGCCTACCTAAGGCAGACAGATGTTACAGTCCTATCTACAGTAAAGCCTACCTAAGCCAGACAGACGTTACAGTCCTATCTACAGTAAAGCCTACCTAAGTCAGACAGATGTTACAGTCCTATCTACAGTAAAGCCTACCTAAGGCAGACAGACTTTACAGTCCAATCTACAGTAAAGCCTACCTAAGCCAGACAGACGTTACAGTCCTATCTACAGTAAAGCCTACCTAAGCCAGACAGACGTTACAGTCCAATCTACAGTAAAGCCTACCTAAGCCAGACAGACGTTACAGTCCTATCTACAGTAAAGCCTACCTAAGTCAGACAGACGTTACAGTCCTATCTACAGTAAAGCCTACCTAAGCCAGACAGACGTTACAGTCCTATCTACAGTAAAGCCTACCTAAGGCAGACAGATGTTACAGTCCTATCTCCAGTAAAGCCTACCTAAGCCAGACAGACGTTACAGTCCAATCTACAGTAAAGCCTACCTAAACCAGACAGACGTTACAGTCCTATCTCCAGTAAAGCCTACCTAAGCCAGACAGACGTTACAGTCCTATCTACAGTAAAGCCTACCTAAGCCAGACAGACGTTACAGTCCTATCTCCAGTAAAGCCTACCTAAGCCAGACAGACGTTACAGTCCTATCTACAGTAAAGCCTACCTAAGTCAGACAGACGTTACTGTCCTATCTACAGTAAAGCCTACCTAAGCCAGACAGACGTTACAGTCCTATCTACAGTAAAGCCTACCTAAGTCAGACAGACGTTACAGTCCTATCTCCAGTAAAGCCTACCTAAGGCAGACAGACGTTACAGTCCAATCTACAGTAAAGCCTACCTAAGGCAGACAGATGTTACAGTCCTATCTACAGTAAAGCCTACCTAAGCCAGACAGATGTTACAGTCCTATCTACAGTAAAGCCTACCTAAGCCAGACAGACGTTACTGTCCTATCTACAGTAAAGCCTACCTAAGCCAGACAGACGTTACAGTCCTATCTACAGTAAAGCCTACCTAAGCCAGACAGACGTTACAGTCCTATCTACAGTAAAGCCTACCTAAGCCAGACAGACGTTACAGTCCTATCTACAGTAAAGCCTACCTAAGCCAGACAGACGTTACTGTCCTATCTACAGTAAAGCCTACCTAAGTCAGACAGATGTTACAGTCCTATCTACAGTAAAGCCTACCTAAGCCAGACAGATGTTACAGTCCTATCTACAGTAAAGCCTACCTAAGGCAGACAGACGTTACAGTCCTATCTACAGTAAAGCCTACCTAAGTCAGACAGACGTTACAGTCCTATCTACAGTAAAGCCTACCTAAGGCAGACAGACGTTACAGTCCTATCTACAGTAAAGCCTACCTAAGTCAGACAGACGTTACAGTCCTATCTACAGTAAAGCCTACCTAAGTCAGACAGATGTTACAGTCCAATCTACAGTAAAGCCTACCTAAGGCAGACAGATGTTACAGTCCTATCTACAGTAAAGCCTACCTAAGCCAGACAGACGTTACAGTCCAATCTACTCAATGTCTATGTAATTTGAACCTGTGAAAACCAAACACCTGTCTAAACTGAACAAATTCTTCAGTCCCAAAGGGGTTTGGTTTAGACAGGCTCTACTGTATTATCTCAGTGCATCTGAAAGCTGGCCTGATAAGAGGGGGTTTTCGTGAGAGGGGTTTTTATAAGAGAGGGCTACTCTACCAGTATATCCTGGAAACCTGGAAAATTTTCTTTTCTACCTCAGGTTTAAAACAATTTATATGAACTTTCCATGATTTACAATAAATATATATGAATTAATTTCAATTTTATTGTATAGCATAAAAAAAATAGCACTAAAGCTTTAGATTCTGGATATTTCTTCTCTCTTGATTTATCATTGTAATTACAAGAAATTATCAGATATTTTACTTCAATCAATATTTGCCATTATTAAAAACACTTGTCTATTTTTAGGGAGCTGAATGCCTGTTAGAATTAGGAGCAGATGTTAATTATTCTGACGGTGACAATACACCCCTCAGTCATGCTGTGAAAAACCAGGATGAAGATCTTGTCAGACTCTTCTTGAACCAGGTTTGTTATTTTAATATTTTTTGCAGTTAATAAATAAATTTGAAATTGTTTCTGATACAATTTAATTTTACAACAGTCTTTCTTCTTTGATCTTTTCATTTCTAAAACAATAATTTTATGCCAATGTTATAGATGTGTTTTAACTGGAGCAAATATTTTCAACCTATTTTTAATCAAATAATATTTAGATGTATATTTTTAAGAGGAGACATTAATCATTTTTAATGAAATATTTAATACAAATAGGGACAAAATTAACGGAAAGCTTCAATATAGATATGTGGTGGTGGTTATGGTGTTTAACACCACTTAAAACAATATTCAATTATATCGTGGCAGTCGGTTTTATTGGTGAAGGAAACTAGAGTACCTGTAGAAAGCTACCGACCTGCCACAAGTCACTGACAAACTTTATCACATAATGTTGTATCGAGTACACATCGCTATGAGCGGGATTCAAGCATGTTAGTGATGATAGGCATAGGCATAAATCCAATCAAAATACATAAGACATTGCTTGAAGCTACATAAATGTAATATGTTAGTGACAAAGTCTCACTTAAATTTACAAAGAAACTCACAGATTGTAATAATGAAAATATTCCTTGGAATGGTGAATATTTTTTTCTACTTCTTCTTGATACTTACTGAATCTTCTGTAAATTTGGCTTCCTTCACCACTGTTCCTGAACACAATGATACAAATAAATACAGTTTTGAAATTCATCGATCCTTTCAATAATTTTAAGGGTTAGGGTTATGGTGTTTAATGCCACTTTCAACAATATTTCAGTTATATCGTGGCAGTCAGTTTTAATGATGGAGGAAATCAGAGTACCCAGAGAAGACCACCGACCTGCCACAAGTCACTGACAAACTTGTTCACATAATGTTGTGATGAGTATACCTCGCCTAAACAGGATTCAAACTTTCAACATTAATGGTGATAGGCACCGATTGCATAGGTAGTTATAAGTCCAACTACCATACCATCACGACCATAACAGCCCCCTCAATAATTATAAAATAGTTTCTTGACTATATTACCTACTCAGGCTTGTCAAATATTTTTTTTTAGCAAAAAAAGGATATTATATAAATCTGATAAAAAAAATTATTTGTACTGCAGGGTATCAGTGATCTATCCAATCCACTCAAGCTGAGTTTAGAAGTTGGAATGGAAACTGATGTTGGAAAGATTATTACTGGACATATATTAGGGTGTATAAGAGACAAATCTGGTAAGCCGTTATTTCATATCATTTCAAATATTTTATTTTGACTTATTTAAGCAAGTAAAATTGACAAGGAGGGATTATATAATAGATATACTTTGACACAGATAATGTAATTTTATATCAATGGACAAATTAAAGTACATGTAGTAGAACATAGTGGTTTTATTGCTGTAGCTCATATCACAGCATGTAGGGTTATAGTGAAGGCCATCACTCATACCCGAAAGTCAAAGTAAATAACCCTCTAGCACAAAGATTTTTTTCTAGTGATTCATTAGCACAAAGATTTATTTCTAGTGATTCACTAGCACAAAGATTTTTTTCCCTACCAGTTCACTAGCACAAAGATTTTTTTTTCTAGTGATTCACTAGCACAAAGATATTTTTTTCTAGCGATTCACTAGCACAAAGATTTTTTTTCTAGTGATTCACTAGCACAAAGATTTTTTTCTAGCAATTCACTAGCACAAAGATCTTTTTTCTAGTGATTCACTACCATCTAATTCAGGATTGGGTCTCATCAGAGATGAAATCTTGAGACCTTGAACAGTATAGTGGTTTTTGAAAAGAGTAGAGAGTTTCTGAATGTGCATGAAAGGTTACCTGACATGACCTTATACCAAATATGGTTACCAGTAGATGTTTGTGGATCAACATATAAAACACATCTAACAAACATCTAGTGTTGATTAGATTGATATAAATCAGATTTAAGGGGGTTAGGATTGTGGTGTTTAACACCACTTTCAACAGATTTAGAGTGAGTGAGTGATTGTTGTTAAATGCCAATTCAGCAATTTTTCAGCTATATCATGGCGAGAACAAGTTAATTTTCGATGAGATGATGATGAGGTCCCCTTTGTTCTAGACCAACACACTAAGTTAGATTTTTATAGTGCTAGCTCACTGAAACAACAGTCAGTGGGTAGACATGTCGCTCCACTTAGACACATTATTCTGATTCCGAGCCAACCAGTCTTTGCTCTTTCTCTTTAATGCTGCCTGCTTAGCGGAGAAGCAACAAATACCAATTTTATAGTCTTTGGGTTGACCTGATCTGGGCTCGAACCCACGATCTACCGCACTCGAGTCGAGCATGCTAACCATTACACCACTCGAGTGGAGCATGCTAACCATTACACCACTCGAGTCGAGCATGCTAACCATTACGCCACTCGAGTCGAGCATGCTAACCAATACACCACTCGAGTGGAGCATGCTAACCATTACGCCACTCGAGTCGAGCATGCTAACCATTACACCACTCGAGTGGAGCATGCTAACCATTACACCACTCGAGTCGAGCATGCTAACCATTACGCCACTCGAGTCGAGCATGCTAACCAATACACCACTCGAGTCGAGCATGCTAACCATTACGCCACTCGAGTCGAGCATGCTAACCATTACGCCACTCGAGTCGAGCATGCTAACCATTACGCCACTCGAGTCGAGCATGCTAACCATTACACCACTCGAGTGGAGCATGCTAACCATTACGTCACCGATGCAGTTCAACAAATTTAGGGATCTGGCTAAACATTATTATAATAAAGAAACAATATCTCTAAACTTGTGGAAAATTGTATCTTTTACAGGCAAACAGGCTTTATGGAACAACTTAGGTTTAGAGACATTAAAGTCTGAATGGATGACAGTAGCTTTTGCCAAGTTATTAAGGAATAAGTCAGGTAATTTTATAATCTTTACTTCCTGGAAAATAAATCCTGAAATGAGGCTTATCTATAAATTGCATGTTGGGAGTTTCTTGTTTGATGAAATTTGTGATTGTACACTATATAATAAAAATATATAGATTATTTGGTCAACTTTGTTTAACTGTAAAAAAAATCAAAACAACAACAACACAAAAAAAACCAATGAATTTTTGTACAAAATGGGTCTGATTATAAACAATTGAAGAACTAGCATTCTGTATTGTATTTATATTAGGCCTGTCTTTAAATTTGCATAGTTTTATACTATACAGTTCTATGCAAACTTTATTTTACAGATTTAAGCAAAAAGCTAGCTAACAGAATAAAAAGTAGTTTTGACAGAAAACATCAGAGACTTTTAGCTTATACCAAGAGTGATTCTGACATTATGAAAACGTTTGGACGACACAAGTTTTTCAGATACAGACTAATGTCAGATTCTGCCATAAATTCACATAAAACTGACAACGGTTTAGACCAAGGTATGTTATTAGTCCTGTTTAATATAAATCCAATTGTATTTAACGGTCACCCTTGGCACAAAGGAAAAATGACCAGATAAGACAAATGAGATCAGTTGATCCAGATTTTCGGTTCTGATTTACAATAATTTGTGTATTACCATCACCATAAGTCATTTTATTGGAGAACAAATGGTGGTGGACTGGCTTTGTAATACACCAGTATATTTGTTAGGGTTTACATGTATTTAGGTAATTATTAAATAATTTGAAAAATTAATTGGTGCAATCGTGTATTGAGAACACTTCAAAAGTTATTTACTGATGGTTTTATTTGTAAGTCTACAATGAAAAGTCACAATGACAGAAGTCAGTAGAAATCTTGGTCGCAAAAATGTGGCAGGATTAAATAAACAATAAAAAACAAACAGATTTTCTTCAAATCAAACACCATATACTTTTACTTAAATGATCAGAACATAAACATGCACAATACAAAAGAACAAAATTAAATTTTGATATAAAACCCAAATGATAATTTGCCAGATGAGAGATTTGAATTTGGGTTGTGCCTGATATTTAACAAAATGGTTAGAATCACTTCCTGAGAAGGAAACCCATTCTCTATTATGAAAACTAATATATGTTTTATTATCTTTTTACAAGTATTATTGGTGACATTTTCTCACATATTCAACTTAATAGACATTTCATAGTGATTATGGAGGGCCCGGGTGGCTCAATGAGTTAGGTCGCTGGATCTAACAACTCATACAAGCCTATCACCAATACGGCGTGGGTTCGCACCCAGCTTTGTAAATTACAAAAAGGGTGCACTCGACTCACAGCCACAAGTGATAAAGTTTACCAGTTGCTTGCCCATGGTCGGTGGTTCTCTCCGGGTACTGCGGCTTCCTCCACCACTAAAACTGGTCGCCATGATATAGCTGAAATATTGTTGAAAGTGGCGTTAAAACACCAAAAATCAATCAATCAATCAATCATAGTGATTATGATAATGATTACCTATACATGTATACTGTCATGTTTTGACGTTCACTATTTTTTCATAAGTTTTCATTTAGTATTATGTGACAGTGCTTGATTTTTTTTTTTATTTCAATATGATTAGAAAGTTCTGAAGACAGTCAACAAAAGATGACTAGGACACATTCTGATAGTAAGATAAGGTTAAGGGGTCAGTCTATGCCCATTCAAGGTGTACGCCAGGCTCTGTCACCTATCATGAGTCCAAGACATAGTATGAATTGGCTATTGGCAAGCTCTTCCAAACTAGAGTTAGAACTGGATGAGAATTCATCTGATGGTATGTAAATCACATTTTAACATTTTGTCTCAATCTGATTAATATCATATGCCAAATAATTGATACCCTATTTACATCTGAAGCAACTCTATTTAACCTTATGTCTGAGTGCACTTTAGATTAACCAATGAAAACACTACTGGCAAAATCCTGCCAGTGGATTTGTTTAATGAAAAAGCCAGAATGAATACTAAACTTCACCTGGACGAAAGTTTGATAAGGTTTGTGTCCGATGTGTAGTTTTTTTTACCCGATTTTAATCATACAGTAGAGTTCGTTTATAACGAACAGGCTTATAGCGAAGTAAAGATAAATCCCCGGTCCCATCGCTATTTAAACAATGTATTTGTGAAGGCCTATTACAAATTTTTTATAATGAAATCAGGCTTATAGTGAAGAGAATTTTAAACCCAAACAACGTTTTTATTACTCAAAATTGACATGATATAACAAAGAAAATTGCTGAACAAACAAATCGTTTACCTATCACATATTAGAATGGTCAAGTGCACTTGACACTTCTGTTATTGATAATTGAAAAATCAATAATCCCTCCTTTGATGTTGTTAATGATGTCAATCAAGATTTTCTTTAAAATATTCAAACAATAAAATGGGTATTAATGATGTGATTAACAAGTTGTCAATTAATAACACACGCGCTAATTTATTGCATTAAAAATTAATAAAACGTAATCTAAATTTTAATGAATGGGTGCACAAGCTAAAGAAATTAAAAACAAAGTCATGTGTGAGATTAATTCATTCGCTATTGTTTATTTTTTCGATTAACCTGAGTTTTCATGTGTATATAATACCGAAAAGAAACAATTATTCTTCAAATTCAAATAAAAAAAGGAAAATGGCTACAATCTTAAAATTGGCCATTAAAAATTTATATCTGAATTATCAGCATTATACCGATATCAATCCAAGTGTTAATACCCGACCTCATATTTCCTGATAGATCGTGAACAAAGTTGAACAAATGTTTCTAAGGAACATTTGAAGATACCAAAGAGAGATTCAGAAACCGTAGTCTTTGAGAACTGTCTAAAGGATTAAATATTTTTTTATGATAAAGGCCCACTTTACTGTGCATCAGTTATCATAGCGTAATGAAACTGTCCGGGTCAGAACCAGATTTTTTTCTCTCTAAAATTACGCTCAAACTACCGATAGCTAGAGCAGATTTTGACAGTCCCTTCGAGTTCGAGCCAGCGAAGTTCTACTGTACGATTTTCAAAAGGGGAGGTAATTAAGTCTCCCAAACAACGTTTGGAGACTTATTGTTTTTGCTCCGTTTCTTATTATTATTATTATTATTCTTATTTTTGTTATTCTCCTTTCTTTCCGTGCACCATGAACTTGTCCACGGCAGATCTCGGGAACTACAGGACAGAATTTCATGAAACTTGGTGGAGTTATAGATATATGTTTCTAGTTGGTCCTAAAGTTTTCAGATTTGTGATAAAGGGGGTCAAAGCCATATTTTTGGGGGTTCAAAGGGGGTGGCGGTTACTATAGAATCCTATGGGAAACTTGAAATTTCGTACATTAATGTTGATAATTTCTAACTGGATAATGATAGAGACATAAAATTTGACATAGTGATAGGTCACCATTAGAGGAGCAATTCTGCGTTTTCAAAATTTTCAAGATGTCTGCCATTTTCAAAATGGCTGCCAAAACACGGCATAAAAATGGGGGGTAAAAATTAAACATTGTCCGATATCATCAAAATTTGATATGTGGGTAGATAGTGTCAGTGGCCGGTTTGGGAGACTTCATAATCGTTAGATTATAATCATATCTTGTTCTACATTGTTTTTCTTATAACGAACGATGCCTATAACGAACTAATATCGAGAGTCCCCTGGACTTCGTTATAAATGAACTCTACTGTATAAGAATTTTGTGTGGATACAGTGTAAGTATTGTTGTCTGTGTTTTCTTTGCTCCTTCAACTTCCTTCCTGAACTATATTAACTGTGCATATAAATAATATGTCATGGAATTGCTACAAAATAGGAATTTTGCTTATATGAGCCTATTACAAATTTGTGTTTTCTTTTGTCAATCAGAATTCCAAGATGGCCCCCACTACTAAGCTTTTTTTAACATAGAACCCTATGATATTTTAGATGTTATTCTCTGAACCTTTTGAAAACTAACTTGGTTGGAATTGTTTTTGATAACCCTTTTACAAAATGACTGTTTTTTTATATCTGACATCCAAGATGACTGCCATCATAGGATGTAGATACAATATGTAGATATAATCGTACTTGAATAATCATTCGATGGTCTTCTACAAAATTAATTTTCTTTGTGTGGATCGGAAAGTTAAGATGGCTGCATAATTCAAAATTTTAGTATATGACCCTATTATTTTAACTTAAATCATCGATTGCAACACTGACTCATATTATGGACTATTATTATTTCTATTAAATTTGCATAAAAGAAATTGTTGGTATAGGAGCAAAATGTAATTTTATATTAGATTTTATTCTTCAAACAATTTTAAACAATTTTTTTTTTATCATTTATTTACAGTTGTATTTCCAATCTTTGAGTCTTCCCAGAATGATGCTGATGAGTGGAAGAGTACAACATTGACTGGAGCCAATGTGCCGTATAACCCAGCGGACCCTCGACACAGAGGGTCTACAAATAGATTAGGTGTTATTGAGAAGATATCTGGTAAGTGAATGGTGACGAGCCAATGTGCCGTATAACCCCGCGGACCCTCGACACAGGGGGTCTACAGATAGATTAAGTGTTATTGAGAAGATATCTGGTAAGTGAATGGTGACTGGAGCCAATGTGCCGTATAACCCAGCGGACCCTCAACATAGAGGATCTACAGATAGATTAGGTGTTATTGAGAAGATATCTGGTAAGTGAATGGTGATTGGAGCCAATGTGGCGTATAACCCAGCGGACCCTCGACACAGAGGATCTACAGATAGATTAGGTGTTATTGAGAAGATATCTGGTAAGTGAATGGTGACTGGAGCCAATGTGCCGTATAACCCAGCGGACCCTCGACACAGAGGGTCTACAAATAGATTAGGTGTTATTGAGAAGATATCTGGTAAGTGAATGGTGACGAGCCAATGTGCCGTATAACCCCGCGGACCCTCGACACAGGGGGTCTACAGATAGATTAAGTGTTATTGAGAAGATATCTGGTAAGTGAATGGTGACTGGAGCCAATGTGCCGTATAACCGAGCAGACCCTCGACATAGAGGGTCTACAGATAGATTAGGTGTTATTGAGAAGATATCTGGTAAGTGAATGGTGACTGGAGCCAATGTGCCGTATAACCCAGCGGACCCTCAACATAGAGGATCTACAGATAGATTAGGTGTTATTGAGAAGATATCTGGTAAGTGAATGGTGATTGGAACCAATGTGGCGTATAACCCAGTGGACCCTCGACACAGAGGATCTACAGATAGATTAGGTGTTATTGAGAAGATATCTGGTAAGTGAATGGTGACTGGAGCCAATGTGCCGTATAACCCAACGGACCCTCGACATAGAGGGTCTACAGATAGATTAAGTGTTATTGAGAAGATATCTGGTAAGTGAATGGTGACTGTAGCCATTGTGCCAAATAACCCTGCGGACCCTCGTCACAGAGGGTCTACAGATAGATTAGGTGTTATTGAGAAGATATCTGGTAAGTGAATGGTGACTAGAGCCAATGTGCTGTATAACCCAGCGGACTCTCGACACAGAGGGTCTACAGATAGATTAGGTGTTATTGAGAAGATATCTGGTAAGTGAATGGTGACTGGAGCCAATGTGCCGTATAACCCAGCGTACCATCGAAACAGGGGGTCTACAGATAGATTAGGTGTTATTGAGAAGATATCTGGTAAGTGAATTGTGACTGTAGCCATGGTACCATATAACCCAGAAGACCCACGACACAGAGGGTCTACAGATAGATTAGGTGTTATTGAGAAGATATCTGGTAAGTGAATGGTGACTGGAGCCATTGTGCCAAATAACCCAGCAGACCCTCGACACAGGGGGTCTACAGATAGATTAGGTGTTATTGAGAAAATATCTGATAAGTGAATTGTGACTGTAGGCATGGTACCATATAACCCAGAAGACCCTCAACACAGGGGGTCTACAGATAGATTAGGTGTTATTGAGAAAATATCTGATAAGTGAATTGTGACTGTAGGCATGGTACCATATAACCCAGAAGACCCTCGACACAGAGGGTCTACAGATAGATTAGGTGTTATTGAACAGATATCTGATAAGTGAATGGTGACTGGAGCCATTGTGCCGTATAACCCTGCGCACCCTCGACACAAGGGGTCTACAGATAGATTAGGTGTTATTGAAAAATATCTGATAAGTGAATTGTGACTGTAGGCATGGTACCATATAACCCAGAAGACCCTCAACACAGGGGGTCTACAGATAGAAAGTTTGTATATTTTCCAAAAACAAATCAGACCCAAGATACAGTTGTTTACAGATAAACTTGATGCTAAAGTTAAAGTTTGGTTCCAACTATGCATACCCTGAGTAATGAGGGTATACACTAAGGCTTAATGTTCCTGAGAAAAGGTTTGGTAGGCTCCATCTACACATACCCTAAATATCAGGGCTCTACTGTATTGCTTGATGTTCCTGAAAAAAACAATTCTAGGTTCCAGTCAATTAGACACAGGGATCCACATATATTGCATGGCAGGTTTCATGGGTTTAGCTTATATATTTTACCACATAATGTAGCAGACACTGCACACAGCACACAATAAAATGTTTTTACTATGGTATTCTTGAAATTATCCATGTTTTGACTTTCTGATTCTTACAACTTTTTTTGTTTTTGTTTCTAAAAATAAAAAAAATGTGAAGTTTAAACTATTATAATCTGTACACTATTTTGATTTCAGGGCCATGGAGTAGAAAGTCCAGAAGTTTATCTCCTAGGACTGGTAGGAGTAGTAATAATTCTTTTGAACAGATTGATATGATTGGTACAGATGTAATGCATGTAAGTATTCAATGACTGGAGCAGTACTGTTTTGTTGGTTACACAGAAGTAATTTTTAAATTGAAAATATCCGGACAAATAATTTAGGAGATAGAATGCTGAAATGGGTTGGGTATTCCACTTCTACTGAAAAGTTTTAAAATATTTTATGACTTCTCAAATCTTGATTTGTGGGTTTTGAACCAAGGTTGGGTCAAACCACAACTATGAAATTAGTACTTACTGTTTCTTTGCTAAGCAAACAGTATTAAGGAGTAAGAGTAAAGATTGTTATACTTACTGTTTCTTTGCTAAGCAAACAGTATTAAGGAGTAAGAGTAAAGATTGTTATACTTACTGTTTCTTTGCTAAGTAAACAGTATTAAGTAGTAAGAGTAAAGATTGTTATACTTACTGTTTCTTTGCTAAGCAAACAGTATTAAGGAGTAAGAGTAAAGATTGTTATACTTACTGTTTCTTTGCTAAGTAAACAGTATTAAGTAGTAAGAGTAAAGATTGTTATACTTACTGTTTCTTTGCTAAGTAAACAGTATTAAGTAGTAAGAGTAAAGATTGTTATACTTACTGTTTCTTTGCTAAGTAAACAGTATTAAGTAGTAAGAGTAAAGATTGTTATACTTACTGTTTCTTTGCTAAGTAAACAGTATTAAGGAGTAAGAGTAAAGATTGTTATACTTCAGTATCTTTGCTAAGTAAACAGTATTAAGGAGTAAGAGTAAAGATTGTTATACTTACTGTTTCTTTGCTAAGTAAACAGTATTAAGTAGTAAGAGTAAAGATTGTTATACTTACTGTTTCTTTGCTAAGTAAACAGTATTAAGTAGTAAGAGTAAAGATTGTTATACTTACTGTTTCTTTGCTAAGCAAACAGTATTAAGGAGTAAGAGTAAAGATTGTTATACTTCAGTATCTTTTTTCAATAGAAAATCAAGTGTAATATGTTAACTAATAAATCCTAAATTCCTTGTTTTCTCTATTTCACCGGTCATTAGTTTTTTACTAATGACCGGGGAAACTGATCTAGATCGCCAAAGTGCTTACGATATCGGTAAAATGACCATGATCTAAAACGTGTACGTGACGTAAGTATGTATAAAATGGCCACTGCCGGTGTGCCCAGGGGAACCATTCTGGCTGTTCATTTACAGAAATGTTTGCAATTATCAAATATTTTTGGCATCACGTTTCAGTATAATAATTGTTCGCCCTTGTTGTTTTCCCTCGGGGAAAACAACATCCCAAGGGCGAACAATTATGATGTTCACCGCAAGTGCAGACATTAATTGTATACTAGTATACTCTGAATCAAGATAATATATCAGAGTTGAGCAATATGTCTACTCATGAACTGAAATTTCATTGAACTAGCACTATAGAAATCCAATGAAGCATGTTGGTCGAGTGCAAACCAGACATCATCATCATCTCATTGAAATATAAATTGTTCTTATCATCATAAAGCTGAAAAAATTGTTTACTTGGTGTTAAACAACAATCACTCACTCAATTAAATCTTGACTGAAGCCAAATAAGAGTAAACATGTTTATAAAACTTAATATGCTGTTATTTGATGTAGTCAAACAATAATAACTAAAACTAGTACATTCTTTTAAGTAATCAAGCAGGGATACCTATACAGAGATTTTCACATGTGTACAATTATTTTATTTGATCAAACAAGGAAGGGCTGTCATTGTCTTGATAGTATGGTTGTTGGATTTTCAAATACCTGTATAATCAGTGCCAATTACTACTAACGTTGTGAGTTCGAACCCTGTTCATAGCGAGGTGTACTTGATACAACATTATGTGATAAAGTTTGTCAGTGACTTGCAACAGGTGAGTGGTTTTCTCCAGGTACTCCGGTTTACTCCACCAAGAAAACTTACTGCCACGATATATAACTAAAATATTGTTGAAAGTGGTGTTAAACACAATAAGCCTAAACCTGATCAAACAAGGATACCTGTGGTACAATTACTTTGTTTAATCAAACAGTGATACTTACCTGTGGTACAATTACTTTGTTTAATCAAACAAGGATACTTACCTGTGGTACAATTACTTTGTTTAATCAAACAAGGATACTTACCTGTGGTACAATTACTTTGTTTAATCAAACAGGGATACTTACCTGTGGTACAATTACTTTGTTTAATCAAACAGGGATACTAACCTGTGGTACAATTACTTTGTTTAATCAAACAAGGATACTTACCTGTGGTACAATTACTTTGTTTAATCAAACAAGGATACTTACCTGTGGTACAATTACTTTGTTTAATCAAACAAGGATACTTACCTGTGGTACAATTACTTTGTTTAATCAAACAAGGATACTTACCTGTGGTACAATTACTTTGTTTAATCAAACAGGGATACTTACCTGTGGTACAATTACTTTGTTTAATCAAACAAGGATACTTACCTGTGGTACAATTACTTTGTTTAATCAAACAGGGATACTAACCTGTGGTACAATTACTTTGTTTAATCAAACAAGGATGCTTACCTGTGGTACAATTACTTTGTTTAATCAAACAGTGATACTTACCTGTGGTACAATTACTTTGTTTAATCAAACAAGGATACTTACCTGTGGTACAATTACTTTGTTTAATCAAACAGGGATACTTACCTGTGGTACAATTACTTTGTTTAATCAAACAGGGATACTAACCTGTGGTACAATTACTTTGTTTAATCAAACAAGGATACTTACCTGTGGTACAATTACTTTGTTTAATCAAACAAGGATACTTACCTGTGGTACAATTACTTTGTTTAATCAAACAAGGATACTTACCTGTGGTACAATTACTTTGTTTAATCAAACAGGGATACTTACCTGTGGTACAATTACTTTGTTTAATCAAACAGGGATACTAACCTGTGGTACAATTACTTTGTTTAATCAAACAAGGATACTTACCTGTGGTACAATTACTTTGTTTAATCAAACAAGGATACTTACCTGTGGTACAATTACTTTGTTTAATCAAACAAGGATACTTACCTGTGGTACAATTACTTTGTTTAATCAAACAAGGATACTTACCTGTGGTACAATTACTTTGTTTAATCAAACAAGGATACTTACCTGTGGTACAATTACTTTGTTTAATCAAACAAGGATACTTACCTGTGGTACAATTACTTTGTTTAATCAAACAGGGATACTTACCTGTGGTACAATTACTTTGTTTAATCAAACAAGGATACTTACCTGTGGTACAATTACTTTGTTTAATCAAACAGGGATACTAACCTGTGGTACAATTACTTTGTTTAATCAAACAAGGATGCTTACCTGTGGTACAATTACTTTGTTTAATCAAACAGTGATACTTACCTGTGGTACAATTACTTTGTTTAATCAAACAAGGATACTTACCTGTGGTACAATTACTTTGTTTAATCAAACAAGGATACTTACCTGTGGTACAATTACTTTGTTTAATCAAACAGGGATACTTACCTGTGGTACAATTACTTTGTTTAATCAAACAGGGATACTAACCTGTGGTACAATTACTTTGTTTAATCAAACAAGGATACTTACCTGTGGTACAATTACTTTGTTTAATCAAACAAGGATACTTACCTGTGGTACAATTACTTTGTTTAATCAAACAAGGATACTTACCTGTGGTACAATTACTTTGTTTAATCAAACAAGGATACTTACCTGTGGTACAATTACTTTGTTTAATCAAACAGGGATACTTACCTGTGGTACAATTACTTTGTTTAATCAAACAGGGATACTAACCTGTGGTACAATTACTTTGTTTAATCAAACAAGGATACTTACCTGTGGTACAATTACTTTGTTTAATCAAACAAGGATACTTACCTGTGGTACAATTACTTTGTTTAATCAAACAAGGATACTTACCTGTGGTACAATTACTTTGTTTAATCAAACAAGGATACTTACCTGTGGTACAATTACTTTGTTTAATCAAACAGGGATACTTACCTGTGGTACAATTACTTTGTTTAATCAAACAAGGATACTTACCTGTGGTACAATTACTTTGTTTAATCAAACAGGGATACTAACCTGTGGTACAATTACTTTGTTTAATCAAACAAGGATGCTTACCTGTGGTACAATTACTTTGTTTAATCAAACAGTGATACTTACCTGTGGTACAATTACTTTGTTTAATCAAACAAGGATACTTACCTGTGGTACAATTACTTTGTTTAATCAAACAAGGATACTTACCTGTGGTACAATTACTTTGTTTAATCAAACAGGGATACTTACCTGTGGTACAATTACTTTGTTTAATCAAACAGGGATACTAACCTGTGGTACAATTACTTTGTTTAATCAAACAAGGATACTTACCTGTGGTACAATTACTTTGTTTAATCAAACAAGGATACTTACCTGTGGTACAATTACTTTGTTTAATCAAACAAGGATACTTACCTGTGGTACAATTACTTTGTTTAATCAAACAAGGATACTTACCTGTGGTACAATTACTTTGTTTAATCAAACAGGGATACTTACCTGTGGTACAATTACTTTGTTTAATCAAACAAGGATACTTACCTGTGGTACAATTACTTTGTTTAATCAAACAGGGATACTAACCTGTGGTACAATTACTTTGTTTAATCAAACAAGGATGCTTACCTGTGGTACAATTACTTTGTTTAATCAAACAGTGATACTTACCTGTGGTACAATTACTTTGTTTAATCAAACAAGGATACTTACCTGTGGTACAATTACTTTGTTTAATCAAACAAGGATACTTACCTGTGGTACAATTACTTTGTTTAATCAAACAGGGATACTTACCTGTGGTACAATTACTTTGTTTAATCAAACAGGGATACTAACCTGTGGTACAATTACTTTGTTTAATCAAACAAGGATACTTACCTGTGGTACTTTGTTTAATCAAACAAGGATACTTACCTGTGGTACAATTACTTTGTTTAATCAAACAAGGATACTTACCTGTGGTACAATTACTTTGTTTAATCAAACAAGGATACTTACCTGTGGTACAATTACTTTGTTTAATCAAACAAGGATACTTACCTGTGGTACAATTACTTTGTTTAATCAAACAGGGATACTTACCTGTGGTACAATTACTTTGTTTAATCAAACAAGGATACTTACCTGTGGTACAATTACTTTGTTTAATCAAACAGGGATACTAACCTGTGGTACAATTACTTTGTTTAATCAAACAAGGATGCTTACCTGTGGTACAATTACTTTGTTTAATCAAACAGTGATACTTACCTGTGGTACAATTACTTTGTTTAATCAAACAAGGATACTTACCTGTGGTACAATTACTTTGTTTAATCAAACAAGGATACTTACCTGTGGTACAATTACTTTGTTTAATCAAACAGGGATACTTACCTGTGGTACAATTACTTTGTTTAATCAAACAGGGATACTAACCTGTGGTACAATTACTTTGTTTAATCAAACAAGGATACTTACCTGTGGTACAATTACTTTGTTTAATCAAACAAGGATACTTACCTGTGGTACAATTACTTTGTTTAATCAAACAAGGATACTTACCTGTGGTACAATTACTTTGTTTAATCAAACAAGGATACTTACCTGTGGTACAATTACTTTGTTTAATCAAACAGGGATACTTACCTGTGGTACAATTACTTTGTTTAATCAAACAAGGATACTTACCTGTGGTACAATTACTTTGTTTAATCAAACAGGGATACTAACCTGTGGTACAATTACTTTGTTTAATCAAACAAGGATACTTACCTGTGGTACAATTACTTTGTTTAATCAAACAGTGATACTTACCTGTGGTACAATTACTTTGTTTAATCAAACAAGGATACTTACCTGTGGTACAATTACTTTGTTTAATCAAACAAGGATACTTACCTGTGATACAATTACTTTGTTTAATCAAACAGGGATACTTACCTGTGGTACAATTACTTTGTTTAATCAAACAGGGATACTTACCTGTGGTACAATTACTTTGTTTAATCAAACAGGGATACTTACCTGTGGTACAATTACTTTGTTTAATCAAACAAGGATACTTACCTGTGGTACAATTACTTTGTTTAATCAAACAAGGATACTTACCTGTGGTACAATTACTTTGTTTAATCAAACAAGGATACTTACCTGTGGTACAATTACTTTGTTTAATCAAACAAGGATACTTACCTGTGGTACAATTACTTTGTTTAATCAAACAAGGATACTTACCTGTGGTACAATTACTTTGTTTAATCAAACAGGGATACTAACCTGTGGTACAATTACTTTGTTTAATCAAACAAGGATACTTACCTGTGGTACAATTACTTTGTTTAATCAAACAAGGATACTTACCTGTGATACAATTACTTTGTTTAATCAAACAAGGATACTTACCTGTGGTACAATTACTTTGTTTAATCAAACAAGGATACTTACCTGTGGTACAATTACTTTGTTTAATCAAACAAGGATACTTACCTGTGGTACAATTACTTTGTTTAATCGGATAATATGAAGCAGCCGGCCGCGATACTGGTATTACCAGTATTGTAATATTCACAATACTAGAAATACGAGTATTGTAATGTTACAATACTGGTAATACCAGTATCGTACATATACAATACTGGATGTACCAGTATCGTGCATTTACAATACTGGAATACCAGAATCGTTGATCTATGCACAATACTGGAAGCTCCAGTATTCTTCATCCAACAATACTGGTAATACTAGTATTGTAAAACACACAATACTGGAAACTCTAGTATTCTTCATCCAGCAATACTGGTAATACTAGTATTGTAAAACACACAATACTGGAAGCTCCAGTATTCTTCATCCAGCAATACTGGTAATACTAGTATTGTAAAACACACCATACTGGAAGCTCTAGTATCTGGCAATTTGACACGAGTGGGCAGAGCCTAATTCTAACTGTAAATCACAGCTCATTGTATTTACCGTTAGTATTAGGCTTCGCCCAGTCATGTCAAATTACCTTACCAATATATATCAAACTCTACAGGACCATACAAAATATTTTGACATTACAGGGCTTTTGCCTCTTATGTTATGTACAGCAGAAATGACGTATGAGTATGAATTATATTCAATTCTTTTAGTATAATGTAGACATAAAAACTCGGGTTAATCGGAATTCTACCTAATCTTCCAATATCTGCAATACTGGTATAACCAGTATTTTGCAGAATCTTCCAGTAACTGCAATACTGGTATTAACAGTATTTTCCAGAATCTTCCAGTATCTGCAATACTGGTATTACCAGTATTTTCCAGAATCTTCCAGTATCTGCAACACTGGTATTACCAGTATTTTCCAGAATCTTCCGGTATCTACAATACTCATATTTTGGCAATCACCAGTATCTTCTAGTATTGCAGATACTGGAAAATTCTGGAAGATACTGGGATACTAGTATTTACCAGTATCTGTACCAGTATTGCAGATACTGGAAGATACTGGTAAAATACCAGTACTGTGTACCAGTATTGTAGTACCAGTATCGCGGCTGGCTGCTTCATATTATTCGTTTAATCAAACAGGGATATTTACCTGTGGTACAATTAGTTTGTTTAATCAAACAGGGATACTTACCTGTGGTACAATTACTTTGTTTAATCAAACAGGGATACTTACCTGTGGTACAATTACTTTGTTTAATCAAACAGGGATATTTACCTGTGGTACAATTACTTTGTTTAATCAAACAGGGATACTTACCTATAACACGACATGAAAGTGATTTGAGTGACAACAGTGTAGTAAAAAGAATAAATGAATGTCTTGGAGAAGGACGAAATTCTAGTATAGATTCATTGTTCTCTGGTAAGTTAGCAATATTCTTTGTTTATATAATTAAGATAACTTAAAGTCAATCACTGCAAGCAGCTATCCCGTGTAAATTAAAGTAGGTGTGATCGAATATTTTTCTCAGATATACATAACCAAACTTAGCAAATTAAATCACTGTACTTTCTATAGCAATGTCAAAATGCATAATACAATAGTAGACAAAAGATTTATAATTGTCAAAGATGAGATGTAGAAATTACAAAATGTGAGACACATTCTCACACATATTATTACACATACAATATTAATGTATTTTTGTAAATTTGAAAAAAAGAATCAAAGAAAATTTGAAAACTAATCATTGAGGAATTTAGAAATGATGTTTAGAGTAAGTGCTTTGTTTGCACAAAGTACTTGCAAATGTTCAAAATTTATTAATTGCTAAGAAAAGATGTGGATGTAAATGGACATGAGAGACTATTCAACATTATTCTTAGACTTAAGGGTATAGGTCTGGGGTATGGGAGATAACTCTTTTTTCAGTCTCTTCTCAAATATATGATCATCTGTGCATTTGAAAATTCCCCCTCAATTCCAAGCTTCTTGGTGACAAAGATTGTTTACATTGGATATGGCCAGTTAAAAAAAATGACTCTTTTTCCTTTTACCTTTCCATAGCTGTGTTCCTTCCTAGTATTTTTATATCTTATTGCTGCTTATGCCAGTGTCAGGCAGTGTGTTATTATTATATGCCGGTGCCCACAAAATATCATTGAAATATCTCTTTCCAGAAAAAATGTTCATCGAAATATGCTGTCAAAATGCCAAAAATGTAACACAATTTGTGTGACAACCCTTTTCTATTGAATTTCAAGGTTTTGTCAACAAAAAAATTAAATATACACACCAGAATCTTGGATATTATGAAACTATAGAGCAAATTCATTTTATGGTAGTAAAAAAATAGAAAGCTATGTTTGGGAAAAAAAATTGTAATATCTGATCCTCTCTTATACCACTGCCCTCCCCCCCCCCCCCCCCCCCCCCTTCTCCTAAGACAACTAAAGAATAACCAGAATCAAACGAATACAACTGGAGCACAGAATTTGAAGGAATTTAACAATACAGCTGGGTGGCTGTCTGTGGTTTTTTTTGTAATGAATTAATCAAGTAGAGTCACCCTCAAACCACCCCTCCCCCTCCCCAGCCGACTTGAAAATAAAAAAGATAAATGCAGTCATTTGGTAATTTGGACATCCACTGTCAATTATAAGAATTCAAAAGCTTTTTGTTATTGGTAACTAGTTATTTTTTATCTCACAAACGAAGAAACTAGCAAAGGATGGGTGTGTGATAACTTTCCTCGACAATTTCATTTTTTTCTGGGTGCCATCCATGAAAAACATAAATTTAAATATTTTAAAAATCTGACGGGGAAAAGTTTGTAAAATTTGGTGCAATGATGTCTATATGTCTATTCTTCAGTATGACATTTTTTGGTGGAAATTAATCGACAGGAATTTTTTTAATCCGATTTTTAATACCAAGGTTGTCCTCAGGGCATCCTTTCTTTTTTGCAGTTTCCACTGTTTTGCACATGATTATCTCCAAACAGGATATTCAGATATGCTAGATATTTCATGTTTATTCAATAACAACACTCTCAAGTGTATTAAAGCCAAAATATTCCCTGTCAATCAGAAATAAATGTGCATATCTATTAGAATCTTCCGAAATTAGTATTACCATCTGGCGTCAAGAATACCCCCAAAATTGCTATATTTAGGATGTGCTATGGAGAAAACGGCACGGTGAAATTTTTTGAAAATTTGGCAGATAATGTATTTAGACATAACTATTCCATGATGCAAATTTAAAAAAAATTGAACGATGGGAAAATTTTATTGTAACCCAGGTCTACACCCTTAAATTCAAGTAAAAGAACAGCAGTGTTATTGCTTTTCTGCTATAGTAGTAATAAAAATAAATTGTCCAGACTTTTTCTTATTTCCACATGTAAAAATACCATTTAACCAAAAAGTTGAAATAACAAAATAATTACTGCTTTTATTTTTATTCAGATAGTGAATCTAGAAGATCAAGTGTCCTGTTATCTGATAACTTTGATCTAGTCCTGCTGGACATATCTAACAACAAGATCAAAGACTTACAAAACTTAGCTGATAGTGGACTAGAGTTCTGGAACAAATTTACTTGTCTTCAGAAAATTAATTTGAGCTTTAATCTTCTCCAAAGTATCCCAGGAGAAATCTTCATGGTTTGTATTTTTGTTAGATTATCTTGAATTTCCAGAATCTGACATTATATTGTATCCATATTGTCAACATATTTGAAAAACAGCATAATTTCCACCATCTTTGGTAATCAAGAATTACGATCCACTTCCTCCTCTTCACGAGGTGGAATGTAATCCTTGACTACCGTAGATGGCATTTCACATTTTAGATGATAATTTATCTCCAAAGCACTACTTACAATGAATAAAAGAAAAATAAATATCTCGTTCACTCAATAAAAGAAAATTAAATATCTCATTCACTCAATAAAAGAAAATTAAATAACTCATTCACTCAATAAAAGAAAAAAAAATAACTCATTCACTCAAATAAAAGAAAAATGAATAACTCATTCACTCAATAAAAGAAAAATAAATAACTCATTCACTCAATAAAAGAAAATTAAATATCTCATTCACTCGATAAAAGAAAATTAAATATCTCATTCACTCGATAAAAGAAAATTAAATATCTCATTCACTCGATAAAAAAAAAAAAATATCTCATTCACTCAATAAAAGAAAAATAAATAACTCATTCACTCAATAAAAGAAAAATAAATATCTCATTCACTCAATAAAAGAAAATTAAATATCTCATTCACTCAATAAAAGAAAAATAAATAACTCATTCACTCAATAAAAGAAAAATAAATATCTCATTCACTCGATAAAAGAAAATTAAATATCTCGTTCACTCAATAAAAGAAAATTAAATATCTCATTGACTCGATAAAAGAAAAATAAATAACTCATTCACTCAATAAAAGAAAATTAAATATCTCATTCACTCGATAAAAGAAAAATAAATAACTCATTCACTCAATAAAAGAAAATTAAATATCTCATTCACTCAATAAAAGAAAATTAAATATCTCATTCACTCAATAAAAGAAAATTAAATATCTCATTCACTCAAATAAAAGAAAAATTAATAACTCATTCACTCAATAAAAGAAAAATAAATAACTCATTCACTCAATAAAAGAAAATTAAATATCTCATTCACTCGATAAAAGAAAATTAAATATCTCATTCACTCGATAAAAGAAAATTAAATATCTCATTCACTTCATAAAAGAAAATTAAATATCTCATTCACTCAATAAAAGAAAATTAAATATCTCATTCACTCAATAAAAGAAAATTAAATATCTCATTCACTCAATAAAAGAAAATTAAATATCTCGTTCACTCAAAAAAAGAAAATTAAATAACTCATTCACTCAATAAAAGAAAAATAAATAACTCATTCACTCAAATAAAAGAAAAATGAATAACTCACTCACTCAAATAAAAGAAAAATGAATAACTCATTCACTCAATAAAAGAAAAATAAATAACTCATTCACTCAATAAAAGAAAATTAAATATCTCATTCACTCGATAAAAGAAAATTAAATATCTCATTCACTCGATAAAAGAAAATTAAATATCTCATTCACTCGATAAAAAAAATTAAATATCTCATTCACTCGATAAAAGAAAATTAAATATCTCATTCACTTCATAAAAGAAAATTAAATATCTCATTCACTCAATAAAAGAAAATTAAATATCTCATTCACTCAATAAAAGAAAATTAAATATCTCATTCACTCAATAAAAGAAAAATAAATAACTCATTCACTCAAATAAAAGTAAAATGAATAACTCATTCACTCAATAAAAGAAAAATAAATAACTCATTCACTCAATAAAAGAAAATTAAATATCTCATTCACTCGATAAAAGAAAATTAAATATCTCATTCACTCGATAAAAGAAAATTAAATATCTCATTCACTCGATAAAAAAAATTAAATATCTCATTCACTCAATAAAAGAAAATTAAATATCTCATTCACTCGATAAAAGAAAAATAAATAACTCATTCACTCAATAAAAGAAAATTAAATATCTCATTCACTCAATAAAAGAAAATTAAATATCTCGTTCACTCAATAAAAGAAAATTAAATATCTCATTCACTCAATAAAAGAAAATTAAATAACTCATTCACTCAATAAAAGAAAAATAAATAACTCATTCACTCAAATAAAAGAAAAATGAATAACTCATTCACTCAATAAAAGAAAATTAAATATCTCATTCACTCGATAAAAGAAAATTAAATATCTCATTCACTCGATAAAAGAAAATTAAATATCTCATTCACTCGATAAAAAAAATTAAATATCTCATTCACTCAATAAAAGAAAATTAAATATCTCATTCACTCGATAAAAGAAAAATAAATAACTCATTCACTCAATAAAAGAAAATTAAATATCTCATTCACTCAATAAAAGAAAATTAAATATCTCGTTCACTCAATAAAAGAAAATTAAATATCTCATTCACTCAATAAAAGAAAATTAAATAACTCATTCACTCAATAAAAGAAAAATAAATAACTCATTCACTCAAATAAAAGAAAAATGAATAACTCATTCACTCAATAAAAGAAAAATAAATAACTCATTCACTCAATAAAAGAAAATTTAATATCTCATTCACTCGATAAAAGAAAATTAAATATCTCATTCACTCAATAAAAGAAATTAAATATCTCATTCACTCGATAAAAGAAAATTAAATATCTCATTCACTCAATAAAAGAAAATTAAATATCTCATTCACTCAATAAAAGAAAATTAAATATCTCATTCACTCAATAAAAGAAAATTAAATATCTCATTCACTCAATAAAAGAAAAATAAATAACTCATTCACTCAATAAAAGAAAAATAAATATCTCATTCACTCGATAAAAGAAAATTAAATATCTCATTCACTCAATAAAAGAAAATTAAATATCTCATTCACTCGATAAAAGAAAATTAAATATCTCATTCACTCGATAAAAGAAAATTAAATATCTCATTCACTCGATAAAAGAAAATTAAATATCTCATTCACTCGATAAAAGAAAATTAAATATCTCATTCACTCGATAAAAGAAAATTAAATATCTCATTCACTCAATAAAAGAAAATTAAATATCTCATTCACTCGATAAAAGAAAATTAAATATCTCATTCACTCGATAAAAGAAAATTAAATATCTCATTCACTCGATAAAAAAAATTAAATATCTCATTCACTTCATAAAAGAAAATTAAATATCTCATTCACTCAATAAAAGAAAATTAAATATCTCATTCACTCAATAAAAGAAAATTAAATATCTCATTCACTCAATAAAAGAAAATTAAATATCTCATTCACTCAAATAAAAGAAAAATGAATAACTCATTCACTCAATAAAAGAAAAATAAATAACTCATTCACTCAATAAAAGAAAATTAAATATCTCATTCACTCGATAAAAGAAAATTAAATATCTCATTCACTCGATAAAAGAAAATTAAATATCTCATTCACTCGATAAAAAAAATTAAATATCTCATTCACTCAATAAAAGAAAATTAAATATCTCATTCACTCGATAAAAGAAAAATAAATAACTCATTCACTCAATAAAAGAAAATTAAATATCTCATTCACTCAATAAAAGAAAATTAAATATCTCGTTCACTCAATAAAAGAAAATTAAATATCTCATTCACTCAATAAAAGAAAATTAAATAACTCATTCACTCAATAAAAGAAAAATAAATAACTCATTCACTCAAATAAAAGAAAAATGAATAACTCATTCACTCAATAAAAGAAAAATAAATAACTCATTCACTCAATAAAAGAAAATTTAATATCTCATTCACTCGATAAAAGAAAATTAAATATCTCATTCACTCAATAAAAGAAATTAAATATCTCATTCACTCGATAAAAGAAAATTAAATATCTCATTCACTCAATAAAAGAAAATTAAATATCTCATTCACTCAATAAAAGAAAATTAAATATCTCATTCACTCAATAAAAGAAAATTAAATATCTCATTCACTCAATAAAAGAAAAATAAATAACTCATTCACTCAATAAAAGAAAAATAAATATCTCATTCACTCGATAAAAGAAAATTAAATATCTCATTCACTCAATAAAAGAAAATTAAATATCTCATTCACTCGATAAAAGAAAATTAAATATCTCATTCACTCGATAAAAGAAAATTAAATATCTCATTCACTCGATAAAAGAAAATTAAATATCTCATTCACTCGATAAAAGAAAATTAAATATCTCATTCACTCGATAAAAGAAAATTAAATATCTCATTCACTCAATAAAAGAAAATTAAATATCTCATTCACTCGATAAAAGAAAATTAAATATCTCATTCACTCGATAAAAGAAAATTAAATATCTCATTCACTCGATAAAAAAAATTAAATATCTCATTCACTTCATAAAAGAAAATTAAATATCTCATTCACTCAATAAAAGAAAATTTAATATCTCATTCACTCGATAAAAGAAAATTAAATATCTCATTCACTCAATAAAAGAAATTAAATATCTCATTCACTCGATAAAAGAAAATTAAATATCTCATTCACTCAATAAAAGAAAATTAAATATCTCATTCACTCAATAAAAGAAAATTAAATATCTCATTCACTCAATAAAAGAAAATTAAATATCTCATTCACTCAATAAAAGAAAAATAAATAACTCATTCACTCAATAAAAGAAAAATAAATATCTCATTCACTCGATAAAAGAAAATTAAATATCTCATTCACTCAATAAAAGAAAATTAAATATCTCATTCACTCGATAAAAGAAAATTAAATATCTCATTCACTCGATAAAAGAAAATTAAATATCTCATTCACTCGATAAAAGAAAATTAAATATCTCATTCACTCGATAAAAGAAAATTAAATATCTCATTCACTCGATAAAAGAAAATTAAATATCTCATTCACTCAATAAAAGAAAATTAAATATCTCATTCACTCGATAAAAGAAAATTAAATATCTCATTCACTCGATAAAAGAAAATTAAATATCTCATTCACTCGATAAAAAAAATTAAATATCTCATTCACTTCATAAAAGAAAATTAAATATCTCATTCACTCAATAAAAGAAAATTAAATATCTCATTCACTCAATAAAAGAAAATTAAATATCTCATTCACTCAATAAAAGAAAATTAAATATCTCATTCACTCAAATAAAAGAAAAATGAATAACTCATTCACTCAATAAAAGAAAAATAAATAACTCATTCACTCAATAAAAGAAAATTAAATATCTCATTCACTCGATAAAAGAAAATTAAATATCTCATTCACTCGATAAAAGAAAATTAAATATCTCATTCACTCGATAAAAAAAATTAAATATCTCATTCACTCAATAAAAGAAAATTAAATATCTCATTCACTCGATAAAAGAAAAATAAATAACTCATTCACTCAATAAAAGAAAATTAAATATCTCATTCACTCAATAAAAGAAAATTAAATATCTCGTTCACTCAATAAAAGAAAATTAAATATCTCATTCACTCAATAAAAGAAAATTAAATAACTCATTCACTCAATAAAAGAAAAATAAATAACTCATTCACTCAAATAAAAGAAAAATGAATAACTCATTCACTCAATAAAAGAAAAATAAATAACTCATTCACTCAATAAAAGAAAATTTAATATCTCATTCACTCGATAAAAGAAAATTAAATATCTCATTCACTCAATAAAAGAAATTAAATATCTCATTCACTCGATAAAAGAAAATTAAATATCTCATTCACTCAATAAAAGAAAATTAAATATCTCATTCACTCAATAAAAGAAAATTAAATATCTCATTCACTCAATAAAAGAAAATTAAATATCTCATTCACTCAATAAAAGAAAAATAAATAACTCATTCACTCAATAAAAGAAAAATAAATATCTCATTCACTCGATAAAAGAAAATTAAATATCTCATTCACTCAATAAAAGAAAATTAAATATCTCATTCACTCGATAAAAGAAAATTAAATATCTCATTCACTCGATAAAAGAAAATTAAATATCTCATTCACTCGATAAAAGAAAATTAAATATCTCATTCACTCGATAAAAGAAAATTAAATATCTCATTCACTCGATAAAAGAAAATTAAATATCTCATTCACTCAATAAAAGAAAATTAAATATCTCATTCACTCGATAAAAGAAAATTAAATATCTCATTCACTCGATAAAAGAAAATTAAATATCTCATTCACTCGATAAAAAAAATTAAATATCTCATTCACTTCATAAAAGAAAATTAAATATCTCATTCACTCAATAAAAGAAAATTAAATATCTCATTCACTCAATAAAAGAAAATTAAATATCTCATTCACTCAATAAAAGAAAATTAAATATCTCATTCACTCGATAAAAGAAAAATAAATAACTCATTCACTCAATAAAAGAAAATTAAATATCTCATTCACTCAATAAAAGAAAATTAAATATCTCGTTCACTCAATAAAAGAAAATTAAATATCTCATTCACTCAATAAAAGAAAATTAAATAACTCATTCACTCAATAAAAGAAAAATAAATAACTCATTCACTCAATAAAAGAAAATTAAATATCTCATTCACTCAATAAAAGAAAATTAAATATCTCATTCACTCGATAAAAGAAAAATAAATAACTCATTCACTCAATAAAAGAAAATTAAATATCTCATTCACTCAATAAAAGAAAATTAAATATCTCGTTCACTCAATAAAAGAAAATTAAATATCTCATTCACTCAATAAAAGAAAATTAAATAACTCATTCACTCAATAAAAGAAAAATAAATAACTCATTCACTCAATAAAAGAAAATTAAATATCTCATTCACTCAATAAAAGAAAATTAAATATCTCATTCACTCAATAAAAGAAAATTAAATATCTCATTCACTCAATGAAAGAAAATTAAATATCTCATTCACTCAATAAAAGAAAATTAAATATCTCGTTCACTCAATAAAAGAAAATTAAATATCTCATTCACTCAATAAAAGAAAATTAAATAACTCATTCACTCAATAAAAGAAAAATAAATAACTCATTCACTCAATAAAAGAAAATTAAATATCTCATTCACTCAATAAAAGAAAATTAAATATCTCATTCACTCAATAAAAGAAAATTAAATAACTCATTCACTCAATAAAAGAAAAATAAATAACTCATTCACTCAATAAAAGAAAATTAAATATCTCATTCACTCAATAAAAGAAAATTAAATATCTCATTCACTCGATAAAAGAAAAATAAATAACTCATTCACTCAATAAAAGAAAATTAAATATCTCATTCACTCAATAAAAGAAAATTAAATATCTCGTTCACTCAATAAAAGAAAATTAAATATCTCATTCACTCAATAAAAGAAAATTAAATAACTCATTCACTCAATAAAAGAAAAATAAATAACTCATTCACTCAATAAAAGAAAATTAAATATCTCATTCACTCAATAAAAGAAAATTAAATATCTCATTCACTCAATAAAAGAAAATTAAATAACTCATTCACTCAATAAAAGAAAAATAAATAACTCATTCACTCAATAAAAGAAAATTAAATATCTCATTCACTCAATAAAAGGAAATTAAATATCTCATTCACTCGATAAAAGAAAAATAAATAACTCATTCACTCAATAAAAGAAAATTAAATATCTCATTCACTCAATAAAAGAAAATTAAATATCTCGTTCACTCAATAAAAGAAAATTAAATATCTCATTCACTCATATTTTATGGGATGTGTCAAAATGAACACCCAAAGAACACGTAAACAACAACATGTAAATAAGACGAAAAACAAAACAACTAATGCAGCTCTATATTCTGTCAGAAGAGTGACTTCATCAGTACTGTTATAAGGTTAACCTGATTCTATGAGATTTCAACCCTCCCTGTGTAAATATTTCAATACTTCTACGTTTGAAGCACATTTACAAACCAGCATAGATCTAACATTTATTAACAGACTACACACAATGATGCAAATATTAAAACATTGCAACACGGCTGTCATAATGAGCTCAGTGGTCAAAGATCTCTGTGCTTAAATTCTTTGTTCTATTCATTGACTTTAAATAAAATGACGATATAATTTCAAATGCTTAAATATTTTACGTTTAACAGTATCAGAAGATACCTGTATTAACAGTTCTGTTCTGTTCCTTCTGTTTTTACAGTGCTTGCCTAAACTTGAGCAGTTTGAAGCCAGGAAAAACATGATAACAGAAATTCCTATTACTTTGTGGAAGTGTCAGTTATTAAAACAATTAGATCTGCGAGACAACAAGGTTAGTTCTATCTAGTAGTTTCAATACAAATTTTTAGGTCATGACTGGTAACAAAAACCATTTTGATTGCAAAACATGTTTTAATCAGTCAAAATGGAGGATGGAAATTAAGAAATATGAAGCTTAGAAAATTTTGACTTTAGGTCTGCTCAAAGCTATCAAATATGTCTGTAGAAATATGGAGTTTTAAACAATCAAAACTTAAATGAAGAACCTTATTTGTAGAGAAAGTTGATTTAATGGCATGGTGAAATCATCCCATCAATGTAAGAGTTAGTATGCAAATGCAACAAAAGATCTTCTCAATCTAAAGCCCTCTGTTGGTCTATTGTTAAACAGACTTCATACATCTATACTGAATGTCAATCTTATTATCAGTTGTTTTACATTACCTGTTATGGTTTCAGGGGGCCATCGTGTTCTTGATCGTATGGTTGTTTGATTTACAACTACCTTTGCAATCGGTGGCTATCACCACTGAAGTTGTGAGTTTGAATCCCCCTCAGGCGAGGTGTACTCATTACAACATTATGTGATAAAGTTCGTCAGTGACTTGCGACAGGTTGGTGGTTTTCTCTGGGTACTACGTTTTCCTACACCAATAAAACTGGCCACCGTGATATAACTGAAATATTGTTGAAAGTGGTGTTAAACACTATAACCCTAACTATAGCCATTGCCTGATATGTTTTGGACAATTTTGATTATGTCCATTATTATTTGTACATTACATAACCATTACTTTTTATTTATTTATTTATTTTAGATATCTACCCTGGGACAGTTTGACGAGACTTGGCAGAATACTTCTTTAACATATTTGCATTTGTCCAAGAATAATATAAGAGAAATACCAAAATTGCTGAGTCATTGTCTACCAAATATAAAGCACCTCTGTTTGAGTGGGTAATGATGATTTACTCAACATTTCTACATCAAAGATTGTATTTTTTTTAGTGTAAATATCAACATGGTGAACAAGATAGTTTTCCTGAGTTGCTTAGGTTAATGAAAATACAAGTATTTATTGAATCTTGAAAAAAGTACATGAATCTATATTGTAAAATGGAATGAATTTGCATAAGGTTCTATGATTCTAAGGCAATTAATTACATAAACAGACTGAACCATTCCATTGCCAATGCTTAACTTCATTCCCTGGTTGGGATGAAGTCTGCTTGACACATAGCTTTAGTGAAAAAGTTTGATGCCAGATTTTTGCTAAACATGTGTGGTTTTCTCACTGCACTATGATTTAACAATCACTACATATAATTAACAAAACTTAATTGAATAAATTTATTGAAAGTGGGATAAAAAAAAATTCCTTAATCAATAAAGATAAATTGTGGTCATATTAAATTGATAACAAGGTAAATGAACTGTGAGTAAATAGTACTATGTACTATGAAAAGAATCATGAGAAAATTACATGATCATTTCTCATCTCATGGTTATGGTAGGGTGTTCACAGCTGTTTGAATCTAACATAGTTCTAGACCACCTAATCTTGTCTTGCTAATGGGAATATAAGTCAATTATTTACTGTAGTCTTAAAATAAAAATACCTACAAATAAATCTTTATGTACTATGGAAGTGGGTACCTAGGTGCAGTGAAAAGTATGTAAAATGAGTGATCTTAAAATGTTTTTTCTAGAAATGTTGTTATAATTTTAGTTGTAAAATCCAAGTGTTTCACAAACTGCATATATACATGTTTAATTGTAGTATGTTTTACTCCATCATATGTCTGTCCTGTATTGTAGGAATGCCATTATTAGTTTGGTAGTGTTCTCGTTGCAATGAAAAATATTCTTGAACAGCAATGAATGAGTCAAACATGTCACTATACTATTGCATGCAATACAATTGATTATAAAATGTGGATTATGGTGTTCAACTCCACTTACAACAATATTTCAGTTATATCGTGACGGTCAGTTTTATTGGTGGTGGAAACGAAATACCAGGAGAAAACCACCGACCTACCACAAGTTGCTTACCAACTTGATCACATAATGTTGTATCTCTTGATTATGAAGTATTTTATTGTTATGTTTACAGCAATAAGATACATGAGCTGTCAGAAGATCCTTTATCTTTAGGAGAACTAAAAGTATTGGAGATGTCTTGTAATTACATCAAGTCAGTACCAGAAACATTCTTTCAGGGGTGTAATAAACTGGATACACTTGATCTAGAAAACAATGGTTTAGGTAATATAAAATATACATGTATTGCTAGGGTTAAATAAACTTGAATTCAGGTGGTTGTTTTCTCTATGGTATTGGATCTTTGATTTCTAAGCCAGCGATGTGAGAAAAATACACTTATATATTCAACATAAGGGTAAAATTTGAATATTCAGCTATTAAAGTGTAAGATGAGTCAAATTCACCTGCTGTGTAACATTTTTTGTCATCACAAACTCAGAGAGCTTTGTATCTGTCTACATAAATTCTTAATTGCTTATATCTCTTATCCTTAGATATGGTGTTGAATGGCTTTGATCTGTACACCACTATATCTCTTCATATTTGACCTATCTGTCTGTTCTCAACCCTTGACCCATATAAAACTGTATGTCTTCAATCTTTAACCTGTAAACAACTATTTATATTCCACCCCAAACTTGATCAAAACTGTCCTCAACCTTTGACCTGTACACAACTGTTTTTATGTTTAATTTGTAAACAACAGTCCTCAAACATCGACTGTCTTCAACCTTCAGCCTATATTTGTGTGTCCTCGTCCTTTCATCTGTAAGTAACTATGTCATAACAGAGAGTTTTACTACTTCTAATCTCTTTATATTTTATATTTATTTGCTGCTCATGTAATAGGGGGTGGGTTAGGGTTATGGTGTTTAACGCCACTTTCAATAACATTTCAGTTATATTGTGACGGTCAGTTTTATTGGTGGAGGAAACTGGAGTACCAGGAGAGAAAAAAACCACTGACTTGTCACAAGTCACTGACAAACTTTATCACATAATGTTGCATCGAATACACATTGTCATGAATGGGGTTTGAACTCACAACGTTAGTGGCACTAATTGCAAAAATAGTTATAGATCCAACTACCATACGATCACGACCATGATAGCCCCCTCATGTAATATATTTCTGTATTTAACATAATATGATTTTAAGATACTCAAAAAAAAATGCCCCAGTCTGATTATACAAAAAATGTATATATATATTTATATAAAGCATCTGTGTTTCAGAATCTCTTCCTAAAGACAACATTACGGCCATGCTTCCAAGGTTAAGCAAGCTGAAATTGAAACACAATCATTTAACAGAGAAAGAACCTCTGTATATACCAAAATTTGTGCTAGAGCTACAAAGGTAGGTTGTATAGTAAGAGGAGGTAGGGTTAGGGTTATGGTGTTTAACACCACTTTCAACACTATATATAGTAGGATAAAAATACTTTTTGATAGAAAAAATATATAGCGTGTTGCATGATTCAGAAACAAATGAAGCACATCGGTGGTGTGATGGTTAACATAATCACCAGAGTTTGGTAGAATTTGGGTTCAGCTCAATCCAAAGACTAAAAAATTGACGATTGCAACTTCTAGGTCAAGCACACATCATTAAGAGATATAATCAAAGACTGCTCGGCTAGGAATTTGGATAATGTGTACATATGAAGTGACATGTCTACCCTGTGGACTGTTGTTTTAATGGGATTCAGTCTGTTGGTGTATTACAAAGAGGACATCATCAGCATCTCATTGAAATGTAACCTATTCTTGCCATTATATTGCTGAAAAATTCCTCACTTGGTGTTAAACAAAAATCGCAATCACAGAAACAAATGATGCTAATGTTGATTTATTTTGCTCTTTAATTAATCTATCTTGTCAGGAATCCATTTTAATAGTAGGAGATGATGAACTAGATTTAATTGTCCAGACAAAGTGTAAGAAATCTTTTGGTGGCAGGATCGTTTAACATATTTAAATCTAGCAGAATTAAAATGATTGAATCTGAATAAGTATCTAGCTGACCATTTTCTCTACCTTCAATGGTACAAATAATGCTCAACATTTGTACTTTAATGTATGTTGTTGATTTTTTTTTTCAGCTTAAGAAAGTTGGATCTCAGTGACAATGAAATTGTTAACTTTCCTGCTCCTGTTTTATGGAGATCTCAAATGTTACAAGAAATCAGGTTTTCCAGTAATAGAATTACAAAGGTACACAAATCTGTTTATCCTTACAATATTAACTGTTGTTTTATATATCTACATTAACAACTGCATCGATGGTGTAATGGTTAGCATGCTCGCATCGAAAGTGGTAGATCAGGTCAACCAAAGACTTTAAACTGGTATTTGTTGCTTCACTGCTAAGCACGCAGCTTTAAGGAAAAAGAGCAAAGACTGGCTCGGAATCAGGATAATGTGTGGGGCGACATGTCTATCAGCGGACTGTTGTTTCAGTTAGCTAGCACTATTAAAAAAAACTAAGCATGTTGGTCTGATACAAAGTGGACCTCATCATCATCTCGTTGAAATTTAACTTGTTCTAGCCATGATATAGCTGAAAAATTGCTGAGTTGGCGTTGTCAACAACCACTCACTCACTCTACATGTACATTGATGTAGCTGATAAAAGTAGAATTCTCTGGAGGGGTGAAAATCCTATGTCCAAGTAATTTGTTTAATAACTTGTTAAGGACATGCAAGTCAAATGGTAGTACATGTATATAGGTGTTAAAAAAAATCTTTTGGATTATATATGAGTTATATTATGTGCTTCACTTACATTTGTGTTGCAAGTATGATGAAGCTGTCACTAAATACCCATAGCCATAGCCCTACATGTAGCAAGCACAATTTTTTTAGCTTCCCCACCCCTTTTTCATTCAAACTATTGGTATGCTTTTTAGCTCACCTTGCCAAAGGCAATGGGAGTTTTTGCCATCACTTGGCGTCCGTCGTCTGTCGTCCGTTAACTTTTCACATGTTCTTCTCCTCTGAAACCCCTCAGCCAAATGAGCTGACACTTGGTAGGAAGTATCTATAGCAGGTCCTCTCTAAAGATTGCTTATTTGGTCCTGATCCATTAACAAACATGGCTGTCACAGGCAATTCTTGTTTCTGATTGGCCAATTTGTTTAAATCTTCTCCTCTGAAACCGCTTGGCCAAATGAAACGAAACTTGGTAGGTAGCATCTATGGAAGGTCCTCTATAAAGATTGCTCATTTTGTCCCGATCGGTTAACAAACATGGCCGCCACAGGCAATTCTTGTTTCTGATTGGTGGATTTCTAAAAAATCTTCTCCTCTGTTAAAAGAAAGATAACTCTTGCCTTTAAACTGTTAAAAGAAAGATAACTCTTGCCATTATCTCCCTTAGAAATTAACTAATGCTGATATAGTTTTTTTTTTATTTTATACATTACAAGTAGGTATTCACATTTTAATATTCGTTTTAGTTCACTTTGCCAAAGGAAATGTGAGCTTTTGCCATCACTTACTTGGCATCCGACGTCCGTCATCTGTCATCCATCATCCGTTAACTTTTCACATTTTAATCTTCTCCTCTAAACCCACCTAGCCAAATGAACTGAAACTTGGTAGGAAGCATCTATAGAAAGTCCTCTATGAAAATTGCACATTTGGTCCTGATCCGTTAAGAAACCTGGTCGCCACAGGCAATTCTTGTTTTTGATTGGTCGATTTTTTTAAATCTTCTCCTCTGAAACCGCTTGGCCAAATGAATCGAAACTTGATAGGAAGCATCTATGCAAGGTCCTCTATACAGTTTACACATTTGGTCCTGATCCATTAACAAACATGGCCACCACAGGCAATTCTTGTTTCTGATTGGCCAATTTTTTTAAATCTTCTTCTCTGAAATCGCTTGGCCAAATGAACCGAAACCTGGTAGGTAGCATCTATGGAAGGTCCTCTATATCGATTGCTCATTTCATCCCGATCGGTTAGCAAACATGACCACCACAGGCAATTTTTGTTTCTGATTGGTTGATTTCTAAAAAATCTTCTCCTCTGTTAAAAGAAAGATAATTCTTGCCTTTAAACTGTTGAAAGATAACTCTTGCCATTATCTCCTTTAGAAATTAACTAATGCTGATATAATGTGTAACAGGTTTATTTTATACATTACAAGTAGGTATTCACATTTTAATATTCTTTTTAGTTCACCGTGCCAAAGGCAATGTGAGCTTTTGCCATCACTTGGCATCCGTCGTTTGTCATCCATCGTCCGTTAACTTTTCACATTTTAATCTTCTCCTCTAAAACCACTTAGCCAAATGAACTGAAACTTGGTAGGAAGCATCTATGGAAGGTCCTCTATACAAATTACACATTTGGTCCTGATCCGTTAACAAACATGGCCACCACAGGCAATTCTTGTTTTTGATTTGTCGATATTTTTTTAAATCTTCTCCTCTGAAACCGTTAGGCCAAATGAACCGAAACTTGATAGGAAGCATCTATGCAAGGTCCTCTATAAAGATTACACATTTCGTCCTGATCCGTTAACAAACATGGCCGACACAGGCAATTCTTGTTTCTGATTGGTCAATTTAAAAAAATTCTTCTCCTCTGAAACCGCTTGGCCAAATGAACCGAAACTTGGTAGGGAGCATCTATAGAAGATCTTCCATAAAGATTGCTCATATTGTCCCGATTCGTTAACAAACATGGCCACCACAGGCAATTCTTGTTTCTGATTGGTCGATTTCTAAAAAATCTTCTCCGAAACCGAATAGCCAAATGAACCGAAATTTGGTAGGAAGCACCTATGGAATGTTCGATATAAAGTTTTCTCAAAGCAGAATGAAAGGTGAGCGACACAATGAGGCTAAAGGTTAAATATTAAAATATGCAAACAATAGGAATTGTTTTATACAATGAGAAATAAGAATATTCAATATTATAACACAGAATTATAGACATTTTCATGATACCTATTTGCCAAAGAATCTTAGAATTCAAAATAGTACTGATCGGAAACTTTCAAATTTTCACCTTTGAAATTACATTGAGTAACTTTAATGGCTTATCACTGCATTAAAGACAGTTTTTTATCTAAGGGAGATAATCAATTTTTCCCCCAATAATTGATTTTGATTTAGATTTTTTGGTGTTTTATCGCCACTTTCAGCAATATTTAAGCTATATCATGGCAACCAGTTTTAGTGGTGGAAGAAACAGGAGTACCTGGAGAGAACCACCGACCATGGGCAAGCAACTGGTAATTTACAAAGCCGGGAGCGAACCCATGCCGTATTGGTGATAGGCTTGTATGAGTTGTTAGGTAATCCAACTACCTAACTCATTGAGCCACCAGGCCCTCTCCCCAATAGCAATGTGATTGTTTCATGTTTCATTTACAGCTGAATTTAGATGGAGGAAAATCGTGGACAAAATTAGAAACTCTATCATTAGATAGTAACAGTCTGAGTGAGGTATGTAACACTGACATATTGAAAAAACAAGCAACAAAAACAAATCCATTTTAAAATCATTTTAAAATAATGTTGCAATATATCAAATGTTTTGCCTTTGAATTAAGGACATTTGTAAGATTGACTTCTCCTTCATATTTACTATGGGCATTAATTTAGACAGTGATAAACAAGTAATTGTGTCCACATTAGTATAAAGGTAACATCAGTTATTCGTTACTTGTAAAGCTTTCTGTTTTTTGTTGAGAATGCAGACAGATATGATAGTTGGTTTAATTGAAAGCTGTATAAACTATATATATATATATATTACGGATCTAGTTTGTTACACAAATTTTCATTGGTTCTTGAACCATGAATGTCAGCATATATTCTGAAAACAGATGGGGTATATATTTTAGTCTCCCAAAAACGATGACAACAAGGATGACAAAAATAGAAATAATTACACTTCACTGAATCAATAGCATAATATGGAATAATAAATGTATTTTTACCAAATGAAATGCTGTGCATATACTCAAAACGGCTGTATGAACAAAAAAAATATTACAACAGTTAATTCCGCCACAAACGCTAGATCAATTCAGCAATTTCCTATGTTCCATGGCTGTACCATAACAAACTTGAAGTAAAAATGTGTTGAACTTTGCACCTTGAAAACTTTCGAAGTCAAAGGGGCCAGACCAAGTTTTTTTTTACATGTTGTTAACATTTGAATTCTAGAAATTGTTTCACAAACCTGTTTCCTTTATGAAATATAACGTGACACATATTTTGACGTCATTGTAGAAAGAATGTCAGAGGTATGAAAAGGGACATTTAGAAATACAAAAAATGAAAATAAGACACAAAATATTTAGAATTTTTTCTAATCTCATTTTACATATGAATTGGGACTATATAAGTGGAAAAAAGGAAAATGAAAAAAAACACAAAAAGAAAAAAAAACATCAATAACAAAAATCTATGATTTTTTTATACGAAAGTTGGATTCTGTATTAAAAAAAAAATGGTTAATTCCGTAATATATCTGTTATTCACCATTCAGACAGGTAGATAATGTGACATTCCCGGCTTAGGATATATAAACCCTGAGGCACTCACGAAGAGAATATATATCGTAAGCCCCGAATGTCACATTATATACCCTGTCTGAATGCTGAATAAAATATAATATATATATATATATGTCTCGACAATCCGTTACTCATTAAGTTCTCTGGTTGGTAGATTCCCTTAGACTTTATATATATATATATAGAGTGGATGTGGTCGAGTGGTCTAGGGTGCTGGACGTAAGGCTAAGCGAATGGTGCTGCAGTGTATCAATGGTGTGGGTTCAAATCCCGTCGAGGGAAGAACAAAAATTTGACAGCTCTAAAATCTAATTCTAACACTGTTCGGTTTAATTTTCAGACGTATATATATATATATATATATAAAGGGCACTCAAAGGAACCTGAAAGTGTACTTTTTATGAGCAGTTGCCCTTTATTTACAGGTTTAGATTATATGCACTATTCTTTAAAGGGAAAAATTAGGCTGTTCTTTATAGACAGAGATTTGTTATATAGAGGTGCCCTTTAAGGCAGGTTTGACAAAACATTATGGTGTATGTCTACAATGATTGGTAATATCTATAATCTTGCAGAAAAGAAAAGAATAGACAATTGTTAGTATTTTGAATATTTTCTTTACTATATGGAGTATATTACAAACTTGCTCACTGTTCTTTACATTTGTACTTCAGTTACCAAAAGAAATAGGTCAGCTGACATCTCTTACATCTCTAGACATCAGTTGTAACAAGTCAATGAAGAACTTACCTGATGAAATGGGAAGATGTTCTAGACTATGGGAGGTAATTACAACAACTAGGCTGAAGACATTAACATAAAAGTACAAAAAGTAGATGAAATGACAAACTTATTAAACACCAAAGTTATAATTATCTCATTTTGTTAATTAAGGAGAGACTAAGTACATGACTTTTAATTATCAAATGATTTTTATTTCAAATTTGCAAAATGTCAGCAAATATTCTCAAAATGTGCACATTTTGAAATATGTTTTTCTGACAAGAATTTTGTCATTGGTTTTTATTCTCCTGGCCTTGCATCATTTCCTTCAGCACTTTCCTTCAAATGGAACCAAACTTGGTAGGGACAATCCTTGGAATGAGGTGATCCAGACAGAATATTTATATTTAGCCTTAATTTATGACAATTGTTATTTTCCTATTTCAGTTTAGATACAGGGGAGTAGATTTACACCTTGACAGGTCCTTAGCTAATGGAAGAGTAAAAGATCTTATATCATTCCTACATAACAAATTAAAAAAGGTTTGTATTATAACAGTGTACATGACATTCTATTGTTGACCAATAGTACATTTCAGTCATTGTAAATCAGATGTTACTAGTTATACTGTGTGTTACTGTGAATAATATCTTGGAAATATTTTTACCTATCGTTTCTAGTTATGACAAAGCAAATTAACATTCTACAGTGATATCAAGTCATTACTAGGAACAAAAACTAGCAATTAAATCAGTATATTATATTTTAGAACTAGATTTCTTTTAATATTAGAAATTCAATATTTTTTGCTATTTTTTCTATTCTAGCTTCACTTGCCATGCCCACCAGGAAATATAACATTTGAAATTCCTGAGCTTGAGTTATATTGCCCGGTGACGATTTCCGGTTTAATTTTAATAACAGCACATGTACTATTAATGTTTATTATCAGAACTGTTAAAACTACTTGAAATTTCTTGTTGTTTGTCTCATTTAGTATGTCAACTTACACTTATTAATATATTTTTTTAGTTTTGATTAATTATTTTACTATTAAAATATAATATAGCAAATATTCGATGTGACTTGTCAATATACAAGAACATTTTCCCTCGGTACCTTGAATGGCATGGATGTGTTATATTACCCTCCGCCGTTGGTGTCAGGCAATATAACACATCCATGCCATTCAAGGTATCTCGGGAAAATATTCTTGTATATTGACCACAGTCACATGGAATATTTATATAATATTTAAATTTCATCCCATGTTATATTGCTATCTTTTATTTGATATTTGAATCCAACAAATGGATGACATTTTTATTCTGGTCTCCCATGAAGACCATTTATTTCATTGGATGTTTATGACTTGTTGATATTAAATCCATAAAAAGTATCAGTTATGGTTTGTTTTGTCTTTAGAGTAATGGTTTTTAACCAAAAACACTAATAGTCAGCTAACTATGACCATTTACTTATCCTTCTATTGTACTGTCTTATATTTATGTCATTATGGTCTAACACCACTAAAATTGTGAATTTGATTCTCGAATATGATAAGGTGCACAGGATACCACTGTTTGTCATAAAGTTTGTCAGTGAATTTCGGCAGTTTTCTCCTGTAACCTCCACCAATAAAACTGACTGCCACGATATAACTGAAATATTGTTGAAAGTGGTGTTGAATATTTTCAGGCTACAGCATATTTCCGTATGAAGGTCATGGTTGTGGGATACGGAGGTAGAGGTAAATCTACCCTCCTACGAGCTCTGATGAAGGTAGCCAAACCTGCTGCTCACAATACACCAACTGTTGGAATTATTGTTAAGGATTGGGTGTAAGCTAAATTATTATTATTATTTATTTTTACAACAAGATATAAAAGTTTACTCAGCAATGCTTGCTACAATATATCTTGTAAGTCCAAGTTCTTTTGAAGTTACCTTGTGAAATCAATATTGATTCCAGGGAATTTTGTTTTATAACGTGATGAAAACAACAATTCATTTTTTAATAACTTTTTTTAATTTAAATTTTTTATGTAGGTAAAAGTTTTTTTTCTTTTTATCTTTATTGAAGATACAGTTTTTATATTGCCTTCAGTGAAAGTCATTGATTGATTGATTGATTGATTGATATGTGCTAAACGCCAACTTTAGAAGTATTTCAGCTATATCGTGACTTAAATGTCATGGAATTGATGGCATAGGATAGGACGTAATATATAATTTTGTAAATATTGAATGCTGTTAATGGCCCTACCTAAAATTCAATATGATACCAGGTGAGTAATTACAGGGTGCCTAACAATAATTACAGGGTGTCTAACAGTAATTACAGGGTGCCTAACAGTAATTACAGGGTGCCTAACAGTAATTACAGGGTGTCTAACAGCCTACCATTGAAATGCTACAATTTCAAATACACTATGTCCACCAGAAATTTTGAAACTATTAAATACAGATACAACATTCAAGTTTTTGTCTGTATTTTGGAAACTATTGTACATAACTCGTCGTATAATTTATATTTTCCATATGAAATATGGACATCAGAGCTTGAGCAAAATAAGATGTTCAAGTTTTACCTTTAGATTTGTTTTATTTGATAGATTTGAAAGATACAGAAAAGATATTGGGAAGAAAGTTGTGTATACATTAAGTACATGGGACTTTGCTGGACAAGAAGAATTCTATAGTACACATCAGTGTTACTTATCAAACAGAGCATTATACTTGGTACATACTATGAAAACAATAACATATTTATTTTATTTTAGATAAGGCAAAAAAATAATTGCTTGTCATAATTTTTTTCAGTAAATTGTTCCATATCTGCAATTTATGTCAAGTATCACCTCATCTGTGTTGTCGTGATTAGCTTGCTTGCCTTGAGTGTGGCAGATTGTGGGTTCGAGCCACGGTCTGGCCAAGCCAAAGACTATAAAATTGTTATTTGCTACTTCTCTGCTAAGCATGCAGCATTAAGGAGTAAGAGTAAAGTTTGGTTGGATCTAAATCAGGATAATAAGTCTACTCACTAACTGTTGGATCTGAATCAGGATAATAAGTCTACTCACTAACTGTTGGATCTAAATCAGGATAATAAGTCTACTCACTAACTGTTGGATCTGAATCAGGATAATAAGTCTACTCACTAACTGTTGGATCTAAATCAGGATAATAAGTCTACTCACTAACTGTTGGATCTAAATCAGGATAATAAGTCTACTCTCTAACTTGCATCTAAATCAGGATAATAAGTCTACTCACTAACTGTTGGATCTAAATCAGGATAATAAGTCTACTCACTAACTGTTGGATCTAAATCAGGATAATAAGTCTACTCACTAACTGTTAGATCTAAATCAGGATAATAAGTCTACTCACTAACTGTTGGATCTAAATCAGGATAATAAGTCTACTCACTAACTGTTGGATCTAAATCAGGATAATAAGTCTACTCACTAACTGTTGGATCTAAATCAGGATAATAAGTCTACTCACTAACTGTTGGATCTAAATCAGGATAATAAGTCTACTCACTAACTGTTGGATCTAAATCAGGATAATAAGTCTACTCACTAACCATTAGATCTAAATCAGGATAATAAGTCTACTCACTAACTGTTGGATCTAAATCAGGATAATAAGTCTACTCACTAACTGTTAGATCTAAATCAGGATAATAAGTCTACTCATGACTAACTGTTAGATCTAAATCAGGATAACAAGTCTACTCACTAATTGTTGGATCTAAATCAGGATAATAAGTCTACTCACTAACTGTTGGATCTAAATCAGGATAATAAGTCTACCCACTAACTGTTGGATCTAAATCAGGATAATAAGTCTACTCACTAACTGTTGGATCTAAATCAGGATAATAAGTACTCACTAACTGTTAGATCTAAATCAGGATAATAAGTCTACTCACTAACTGTTGGATCTAAATGAAGATAATAAGTCTACTCACTAACCATTAGATCTAAATCAGGATAATAAGTCTACTCACTAACTGTTGGATCTAAATCAGGATAATAAGTCTACTCACTAACTGTTAGATCTAAATCAGGATAATAAGTCTACTCATGACTAACTGTTAGATCTAAATCAGGATAACAAGTCTACTCACTAATTGTTGGATCTAAATCAGGATAATAAGTCTACTCACTAACTGTTGGATCTAAATCAGGATAATAAGTCTACTCACTAACTGTTAGATCTAAATCAGGATAATAAGTCTACTCACTAACTGTTGGATCTAAATCAGGATAATAAGTCTACTCACTAACTCATGGATCTAAATCAGGATAATAAGTCTACTCACTAACTGTTGGATCTAAATCAGGATAATAAGTCTACTCACTAACTGTTGGATCTAAATCAGGATAATAAGTCTACTCACTAACTGTTAGATATAAATCAGGATAATAAGTCTACTCACTAACTGTTGGATCTAAATCAGGATAATAAGTCTACTCACTAACTGTTAGATCTAAATCAGGATGATAAGTCTACTCACTAACTGTTGGATCTAAATCAGGATAATAAGTCTACTCACTAACTGTTGGATCTAAATCAGGATAATAAGTCTACTCACTAATTGTTGGATCTAAATCAGGATAATAAGTCTACCCACTAACTGTTGGATCTAAATCAGGATAATAAGTCTACTCACTAACTGTTGGATATAAATCAGGATAATAAGTCTACTCACTAACTGTTGGATCTAAATCAGGATAATAAGTCTACTCACTAACTGTTGGATCTAAATCAGGATAATAAGTACTCACTAACTGTTAGATCTAAATCAGGATAATAAGTCTACTCACTAACTGTTGGATCTAAATGAAGATAATAAGTCTACTCACTAACCATTAGATCTAAATCAGGATAATAAGTCTACTCACTAACTGTTGGATCTAAATCAGGATAATAAGTCTACTCACTAACTGTTAGATCTAAATCAGGATAATAAGTCTACTCATGACTAACTGTTAGATCTAAATCAGGATAACAAGTCTACTCACTAATTGTTGGATCTAAATCAGGATAATAAGTCTACTCACTAACTGTTGGATCTAAATCAGGATAATAAGTCTACTCACTAACTGTTAGATCTAAATCAGGATAATAAGTCTACTCACGAACTGTTGGATCTAAATCAGGATAATAAGTCTACTCACTAACTCATGGATCTAAATCAGGATAATAAGTCTACTCACTAACTGTTGGATCTAAATCAGGATAATAAGTCTACTCACTAACTGTTGGATCTAAATCAGGATAATAAGTCTACTCACTAACTGTTAGATATAAATCAGGATAATAAGTCTACTCACTAACTGTTGGATCTAAATCAGGATAATAAGTCTACTCACTAACTGTTAGATCTAAATCAGGATGATAAGTCTACTCACTAACTGTTGGATCTAAATCAGGATGATAAGTCTACTCACTAACTGTTGGATCTAAATCAGGATAATAAGTCTACTCACTAATTGTTGGATCTAAATCAGGATAATAAGTCTACCCACTAACTGTTGGATCTAAATCAGGATAATAAGTCTACTCACTAACTGTTGGATATAAATCAGGATAATAAGTCTACTCACTAACTGTTGGATCTAAATCAGGATAATAAGTCTACTCACTAACTGTTGGATCTAAATCAGGATAATAAGTCTACTCACTAACTGTTGGATCTGAATCAGGATAGTAAGTCTACTCACTAACTGTTGGATCTAAATCAGGATAATAAGTCTACTCACTAACTGTTAGATCTAAATCAGGATAATAAGTCTACTCACTAACTGTTGGATCTAAATCAGGATAATAAGTCTACTCACTAACTGTTGGATCTAAATCAGGATAATAAGTCTACTCACTAACTGTTAGATCTAAATCAGGATAATAAGTCTACTCACTAACTGTTGGATCTAAATCAGGATAATAAGTCTACTCTCTAACTTGCATCTAAATCAGGATAATAAGTCTACTCACTAACTGTTGGATCTAAATCAGGATAATAAGTCTACTCACTAACTGTTGGATCTAAATCAGGATAATAAGTCTACTCACTAACTGTTAGATCTAAATCAGGATAATAAGTCTACTCACTAACTGTTGGATCTAAATCAGGATAATAAGTCTACTCACTAACTGTTGGATCTAAATCAGGATAATAAGTCTACTCACTAACTGTTGGATCTAAATCAGGATAATAAGTCTACTCACTAACTGTTGGATCTAAATCGGGATAATAAGTCTACTCACTAACTGTTGGATCTAAATCAGGATAATAAGTCTACTCACTTAACCATTAGATCTAAATCAGGATAATAAGTCTACTCACTAACTGTTGGATCTAAATCAGGATAATAAGTCTACTCACTAACTGTTAGATCTAAATCAGGATAATAAGTCTACTCATGACTAACTGTTAGATCTAAATCAGGATAACAAGTCTACTCACTAATTGTTGGATCTAAATCAGGATAATAAGTCTACTCACTAACTGTTGGATCTAAATCAGGATAATAAGTCTACCCACTAACTGTTGGATCTAAATCAGGATAATAAGTCTACTCACTAACTGTTGGATCTAAATCAGGATAATAAGTACTCACTAACTGTTAGATCTAAATCAGGATAATAAGTCTACTCACTAACTGTTGGATCTAAATGAAGATAATAAGTCTACTCACTAACCATTAGATCTAAATCAGGATAATAAGTCTACTCACTAACTGTTGGATCTAAATCAGGATAATAAGTCTACTCACTAACTGTTAGATCTAAATCAGGATAATAAGTCTACTCATGACTAACTGTTAGATCTAAATCAGGATAACAAGTCTACTCACTAATTGTTGGATCTAAATCAGGATAATAAGTCTACTCACTAACTGTTGGATCTAAATCAGGATAATAAGTCTACTCACTAACTGTTAGATCTAAATCAGGATAATAAGTCTACTCACTAACTGTTGGATCTAAATCAGGATAATAAGTCTACTCACTAACTCATGGATCTAAATCAGGATAATAAGTCTACTCACTAACTGTTGGATCTAAATCAGGATAATAAGTCTACTCACTAACTGTTGGATCTAAATCAGGATAATAAGTCTACTCACTAACTGTTAGATCTAAATCAGGATAATAAGTCTACTCACTAACTGTTGGATCTAAATCAGGATAATAAGTCTACTCACTAACTGTTAGATCTAAATCAGGATGATAAGTCTACTCACTAACTGTTGGATCTAAATCAGGATAATAAGTCTACTCACTAACTGTTGGATCTAAATCAGGATAATAAGTCTACTCACTAATTGTTGGATCTAAATCAGGATAATAAGTCTACCCACTAACTGTTGGATCTAAATCAGGATAATAAGTCTACTCACTAACTGTTGGATATAAATCAGGATAATAAGTCTACTCACTAACTGTTGGATCTAAATCAGGATAATAAGTCTACTCACTAACTGTTGGATCTAAATCAGGATAATAAGTCTACTCACTAACTGTTGGATCTGAATCAGGATAGTAAGTCTACTCACTAACTGTTGGATCTAAATCAGGATAATAAGTCTACTCACTAACTGTTAGATCTAAATCAGGATAATAAGTCTACTCACTAACTGTTGGATCTAAATCAGGATAATAAGTCTACTCACTAACTGTTGGATCTAAATCAGGATAATAAGTCTACTCACTAACTGTTAGATCTAAATCAGGATAATAAGTCTACTCACTAACTGTTGGATCTAAATCAGGATAATAAGTCTACTCACTAACTGTTGGATCTAAATCAGGATAATAAGTCTACTGACTATCTGTTGGATCTAAATCAGGATAATAAGTCTACTCACTAACTGTTAGATCTAAATCAGGATAATAAGTCTACTCACTAACTGTTGGATCTAAATCAGGATAATAAGTCTACTCACTAACTGTTGCTTCAGTGAGCTAGTACTATAAAGATTTATTAATAGTGTTGGTCTAGTACAAAGAAGTCATCATCATCTCTTCAACAAATAATTTGTTCTCATCATGATATAACTGAAAATTTGATCTTTTGACATTAAACAATTACTCACTCACTTTAGTATTCATAAATAAAAGTTTTATACAACTGTTGTCAGTTTTGTTAAATACACTTAGATCTTTTTAAAGATGAATTGGAATAGTAAAAGATTTAGATCCAACAGTTAGTGAGTAGACTTATTATCCTGATTTAGATCCAACAGTTAGTGAGTAGACTTATTATCCTGATTTAGATCCAACAGTTAGTGAGTAGACTTATTATCCTGATTTAGATCCAACAGTTAGTGAGTAGACTTATTATCCTGATTTAGATTCAACAGTTAGTGAGTAGACTTATTATCCTGATTTAGATCCAACAGTTAGTGAGTAGACTTATTATCCTGATTTAGATCCAACAGTTAGTGAGTAGACTTATTATCCTGATTTAGATCCAACAGTTAGTGAGTAGACTTATTATCCTGATTTAGATCCAACAGTTAGTGAGTAGACTTATTATCCTGATTTAGATCCAACAGTTAGTGAGTAGACTTATTATCCTGATTTAGATCTAACAGTTAGTGAGTAGACTTATTATCCTGATTTAGATCCAACAGTTAGTGAGTAGACTTATTTTGTTTGTGCTGCATCGTCATGTCTCGATGATCCGTTACTCATTAAGGTTCTGTTATTTGCGGATATTTTCAGTTTCTCTATTTTTCTTTCTTGACCTATAATTTTTAGTGTGTATAAAAAAAACTGTTTATATTAAGTATATCTGTTTTTTCAGATCACAATTTGTATACATAAATAGTATAACCACGATCTTTGCTTGGTGCATTTTGACAGAGTTATCTCCCTAATCAAGGACTACTCAACATTCATACCAAATCATTATTTCTTCATGAAATAGTGTTGATATCTTTTTTAAAAAGATATATTCCAGTTCTTTTCAATGTAATCTTTATTTGCTAAGGTTGTCCTGAGGATGAACAAAGGATTAGAAGAAGTGAATCTATTAAAGTCTTGGTTATCAAACATCTATGCCAGAGCTCCTGGTTGTCCTGTTATTGTGGTTGGCACACATTATGACAAGATCCACAAATCTAAGAGAATTGAAGTGGTACACCAGTTTATAGAAAGACTGAATGAACTTAAAACTAAGCCAGGTAAAAAAAGTAATCTTTGTTTTACCGTTGAATTAATCAAGGATTTATATAGTAGGAAGGATTCGAATCTCGTATTTTCTCGCTTTATCTCGCATGGCAAGGTTTTATGCTACAACAGAGCAAAAATTAATTCATTCATTTTGAAATGCCTTGAGAATTCGTTGGAATATCAACCAATTACACCAAAGTTCGTGCTATACATCATCTATATACTACACTACACAAAACAATCCTTGGATTTGCCGATATAGGTTCAGTGGAAAAGTTTTTTTTAATTTATTCTGTATCACCCCTCATACACGTAAAATAAAATAAAAAGTACAGTAGAGTTTCATACATCTAAAAACATATTATAAATGATAAAACTAAAGAAACTAATCACACCAAGTTTTGTTCTATATATTGAATATACATTTATACACTTTGGTATGTCGATTTCATGTAAACAAGGAAAATTTATTGATTTCTAAATAGGCCACCCCCATTTCCGCCCAGAATGCCCCCATTTTGACAAATGATAGTAAACAATCCTTAATAAATACAAATCGGGAGCACTGTTTTCAATAAAACTCCTTCTATACATTGAAAAATATTTATATTATCACAAAAAATGATGGCTCCGCTTCAATATTCGGTATGATGAGAGAAGAGAGGAGTTTGAAATTTAAATTCGAGTCTTGACCACTCATGATAGGTGGGATTATGAAGGTCAAAAGGGCAAATCGATTAATGTCAGTTATTGATGAAATATGGGTGATACATCTACAAAAAGTCGATACTTTATTAATAATTGGTATTTAGGACAAATATTTTCACTTTATACCTGTAATTATGGTTTTATATATTTACAAATACTGGTTTAAAATGTTGAAGCGATCAAAAATGTCCATCATTAATCAAGGCATGCGCATCGTCAACGAATTGCACTATGGGTAATCTCACTTGTTCTCGCCACGCAACATACTTGCATACAATCTATGTTAAATCTCGCGAGATTAATATCCTTCTACTATACAAATCCTTGAATTAATTGAACAAGAATTTTGAAAATTGCTAGTCTGTAAAGGAAATTTCAAAGAATAAGAAGAGTAAATATGATATTATTTGTATAATAAGCAAGTCAAAATTATTTTCATAATTATGTGAATGTCTGTATAAAAATGACAATCATTGTTGCTTAATAATGATTTATGATATTATAGTTTTCATTATTATGACTAAAAATCATAGACAACTGTTTTATTGCTTTCAAAAAAAAGAATGGCATCAACCAACCGTGGCATAATGTGTATATTTTGGTATATTGTCTTATTATTTGAAGTATTATTAATGCTTCCTTTGAATAATGAACATTATTATCCTGACTGAAGAAAACTTTTGTCTTTGCTTTCTGGTATGCTTGAAATCTGTTCATTATTTCAGGTTTTCCTGATATAAAAGAATTTTGTCCTGTGGATTGTAGTTTAGAGAAAAATAACCTTGAACTTGAGACACTGAGAGATAAAATAAAGGATATTATTGACAAGTAAGGGGACATATTGAATGTACAACTATTGAACTGTACTGCCAACAATTATTGATACTATTCTCTACATTTCCAGTTGTTAAAAATATTACTATAATCTAGTTACTTAACCTAATAAAATATTACTATAATCTAGTTACTTAACCTTATAAAATATTACTATAATCTAGTTACTTTGCTTTATAAAATATTACTATAATCTAGTTACTTAACCTTATAAAATATTACTATAATCTAGTTACTTAGCTTTATAAAATATTACTATAATCTAGTTACTTAGCTTTATAAAATATTACTATAATCTAGTTACTTAGCTTTATAAAATATTACTATAATCTAGTTACTTAACCTTATAAAACATTACTATAATCTAGTTACTTAACCTTATAAAATATTACTATAATCTAGTTACTTAGCTTTATAAAACATTACTATAATCTAGTTACATAACCTTATAAAACATTACTATAATCTAGTTACATAACCTTATAAAACATTACTATAATCTAGTTACTTAACCTTATAAAACATTACTATAATCTAGTTACTTAACCTTATAAAACATTACTATAATCTAGTTACTTAACCTTATAAAATATTACTATTATCTAGTTACTTAGCTTTATAAAATATTACTATAATCTAGTTACTTAGCTTTATAAAATATTACTATAATCTAGTTACTTAACCTTATAAAACATTACTATAATCTAGTTACTTAACCTTATAAAATATTACTATAATCTAGTTACTTAGCTTTATAAAACATTACTATAATCTAGTTACTTAGCTTTATAAAATATTACTATAATCTAGTTACTTAACCTTATAAAATATTACTATAATCTAGTTACTTAGCTTTATAAAATATTACTATAATCTAGTTACTTAGCTTTATAAAATATTACTATAATCTAGTTACTTAACCTTATAAAATATTACTATAATCTAGTTACTTAGCTTTATAAAATATTACTATAATCTAGTTACTTAGCTTTATAAAACATTACTATAATCTAGTTACTTAGCTTTATAAAACATTACTATAATCTAGTTACTTAGCTTTATAAAATATTACTATAATCTAGTTACTTAACCTTATAAAATATTACTATAATCTAGTTACTTAACCTTATAAAATATTACTATAATCTAGTTACTTAGCTTTATAAAATATTACTATAATCTAGTTACTTAGCTTTATAAAACATTACTATAATCTAGTTACTTAGCTTTATAAAATATTACTATAATCTAGTTACTTAGCTTTATAAAATATTACTATAATCTAGTTACTTAGCTTTATAAAATACTACTATAATCTAGTTACTTAACTTTATAAAATACTACTATAATCTAGTTACTTAACTTTATAAAATATTACTATAATCTAGTTACTTAACTTTATAAAATATTACTATAATCTAGTTACTTAACCTTATAAAACATTACTATAATCTAGTTACTTAACCTTATAAAATATTACTATAATCTAGTTACATAACCTTATAAAATATTACTATAATCTAGTTACTTAGCTTTATAAAATATTACTATAATCTAGTTACTTAGCTTTATAAAATATTACTATAATCTAGTTACTTAGCTTTATAAAATATTACTATAATCTAGTTACTTAACCTTATAAAATATTACTATAATCTAGTTACTTAGCTTTATAAAATATTACTATAATCTAGTTACTTAACCTTATAAAACATTACTATAATCTAGTTACTTAACCTTATAAAATATTACTATAATCTAGTTACTTAACTTTATAAAATACTACTATAATCTAGTTACTTAACTTTATAAAATATTACTATAATCTAGTTACTTAGCTTTATAAAATATTACTATAATCTAGTTACTTAACTTTATAAAATACTACTATAATCTAGTTACTTAGCTTTATAAAATATTACTATAATCTAGTTACTTAACCTTATAAAATATTACTATAATCTAGTTACATAACCTTATAAAATATTACTATAATCTAGTTACTTAGCTTTATAAAATATTACTATAATCTAGTTACTTAGCTTTATAAAATATTACTATAATCTAGTTACTTAACCTTATAAAATATTACTATAATCTAGTTACTTAGCTTTATAAAATATTACTATAATCTAGTTACTTAACCTTATAAAACATTACTATAATCTAGTTACTTAACCTTATAAAATATTACTATAATCTAGTTACTTAACTTTATAAAATACTACTATAATCTAGTTACTTAACTTTATAAAATATTACTATAATCTAGTTACTTAGCTTTATAAAATATTACTATAATCTAGTTACTTAACTTTATAAAATACTACTATAATCTAGTTACTTAACTTTATAAAATATTACTATAATCTAGTTACTTAACCTTATAAAATATTACTATAATCTAGTTACATAACCTTATAAAATATTACTATAATCTAGTTACTTAGCTTTATAAAATATTACTATAATCTAGTTACTTAGCTTTATAAAATATTACTATAATCTAGTTACTTAACCTTATAAAATATTACTATAATCTAGTTACTTAGCTTTATAAAATATTACTATAATCTAGTTACTTAACCTTATAAAACATTACTATAATCTAGTTACTTAACCTTATAAAATATTACTATAATCTAGTTACTTAACCTTATAAAATATTACTATAATCTAGTTACTTAGCTTTATAAAATATTACTATAATCTAGTTACTTAGCTTTATAAAATATTACTATAATCTAGTTACTTAACCTTATAAAATATTACTATAATCTAGTTACTTAGCTTTATAAAATATTACTATAATCTAGTTACTTAACCTTATAAAACATTACTATAATCTAGTTACTTAACCTTATAAAATATTACTATAATCTAGTTACTTTGCTTTATAAAATATTACTATAATCTAGTTACTTAACCTTATAAAATATTACTATAATCTAGTTACTTAACCTTATAAAATATTACTATAATCTAGTTACTTTGCTTTATAAAATATTACTATAATCTAGTTACTTAACCTTATAAAATATTACTATAATCTAGTTACTTAACCTTATAAAATATTACTATAATCTAGTTACTTAGCTTTACAAAATATTACTATAATCTAGTTACTTAGCTTTATAAAATATTACTATAATCTAGTTACTTAACCTTATAAAATATTACAATAATCTAGTTACTTAGCTTTATAAAATATTACTATAATCTAGTTACTTAGCCTTATAAAACATTACTATAATCTAGTTACTTAGCTTTATAAAATATTACTATAATCTAGTTACTTAACCTTATAAAATATTACAATAATCTAGTTACTTAGCTTTATAAAATATTACTATAATCTAGTTACTTAACCTTATAAAACATTACTATAATCTAGTTACTTAACCTTATAAAATATTACTATAATCTAGTTACTTAACCTTATAAAATATTACTATAATCTAGTTACTTAGCTTTATAAAATATTACTATAATCTAGTTACTTAGCTTTATAAAATATTACTATAATCTAGTTACTTAACCTTATAAAATATTACTATAATCTAGTTACTTAGCTTTATAAAATATTACTATAATCTAGTTACTTAACCTTATAAAACATTACTATAATCTAGTTACTTAACCTTATAAAATATTACTATAATCTAGTTACTTTGCTTTATAAAATATTACTATAATCTAGTTACTTAACCTTATATAATATTACTATAATCTAGTTACTTAACCTTATAAAATATTACTATTATCTAGTTACTTAGCTTTACAAAATATTACTATAATCTAGTTACTTAGCTTTATAAAATATTACTATAATCTAGTTACTTAACCTTATAAAATATTACAATAATCTAGTTACTTAGCTTTATAAAATATTACTATAATCTAGTTACTTAGCCTTATAAAACATTACTATAATCTAGTTACTTATCCTTATAAAATATTACTATAATCTAGTTACTTACAGATCCCTCCAAGTGTATCAACGATCAAACACTCAGGTCGGACACAGAGTTTTGTCGGACTTCACTCTTAAAATTGTCCGACAAATGTCCGACCAAATTGTCCGACCAAATCCTCCCAGGTCGGAGTGAGAGTCTCCACTCAGATAGTTAAACTGTAAACAGGAAACGTCCCCAAATTCTGCTAACCAATAAATTTGTGCATAAAGAAACATGCGTATCTTAGTAAAGCTGAAGTAAATGAGTGATATACAGTGGTACGGAAAGTATAGATATGTTAACGGCTGTCACGGGCGATATATATACAATAATATCCATGAATAAAATGTATTAACATGCAGTACCCATGTTTTAAGTGCACTAGAAGTGAATATTAATATGTCCCTATGTACTCGCGACAATCGATGCTAAGGCCCTTTCACTTGTTGCAGACAGTTGCCGGTTTACGATATTGGGTGCGTTTGCTCTTACGTGTTTGCCAAATGTAGGGCGAACGAACCCGGGTAAATAATTCTAATTTATACATTTATTTCTTTAAAGGCAAATTTGGATTAAAATTAATCAGTAAAATTTAAGTTTTATTTTGTTTATGGCGAATGGGTCATAAATCCGTAAATCCCGGTTTTTTTTCTTGAAAATTGGCAGTCTGCGGAGTCCTGATATAGGTGAAATAATATTTTATTAGTGTATTCTACGGTTTTATTTTTTACAGGTTACCTATCAAAACATCACCCATCTCAGCATGTTGTCACATCGTGCATTCATGATATACAAATACACCTATCACAGGTGTGAAAAAAAACGTTGCTCAAGACTCTTTTTACTAAGACTTATAAACATAGATAACTATTCTGCGTTTTCGATTTTCAAGCCGTCTTCCAATTTATTTGTACTTAAAAAATAAATTTATATCTTTTTTCTTATATATGTGTATAAATATCTTAATAAAATAAATACATTTACGGTGAGAAATTATTATACGTCATGATATCGTTATTTAGGTAAATACTTATTAGACAGATTTTTTTTAAAACCATTTTTGTCTTTTTAATTGATAACTGACCCAAGCTAAATAAATGAAATGTGACTTAATGTGTTAATTATAAAAATCCTTGCCTTCTATAAATTTTAATTTCTTATCTAATTCTTATTCTTATTTAACAATATGGTCAGGTTGTTATTTTCATTGAATGGCTTCACAGTAGGGGCTCTTCCTGTATATTGGTTACATCCTGTATATTACAACTGACAGCTAATGCATGACAAACAATTTTAATCAGCCATCATTATCATGAAATACATTTTTTAATCTTTATTTTGATGATGGCACCTAATTCCCATCACCTAATCCAAATTAGTATAGTAGAGGAGTACCGTATTTTTCGGACGATAAATCTAGATAAAAATGACGATTTTGTTCACAGTACAAAAAATGTATACCTTTATTTGCTGTAGGTTTATTTCTGAATAAGAAGACTCGTATCATCGATGTTCTTGGTGTTATTTTTTTTTGAAATAAAGCAATAAAAGTATACTAACAGGGGGTGCAATTCTGGGGATAAAATATTCAACATCCGAAAAAAAATCAATATTCAATGATTGAAGTGTTATCGAAAATCATTTCAATATTGTATTTTATAATAAAATATATACTATAAAAAATGTATCTTGTTGAAAAAAATCACAGGGTGGATCGATTTACAATATAAAATTATTATCACAAAATATCTAAATATAGCTATAGCTTTCCATCAAACACGAGCATGCACACGTGATTGTAATAAAAAATGGCGGTTGCAATACATCTCACAGTGAACGTGTAGAACAAGCTTTTTATACTAAATATACTGGAAAATAATTTATATCAATTTCGTTACTTAATCGATATTTTATTGCAATAATTTATATGAGGCTATGGGTGTTTAGACGTCACTATTCAATAATATTTCAGTTATATATTGACCTTTGAGCTACCTTTCCTGGCGCGAATATGGTGCAAGGTAGAAATACACTAGGGTATTTACGTAACCGGACATTCTACATACCGGAAAGAAAGTATGCTTACAAATATGCATCGATCACAAAATGTTTGACATGTTCACCTCGAGAAATGTAAAAAAAATTCTTTAAATATCCACTCTCACGTCCGACCAAATTGTCGGACTTAGAGAGTGTTGACTCTCAATTTAAATTTACTTCAATGATTGCAAATGTACCTACAAACAAATAGTAATAAAAAACAACAACATTAAATAGAATTAATTATAATTGTTCTCCCCCTGGCACCTGAAAATTTGTGTCAACAAGATGTTCCTTCCATTATTGACACCTGTAACCTGAGCTAATTAATTCATATCAAGCTGGCTGTAATACCTAGTCCAATACACATATTGCCGTCACAGATGAACAAGTATAGGGACTTGAAATATTTGTAAACGGAATATTGTGTAACTTTAGTCGGTGATTTTTGCATCCGTTATTTCACCTTTATATGGATATCACACTCCGAAAGAATTATCTCTTTTTCATTCATGTACACAGCCGTACCGGCCTCACTGACTCTGTTTTAAGTGACAACAGATTTTTTTTTTTTATATCGTCAGTGATTTCTCCAAACAAACAAAGTCAAAACGCAAACTTAAGTCGAATTTTTACTCAAATTTAATTTGGTTTGTTAAGAAAACTTTTTTCGAGAAATCCAAGCCAGACTGGACTCGGCGTATATAATTTTAAAGTTTAGATTTCGGAAAAGTTACGATATTTCTAGCATTCCGATTGTAATCGTAAAATTTAAATGTACTAGAAAGATCTATTAAAATTAAACAGATTAAAGAAACACAAACTCGAAATTATTGTACAATTCTTTGATTATGAGGTGCTCCTATGCATCGAACGACTGTTGTGCCCGAGCGTGACAAATATTGACCTTGGAGCTACCTTTCCTGGCACGAATATGGTGCAAGGTAAAAATACACTAGGGTATTTACGTACCCGCACATTCTACACACCGGAAAGAAAGTACGCTTACAAATACGCATCGATCACAAAATGTTTGACATATTCACCTCGAGAAATGTAAAAAAAAATCTTTTAATATCCACTCTCACGTCCAACCAAGACCAAAATGTCCGACCAAATACTCGGACTTAGAGAGTTTTGACTCTCAAATTTGTCGGACATTTTGGGAGGAATATGTCGGACCTGAGAGTATGATCGTTGATACACTTGGAGTGTACTGTAGCTTTATAAAATATTACTATAATCTAGTTACTTAACCTTATAAAATATTACTATAATCTAGTTACTTAGCTTTATAAAATATTTCTATAATCTAGTTACTTAACCTTATAAAATATTACTATAATCTAGTTACATAACCTTATAAAATATTACTATAATCTAGTTACTTTGCTTTATAAAATATTACTATAATCTAGTTACTTAGCTTTATAAAATATTACTATAATCTAGTTACTTAACCTTATAAAATATTACTATAATCTAGTTACTTTACTTTATAAAATATTACTATAATCTAGTTTCTTAACATTATAAAATATTGCTATAATCTAGTTACTTAGCTTTATAAAATATTACTATAATCTAGTTACTTAACCTTATAAAATATTACTATAATCTAGTTACATAACCTTATAAAATATTACTATAATCTAGTTACTTTGCTTTATAAAATATTACTATAATCTAGTTACTTAGCTTTATAAAATATTACTATAATCTAGTTACTTAACCTTATAAAATATTACTATAATCTAGTTACTTTGCTTTATAAAATATTACTATAATCTAGTTACTTAACCTTATCAAATATTACTATAATCTAGTTACTTAGCTTTATAAAATATTACTATAATCTAGTTACTTAGCTTTATAAAATATTACTATAATCTAGTTACTAAGCTTTATAAAATATTACTATAATCTAGTTACTTAACCTTATAAAATATTACTATAATCTAGTTACTTAACCTTATAAAATATTACTATAATCTAGTTACTTAGCTTTATAAAATATTACTATAATCTAATTACTTAACCTTATAAAATATTACTATAATCTAGTTACTTAACCTTATAAAATATTACTATAATCTAGTTACTTAAATTTATAGAATATTACTATAATCTAGTTACTTAACCTTATAAAATATTACTATAATCTAGTTACTTAACCTTATAAAATATTACTATAATCTAGTTACTAAGCTTTATGAAATATTACTATAATCTAGTTACTTAACCTTATAAAATATTACTATAATCTAGTTACTTAGCTTTATAAAATATTACTATAATCTAGTTACTTAACCTTATAAAATATTACTATAATCTAGTTACTTAACCTTATAAAATATTACTATAATCTAGTTACTTAGCTTTATAAAATATTACTATAATCTAGTTACTTAACCTTATAAAATATTACTATAATCTAGTTACTTAAACTTATAAAATATTACTATAATCTAGTTACTTTGCTTTATAAAATATTACTATAATCTAGTTACTTAACCTTATAAAATATAATCTAGTTACTTAACCTTATAAAATATTACTATAATCTAGTTACTTAGCTTTATAAAATATTACTATAATCTAGTTACTTAACCTTATAAAATATTACTATAATCTAGTTACTTAGCTTTATAAAATATTACTATAATCTAGTTACTTAACCTTATAAAATATTACTATAATCTAGTTACTTAGCTTTATAAAATATTACTATAATCTAGTTACTTAACCTTATAAAATATTACTATAATCTAGTTACTTAACCTTATAAAATATTACTATAATCTAGTTACTTAGCTTTATAAAATATTACTATAATCTAGTTACTTAACCTTATAAAATATTACTATAATCTAGTTACTTAGCTTTATAAAATATTACTATAATCTAGTTACTTAACCTTATAAAATATTACTATAATCTAGTTACTTAACCTTATAAAATATTACTATAATCTAGTTACTTAACCTTATAAAATATTACTATAATCTAGTTACTTAACCTTATAAAATATTACAATAATCTAGTTACTTAACCTTATAAAATATTACTATAATCTAGTTACTTAACCTTATTTGGTTAGGCAAGTTTTGGGTTGTTTTAAGTTTTATAGTAAAAAATATTTTGTAGAATTTCATATTCCAACTTTTAAGCATTAGCACTATTGAAGAGACAAATTATCAACATTGTACATCTGGTGTATATGCATTTATATTATCTTGCCTGGGTTTCTCATAGATTTTATTTTAAAGTTTACTTACATCTATATTATTGGTAAACTTATAAAATGATTATGAAGATAAATTCATTTGACTGATTTCCTTTAAAAATTTAGATACAGTGAAACCTGTCTAAACTGAACCTCCTTTTAGACAACTTTTGTGTTCAGAATAGACAGGTGAACACAATGGACTCGTGCTCAGTTTATACAAGTTTATAGTCAAATTATTGCCTTCTGTATTAAGAACTGTGACTAAGATAAATAGTGATAAAATGTGCAATTACTACTGTCAAAGAAGGTTTCACAACTGTACATGTGTATTCGAATACTGTATGTATGGTACTTCTGTAATGCTGAATAACTATTAACTGTCTACATGTACATGTTCTAACTAAATAAACACAAAGATTATATAACCAAAAACAATCATTTATTATACTAACATGGTACTATACATAAATACACACTTTGATATAAATTGGAAAACCTGGGGACTAACAGCTGCTTGACATAAATCTAGAAAACTGAAATATTCTAAAGATACCCCCTTTTACCATAGAAAATAAAAAGATTGTAACTTGAGGGGGGATGAGATACGAAAGCTAATGTGTAAAATTAGTATCGAATCGGCCAAATACAAGTTAACTAACAAAGATTATGTACACTGGGATTTTATCTAAAGTTTGGTTTATACAGGATTCTAATTTATTCGGTGTTCAATTTGGACAGGTTTCACTGTGTATTACCAGACATCACTGACACAAATTATTATGATGAATTAAATTGATTAATTCTGTATGGATATTTTAGCTACACAGTAAGAGGAGAACATGTGATGGGACAAATGGTACCAGCTAGTTATGTGGTATGTTTTTTAATGAATACATTGATTTTAAGCTATTGAATAACAGATAATTATTGATTGAAATAATTTTTTTTACCTTTAGACATCCTTTTTTTGGTGATCTTCTTGAAATAATAAAATAATTTAGTTATTAGAGTTTTGAAATTTTGTAATTCATACAAAAAATGATTTGCAGAATCAATCCAAAAAGTAGAAAGAAGTTCAATCCAAAAGATATGCTTAATGTTGAATGACAATCAGTAAATAAATCAATGGTTCTGATGTGACTATCAAGATGAATATTAATTTTTGATTGGCGTAATATTTGTTAAAATCTCAGAAACTACTGGTTCGATTGAACTGAAACTGTATTATTGCAGGGAATTATAAAACGTTTTATAATTCCCTGATTATTGCAACTGTTTCAGTTCAATTTTGTTAGATTTTGATGTATTGCAAAGCCATATTGTGATATTTATGTTTCCATATTTTTTCCTCTCGTCCACCTCTCTCAAAAGTTTGCATGTGTAACTTCTAAATATTAAACAGGAACTATTCAAAACATTGCATGCTTCCTTATTACCATATGAAGATTCACAAACTGTATAAGAATGTGCATATTACACTCATTTAGGTCAAGCTTAAAGCAATGCAAACAAATACTGTATATTGAATTGATATCTTTCATGGTACCTTAAAAACAATTAAAATTGTCTCTATTCTGTTATTTACATACCGTCAACCACTGGATGAAATTTAATTGAGCAATTACAAGACAGTAAGGTATAGGTGCTTGTGACATCACAGTAAAATATTGTAATTTTATACACAGGACGAAGGACAAATAACCACTGTTATAAAGAGAGGTAAATGAGTGGCTTGTACATCATATTGACTGTTTGTAATGTATAATGTGCATGACCCTTACATGGCATAGGCATGTTGTTGCATTTTATTTCTATTAATACATACAGTCAAGTCTTATTTTTATACCTCCCGCAAACAAAGTTTGGGGGGGGGGGGGTATATAGGAATTACCCTGTCCGTCCGTCCGTCTGTCTGTCCGTCCTTCCATGTACCTTGTAAGCGCAACTCCTCCTAAACCGCTTATTTGATTTTGATAAAACTTTACACATTTGTAGTACACTACCTGCAGATGTGCATGAAGGAATATGGTTGCTGTCCAAAATTTAAAAGGGGAGATAATTCAACTTATACTTTCACTAAAAGAGGGGGGGGCATGTACCTTGTAAGCGCAACTCCTACTAAACTGCTTATTGAATTTTTATGAAACTTTACACAGTTGTAGTACACAACCTGCAGATGTGCATGAAGGAATACCATTGCTGTCTAAAATTTAGAAGGGGAGATAATTCAACTTATACTTTCACGAAAAGGGGGGCTGTGTACCTTGTAAGTGCAACTCCTCCTAAACGTCTTATTGGATTTTTATGAAACTTTACACAGTTGTAGTACACTACCTGCAGATGTGCATGAAGGAATATGGTTGCTGTCCAAAATTTAAAAGGGGAGATAATTCAACTTATACTTTCACTAAAAGGGGGGCTGTGTACCTTGGGCTGTGTACCTTGTAAGCGCAACTCCTCCTAAACGGTTTATTGGATTTTTATGAAACTTTACACAGTTGTAGTACACTACCTGCAGATGTGCATGAAGGAATATGGTTGCTGTCCAAAATTTAAAAGGGGAGATAATTCAACTTATACTATCACGAAAAGGGGGGGGGCATGTACTTTGTAAGCACATCTCCTACTAAACTGCTTATTGAATTTTTATGAAACTTTACACAGTTGTAGTACACAACCTGCAGATGTGCATGAAGTAATACCGTTGCTGTCTAAAATTTAGAAGGGGAAATAATTCAACTTATACTTTCACGAAAAGGGGGGTCGTGTACTTGAGGCGACCCCTAGATGTATGTTCTTGGTTAGTTTATTTTGGAGATGAGATGTTGTCTCCTTGACATAACTCCATATCCGTTCATTTTTCATAGGTAACTTGCTAATATACCTGTATTCCAAAGTTTGAACATCATAGTATTGCAAGCGGGGGGTATCACTCAGTGAGGTCACTCACAGTTCTAGTTAAAACATGTTTTCATAATCTGTGAAATTTGTTTACTTGACTGAGTAAAATTTAATATATGGTAAATTCGTGGGGTTTTTTTGGTTAATTTTCTTGAAATCGTTTGAATAAACAATTAATTTAAAGTAAGATAGTCATTTCCCTTAACTTTGACTCTTTGAGATTTGACTGTATATTATAGACAAAATAATGACTGATGATTGTGAAGGTTTTAACAGCTGAATAATATTGTGATGTGACTAAAATGGTATACTGCATATTCCTATCATAAACTGAATGGGTTTTATACATGGGATAGTGTTTTTGTTATTTCCTCCTTACAGTATTTTTTTCATTCTTGCATAGAAAGAGAATTATGCATTTACAAAATGGGATGGCATTGTTTTTGGGCATGTTGGCAGACAGAATCCAATTTTCAATTTCCCAAAAGGTTTTAGAGGTTATAAATCAGACCATTCAGTATTTAACAATAATATCGCTATTTGAACAATATTATGGTTCCTATGTCAGCACTTCTTGTTGGGTATCTATATTTGGTTTTCCAATTGTTTGGGATCAAACTCTTCTGAAGAACTTAAAGTCAGAAATGCACATCGTGTGTACTGCTTTAATATTAGTATCACGGACTGTTTATCAATATAATGCAATGCGGTTTGTGGTGAGAGCATCTTTTCATGCTGAAAATCTTTTTGCATGACATATCCATAAATACAATGTAATTGTCGATCTGTTGAAAACAAGGTCATGAAAATGCATGTTATTATTGTAGTCAACTCAGGAAATAAAATTTCAAATATACCTTGCTTTGAATCATTCTTTAGACTTATCAAAAGCAAATTCAAATAAAATAAAGTAAAAATGAAAAAAATAAAATAAAATAAGAATTAAAAGATGTAATAAAATGCCCTACTTTATCTATATGTACTTAAATATTACAATTTGTTGCCAAATGTCTTTATGAAGGATATTAAACCTCTTTACAGGTAATGACAGAACACACCTGTCAAAGCCAGGTACATTATACAGGTGTTACTATATGTAACTATAGTGGTAATTATTATTTCTACGATATTAAATATCCCACAGTACTTGTTTAAATAAAGGTAGGGTATTTTACACTTCTATGTACATGTTAAAAAATGAAAAACTGTTGGTTGACAATCTGAAAAGTCAGAACAATGCTAATGTTTTATACAATATTTTTATTATAGCAATTATCAGAAAGGCTAGCAGAAGAAGGTCAATCTTTACTGAAGAAGTCCTACCCGATCATAAGACATAATCAGTTGTTAAAGATGGTTAAGCAGTCTTCTATAGATTTAGAGGAAGATGAACTCAAACAGGTAATAATACCCTTATATTACTTAATGCCCAAGGCCTTATTGTTATAAAAGTTTTTGAGCAGGAGTTTATACTCATACTCATAAAAAAACAGCCAATCAGAACACTATGAACAAAGCACTTTGTTCTGATTGGACAATTTTGGAGTCAAAAGTTTAAAGTTTAAAAATCGTACTCAAAAGTTTCATGACCGTAAGGCCTGAACTACATGTGTGCAATTTTGAACATATTATAGTATAGCAGGTTATTTTCGTCAGGTGTAAACTTTTTTGTATTTTGGCAGTTTGTTATAAAAATGCCAATGTTAAAAGCCTGAGAAATAACAACCTAAATATTATTATAATAGAAATTTGATCATGATCTTGAAAATTCAAAATATTTTTATATCTGTGGGTATTATTTTTTTTTTTGACAATTGCAAAATTCACACCAAAATAATCAATTAAACTGTGATATGCAATGATGAAAGCAATCAGAATAAAAAGTTACAAGTAAAATTAGAACATTTTATTTAGTACTTGTCTGACATTAACTGGCAGAGATTGTCAAATATTGTTACAGTTATTAGTATGCTTAACATAGGAAACTACATATCCCAATAAAATCATATTTCTACAACAGATGAACATCCCTTTAGTTGTGGAAGTTGTATTCCCATGCTGATCTATATTATACAGACCAGCAGATTTCTACATGATTCGATGAGTGAGGTTGAAATTTTCTTAGACTTTAAAGATGCATCACTTCTGTTGAAATGCTTGCTCTGTCATTATTTCTCTATTTTACAGACTATTAGATTCCTACATGAGTTTGGGATCTTGTTACATTATGAAGACACATCTCTCCAGTTGAAGGACTTGTAATTTATAGATCCAGGCTGGTTATGTCATTATTTCTCTATTTTACAGACCATTAGATTCCTACATGAGTTTGGGATCTTGTTACATTATGAAGACACCTCTCTCCAGTTGAAGGACTTGTATTTTATAGATCAAGGCTGGTTATGTCATTATTTCTCTATTTTACAGACCATTAGATTCCTACATGAGTTTGGGATCTTGTTACATTATGAAGACACCTCTCTCCAGTTGAAGGACTTGTAATTTATAGATCCAGGCTGGTTATGTCATTATTTCTCTATTTTACAGACCATTAGATTCCTACATGAGTTTGGGATCTTGTTACATTATGAAGACACATCTCTCCAGTTGAAGGACTTGTAATTTATAGATCCAGGCTGGTTATGTCATTATTTCTTTATTTTACAGGCCATTAGATTCCTACATGAGTTTGGGATCTTGTTACATTATGAAGAGACATCTCTCCAGTTGAAGGACTTGTAATTTATAGATCCAGGCTGGTTATGTCATTATTTCTTTATTTTACAGGCCATCAGATTCCTACATGAGTTTGGGATCTTGTTGCATTATGAAGACACAGCACTCCAGTTGAAGGACTTGTATTTTATAGATCCAGGCTGGTTATGTCATTATTTCTCTATTTTACAGGCCATTAGATTCCTACATGAGTTTGAGATCTTGTTACATTATGAAGACACCTCTCTCCAGTTGAAGGACTTGTATTTTATAGATCCAGGCTGGTTATCGTCATTATTTCTTTATTTTACGGGCCATCAGATTCCTACATGAGTTTGGGAGCTTGTTACATTATGAAGACACAGCACTCCAGTTGAAGGACTTGTATTTTATAGATCCAGGCTGGTTATGTCATTATTTCTCTATTTTACAGGCCATTAGATTCCTACATGAGTTTGAGATCTTGTTACATTATGAAGACACATCTCTCCAGTTGAAAGACTTGTATTTTATAGATCCAGGCTGGTTATGTCATTATTTCTCTATTTTACAGGCCATTAGATTCCTACATGAGTTTGGGATCTTGTTACATTATGAAGACACAGCACTCCAGTTGAAGGACTTGTATTTTATAGATCCAGGCTGGTTATGTCATTATTTCTCTATTTTACAGGCCATTAGATTCCTACATGAGTTTGGGATCTTGTTACATTATGAAGACACAGCACTCCAGTTGAAGGACTTGTATTTTATAGATCCAAGCTGGTTATGTAGGATGATGGCTCAAGTGATCACAGTCAGACAAATTAATCCATTCATCAAAAATGGGGTATGTTTTCCATAAACTGGTTGATATAGTATAGTTAAGTGAGTTTTTTCATTCTTATCTTTTCTAAATAAATTGAGCTGATTTTAACCAAATTAGGACCATACTCGTACAACCCAGGTAATTAACAAATGTTTACAGAAATGTTTACAGTCGGGGTCTTGTGAGAGTCTCATTATGAGTAATAAGTTATATTAAGAAGATTGAAGAATTTTTCAATTTTCATATTGACTGAGTATCCATTTTGAGTACCTGTGCAATCAATGCCTATCACCACTAAAGTTGTGAGTTCTAATCCCGCTCATGACGAGGTGTATTCGATATAACATTGTATGGTAAAGTTAAGTGACTTGCGACAGGTCACACTTTTTTCCAGGTCTTCCGGTTTCCTCCTCCAATAAAACTAACCACCACAATATAGCTGAAATATTGTTGAAAGTGGTGTTAAACACCAGAACACCTGTTTTGCATTCTTCATAAATTGTTGTTTTAAAACAAATTCAACAAGTCTTTCCTTTTTTATTTTCAGATTTTAAGGAAAAGTGACACCAATGTGTTGTTTACTGGAAAAAAGGTGGATAAAGAGCAGTCATTTATATATCCACCGTCATTGATTCCACAATATCTTAAGTTACTGGAAAAGTAAGTTGTTTCCTTTAAATCTATGTATCCACCATCTTTAATTCTACCTTATCTAAGCTTAATGGAGGATTAAGTATTTTTTTCTGTGGATGAATGTTAGTAATATATATTATATATCCACTGTCTTTGATTCAACAATATCAAAAGTTACTTGAAAAGTAAGTTGTTTCCTGTGGATGAAAAGCTGCCATTTAGGCCATTTAAACTAAACTTTGTTTTCAAGACTTTTATTTGAAAAATGGTGCATGTGGGCAATTTTAAAGCAAATATCAGTATATGTTTTTTCTTGTTCACATAATAATGAATTTATTATTTCCTTCTTCATCTAAATCTGCATACCGTGCAGTATTTTACATTTACTGTGATGATTAGTGGCAGACTGGATTGATTTTAGTCTCTTAAAACAAATGTAGCATAATAATATGTGCATTTATTCTCTATCAAAGTAAATCATTATTTTGATTCCATATGTCATGAATATATATATATATGATTTTGAAACAGGAAAAATAATTGTTAAAAATGGAAATAAAAGTTCTATGCAGCAGTTCTGTAAAATCTTATAGATTGCAGTGTTTTTATATTTTCTGTTTGTGTGCAACCAATTTCTTTTGAAACACCTGCACAATATCTTATTTTAAATGTTTCTTCACTGTAAAAGTATATCTTACAGAAATAAAGATGTGATTATCTTTTAACAGATTTGAGATAGCATTACCTCATTCAGAAACAGAGCTACTGATACCCTGCTATTTACCAGATAAGAAACCAGTTCTTTCATTGCCATCTTTACAGAAACATGGTGAGTGTTGCCATGGTAAACAATCCTAGTGTAATGGTTATTTGGATGGTTTGTGTGTTATGGAGAAATAATTAGTGCCTTGTGGTTTGCTGTTTACTGTGTGAATGTTTTAATACTTTTTCTTTGTTTTTTGGGGGGTTAAAGCAGCCATTACTTTGGTGTATGCTATTATTTCAAAGCATTGGACAAATATGACAATTTTTGTGCTTTCAAGTTTTATAAACATTTTGCAGTGATAATAATGTTTTGCATTTGTTTGAATTTGTTACATCGCTTATGTTGCTAGAATATTTGCATGGTGGCAATTTTCATTAATTTTTTTTAATTTCCATATTAATAGTATTTTATTTGAAGATATTGGAAACAAACATTTTAAAAGAAATCAATATTTTAATGCTGTTTATTTCAGAAAAGATATGCAGATTATACATTATGCCATATGTACAACTTGGACTGTGGCCTCGACTTATTACAAGGCTAATTACATTCTCAACCAGTTTTCTGACAAAGGTGAATTTATATGGATTTCTAAACATCATAAAGCTGATCTATGCCCTCGTTAGAATTTATGAAGATTTTTATAATGATATTAGCCCTCATAAGAATTTATATTATATTCATAAAGATATCAGCCCTCATTAGAATTTATAATGTTATCAGCCCTCATGAGAATTTATAATGATATCAGGCCTCATTAGAATTTATAATGATATCAGGCCTCATTAGAATTTATAATGATATCAGGCCTCATTAGAATTTATAATGATATCAGCCCTCATTAAAATTTATAATGATATCGTCCCACGTGAGAATTTATAATGATATCAGGCCTCATGAGAACTTATTATGATATCAGGCCTCATTAGAATTTATAATGATATCAGGCCTCATTAGAATTGATAATGATATCAGCTCTCATTAAAATTTATAATGATATCAGGCCTCATTAGAATTGATAATGATATCAGCCCTCATTAAAATTTATAATGATATCGTCCCACGTGAGAATTTATAATGATATTAGGCCTCATGAGAATTTATAATGATATCAGGCCTCATGAGAACTTATTATGATATCAGCCCTCATTAGGATTTATAATAATAACAGCCCTCATTAGAATTTATAATGATATCATCCCTCATTAGAATTTATAATGATACCATCGCTCATGAGAAATTATGATGATAAGAATAAGAATAGATGATTTAAGTGATATTTTGGTGGGATGATGAAGGTTAATACTTGATAGCTGTGGCCATGTTTGACTCTATTCTACATCCTGTTTCTCTCTTTCTACCTGCAATACTGTCAGCATCATAGGCTAGATCATTTAATACCATATCATTTGATGAATTTATCAAAATTCTCTCATTAATATTAGAATTTATAGAATGAAAAAAAAGTGGGTTTTTTAAATTTTTTGAAAGTTGCATGATTTAATCGTGAAGTGTAGTAATGCCAATTTAGATATTCCCCATCTGAACAGGTTGGGTATATAGGGATCTGCTTGTCCATTCATTCCTTATGTTTCTAGATGATAAATAAAATGACACTGTACTATGGGTAAATGCTCAGATATTTTAACAAAATTTCATGATCAACAAAATACAGGTTAAGTTTGAATTTGACAATTGTGACTTTTGCAGTTATGCCCTTTGATTTGTTGGAAATAGTGTTTATTTTCTGCTTACAAAAAATAAAATACTGCTGCACCAAATATAATTTAAAATTTTAACATAATATCATGCTCCTCAAAATACAGATTATACAGTTCAAATTTGACGAATTTAACTTTTGTAGATTCACCCTTGATTGATTGAAAATAGTAATTTTTCATGTTTGAAATATGTTTGCTTTCAAAAACGTGAAGTATCTTCATGCATTGTGGATGCAGGGTTTTGATGGAGTACAGTCATGGAAAACACTTCACAAATTATTTAATATCTTATCAATAAAAATTATGCTCTTACAAAATTGTTTAACTTTTAGATTTCAATGTCAAAAATGAAGGTTAGTTATGCGTGTATTGCACGAATTTCATAATCAAGTCTCATGCATGTGTATAATTCTTATTTATGCCTTATATTAGCTTTATCTATTATTTCTATTATTATTTTTTAGCTCACCTGGAAATATCTATTAGAAAGTTTTTAACCATCATTTTGTATAAATTGTTCACTACTCCTCTGTTGTGTTTTTATCTTTTCAAGAAATAATATATATATATATTTGTTTGTATTGTTGGCAAATAGAAACAGAGCATGTGAACCAGATTGGATGTAATGAAATGAAATTCTTTGAAATTATAATTATGCAGTCTCCCAGTAAAATGTATAGCTGTATAATGGCAGACTTGCCAATAGATCAGCATGTCATGGGTCTGAAAAGCATTTGTAACTGATTTCTCACAGACCCTCTATTCATCCATAAATCTAGCATTATTGTTTATCCACTAAACATGATTTTGATGATAATTATTAAATGAATTAAGCAGAGTGATATTATCATCAGCAGTACCTTTGCATTCCAGCAGGAATCAAAAGACCAATAAATCACGTTCCAAGGACATTTCTAAATGTCTTTGTAATGCCTCATACATGGTGGTAAAGAATCCTGTTGATGATAATGTCAGCCAGCACAGTGCAATGGCCGAACTTGATTTGAGTCAGATTTTCTTTAATATTTGTAAGAAGAAAACAAAAAAAAACTTGGGATTGCACTGGAATTCATTTACAAGCCTTTTTTAGCTCACCTGGCATCACTTTTCGTCCGTCGTCTGTCGGCCGTCGTCCGTCCGTCAACATTTCACATTTTAATCTTCTCCTCAGAAACCACTGGGCCAATTGCAACCAAACTTTGGTGGAATAGTCCTTGGATGGCCCCCTTCCAAAATTGTGTCCGGTGATCCCGACTTCCAACCAAGATGGCCGCCAAGCTAAAAATAGAAAAAAAGGGGGATGAAATTTTAGCTTGGCCATTGCTGCTTTAGTATAAGTCAAAATGAGCTCAAATTTTAACTGCAGCTACATGGCAACGAGTAGTTTAACATATATTCCGGGTTTTTCTGTGAAATTTTTCTTTCAGCCGATTTATACCGATTATGCAAATTAGGCATATTTTGATAAAAGATCACATTTAAATCTTCTTCTCTGAAACCGCTGAACCAAATTAAACCAAACCTGGCAGGGATGGTCTCTGGGTGGGTCCCTTTCAAAATTGTGTCCGACAGCCCCGCCCTCCATCCAAGATGGCCGCCATTACTAAAAATAGATATTTCTTCAAATGGCCAAAACTACTTTATTTTAAGCTAGAATGTGCCCAAATTTGAACTGTATAAGCATAATGATGAGCTTTTTAGTTCACCTGGACCAAAGGTCCAGGTGAACTATTGCCATCACTTGGCGTCCGTCGTCTGTCGTCTGTCGTCTGTCGTCTGTCGTCTGTCGTCTGTAAACTTTTCACATTTCAAGCTTCTTCTCCGAAACCACTTGGCCGATTGGAACCGAACTTAGCAGGAATGTTCCTTGGATGGTCCTCTACAAAGTTACTGTTTTTCGTTCCAGTCGGATATTCAATATGGCTGCCAGGGCCAATAATATGCTCTGATTGGCCGAAATTTCAAAGATCTTCTTCTCCGAAACTAATGAACTGACTGAACCCAAACTGTAAAGGAATGATCATTGGAATGTCCTTTACCAAGTTACTGTTTTTTATGCCGATCGGAAATCCAAGATGGCCGCCATCGCAGGACATAGATTAACATTGGACCCTATGGGAAAATGTTCAAATGCCTTCTTCTCAGAAACTACAAATATTATTAAAGCCAAACTGTACATGAATGTTCATTGGATGGTCCTCTACAATCTTAAGGTTTTTTGTTCCGATATGAAATTTAAAATGGCGGCTACGACAGGACTTAGTTTAACATTGGACCCTATGGGAAAAATGTTTCAAAATGCTTCTTCTCTGAAACCACTTGGACAGTTGAAACCAAACTGCCCAGGAATGATCATTGGAAGGTCCTCTACAAATTTTCTGTTTTTTATGCCGGTCGGAAATCCAAGATGGCCGCCACCGCAGGACATAGATTAACATTGGACCCTATGGGAAAATGTTCAAATGCCTTCTTCTCAGAAACTACAAATATTATTAAAGCCAAACTGTACATGAATGTTGATTGGATGGTCCTCTACAATCTTAAGGTTTTTTGTTCCAATATGAAATTCAAAATGGCGGCTACGACAGGACTTAGTTTAACATTGGACCCTATGGGAAAAATGTTTCAAAATGCTTCTTCTCTGAAACCACTTGGACAGTTGAAACCAAACTGCCCAGGAATGATCATTGGAAGGTCCTCTACAAATTTTCTGTTTTTTATGCCGGTCGGAAATCCAAGATGGCCGCCACCGCAGGACATAGATTAACATTGGACCCTATGGGAAAATGTTCAAATGCCTTCTTCTCAGAAACTACAAATATTATTAAAGCCAAACTGTACATGAATGTTGATTGGATGGTCCTCTACAATCTTAAGGTTTTTTGTTCCGATATGAAATTCAAAATGGCGGCTACGGCAGGACTTAGTTTAACATTGGACCCTATGGGAAAAATGTTTCAAAATGCTTCTTCTCTGAAACCACTTGGACAGTTGAAACCAAACTGCCCAGGAATGATCATTGGAAGGTCCTCTACAAATTTTTTGTTTTTTATGCCGGTCGAAAATCCAAGATGGCCACCACCGCAGGACATAGATTAACATTGGACCCTATGGGAAAATGTTCAAATGCCTTCTTCTCAGAAACTACAAATATTATTAAAGCCAAACTGTACATGAATGTTGATTGGATGGTCCTCTACAATCTTAAGGTTTTTTGTTCCGATATGAAATTCAAAATGGCGGCTACGGCAGGACTTAGTTTAACATTGGACCCTATGGGAAAAATGTTTCAAAATGCTTCTTCTCTGAAACCACTAGGACAGTTGAAACCAAACTGCCCAGGAATGATCATTGGAAGGTCCTCTACAAATTATGTGTTTTTTATGCCGGTCGGAAATCCAAGATGGCCGCCACCGCAGGACATAGATTAACATTGGACCCTATGGGAAAATATTCAAATGCCTTCTACTCAGAAACTACAAATATGATTAAAGCCAAACTGTACATGAATGTTCATTAGATGGTCCTCTACAAACTTTACGTTTTTTGTTCCGGTATGAAATTCAAAATGGCGGCTACGGCAGGACTTAGTTTAACATTGAACCCTATGGGAAAAATGTTTCAAAACGCTTCTTCTCTGAAACCACTTGGATAATTTAAACCAAACTGCCTAGGAATGATCATTGGAAGGTCCTCTAGAAATTTTATGTTTTTTATGCCGATCGGAAATCCAAGATGGCCGCCACCGCAATACATAGATTAACATTGGACCCTATGGGAAAATGTTCAAATGCCTTCTTCTCAGAAACTACAAATATGATTAAAGCCAAACTGTACATGAATGTTCATTGGATGGTCCTCTACAATCTTAAGGTTTTTTGTTCCGATATGAAATTCAAAATGGCGGCTACGGCAGGACTTAGTTTAACATTGGACCCTATGGGAAAAATGTTTCAAAATGCTTCTTCTCTGAAACCACTTGGACAGTTGAAACCAAACTGCCCAGGAATGATCATTGGAAGGTCCTCTACAAATTTAAGGTTTTTTATGCCGGTCGGAAATCCAAGATGGCCGCCACCGCAGGACATAGATTAACATTGGACCCTATGGGAAAATATTCAAATGCCTTCTACTCAGAAACTACAAATATTATTAAAGCCAAACTGTACATGAATGTTCATTAGATGGTCCTCTACAAACTTTACGTTTTTTGTTCTGGTATGAAATTCAAAATGGCGGCTACGGCAGGACTTAGTTTAACATTGGACCCTATGGGAAAAATGTTTCAAAATGCTTCTTCTCTGAAACCACTTGGACAGTTGAAACCAAACTGCCCAGGAATGATCATTGGAAGGTCCTCTACAAATTTAAGGTTTTTTATGCCGGTCGGAAATCCAAGATGGCCGCCACTGCAGGACATAGATTAACATTGGACCCTATGGGAAAATATTCAAATGCCTTCTACTCGGAAACTACAAATATGATTAAAGCCAAACTGTACATGAATGTTCATTAGATGGTCCTCTACAAACTTTACGTTTTTTGTTCTGGTATGAAATTCAAAATGGCGGCTATGGCAGGACTTAGTTTAACATTGGACCCTATGGGGAAAATGTTTCAAAACGCTTCTTCTCTGAAACCACTTGGATAATTGAAACCAAACTGCCTAGGAATGATCATTGGAAGGTCCTCTACAAATTTTATGTTTTTTATGCCAATCGGAAATCCAAGATGGCCACCACCGCAATACATAGATTAACATTGGACCCTATGGGAAAATGTTCAAATGCCTTCTTCTCAGAAACTACAAATATGATTAAAGCCAAACTGTACATGAATGTTCATTGGATGGTCCTCTACAATCTTAAGGTTTTTTGTTCCGATATGAAATTCAAAATGGCGGCTACGGCAGGACTTAGTTTAACATTGGACCCTATGGGAAAAATGTTTCAAAATGCTTCTTCTCTGAAACCACTTGGACAGTTGAAACCAAACTGCCCAGGAATGATCATTGGAAGGTCCTCTACAAATTTTCTGTTTTTTATGCCAGTCGGAAATCCAAGATGGCCGCCACCGCAGGACAGATTAACATTGGACCCTATGGGAAAATATTCAAATGCCTTCTACTCAGAAACTACAAATATGATTAAAGCCAAACTGTACATGAATGTTCATTGGATGGTCCTCTACAAACTTTACGTTTTTTGTTCTGGTATGAAATTCAAAATGGCGGCTACGGCAGGACTTAGTTTAACATTGGACCCTATGGGAAAAATGTTTCAAAATGCTTCTTCTCTGAAACCACTTGGACAGTTGAAACTAAACTGCCCAGGAATGATCATTGGAAGGTCCTCTACAAATTTTCTGTTTTTTATGCCGGTCGGAAATCCAAGATGGCCGCCACCGCAGGACATAGATTAACATTGGACCCTATGGGAAAATATTCAAATGCCTTCTACTCAGAAACTACAAATATGATTAAAGCCAAACTGTACATGAATGTTCATTAGATGGTCCTCTACAAACTTTACGTTTTTTGTTCTGGTATGAAATTCAAAATGGCGGCTACGGCAGGACTTAGTTTAACATTGGACCCTATGGGAAAAATGTTTCAAAACGCTTCTTCTCTGAAACCACTTGGATAATTGAAACCAAACTGCCCAGGAATGATCATTGGAAGGTCCTCTACAAGGTGTGTGTTTTTTATGCCGATCGGAAATCCAAGATGGCCACCACCGCAGGACATAGATTAACATTGGACCCTATGGGAAAATGTTCAAATGCCTTCTTCTCAGAAACTACAAATATGATTAAAGCCAAACTGTGCATGAATGTTCATTGAATGGTCCTCTACAAAATATACGTTTTTTATTCTGATATGAAATTCAAAATGGCGGCTACGGCAGGACTTAGTTTAACATTGGACCCTATGGGAAAAATGTTTCAAAATGCTTCTTCTCTGAAACCACTTGGACAGTTGAAACCAAACTGCCCAGGAATGATCATTGGAAGGTCCTGTTTTTTATGCCGATCGGAAATCCAAGATGGCTGCCACCACAGGTCATAGTATTAACACAGAACCATATGGGGAAAATACAGAAATATATTCTTCTCTGAAGCTATTGCACTGATTGAACCTAAACTGTGCATCAATCATTGGAAGGTCCTTTACAAACTTTGTGTTTTTTATGTTGATCGTAATTCCAAGATGACGCAGGATATAGTTTTTACATAGGACCAATTGGTTTTTTTTATTACCAGGTGAACGATACAGGCTCTTGAGAGCCTCTGGTTAACATATATTATGGGATTTTTTATGAACTTTGAACTTTTGCAGATTTTGACCGATTATGCAAATTAGGCATAAATAAACAAAAAATAATTTAAAAATCTTCTTGTTAGAAACCACTAGGCCAATTTCAACCAAGCTTTGTCTGAATGATCCTTAGGTGGTCCCCTTTCAAAATTGTGTCCGGCAGCGCCGTCCTGTATCCAAGATGGCCGCCATTACTGAAAATAGAAATTTCTTCAAATGGCCAAAACTGCTCTATTTTAAGCCAGAATGTGCCCAAATTTGAACTGTTAAAGCATAATGATGAGCTTTTAAACATATATTACGGGATTTTTTATGACCTTTGAACTTTTGCCGATTTTGACCGATTATGCATATTAGAAAAAAGGGGGGATGAAATTTAAAAAAAATCTTCTCCTCTGAAACTACTGAGCCAATCTCAACCAAACTTTGCTGAAATGATTCTTGGGTGGTCCTCTTCCAAAATTGTGTCCGGCATTTCAGAACTTCGACCAATATGGCCACCACAGCCGAACTTAATTTAACATAGGACCCTATGGGAAATTCCCATAAAAATCTTCTTTTCTGAAACCATTTGCTCAATAAGAACAAAATTTTGATGAAATAGTCATTGGATGGTTCTCTTCCAAAAATATTTCCGGCGGTTCGGCCCTTTGACCAAGATGGCCCCCACAGCCGAACTTAACTTAACATAGGACCCTATGGGAAATTCACATAAAAATCTTCTCCTCAGAAACCACTGGGCCAATTGCAACCAAACTTTGGTGGAATGATCCTTGGGTGGCCCCATTCCAAAATTGTGTCCGGTGATCCCGACTTCCAACCAAGATGGCCACCAAGCTAAAAATAGAAAAAAGGGGGGGATGGAATAAAAAAAAATCTTCTCCTCTGAAACTACTGAGCCAATCTCAACCAAACTTTGCTGAAATGATCCTTGGGTGGTCCCCTTCCAAAATTGTGTCCGGCAGTTCATACCTCCGACCAAGATGGCCACCACAGCCGAACTTAATTTAACATAGGACCCTATGGGAAATTCCCATAAAAATCTTCTTTTCTGAAACCATTTGCTCAATAAGAACAAAATTTTGATGAAATAGTCATTGGATGGTTATCTTCCAAAAATGTGTCCGGCGGTTCGGCCCTTCGACCATGATGGCCCCCACAGCCGAACTTAGCTTAACATAGGACCCTATGGGAAATTCACATACAAATCTTCTTGTCTGGAACCTGTGAGTTGCTCAATTGGAACCAAACTTTGATAAAATAGCCATTGGATGGTCCTCTTCCAAAATTGTGTCTGGTGGTCCCGCCCTTTGACCAAGATGGCTGCACAGCTGTACTTAGTTTAACATAGGACCCTATGGGAAATTCACATAAAAACCATCTTGTCTGGAACCAGTAGCTCAATTAGAACCAAACTTTGATAGAATAGTCATTTGATGGTCCTCTTCCAAAATTGTGTCCGGCAGTCGTGCTCTGCCACCAAGATGGCTGCCGCAGTGCAATTGCGTTGTTATTGAAAGCAGCTTTGATCCAGGTGAGCGATTACAGGCTCCTGGGAGCCTCTGGTATATGTTTTCTCTCACTTTATGACTGAGAGCAATAATATGGTCAAACTAATTTACTGGAGTCATACTATACGATACAAGAGACTATTTGATTTCTTTGTCAGATAATTTATAATACGGTGACCAATGAATCTCTGTTTGTTTGTTTTTTATATTATTTCGTAACTCTGGATACATCTTGTAGATATATAATGCATGTAGGACAGACTGTAATACATTACTCTTTAAATTTAGAAAATAGTTAAAGGTATTATATATGTGTATGTGTTACTCAGTATTGAGATAGTTTGGGGTTTTTATTCCTTAAACGATCACAGGTTAGGTGATGTAAATATATATATATATATATATAAACATCTAAAATGTTAGCACAACGATATCAAAAAAAGATGTTAAAATGTAACAAAAATAACTATAAGTCTACAAAAAGACTATAATTATAATTAAATCGACGGATATTTCGCTTGACCGACAAGCTTTATCAGCGTCTGTAATCTGATTTAAAAAATTGTCACGAGACCATCAGGTATTGTGATGTAAATTACTAAAAATCATAATCTTGAATTTTATACTTTATATTATTTAAGTATATATGGACACTAATTTATAAACAATATGAAAAGAATGAGAAAATGTAATGATGAAGTTTACCAACTAGCTAAGGACCAGGCATTGGTTAAAAAGTTAAAAAGCAAAAGATTTAGGCCTTTTTACACCTGGATTTGGTCCAGGTGAACTATTGCCATCACTTGGCGTCCGTCGTCTGTTGTCTGTCGTCTGTTGTCTGTAAACTTTTCACATTTCAAGCTTCTTCTCCGAAACCACTGGGCCAATTGGAACCAAACTTAGCAGGAATGTTCCTTGGATGGTCCTCTACAAAGTTACTGTTTTTTGTTCCAGTCGGATATTCAACATGGCTGCCAGGGCCAATAATATGCTGTGATTGGCTGAAATTTCAAAGATCTTCTTCTCTGAAACTAATGAACTGACTGAACCCAAACTGTAAATGAATGATCATTGGAATGTCCTTTACCAAGTTACTGTTTTTTATGCCGATCGGAAATCCAAGATGGCCACCACCGCAGGACATAGATTAACATTGGACCCTATGGGAAAATGTTCAAATGCCTTCTTCTCAGAAACTACAAATATGATTAAAGCCAAACTGTACATGAATGTTCATTGGATGGTCCTCTACAATCTTAAGGTTTTTTGTTCCGATATGAAATTTAAAATGGCGGCTACGACAGGACTTAGTTTAACATTGGACCCTATGGGAAAAATGTTTCAAAATGCTTCTTCTCTGAAACCACTTGGACAGTTGAAACCAAACTGCCCAGGAATGATCATTGGAAGGTCCTCTACAAATTTTCTGTTTTTTATGCCGGTCGGAAATCCAAGATGGCCGCCACCGCAGGACATAGATTAACATTGGACCCTATGGGAAAATGTTCAAATGCCTTCTTCTCAGAAACTACAAATATTATTAAAGCCAAACTGTACATGAATGTTGATTGGATGGTCCTCTACAATCTTAAGGTTTTTTGTTCCAATATGAAATTCAAAATGGCGGCTACGACAGGACTTAGTTTAACATTGGACCCTATGGGAAAAATGTTTCAAAATGCTTCTTCTCTGAAACCACTTGGACAGTTGAAACCAAACTGCCCAGGAATGATCATTGGAAGGTCCTCTACAAATTTTCTGTTTTTTATGCCGGTCGGAAATCCAAGATGGCCGCCACCGCAGGACATAGATTAACATTGGACCCTATGGGAAAATGTTCAAATGCCTTCTTCTCAGAAACTACAAATATTATTAAAGCCAAACTGTACATGAATGTTGATTGGATGGTCCTCTACAATCTTAAGGTTTTTTGTTCCGATATGAAATTCAAAATGGCGGCTACGGCAGGACTTAGTTTAACATTGGACCCTATGGGAAAAATGTTTCAAAATGCTTCTTCTCTGAAACCACTTGGACAGTTGAAACCAAACTGCCCAGGAATGATCATTGGAAGGTCCTCTACAAATTTTTTGTTTTTTATGCCGGTCGAAAATCCAAGATGGCCACCACCGCAGGACATAGATTAACATTGGACCCTATGGGAAAATGTTCAAATGCCTTCTTCTCAGAAACTACAAATATTATTAAAGCCAAACTGTACATGAATGTTGATTGGATGGTCCTCTACAATCTTAAGGTTTTTTGTTCCGATATGAAATTCAAAATGGCGGCTACGGCAGGACTTAGTTTAACATTGGACCCTATGGGAAAAATGTTTCAAAATGCTTCTTCTCTGAAACCACTAGGACAGTTGAAACCAAACTGCCCAGGAATGATCATTGGAAGGTCCTCTACAAATTATGTGTTTTTTATGCCGGTCGGAAATCCAAGATGGCCGCCACCGCAGGACATAGATTAACATTGGACCCTATGGGAAAATATTCAAATGCCTTCTACTCAGAAACTACAAATATGATTAAAGCCAAACTGTACATGAATGTTCATTAGATGGTCCTCTACAAACTTTACGTTTTTTGTTCCGGTATGAAATTCAAAATGGCGGCTACGGCAGGACTTAGTTTAACATTGAACCCTATGGGAAAAATGTTTCAAAACGCTTCTTCTCTGAAACCACTTGGATAATTTAAACCAAACTGCCTAGGAATGATCATTGGAAGGTCCTCTAGAAATTTTATGTTTTTTATGCCGATCGGAAATCCAAGATGGCCGCCACCGCAATACATAGATTAACATTGGACCCTATGGGAAAATGTTCAAATGCCTTCTTCTCAGAAACTACAAATATGATTAAAGCCAAACTGTACATGAATGTTCATTGGATGGTCCTCTACAATCTTAAGGTTTTTTGTTCCGATATGAAATTCAAAATGGCGGCTACGGCAGGACTTAGTTTAACATTGGACCCTATGGGAAAAATGTTTCAAAATGCTTCTTCTCTGAAACCACTTGGACAGTTGAAACCAAACTGCCCAGGAATGATCATTGGAAGGTCCTCTACAAATTTAAGGTTTTTTATGCCGGTCGGAAATCCAAGATGGCCGCCACCGCAGGACATAGATTAACATTGGACCCTATGGGAAAATATTCAAATGCCTTCTACTCAGAAACTACAAATATTATTAAAGCCAAACTGTACATGAATGTTCATTAGATGGTCCTCTACAAACTTTACGTTTTTTGTTCTGGTATGAAATTCAAAATGGCGGCTACGGCAGGACTTAGTTTAACATTGGACCCTATGGGAAAAATGTTTCAAAATGCTTCTTCTCTGAAACCACTTGGACAGTTGAAACCAAACTGCCCAGGAATGATCATTGGAAGGTCCTCTACAAATTTAAGGTTTTTTATGCCGGTCGGAAATCCAAGATGGCCGCCACTGCAGGACATAGATTAACATTGGACCCTATGGGAAAATATTCAAATGCCTTCTACTCGGAAACTACAAATATGATTAAAGCCAAACTGTACATGAATGTTCATTAGATGGTCCTCTACAAACTTTACGTTTTTTGTTCTGGTATGAAATTCAAAATGGCGGCTATGGCAGGACTTAGTTTAACATTGGACCCTATGGGGAAAATGTTTCAAAACGCTTCTTCTCTGAAACCACTTGGATAATTGAAACCAAACTGCCTAGGAATGATCATTGGAAGGTCCTCTACAAATTTTATGTTTTTTATGCCAATCGGAAATCCAAGATGGCCACCACCGCAATACATAGATTAACATTGGACCCTATGGGAAAATGTTCAAATGCCTTCTTCTCAGAAACTACAAATATGATTAAAGCCAAACTGTACATGAATGTTCATTGGATGGTCCTCTACAATCTTAAGGTTTTTTGTTCCGATATGAAATTCAAAATGGCGGCTACGGCAGGACTTAGTTTAACATTGGACCCTATGGGAAAAATGTTTCAAAATGCTTCTTCTCTGAAACCACTTGGACAGTTGAAACCAAACTGCCCAGGAATGATCATTGGAAGGTCCTCTACAAATTTTCTGTTTTTTATGCCAGTCGGAAATCCAAGATGGCCGCCACCGCAGGACAGATTAACATTGGACCCTATGGGAAAATATTCAAATGCCTTCTACTCAGAAACTACAAATATGATTAAAGCCAAACTGTACATGAATGTTCATTGGATGGTCCTCTACAAACTTTACGTTTTTTGTTCTGGTATGAAATTCAAAATGGCGGCTACGGCAGGACTTAGTTTAACATTGGACCCTATGGGAAAAATGTTTCAAAATGCTTCTTCTCTGAAACCACTTGGACAGTTGAAACTAAACTGCCCAGGAATGATCATTGGAAGGTCCTCTACAAATTTTCTGTTTTTTATGCCGGTCGGAAATCCAAGATGGCCGCCACCGCAGGACATAGATTAACATTGGACCCTATGGGAAAATATTCAAATGCCTTCTACTCAGAAACTACAAATATGATTAAAGCCAAACTGTACATGAATGTTCATTAGATGGTCCTCTACAAACTTTACGTTTTTTGTTCTGGTATGAAATTCAAAATGGCGGCTACGGCAGGACTTAGTTTAACATTGGACCCTATGGGAAAAATGTTTCAAAACGCTTCTTCTCTGAAACCACTTGGATAATTGAAACCAAACTGCCCAGGAATGATCATTGGAAGGTCCTCTACAAGGTGTGTGTTTTTTATGCCGATCGGAAATCCAAGATGGCCACCACCGCAGGACATAGATTAACATTGGACCCTATGGGAAAATGTTCAAATGCCTTCTTCTCAGAAACTACAAATATGATTAAAGCCAAACTGTGCATGAATGTTCATTGAATGGTCCTCTACAAAATATACGTTTTTTATTCTGATATGAAATTCAAAATGGCGGCTACGGCAGGACTTAGTTTAACATTGGACCCTATGGGAAAAATGTTTCAAAATGCTTCTTCTCTGAAACCACTTGGACAGTTGAAACCAAACTGCCCAGGAATGATCATTGGAAGGTCCTGTTTTTTATGCCGATCGGAAATCCAAGATGGCTGCCACCACAGGTCATAGTATTAACACAGAACCATATGGGGAAAATACAGAAATATATTCTTCTCTGAAGCTATTGCACTGATTGAACCTAAACTGTGCATCAATCATTGGAAGGTCCTTTACAAACTTTGTGTTTTTTATGTTGATCGTAATTCCAAGATGACGCAGGATATAGTTTTTACATAGGACCAATTGGTTTTTTTTATTACCAGGTGAACGATACAGGCTCTTGAGAGCCTCTGGTTAACATATATTATGGGATTTTTTATGAACTTTGAACTTTTGCAGATTTTGACCGATTATGCAAATTAGGCATAAATAAACAAAAAATAATTTAAAAATCTTCTTGTTAGAAACCACTAGGCCAATTTCAACCAAGCTTTGTCTGAATGATCCTTAGGTGGTCCCCTTTCAAAATTGTGTCCGGCAGCGCCGTCCTGTATCCAAGATGGCCGCCATTACTGAAAATAGAAATTTCTTCAAATGGCCAAAACTGCTCTATTTTAAGCCAGAATGTGCCCAAATTTGAACTGTTAAAGCATAATGATGAGCTTTTAAACATATATTACGGGATTTTTTATGACCTTTGAACTTTTGCCGATTTTGACCGATTATGCATATTAGAAAAAAGGGGGGATGAAATTTAAAAAAAATCTTCTCCTCTGAAACTACTGAGCCAATCTCAACCAAACTTTGCTGAAATGATTCTTGGGTGGTCCTCTTCCAAAATTGTGTCCGGCATTTCAGAACTTCGACCAATATGGCCACCACAGCCGAACTTAATTTAACATAGGACCCTATGGGAAATTCCCATAAAAATCTTCTTTTCTGAAACCATTTGCTCAATAAGAACAAAATTTTGATGAAATAGTCATTGGATGGTTCTCTTCCAAAAATATTTCCGGCGGTTCGGCCCTTTGACCAAGATGGCCCCCACAGCCGAACTTAACTTAACATAGGACCCTATGGGAAATTCACATAAAAATCTTCTCCTCAGAAACCACTGGGCCAATTGCAACCAAACTTTGGTGGAATGATCCTTGGGTGGCCCCATTCCAAAATTGTGTCCGGTGATCCCGACTTCCAACCAAGATGGCCACCAAGCTAAAAATAGAAAAAAGGGGGGGATGGAATAAAAAAAAATCTTCTCCTCTGAAACTACTGAGCCAATCTCAACCAAACTTTGCTGAAATGATCCTTGGGTGGTCCCCTTCCAAAATTGTGTCCGGCAGTTCATACCTCCGACCAAGATGGCCACCACAGCCGAACTTAATTTAACATAGGACCCTATGGGAAATTCCCATAAAAATCTTCTTTTCTGAAACCATTTGCTCAATAAGAACAAAATTTTGATGAAATAGTCATTGGATGGTTATCTTCCAAAAATGTGTCCGGCGGTTCGGCCCTTCGACCATGATGGCCCCCACAGCCGAACTTAGCTTAACATAGGACCCTATGGGAAATTCACATACAAATCTTCTTGTCTGGAACCTGTGAGTTGCTCAATTGGAACCAAACTTTGATAAAATAGCCATTGGATGGTCCTCTTCCAAAATTGTGTCTGGTGGTCCCGCCCTTTGACCAAGATGGCTGCACAGCTGTACTTAGTTTAACATAGGACCCTATGGGAAATTCACATAAAAACCATCTTGTCTGGAACCAGTAGCTCAATTAGAACCAAACTTTGATAGAATAGTCATTTGATGGTCCTCTTCCAAAATTGTGTCCGGCAGTCGTGCTCTGCCACCAAGATGGCTGCCGCAGTGCAATTGCGTTGTTATTGAAAGCAGCTTTGATCCAGGTGAGCGATTACAGGCTCCTGGGAGCCTCTGGTATATGTTTTCTCTCACTTTATGACTGAGAGCAATAATATGGTCAAACTAATTTACTGGAGTCATACTATACGATACAAGAGACTATTTGATTTCTTTGTCAGATAATTTATAATACGGTGACCAATGAATCTCTGTTTGTTTGTTTTTTATATTATTTCGTAACTCTGGATACATCTTGTAGATATATAATGCATGTAGGACAGACTGTAATACATTACTCTTTAAATTTAGAAAATAGTTAAAGGTATTATATATGTGTATGTGTTACTCAGTATTGAGATAGTTTGGGGTTTTTATTCCTTAAACGATCACAGGTTAGGTGATGTAAATATATATATATATATATATAAACATCTAAAATGTTAGCACAACGATATCAAAAAAAGATGTTAAAATGTAACAAAAATAACTATAAGTCTACAAAAAGACTATAATTATAATTAAATCGACGGATATTTCGCTTGACCGACAAGCTTTATCAGCGTCTGTAATCTGATTTAAAAAATTGTCACGAGACCATCAGGTATTGTGATGTAAATTACTAAAAATCATAATCTTGAATTTTATACTTTATATTATTTAAGTATATATGGACACTAATTTATAAACAATATGAAAAGAATGAGAAAATGTAATGATGAAGTTTACCAACTAGCTAAGGACCAGGCATTGGTTAAAAAGTTAAAAAGCAAAAGATTTAGGCCTTTTTACACCTGGATTTGGTCCAGGTGAACTATTGCCATCACTTGGCGTCCGTCGTCTGTCGTCTGTTGTCTGTAAACTTTTCACATTTCAAGCTTCTTCTCCGAAACCACTGGGCCAATTGGAACCAAACTTAGCAGGAATGTTCCTTGGATGGTCCTCTACAAAGTTACTGTTTTTTGTTCCAGTCGGATATTCAACATGGCTGCCAGGGCCAATAATATGCTGTGATTGGCTGAAATTTCAAAGATCTTCTTCTCTGAAACTAATGAACTGACTGAACCCAAACTGTAAATGAATGATCATTGGAATGTCCTTTACCAAGTTACTGTTTTTTATGCCGATCGGAAATCCAAGATGGCCACCACCGCAGGACATAGATTAACATTGGACCCTATGGGAAAATGTTCAAATGCCTTCTTCTCAGAAACTACAAATATGATTAAAGCCAAACTGTACATGAATGTTCATTGGATGGTCCTCTACAATCTTAAGGTTTTTTGTTTCGATATGAAATTCAAAATGGCGGCTACGGCAGGACTTAGTTTAACATTGGACCCTATGGGAAAAATGTTTCAAAACGCTTCTTCTCTGAAACCACTTGGACAATTTAAACCAAACTGCCCAGGAATGATCATTGGAAGCTCCTCTACAAACTTTCTGTTTTTTATGTCGATCGGAAATCCAAGATGGCCACCACCACAATACATAGATTAACATTGGACCCTATGGGAAAATGTTTAAATGCCTTCTTCTCAGAAACTACACATATGATTAAAGCCAAACTGTACATGAATGTTCATTGGATGGTCCTCTACAAACTTTACGTTTTTTGTTCCGATATGAAATTCAAAATGGCGGCTACGGCAGGACTTAGTTTAACATTGGACCCTATGGGAAAAATGTTTCAAAATGCTTCTTCTCTGAAACCACTTGGACAATTGAAACCAAACTGCCCAGGAATGATCATTGGAAGGTCCTCTACAAATTTTATGTTTTTTATGTCGATCGGAAATCCAAGATGGCCACCACCACAATACATAGATTAACATTGGACCCTATGGGAAAATGTTTAAATGCCTTCTTCTCAGAAACTACAAATATGATTAAAGCCAAACTGTACATGAATGTTCATTGGATGGTCCTCTACAATCTTAAGGTTTTTTGTTCCGATATGAAATTCAAAATGGCGGCTACGGCAGGACTTAATTTAACATTGGACCCTATGGGAAAAATGTTTCAAAATGCTTCTTCTCTGAAACCACTGGGACAGTTGAAACCAAACTGCCCAGGAATGATCATTGGTAGGTCCTCTACAAATTTTATGTTTTTTATGCCAATCGGAAATCCAAGATGGCCACCACCGCAATACATAGATTAACATTGGACCCTATGGGAAAAGATTCAAATGCCTTCTCAGAAACTACAAATATGATTAAAGCCAAACTGTACATGAATGTTCATTGGATGGTCCTCTACAATCTTAAGGTTTTTTGTTCCGATATGAAATTCAAAATGGCGGCTACGGCAGGACTTAGTTTAACATTGGACCCTATGGGAAAAATGTTTCAAAATGCTTCTTCTCTGAAACCACTGGGACAGTTGAAACCAAACTGCCCAGGAATGATCATTGGTAGGTCCTCTACAAATTTTATGTTTTTTATGCCAATCGGAAATCCAAGATGGCCACCACCGCAATACATAGATTAACATTGGACCCTATGGGAAAAGATTCAAATGCCTTCTCAGAAACTACAAATATGATTAAAGCCAAACTGTACATGAATGTTCATTGGATGGTCCTCTACAATCTTAAGGTTTTTTGTTCCGATATGAAATTCAAAATGGCGGCTACGGCAGGACTTAGTTTAACGTTGGACCCTATGGGAAAAATGTTTCAAAATGCTTCTTCTCTGAAACCACTTGGACAATTGAAACCAAACTGCCCAGGAATGATCATTGGAAGGTCCTCTACAAAATTTGTGTTTTATATGCCGATCGGAAATCCAAGATGGCCACCACCGCAATACATAGATTAACATTGGACCCTATGGGAAAATGTTTAAATGCCTTCTTCTCAGAAACTACAAATATGATTAAAGCCAAACTGTACATGAATGTTCATTGGATGGTCCTCTACAAACTTCACGTTTTTTGTTACGATATGAAATTCAAAATGGCGGCTACGGCAGAACTTAATTTAACATTGGACCCTATGGGAAAAATGTTTTAAAACGCTTCTTCTCTGAAACCACTGGGACAGTTGAAACCAAACTGCCCAGGAATGATCATTGGTAGGTCCTCTACAAATTTTATGTTTTTTATGCCGATCGGAAATCCAAGATGGCCGCCACCACAATACATAGATTAACATTGGACCCTATGGGAAAAGGTTCAAATGCCTTCTTCTCAGAAACTACAAATATGATTAAAGCCAAACTGTACATGAATGTTCATTGGATGGTCCTCTACAATCTTAAGGTTTTTTGTTCCGATATGAAATTCAAAATGGCGGCTACGGCAGGACTTAGTTTTACATTGGACCCTATGGGAAAAATGTTTCAAAATGCTTCTTCTCTGAAACCACTCGGACAATTGAAACCAAACTGCCCAGGAATGATCATTGGAAGGTCCTCTACAAATTTTATGTTTTTTATGCCGATCGGAAATCCAAGATGGCCGCCACTGCAATACATAGATTAACATTGGACCCTATGGGAAAATGTTCAGATGCCTTCTTCTCAGAAACTACAAATATTATTAAAGCCAAACTGTACATGAATGTTCATTGGATGGTCCTCTACAAACATTACGTTTTTTGTTCCGATATGAAATTCAAAATGGCGGCTACGGCAGGACTTAGTTTAACATTGGACCCTATGGGAAAAATGTTTCAAAACGCTTCTTCTCTGAAACCACTTGGACAGTTGAAACCAAACTGCCCAGGAATGATCATTGGAAGGTCCTCTGTTTTTTAGGCCGATCGGAAATCCAAGATGGCTGCCACCACTGGTCATAGTATTAACACAGGACCATATGGGGAAAATACAGAAATATATTCTTCTCTGAAGCTATTGCACTGATTGAACCTAAACTGTGCATCAATCATTGGAAGGTCCTTTACAAACTTTGTGTTTTTAATGTTGATCGTAATTCCAAGATGACTACCACTGCAGGACATAGTTTTTACATAGGACCAATTGGTTCTTTTTATAACCAGGTGAACGATACAGGCTCTTGAGAGCCTCTGGTTGTTTATGCCTTCCGGATGTAATGTTTGCAACTCGCGGATCCAAAAACTCTCTTTTCTGTCTTTGATTTTCTTTCCAACTTGGATTGTGGTCAATGATATAAATTTTGGATCTGCCAATGTCATCCAATTGCAACACACACAAGTGTTCCATAGCAAGACGACAGGAAAGGAGTATAAGATATTTGCAATGTCAATTGCAAAACACCTAATCTGGTTTACCTCCTTGACTGTCACGTCTGCGGGTCGCAATACGTAGGAGAGTGTCCAACCATTCAACAAAAGAATGAATGGACACAGAAGTGACCTTACGAAAAAGACGCTCTTACCTGTGAGTCAACACTTTGTGTCTCCGGGGCACTCATTGGATGACTTTAGCAGGATGTGAAGGATGAGGGTTATTCTTAGAATAGAGCCTGAGGCTCAAGAAGTAATCATATCCCACCCTTAATTTGTTTTCTTGCCCACCCATGTTTTGGTGTTGGTATGGTTGACAGCAAACTTAATCTTTAAAAAGTGACAAGGCCGCATGGTCCAGACGGTTATATACTGGGCTTTAGACAGGTAATACGGGCTCATATAACCTGTCTGTGTTTTATATTTCCTGAGCCGAAGGCGAGGGAAATATACAACTCAGACAGGTTATATGAGCCCGTATTACCTGTCTAAAGACTATATAACGAATTTGTCATACTGCAATACCATGGGTCCATATTACCTGTGTAAAGCCTAAATAAAGAACATGACTACTATACATGTATTGTCTCATGAACATTTAACCCCAGCTATGACTTTGCTTTAAAGAAGAAATTAATTCTTTAACATATTTAATAAACAACTTAACAATTTTAACAGAAAAATAACAAATGATTTAGAATTGCCTCAATATCGGCATCAGAGTGACAGGCGAACCTGGGGGTCGCCATCTTGATTACGTATGATTTCAAAATGAGTTATCTTTCTTGGCACGTGCTTTCATATTACCGGCTAGAGCCGTATAATATGGATTAGTAAAATCGAGTAAATAACCAATCGGATCACTTAGATTTTCTATTGCAGTATGACAAATATATATATATACACATGTAGATGATCTAAGGAAAATTAATTTTTGTTGTAAAACTGTGGAGAGATTTAACATCTTTGTTGACTTTTTTGTACCCTGTTTGTTGATTGTTGATTGTTGTGGAAGTTTATGCATGGTATGATTTTTGGTTTGCATACATATTGTAGCAGGAGCTAATGGTTCGACCCATCTTCTGTGTCCATCTGAGTATCAGATTTGATCAATCATACATTACTACAATTTTGAATTTGATTTTGCTGTAATTTCTGACATATTGTTTTGTCAATCTTGCAAGTGCATTTATGTTTGTGTTTTGAATGAAACAGAATCTTTCAATTACTGGTAAATGGAATTTATTATTGCTATACTATTACTAAGTCATTAAATAAAGAGAGAGTGAAAAAAGAGATCGTTTTACCCTTTTTTTTTTACTAGAATATTATATTGATAAGATTATCCATCTTTGTGACAATTATCTCACTTGATAAGTACATGTATGTTATGCAATAATTCGCTTTGGTTATAACATATTTTTTTTACTCATCATCTTCTACTTATATATATTTTTCTAATCGTTAAACTTAATATTTATTTGTACTAAGGGATTGATTACTTATATATATTTTTCTAATCGTTAAACTTAATATTTATTTGTACTAAGGGATTGATTATGGTCTGAAGATTTATTGTTTTTAGGGAAATACTTTGCTTGCCTTAAAATCTTGGTGTACATGGGTAAACATGCTTCTCAATATAAATGTGATGCATTTTTGTTTACTCAATTTCATATTCAAATAATTTTTATAAGAATCTTGTGTAAAAAATCTGAATGCAAATCATATACAACATTTACATGACAACCATGTGCAGAAATTTTCTCAGGTGAACATTAAACATCATATCATTTGATTAAACAAGAAACACATTGATATTAAAGCTGTTATGCCCAGTGTCTTGCCTTTTATCATGAAGTATTTTCAATATCCTCTGTATTATGATAGCAAGGTTCGTCTAGTAAGAGTAGAGTTTGATTACAGTAATTAAGAATGGAATGCATTCTTTTGAAGTTTCATTGGGGTATGAAAGCGTTGATTGAACTACATTTTCAACATGAAGTGCGGTAATTCTTATAATTATATTTAAATCACACCAAAATTTAATATAGTTGAATTTTTCGTTGTGAATTTTATTTGTGTTAGATTATTTGCTGTTGGAAATTACTACGCCATTGATTGTTTACATCTGACGTCGTCATGGAGGCACGTACAAGTTCGGATTTGAGTTTCATTGGGATGTGAAAAATCTCTTTTATAATCATGTGACCACTTCATAACCAATCATATTGTAACATTTCAATGAAAAACAGAAGTAATGTAATTATATAAGAATGAAAAGGAAATGCACAGAATTTATTTTAAGAAGAGGTTTTAAATATTGTTTAAACATGTTCAGTTTAAAAAAAATTTATGGTAGAAACGAATAAGTGGAACTTTGAGGCCCTCATTTATTCATGTGATTTTCAATTCTGCAATTATTATATAAAGTTCCCAGTACATAAAAAGGAAAGATTATTCATATATTTGTATGTCCAATTATGATGCTTACCAGCTTCTATCAATTTTTGTTAGTTAAAATGTTTATATTGTATTGACTGTTAAAAAAGGTATAATTAATTTCAGTTACTGCTGGAGGTTGATAAACAACCTACAATAAAGTACTGGAAGAAAGGAGTCAGTAGTATATGGTCTGAGGTAAGTTGTCGCAAATCACACTTCAATCAGTCACTTAAAGAAAGATGTGAGTGAAACAAAAAGGTAATATAGTAAATTACATAAACACAGAAAATATAATATGTTGTTTAAGTTTGATATTACCCTAATGATGAGATGAATATACTACCATTTAAAATTTGTGAGCCCCTAGCTTGTGTCTGAATTGTCCCTTTATTTGAAAATCACTTCAGATTTGAGTATTCTGCAATTGTCTTCATTTTAAGTTTTCAAGATAAAAATTGAAATTTTCAATTTCTACTGTAAATATCCCTAAACTCCAGTATAATTGTAATCATTTCTTCTTTCCAATTTTATCATGTATAAACATAGGCAAAGCTATTATATTCCATTTGTGACAGTATTTAACCTTAACTGATGAAAACAAAGTTTAATAAAACCTCAATGATTACTTGTGGTGCATATAATATCATGTGAAGAATTTATATATACCTATTAATACGTGATGATATATCTATTAATTAACCATAAAATGGGTATTTATAAAATTGATATATTTATTAATTAGCCATAAAATTTTATTTATAATGGATATTATAAAATCATAAACTCGGTCAATATAAAAAAAAACTAAGCCAATATCGATATTGGCTTAGTTTTTTGATTTTGGCAGAGTTTATGATTTTATTTTGTAAAGACAGTTTAGGTTGTATTGACAACAATAACATAGAGTTAATTAATAACACTTAATATTGTTATCTTTGTATTTACAGAATGCTTTTTACTTGGTGGAATTCCATAGCAATGAAAAAGAAGAAATCCATGTGACTGTACCAAATACACAGAGTGGAGCAGGGTAATTAATGTAGATTTGTCATTTTTTTTTGGATAAAAAGGGAACTGATGTTAGCATGATTAAGTTTTGCAGGAAAGATGATAATGAAACTTATAAGTACAGTCAAACCTCTATTAAGCAGTCACCTGTATTGAAAGGTCACCTTTTTCGGGGTCATGTCCTAGGAAATTTCATATGAAATGAACATCTTTTAAGAGGTCACCTGTTTTAAAAGATCAATTTATCTTTATTCCAAAGGTGACCTTTTATTACATGTCTGACTGTATGTACCTAGTTTTGTATTGATAAATTTAAATTAAAGGTAGATATTAATAATTTTTCTCTGTATCTGGGGATGGTTAATATTCTAACAAAGTCCTGTGTGTACAACGGTTCTAAATTAGCAATACCAATTTTATGCACCATCTTTAGGTGAGACGTACATTTTGTATTACAGTATACTGTTGTCCGTAGGGCATGAACATGTTACATGCTAACTCTACTTTTCATTTGATTGATTTTCATCAAGCTTTTCGATATTAATAAGAATGGTAGTCAGAGTGTCTGCATACTTTTTGAAAATCTTCTCATCTGAAACCAATTACAGAGGTGGACCTTGGATGATCCCACTTTCCAAGGATGATCACTGTTACTAAAAATAGATATTTTTTCAAATGGGCAAAAATGCTACATTTCAACTTTTGTCATTCATGTGCATATGGTGCAGTTGTTTATTATTGATAATTAGTATTTTATATAACATTGACATCAGTTTCAATTTTCTGACAGGTTATTAAAACTAAAGATGTAAAGATGATGACAACTGTATAACATTTTTCACAGCCAAAAAAATGCATTAGATAATTTATAGATTGACATCTGTTTTCTCACAGGTTACTAGGACTGTTGGTAGATCATTTAGATTCTCTGATAGAAGAATGGTACCCTGGACTGACCACCATTGATCCATACCTAGGAAGAGAATTACTGGAGAAACTGGTCCCCTGTGTTGGTTGTATAGGTAAAATTGAAGATACAAAATTTGTGAACTATTGGTTTATAATATTTGTTTAGCCCATTTGACCCAAATTGTCAATTGAGCTTTAAGCATCAATTGTCGTCTGTCGTGATAATGTGTCCAAGTGATATATCTACTTGCAGACTGTTGTTTCAGTGAACACTATACTTATTACAATTAAAATATAAAAATATCCAAATCTTATTTACTCTGATAATCTTTGTACATGTATTTTTTTCACATGAATGTCTTCATGATTTATCCATTGCATTAATGGATCGTTTATGGTTATTCTATTTAGCCCCACTTTCAACAATATTTCAGTTATATTGTGGCTGTCAGTTTTATTGGTAGAAGAAACCAAAAAACCACCAACCTGTCACAATTTACTGACAAACTTTATCATATAATGTTGTATGGAGTACACCTCGCCATGAACAGAGTTTGAACTCACAACTTTAGTGGTGATAGGCACTGATTGCACAGGTAGGTAGTTGTAAATCCAACTACCATGCGATAACGACCACGACAGCCCCTGCATTAAGGGATATTATGCTTAATGACTTTTAATTGGTCAATTAGACAGCAGCACCAGGCTCTTTCTCACATGAGAAATAATACAGTTATTGAATTTTGCATTTTTAATATTTTAGAACCAAATGTTAACATGTTCCGATTAGACGACTTGCTTAACAAAACAGAATTTGGTGGAACAGTTTATTGTGATGTTCATGGTGGTATGGTCAAGATATCAGCACTTGTAAGTGTAGAATTAATGGTCATAATGATCTGGTTGTAGCATTGGATGTAGATAACTCTTATTGTGTAGCGGTTAATAACTCTTGTCGATAAATGCAGAGGAGTGGGAAATATGGTTGCTGGTTTGGCTTATGGTGCTTAACGCCACTTTCAAGAATATTTCGGTTATCTCGTGGTGATCAGTTTTATTGGTGGAGGAAACCGGAGTACTGGAGAAAACCGCCGACCTGTCGTAAGTCACTGACAAACTTTATCACATAATGTTGTATTGAGTACACCTCACCATGAACAAGGTTCGAACTCACAACTTTAGTGCTAATAGGCACTGATTGCACAGGTAGTTGCAAATCCAACTACCATACAATCACGACCACAAAATCCCCAAAGTATGGTGACTAAAATTAGCCAAAAGGAAGCTATATGAAGACTACACCATTAAACAAACCCATGTTTTTGATCAGCCTGATACGTGACATTACAATGAGTCTTATGCCATATTCAACAATATTTTATTTATAAACCGGTGGTCGGTTTTAGCGATGCAGGAAACCCAGAAAAAGAAAACCATCAACCTGCTGCAAGTCATGGACCCAAACTTGATCACATAAAGTTGTATGGAGTACCGGTACACCTGGCCATCAATCGTTCAACTTTAATGGTGATAGTAGGCATTAATTACATAGATAGATGTAAATCCAACTACCATAGGATCACATCCAGCGGGGCCCAACATTACAATGTATCTAATGCTGACGGGTATATAATACTTTTTGTGATGTCTGATTTAATATCAATTGACCTTGTTTCTTAATGTATTGTCATTTTAGGCACCAGAGCTTGTGTTTATCGACCTTATTTATGATTTTATGTGCTATTTATCATTTTAGGCACCAGAGCTTGTGTTTATCGACCTTATTTATGATTTTATGTGCTATTTATCATTTTAGGCACCAGAGCTTGTGTTTATCGACCTTATTTATGATTTTATGTGCTATTTATCATTTCAGGCACCAGAGCTTGTGTTTATCGACCTTATTTATGATTTTATGTGCTATTTATCATTTCAGGCACCAGAGCTTGTGTTTATCAACCTTATTTATGATTTTATGTGCTATTTATCATTTCAGGCACCAGAGCTTGTGTTTATCGACCTTATTTATGATTTTATGTGCTATTTATCATTTCAGGCACCAGAGCTTGTGTTTATCGACCTTATTTATGATTTTATGTGCTATTTATCATTTTAGGCACCAGAGCTTGTGTTTATCGACCTTATTTATGATTTTATGTGCTATTTATCATTTTAGGCACCAGAGCTTGTGTTTATGGACCTTATTTATGATTTTATGTGCTATTTATCATTTTAGGCACCAGAGCTTGTGTTTATCGACCTTATTTATGATTTTATGTGCTATTTATCATTTCAGGCACCAGAGCTTGTGTTTATGGACCTTATTTATGATTTTATGTGCTATTTATCATTTTAGGCACCAGAGCTTGTGTTTATCGACCTTATTTATGATTTTATGTGCTATTTATCATTTTAGGCACCAGAGCTTGTGTTTATGGACCTTATTTATGATTTTATGTGCTATTTATCATTTTAGGCACCAGAGCTTGTGTTTATGGACCTTATTTATGATTTTATGTGCTATTTATCATTTTAGGCACCAGAGCTTGTGTTTATCGACCTTATTTATGATTTTATGTGCTATTTATCATTTTAGGCACCAGAGCTTGTGTTTATCGACCTTATTTATGATTTTATGTGCTATTTATCATTTCAGGCACCAGAGCTTGTGTTTATCGACCTTATTTATGATTTTATGTGCTATTTATCATTTTAGGCACCAGAGCTTGTGTTTATCGACCTTATTTATGATTTTATGTGCTATTTATCATTTTAGGCACCAGAGCTTGTGTTTATGGACCTTATTTATGATTTTATGTGCTATTTATCATTTTAGGCACCAGAGCTTGTGTTTATGGACCTTATTTATGATTTTATGTGCTATTTATCATTTCAGGCACCAGAGCTTGTGTTTATGGACCTTATTTATGATTTTATGTGCTATTTATCATTTTAGGCACCAGAGCTTGTGTTTATCGACCTTATTTATGATTTTATGTGCTATTTATCATTTTAGGCACCAGAGCTTGTGTTTATGGACCTTATTTATGATTTTATGTGCTATTTATCATTTCAGGCACCAGAGCTTGTGTTTATGGACCTTATTTATGATTTTATGTGCTATTTATCATTTTAGGCACCAGAGCTTGTGTTTATGGACCTTATTTATGATTTTATGTGCTATTTATCATTTCAGGCACCAGAGCTTGTGTTTATGGATCTTATTTATGATTGTATGTGCTATTTATCATTTCAGGCACCAGAGCTTGTGTTTATCGACCTTATTTATGATTTTATGTGCTATTTATCATTTCAGGCACCAGAGCTTGTGTTTATGGACCTTATTTATGATTTTATGTGCTATTTATCATTTCAGGCACCAGAGCTTGTGTTTATCGACCTTATTTATGATTTTATGTGCTATTTATCATTTTAGGCACCAGAGCTTGTGTTTATGGACCTTATTTATGATTTTATGTGCTATTTATCATTTTAGGCACCAGAGCTTGTGTTTATCGACCTTATTTATGATTTTATGTGCTATTTATCATTTTAGGCACCAGAGCTTGTGTTTATGGACCTTATTTATGATTTTATGTGCTATTTATCATTTTAGTCACCAGAGCTTGTGTTTATCGACCTTATTTATCATTTTATGTGCTATTTATCATTTTAGGCACCAGAGCTTGTGTTTATGGACCTTATTTATGATTTTATGTGCTATTTATCATTTTAGGCACCAGAGCTTGTGTTTATGGACCTTATTTATGATTTTATGTGCTATTTATCATTTCAGGCACTAGAGCTTGTGTTTATGGACCTTATTTATGATTTTATGTGCTATTTATCATTTCAGGCACCAGAGCTTGTGTTTATGGACCTTATTTATGATTTTATGTGCTATTTATCATTTTAGGCACCAGAGCTTGTGTTTATCGACCTTATTTATGATTTTATGTGCTATTTATTATTTTAGGCACCAGAGCTTGTGTTTATGGACCTTATTTATGATTTTATGTGCTATTTATCATTTCAGGCACCAGAGCTTGTGTTTATGGACCTTATTAATGATTTTATGTGCTATTTATCATTTTAGGCACCAGAGCTTGTGTTTATCGACCTTATTTATGATTTTATGTGCTATTTATCATTTTAGGCACCAGAGCTTGTGTTTATGGATCTTATTTATGATTTTATGTGCTATTTATCATTTCAGGCACCAGAGCTTGTGTTTATCGACCTTATTTATGATTTTATGTGCTATTTATCATTTTAGGCACCAGAGCTTGTGTTTATGGACCTTATTTATGATTTTATGTGCTATTTATCATTTTAGGCACCAGAGCTTGTGTTTATGGACCTTATTTATGATTTTATGTGCTATTTATCATTTCAGGCACCAGAGCTTGTGTTTATGGACCTTATTTATGATTTTATGTGCTATTTATCATTTAAGGCACCAGAGCTTGTGTTTATGGACCTTATTTATGATTTTATGTGCTATTTATCATTTCAGGCACCAGAGCTTGTGTTTATGGATCTTATTTATGATTTTATGTGCTATTTATCATTTTAGGCACCAGAGCTTGTGTTTATGGACCTTATTTATGATTGTATGTGCTATTTATCATTTCAGGCACCAGAGCTTGTGTTTATGGACCTTATTTATGATTTTATGTGCTATTTATCATTTCAGGCACCAGAGCTTGTGTTTATCGACCTTATTTATGATTTTATGTGCTATTTATCATTTCAGGCACCAGAGCTTGTGTTTATGGACCTTATTTATGATTTTATGTGCTATTTATCATTTTAGGCACCAGAGCTTGTGTTTATTGACCTTATTTATGATTTTATGTGCTATTTATCATTTCAGGCACCAGAGCTTGTGTTTATCGACCTTATTTATGATTTTATGTGCTATTTATCATTTCAGGCACCAGAGCTTGTGTTTATGGACCTTATTTATGATTTTATGTGCTATTTATCATTTTAGGCACCAGAGCTTGTGTTTATTGACCTTATTTATGATTTTATGTGCTATTTATCATTTTAGGCACCAGAGCTTGTGTTTATGGACCTTATTTATGATTTTATGTGCTATTTATCATTTTAGGCACCAGAGCTTGTGTTTATCGACCTTATTTATGATTTTATGTGCTATTTATCATTTCAGGCACCAGAGCTTGTGTTTATGGACCTTATTTATGATTTTATGTGCTATTTATCATTTTAGGCACCAGAGCTTGTGTTTATCGACCTTATTTATGATTTTATGTGCTATTTATCATTTTGGGCACCAGAGCTTGTGTTTATGGACCTTATTTATGATTTTATGTGCTATTTATTATTTTAGGCACCAGAGCTTGTGTTTATCGACCTTATTTATGATTTTATGTGCTATTTATCATTTTAGGCACCAGAGCTTGTGTTTATCGACCTTATTTATGATTTTATGTGCTATTTATCATTTTAGGCACCAGAGCTTGTGTTTATCGACCTTATTTATGATTTTATGTGCTATTTATCATTTCAGGCACCAGAGCTTGTGTTTATCGACCTTATTTATGATTTTATTTGCTATTTATCATTTTAGGCACCAGAGCTTGTGTTTATCGACCTTATTTATGATTTTATGTGCTATTTATCATTTTAGGCACCAGAGCTTGTGTTTATGGACCTTATTTATGATTTTATGTGCTATTTATCATTTTAGGCACCAGAGCTTGTGTTTATGGACCTTATTTATGATTTTATGTGCTATTTATCATTTCAGGCACCAGAGCTTGTGTTTATGGACCTTATTTATGATTTTATGTGCTATTTATCATTTTAGGCACCAGAGCTTGTGTTTATCGACCTTATTTATGATTTTATGTGCTATTTATCATTTTAGGCACCAGAGCTTGTGTTTATGGACCTTATTTATGATTTTATGTGCTATTTATCATTTCAGGCACCAGAGCTTGTGTTTATGGACCTTATTTATGATTTTATGTGCTATTTATCATTTTAGGCACCAGAGCTTGTGTTTATGGACCTTATTTATGATTTTATGTGCTATTTATCATTTCAGGCACCAGAGCTTGTGTTTATGGACCTTATTTATGATTTTATGTGCTATTTATCATTTTAGGCACCAGAGCTTGTGTTTATGGACCTTATTTATGATATTATGTGCTATTTATCATTTCAGGCACCAGAGCTTGTGTTTATCCACCTTATTTATGATTTTATGTGCTATTTATCATTTTAGGCACCAGAGCTTGTGTTTATCGACCTTATTTATGATTTTATGTGCTATTTATCATTTCAGGCACCAGAGCTTGTGTTTATGGACCTAAATTCAGATATAATCATGGATGAGACACAGTTAGATTTTGTTGAAAGGTTAGTATGGAATTGTTCTATTGGTATTAAACATCAATCAATCACTCACTCGTTATGCATTGTAGCGATTCCAATTTGTTTAAATTAAAGACTCGTGTAGGACTAAATATATAATATCGATCAATTTTTTTTGTAAAGAATGCACAGGATTTGCAATATTTTTCATGTGATTGGTTGGTTTGGTTAATGGTGTTTAAATCCGCTTTCAACAATATTTCAGCTAAATCGTGGCGGTCAGTTTTATTGGTGGAGGAAACTAGAGTACCCGGAGAAAACCACTGACCTGTCGCAAGTCACTGACAAACTTTATCACATAATGTTGTATCAAGCACACCTCTCCTGTGCAGGAATTGAACTCAAAACATTAGTGGTGATAGGCACTGATTGCATAGGTAGTTTTAAATCAAATTACCATACAATCACGACCACGACGGCCCCTTTTTCATGTGAGAATAGTAGCCCATCTATTTCATCAGGAATGTATTTATGATAAATGTATTATAAAACAAAAATTTTATTTATGTTTAGTGAAGACAAATTTCTTGGAGATGGAGGCTATGGTGCTGTGTATAAAGCCACATATAAAAATCAGGTAAATTGATTTTTTTATTAACTTAGAATAGATAGTTAGTTGCCCATTACAGTATTAAGTCATTTTAGTGAAGAGTTATCTCCCATTGCTCTAATGCTAATTTATTTTTTTTAATGTGAGTATCTGATTTTTCCTGAAATGTTGTATGTTGTGATGTTTTTTATTACAGGTATACATGGAAAAATCTTTTTTTCTATTTTTATATATTTTTATGCAATTTCTGTACTTTCTCTGTAAAATGTTCATGTATTGAACTTTCTTTAATAAAGAATTTATTATTAATATTATTATTATTATTATTATATTGCAGCCAGTAGCAGTGAAGATATTTGCAGCCATTGGTGACATTCATCCACTGAAGATGTTAAGACGGGAGGTAATTTATATTAGCATTTATTTGTGTTGGGGCTGCTAGGAATATACAAACAAGAATGGGGTCTAGTATGCAATCCTATTTATTTTGGAGACTTTTTGTAACAATTCACCATTACACTAAGCTTATTTTTAATCTATAGATCTTGTTAATATAAGGCTGTATTAAAGATTATTAAACTATGAATCTTTTTGATACGAGTCAATGCAGTTTTGGGATGTTTGAAGCATACAGGTGTGTCTGTATTGGCTATTAATATCAATCCTTGTTGGGTCCTCTGAGGGTTATATATTAGTTAGATTTACATCTACCAGGTGTAATCATTGCCTATAATCTCTAAGGTTTCCTTGTATGACTTTGTCCATGTCACATTATATTAAATACAATCTTATGTGATCAAGTTTTGTCATTGCTTTTTGAAAATCAGTAGTTTTAGTTCTCTAGTTTTCCTCAGAGAGAATACTGTCTGCCATGATATAACTGAAATATTGTTGAAATTAAATGTAGATTTCTAATTAAGTAACATTTATTACCCATAATTCATAATATATCCTTGTTGATTTCAGGCTACTGTTCTGAGGTGTTTGAAGCATCCAAGTGTGGTGTCTTTGTTGGCTGTTGGTATCAATCCTCGTGTGATGGTCTTAGAGCTGGCTAAACATCTGTCATTGGGTGTTGTTCTGAAACAAGAAGGAAAACTGGAACAAATTGTACAACATAAAATAGCCTTACAGGTATTATTGACCTAAACAGATATTTATATCTTTTACCAAAAATTAAAAACGAAATGTTGCAAAACTCCATTAAAATGTATTTTAAAATTGGTTTGTTCCCTTTTCTCTGACAAAACAACAAAAAGTGTTGATGTTACTAAATTGTTTTAAAATCTGATGGAAATGTATGTGATGTGAATGCACGTTTAGTGTTACGACAATCTTGTCCATCAGATGCCACCTATGATGAAATGTATGTGATGTAAATGTACGTTTAGTGTTACGACAATCTTGTCCATCAGATGCCACCCATGATGAAATGTATGTGATGTAAATACATGTTAGTGTTACGACAATCTTGTCCATCAGATGCCACCCATGATGAAATGTATGTGATGTAAATGCACGTTTAGTGTTACGACAATCTTGTCCATCAGATGCCACCCATGATGAAATGTATGTGATGTAAATGCACGTTTAGTGTTACGACAATCTTGTCCATCAGATGCCACCCATGATGAAATGTATGTGATGTAAATGCACGTTTAGTGTTAGGACAATCTTGTTCATCAGATGCCACCCATGATGAAATGTATGTGATGTAAATGCACGTTTAGTGTTACGACAATCTTGTCCATCAGATGCCACCCATGATGAAATGTATGTGATGTAAATGCACGTTTAGTGTTACGACAATCTTGTCCATCAGATGCCACCCATGATGAAATGTATGTGATGTAAATGCATGTTTAGTGTTACGACAATCTTGTCCATCAGATGCCACCCATGATGAAATGTATGTGATGTAAATGCACGTTTAGTGTTACGACAATCTTGTCCATCAGATGCCACCCATGATGAAATGTATGTGATGTAAATGCACGTTTAGTGTTACGACAATCTTGTCCATCAGATGCCACCCATGATGAAATGTATGTGACGTAAATGCACGTTTAGTGTTACGACAATCTTGTCCATCAGATGCCACCCATGATGAAATGTATGTGATGTAAATGCACGTTTAGTGTTATGACAATCTTGTCCATCAGATGCCACCCATGATGAAATGTATGTGATGTAAATGCACGTTTAGTGTTACAACAATCTTGTCCATCAGATGCCACCCATGATGAATTGTATGTGATGTAAATGCACGTTTAGTGTTGCGACAATCTTGTCCATCAGATGCCACCCATGATGAAATGTATGTGATGTAAATGCACGTTTAGTGTTACGACAATCTTGTCCATCAGATGCCACCCATGATGAAATGTATGTGATGTAAATGCACGTTTAGTGTTATGACAATCTTGTCCATCAGATGCCACCCATGATGAAATGTATGTGATGTAAATGCACGTTTAGTGCTATGACAATCTTGTCCATCAGATGCCACCCATGATGAAATGTATGTGATGTAAATGCACGTTTAATGTTATGACAATCTTGTCCATCAGATGCCACCCATGATGAAATGTATGTGATGTAAATGCACGTTTAGTGTTACGACAATCTTGTCCATCAGATGCCACCCATGATGAAATGTATGTGATGTAAATGTACGTTTAGTGTTACGACAATCTTGTCCATCAGATGCCACCCATGATGAAATGTATGTGATGTAAATGCACGTTTAGTGTTACGACAATCTTGTCCATCAGATGCCACCCATGATGAAATGTATGTGATGTAAATGCACGTTTAGTGTTACGACAATCTTGTCCGTCAGATGCCACCCATGATGAAATGTATGTGATGTAAATGCACGTTTAGTGTTACGACAATCTTGTCCATCAGATGCCACCCATGATGAAATGTATGTGATGTAAATGCACGTTTAGTGTTACGACAATCTTGTCCATCAGATGCCACCCATGATGAAATGTATGTGATGTAAATGCACGTTTAGTGCTATGACAATCTTGTCCATCAGATGCCACCCATGATGAAATGTATGTGATGTAAATGCACGTTTAGTGTTATGACAATCTTGTCCATCAGATGCCACCCATGATGAAATGTATGTGATGTAAATGCACGTTTAGTGTTACGACAATCTTGTCCATCAAATGCCACCCATGATGAAATGTATGTGATGTAAATGCACGTTTAGTATTACGACAATCTTGTCCATCAGATGCCACCCATGATGAAATGTATGTGATGTAAATGTACGTTTAGTGTTACGACAATCTTGTCCATCAGATGCCACCCATGATGAAATGTATGTGATGTAAATGCACGTTTAGTGTTACGACAATCTTGTCCATCAGATGCCACCCATGATGAAATGTATGTGATGTAAATGCACGTTTAGTGTTACGACAATCTTGTCCGTCAGATGCCACCCATGATGAAATGTATGTGATGTAAATGCACGTTTAGTGTTACGACAATCTTGTCCATCAGATGCCACCCATGATGAAATGTATGTGATGTAAATGCACGTTTAGTGTTACGACAATCTTGTCCATCAGATGCCACCCATGATGAAATGTATGTGATGTAAATGCACATTTAGTGTTACGACAATCTTGTCCATCAGATGCCACCCATGATGAAATGTATGTGATGTAGATGCACGTTTAGTGTTACGACAATCTTGTCCATCAGATGCCACCCATGATGAAATGTATGTGATGTAAATGCACGTTTAGTGTTACGACAATCTTGTCCATCAGATGCCACCCATGATGAAATGTATGTGATGTAAATGCACATTTAGTGTTACGACAATCTTGTCCATCAAATGCCACCCATGATGAAATGTATGTGATGTAAATGCACGTTTAGTGTTACGACAATCTTGTCCATCAGATGCCACCCATGATGAAATGTATGTGATGTAAATGCACGTTTAGTGTTACGACAATCTTGTCCATCAGATGCCACCCATGATGAAATGTATGTGATGTAAATGCACGTTTAGTGTTATGACAATCTTGTCCATCAGATGCCACCCATGATGAAATGTATGTGATGTAAATGCACGTTTAGTGTTACGACAATCTTGTCCATCAGATGCCACCCATGATGAAATGTATGTGATGTAAATGCACGTTTAGTGTTACGACAATCTTGTCCATCAGATGCCACCCATGATGAAATGTATGTGACGTAAATGCACGTTTAGTGTTACGACAATCTTGTCCATCAGATGCCACCCATGATGAAATGTATGTGATGTAAATGCACGTTTAGTGTTACGACAATCTTGTCCATCAGATGCCACCCATGATGAAATGTATGTGATGTAAATGCACGTTTAGTGTTACGACAATCTTGTCCATCAGATGCCACCCATGATGAAATGTATGTGATGTAAATGCACGTTTAGTGTTACGACAATCTTGTCCATCAGATGCCACCCATGATGAAATGTATGTGATGTAAATGCACGTTTAGTGTTACGACAATCTTGTCCATCAGATGCCACCCACAGTTAAGTTCTGTGCTCTCTCTATTTTGTTTGTTTCATCATTGTACATAGTTTTTATTTAGTGCCACTTTACCAATATAGAGATGAAGTTTGAAATTGGATGTAAATAAGGTGTTGGAATATAGGGTTACATTTTGTAATTAGCAAAAGTAAGGATACTGATAGTGGAATGTTTAAATGTATGACAATAAATAGAGGTCTTACTCCTACTGATTGGGAAAAGGAAAGAAAAGGAGCTTGATCTTTAGTGGTTGGAAGAAGTGGCCACACCAGGGGTAATTTTTTCGATGTTTATGAAAGGTATTGCATAACAATTGATTTGCAGTGCCATTGACTTAAAGATTTGACTTCATATGCTGTTAATAAAAATAATAAAACTTGATTTTATGATTGCTCAAGTCTTAGCCTGTCTTATTTTGTATTTAAGGTTGCTGAAGTCTTAGCCTGTCTTATTTTGTATTTAAGGTTGCTGAAGTCTTAGCCTATCTTATTTTGTATTTAAGGTTGCTGAAGTCTTAGCCTATCTTATTTTGTATTTAAGGTTGCTGAAGGCTTAGCCTATCTTATTTTATTTTTAAGACAGCTGAAGGCTTAGCCTATCTTATTTTATTTTTAAGGTTGCTGAAGGCTTAGCCTATCTCCATCAGATGATGATTGTCTACAGAGATATGAAACCAGATAATGTACTTATATTTAGTCTAGATGCTAAATCTCTGGTAAGTCTTTTATTTCTTTTTATTGATTTAGAAGAGATTACTAAAAAAATAATTGACTTGGCACAGGCGCTTCAATAAGAAGTGGCAGGGTAAGAAATTGTACAATGAGTGTTTAAGGGACAACCATATGATATCAGTGCCTATCTCCGCTATAGTGGTGAGTTCGATTTTCGTCCCCACAGTGTTGTACTGGATAGAACTTTATGTAATCACATTTGTCAGTGATATTCCCGAGGTCAATGTTTATATGGTTTACTCCACAGGAAAATGACCGCCATTATATAACTGATATCTTATTGAAAGAAGCGATTAATCACGATAGCCATATCCCATATTCAAAATAAAGCGTGTTTTCATTATTATAAGTTTATCAATGTAAATTGGAATAAAAGTGTATCTATTATAATTGAAATCAAATGAAAAAAAAAAAAAAAAAAAAATTGAAATAGCATTGAATCCTTCAGTGTATGACTGCTGTATAACATCAGTCAAATTGATATGGACTCCTTATTCTTTGTCTCTATATAAGTTACTTTTATGGTCAAACCTGTCTTATGTGACCTTCCCAGGGAACAGTGAAATATGGTCACATAAGACAGATTGTCACTTAATACAGGTTTAATTGATATGAAATATATTGTGAAGGGAAATAAAAATTAAGGTCACATAATACAAGTTATTGCTTAATAGAGATGGACACTAAAGTAGGTTTGACTGTACTAGTTAAATCTATATGATTATATTACCATGAAATATTGTTGTACCATTAATCTTAATCTAGTATTTGGTGATACCAGCTACATACTATGAATCTTGTTTATATTCAAATGTTAAGGAAAACTACCTTTTTAAGCCAAATATTTACATCTGGTACGGTTGATGTTTGTATACTGAACATCAAGTAAAATGTACATATTTAATGATTTTTCTTGTAAATTTGTAAATTTCTTGCACAGGTAAATGCCAAGATTTCTGATTATGGTATAGCTAGATTTTCAATGTTGGATGGATTGATGCTACAAGAGGGTACCTTAGCTCACAGAGCCCCTGAGGTCATCAGAGGTGAAACTTACTCTTTTAAGGTAATTTTATAATACAGATTTGTTGTTTTATACAATAAGTCAATTAGAAATGTGTTCCAGTTAACATGCAAATAGAAAGAAAAACACATAACAATTGATCTGATTTCATATCAATAAGAGAGAAATATGTTAAAAGGAAAATACTACTATTGCTATGCTTCATCATACAGTGTCAAACCTTGGTGTAATGGTTAGTGTGCTAGACTCGTGTGTGGTAGATCGTGGGTTAAAGCTCTGATCTGGTCAAACCAAAGACTATAAAATTAGTATTTGCTGCTTCTCCGCTGAGCACGCAACATTGAGGAGAAAGAGCAAAGACTGGTTGGCTCTGAATCAGACTAATGTGTCAGAGTTGGGTGACATGTCTATAAGTGGACTGTTGTTTCAGTGAGTTAGCACTATAAAAATCCAACTAAGCATGTTGGTCAAGTGCAAAGCGGATCTTGTCATCATCTCATTGAAAATTAACTTGTTCTTACCATGATATAGCTGAAAAATTGCTGAGTTGGTGTTAAACTACATCTTACTCACTCTTACAGTGTCAAATGTCTGTTACTTACTTGGCTCTATAAAATACATACTGGTTTGAAAGTATGTGGTAACGAGATTAAGCTATTTCATTTTCCATGTTGCGACATCATTCAGTAACCTATATCATCTCTTGGTTTGCTCACTTTGTTTAATGTAGAAGTGTCTGGATTATTACACTCTGTCTAATGTAGAAGTGTCTAGATTATTACACTCTGTCTAATGTAGAAGTGTCTAGATTATTACACTCTGTCTAATGTAGAAGTGTCTGGATTATTACACTCTGTCTAATGTAGAAGTGTCTAGATTATTACACTCTGTCTAATGTAGAAGTGTCTAGATTATTACACTCTGTCTAATGTAGAAGTGTCTAGATTATTACACTCTGTCTAATGTAGAAGTGTCTAGATTATTACACTCTGTCTAATGTAGAAGTGTCTAGATTATTACACTCTGTCTAATGTAGAAGTGTCTAGATTATTACACTCTGTCTAATGTAGAAGTGTCTAGATTATTACACTCTGTCTAATGTAGAAGTGTCTAGATTATTACACTTTGTCTAATGTAGAAGTGTCTAGATTATTACACTCTGTCTAATGTAGAAGTGTCTAGATTATTACACTCTGTCTAATGTAGAAGTGTCTAGATTATTACACTCTGTCTAATGTAGAAGTGTCTAGATTATTACACTCTGTCTAATGTAGAAGTGTCTAGATTATTACACTCTGTCTAATGTAGAAGTGTCTAGATTATTACACTCTGTCTAATGTAGAAGTATCTAGATTATTACACTGTGTCTAATGTAGAAGTGTCTAGATTATTACACTGTGTCTAATGTAGAAGTGTCTGGATTATTACACTCTGTCTAATGTAGAAGTGTCTAGATTATTACACTCTGTCTAATGTAGAAGTGTCTGGATTATTACACTCTGTCTAATGTAGAAGTGTCTAGATTATTACACTCTGTCTAATGTAGAAGTGTCTAGATTATTACACTCTGTCTAATGTAGAAGTGTCTGGATTATTACACTCTGTCTAATGTAGAAGTGTCTAGATTATTACACTCTGTCTAATGTAGAAGTGTCTAGATTATTACACTCTGTCTAATGTAGAAGTGTCTAGATTATTACACTCTGTCTAATGTAGAAGTGTCTAGATTATTACACTCTGTCTAATGTAGAAGTGTCTAGATTATTACACTCTGTCTAATGTAGAAGTGTCTAGATTATTACACTCTGTCTAATGTAGAAGTGTCTAGATTATTACACTCTGTCTAATGTAGAAGTGTCTAGATTATTACACTCTGTCTAATGTAGAAGTGTCTAGATTATTACACTCTGTCTAATGTAGAAGTGTCTAGATTATTACACTCTGTCTAATGTAGAAGTGTCTAGATTATTACACTCTGTCTAATGTAGAAGTGTCTAGATTATTACACTCTGTCTAATGTAGAAATGTCTAGATTATTACACTCTGTCTAATGTAGAAGTGTCTAGATTATTACACTCTGTCTAATGTAGAAGTGTCTAGATTATTACACTCTGTCTAATGTAGAAATGTCTAGATTATTACACTCTGTCTAATGTAGAAGTGTCTAGATTATTACACTCTGTCTAATGTAGAAGTGTCTGGATTATTACACTCTGTCTAATGTAGAAGTGTCTAGATTATTACACTCTGTCTAATGTAGAAGTGTCTGGATTATTACACTCTGTCTAATGTAGAAGTGTCTGGATTATTACACTCTGTCTAATGTAGAAGTGTCTAGATTATTACACTCTGTCTAATGTAGAAGTGTCTAGATTATTACACTCTGTCTAATGTAGAAGTGTCTAGATTATTACACTCTGTCTAATGTAGAAGTGTCTAGATTATTACACTCTGTCTAATGTAGAAGTGTCTAGATTATTACACTCTGTCTAATGTAGAAGTGTCTAGATTATTACACTCTGTCTAATGTAGAAGTGTCTAGATTATTACACTCTGTCTAATGTAGAAGTGTCTAGATTATTACACTCTGTCTAATGTAGAAGTGTCTGGATTATTACACTCTGTCTAATGTAGAAGTGTCTAGATTATTACACTCTGTCTAATGTAGAAGTGTCTAGATTATTACACTGTGTCTAATGTAAAAGTGTCTAGATTATTACACTCTGTCTAATGTAGAAGTGTCTGGATTATTACACTCTGTCTAATGTAGAAGTGTCTAGATTATTACACTCTGTCTAATGTAGAAGTGTCTAGATTATTACACTCTGTCTAATGTAGAAGTGTCTAGATTATTACACTCTGTCTAATGTAGAAGTGTCTAGATTATTACACTGTGTCTAATGTAGAAGTGTCTAGATTATTACACTGTGTCTAATGTAGAAGTGTCTGGATTATTACACTCTGTCTAATGTAGAAGTGTCTAGATTATTACACTCTGTCTAATGTAGAAGTGTCTAGATTATTACACTCTGTCTAATGTAGAAGTGTCTAGATTATTACACTCTGTCTAATGTAGAAGTGTCTAGATTATTACACTCTGTCTAATGTAGAAGTGTCTAGATTATTACACTCTGTCTAATGTAGAAGTGTCTGGATTATTACACTCTGTCTAATGTAGAAGTGTCTAGATTATTACACTCTGTCTAATGTAGAAGTGTCTGGATTATTACACTCTGTCTAATGTAGAAGTGTCTAGATTATTACACTCTGTCTAATGTAGAAGTGTCTAGATTATTACACTCTGTCTAATGTAGAAGTGTCTAGATTATTACACTCTGTCTAATGTAGAAGTGTCTAGATTATTACACTCTGTCTAATGTAGAAGTGTCTAGATTATTACACTCTGTCTAATGTAGAAGTGTCTAGATTATTACACTCTGTCTAATGTAGAAGTGTCTAGATTATTACACTCTGTCTAATGTAGAAGTGTCTAGATTATTACACTCTGTCTAATGTAGAAGTGTCTAGATTATTACACTCTGTCTAATGTAGAAGTGTCTAGATTATTACACTCTGTCTAATGTAGAAGTGTCTGGATTATTACACTCTGTCTAATGTAGAAGTGTCTAGATTATTACACTCTGTCTAATGTAGAAGTGCCTAGATTATTACACTCTGTCTAATGTAGAAGTGTCTGGATTATTACACTCTGTCTAATGTAGAAGTGTCTAGATTATTACACTCTGTCTAATGTAGAAGTGTCTAGATTATTACACTCTGTCTAATGTAGAAGTGTCTAGATTATTACACTCTGTCTAATGTAGAAGTGTCTAGATTATTACACTCTGTCTAATGTAGAAGTGTCTAGATTATTACACTCTGTCTAATGTAGAAGTGTCTGGATTATTACACTCTGTCTAATGTAGAAGTGTCTAGATTATTACACTCTGTCTAATGTAGAAGTGTCTAGATTATTACACTCTGTCTAATGTAGAAGTGTCTGGATTATTACACTCTGTCTAATGTAGAAGTGTCTAGATTATTACACTCTGTCTAATGTAGAAGTGTCTAGATTATTACACTCTGTCTAATGTAGAAGTGTCTAGATTATTACACTCTGTCTAATGTAGAAGTGTCTGGATTATTACACTCTGTCTAATGTAGAAGTGTCTGGATTATTACACTCTGTCTAATGTAGAAGTGTCTGGATTATTACACTCTGTCTAATGTAGAAGTGTCTAGATTATTACACTCTGTCTAATGTAGAAGTGTCTGGATTATTACACTCTGTCTAATGTAGAAGTGTCTAGATTATTACACTCTGTCTAATGTAGAAGTGTCTGGATTATTACACTCTGTCTAATGTAGAAGTGTCTAGATTATTACACTCTGTCTAATGTAGAAGTGTCTAGATTATTACACTCTGTCTAATGTAGAAGTGTCTAGATTATTACACTCTGTCTAATGTAGAAGTGTCTAGATTATTACACTCTGTCTAATGTAGAAGTGTCTAGATTATTACACTCTGTCTAATGTAGAAGTGTCTGGATTATTACACTCTGTCTAATGTAGAAGTGTCTAGATTATTACACTCTGTCTAATGTAGAAGTGTCTAGATTATTACACTCTGTCTAATGTAGAAGTGTCTAGATTATTACACTCTGTCTAATGTAGAAGTGTCTGGATTATTACACTCTGTCTAATGTAGAAGTGTCTAGATTATTACACTCTGTCTAATGTAGAAATGTCTAGATTATTACACTCTGTCTAATGTAGAAGTGTCTAATGTATTATTGGTTTGGTTTAGGTTTATGGTGTTTATCAACAATTTTTCAGTTATATCGTGGCAATCAGTTTTATTGGTGGAGGAAACCAGAGAAAACCACCGACCTGTCGAAAATCACTGACATACTTTATCACATAATGTTGTATCGAGTATACCTCACCATAACGCAGTTCGAACTCACAACTTAGGTAGTGATAGGCACCGATTGCACAGGTAGTTGTAAATCCAACTAACATATGATCACCACCACGATGGCCCCTGTTCGAAATTATACAAGGATAAAAACTCATATTGACAAGAATATGTATTGTAAAATATCTCTAAAAATAAATATTGACCTTCTTGGTTTATTAGTAAGTTGTGAGACTTTTTAATTTTACAGGCAGATATTTTCTCATATGGAATTACATTGTATTCTCTGTTGACCAATGGTAAACATCCTTTTAGTGAGTTTGAGTGCAAAGGAGAAATGGATAAAGCTATTGCAGAGGTAATTCATTATTAGCTCACCTTGCCAAAGGCAATGTGAGCTTTTGCCATCACTTGTCGTCCGTCGTCCGTTAACTTTTCACATTTTAATCTTCTCCTCTGAAACCCCTCAGCCAAATGAACTGAAACTTGGTAGGAAGCATCTATGGAAGGTCCTCTATAAAGATTGCTCATTTCGTCCTGATCCATTAACAAACATGGCCGCCACAGGCAATTCTTGTTTCTGATTGGCCTATTTTTTTTAATCTTCTCCTCTGAAACCACTGGGCCAAATGAACTGAAACTTGGTAGGAAGCATCTATGGAAGGTCCTCTATAAAGAATGCTCATTCCGTCCCGATCCATTAACAAACATGGCCACCACAGGTGATTTTTGTTTCTGATTGGCTGATTTAAAAAATTCTTCTCCTCTGGAACCGTTTGGCCAAATGTACCGAAACTTGGTAGGAAGCATCTATGGAAATTTCTCTGTTGCGATTGCTCATTTCGTTCCGATCCATTAACAAACATGGCCACCACAGGCTATTCTTGTTTCTGATTGGCCTATTTTTAAAAATCTTCTCCTCTGAAACTGCTCGGCCAAATGTACCGCAACTTTGTAGGATGCATATATGGGAGGTCCTCTATAAAGATTGTTCATTCTGTCCCGATCCATTAACGAACATGGCCGCCACAGGCGGTTCTTGTTTCTGATTGGCTGATTTTTTAGATTCTTCCCCTCTGAAACCGTTTGGCCAAATGTACTGAAACTTGGTAGGAAGCATCTATGGAAAGTCCTCTGTTGTGATTGCTCATTTCATTCTGATCCCTTAACAAACATGGTGACCACGGGCAATTCTTGTTTCTGATTGGCCTATTTTTAAAAATCTTCTCTGAAACCGCTTGGCCAAACTTGGTAGGATGCATCTATGGAGGTCCTCTATAAAGATTACTCATTTCGTCCCTATCAATTAACAAATATGGCTGCCACAGGGAAGTCTTGTTTCTTATTGGTCAATTTCTAAAACAGCTTTTCCTCTGAAGCTGCTTTGCCAAATGATATGAAACTTGGTAAGAAGCATCTATGGAAGATCCTCTATAGAGATTACTCATTTCGTTTTGATCCATTTACAAACATGGCTGCCACAGGCAATTCCTGTTTTAGATTGGTCAATTTCTAAAAATCTTCTTATCTGAAACTGCTTTGCAAATGAACCGATATTTGGTGGGAAGCACCTATGGAAGGTTCTGTATTAAGTTTCCTCAAAGCAGAATGAAAGGTGAGCGACACAGGCTCAGCCCACTGAGCCTCTAGTTTTACATGATACATGTTTTATTTTTATTTTAAAGAGATATTTTTGCCTTATCAGCAGCAAAAGGCAAAACATAGACATTAATTTTTTTCTGTCTGCAAAAAAGCTGCCTACAGACATACAGTTATGTATTTCACGTTTACGACGTCACGCTAAGTTAAGCGGTTGCAGTTTGTTGATGTTTGAGAAGCTATAACTTCATAATAAATAGAATTATATCCACCAAGCATTCAGTATTTAGTAGCATGATTCTTTAATTACATGTCTTATCTGTCTTGGAAGAGATCGATATAAGTTTGGAATGCTCACACTTGAAATGGCATACAAAATACTTGTGGCGGCCCAGACTAGGTCAACCTTGGAATGAATGGTGTGTTGTTCCAGTTCTAATCGTATTTTAATTAATCTTCAAATATTTTCAATTATTTTAAGGTCTGGTGATTGGGATGGCAAATCAAGACAATCGACATCATTATTATCTTTCTACAATTTTGTCTGTACGGACTGGTGTACTGGGGGCGCTGTCATCTTGGAAAATCCACTGATAATTTTCGAATTTTAAAACGACTGGCAAAAGATTATTGTCAAGGATGTCTATGCACTTAGCCGAGTTAATATTTCCTTCTACATCTCTGATTGTGCCAACCCCATCTTTACAAATACACCCCAAAACATTAGACACACGGGCGCCGCCATTACGACTTCCATACAGTCCTAAGCATTGCGTGTTCCACCTTTCTTCTGCTTTTCACCACACATACACACATGAATTTTTCCCTAGTTAACACCACATTTCATCAGAAATATTATTTTATTCCATTGTTCTTGTATTGTCCAGTGTAGTCTATTTCGGCACCATCGCACACGATTTTTATCTATTTTCAATGAAATCGTCAGTTTTTTCACAACAATTCTCTTGTGAAAACAATAAATTACTCAATCGTCTTTAAATTGACCTTTTACAAATCGGAACTGAAACAGACTGACTAAATTCATTCATGAAATCACATAAGCTTCTTTTATGATACTGTTTTACAAGCCTTATCAATGTACACTCACCTTGGTTGCTCGTAGATCTGGGTTCACGGCTTGTTTTCTATATTTTCCCATGGATCAAATCTTTTCAAAAATTTAGACACTGCAGATCGACTAAATCCAATGATCTTTCTGATTTCTGTTTTTTTTTTTTTCATCCTGATGTAGCCGTTATACCTGCCGTTTTTAGTCAGGGCTCATCTCTTTTGTTTTTCTAGACATGTTGAAAACTCCCTTTTTGTAGCGTTTACGTTTTATGTACGCACGTGGAAATTACGTCACTAACATGTCACATTTTGGAAATTATGGTGTTTAAATTTAGTAACATAATGATAAATATCAATAAAGCTATAAGCAACCGAAGTACATTCTTATCTGATGGCGTGACGTTTTGTACACAAAACGTGATAATACTTTTGTCACCTAAGTGTAGGTGTTGCTTTCTCATTGGAAGTAACTTTTGACTATTACTTTATTTTTTCAAAATTAATTCAGATTACAAATGGAGATATTCAAGAAATTGGTGGATCTTGGATAAATCTCCACTGGTTCCACATTTTTATTTGTAAAGTTTGTGATTTATTAAAATGAGTACTATAATACATGTGATGATAAATATCTTGCAATTTATTCGAGAGTTGTTGTCAAATGATGATGACTTTATATATTTTAGGGAATTTCAATTCAACCAATTACAGAGAAAGGTTGTCCCCCTTGGCCTATAATGCAAACATTGTTAATGGATTGTCTACATCAGGGACCAGATCAAAGACCTGAGGTAAGATTATATATTTATGTAGGTATGAATTTAGAATTTCTCAATGTCACTCTTTCACATTATAATAATTTAAAAGTATTTGTTTGACAGAAATGATTATGAAGATACTTTGGTGATTTTAAGAAGAATTTAAACTGTATCATACTGGATGGAATATTCAAAGTTTTTACTTAATCTACATTTAGCTGTGGTTTTTTTTACTGGATATTGGTAAAGGTTTAGGTTTAAGTTTATGGTGTTTAATGCCACTTTCAACAATATTTCAGTTATGTCTTGGCGGTCAGTTTTACTGGTGGAGGAAACCGGAGTACCCAGAGAAAACCACTGACCTGCCGTAAGTCACTGACAAACTTTATCACGTAATGAGCGAATATTGGTAAATAACAATCCATTAATCTTTTACTTGATGCAAAGCTTCTTGAGGATCAGCATATTTTTCAATACTGTTTTGGAACTTAACCAAAGTATTTAGTAAACTGTCCTTATTGTAATAACATTAAAAACCTATAATTTCAGTCGTCGGTCATCTGTGAACGACTTCAAGAACCTGAAGTTTTAAATCTGAAACAAAGAATTCCTGTCAGCAAAGGACTAACTGTGGAATGTCTTACTGTACAGGTATTGACTTCAATTTATTACAGAAATCTTAAAATATACCATATACACACTTAGGTTTCATAAACACCTTTATTTGGTTGATAACAGAAGCAGCCAAAACAATGATATTTCTCATCGAATGTCACATGACTTCATATTTAATTCAGTTATGGTATTAACCTCTGAAATATGATATTAAACAAAAAACAATTTGTATTGAAGTCTTTTGATCAGAATTTGAGGATTAATCTCTTCTTTCAGAATTATGAACCTTTATATCTTTATCATATTCAGTCTTAATGGCAGTTTTGTAATCACAGATACATAGACAGTTAAATCAAGATTAATTTGGAATGGTTTGTGATAACCAAATACAGATCTATACAAATATTGAAATCATGCAAAGTTATGTCCCTTGAACAAATGTGCTATTTAATGTCGTCGAGTCAATTCTCAATGGAATAATAAAAACCAAGACGTTGTAAGTTCGAGCATTTATTACAGTCAGAAATACTTCCAAATAAAGACCCTCACACTGGAGGGCAAAGGTCTTGGAATCAAAATACAGGATATACCTCAAGGATCACAATATCATACTGTTGTCCATCATGCTATTGTATCATGGCAACCTTAAATGAATATTAGTGGTGCCAAATAGAAATATTATATTAGTCCAAGCTGGTTTCAAATAATCATCAAAAAGAATTTCTACAGTAGTTGACAATATGTCTGCCATCCAAGATATGAAAAAAATTGGAGTGCCTCAAAAGAACAAAAGAATTTCCCACTAAAAATACAGGTGACTCAAATAACCAATGAAATGAAATACCTGGTCAAACTGACCTTAACTAATCAAGAATGCAAAATGAAGATTCATATCAGGGTCACTTTCCTGAACTTAGATCAAGACCCTAATTTGCATATAAAACATAACACAAAGTTGCAGACCTTATTCATTTTATTACTAAGAGTTTTTCAATATTTTAATTAAATGGGAAAGTTATGAAGGTAATTATTTTAGCATATTTTATTTACAAAAAGATATTTTATGATAATAGTAAAAATTAAAATTCCTAAAAGTTAAATTATTTACAAACTGTCAAAATTCACTCTTCTACATAAGGTAATAATGTGAGGTCAACATATGTCTTTGTTGAACATTTCTATGATTGGTTGATTAATTACATTCTTAAATTTGGTAGTACGAGTGTTGGCTTTGTTCATGAATGTTTCATGCCACTTTCAAAAATATTTCAGTTATACTGTGGCAGTCAGTTGTATTAGTGAAGGGAACCAGAAAAACCACTGATCTACCACAAGTACCTTACACATTTAATCACATATAGATGTTATACTGTGGCAGTCAGTTGTATAGTGGAGGGAACCAGAAAAACCACTGATCTACCACAAGTACCTTACACATTTAATCACATATAGATGTTATACTGTGGCAGTCAGTTGTATAGTGGAGGGAACCAGAAAAACCACTGATCTACCACAAGTACCTTACACATTTAATCACATATAGATGTTATACTGTGGCAGTCAGTTGTATAGTGGAGGGAACAAGAAAAACCACTGATCTACCACAAGTACCTTACACATTTAATCACATATAGATGTTATACTGTGGCAGTCAGTTGTATAGTGGAGGGAACCAGAAAAACCACTGATCTACCACAAGTACCTTACACATTTAATCACATATAGATGTTATACTGTGGCAGTCAGTTGTATAGTGGAAGGAACCAGAAAAACCACTGATCTACCACAAATACCTTACACATTTAATCACATATAGATGTTATACTGTGGCAGTCAGTTGTATAGTGGAGGGAACCAGAAAAACCACTGATCTACCACAAGTACCTTACACATTTAATCACATATAGATGTTATACTGTGGCAGTCAGTTGTATAGTGGAGGGAACCAGAAAAACCACTGATCTACCACAAGTACCTTACACATTTAATCACATATAGATGTTATACTGTGGCAGTCAGTTGTATAGTGGAAGGAACCAGAAAAACCACTGATCTACCACAAATACCTTACACATTTAATCACATATAGATGTTATACTGTGGCAGTCAGTTGTATAGTGGAGGGAACCAGAAAAACCACTGATCTACCACAAGTACCTTACACATTTAATCACATATAGATGTTATACTGTGGCAGTTAGTTGTATAGTGGAGGGAACCAGAAAAACCACTGATCTACCACAAGTACCTTACACATTTAATCACATATAGATGTTATACTGTGGCAGTCAGTTGTATAGTGGAGGGAACCAGAAAAACCACTGATCTACCACAAGTACCTTACACATTTAATCACATATAGATGTTATACTGTGGCAGTCAGTTGTATAGTGGAAGGAACCAGAAAAACCACTGATCTACCACAAGTACCTTACACATTTAATCACATATAGATGTTATACTGTGGCAGTCAGTTGTATAGTGGAGGGAACCAGAAAAACCACTGATCTACCACAAGTACCTTACACATTTAATCACATATAGATGTTATACTGTGGCAGTCAGTTGTATAGTGGAGGGAACCAGAAAAACCACTGATCTACCACAAGTACCTTACACATTTAATCACATATAGATGTTATACTGTGGCAGTCAGTTGTATAGTGGAGGGAACCAGAAAAACCACTGATCTACCACAAGTACCTTACACATTTAATCACATATAGATGTTATACTGTGGCAGTCAGTTGTATAGTGGAGGGAACCAGAAAAACCACTGATCTACCACAAGTACCTTACACATTTAATCACATATAGATGTTATACTGTGGCAGTCAGTTGTATAGTGGAGGGAACCAGAAAAACCACTGATCTATCACAAGTACCTTACACATTTAATCACATATAGATGTTATACTGTGGCAGTCAGTTGTATAGTGGAGGGAACCAGAAAAACCACTGATCTACCACAAGTACCTTACACATTTAATCACATATAGATGTTATACTGTGGCAGTCAGTTGTATAGTGGAGGGAACCAGAAAAACCACTGATCTACCACAAGTACCTTACACATTTAATCACATATAGATGTTATACTGTGGCAGTCAGTTGTATAGTGGAGGGAACCAGAAAAACCACTGATCTACCACAAGTACCTTACACATTTAATCACATATAGATGTTATACTGTGGCAGTCAGTTGTATAGTGGAGGGAATAAGAAAAACCACTGATCTACCACAAGTACCTTACACATTTAATCACATATAGATGTTATACTGTGGCAGTCAGTTGTATAGTGGAGGGAACAAGAAAAACCACTGATCTACCACAAGTACCTTACACATTTAATCACATATAGATGTTATACTGTGGCAGTCAGTTGTATAGTGGAGGGAACCAGAAAAACCACTGATCTACCACAAGTACCTTACACATTTAATCACATATAGATGTTATACTGTGGCAGTCAGTTGTATAGTGGAGGGAACCAGAAAAACCACTGATCTACCACAAGTACCTTACACATTTAATCACATATAGATGTTATACTGTGGCAGTCAGTTGTATAGTGGAGGGAACCAGAAAAACCACTGATCTACCACAAGTACCTTACACCTTTAATCACATATAGATGTTATACTGTGGCAGTCAGTTGTATAGTGGAGGGAACCAGAAAAACCACTGATCTACCACAAGTACCTTACACATTTAATCACATATAGATGTTATACTGTGGCAGTCAGTTGTATAGTGGAGGGAACAAGAAAAACCACTGATCTACCACAAGTACCTTACACATTTAATCACATATAGATGTTATACTGTGGCAGTCAGTTGTATAGTGGAGGGAACCAGAAAAACCACTGATCTACCACAAGTACCTTACACATTTAATCACATATAGATGTTATACTGTGGCAGTCAGTTGTATAGTGGAGGGAACCAGAAAAACCACTGATCTACCACAAGTACCTTACACATTTAATCACATATAGATGTTATACTGTGGCAGTCAGTTGTATAGTGGAGGGAACCAGAAAAACCACTGATCTACCACAAGTACCTTACACATTTAATCACATATAGATGTTATACTGTGGCAGTCAGTTGTATAGTGGAGGGAACCAGAAAAACCTCTGATCTACCACAAGTACCTTACACATTTAATCACATATAGATGTTATACTGTGGCAGTCAGTTGTATAGTGGAGGGAACCAGAAAAACCACTGATCTACCACAAGTACCTTACACATTTAATCACATATAGATGTTATACTGTGGCAGTCAGTTGTATAGTGGAGGGAACCAGAAAAACCACTGATCTACCACAAGTACCTTACACATTTAATCACATATAGATGTTATACTGTGGCAGTCAGTTGTATAGTGGAGGGAACCAGAAAAACCACTGATCTACCACAAGTACCTTACACATTTAATCACATATAGATGTTATACTGTGGCAGTCAGTTGTATAGTGGAGGGAACCAGAAAAACCACTGATCTACCACAAGTACCTTACACATTTAATCACATATAGATGTTATACTGTGGCAGTCAGTTGTATAGTGGAAGGAACCAGAAAAACCACTGATCTACCACAAGTACCTTACACATTTAATCACATATAGATGTTATACTGTGGCAGTCAGTTGTATAGTGGAGGGAACCAGAAAAACCACTGATCTACCACAAGTACCTTACACATTTAATCACATATAGATGTTATACTGTGGCAGTCAGTTGTATAGTGGAAGGAACCAGAAAAACCACTGATCTACCACAAGTACCTTACACATTTAATCACATATAGATGTTATACTGTGGCAGTCAGTTGTATAGTGGAGGGAACCAGAAAAACCACTGATCTACCACAAGTACCTTACACATTTAATCACATATAGATGTTATACTGTGGCAGTCAGTTGTATAGTGGAGAGAACCAGAAAAACCACTGATCTACCACAAGTACCTTACACATTTAATCACATATAGATGTTATACTGTGGCAGTCAGTTGTATAGTGGAGGGAACCAGAAAAACCACTGATCTACCACAAGTACCTTACACATTTAATCACATATAGATGTTATACTGTGGCAGTCAGTTGTATAGTGGAGGGAACCAGAAAAACCACTGATCTACCACAAGTACCTTACACATTTAATCACATATAGATGTTATACTGTGGCAGTCAGTTGTATAGTGGAGGGAACCAGAAAAACCTCTGATCTACCACAAGTACCTTACACATTTAATCACATATAGATGTTATACTGTGGCAGTCAGTTGTATAGTGGAGGGAACCAGAAAAACCACTGATCTACCACAAGTACCTTACACATTTAATCACATATAGATGTTATACTGTGGCAGTCAGTTGTATAGTGGAGGGAACCAGAAAAACCACTGATCTACCACAAGTACCTTACACATTTAATCACATATAGATGTTATACTGTGGCAGTCAGTTGTATAGTGGAGGGAACCAGAAAAACCACTGATCTACCACAAGTACCTTACACATTTAATCACATATAGATGTTATACTGTGGCAGTCAGTTGTATAGTGGAGGGAACCAGAAAAACCACTGATCTACCACAAGTACCTTACACATTTAATCACATATAGATGTTATACTGTGGCAGTCAGTTGTATAGTGGAAGGAACCAGAAAAACCACTGATCTACCACAAGTACCTTACACATTTAATCACATATAGATGTTATACTGTGGCAGTCAGTTGTATAGTGGAGGGAACCAGAAAAACCACTGATCTACCACAAGTACCTTACACATTTAATCACATATAGATGTTATACTGTGGCAGTCAGTTGTATAGTGGAGGGAACCAGAAAAACCTCTGATCTACCACAAGTACCTTACACATTTAATCACATATAGATGTTATACTGTGGCAGTCAGTTGTATAGTGGAGGGAACCAGAAAAACCACTGATCTACCACAAGTACCTTACACATTTAATCACATATAGATGTTATAGAGTACACCTCACTACATGCAGAAATCGAACTGACACCTTTAGTGGTGATAGACACTGATTACATAGGTAGATGTAAATCCAACTACCATATTATTACGACCACGACAGTCTCACTATGGTAATAGGGACATGGTTGTCTAGTGGTTAATACAATCAACAACCAAACAAAAAATCACTATTCTTTCACCAATGAGATTTAGGTTGACATATTGTATATCTATGATTTAGAATGTATAATATTATTATTATTATTATTATTGAAGGAAACAGAAACAGATAAGCTATGTTTATGGGCAGCCAGTGGTAACAGTGAATGTGTTCAGTTATCTAGACTTGATCTTCAACTTGATGTTAAAATGAAGACAAAGGTAACAATTTTTAACCCAGTCATTGTCAATTTTTGTGATAACTGTTATTTATCTGTCAACTTTCCACACTTTAATTAATGATGGTTTCTTTTCTAAAATGTTGTTAAATTGCCCATGGAAAGCAAGGTGTCACCAAGATTCACATTCCATGTAGATTGTTTTACTCCCTTGAACAAAGACCATGTGAAGTTTTGCTATCATCTGTTCACATTAGATTTTCCTTTGAGATCTCTTTACAAATATGTATCCAACAACTTTACTATTTTGACAAAAATTCATGCAAAATAAAAATCTCCAATGAAACTGCATTACCAAGCTACATCAAACTTGATGGAAATGACTCTTCAGTGACCAATGTTATCAAATGATTATACAGATTGCCTTATTCCTAGACGAGTACCAATGCTAAAAATAGAAATTTCATAAGAGTGGTCAAAACTGTGGTATGGTTGAAACTTGTCTTTCACTTCATATGTATTAGTACAATTGGCTACTGGTGTATAGAAAAATGCTGTATTTTCATTGGATGCCAAGTTAGGTATATCAGGCTATGTATACGACTGGAGCTGTAGATATATATCATGTGATCATATGGTTAAAAATATCATTTACCAGCCAGTTCTAGCTTGGGTTGTCTATCTTATTATGGCTTACTAAGGTAATTTTCTCATTCAGATTGGTAATATAAACATGTTCCTCCTGGAATAGCGCTGAAATGTCATCATTATGACATAACGTATGTTGACGTTTTTAACGTATTCTACCATACAAAGACAATGTCAGACATAGAAAAGATAATGTTCAAGATGGCATAAAAAAAATTAAAATCAAAAGCTATGCATCATAATGGTACCCCATTTGTCCATTAAATGATTGACTATTGTTATTCCTTTTGTATCTGAGCTCAATAATTTTATGGTTTTTTTCAGGGTGCAATATTTCGTCATGGAAGAATCCTGTGTTTACTGCCACTGAAAGATGATCATTTGTTGATTGGTACAGAAGAATGCAGAATATGGCTTTACAACACAGTCAGTAAAGAATATGAACACAGTACATCACTGCTACCTGATGCTGTCTTATGTATGAGACACATGCCAGGGTAAGTCATACATCACTGCTACCTGATGCTGTCTTATGTATGAGACACATGCCAGGGTAAGTTGTACATCACTGCTACCTGATGATGTCTTATGTATGAGACACATGCCAGGGTAAGTTGTACATCACTGCTACCTGATGCTGTCTTATGTATGAGATACATGCCAGGGTAAGTCATACATCACTGCTACCTGATGCTGTCTTATGTATGAGACGCATGCCAGGGTAAGATGTACATCACTGCTACCTGATGCTGTCTTATGTATGAGACACATGCCAGGGTAAGATGTACATCACTGCTACCTGATGCTGTCTTATGTATGAGACACATGCCAGGGTAAGTCGTGCATCACTGCTACCTGATGCTGTCCTATGTATGAGACACACGCCAGGGTAAGTTGTACATCACTGCTACCTGATGCTGTCCTATGTATGAGACACATGCCAGGGTAAGTTGTACATCACTGCTACCTGATGCTGTCTTATGTATGAGACACATGCCAGGGTAAGTTGTACATCACTGCTACCTGATGATGACTTATGTATGAGACACATGCCAGGGTAAGTCAAACATCACTGCTACCTGATGCTGTCTTATGTATGAGACACATGCCAGGGTAAGTCATACATCACTGCTACCTGATGCTGCCTTATGTATGAGACACATGCCAGGGTAAGATGTACATCACTGCTACCTGATGCTGTCTTATGTATGAGACACATGCCAGGGTAAGATGTACATCACTGCTACCTGATGCTGTCTTATGTATGAGACACATGCCAGGGTAAGTCGTGCATCACTGCTACCTGATGCTGTCCTATGTATGAGACACATGCCAAGGTAAGTTGTACATCACTGCTACCTGATGCTGTCCTATGTATGAGACACATGCCAGGGTAAGTTGTACATCACTGCTACCTAATGCTGTCTTATGTATGAGACACATGCCAGGGTAAGTTGTACATCACTGCTACCTGATGATGACTTATGTATGAGACACATGCCAGGGTAAGTCATACATCACTGCTACCTGATGCTGTCTTATGTATGAGACACATGCCAGGGTAAGTTGTACATCACTGCTACCTGATGATGTCTTATGTATGAGACACATGCCAGGGTAAGTTGTGCATCACTGCTACCTGATGCTGTCTTATGCATGAGACACATGCCAGGGTAAGTTGTACATCACTGCTACCTGATGCTGTCTTATGTATGAGACACATGCCAGGGTAAGATGTACATCACTGCTACTTGATGCTTTCTTATGTATGAGACACATGCCAGAGTAAGTTGTACATCACTGCTACTTGATGCTGTCTTATGTATGAGACACATGCCAGGGTAAGTTGTACAGCACTGCTACTTGATGCTGTCTTATGTATGAGACACATGCAACAAAAATGTTCGACTCATTTTAAAATAAACTTCTTGCAGCTATTTTTAAACAAGGTGAGCAATACAGACTCCCAGGAGCCTCTAGTTATCCTTGTTGTTTTACATGACCTATTTCACACACAAAAAAAGAATAAACATATTTGTAATTGAATTGATGAGTATGATGAGATGAAATTTAATTTTTCCACTAATGCTATACAGGACCCACCATTCAAGGCTCTATTATTATACCCCCCACAACGAAGTTGTAGAGGGGTATACTGGTTTCACCATGTCCGTCCGTCTGTCTGTCCGTCCGTCCGTTTTGCCGTCCCTCTGTCCGTCCGTCCGTCTGTAGACAAATCCTATGTCGTACGATAACTTGAGTTGTGTTTCTTAGAATCTTTTAAAATTTTATCAGCTGCTTACCGGTGAAGAGAGGAGAATCCCTTTCTTTTTTGACGATTTTCACTTTTGCCGTTCCAGAGTTATTGGACTTGATATGACGGAAAATAGGATTTTTACCCTATGTCGTATGATAACTTGAGTAGTGTTTCTCAGAATGTTTTGAAATTTTATCAGCAGCTTACCGGTGAAGAGAGGAGGATCCCTTTCATTTTTGACGATTTTCACTTTTGCCGTTCCAGAGTTATTGGACTTGATATGATGGAAAATAGGATTTTTACCCTATGTCGTATGATAACTTGAGTAGTGTTTCTCAGAATGTTTTGAAATTTTATCAGCAGCTTACCGGTGAAGAGGGGAGGGTCCCTTTAATTTTTGGTCGGAACAATCAGTAATGTTTTGGTTATGGAAATAGGATGGACAGATGTGGGGAGCGGGGGGTTTATCTTAGTGAGCTGTGCTCACAGTAATACTAGTTTTAACACAACTAACCATAGCATTACATTAATTATGTACTCACCGAAGAAACATTGATGTTTTCAGAACACTATTGTAAGTATATTCACACCCAGTGTTGCCAAACCATTTTGTAGATTGCTTTATTGATGTTCATTTTATAACATTTTAGGGCCATCATAGTCGTGATCATATGGTAGTTGGATTTACAACTACCTATGAAATCAGTGCCTATCACCAATAACGTTGTCAATTCGAAACCCTCTCAGGCGAGGTGTACTCAATATTACATTATGTGATAAAGTTTGTCAGTGACTTGCGGCGGGTCAGTGGTTTTCTCCGGATACTTCGGTTTCCTCCACCTATAAAACTGACTGCCACGATTTAACTGAAATATTGTTAACCACCATAACCCTAACCCTAAACCTCTATAACATTTTACAAAGTGTTATTTACAATTTGATAACACAGTATTACATAATGTCAACTAATAATGTCTCCCCTTCGAACGAAGGGAGACATATTGTTTTAGTTTTATTTTTTCTTCCCCTTCTTCTGCTTCTTCTCAGCGAAGCTTGTCCGGACCATAACTTTTTTGTCTTTCCAGATAGGTAAATTATATTTGGTATGTGGGTGCATGACCATAAGGTGGTGTGTCACATACCATAATGACCTTCGTGGGACCTTGAACTTTGACCTCAAGGTCAAATAATTGTTTTTTAAATAGTATTTTCTTGTCCGGGCCATAACATTTTTTGTCTTTCGAGATAGGTCAATGATATTTGGTATGTGGGTGCATGACCATAAGGCGGTGTGTCACGTACCATAATGACCTTCATGGGACCTTGACCTTTGACCTCAAGGTCAAATAATTGTTTTTTAAATAGTATCATTCAACTCATAATGTGTAACTTATTGTTGTACAGATGACCGCATTAAGGGGAGACATAAGTTTTAGGTATCTAAAACAGTTCTTCCTAGTTTTTACTTTTGTTTTAAGCAAGTAACATCTGTCTATAAGAAACTGTATTTTACCTCACTCGATAAAGTAAGGTATTCAGTTAATCCCTATATTCTATCCAACTTAACTGATTAAAGGAAGATAGCAAAATGAGCAAAATAAAGGTAAAGTACTATATGTTTATTAAACTACAAATGTAATTTCAACAGCAAATGCACCCCCTGCTCCCATCAAAATCCAGCACAGATGTAGAACTCAGAAACACTAGAACAACTGCATGCCTTCTGGCTGTAGACCATTCCACTCAAGACCAAGGGGTTTTTTTCAGAATCAATACTTCTATGGCTTCTACCAGCTATCAATTTACCATAACTATTCAAAGACATTAATGGTCTTCATGAGACCCTGAAGTTTGTTTTTAGTAATTCTCTATATCACATGAATTACAAATGATTTTCTTTTCTTACATGTCTATGAAATGTGTGTTGATCATGTTTTCCTTTATAATGGACCTGGCTTGTAGATGTTGCACAAACCACATTCTTTGTTATTTTCCTTCATACATGTTACTGACATGACAAAGCACAACGTCATTTTAAATTTTAAATTTAATTTAGGAATTTTCAGACACTTTCTAGCCTTGGGTACTCTGTTTAACTTACATTTTGATTTAGCAACCATTCCTTCAGTTTTAATTTATGGCATTGAAAATTAGAATTAAATTTGAGTTATATAGATGTAACGGCATTAAGCACAGAAATCAGATATTGCCAAACTTGGCCATGCTAACATTAAATTAGAACGATAATATAGAAAAAGGAAAAGGTCAATTCTATGTTACCTTAGAATTTAATGATTGAAATCATGCAAAATACATACCGTATTTAGGGTTGTATAATGCGCAGGATTTTGCCCAGATTCTTTATTTGGTAGGAGGTGTGTGCATTATAAACAGGAACAATGTGTTTCACTCTTTCCCAGACCGGGAAATCACATGTCCACCATGTTTTTTTGTTTACTATTGTCAACATGCAAAGTTGAATATTTCTTAAATTGTTTGGACACTATTCCACAAAATATCATATGAAAACGCCAATAAAACCCAATACATTTAATATTTTGCAACTTTATTGAAGATGAAAAGAGATAAATGGTTCTAAAATTCTCCCAGCAAATGAAACATGCTCAAAGGACTGAAAAATATATACGACTAATATTTAATTCTTACATTTCCGACGACAATTTTTTTCAAAAGTCCATGTGCATTATAGACACGAACTAGTTTTTTTCTGGAGACTTTCAAGGCCAAGAGGGGGTGCGCATTATGCACCAATTCGCATTATGCAACCCTAAATACGGTAGAAAACTTTATTTTGCACAATTTAACACAATTGCGCTAAAGTTTGTATCTCTTTCTTCCCTAAAAGTTGTTCATAATAATGATGAGAAATTTATGAAATGAACAAAGCGATGTACAAGAATGTGCTATGCTTACTAGATATAAACTGTTGTAAAATATGCCCATTTGTAGACAAATACCAATTTAATATACATGTAGTTCATGATATCAGTATTTTGTCATAAGCAATGAAATTTATTTTTGACAATATTAAAAAAAAAAATTAGGAGTTGTTTTGTATTTAATCAATAAATTGCATGCAAGTCATTAATTGTTAAATTTTACTGAAACTTGCAGCCAAATTGTGACATTACTTATCAAATCTTTTTTTTTTTTCTGTGAATTGTTAGTTTTAGTAAAAATATTTTTATTTGTTATGCAAATTAGTTGTTGTAATATAGTTTTGTTTATTATTGACTTTTGTTTTGTTGAACAAGCATATGAACTGTGGAATCTTTGTCATGCCAATATTTCTGTCATATTTCTATAGAAAATATAAATTAATTTCTTAGTAAAAGATTACATTAATTTCTTAGTAAAAGATTACATTAATTAACACGATAAAACCATACCTGTTAACCCTGCCCCTTTTCGCGGGAATCTCCCGCATAAGAGCCTTATCTCCGGCATGGACTGGGTCTCATGCGCGGGAGACATTAATCTCCCGCACACACATTTTCCTCCCGCACAATCTCCCCCCAACAAAAAAATCAAGTACAATAAAATCTTGACCTACATTTTGCGATCAATATTCCTGGAAATTCTCCATTTGGAACTCCCGTGCTGATGAAAAACGTCGAGAGATACGAATGGTAAAGGTGTTTAAATGATATCCAGTTATTGATCTGTTTGACACCTTTACAGGTAAATTGGGTCATGGAGATTAATTAAGGTGTTGATGATTATACAACAATTATCCACTGATTGACAGTTAATTGGGGATAAAGAAGTGGGTTTGTGGCATGCGCTTAGATGATTAGAAGTGTGATAGCGGCAATTAAAAATAGTTATAAACCGTTGTGCAAACAGGAGTCGGACAACCTTTGATGCCGAGGAAAACTTCTTATTTCGATCAAACGTGCAATGAATTCATCTCGGATTGAGTTGTTATGGCTTGTTTGGGACCAAAGCCGATCAAAGTATTATTTAAGGACTAAGTTCCAGGATGGAATTGATAAACCACAAAAATGCTAAAAGGTATGCTATCACCCAACGCACCAGCAGCAAAGTGACTTTTTAATTTTAGTGCTCTATGACTTTATTGTTCAGAACATTCTGTCTTCATTGTTATTGCTTTGTTATAACCTTATGATTATGAATGATTATGAATAAATTATAAATACAGTTTTTATCCTTCATTCATCATATGAAACACTACTAATAAGACAGAAATGTAAACAATATATATTGAAATGGGATGCAGTTGGTTCAATACTGAAACAAACAAAAAGAAAACATCAATTAACAATAAAAACATGCATCAAATACGTCGATAAAAAATCTCCAGTTATGAGACCAAATCTCCAGCCAAAAATTTACAAATCTCCAGTTTTAGCATAGCAACTCTATCACATGTATGCAACTACAAGGTACAATTTTGTGCGTTTAAAGGCGACGCACAAAATCTCCCCCTTAGAAGAGTTGGTAGGGGGGAGATCTCCCCCCTAGCAGTTCCCAGAGGTTAACAGGTATGGATAAAACCCAAATCTCTTCTTTTTTCTTTCAGTTCAAAGGATGATTTGGTGTTTGTTGGATTAGCCAGTGGCATGATAGCAGTGTTTTTAGTATCAGACATATTCCATGTAAGTCACAATAGAAGAAAAGCACCAAAACAAGCATAATAAACAATATATTACAAAGAATTACTACCAAAACAACCATAATAAACAATATATTACAAAGAATTACTACATCAAAACAACCATAATAAACAATATATTACAAAGAATTACTACCAAAACAACCATAATAAACAATATATTACAAAGAATTACTACCAAAACAACCATAATAAACAATATATTACAAAGAATTACTACCAAAACAACCATAATAAACAATATATTACAAAGAATTACTACCAAAACAACCATAATAAACAATATATTACAAAGAATTACTACCAAAACAACCATAATAAACAATACAAAGAATTACTACCAAAACAACCATAATAAACAATATATTACAAAGAATTACTACCAAAACAACCATAATAAACAATACAAAGAATTACTACCAAAACAACCATAATAAACAATATATTACAAAGAATTACTACAAAAACAACCATAATAAACAATATATTACAAAGAATTACTACCAAAACAACCATAATAAACAATATATTACAAAGAATTACTACCAAAACAACCATAATAAACAATATATTACAAAGAATTACTACCAAAACAACCATAATAAACAATATATTACAAAGAATTACTACCAAAACAACCATAATAAACAATATATTACAAAGAATTACTACCAAAACAACCATAATAAACAATACAAAGAATTACTACCAAAACAAACATAATAAACAATATATTACAAAGAATTACTACCAAAACAACCATAATAAACAATATATTACAAAGAATTACTACCAAAACAACCATAATAAACAATATATTACAAAGAATTACTACCAAAACAACCATAATAAACAATATATTACAAAGAATTACTACCAAAACAACCATAATAAACAATATATTACAAAGAATTACTACCAAAACAACCATAATAAACAATACAAAGAATTACTACCAAAACAACCATAATAAACAATATATTACAAAGAATTACTACCAAAACAACCATAATAAACAATATATTACAAAGAATTACTACCAAAACAACCATAATAAACAATACAAAGAATTACTACCAAAACAACCATAATAAACAATATATTACAAAGAATTACTACCAAAACAACCATAATAAACAATATATTACAAAGAATTACTACCAAAACAACCATAATAAACAATATATTACAAAGAATTACTACCAAAACAACCATAATAAACAATATATTACAAAGAATTACTACCAAAACAACCATAATAAACAATATATTACAAAGAATTACTACCAAAACAACCATAATAAACAATATATTACAAAGAATTACTACCAAAACAACCATAATAAACAATATATTACAAAGAATTACTACAAAAACAACCATAATAAACAATATATTACAAAGAATTACTACCAAAACAACCATAATAAACAATATATTACAAAGAATTACTACCAAAACAACCATAATAAACAATATATTACAAAGAATTACTACCAAAACAACCATAATAAACAATATATTACAAAGAATTACTACCAAAACAACCATAATAAACAATATATTACAAAGAATTACTACCAAAACAACCATAATAAACAATATATTACAAAGAATTACTACCAAAACAACCATAATAAACAATATATTACAAAGAATTACTACCAAAACAACCATAATAAACAATATATTACAAAGAATTACTACCAAAACAACCATAATAAACAATATATTACAAAGAATTACTACAAAAACAACCATAATAAACAATATATTACAAAGAATTACTACCAAAACAACCATAATAAACAATATATTACAAAGAATTACTACCAAAACAACCATAATAAACAATATATTACAAAGAATTACTACCAAAACAACCATAATAAACAATATATTACAAAGAATTACTACCAAAACAACCATAATAAACAATATATTACAAAGAATTACTACATCAAAACAACCATAATAAACAATATATTACAAAGAATTACTACCAAAACCAGATTTTTGACCATCACAGTGGTTATCATATGTAGGTGGATTTACACCTACCTATGCAATCAGTACCTGTCACCATTAAAGTTGTGCATTTGATTCCCACGGATGGCGTGGTGTACTTATAGCTTTTGACAGCACAAATATAACTGAAATACTGTTGAAAGTGACATTAAACGCACATAGTCCTAACCCTTACTATAACACAAGACTGGTCCTTAGTTATACACAATTAGTAATGTTTTTAATGGCTGTAAATTAAGAAAATAATTTAAAAAGAATACATTTCGTGCCATTAAATTGGATATGGGGTTTTTATGGTGTTTTAGGTTTATGGTGTTTAACTCCACTTTCAACAATATTTCAGTTATTCCGTGGAGGCTATTGGGCTAATGATACCTTTAGTGATGAACAGTTCAACATGACCAAACATATATACATTGTGGACAAGCAAAGTAAGTCCATATATTCCATTCAATTCCAAAAAGGATGGGTAAATACCATCATAGAAAGGGTTACAATGCAAACATGGAAAGTACAGTAGCATGATTTAATGAATTAAGGTTAGGGTTAGGGTTATGGTGTTTGACGCCACTTTCAACAATATTTCAATTATACATTTTGTATCGTGGCTGTCAGTTTTAATGGTGGAGGAAACCAGTGTATCTGGAGAAAACCACCCACCTGCCACACTTTATCATATAATATTGTATCGAGTACACCTCGCCATGAACGGGGTTCGAACTCACAGCTTTTGTGGTGATAGATACTAATAGCATAGGTAGTTGTAAATCCAACTATCATGCGATCACGACCATGATGGCCCCTGGATGCTGTAGACCATTACTCTTAAGAATAAAAAATCAAAAGTCATGTTCAATTTTTTCCCTCAGAAGTCATGGTATATTTTGAGTTTAAGCTTCAGGGATGATATAGGAACTATTCTAAAAAAAAGACTCCCAATTTGACATCCAGTATGGCTCCCATTGGGCATAGTAGTTCCTAATTGACTGGAACATGAAACAACTGATAAAAAAATCAAATATGCTGTTTGAACAGGATCTTTGCAGGAATTGTCTATGGATGATCTGAAATATACAATTATAGACCAGTAGGTTAGCCTGTTTTGACAAAAAAAAGATAAATCTTCTTTGCAATACATGATCCAGTTTAAGGCAGTTGATATACAGGTGAGTGGTAACTTTAGGCTGAGGTGAGACTCTGGTCAATACATGATCCAATGTAAGGCAGTTGATATACAGGTGAGTGGTAACTTTAGGCTGAGGTGAGACTCTGGTCAATACATGATCCAATTTAAAGCAGTTGATATACAAGTGAGTGGTAACTTTAGGCTGAGGTGAGACTCGGGTCAATACATGATCCAATTTAAGGCAGTTGATATACAGGTGAGTGGTAACTTTAGGCTGAGGTGAGACTCGGGTCAATACATGATCCAATTTAAGGCAGTTGATATACAGGTGAGTGGTAACTTTAGGCTGAGGTGAGACTCTGGTCAATACATGATCCAATTTAAAGCAGTTGATATACAAGTGAGTGGTAACTTTAGGCTGAGGTGAGACTCGGGTCAATACATGATCCAATTTAAGGCAGTTGATATACAGGTGAGTGGTAACTTTAGGCTGAGGTGAGACTCGGGTCAATACATGATCCAATTTAAGGCAGTTGATATACAGGTGAGTGGTAACTTTAGGCTGAGGTGAGACTCGGGTCAATACATGATCCAATTTAAGGCAGTTGATATACAGGTGAGTGGTAACTTTAGGCTGAGGTGAGACTCGGGTCAATACATGATCCAATTTAAGGCAGTTGATATACAGCTGGTGAGTGGTAACTTTAGGCTGAGGTGAGACTCTGGTCAATACATGATCCAATTTAAGGCAGTTGATATACAGGTGAGTGGTAACTTTAGGCTGAGGTGAGACTCGGGTCAATACATGATCCAATGTAAGGCAGTTGATATACAGGTGAGTGGTAACTTTAGGCTGAGGTGAGACTCTGGTCAATACATGATCCAATTTAAAGCAGTTGATATACAAGTGAGTGGTAACTTTAGGCTGAGGTGAGACTCGGGTCAATACATGATCCAATTTAAGGCAGTTGATATACAGGTGAGTGGTAACTTTAGGCTGAGGTGAGACTCGGGTCAATACATGATCCAATTTAAGGCAGTTGATATACAGGTGAGTGGTAACTTTAGGCTGAGGTGAGACTCGGGTCAATACATGATCCAATTTAAGGCAGTTGATATACAGGTGAGTGGTAACTTTAGGCTGAGGTGAGACTCGGGTCAATACATGATCCAATTTAAGGCAGTTGATATACAGCTGGTGAGTGGTAACTTTAGGCTGAGGTGAGACTCTGGTCAATACATGATCCAATTTAAGGCAGTTGATATACAGGTGAGTGGTAACTTTAGGCTGAGGTGAGACTCGGGTCAATACATGATCCAATTTAAGGCAGTTGATATACAGGTGAGTGGTAACTTTAGGCTGAGGTGAGACTCTAGTTTAAAGATTTGAGATCTCTATCCTGATATTGATGATGGTGTACTCGATACTACATTATGTGATAAAGTTGGTCAGTGACTTGTGACAGGTCAATGGTTTTCTCCGGGTACTCCTGTTTCCTTCACCAATAAAACTGACCACCACGATATAACTGAAATATTGTTGAAAGTGGCCTTAAATACCCTAACCCTAACCCCAATATTGATGACAGTCAGTTTGTTTATTTTTGACTATACAGGAGTCCCAAGCTATACCAATGTGTTTGTCACCAGGAAGTGAAAAGGAAATTGTCAAGTGTATGGAAGTGTCGTTAAGGGATAAACGATTGTATGTCAGCTGTGGTTCTAATATAATTATACTAAATACAAGGACAGGTATCAGTGTGGAAAAGAAAATGGACACAGTTGATCCCAAGTAAGTTTTATTTATCATTTTTTTTCTCTATTTTTTGGCATTCTTACCCACAGACTCAATGAACTAGCACTATAAAATCCTACTAAGTGTGTTGGTCTAGTACAAAGTGGACATCATCATAGCCATATTACCACTATAAAATCCTACTAAGTGTGTTGGTCTAGTACAAAGTGGACATCATCATAGCCATCTTACCACTATAAAATCCTACTAAGTGTGTTGGTCTAGTACAAAGTGGACATCATCATAGCCATCTTACCACTATAAAATCCTACTAAGTGTGTTGGTCTAGTACAAAGTGGACATCATCATAGCCATCTTACCACTATAAAATCCTACTAAGTGTGTTGGTCTAGTACAAAGTGGACATCATCATAGCCATATTACCACTATAAAATCCTACTAAGTGTGTTGATCTAGTACAAAGTGGACATCATCATAGCCATCTTACCACTATAAAATCCTACTAAGTGTGTTGGTCTAGTACAAAGTGGACATCATCATAGCCATCTTACCACTATAAAATCCTACTAAGTGTGTTGTTCTAGTACAAAGTGGACATCATCATAGCCATCTTACCACTATAAAATCCTACTAAGTGTGTTGGTCTAGTACAAAGTGGACATCATCATAGCCATCTTACCACTATAAAATCCTACTAAGTGTGTTGGTCTAGTACAAAGTGGACATCATCATAGCCAACTTACCACTATAAAATCGTACTAAGTGTGTTGGTCTAGTACAAAGTGGACATCATCATAGCCATATTACCACTATAAAATCCTACTAAGTGTGTTGGTCTAGTACAAAGTGGACATCATCATAGCCATCTTACCACTATGAAATCCTACTAAGTGTGTTGGTCTAGTACAAAGTGGACATCATCATAGCCATCTTACCACTATAAAATCCTACTAAGTGTGTTAGTCTAGTACAAAGTGGACATCATCATAGCCATCTTACCACTATAAAATCCTACTAAGTGTGTTGGTCTAGTACAAAGTGGACATCTTCATAGCCATATTACCACTATGAAATCCTACTAAGTGTGTTGGTCTAGTACAAAGTGGACATCATAAAACCATCTTACCACTATAAAATCCTACTAAGTGTGTTGGTCTAGTACAAAGTGGACATCATCTTAGCCATCTTACCACTATAAAATCCTACTAAGTGTGTTGGTCTAGTACAAAGTGGACATCATCATAGCCATCTTACCACTATAAAATCCTACTAAGTGTGTTGGTCTAGTACAAAGTGGACATCATCATAGCCATCTTACCACTATAAAATCCTACTTAGTGTGTTGGTCTAGTACAAAGTGGACATCATCATAGCCATCTTACCACTATAAAATCCTACTAAGTGTGTTGGTCTAGTACAAAGTGGACATCATCATAGCCATCTTACCACTATAAAATCCTACTTAGTGTGTTGGTCTAGTACAAAGTGGACATCATCATAGCCATCTTACCACTATAAAATCCTACTAAGTGTGTTGGTCTAGTACAAAGTGGACATCATCATAGCCATCTTACCACTATAAATTCCTACTAAGTGTGTTGGTCTAGTACAAAGTGGACATCATCATAGCCATCTTACCACTATAAAATCCTACTAAGTGTGTTGGTCTAGTACAAAGTGGACATCATCATAGCCATCTTACCACTATAAAATCCTACTAAGTGTGTTGGTCTAGTACAAAGTGGACATCATCATAGCCATATTACCACTATAAAATCCTACTAAGTGTGTTGGTCTAGTACAAAGTGGACATCATCATAGCCATATTACCACTATAAAATCCTACTAAGTGTGTTGGTCTAGTACAAAGTGGACATCATCATAGCCATCTTACCACTATAAAATCCTACTAAGTGTGTTGGTCTAGTACAAAGTGGACATCATCATAGCCATCTTACCACTATAAAATCGTACTAAGTGTGTTGGTCTAGTACAAAGTGGACATCATCATAGCCATCTTACCACTATAAAATCCTACTAAGTGTGTTGGTCTAGTACAAAGTGGACATCATCATAGCCATCTTACCACTATGAAATCCTACTAAGTGTGTTGGTTTAGTACAAAGTGGACATCATCATAGCCATATTACCACTATAAAATCCTACTAAGTGTGTTGGTCTAGTACAAAGTGGACATCATCATAGCCATCTTACCACTATAAAATCCTACTAAGTGTGTTGGTCTAGTACAAAGTGGACATCATCATAGCCATCTTACCACTATAAAATCCTACTAAATTTGTTGGTCTAGTACAAAGTGGACATCATCATAGCCATCTTACCACTATAAAATCCTACTAAGTGTGTTGGTCTAGTACAAAGTGGACATCATCATAGCCATCTTACCACTATAAAATCCTACTAAGTGTGTTGGTCTAGTACAAAGTGGACATCATCATAGCCATCTTACCACTATAAAATCCTACTAAGTGTGTTGGTCTAGTACAAAGTGGACATCATCATAGCCATCTTACCACTATAAAATCGTACTAAGTGTGTTGGTCTAGTACAAAGTGGACATCATCATAGCCATATTACCACTATAAAATCCTACTAAGTGTGTTGGTCTAGTACAAAGTGGACATCATCATAGCCATCTTACCACTATGAAATCCTACTAAGTGTGTTGGTCTAGTACAAAGTGGACATCATCATAGCCATCTTACCACTATAAAATCCTACTAAGTGTGTTAGTCTAGTACAAAGTGGACATCATCATAGCCATCTTACCACTATAAAATCCTACTAAGTGTGTTGGTCTAGTACAAAGTGGACATCTTCATAGCCATATTACCACTATGAAATCCTACTAAGTGTGTTTGTCTAGTACAAAGTGGACATCATAAAACCATCTTACCACTATAAAATCCTACTAAGTGTGTTGGTCTAGTACAAAGTGGACATCATCTTAGCCATCTTACCACTATAAAATCCTACTAAGTGTGTTGGTCTAGTACAAAGTGGACATCATCATAGCCATCTTACCACTATAAAATCCTACTAAGTGTGTTGGTCTAGTACAAAGTGGACATCATCATAGCCATCTTACCACTATAAAATCCTACTTAGTGTGTTGGTCTAGTACAAAGTGGACATCATCATAGCCATCTTACCACTATAAAATCCTACTAAGTGTGTTGGTCTAGTACAAAGTGGACATCATCATAGCCATCTTACCACTATAAAATCCTACTTAGTGTGTTGGTCTAGTACAAAGTGGACATCATCATAGCCATCTTACCACTATAAAATCCTACTAAGTGTGTTGGTCTAGTACAAAGTGGACACCATCATAGCCATCTTACCACTATAAATTCCTACTAAGTGTGTTGGTCTAGTACAAAGTGGACATCATCATAGCCATCTTACCACTATAAAATCCTACTAAGTGTGTTGGTCTAGTACAAAGTGGACATCATCATAGCCATCTTACCACTATAAAATCCTACTAAGTGTGTTGGTCTAGTACAAAGTGGACATCATCATAGCCATATTACCACTATAAAATCCTACTAAGTGTGTTGGTCTAGTACAAAGTGGACATCATCATAGCCATATTACCACTATAAAATCCTACTAAGTGTGTTGGTCTAGTACAAAGTGGACATCATCATAGCCATCTTACCACTATAAAATCCTACTAAGTGTGTTGGTCTAGTACAAAGTGGACATCATCATAGCCATCTTACCACTATAAAATCGTACTAAGTGTGTTGGTCTAGTACAAAGTGGACATCATCATAGCCATCTTACCACTATAAATTCCTACTAAGTGTGTTGGTCTAGTACAAAGTGGACATCATCATAGCCATCTTACCACTATAAAATCCTACTAAGTGTGTTGGTCTAGTACAAAGTGGACATCATCATAGCCATCTTACCACTATAAAATCCTACTAAGTGTGTTGGTCTAGTACAAAGTGGACATCATCATAGCCATATTACCACTATAAAATCCTACTAAGTGTGTTGGTCTAGTACAAAGTGGACATCATCATAGCCATCTTACCACTATGAAATCCTACTAAGTGTGTTGGTTTAGTACAAAGTGGACATCATCATAGCCATATTACCACTATAAAATCCTACTAAGTGTGTTGGTCTAGTACAAAGTGGACATCATCATAGCCATCTTACCACTATAAAATCCTACTAAGTGTGTTGGTCTAGTACAAAGTGGACATTATCATAGCCATCTTACCACTATAAAATCCTACTAAATTTGTTGGTCTAGTACAAAGTGGACATCATCATAGCCATCTTACCACTATAAAATCCTACTAAGTGTGTTGGTCTAGTACAAAGTGGACATCATCATAGCCATCTTACCGCTATAAAATCCTACTAAGTGTGTTGGTCTAGTACAAAGTGGACATCATCATAGCCATATCACCACTATAAAATCGTACTAAGTGTGTTGGTCTAGTACAAAGTGGACATCATCATAGCCATATTACCACTATAAAATCGTACTAAGTGTGTTGGTCTAGTACAAAGTGGACATCCTCATAGCCATATTACCACTATAAAATCCTACTAAGTGTGTTGGTCTAGTACAAAGTGGACATCATCATAGCCATCTTACCACTATAAAATCCTACTAAGTGTGTTGGTCCAGTACAAAGTGGACATCATCATAGCCATATTACCACTATAAAATCCTACTAAGTGTGTTGGTCTAGTACAAAGTGGACATCATCATAGCCATCTTACCACTATAAAATCGTACTAAGTGTGTTGGTCTAGTACAAAGTGGACATCCTCATAGCCATATTACCACTATGAAATCCTACTAAGTGTGTTGGTCTAGTACAAAGTGGACATCATCATAGCCATCTTACCACTATAAAATCGTACTAAGTGTGTTGGTCTAGTACAAAGTGGACATCATCATAGCCATCTTACCACTATAAAATCCTACTAAGTGTGTTGGTCTAGTACAAAGTGGACATCATCATAGCCATCTTACCACTATAAAATCCTACTAAGTGTGTTGGTCTAGTACAAAGTGGACATCATCATAGCCATCTTACCACTATAAAATCCTACTAAGTGTGTTGGTCTAGTACAAAGTGGACATCATCATAGCCATCTTACCACTATGAAATCCTACTAAGTGTGTTGGTTTAGTACAAAGTGGACATCATCATAGCCATATTACCACTATAAAATCATACTAAGTGTGTTGGTCTAGTACAAAGTGGACATCATCATAGCCATCTTACCACTATAAAATCGTACTAAGTGTGTTGGTCTAGTACAAAGTGGACATCATCATAGCCATCTTACCACAATGAAATCCTACTAAGTGTGTTGGTCTAGTACAAAGTGGACATCATCATAGCCATCTTACCACTATAAAATCCTACTAAATGTGTTGGTCTAGTACAAAGTGGACATCATCATAGCCATCTTACCACTATAAAATCCTACTAAGTGTGTTGGTCTAGTACAAAGTGGACATCATCATAGCCATCTTACCACTATAAAATCCTACTAAGTGTGTTGGTCTAGTGCAAAGTGGACATCATCATAGCCATATCACCACTATAAAATCGTACTAAGTGTGTTGGTCTAGTACAAAGTGGACATCCTCATAGCCATCTTACCACTATAAAATCCTACTAAGTGTGTTGGTCCAGTACAAAGTGGACATCATCATAGCCATCTTACCACTATAAAATCCTACTAAGTGTGTTGGTCTAGTACAAAGTGGACATCATCATAGCCATCTTACCACTATAAAATCCTACTAAGTGTGTTGGTCTAGTACAAAGTGGACATCATCATAGCCATATCACCACTATAAAATCGTACTAAGTGTGTTGGTCTAGTACAAAGTGGACATCCTCATAGCCATCTTACCACTATAAAATCCTACTAAGTGTGTTGGTCCAGTACAAAGTGGACATCATCATAGCCATCTTACCACTATAAAATCGTACTAAGTGTGTTGGTCTAGTACAAAGTGGACATCATCATAGCCATCTTACCACTATAAAATCCTACTAAGTGTGTTGGTCTAGTACAAAGTGGACATCATCATAGCCATATTACCACTATAAAATCCTACTAAGTGTGTTGGTCTAGTACAAAGTGGACATCATTATAGCCATATTACCACTATAAAATCCTACTAAGTGTGTTGGTCCAGTACAAAGTGGACATCATCATAGCCATCTTACCACTATAAAATCCTACTAAGTGTGTTGGTCTAGTACAAAGTGGACATCATCATAGCCATCTTACCACTATAAAATCGTACTAAGTGTGTTGGTCTAGTACAAAGTGGACATCATCATAGCCATCTTACCACTATAAAATCCTACTAAGTGTGTTGGTCTAGTACAAAGTGGACATCATCATAGCCATCTTACCACTATAAAATCCTACTAAGTGCATTGGTCTAGTACAAAGTGGACATCATTATAGCCATATTACCACTATAAAATCCTACTAAGTGTGTTGGTCTAGTACAAAGTGGACATCATCATAGCCATATTACCACTATAAAATCCTACTAAGTGTGTTGGTCTAGTACAAAGTGGACATCATCATAGCCATCTTACCACTATAAAATCCTACTAAGTGTGTTGGTCTAGTACAAAGTGGACATCATCATAGCCATCTTACCACTATAAAATCCTACTAAGTGTGTTGGTCTAGTACAAAGTGGACATCATCATAGCCATCTTACCACTATAAAATCCTACTAAGTGTGTTGGTCTAGTACAAAGTGGACATCATCATAGCCATATTACCACTATAAAATCCTACTAAGTGTGTTGGTCTAGTACAAAGTGGACATCATTATAGCCATATTACCACTATAAAATCCTACTAAGTGTGTTGGTCTAGTACAAAGTGGACATCATCATAGCCATCTTACCACAATGAAATCCTACTAAGTGTGTTGGTCTAGTACAAAGTGGACATCATCATAGCCATCTTACCACTATAAAATCCTACTAAATGTGTTGGTCTAGTACAAAGTGGACATCATCATAGCCATCTTACCACTATAAAATCCTACTAAGTGTGTTGGTCTAGTACAAAGTGGACATCATCATAGCCATCTTACCACTATAAAATCCTACTAAGTGTGTTGGTCTAGTGCAAAGTGGACATCATCATAGCCATATCACCACTATAAAATCGTACTAAGTGTGTTGGTCTAGTACAAAGTGGACATCCTCATAGCCATCTTACCACTATAAAATCCTACTAAGTGTGTTGGTCCAGTACAAAGTGGACATCATCATAGCCATCTTACCACTATAAAATCCTACTAAGTGTGTTGGTCTAGTACAAAGTGGACATCATCATAGCCATCTTACCACTATAAAATCCTACTAAGTGTGTTGGTCTAGTACAAAGTGGACATCATCATAGCCATATCACCACTATAAAATCGTACTAAGTGTGTTGGTCTAGTACAAAGTGGACATCCTCATAGCCATCTTACCACTATAAAATCCTACTAAGTGTGTTGGTCCAGTACAAAGTGGACATCATCATAGCCATCTTACCACTATAAAATCGTACTAAGTGTGTTGGTCTAGTACAAAGTGGACATCATCATAGCCATCTTACCACTATAAAATCCTACTAAGTGTGTTGGTCTAGTACAAAGTGGACATCATCATAGCCATATTACCACTATAAAATCCTACTAAGTGTGTTGGTCTAGTACAAAGTGGACATCATTATAGCCATATTACCACTATAAAATCCTACTAAGTGTGTTGGTCCAGTACAAAGTGGACATCATCATAGCCATCTTACCACTATAAAATCCTACTAAGTGTGTTGGTCTAGTACAAAGTGGACATCATCATAGCCATCTTACCACTATAAAATCGTACTAAGTGTGTTGGTCTAGTACAAAGTGGACATCATCATAGCCATCTTACCACTATAAAATCCTACTAAGTGTGTTGGTCTAGTACAAAGTGGACATCATCATAGCCATCTTACCACTATAAAATCCTACTAAGTGCGTTGGTCTAGTACAAAGTGGACATCATTATAGCCATATTACCACTATAAAATCCTACTAAGTGTGTTGGTCTAGTACAAAGTGGACATCATCATAGCCATATTACCACTATAAAATCCTACTAAGTGTGTTGGTCTAGTACAAAGTGGACATCATCATAGCCATCTTACCACTATAAAATCCTACTAAGTGTGTTGGTCTAGTACAAAGTGGACATCATCATAGCCATCTTACCACTATAAAATCCTACTAAGTGTGTTGGTCTAGTACAAAGTGGACATCATCATAGCCATATTACCACTATAAAATCCTACTAAGTGTGTTGGTCTAGTACAAAGTGGACATCATCATAGCCATCTTACCACTATGAAATCCTACTAAGTGTGTTGGTCTAGTACAAAGTGGACATCATCATAGCCATATTACCACTATAAAATCCTACTAAGTGTGTTGGTCTAGTACAAAGTGGACATCATCATAGCCATCTTACCACTATAAAATCCTACTAAGTGTGTTGGTCTAGTACAAAGTGGACATCATCATAACCATATTACCAAAACATAGTTCACGTGGCATTAAACAACAATCACTCACTCATTCAAATCATTGATAAATGCCATATATTTTTTTACTGTAGCTCAAGAGTTTTTACTTAACAAAATCATAGTGTATTATTAATTATTATAAATACATTATTAATACAAGAACTGAATTAGGTGATTTTTGCTACCCTGTTTTTAGGCCCTTTGGTATTATTGCTTCCAAAACTTTAAATTATTTGGCTTTCCAATATTTTGATTTTGAGTGTAAAGGTTATTCCAGAAATGTGTCGTGCACACTAAATTTATTATCTATGTTTTTTTCACAATTTTGCCAGAATTTGGGTGTGGTTGGTTTTATTGGGTATTGTAAAATTTACACAGTTTGTTTCTTTTATATCATATTTAACTAAAGATTTGTGTGGTTGAAGTGTGTAGTTTTCTACATAGAATAATAAAAATCTTGATATATATTTTTCAGACGTCCTGCACATGTGCATCTGATGGTTCTAGGAAGCAAGAGGTTGTTTCTATCACATGCTAAATCTTGTCTTCTACAAACCCGTAACACTTTAGATTTGAAACTCAGGTTAACGTTGGATATCTCAAAAATCTTTAGGTAATGGTTATATCATATTTTTGTGCCTCCACCGCTTGTCGTCAGAGACATTAAATTTTACCCATATCCTACTTTTCATCAGTCCGTCCTTATTTTTATGCTTCCACCTCAAGTCGTCAGAGGTATTAATTTTTACCCATATCCCTCTTTTCATCAGTTTGTCCATATGTACATATCGATGTCATGCTTTAGTTTTCTTTTCAATAGGTTATTTACCCCATTAGCAAGGGGGCCAATCGTGGTCGTGATCATATGGTAGTTGGATTTATAATTACCTATGCAATTAGTGCATACCACCTAACATTGTGAGTTCGAATCCCACTCAGGCTAGATGTACTCGATATAACATTAAGTTTTTCAGTGACTTGCGGCAGGTCTGTGGTTTTCTCCAGGTACTCTGGTTTCCTCCACCAATAAAACACCATAACCCTAACCAATTAGCAAGTCATTTGTAATTTATGCACAAGGCCAGCAATCATAAAAGGCAGATCAAGTTTGATTTTGTACTTTAACACATTTTCCATTCTGGAGTTAACCTTCCTTTATCAGTTATTTTAGACATACTCATTTCTTTTATAGAAACAAACATTACCAGTTTTATAATTTAATTTATGATTCAGTGATTACCAGTACACTATCTTGATACCATAAATGCTGCTGATGGCAATTTTCAATTATGAACAGTAAAAAAAATCATTTTTATTTTTGAAATTTTATAGATTCCAATGCAAAGGATCATGTTTTTTCTGAGCTAGGTGAGAAAGGTGGACTGCCCTTCTAATTTTGTCAGACATGGTCACATGTGCTTTGAATGCTTTTTATGAAAAAATACAGCTAAAAATTTCATTTTGAGAATGCTGTTACTGGTATTTACATTTTCAAATAATATTTCAGTATCATTTGTCAGTTCTACTCATTTTATATCTTCTTGTGCTAGATTATTCAAGGATCAATTAAAAATCTTTTTTTTGTCTATCAGCTTTACTATAAAATGTTGCAAGAAAGGAGTGACATGCAAAAAAAACCCAAAGTGACTTTAATATCCCTTTGGAGTCTAGGGAGGGCGACTTCAGCCGATAAAATAGGGCGAGAAATTCACCCACAAGTGTTTTGGTTTGGTGAGCCCTGAAAATATTGAATTCTTTTTTCAGTATCAGGAAGGAGGTATCAAGGATAACCTCCCTTGCTCTACAGGACCATTATAGTATGATATGGATAGGAACAGGGAGTGGCCATATTGGTTTGATTGATGCTACAAAACAAAGTCTTGTAGTGTTAACACACAAGTACACAACACCTGTCAGAAGTTTATTATATATCAACAGGAAAGGTGAGATATGATTTATATGAAAAAAGAATAACGTCAGTTGTGAAGGTCGAGACAGACATTATCACTGGTATCACAGTGAAGGTCGAGACAGACATTATCACTGGTATCACAGTGAAGGTCGAGACAGACATTATCACTGGTATCACAGTGAAGGTCGAGACAGACATTATCACTGGTATCACAGTGAAGGTCGAGACAGACATTATCACTGGTATCACAGTGAAGGTCGAGACAGACATTATCACTGGTATCACAGAGAAGGTCGAGACAGACATTATCACTGGTATCACAGAGAGTTCTATAAGAAGAGTGTGATTCTAGTGTTAATGTACATCAAAACCTTCAAAACTGTTTTTATCGATAGTGTCATGATGTGTTTGACGTCACACTGAGTGATAATTTTCAGTTTCACAGTCAATCTGTTTATACTGAAAATATCTCTCAGAGAAATCAAAGGGATAATGTATAAATCACAGATAAAAACTTATTATTGTCATTGTATAATGTTTAAATCAATGGAGGTTGGAGATGGGTCATATCATAAGTGGCTTTATAATAAATAAAAGTGAAATTTATACATGTACAACAAACGATAATGACTATAATAGCGAGCATCGCAAGATGCGAGCTAAACAGCAACATGTGTGTAAGGAGATGAATCAATATACTAACAATACCAACCGGAAGTGGTTTCTAAGTTTCAGCATAGAATGGACAATCGGAGCGAATGACCGGAAATAGCCTATTAATTAGAATAAAAAATAACTATCCAGTTTAAAAATAACCCCAAAAAAATAGGAATCCGTACAGCTTCTTTACATGAAACGATTAATTTATTTTAAAAATTTATAATCGCTAGACCCTCTAGTTTCGCCCCTAAAAAAGCTGTCGTCACACGATTTCTATAGTTTACGTCACACAAGTATTGTTACGTCACGTCTTTCATTGATGATCGCTGTCACTGTCAGAGTAAACAATCATTGCCCTGCGTTTCTCAAGTTGGTGGCGATTTACAGTTGGTTGCCGAATAATTGTTAATGTATTGAACGGTGCAGTTCCCAGCAATGTGAAAAGAATGTCTTTAATATTTAAAATTAGTAAGATAAATCTTGAGTATGTTGCGATTTTCCTAACGGAGATTCCTCAATGTTTACAAAGACGTCACAGGGGTTTTTCTCGCATTCCTAACCTATGACGTCACGAAAGTTACATAGGTTTTATCTATTAGCAAAATAGATGTATTTCTATAGAATACATACTTATGGTTAGATAAGGGAACGACCATTTAACTTGAAGGGGGGGGGGGGGGGGGTTATGGTTTTTTTCTAAAAAAATATTCTGATTCCCAATGTTGCTGAAAAAAATATTCTGATTTTGGTAGAGGAAAAAAAAATAATCTGATTCAGAGTTTTTGTCATATAACATAATGTTAAATTCTGGAAAAAAAATTCCCACTTTGCGCGACAAAAAAAAAATATTCTAACTGTTGTGTTGTCCGAAAAAAAAATTCTGAACGAAACAAAAAACCATAACCCCCCCCCCCCCCCCCTTCAAGTTAAATGGTCGGTCCCTAAATGATCATTACAGAGTGAAGTACAGGAAACAGCCTTTTAATTTGAATAAAAAATAACTATCCAGTTTAAAAATATTTTAAAGCATTTGATCGGGTCTGGCATACAGGGCTTTTACTGAAACTTAAAGCTTACGGGGTAGATGGTAAATTATTTAAATGGTTTGAAAGCTATATTTCCAGTAGGAAACAATGTGTATTTATAAACAATTCCAAATCCCCCTTAGTAAATCCAAATGCAGGAGTCCCACAGTGCTTGGTCCGCTACTTTTCTTATTATATGTTAATGATATTGCAGATAACCTTTTAAGTCTTACTAGACTGTTTGCAGATGATACTTCTCTTTCATATTCTAGTCAAAGTCCATATACTATAGAAGATGTAATAAATAGTGATTTGGAATCTATATCTATATGGTCTAAGCAATGGTTAGTAAATTTTAATCCTCAAAAAACTAAAGCAATGGTATTTTCCAACATTAATCTTCCCAACGATGTAGAAATAACATTCCAAGACAAATTAGTAGAATTTGTTACCTGTCACAAACATTTGGGTATTACTTTTGACAGCAATGGAAAATTTCATACCCATATAGTTAATATTATTAAATCAGCAAGTCAGAGGTTGTGTGCCCTAAGAAAACTTAAATAAATTATTTGATTGATTTGATTTTTGGTGTTTTAAAGCCACTTTCAACAATATTTCAGCTATTGTCATGGCGACCAGTTTTAGTGGTGGAGGAAGCCGGAGAGAACCACCAACCATGGGCAAGCAACTGGTAAACTTTATCACTTGCGGCTGCGAGTCGAGTGCACCCTTTTTGTAATTTACAAAGCTAGGGCAAACACACGCCGTATTGGTGATAGGCTTGTATATCCAGCGACCTAACTCATTGAGCCACCCAGGCCCCCTGTGTACAATAAATGTATAGTACTAGAATTGTACAATAAATATTCTAGTACCATAATTGTATACTACCTGAAATAATTTACAATTGGAAAATTAGCAGATTTTATTTTAAAAATGATTGAGAAATTAATGCTAGAAAACAAGTTTTGCTGTGTTCGAATTGCAGATTTATCAAACTCTGTGTTTTTGTTTCCATGGAAACCATGGATATTACACTACAAACGATTATTTTTTATATGTTTTAGACAAGTGTCTATTGAACAGATACAAACAACCATCATTCACTTAGCACAGGAGATACATGTAATAGATAATGAAAATCCTATTTTTTTACGTTTTTTTTTTTTTTTTGGAAGATTCAAGATGCGAAATGAGGCTGTTCGGTTGCCATGGTATTAACAATAATTGTCTTTCTTTCCATGGACATTATTTAAATTTTCATTGTTATCAGTTTAAGATTTGACATTTAGCTATGAAATTAGTAATATGGAAAAGATAAAATGACCAAAATAAAATTTTATGATTTTAGCATGATATGAATTTTATTTAAAATGTTTTATTTTTGTTTCCATAGCAACCATTCACATAATTTAAGGTTAAAAGTTTATTTAGTAGTTAGTTTGGTTATAAGTTATGTGAAAATGATAACATCAGTAAATACATTTTAGAGAAGTAGAAATATTTTGTAAAAAATGTAGTTGTACCTATTTGCTAAAAAAAAACAAAAGTATGGGATAAAAAACACTTTTTTCCAAAATATCTAAAAGAGGCTACAAACGATTATTTTTTATATGTTTTAAACAAGTGTCTATTGAACAGATACAAACAAGCATCATTCACATAGCACCCTGTTCACAGGAGATAATAGATAATGAAAATCCTATTTTTTTAAGTTGTTTTTTTTTAAAGATGCGAAATGAGGCTGTTTGGTTGCCATGGTAACAATAATTGTTTTTCTTTCCATGGGCATTATTTAAATTTTCATTGTTATCAGTTTAATATTTGGCATTTAGTTATGAAATCAGTAATATGGAAATCTTTGTGACCAAAATTTTTTTTTATGATTTTAGCATGATATGAAATGCATTTAAAATGTTTTATTTTTGTTTCCATGGCAACCATTCACATAATTTAAGGTTAAAAGTTTATTTAGTAGTTAGTTTGGTTATAAGTTATGTGAAAAAGATAATATCAGTAAATACATTTTAGAGAAGTAGAAATATTTTGTAAAAATGTAGTTATATAGTATTTGCTGAAAAACCAAAAGTATGGGACAAAAAACACTTTTTTCCAAAAAATCTAAAAGAGGCTACATGTGATTATTTTTTATATGTTTTAGATAAGTGTCTATTGAACGGATACAAACAAGCCTCATTCACCAACTACCCTGTTCACAGGAGATAATAGATAATGAAAATCCCGATTTTTTGTATTTTTTTTGAAGATGCGAAATGAGGCTGTTTGGATGCCATGGTAACAGTAATTGGCAAACTTGTACTTTCTGTTCATATACGTTAATTTTTAGAAAAAGTCTTCAACATCACTAGTATGTAATTATATTGTGAATTTTTTTAAATATTTTTTGAGAAATCTGTGTGGCAAAAGTGCAAATTTAGTGATTTTAAAAAGACTGAAATAAAAGGGGTTTTATGATGTAGTTGTTACCATAGCAACCAAAGTCAATACATGCGTTCTTTTATTATTTTTATGAGTTTTCCATCAAAATTCAACATATGAACCACATAAACTCCAATTTTGCAACTATCAATAAATCACCCACTGCATGATCCTTAGGTGGAGCCATACTTAAATAGACATTATCTTTCTCATATTTATTTGATCTTTATAAGACCTATGTTGGAATATGCATGTGAACTTTGGGATGGTTGTAGTCAACAAGGCTCTGATAATTTAGAAAAACTTCAAATAGAGGCAGGACGAATAGTAACCGGACTGCCTCTATTTGCAAATCGTCAATCTTTCTATTCTGAAACAGGTTGGGAATTACTATCTGATAGGCGAAGGGTAAGAAGGCTCAGCTTATTTTATTCTATTCACAACAAATCTGCCCCAGACTATCTTTGTGATTTGATGCCCCTTCCGGTTGGTAGTGTTTCTCAGTATAATTTACGAAATAGTAATAATTATGTTTTACCTAATTGTCGATTAGAAATTACCAAAAAGTCCTTCTTCCCCTCTACTACCCGGGACTGGAACAATCTAAGTCCGGAAATTAGAAATTCTGGTAATATTAACATATTTAAAAGAAAAATTAAAATATTGCATGAAAAAGTGCCTTTTTATTTCGGTTGGGGTGATAGAAAACTAAATATTATTCATAGCAGACTTAGAAATATGTGCAGTTCGCTAAATGCAGATTTGCACCTTGTCAATTAAAAGCCTAGTCCTGCATGCATCTGTGGTCATGGTTTTGAAGACTGTATACACTTTTTCCTTGAATGTTCCTTTTACAATGAAAATAGGGCAATCTTGTTAAATAAATTAAAGAATTACGTAGTTACAATTGAATTGATATTAGTTGGTGATGAAAATTTGACTCCTAACCAAAACATTGAAATCTTCTCTGTTGTTTATTCTTTTATTAGAAGCACCCAGCCCTTTAACTAATATACTAGCTTACTCACTCCAGTCCATGTTGTTTTTGTTTGTTTGAAACCTTTCTTCTTCTTCCTATCCTTCTTTGTATCCCTATGTTTTGAATATTTTATTTCACCTTATTTTTCTTTATATTTACTTTATTATTAACGTCTAAATATATCATGTTGTAAAATTTATTTGTATAATTATCGCCATTATGTACAATTATTTTTTGTTTATATCTTTGTAAAAGGGAAAGGACTTCACTAATGTTGTCATAACTTTGTGTCCAATCCCATTTGCAACTTGTATGCAAATAAAATATGTTTAAACAGAAAAAGATAATTGCTATCTTAACAGCATATCTATGATTTTCTCTTTAATTCTAAATCTACCTATCAAGCGCCCTTCCGTGCAAAAAACGTTGCATTTTTCTGCGATACGCCTAGTTTGCAGCTATAGGCCTACAAATCGACAATATATGACCATTTATGGAGTTAGTACTACAAAGGGTTTTTAAAGTTAACTTACATTTTATAGGCAGTAAACGAGTAGAACATGGACAAAAATTATAAGAGCGATTACCAGCAGCCTTTTCATTTTTTTTAACCAAAAAAGAACATATTTCGGACATAACATGACTTCAAAGTTTGAAATATATTAGCAGGGGCTCCCAAATGCCCCTAAAATCTGGCATGTGCCACCATAATTACTGATATATCATAATTAAACTCTTATAAACACGGCTTTGTTTACCTTTCGTCACTGTCTCCATGTTTATCTCCTTTTATCTCCGATCCGACTGGCTGCATTCAACTGGTAATTTCGTTGTTAATCACTTAAAGTTGTTTATTTGTAATAAAATTTATATTGAACCTTGTCAATAAAATTCTTTTCGGTATTTTAAGCCACAGTTTCAACCACAATTTCGCTATCCATCTCTTAATTCCCAATTTTACCATTTTTAAAATTCTGTAAGAGATTGATCACCTTGACTGCCTCAAATTTTAAAATTACCGTATTTGTCCTATTAGAATCGAAATAATTCATGCCGGCCATACTTTATTGTTATTCAAATATGGGTAGGCATTATATTAATGAGATTTAACCCCTAGCTCCAGAACCGTAGATATTTAGGTCCTTTTTGTTTTTTTCGGGGTCCGCCCTATCAGAAAATTTCACAAGGACCTAAAGACGGAGCTATGGTTCCGCAGCTACATTAAATCATGCTCTTAAATATATGTAGGATGGACAGGTTGAGGTTCGGACATGAAAGACCCACTGACTCAGACTGTTGTCTAATATGTACATGTCTTTCTGTAAGAAATTTTGAAAACGCAATCAATAAATCATACACACACGTACAACCGCATTGTATCTTCTTCTTCTTCCAGTGTAGAACATGAGTCGTCGCCGACTGTTTTAAGTTCTGCGGGACTAGGCATGCCAGGCACACACAGCTGATGTCCCCAAGACTATGTACAACTAAACACTTCACTATGACACAGTTAAAACTATTTACACTGGTTGGCGTGGCTAACCTGTTGTTGGAGGTTAGCCCTGAACTCCTCTATGGAGCTGGCCCCAGCTGTGATGTCTGGTAGGTGGTTCCATTCCCGTGCTTTTCTTTGGAAGGAGTTTCTGAGAGTGTCATAATTGGACCTCTCCTGGAAGAACCTATGTTGACCTCTGGTTCTGCTGTCACAAGGTCTGAGGTATAAGTCTCGGTCGATGTCCAAGAGTTGATGCTGGATCTTATACATCATAACGAGTCTGCTTATCCTCCTCCGTTGTTCTAAAGTCTGCCACTCAAGTGATGTTAACATGCTTGTCACGCATCCTTGTGTTCTGCTGGTGTAATCATTTATGACGAAGCGGGCAGCTCTTCTTTGTACATTTTCTAATGTCTGTATCAGTGTTTGGGTGGTGGGATCGCAAACCATTGCTGCGTATTCCAGGGTTGGGCGTAGGATTGTGAGGTAGCTGGTTTCTCTTACTTGTTTCATTTTGATCAACTGCCGATTGGTCCAATCAAAATTGTTTGTTTACAACAAGAGAAGTGGATCAGTGGAGGTAAGACATTCGATATTTTATGCCTTTTCTGTCGGAGTTATGAATTGATTTGTGCGTGAAAAGGATGATTATATGTTTCTTTATGAAAGCTATTATTTGTTTTCTAATATCATTGACATTTTGGTGAACTTTGAACCACATTTTTATGTACATAAACACATACGAGCAACACGACCCACAGGGCCTGTGCAAGACCCCCCCCGGATGAAAATATACTTTTTAAAATGATAGACGTTTAACTCTTCACAGTCACTTTTCAAAAATGAAAAATAGAATAAGAAAAAAATGTGGACTCATAATCATAGACTAGTAAAATACATGTACATGTCTATGCGTAGATGCGATGCTCGCCTGTAGGCTGTGCCTAATCCATATTATGTTTTTTCATAAAAAAAAAAATGGAGGTTGGAGATGGGTCATATCACAAGTGGCTTTATAATAAATAAAAGTGAAATTTATACATGTACAACAAACGATAATGAACATAATATGTTTTTTCATCAAATTTATGTATATCATACAGATATAGATTATGGAAAGAAATTTTAAGCAAAACATAAATTGTGACTTTCTTAAGAGGGTTGCTTCTTGACTTTTTCTCATTGAAAAGGTGTTAAAAATGGGCCCAAAAAATAATGAAGGAGGCACTGCCCCCCCCCCCCCCCCTTTTCATCCCCATATTGATATGCCTTTGATATTTTTTTATAAGTAATTTAATAAGCATTTTTTTTTAATCCTTTAATTACAGAAAATCCAGTGGTTGTGAGTGGTGGATTAGGATTTCAAGATAAACCTTATTTTCAACAACAAAATGGTATGTTGAATTGTTTCTAGGTTCAGAATAATTACATCGAATAAAAAACAGCAAATTAAACTGATTTGATATGCTTTTGTAAAATTTTGCTCTATGTCATGTCCAATCAATGTGTTACTTTTCAAAATATTTGATTCTGTCGATGCTACATATATCACAGAGGGCTCTTGTGGTCATGATCGTATGGTAGTTGGATTTACAACTACCTATGCAATCAGTGTGTATCACCACTAAAGTTGTGAGTTTGAACTCTGTTCATGGCGAGGTGTACTCGATACAACATTATGTGATAAAGTTTGTCAGTGACTTGCGACAGGTCGGTGGTTTTCTCTTGGTACTTTGGTTTCCTCCACCAATAAAACTGACCACCACGATATAACTGAAATATTGTGGAAAGTGGTGTTAATCATGATAACCCTAAACCCCCCAAATATCACTTTTCATTGAAGATGGCATAGCCACTCTCACAACCTCTTTAGTAGTAAATCAATATAAGCCAAGCTCTGAGTAAATAGAAATCATGTGAAAACAATCCTTGAATAAACAGTACTGTGTAGACTGAATCCTGAATAAACAGAAATCATGTGAAAACAATCCTTGAATAAACAGTACTGTGTAGACTGAATCCTGAATAAACAGAAATCATGTGAAAACAATTCTTGAATAAACAGTACTGTGTAGACTGAATCCTGAATAAACAGAAATCATGTGAAAACAATTCTTGAATAAACAGTACTGTGTAGTCTGAATCCTGAATAAACAGAAATCATGTGAAAACAATTCTTGAATAAACAATACTGTGTAGTCTGAATCCTGAATAAACAGAAATCATGTGAAAACAATTCTTGAGTAAACAGTACTGTGTAGACTGAATCCTGAATAAACAGAAATCATGTGAATCAGTCCTTGAATAAACAGTACTGTGTAGACTGAATCCTTTTATAAACAGAAATCATGTGAAAACAATCCTTGAATAAACAGTACTGTGTAGACTGAATCCTGAATAAACAGAAATCATGTGAAAACAATCCTTGAATAAACAGTACTGTGTAGACTGAATCCTGAATAAACAGAAATCATGTGAAAACAATTCTTGAATAAACAGTACTGTGTAGACTGAATCCTGAATAAACAGAAATCATGTGAAAACAATTCTTGAATAAACAGTACTGTGTAGTCTGAATCCTGAATAAACAGAAATCTATGTGAAAACAATTCTTGAATAAACAGTACTGTGTAGACTGAATCCTGAATAAACAGAAACCATGTGAATCAGTCCTTGAATAAACAGTACTGTGTAAAATAAACAGAAATTCTGTCTAAACTGAAATTCAAATTTATTCTCAATAATTTGATATCTTTGCAATTTTAGTCTATCTATTTTGAAAAAAAAAATATTGGTCCTAATAATTTTCCACTGTTTACTAGTTAATAATGTTTTTATTTTGTTTCAGATGAAGATTATGGCTGTATAGCTGTTTGGGATGGAGATTTCGCCAAAAATATAAAACAACAATCTTTAGAAATAAAACAAAGACAACAACTAGTGGATAATTATTTGTCATTGTGATCCATGTTAAGATTAGTGGACAAATATCTGTCAGCATGATCCTCCCAACACCCACGAGAAATCAAACCAGCAGTAGTGACAATTATCTGTTGAAGTGATACACATGTGTTGATACGGACATTGATACACACGTGTTGACACTGACATTGATACACACATGTTGACACTGACATTGATACACACGTGTTGACACTGACATTGATGCACACGTGTTGACACTGACACAGCCGTTAGTAATAGCTATCTAACATTTGGTCCATGCAAAAATTAGTGGACGACTATATGTATGATTGTGATCCACACAGCAATTAGTGGATTGATATTGTGGTTTGATCCAAACATAACTACATAGACAACAACATTTGATGTCTTGTTATAATTGTCTTTCATATTACTATTTACATGTTATCAAATTGTGATAGGTTTTATAGAGACCTATGCTTTACCCGGTGTACTGGTAATGTTTTATCATAATCTAGTAAAATCCTAACAATAAAACATTTAAACAACATCAAGTCGAGGTATTTCAAAGATATTTGGACATATGCATATAAGTTTATAATTATATGTATATAAGTTTATAATTATATGTATATAAGTTTATAATTATATGCATATGGTATTTATGTTATTTTTACAATCATTTGTTATTTTCTAGAACAGTCCCAACTTGTTTGTTATTTTCTAGGACAGTCCCAACATGTTTGTTATTTTCTAGGACAGTCCCAACATGTTTGTTATTTTCTAGAACAGTCCAAACTTGTTTGTTATTTTCTAGAACAGTCCCAACATGTTTGTTATTTTCTAGAACAGTCCAAACTTGTTTGTTATTTTCTAGAACAGTCCCAACATGTTTGTTATTTTCTAGAACTGTCCTAACATGTTTATTATTTATTAGAATTGTCCCAACATGTTTGTTATTTTCTAGGACAGTCCCAACATGTTTGTTATTTTCTAGAACAGTCCCAACATGTTTGTTATTTTCTAGAACAGTCCCAACTTGTTTGTTATTTTCTAGAACAGTCCCAACTTGTTTGTTATTTTCTAGAACTGTCCTAACATGTTTATTATTTATTAGAATTGTCCCAACATGTTTGTTATTTTCTAGAACAGTCCCAACTTGTTTGTTATTTTCTAGAACTGTCCCAACTTGTTTGTTATTTTCTAGAACAGTACCAACTTGTTTGTTATTTTCTAGAACTGTCCCAACTTGTTTGTTATTTTCTAGGACAGTCCCAACATGTTTGTTATTTTCTAGAACAGTCCAAACTTGTTTGTTATTTTCTAGAACAGTCCCAACATGTTTGTTATTTTCTAGAACTGTCCTAACATGTTTATTATTTATTAGAATTGTCCCAACATGTTTGTTATTTTCTAGGACAGTCCCAACATGTTTGTTATTTTCTAGAACAGTCCCAACTTGTTTGTTATTTTCTAGAACTGTCCTAACATGTTTATTATTTATTAGAATTGTCCCAACATGTTTGTTATTTTCTAGGACAGTCCCAACATGTTTGTTATTTTCTAGAACAGTCCCAACATGTTTGTTATTTTCTAGAACAGTCCAAACTTGTTTGTTATTTTCTAGAACAGTCCCAACTTGTTTGTTATTTTCTAGAACAGTCCCAACTTGTTTGTTATTTTCTAGAACAGTCCCAACTTGTTTGTTATTTTCTAGAACAGTACCAACTTGTTTGTTATTTTCTAGAACTGTCCCAACTTGTTTGTTATTTTCTAGACCAGTCCCAACTTGTTTGTTATTTTCTAGAACAGTCCCAACTTGTTTATTATTTTCTAGACCAGTCCCAACTTGTTTGTTATTTTCTAGAACTGTCCCAACTTGTTTGTTATTTTCTAGACCAGTCCCAACATGTTTGTTATTTTCTAGAACTGTCCCAACTTGTTTGTTATTTTCTAGACCAGTCCCAACTTGTTTGTTATTTTCTAGAACAGTACCAACTTGTTTGTTATTTTCTAGAACAGTACCAACTTGTTTGTTATTTTCTAGAACTGTCCTAACATGTTTGTTGTTTATTAGAATTGTCCCAACGTGTTTGTTATTTTCGAGAACAGTTCATTCTTGTTTGTTATTTTCTAAACAAGTTCCATCTTGTTTTTAGCTCATCTTGAAGTTATTGGCTTCAGTGTAATTGTATGATTCAGTCATCATGAAACAGATTCAGCTATTGTTAAGATATTTAGATGCATTTGTCAATTAAGTTTAATCAGTTAACCATAGTAGTACCATGTTTAGAGAATGCCACGCTCCCTGGACGCTAAAGACCTCTTTTGTTAGATTTTGAAAAAGAGTAGGCTCATTGTAGCTGCTATAAAAAAAATCTGTCCCTACCCAACTCTCAATACTTTTTCGGAGGCAGTCAAAAGCCATTGACCCATCCCTTCCCCCATTTCTACATAGTTTTTTTTATTATTATTGATTTTGTTGTCATATTGAATATAGCTGAAATACTGCTTGCTGGATGTTAAGCAATAATCAATCAATCAATCAGTGACACATTTTGTATGGTCAGTGTTGATAGCTGCTACAGGTTATAAACAAATCATATTTTATGTAAAAAAAAACATACATGTAACTTGTACAAACGTAAAATGGTAAGAGATTTTGATTGCATATAATCCCTCAATATTAGAGGTTTTTATACAGTTTTGTATTGTTAGTATATTTTGGGGTAAATTTGAGTGTATAAGACAAATTATGAAGAATTGATTATTTAATTATATAAATGTATGTGTGTGATTGCTCTATAAGAGTTATGATTGGCTGTTAAACAAGTGCAATAATTGAAATTTTAATTTTATGTTGTTATTTTTTATATAATTGTTAAGTTTTTGACAATATTTTAAATCATTGATTTGACTACAGGTATGCTTCAACTAATTAGTCTTGTTGTCTAATTGGTATTAAAACAATGGGGCCATCCTTTTCATGATCATATGGAAGTTGGATTTACAACTACCTATGCAATAGATGCCTATCACCACTGATGTTGTGAGTTCGAAGCCAGCACAGGACGAGGTGTACAGCATTATGTGATAAAGTCTGTCAGTGACTTGCGGCAGGTCGTTAGTTTTCTCTGGGTCCTCTGGTTTCCTCCACCAATAAAACTGTCCGCCACGATATAATGAAATATTGTTGAAAGTGGCATTAAACACCAAAAAAACAATCAACCAACCAAAAGATGACATGTATGATAATATTAAGATTTCATAGATCTATATAAACTAGAATTTAAATAATATTGTTTTTATGTTGTAGTCTATACATACAAATATAAAATAAAAGACTTAAATATTAATTTACAATATTATACTTTTATACTTTTATATATGTACATTGAGGAGCCGTGTGGTCGTATGGTAGTTGGATTGACAACTATCTATGCTATCAGTGTCTATCACCACTAAAGTTGTGAATTTGACTCTATGTAACATTACATGATAAAGTTTGTCAGTGACTTGCAACAGGTCAGTGTTTTTCTCCAGGTATTCCAGTTTCCTCCACCAATAAAACTGACTGCCACAATGTAACTGAAATGTTGTTGAAAGTGGTGTTAAACACCAAAATCCTATCCCTTATGTATATTTTTTATTGGTCTTTGTTAGCAAGCCAGTCCATTATATCATATTCAGGTCAGTTCAATATAATGTCAACTTCTAGATTTAGTTACAGAGTTTGTTACCAATTTTATACTACATCAACAACAACAAAAAACATGTTTTATGCTCCATATATGGTAACTATCATATTGAAGTAAGATGTCTGTTACATTTACTTTACTTCAGTTCAGCCATCAGTGCCATTAAATATTTGTTAAATATGGACTGATATTTTGCATGTTGATATTTTAGCCATGATGATCATATTTCCAACACCACATTCGATGGTGTAATGGTTAGCATGCTCGCTTGAGTGTGGTGGATTGTGGGTTCGATCCCTAGTTGGGTCAAACCAGAGACATTATAAAAACTGGTATGTGTAGCTTTTAAGCTAAACAAGCAGCATTAAGGAGTAAGAGCTAAGACTGGTTGTCTTGGAATCAGGATAATGTGTTAAGTATAAACCCAATTAAACATGTTATAAAGCGGACATCTTCATCTCAACAATTGAAACTTATTCTTGCCATGATATAGCTGAAAAATTGTTCATTTTGGCATTAAACACAGCAATTAGCTGGACTCGCTGTATTTTGGACATTTGTCTTGTTTTACTATTTCAAGTGTTAAATATGACTTCCAAATTTGCAAAATTTCGGAATTTGGGCTCCTATCTAAAATAAAATAGCATATTGTTTTTCTAATGTTCAACAATAACCAATAAAGTTGAAAGTTTTGCACACACAAAAATCATTAGAATTGGATGAAAAATAAGAAAGTTCAAATTTTGGAATTCGTCTCTAGTGATTCCCTTTCGGTTAAGTTTATCTCCAAAACTGTAATAGATGAAAGAAATTTGTGGACATACTACCAGAAGGTCTCAACTCAATAAATTCAAAGGAAAAAAAGAGAATTACAATTAGACGAAAAATATTAATTCTATTTACCTTCCAAATATGCAGAATTTGGGTCCCTTTAGACCATTTTTAGAAATAAAATAGCAGAATGTTTCATGTTCCATCAATAAGAGGTGATCATTTTGCAAAAAAAAAACTGCTTTAAAACTGGATGAAAAATTACCCCCAAAAAGTTAACCCATTGAAATTTTCTCCTGTGGGCCCTTGTAACAGAAACATCCTTTTTAGCTCACCTGACCCAAAGGGTCATGTGAGCTATTGCCATCACTTGGCGTCCGTCGTCGTCGTACGTCGTAAACTTTTTCAAAAATCTTCTCCTCTGAAAGTACTAGACCAATGGAAACCAAACTTGGTCTGAATCATTACTAGGGTGTCTAGTTTCAAAATTGTGTCCGGTGATGCCGTGCACCAACCAACATGGCCGCTGTTACTAAAAATAGAACATATGGTAAAATTGCAGGTTTTTGGTAATAACTCAAAAACCGTTAATAATATCAAAAATCTGACATGGGGTAAAAATGATCAGCACATCCAGATCTACCTACCCTGCAATTTTGAAGTAAATCTGATTACCCATCTTGGAGTTATTGCCCTTTTTTCATCAAATTTGTAAAATTTTAATACTTTTCGTCTTATATTTCAAAAACTATAAGAGATAAAGGTTAACTTTAAATTGCAAAAATGTGGTTCTCTTCCAAAATTGTGTCCGGCATTTCAGAACTCCGACCAAGATGGCCGCCACAGCCGAACTTAATTTAACATAGGACCCTATGAGAAATTCCCATAAAAATCTTTTTGTCTGAAACCATTTGCTCAATAAGAACAAAATTTTGATGAAATAGTCTTTGGATGGTTCTCTTCCAAAAATGTGTCTGGCGGTTCGACCCTTCGATCCATTTTTTTTTTTACCTGCAATTTTGAAATAAATCTGATTACCCATCTTGGAGTTCTTGCCCTTTTTTCATCAAATTTATAGAAAAAAATTAATACTTTTCATCTTATATTTCAAAAACTATAAGAGATAAAGGTTAAGTTTAAATTGCAAAAATTTGCAGCATATCAAGATCTACCTACCCTGCAATTTTGAAGTAAATCCCATTACTCATTTTGGAGTTATTTCCCTTTTTTCATCAAATTTTCAAAATTTTAATACTTTTCGTCCTTTATTTCAAAAACTATAAGAGACAGATGGTAAGTTGAAACTGCAAACATGTTCAGCATGTCAAGATCTTCCTACCCTGCAATTTTGAAGTAAATTTGATTACCCATCTTGGAGTTATTGCCCTTTTTTCATCAAATTTGTAAAATTTTAATACTTTTCATCTTATATTTCAAAAACTATAAGAGATAAAGGTTAAGTTTAAATTGCAAAAATTTGCAGCATATCAAGATCTACCTACCCTGCAATTTTGAAGTAAATCCCATTACTCATTTTGGAGTTATTTCCCTTTTTTCATCAATTTTTCAAAATTTTAATACTTTTCGTCCTTTATTTCAAAAACTATAAGAGACAGATGGTAAGTTGAAACTGCAAACATGTTCAGCATGTCAAGATCTACCTACCCTGCAATTTTGAAGTAAATTTGATTACCCATCTTGGAGTTATTGCCCTTTTTTCATCAATTTTAATTTTCATTTTAATACTTTTCGTCTTATATTTCAGAAACTATTTAGAGATAGATGTTAAGTTTATTGCAAAAATGTGCAGCATATCAAGATCTACCTACCCTGCAATTTTGAAGTAAATCCCATTACCCATTTTGACCGATTATGCAAATTAGAAAAAAGGGGGGATGAAATTTAAAAAAAATCTTCTCCTCTGAAACTACTGAGCCAATCTCAACCAAACTTTGCTGAAATGATCCTTAGGTGGTCCCCTTTAAAAATTGTGTCCGTCAGCGCCGTCCTGTATCCAAGATGGCCGGCATTACTAAAAATAGAAATTTCTTCAAATGGCCAAAACTGCTCTATTTTAAGCCAGAAAGTGCCCAAATTTGAACTGTATAAGCATAATGATGAGCTTTTTAACATATATTACGGGATTTTTTTATGAACTTTGAAATTTTGCCGATTTTGACCGATTATGCAAATTAGAAAAAAGGGGGGATGAAATTTAAAAAAATCTTCTCCTCTGAAACTACTGAGCCAATCTCAACCAAACTTTGCTGAAGTGATCCTTAGGTGATCCCCTTTCATAATTGTGTCCGTCAGCGCCGTCCTGTATCCAAGATGGCCGCCATTGCTAAAAATAGAAATTTCTTCAAATGGCCAAAACTGCTCTATTTTAAGCCAGAAAGTGCCCAAATTTGAACTGTATAAGCATAATGATGAGCTTTTTAACATATATTACGGGATTTTTTATGAACTTTGAACTTTTACCGATTTTGACCGAGTATGCAAATTAGAAAAAAGGGGGGGATGAAATTTAAAAAAATCTTCTCCTCTGAAACTACTGAGCCAATCTCAACCAAACTTTGCTGAAATGATCCTTAGGTGGACCCCTTTCAAAATTGTGTCCGTCAGCGCCGTCCTGTATCCAAGATGGCCGGCATTACTAAAAATAGAAATTTCTTCAAATGGCCAAAAACTGCTCTATTTTAAGCCAGAAAGTGTCCAAATTTGAACTGTATAAGCATAATGATGAGCTTTTTAACATATATTACGTGATTTTTTATGAACTTTGAACTTTTACCGATTTTGACCGATTATGCAAATTAGAAAAAAGGGGGGATGAAATTAAAAAAAATCTTCTCCTCTGAAACTACTGAGCCAATCTCAACCAAACTTTGCTGAAATGATCCTTAGGTGGTCCCCTTTCAAAATTGTGTCCGTCAGCGCCGTCCTGTATCCAAGATGGCCGCCATTACTAAAAATAGAAATTTCTTCAAATGGCCAAAACTGCTCTATTTTAAGCCAGAAAGTGCCCAAATTTGAACTGTATAAGCATAATGATGAGCTTTTTAACATATATTACGGGATTAAATTTCTCGATTTTGACCGATTATGCAAATTAGAAAAAAGGGGGGATGGAATTAAAAAAAAATCTTCTCCTCTGAAACTACAGAGCCAATCTCAACCAAACTTTGCTGAAATGATCCTTAGGTGGTCCCCTTTCAAAATTGTGTCCGTCAGCGCCGTCCTGTATCCAAGATGGCCGCCATTACTAAAAATAGAAATTTCTTCAAATGGCCAAAACTGCTCTATTTTAAGCCAGAAAGTGCCCAAATTTGAACTGTATAAGCATAATGATGAGCTTTTTAACATATATTACGGGATTAAATTTCTCGATTTTGACCGATTATGCAAATTAGAAAAAAGGGGGGATGGAATTAAAAAAAAATCTTCTCCTCTGAAACTACAGAGCCAATCTCAACCAAACTTTGCTGAAATGATCCTTAGGTGGTCCCCTTTCAAAAATGTGTCCGTCAGCGCCGTCCTGTATCCAAGATGGCCGCCATTACTAAAAATAGAAATTTCTTCAAATGGCCAAAACTGCTCTATTTTAAGCCAGAAAGTGCCCAAATTTGAACTGTATAAGCATAATGATGAGCCTTTTAACATATATTACGGGATTTTTTATGAACTTTGAACTATTACCGATTTTGACCGATTATGCAAATTAGAAAAAGGGGGGATGAAATTAAAAAAATCTTCTCCTCTGAAACTACTGAGCCAATCTCAACCAAACTTTGCTGAAATGATTCTTGAGTGGTTCTCTTCCAAAATTGTGTCCGGCATTTCAGAACTCCGACCAAGATGGCCGCCACAGCCGAACTTAATTTAACATAGGACCCTATGGGAAATTCCCATAAAAATCTTTTTGTCTGAAACCATTTGCTCAATAAGAACAAAATTTTGATGAAATAGTCTTTGGATGGTTCTCTTCCAAAAATGTGTCTGGCGGTTCGACCCTTCGATCCATTTTTTTTTTTACCTGCAATTTTGAAATAAATCTGATTACCCATCTTGGAGTTCTTGCCCTTTTTTCATCAAATTTATAGAAAAAAATTAATACTTTTCATCTTATATTTCAAAAACTATAAGAGATAAAGGTTAAGTTTAAATTGCAAAAATTTGCAGCATGTCAAGATCTTCCTACCCTGCAATTTTGAAGTAAATCCAATTACCCATTTTGGAGTTATTGCCCTTTTTTCATCAAAATGTTCTCAATTTTAATACTATCATCTTATATCTCAAAAACTATTAGAGATAGAGGGAAAGTTTAAACTGCAAAAATGTTCAGCATGTCAAGATCTACAAAAAATTTCCCACAGTTAAAAATGTGCGACAGCTGTGAAGAGTTATTCCTCTTGAAATGCATTTTTTTGTTGACTCTCTGCTTTTGGTTACTCAAATAATCAAAGGGAAGCAACTCTATTACAAAATGTGAAGTCTGAAAAGCTAAATTTTGAGAATCATTGACATATATGTTTTTTTACAGCAATATTGATAACTTACATTAAAGGGGGAACCCCTGCCCACATTTTTTTGTAGAAGGGGTCTGCAATGACGAAGGCTACATTTGTTAATTTTTTTTACCGAAGTTATCAAGTTTTATTGACTGATGTTGTTATTATACCCAGGTGAGCTATACAGGCTCCTGGGAGCCTCTAGTTGCATCTTAGGGCCTCTTATTCGGAAACGGGTAGGGCTACAATACCCCAACTTTTATTCAGTGCCGTTGATCATTGTGTAATAAAAATCAAAAGGATTCGTCTACTGGAACTCAATTTATCACACGAAAACCATTCGATCTACTAACAGACGAGGACGACAGTGTTGTAACATAATTATGACTGCCAAGATTGCACAATTTTGCAGTCTATAATATTTTAACACATATGTCATTTTCAGTCTATTTTAACATATACACGTATATTGTGGTTATACTATATATATTAAGGGAATGTCACGCGCACTCTCCCTACACGTAAAAAGCTATCTACAACAGCTCCTGACAAACAAATGTTTATTAGGAGTGGTCTTTGGTGGCTACAACAGCTCCTGACAAACAAATGTTTATTAGGAGTGGTCTTTGGTGACAGTTGCCATCATTTCCAGTTTTCCTTGTGACAATCAAAAAACATTCAAGCATAGATTACAAATCAATAAAACACGACGAACAGTGTTTACCCTTTGCGAGAACCTGGGTTTACTACACATCAATAAAACACGACGAACAGTGTTTACCCTTCGCGAGAACCTGGGTTTACTACAAATCAATAAAACACGACGAACAGTGTTTACCCTTCGCGAGAACCTGGGTTTACTACACATCAATAAAATACGACGAACAGTGTTTACCCTTCGCGAGAACCTGGGTTCACTACAAATCAATAAAACACGACGAACAGTGTTTACCCTTCGCGAGAACCTGGGTTTACTACAAATCAATAAAACACGACGAACAGTGTATACCCTTCGCGAGCACCTGGGTTTACTACAAATCAATAAAACACGACGAACAGTGTTTACCCTTCGTGAGAACCTGGGTTTACTACAAATCAATAAAACACGACGAACAGTGTTTACCCTTCGCGAGAACCTGGGTTCACTACACATCAATAAAACACGACGAACAGTGTATACCCTTCGCGAGAACCTGGGTTTACTACAAATCAATAAAACACGACGAACAGTGTTTACCCTTCGTGAGAACCTGGGTTTACTACAAATCAATAAAACACGACGAACAGTGTTTACCCTTCGCGAGAACCTGGGTTCACTACACATCAATAAAACACGACGAACAGTGTATACCCTTCGCGAGAACCTGGGTTCACTACAAATCAATAAAACACGACGAACAGTGTTTACACTTCGCGAGAACCTGAGTTTACTACAAATCAATAAAACACGACGAACAGTGTTTACCCTTCGCGAGCAGCTGGGTTTACTACAAATCAATAAAACACGACGAACAGTGTATACCCTTCGCGAGAACCTGGGTTTACTACAAATCAATAAAACACGACGAACAGTGTTTACCCTTCGTGAGAACCTGGGTTTACTACAAATCAATAAAACACGACGAACAGTGTTTACCCTTCGCGAGCAGCTGGGTTTACTACAAATCAATAAAACACGACGAACAGTGTATACCCTTCGCGAGAACCTGGGTTTACTATAAATCAATAAAACACGACGAACAGTGTTTACCCTTCGCGAGCACCTGAGTTTACTACAAATCAATAAAACACGACGAACAGTGTTTACCCTTCGCGAGAACCTGGGTTTACTACAAATCAATAAAACACGACGAACAGTGTTTACCCTTCGTGAGCAGCTGGGTTTACTACAAATCAATAAAACACGACGAACAGTGTTTACCCTTCGTGAGAACCTGGGTTCACTACAAATCAATAAAACACGACGAACAGTGTTTACCCTTCGCGAGAACCTGGGTTTACTACAAATCAATAAAACACGACGAACAGTGTTTACCCTTCGCGAGAACCTGGGTTTACTACAAATCAATAAAACACGACGAACAGTGTATACCCTTCGCGAGAACCTGGGTTCACTACAAATCAATAAAACACGACGAACAGTGTTTACCCTTCGCGAGAACCTGGGTTTACTACAAATCAATAAAACACGACGAACAGTGTTTACCCTTCGCGAGAACCTGGGTTCACTACAAATCAATAAAACACGACGAACAGTGTTTACCCTTCGTGAGCACCTGGGTTTACTACAAATCAATAAAACACGACGAACAGTGTTTACCCTTCGTGAGCACCTGGGTTTACTACAAATCAATAAAACACGACGAACAGTGTTTACCCTTCGTGAGAACCTGGGTTTACTACAAATCAATAAAATACGACGAACAGTGTTTACCCTTCGCGAGAACCTGGGTTTACTACAAATCAATAAAACACGACGAACAGTGTATACCCTTCGCGAGAACCTGGGTTTACTACAAATCAATAAAACACGACGAACAGTGTTTACCCTTCGTGAGCACCTGGGTTTACTACACATCAATAAAACACGACGAACAGTGTTTACCCTTCGCGAAAACCTGGGTTTACTACAAATCAATAAAACACGACGAACAATGTTTACCCTTCGCGAGAACCTGGGTTTACTACAAATCAATAAAACACGACGAACAGTGTTTACCCTTCGTGAGCACCTGGGTTTACTACAAATCAATAAAACACGACGAACAGTGTTTACCCTTCGCGAGAACCTGGGTTCACTACAAATCAATAAAACACGACGAACAGTGTTTACCCTTCGCGAGAACCTGAGTTCACTACAAATCAATAAAACACGACGAACAGTGTTTACCCTTCGCGAGCACCTGGGTTTACTACAAATCAATAAAACACGACGAACAGTGTTTACCCTTCGTGAGAACCTGGGTTTACTACAAATCAATAAAACATGACGAACAGTGTTTACACTTCGTGAGAACCTGGGTTTACTACAAATCAATAAAACACGACGAACAGTGTTTACCCTTCGCGAGAACCTGGGTTTACTACAAATCAATAAAACACGACGAACAGTGTTTACCCTTCGCGAGCACCTGGGTTTACTACAAATCAATAAAACACGACGAACAATGTTTACCCTTCGCGAGAACCTGGGTTTACTACAAATCAATAAAACACGACGAACAGTGTTTACCCTTCGTGAGCACCTGGGTTTACTACAAATCAATAAAACACGACGAACAGTGTTTACCCTTCGCGAGAACCTGGGTTCACTACAAATCAATAAAACACGACGAACAGTGTTTACCCTTCGCGAGAACCTGAGTTCACTACAAATCAATAAAACACGACGAACAGTGTTTACCCTTCGCGAGCACCTGGGTTTACTACAAATCAATAAAACACGACGAACAGTGTTTACCCTTCGTGAGAACCTGGGTTTACTACAAATCAATAAAACATGACGAACAGTGTTTACACTTCGTGAGAACCTGGGTTTACTACAAATCAATAAAACACGACGAACAGTGTTTACCCTTCGCGAGAACCTGGGTTTACTACAAATCAATAAAACACGACGAACAGTGTTTACCCTTCGCGAGCACCTGGGTTTACTACAAATCAATAAAACACGACGAACAATGTTTACCCTTCGCGAGAACCTGGGTTTACTACAAATCAATAAAACACGATGAACAGTGTTTACCCTTCGTGAGCACCTGGGTTTACTACAAATCAATAAAACACGACGAACAGTGTTTACCCTTCGCGAGAACCTGGGTTCACTACAAATCAATAAAACACGACGAACAGTGTTTACCCTTCGCGAGAACCTGGGTTCACTACAAATCAATAAAACACGACGAACAGTGTTTACCCTTCGCGAGAACCTGGGTTTACTACAAATCAATAAAACACGACGAACAGTGTTTACCCTTCGTGAGAACCTGGGTTTACTACAAATCAATAAAACACGACAAACAGTGTTTACACTTCGTGAGAACCTGGGTTTACTACAAATCAATAAAACACGACGAACAGTGTTTACCCTTCGCGAGAACCTGGGTTTACTACAAATCAATAAAACACGACGAACAGTGTTTACCCTTCGCGAGCACCTGGGTTTACTACAAATCAATAAAACACGACGAACAGTGTTTACCCTTCGCGAGCACCTGGGTTTACTACAAATCAATAAAACACGACGAACAGTGTTTACACTTCGTGAGAACCTGGGTTTACTACAAATCAATAAAACACGACGAACAGTGTTTACCCTTCGCGAGAACCTGGGTTTACTACAAATCAATAAAACACGACGAACAGTGTTTACCCTTCGCGAGCACCTGGGTTTACTACAAATCAATAAAACACGACGAACAGTGTTTACCCTTCGCGAGAACCTGGGTTTACTACAAATCAATAAAACACGACGAACAGTGTTTACCCTTCGCGAGAACCTGGGTGTACTACAAATCAATAAAACACGACGAACAATGTTTACCCTTCGCGAGAACCTGGGTTTACTACAAATCAATAAAACACGACGAACAGTGTTTACCCTTCGCGAGAACCTGGGTTTACTACACATCAATAAAACACGACGAACAGTGTTTACCCTTCGCGAGAACCTGGGTTTACTACAAATCAATAAAACAAAACGAACAGTGTTTACCCTTCGCGAGCACCTGGGTTTACTACAAATTAATAAAACACGACGAACAGTGTTTACCCTTCGCGAGAACCTGGGTTCACTACAAATCAATAAAACACGACGAACAGTGTTTACCCTTCGTGAGAACCTGGGTTTACTACAAATCAATAAAACACGACGAACAGTGTTTACCCTTCGCGAGCACCTGGGTTTACTACACATCAATAAAACACGACGAACAGTGTTTACCCTTCGCGAGCACCTGGGTTTACTACACATCAATAAAACACGACGAACAGTGTTTACCCTTCGCGAGAACCTGGGTTTACTACAAATCAATAAAACACGACGAACAGTGTTTACCCTTCGCGAGAACCTGGGTTTACTACAAATCAATAAAACATGACGAACAGTGTTTACCCTTCGCGAGAACCTGGGTTCACTACACATCAATAAAACACGACGAACAGTGTTTACCCTTCGCGAGAACCTGGGTTTACTACAAATCAATAAAACACGACGAACAGTGTTTACCCTTCGCGAGAACCTGGGTTTACTACACATCAATAAAACACGACGAACAGTGTTTACCCTTCGTGAGAACCTGGGTTTACTACACATCAATAAAACACGACGAACAGTGTTTACCCTTCGTGAGAACCTGGGTTTACTACACATCAATAAAACACGACGAACAGTGTTTACCCTTCGTGAGAACCTGGGTTTACTACAAATCAATAAAACACGACGAACAGTGTTTACCCTTCGCGAGAACCTGGGTTTACTACACATCAATAAAACACGACGAACAGTGTTTACCCTTCGTGAGAACCTGGGTTTACTACAAATCAATAAAACACGACGAACAGTGTTTACCCTTCGCGAGAACATGGGTTCACTACAAATCAATAAAACACGACGAACAGTGTTTACACTTCGCGAGAATCTGGGTTTACTACAAATCAATAAAACACGACGAACAGTGTTTACCCTTCGCGACAACCTGGGTTTACTACAAATCAATAAAACACGACGAATAGTGTTTACCCTTCGCGAGAACCTGGGTTCACTACAAATCAATAAAACACAACGAACAGTGTTTACCCTTCGTGAGAACCTGGGTTTACTACAAATCAATAAAACACGACGAACAGTGTTTACCCTTCGCGAGCACCTGGGTTTACTACACATCAATAAAACACGACGAACAGTGTTTACCCTTCGCGAGCACCTGGGTTTACTACACATCAATAAAACACGACGAACAGTGTTTACCCTTCGCGAGAACCTGGGTTTAATACAAATCAATAAAACACGACGAACAGTGTTTACCCTTCGCGAGAACCTGGGTTTACTACAAATCAATAAAACACGACGAACAGTGTTTACCCTTCGCGAGAACCTGGGTTCACTACACATCAATAAAACACGACGAACAGTGTTTACCCTTCGCGAGAACCTGGGTTTACTACAAATCAATAAAACACGACGAACAGTGTTTACCCTTCGCGAGAACCTGGGTTTACTACACATCAATAAAACACTACGAACAGTGTTTACCCTTCGTGAGAACCTGGGTTTACTACACATCAATAAAACACGACGAACAGTGTTTACCCTTCGTGAGAACCTGGGTTTACTACACATCAATAAAACACGACGAACAGTGTTTACCCTTCGTGAGAACCTGGGTTTACTACACATCAATAAAACACGACGAACAGTGTTTACCCTTCGCGAGAACCTGGGTTTACTACCATGTTTGTTGGTTGGGTTCGTGTTGCTCATTTTGTTGTCTTCATTTTGTGTCTTATTTGTCTAATGGCTCAAGTTCTTGGCTAGTGTCTCTGAATTGTCCATTCTTGCTTTCCCCTTCGGCTCAAGTTCTCGGCTAGTGTCTCTGAATTGTCCATTCTTGCTTTCCCCTTCGGCTCAAGTTCTCGGCTAGTGTTTCTGAATTGTCCATTCTTGCTTTCCCCTTCGGCTCAAGTTCTCGGCTAGTGTCTCTGAATTGTCCATTCTTGCTTTCCCCTTCGGCTCAAGTTCTCGGCTAGTGTCTCTGAATTGTCCATTCTTGCTTTCCCCTTCGGCTCAAGTTCTCGGCTAGTGTTTCTGAATTGTCCATTCTTGCTTTCCCCTTCGGCTCAAGTTCTCGGCTAGTGTTTCTGAATTGTCCATTCTTGCTTTCCCCTTCGGCTCAAGTTCTCGGCTAGTGTTTCTGAATTGTCCATTCTTGCTTTCCCCTTCGGCTCAAGTTCTCGGCTAGTGTTTCTGAATTGTCCATTCTTGCTTTCCCCTTCGGCTCAAGTTCTCGGCTAGTGTCTCTGAATTGTCCATTCTTGCTTTCCCCTTCGACCCAAGTTCTCGGCTAGTGTCTCTGAATTGTCCATTCTTGCTTTCCCCTTCGGCTCAAGTTCTCGATAGTTGTTATTATTTTTCTAACATAATTATTTTGACAGCTTTACTTGTTGCATAGAGACACCAATATATATGTTGCCTTATTGGTGCCAGATTGTCATTAGAATCGCCCACTGTGGATATATGGGGAGATGAGGTATGGTGTTAAACGCCACTTTCAGCAATATTTCAGCTATATCGTGGCTGTCAGTTTTATTGGTGGAGGAAACTGGAGTATCCGGAGAAACCACCGACCTGCCACAAGTCACTGACAAGCTTGATATATAATGTTGTATCGAGTACACCTCGCCATGAGCGGGATTCGAACTCACAACGTTAGTGGTGATTGACACTGAATGCACAGGTAGTTGTAAATCCAGCTACCATACGATCACGACCACGACGGCTCCTTGGATATATGGACGACGGTTAATGTTTATTTGGCGTCTGTAATAGTTCATACTAATGTTTAATCTGTTCAGGCCCTCAATGCATGTGCATCAATATGTATACATGTAAACTTCATAGATGTGATGTTAGTTGAACAAGAATTGCGTGCATACTGCATGAAAATTGATTGCTCGTAAATGTTGTAATTACAGAAGAACACACATTTTCAAATTGTTGTTTAACTTGTAAAATATATGTTACTATTTGTCGTTTACATTTATTGCTGTCAATGATCAATTTCATAACAAATTGACAAGACAATAAACACTTAAATATGAAACTTATTGTGACCATCGTTTCCGGCAATCAGATTCAATATTTTAATTTACTTTTACTATTATTTTCAAGCATTCAAAATACTTGATTGTCATTTAATAATGTTGATCTTGTTTGTAGGTCAGTGAACAAATGGTTGTTTGTATCATAATTTTTTTTTTCTTCCTAGCAAAAGATTCTAAAGACACTCCATGTACGGATTTATAGCAATTGGCATAACATGTTGGAATACTAGTGTTGACTGTAACGTCACAAACTTCCAGAACTTCCGTGTGTTCTGACGCCTTACCAAAACTCTACCTTGTTCCCGCTGAGGATATAGGCGGTTCTAGAACCTCCTATCCATATTTCACACCCCTTCTAAGCAAGAACAGAACGCATTTAGCACTGTAAACCCACTTTTTTTATATACCGAACTCGAAAAGATGGGCGAGTCAAAAACCCAGCTTTTTTTATTGTACAAAACCAACTTTATGTGAGCATAAAAAGTGAATCGCAATAAATTTGAAGACAAGCCCTACTTTGGGGTATTTCAAGTAAAGTGAATAATTGTTCTACTATGTCATGGCGGACACACTGAGCAACGTTTCCACGAGATGATGATATGATGATTCCTGCTTTGTAGTAGAAGTAGATCTTGATTTTATTATAGTATTAGTTCTGTTGCATTACCCTAACTTCGAGCCAACCATTATTTGCTATTACTTAATGATGCCTATACTGAAGCAGCAAATACCAATTTCGTAATCTTTGGTTTGACAAACCAGAACGCTAACAATTACACAACCAAGATGGCCGAATACATGTAATAACTGTCCAAATAACAATACAATGTAGATATCTAATTTAGTGCACACGACGCGTTTCTGGAATAACCTTCATCAGATACGCTTGTCCTTTATGTACCGAGGACAAAAGTTGTTAAATTAACTATTCTGATGATGATTCATATATAGGGGAGGAGTGTGGATGGTAATACTTATCCCTTCTTTCACAAGCAGCCATCTTAATGCTTGTTCAAAGAATTGTCTTTCCTTGACCATATCAGTCACAACATATTGGATCGAAGTAATATTGATAGACAGATATACTTGGGCACGAAATACAAACAAGTCAACAGAGTGCCAGCCTCTTATAAATACAGACATTGTTTATATAAAAACACAAATGTAAATACAAAAGTTATTTATACTATGTTTGGAGATAAATACAAATAAATGATTTTGGGAAAATATATCATATTCAAAGTGTCAATAGGAGAATTGTAATCAAATATAATCCGCAGACGACACAATATTGACAAAATAAATCCTACGTGTCAGATACATAGCCATTACTAATAGTCAAGCCCTAGTTGCACTATAATGGCAGAATTGTACATGGCGTGTCTTGATTGATAAGTAAACACAGATTGTTTTCATATTTGTTGATGTGTTTTCATATCCAGGAGTTCAAATTTGTATACAAAGAGGTTCCATTAGAGCACTTATATTCGAGGAACGTAGCTTAGAAATAAGGAGAAACTTTTATATGTAAAAACACTATTATATAAATAACATAATATTGCGTCCATTGCATTGTTTGATTTCATGGACAATCATCGAGATATCGACGCATATATATGAACCTAAAAATCATCATACATTTGTATATTGGATATATAACGTTGCCTCGTTTCTTCTACAAAAACCCCTCTAGCCATTCTGACTGATTGATGTTATATTCGTGACCATATTCGGCGGGTCCAAAAAAAGGAATAGGGCAACATTTACATCTATGTATGAAATACAATAGCCATTAATTAAAGGTGTTTGTAATCAAATGTATATTCATGGGAGAATGTTACTGCTGGAAGTAGATATTAGCGTATCATTGCTATATGTGTAAGTGTACGATACCATTTTCCTTTGTGCATTTATTTGACTGAGTCACACTAACTTCGTTATTGTACGAAAAATCACCATAACCTTTCATCAATACCCCCAAAATAAATATGTTTGTAAAGCGCCATCTGCTATCGGGTAATGGATTTACTAAAATAAACATTCTATTCTCTCTGCACAAATTTGATAAACAAACAAATTCATAATTTAAACTCAGAAAATGTTTGCTTTTAGCAAAAAGTAGTCCCGGTTTTTAACATTTAATTTTCATTACTTGTGTCCCTGTAAGATGATGACTGTTACGAGTTTTTATATACAAATGTAAATGAGAATTGGTGATAAGATATCATATTCGGCGTTTTATAGATGTATGATATTTGGTAGATCAACAAAACTAAAGGACCTAAGAACAATCCACTCTCAGTGTCCTCTTGAATGAGTATAAACATCTTGCCTAGATAGATTTCAAATTTTATTTTATTTAGACCATGCAGCTCTTGAATAGTCGATGGACAATTGTTTCTAGGACTTAAAGTAAGAACGCCCTGTCCCTGTGTTAACAAATATAATGTAGTAATTCAACAAAACACACACTAAATTTATCGACATTTAGAATGGAATTAAGATAAATAACCCCAATAAAATATATTTACCTGGCCTAAAAGGTCATGTGAGGTATTGTCATCACTTGTCGTCGTCGTAGGTCAACTTTGATATTTTAATCCTCTTCTCTGGAGCACCTTGGCCAGTTGGAACCAGGGGCCGTCGTGGTCGTATGGTAGTTGGATTTACAACTACCTGTGCAATTAGCGCCTATCACCACTACCGTTCGAACTCCGTTCATTGTGAGGTGTACTCGATACAACATTATCTAATACATTTTGTCAGTGACTTGCGACAGGTCGGAGGTTTTCTCCGGTTCTCCGGTTTCCTCCATCAATAAAACTGACCGCCACGATATAACTGAAATATTGTTGAAAGTGGCGTTAAAAACCATAAACCCAAACTAATGATTTAAACTTATTTTATTGTTCATAATAACAACAAATGGATCAGACACACATTTTACAACTTAGAAATGTCTTCTCCGCTAGTTACATCAATTTACATATAATCAGAACAGCATTAAATACATAATAATAAAATATTTGTTCAGAATATGAAGACGAAGAAAAAAAACCATACAATAGTCATAGAACGAAAAATGCAAATTTCAAAAGTCGATGAAACATACTGTGTGCTAAAGTATAATATATGGCAAATCGAGCACACCTCAAAGACAATTCTTAAACAAACCAATTGGAACCAAATTTGGTAGGAATGTTTATTTGGATGGTCATCTACAAAGTTTATGTGTTTTTTGTTTTGTTTTGCTTTTTTTTGTTTTTTTGTTTTTGTTGTTGTTGTTATCGAAAATACACGAAGGAAACAAGATGCTTTTGTTGTTTCGATTGGAAATTAGTAATTTCCCTCCGATATCAATATAAGAAGTATTCGAGGTCTTGTTACTGTTGGTATTGAATTTGACGTACAAAAAAACGAATCGTATTGGATATGAAATTGATATTTTGGTTTTAATATTAATTCTCATTTATTTTTTTCTCTCACTTATATGTGCTCAGAATAACAAATGTGGAAGCACTAAGATATTTCTACAGCTTTGTGCTGATAACTAACGAAGAACTTGTGGAAGAAAAAGTTGAAAGATGCCAATGGGTATGAGACAAACATCGAAAGAGGACAGACAATACAATGGCCAAGAAAACAGACAATGGTCGATAAAATACAGAAAACTAAAGACTGAACAACAAGAACTCCACTTAAAACGGTACCTGCTCCATCAGTGGCACTCCACTCAAAACGGTACCTGCTCCATCAGTGGCACTCCACTCAAAACGGTACCTGCTCCATCAGTGGCACTCCACTCAAAACGGTACCTGCTCCATCAGTGGCACTCCACTCAAAACGGTACCTGCTCCATCAGTGGCACTCCACTCAAAACGGTACCTGCTCCATCAGTGGCACTCCACTCAAAACGGTACCTGCTCCATCAGTGGCACTCCACTCAAAACGGTACCTGCTCCATCAGTGGCACTCCACTCAAAACGGTACCTGATCCATCAGTGGCACTCCACTCAAAACGGTACCTGCTCCATCAGTGGCACTCCACTTAAAACGGTACCTGATCCATCAGTGGCACTCCACTCAAAACGGTACCTGCTCCATCAGTGGCACTCCACTCAAAACGGTACCTGCTCCATCAGTGGCACTCCACTCAAAACGGTACCTGCTCCATCAGTGGCACTCCACTCAAAACGGTACCTGATCCATCAGTGGCACTCCACTCAAAACGCTACCTGCTCCATCAGTGGCACTCCACTCAAAACGGTACCTGCTCCATCAGTGGCACCGTGGTCATCGTGGTACTCTTGTTAAAGGTCCGATGATAAGGGGAAAGGAGGACAGGATTGTGACGATTACGACAAATGGAACATATACATGCATATGATCATCTACGACTAAGATATATTCCGTAGCGGTTAATCAAGTCATGATGGCGACCAAAAATCTTCCGAAGTGATGACTTCAACTTAACCACCAAGAGCTCTCCCTTCAGTAGTTTCTTAATTAGCCAAACCATCTGTCAATGGAATGCTGATAGGAACCACAAACTCCGGGATATCGTATAAACTATTATGACCCAAATACAGGTGCTGCTGGAATATTGCTACATAATAGAAAGTTCACAATGGGCAAGTTGAAATTATATATTTTGTAGCAAAGTTTTGTTCATAACCCGCCTTGACTGTCATATCAAAGTGTAGGTATCATTTACCAAAAGTTCAACGCGACAGATACGATCAACGTAATCGCCAAATGTAACTCTGATTTATTGATTGAAAGCGCGTCATCTGTATTTTTTAGTGTAACGTGAAATCAATGGATCGTGCTAGATTCTTCTCGTATTTCTTGAAATGCCCCTGCAGGAAGTCTGCTTCAAATGAACATATGAGCAAACTGGCGAGAAGAGGAGCATAGTTGGTACCCGTAGGAAAGTCGATTGTCTGTTGAAAGACACGTCCTCCTAACATAGCAAATATGTTACCAATTAAAAACTCCAGCATTTTGATATTAGTTTCAAAGAACTTTTAGTTGCAAAATAAGATTTGTACCTTTCTAAAACAAGATATTTTTAAATGTGTCTACACGAGGCAATTGTCAGGTGACAAATGACTGTCTGATTTATATATTATGTGTAAAGCAACTTATGATATTGTCGGAAAAGGGATTAAAATTACGAATGTTTAACTAATTTTCAACTCAGCCAATAAAGCGAGAAAATTAGTTCAAAATCAGGTGATAATTGACTGACTAACGCGTACTCTCTTATCATGTCTAGTATTTTCTGGTTAGGGACATTGCTCCAATCACGAAACTTGACGCAATTTCAATAACGGCAGTGTAAGCAAATAGCTGGTCGATATGGATATGTCCACTCCAGGTCACTATGCAACTAGATAGTAAACTACGGGTATTTTAAATGTTATTTACCTTATCTATATTATATAAATGTGATACTTCAACTATTCAATTGGAGAAAATTGCTACAAAAAAGTGTTACTATCTCGGAGTACCTGTGATCGTTGCAGTCGAAAAACAAATAGGAGTACCTTTATGTCTCGTCATCAGCAACATTCGTCGCAGCTAAGACAAGGGAAAACACTTAGCAACATTCGTCGCAGCTAAGACAAGGGAAAACACCACAGACAAAAGAAATGAAGAAATAAGTCATTACTATATTGTTGCTATAAATTAAAATTACAAGGGTTTTATAATAATAATTTTTTTTTCTGATATATTTTGTTTAAAAAATTCTTACTATTGAAAAATGATTTTAAAATTTGTTGAAAATTCTGTCAAGGGAAAAAACCACAGACAAAAAAAAATGAAGAAATAAGTCATTGCTATGTTGTTGCATTGCTATAAATTAAAATTACAAGGGTTTTATAACTATATTATTTTTTCTGATATATTTTGTTTAAAAAATGTTTACAATTGAAAAATGATTTCAAAATTTGTTGAAAATTCTGTACATGTACATATAATGGCCCATGCTTTCTCCTGTTAGCAAATAAATGTCTCTATTTATTATGCAAATTAGGGACGATTACATCACCAATGAGAGGCAGAAAGACTCCCATCTATAAAAGACAGAAAACTTGATATTATGCACACCCACCCCTACAAAATAACGATGTACATTTGCACAAAATGTCTTAACACAGTTGCTTTCGCAAAAAAAACCCCAACATCTAACAGTACTTAACCAACAAATAAATATGATCTGACATATATTGTGCCATACCCGATTAACCTTCAGAAATCTTCTATGTACACCCAATCAATTACCACATCGTACCAATGCAGATATTGCACCGACATGATTAAAGGAAGTGCAGTCGATCTTATCAGAATATCCCACAGTAATTCAAGCTAATTCTAGTTTCTCTAAATACATACATACCCGTTTATTTTAAATTAGCTAACTACGTAATAACGATTTTAAAATGAATTTCGTAACAATATACCGAAATTGAAATAGTCGATAAATCAGTAGAAATGAAACTTTGGACTAATAAGACAAATATTTGTAAACATATTGTAAATTATGGGAGTAGAAAACAATTTAATATTTATATGGCAAACAATATTCCCAAGCTTATAAATATTTGTTGCCTCGTGTCGCGACATCTCTTTTCATTTATGAATAGTAATTATAAATCACGAAGTCCTTGTTGAACAATTATTTTGTGTTATATTTGACTGTTTTTATTGTGTTTCATTTCTAATATAGGATTAATTTCTACAAAACATTTACAATTATTAAATAAATTAACCCCTGCATAGTAAAAACGATTTGATTAGAATTACAATTTTTTTGTTATCTGGTCCTTTTGTGAATCCGTTGTGTAGCAACAAGTAGAACTGGAAGGCTAGCAATTATTAGTAAATCTCAATTAAAATGTTCGCTCGGAAATAATAATGGAGAAAAAATCAAAACAAAGAAAGATGAAAGATACTTATAGATGCTTATCCTTTCTTTCCTTACATTTACTCATTTGATCTTTATTCCTATAAGCACATATGTTAAGGTTTATGGTGTTTAACGCCACTTTCAACAATATTTCAGTTATATCGTGGAGGTCAGTTTTATTGGTGGAGGAAACCGGAGTACCTGGAGAAAACCATCCACCTGTCGTACGTAAGACACTGACAAACTTTATCACATAATGTTGAATCGAATACACCTTACCTGAGCGGGCTTCGAACTCACAGCTTTAGTGGTGATAGGTACTGATTGCACAGGTAGTTGTAAATCCAATATAAGCATATATTAAAAGTAAGGTTATTTGTTGATAAAACTAAGAAAGAAACAGACATGAATAAGAAAACAAATTTTAACACCAAGCTATTCTGAATTGAAGTTTATGAAAATATGACTGGTTGGGAATATTTTAAAAATAACTTTTTGTTAATTGCATAATAACAGTCAGTTTAAAGATATTTTGACAATATTTACAGAATTCAGTCAACATATTTTTAATTTGCATTCAGCACATATATGTACCACAAAATTATAGATGTGTATTCAGTACGTGTTACGATGTTATGCATGGATACATTTTGATATTATGTACGAAAGTACAAAAACTGATCATACATTTGTACATAATGACGTAACGGTATATTAATATCAACAGACCAACTTGAGGAGGTCAAAGTACCTCAAGAATCCTACAATTGACCAAAAAAAATCATAGTTATGTACAAAAATGTAATTTATGCTTTCACCATCACCACATCGGTGGTGTAAGTGTTAGCGTGCTCGCCTCGAGCACCGATCGGTTCAAACCAAACACTATAAAATTGGTATTTGTTACTTCTCCTCTAAACACGCAGCACTAAGGAGAAAGTGCAAAGACTGGTTGGCTCGGAATCAGGATAATGTGTCCAAGTGGGGCCCACATGTCTATCCATGGACTTGTTTCATTGAGCTAGCACTGTTAAAATCCAACAAAGCGTGTTGGTCTAGAACAAAGCGGGCATCATCATTATCTCATTGAAAATCAACTTCTTCTCGCCATGATATAGCTGACAAATTGCTGAGTTGGCGTTAAACAACAATCACTCACTCTATAGCACCACATATCCTCTTAATAAGCTGTAAACTTCAAAACACAAGAAAAGGACAAGAGCATACGGATATTTAGTTTCTTTTTAATATATAAAATCTAAATAGTGGCGGGATCACACATGTAATTTAAGCAAAATATATCAACGAAAATGAGTGTTCAATGTGGCAATGATAACAGGCTATTGACATCAGTATAATGTGGCAATGATAATAGGCTGTTGACATCAGTTTAATGCGAGTGTTCAATGTGGCAATGATAATAGGCTGTTGACATCAGTTTAATGTGAGTGTTCAATGTGGCAATGATAATAGGCTGTTGACATCAGTATAATGTGAGTGTTCAATGTGGCAATGATAATAGGCTGTTGACATCAGTTTAATGTGAGTGTTCAATGTGGCAATAATAATAGGCTGTTGACAGTATAATGTGAGTGTTCAATGTGGCAATGATAATAGGCTGTTGACATCAGTTTAATGTGAGTGTTCAATGTGGCAATGATAATAGGCTGTTGACATCAGTATAATGTGAGTGTTCAATGTGGCAATGATAATAGGCTGTTGACAGTATAATGTGAGTGTTCAATGTGGCAATAATAATAGGCTGTTGACATCAGTTTAATGTGAGTGTTCAATGTGGCAATGATAATAGGCTGTTGACATCAGTATACTGTGAGTGTTCAATGTGGCAATGATAATAGGCTGTTGACATCAGTTTAATGTGAGTGTTCAATGTGGCAATGATAATAGGCTGTTGACATCAGTTTAATGTGAGTGTTCAATGTGGCAATGATAATAGGCTGTTGACATCAGTTTAATGTGAGTGTTCAATGTGGCAATGATAATAGGCTGTTGACATCAGTATAATGTGAGTGTTCAATGTGGCAATGATAATAGGCTGTTGACGGTATAATGTGAGTGTTCAATGTGGCAATGATAATAGGCTGTTGACATCAGTATAATGTGAGTGTTCAATGTGGCAACGATAATAGGCTGTTGACATCATTAATGCGAGTGTTCAATGTGGCAATGATAATAGGCTGTTGACATCAGTATACTGTGAGTGTTCAATGTGGCAATGATAATAGGCTGTTGACATCAGTTTAATGTGCGTGTTCAATGTGGCAATGATAATAGGCTGTTGACATCAGTTTAATGTGAGTGTTCAATGTGGCAATGATAATAGGCTGTTGACATCAGTTTAATGTGAGTGTTCAATGTGGCAATGATAATAGACTGTTGACATCAGTATAATGTGAGTGTTCAATGTGGCAATGATAATAGGCTGTTGACATCAGTTTAATGTGAGTGTTCAATGTGGCAATGATAATAGGCTGTTGACATCATTAATGTGAGTGTTCAATGTGGCAATGATAATAGGCTGTTGACATCAGTTTAATGTGAGTGTTCAATGTGGCAATGATAATAGGCTGTTGACATCAGTATAATGTGAGTGTTCAATGTGGCAATGATAATAGGCTGTTGACATCAGTTTAATGCGAGTGTTCAATGTGGCAATGATAATAGGCTGTTGACAGTATAATGTGAGTGTTCAATGTGGCAATGATAATAGGCTGTTGACATCAGTTTAATGTGAGTGTTCAATGTGGCAATGATAATAGGCTGTTGACATCAGTATACTGTGAGTGTTCAATGTGGCAATGATAATAGGCTGTTGACATCAGTTTAATGTGAGTGTTCAATGTGGCAATGATAATAGGCTGTTGACATCAGTTTAATGCGAGTGTTCAATGTGGCAATGATAATAGGCTGTTGACATCAGTTTAATGTGAGTGTTCAATGTGGCAATGATAATAGGCTGTTGACATCAGTTTAATGTGAGTGTTCAATGTGGCAATGATAATAGGCTGTTGACATCAGTATACTGTGAGTGTTCAATGTGGCAATGATAATAGGCTGTTGACATCAGTTTAATGTGAGTGTTCAATGTGGCAATGATAATAGGCTGTTGACATCAGTTTAATGTGAGTGTTCAATGTGGCAATGATAATAGGCTGTTGACATCAGTTTAATGTGAGTGTTCAATGTGGCAATGATAATAGGCTGTTGACATCAGTATAATGTGAGTGTTCAATGTGGCAATGATAATAGGCTGTTGACAGTATAATGTGAGTGTTCAATGTGGCAATGATAATAGGCTGTTGACATCAGTTTAATGTGAGTGTTCAATGTGGCAATGATAATAGGCTGTTGACATCAGTATAATGTGAGTGTTCAATGTGGCAATGATAATAGGCTGTTGACATCAGTTTAATGTGAGTGTTCAATGTGGCAATGATAATAGGCTGTTGACAGTATAATGTGAGTGTTCAATGTGGCAATGATAATAGGCTGTTGACATCAGTTTAATGTGAGTGTTCAATGTGGCAATGATAATAGGCTGTTGACATCAGTATACTGTGAGTGTTCAATGTGGCAATGATAATAGGCTGTTGACATCAGTTTAATGTGAGTGTTCAATGTGGCAATGATAATAGGCTGTTGACATCAGTTTAATGTGAGTGTTCAATGTGGCAATGATAATAGGCTGTTGACATCAGTTTAATGCGAGTGTTCAATGTGGCAATGATAATAGGCTGTTGACATCAGTATAATGTGAGTGTTCAATGTGGCAATGATAATAGGCTGTTGACATCAGTTTAATGTGAGTGTTCAATGTGGCAATGATAATAGACTGTTGACATCAGTATAATGTGAGTGTTCAATGTGGCAATGATAATAGGCTGTTGACATCAGTTTAATGTGAGTGTTCAATGTGGCAATGATAATAGGCTGTTGACATCATTAATGTGAGTGTTCAATGTGGCAATGATAATAGGCTGTTGACATCAGTTTAATGTGAGTGTTCAATGTGGCAATGATAATAGGCTGTTGACATCAGTATAATGTGAGTGTTCAATGTGGCAATGATAATAGGCTGTTGACATCAGTTTAATGCGAGTGTTCAATGTGGCAATGATAATAGGCTGTTGACAGTATAATGTGAGTGTTCAATGTGGCAATGATAATAGGCTGTTGACATCAGTTTAATGTGAGTGTTCAATGTGGCAATGATAATAGGCTGTTGACATCAGTATACTGTGAGTGTTCAATGTGGCAATGATAATAGGCTGTTGACATCAGTTTAATGTGAGTGTTCAATGTGGCAATGATAATAGGCTGTTGACATCAGTTTAATGCGAGTGTTCAATGTGGCAATGATAATAGGCTGTTGACATCAGTTTAATGTGAGTGTTCAATGTGGCAATGATAATAGGCTGTTGACATCAGTTTAATGTGAGTGTTCAATGTGGCAATGATAATAGGCTGTTGACATCAGTATACTGTGAGTGTTCAATGTGGCAATGATAATAGGCTGTTGACATCAGTTTAATGTGAGTGTTCAATGTGGCAATGATAATAGGCTGTTGACATCAGTTTAATGTGAGTGTTCAATGTGGCAATGATAATAGGCTGTTGACATCAGTTTAATGTGAGTGTTCAATGTGGCAATGATAATAGGCTGTTGACATCAGTATAATGTGAGTGTTCAATGTGGCAATGATAATAGGCTGTTGACAGTATAATGTGAGTGTTCAATGTGGCAATGATAATAGGCTGTTGACATCAGTTTAATGCGAGTGTTCAATGTGGCAATGATAATAGGCTGTTGACATCAGTATAATGTGAGTGTTCAATGTGGCAATGATAATAGGCTGTTGACATCAGTTTAATGTGAGTGTTCAATGTGGCAATGATAATAGGCTGTTGACAGTATAATGTGAGTGTTCAATGTGGCAATGATAATAGGCTGTTGACATCAGTTTAATGTGAGTGTTCAATGTGGCAATGATAATAGGCTGTTGACATCAGTATAATGTGAGTGTTCAATGTGGCAATGATAATAGGCTGTTGACATCAGTATAATGTGAGTGTTCAATGTGGCAATGATAATAGGCTGTTGACATCATTAATGCGAGTGTTCAATGTGGCAATGATAATAGGCTGTTGACATCAGTATACTGTGAGTGTTCAATGTGGCAATGATAATAGGCTGTTGACATCAGTTTAATGTGCGTGTTCAATGTGGCAATGATAATAGGCTGTTGACATCAGTTTAATGTGAGTGTTCAATGTGGCAATGATAATAGGCTGTTGACATCAGTTTAATGTGAGTGTTCAATGTGGCAATGATAATAGACTGTTGACATCAGTTTAATGTGAGTGTTCAATGTGGCAATGATAATAGGCTGTTGACATCAGTATAATGTGAGTGTTCAATGTGGCAATGATAATAGGCTGTTGACATCATTAATGTGAGTGTTCAATGTGGCAATGATAATAGGCTGTTGACATCAGTTTAATGTGAGTGTTCAATGTGGCAATGATAATAGGCTGTTGACATCAGTATAATGTGAGTGTTCAATGTGGCAATGATAATAGGCTGTTGACATCAGTTTAATGTGAGTGTTCAATGTGGCAATAATAGGCTGTTGACAGTATAATGTGAGTGTTCAATGTGGCAATGATAATAGGCTGTTGACATCAGTATACTGTGAGTGTTCAATGTGGCAATGATAATAGGCTGTTGACATCAGTTTAATGCGAGTGTTCAATGTGGCAATGATAATAGGCTGTTGACATCAGTTTAATGTGAGTGTTCAATGTGGCAATGATAATAGGCTGTTGACATCAGTATAATGTGAGTGTTCAATGTGGCAATGATAATAGGCTGTTGACATCAGTTTAATGTGAGTGTTCAATGTGGCAATGATAATAGGCTGTTGACATGCACAATGATGATAAACGATGTACTCCTATTTCCATTACAGAGTATCAAAGTTTTGTCTGGTAATAATATAACATTTTACTCTCAGGTTTTGGACAATTTTTGGTGTACTAATCCTAAATATATATATTTCTTGTCCTGGTTCACAAAGTTCAACCACTTTCACACATTTAGATGACCATAACTGCTGGAGGTCTCGTTGGACCGCAAGGATAACCATTTCTTCGGTAAAGAACGAAAAGGTGAAAAAATGCTGAAACCCTACAACATCATGTATTCACAATTTCAACGCCGGTTTCATTGGACAAGCGACTCTATATAAGTAGAGATATCACTGATATAATACAGCATCATGTGATGAACTGTATGCATTAATAAACCCAATTAATGGAAGAATACAATCATGTTCTTCCATAAAGTTCTATAAGAGATGTAGGATTATCTTTGACGAGTGTGGGACTGAATTCTGTCTCTTATAGAGTAGAGGGTAGCGGAATCATAGTAATATACATTGAAATTCATACACAGTGAAAGATGTTTTTGCCGAAGGGCAGAAAATGTAGGTGTTTCTATTGATTGATTGATTTTTGGTGTTTAACGCCACTTTGAGCCATATTTCAGCTATATCATGGCGACCAGTTTTAGTGGTGGAAGAAGCCGGAGTACCGAAGAGAACCACCGACCATGGGCAAGCAACTGGTAAACTTTATCACTTGCGACTGCGAGTCGAGTGCACCATTTTTTGTAACTTACAAAGCCGGACGCGAACCCACACCGTATTGGTGACAGGCTTGTATGAGTTGTTAGGTAATCCAACTACCTAACTCATTGAGCCACCCGGGCCCTGTGTTTCTTTTGTAAATAACGAAAAAGTAAATACACTATAAACAAAAATGATGGAAAGTATCCCACATGGTATATAATGGTGAGGTATTCTTAATTCAAACCTTTTTTTATTGAGCAAACGGCTACAAAGAATTTAGCATCACTTACAACTGTGCAGGCTTTTAATTGTTTGTTTGTATCTGCATTGTCATTGTAGTTCCAACTACCAAGAGGGGGGGGGGGGGGTCCCATTAACTGCTATAACCCAACACATTGTTGTGCCTGTCACAAGACAGGACCTGGATTCCCACCACCATAAGTCATGGTTTCTTTTTTTGTGTTCAGTGGTTGAGATGAGGGCTGGTTGTTCGCTTGGTTGATATTTCTGGAATTGTTGACCATTACTGATTAAATTTTCTTTTCATAACCATTTGTTAAAATCATAAAATCATTTGAACCTGTAGTTTCCAAGTTTCAGCCAATCAGAAACAAGAATTGTCCATAGCGACCATGTATATTGCTGGAGCAAGATCAAATGAACACTTTTTTGTATATGGCCTCACATATATTATTTGTACCAAGTTACAAGCCATTGTACTTTCCTGGGAGAGGATTTTTCAAGTGCTGGCCTACCAAACAGAAACAAGAATTAACCATAGAAATGTGGATATAATGCACAAAAACTATATATGTACCTTTGCACTATGGTTAACTGGGACATTGTTAAAGAAGAGATCAGACAAGGTAATGATTTATGGTCATAAAAAATGGAGTCATAATGAAACCTGATATCTTGTTACTATCACATGTTTACATATTTGTATTGATATGGAAAGCAGTTAATATAACAAAACAAAACAGCATTTATTCAAGATATTTCTAATACAAAATGTATCAACATAGACACAATAGAGTACTCCTACAAAATCACAACCCAATGACACAGAGAGAAGCAGGTTTCTCAATTAAGCAGTCTGTGCAAAAAACAACTAGCTCTAAGCCCTAGCATAGTAAAAATTGGCTTAGGCTAGAGAAAATTGCAAAAAAAAAAAATTGATATTCAAACAAAAAAAATCTTCTAAAATGTGTTTAAGGTTAGATTGTCAAAATGTTTTCATCACACACTGAATAAGAAAGTACAGGTATGCTAAAAATGATTTTTTTCTACGTTTATTTGTAATTTTTAACCAGTAATTAGTAATCAGAAAGTTAGATCATTGTACACAGAATCAAGAATGTCAGTACTAGGATCATTTAAAATAGGAAACTAACTTTCGTAGTTTCATTATTTCTAAAGGAATATAATTCAAGAGCTTAAACATGTTAAATATTTTGATAAAAAATGCATTCAAGATGAAATTGAAGTAAAATTAATCAATATTTAATAAAGAGCTCAACACACAAAACATACTATAACTGTAAGCACAGCAGATCAACACAATCACCGATACCTGCTTCACACGAGCATGAACATACACATAATATTGTCTATTGAAAATACTATCAAATAGAGGTCAAATTACCGGGACATTAAAAATCAGCACCTTTTCAGACAATTGGTTTACATTATAAGTATTTATTCATCCAGATCGTATGGTAGTTGGATTAACAACTACCTATGCAATCAGTGCCTATCACCACTGATATTGCGAGTTCGAATCTCGATCAGGACGAGGTGTACAACATTATGTGATAAAGTTTGTCAGTGACTTGCGACAGGTCGGTGGTTTTCTCCGGGTCCTCCAATTTCCTCCACCAATAAAACTGACCGCCACGATATAACTGAAATATTGTTGAAAGTGACGTTAAAACATGATCAAACAAACAATTTATTCATCCATGTCAGCAAAGCCTGGTAACTCCCCAACAGATTCCATAAAGAATTTCTCATCCTCTTCTGTATAATCACATAAGTTTGACCTTTCTTCCTCAATGTCATGAAAATCTTGTGGTATGTACAACATGTCTGGTGTAATATCTGAAATTAACAAGGATATCTCCCTTTCCAATTGAACTTTACGAAAAGCCATACAATGAAGATGTTTTAACTTAATGTAATGCCATCGTACAAAACCTAAAGATTCAATAGCTTTTTTCCAACTTTTGATCATTGGTGCATTACGGTGCTGTTTATGTGAGTCTGGTGTGACTATTAATAGAAGTCCATTCACCATAAGCAAATCGTGGGCTTTTTGACAACAAATCCATCTCTGATAGGGAGACGGGAAGTACTCTAACAATAATGAAAACACAATAACATGAAAACAACACTTTGGTAGTTTTTCTATTGGACTTTTCAAATTTTTTAAATAAGTTTCTAGCGTATCACAGGCTACTTGGAGGGGTTTAGTAGTCTCAAGATGAAGGAAATCACAGTAATGAACACTCTGAAATGAAATAAAATGTAATATTTAATTAATATGCACAACACAATTGGTTATATATTTTACACACTGCACATTTTTGTAATACAATTAAACCTGTCTGAAAGGACACCTGTTTATAACAAATCTTTGTCTATAACGGACAGTTGCACGTCTCCATTTAAAATTAATGAATAATGTATACAATATGAACCTGTATATTAAGGACAACTGCTCATAAAGGACACATCTTCAGGTTTCCCTGCCCTTTACATACAAGTTTGACTTACATAGCAGTAGTGTATTTCATGCACCCCCTCTTTTGACCTCCATAAGAATTGATGCCATAGTCAAGATCAAAAGTGGCTCCGACACATTTTGGACAGTAAAACAAATGGCGAATATTACTTCAAGCATGTTCAGTTTCATTTTTCTGACAGAACAACTTATAATCTATGGAAAAAAACAAAAGTAGAGACATTATCTGCTGTTTGCACAAAAAATCAGAACTCTAAAACAGTCATTAAAACCATTATTGATGGTGGCCATCTTGGGAAAATTATTGACCAAAAATAGGCAATTTCAAATGCTCATAACTTTTGAACCCTTCATCCGATTTTTACAAATGAAGGCTCAAAATTCTTCTTAGATTGAGCTCTATCTAATGGTTAAAAAACAGCAAGCATCCCCTGTAATTGATTTTTGACTGGCATCTCTACCATAGAGGTTTTTTTCTTCCATACACTTTATTTGTGCAAAAATGTTCATTCAGGTATTGTTGACTGCTCTTAGAACAACTATTACTGACTGCTCTTAGAACAACTATTACACCAATGAGTACATCATAGTCATCAGTTTTATATATTTAATGCATTAAAATTAGATTTTTTATGTGAATCAATTCATTTCACACATTTTTTCTGGTGTCTTTTTATCTGTGATTTATCTGCACATTTTCCCACCCTTGAACCTTAAAACTTACAAAGTGAATGTCTAAACTTGCTATTTCAAATTCAAGCTGACTGACATGTTTTAATTCAAAGTCACAATTTGATACATATATATCTACAGTAATTACAATAAATTTAATATCCATTGACATAATTATTTCATGTAATCATTGAATAATTACAACAAATAAATAAGATTGACGATAAAAATGACAATAATAAGGTATAAAAAGATTTACTAGATATTGAAATTTAATTTTTTAAATTGAATTTGTCTGAGATGAATCACTTTAGATGTTACATTGAAATTTGGTCTTTCACCTTTTATTAAAGGAATAAATATTTTTGTATAATTTTCTTTAATATTTTTTTTAATTCAAACCTTTTACGAAGGTAAAAACTATAGAGTTTTGTGTCCTTGTTTTTTTTTCTCCTGCTGTGGTAAACAAACAATTCGAACTCCTTCAAGAACTTGATGAGGTAATTTTCTTTTGACATGCTCTTTGTTATTAAAAAGAATTTCATTTAATTCTCTATTAATTGTCAACAAGCACAAACTGTATCCAAAATTACAATTCTTCAGAATAAAAAGTAATTATTTATTTAAGTCCTGATCAAATCTCTTGTAATTGTCCTTGATAGATGATAGAAACACGACACGTAAAAAAATATTAATGCGTAATGATGGCATTCGAGAATTGAGATCTGTAACAACTTTTGTTGAGTATGTTCTATTGTACACAAGACAAACACAAATAATATCACCACCCCCCAGATTTGTTGATCGATATAGATCAAATTTCTTATTTGAACCCTATGTAAATATTGATGATGAAAGATGATAACTAAGGTCTATAATTTCATCTTTTTTAAAGAAAAATTAAAGTGGATTTCAACATGTAAATGAACTATTTAACCCTGTGAATAAATGAAAGAAAATTATTTGGAAATAAATACCAATAATTATACCTACAAGACCCGAGAAATAAATCACACTATACAATTTAAACTATTATATAATTTGTCAGGTATAGTCAAGAAATATCTAAATACAACTAGTATTACTGTGAGCACAGCTCAACCCCCGCTCCCCACATCTGTCCAACCTATTTCCATAGCCAAAACATTACTGATTGTTCCGACCAAAAATAAAAGGGACCCTCCTCTCTTCACCGGTAAGCTGCTGATAAAATTTCAAAACATTCTGAGAAACACTACTCAAGTTATCATACGACATAGGGTAAACATTTTATTTTCCGTCATATCAAGTCCAATAATTCTGGAACGGCAAAAGTGAAAATCATCAAAAATCAAAGGGATCCTCCTCTCTTCACCGGTAAGCTGCTGATAAAATTTCAAAACATTCTGAGAAACACTACTCAAGTTATCATACGACATAGGGTAAAAATCCTATTTTCCATCATATCAAGTCCAATAACTCTGGAACGACAAAAGTGAAAATCGTCAAAATTGAAAGGGATCCTCCTCTCTTCACCAGTAAACAGCTCATAAAATTTTAAAAGATTCTAAGAAACACAACTCAAGTTATCGTACGACATAGGATTTGTCTACAGACGGATGGACAGACAGATATAGTGAAACCAGCATAACCCCCTACAACTTCCTTGCAGGGGGTATAAACATGTATTATTATATGGATTAAGGTTACAGTAATAGTGCTTAATGCCAATTTCAACAATATTTCAGTTATATCGTGGTGGAAACTGTAGTACCTGGAGAAAACCACCAACCTTTCACAAGTCACTGACAAACTTGATCACATAATGTTGTATCGAGTACACCTTGCCATGAGTGGGATTTGATCTCACAACTTTAAGTGGTGATGGGCACTGATTATACAGGTAGTTGTAAATCCAACTACAATATATGATCACAACAGCCCCTGTGATTATATAGGCTTCTATGCTATACCTCTAGGTTATATATATCCCCAATACTTATTTTCTATGTTTTCCTTTTCCATATACAAATATATGAATGTGTATTGGAAAGATATGAGAAGTTAATTATAAACTGAAAATGTGGTACTACAATCGACACCAAAATTCCTGGTTTTCCCTAAAGAACTTCAGTGTGCACATGTCTTGGAAAATAAGAAAATGTAAACATTATTTATAGAAAGCCTGTCAATATGACCAGTAATATTGCTGACATAATATACAAACACTATTGGTAAAACCATAGGCTCACAAGAGGCTATATCACTCACCTGCAGGCCTTTAAATAAGAGGCGGTACCAGGTACTTTTACCAGCCTAAAATGGTCTTTGGTACCCCCTGATTTTAGAGTGTTGTATATTATATATTCATAAAAATTGTTCAAATTTAAATAAAAAGTACCGCCTGTAAATAATGAAGTACTGGTAGACTAGAGAAATATTGAAAAGCCTGCACCTGACTAATACATGGAATGAACAAACAAATCTCAAATTCCTTATCAGATGGTGGCAACCATCTTGGTTTTCAAATCAGCATAAAAATCACAAGGTTAGTCTTGAGGTATACCCTAGTATCACTTGTGAATGAATTAGTTGAACTTGTTTCTGAGAAGAAGCCATTTCCATGTTGGCTCATTTTGTGAATAATTGCTGTTTTATTGGCACTGTAGGTCTGTTTTACCCCTATGATCTATTTATATAATTTTAAACATGCTGAAGGCAGTCAGTATTTGTTAGAAATAGTGACTGCCACCATGTTGTATTATTGGTGGGACTGTCTGATGCAATTTTCAAAGAAGACACCCAAAAGATGATTCAGACCAACTTTGAAATTGGTCCACTGTGATTTCAGAGAAGATTTTTAAGATAATTTATGCAGGACAGACTAAGCTGTTTTATTCAGTAAAAACTCCAGATACAAGATTTTACCAAGAATTTATCAGATAGAGCCGAGCTCCCAGAATTAAAATAATACAGTCAAACCTGTCTTATGTGACATTCCATGGGTATATTGAAATAGGGTCATATAAGTTAATGGTCATTAAATATTGATTGATTGGTGTTTAATGCCAACTTTAGCAATATTTCAGCTATATCATGGCATTAAATACAGGTTCAGTCAATACGAAATGTTAAAGGAAATCAAAATCACTATCACATAATACAAGTTATTGCTTAATAGAGATGGTCACTTAAATAATCAGAATGTTCAAATGTCATCCCATTTCTATGTTGTTTTACTGTTTAATTCCTTGTATGATACAGAATGTTCAAATGTCATCCCATTTCTATGTTGTTTTACTGTTTAATTCCTTGTATGATACAGAATGTTCAAATGTCATCCCATTTCTATGTTGTTTTACTGTTTAATTCCTTGTATGATATAACACTTAACTTACACGGCTGTCAACATATATAAAAACATGTAATTCTATATACATCCAACCTGTGTTCAAATAATATGCCTCATTTAATAAATAAATTATAAACATTCTTTTATCTTAAAGTGAAGGGTCAATAGAGGGGTGTTCAACTGTAATAGAATATTAAATTCTAAAACTTTATAACTTCAAACTTTTTTTTTTTTTTTTTTTCTGTAACAAGAAATGAATTCCTATTAAGGGTTGATTTCTGGTGTTTAATGCCACTTTCAACAATATTTCCTTTATTAATGTTTATACCAAGATGATGCAGAATTCTAAAATAATAAAATTCTATAGTATTATTTAATCCTAAAGATAATAACATAAACCTAAAATACAATAATAAAGATTTAAATGGATATTATTTTGTAAATTTTAAAACAATACCCAATGGCAATAGTGAATACAGTCAGATAAGCAATACACAAATAACAAGACAACAAATGTTGTATTAAGTTTGGGTCAATAAATATAACAAACATTAATTGTAGCTATTTAGTATATGTTGTAAATAAGTAATTAATATGTGTGAACAAATTCTTCTTTTCAGTAGGTAACAACACATACCATGACAATTTAATTCTAATAAGAAAACGCAAAAAAAACCCAACTGAAACAAAGTATAGTTTTAAAAGTTTTCATAAACTTTTATAACCCTTTCCATGTTTTCAAATGAATATTAATATCCATTCTACACTGAATATATACACAAAGGGTATTTCATGAGAAGCAGGAAAATAATGCACTTCTTTGACATTTATCTGGGAGTGACTCAGGTTTTCTTGTTGTGCATGTTGATATAATACTTTAGTACCTGTCTCCTTTACTCTAAACAATCTTAGTTCCTTCGAGATATGTACAGTAGTTTCAAAGATACTGCTTGCACGAAAACTTAAACATTTAGCTGAACGACTGCCTGATCGCCCAACATCACACTTCTAATACTACATAGCTAGATTTTGTTGTAAAATTTATGTCTAAGCACAATATTTCAACAATGAAGAAGAAGCATAAGATATTTCATGAAGATTTACACTGAAATTAACGGGTATTAACTCTCTGTTGATTAAACTGATCCCAGTCTTACTTTCAGAAATCTTCATGACTTTTACTTTTTTATGAAGAAAAAAAATGATGTAGAGACATTATCCAAATAAAATTAAAAAAAATCAGAATAATCTTGAAATAGAAAGTCGCTTTAAACAAACTTACTGGATTAGCTGGACAAATGTCTATTCCAACAGCCAGAAAATCGTTGTAGTCGGCAAACGGATTAAAGCAACTCCCAACATCTAATACTTTTATCTTTCCTTCAATCGGAAGCACTCTGAAAATATCAAGAAAATTAAAATTAAAAAACTGTGCAGACCAAAGCCTGAACATGATCAACTAGAATTCAAGACCTAAATGAAACTGCACGCGTTGTCGTGCTGTGATACCCCCACTCACTCTACATAAGTTGATGTGTAGTAAAGTATTAGATTATAGTGGGACTTAATGTGGTGGAGAGGCATAAAGGAGAGTAAAGAGTGTTGGAATCGAAGAGATATGTATCCTCCCAGGGCAGTTGGCTAGTAAACGTTTGGAATGATGGAAAATGATGTATTACAGATTATTAGATATAAATATTATACATAGCTAATTAAGGAAATAATTTATAGCAGCAGCTCATAAGGGAACATGAAAAGGGCTATAACTTTCACAAAAATCAACCATCTGTGAAATCGGTATAATATGCGCATGCTCAGATCATGGCCAATCAAGATACCAAATATGAATAAAATGCGACAAAAGACAACTGACTAGTTGCGTACACAAGATGTGCGGATGGACGTATGGTCAAACAAACATGAAAAGGGCTATAACTCTCACAAAAATCAACCATCCGTGAAATCGGTATAATATGCGCATGCTCAGATCATGGCCAATCAAGATACCAAATATGAATAAAATGCAATACCTCAAAAGGTGAGCCGGACGTTAAACCCTCATACTACTACTACATGGCCAACCAAGATACCAAATATGAATAAAATGCGATAAAAGACAAATGACTAGTTGCGTACACAAGATGTGCGGACGGACGTATCGTCAAACAAACATGAAAAGGGCTATAACTCTTGCAAATATCAACCATCCGTGAAATCGGTATAATATGTACATGCTCAGATCATGGCCAATCAAGATACCAAATATGAATAAAATGCGACAAAAGACAACTGACTAGTTGCGTACACAAGATGTGCGGATGGACGTATGGTCAAACAAACATGAAAAGGGCTATAACTCTCACAAAAATCAACCATCCGTGAAATCGGTATAATATGCGCATGCTCAGATCATGGCCAATCAAGATACCAAATATGAATAAAATGCGACAAAAGACAACTGACTAGTTGCGTACACAAGATGTGCGGATGGACATATGGTCAAACAAACATGAAAAGGGCTATAACTCTCACAAAAATCAACCATCCGTGAAATTGGTATAATATGCGCATGCTCAGATCATGGCCAATCAAGATACCAAATATGAATAAAATGCGACAAAAGACAAGTGACTAGTTGCGTACACAAGATGTGCGAACGGACATATGGTCAAACAAACATGAAAAGGGCTATAACTCTCACAAAAATCAACCATCCGTGAAATCGGTATAATATGCGCATGCTCAGATCATGACCAGTCAAGATACCAAATATGAATAAAATGCAACAAAAGACAAATGACTAGTTGCGTACACAAGATGTGCGAACGGACGTATGGTCAAACAAACATGAAAAGGGCTATAACTTTCGCAAAAATCAACCATCCGTGAAATCGGTATAATATGCGCATGCTCAGATCATGGCCAATCAAGATACCAAATATGAATAAAATGCGACAAAAGACAAATGACTAGTTGCGTACACAAGATGTGCGAACGGACGTATGGTCAAACAAACATGAAAAGGGCTATAACTTTCGCAAAAATCAACCATCCGTGAAATCGGTATAATATGCGCATGCTCAGATCATGGCCAATCAAGATACCAATTATGAATAAAATGAGACAAAAGACAAGTGACTAGTTGCGTACACAAGATGTGCGAACGGACATATGGTCAAACAAACATGAAAAGGGCTATAACTCTCGCAAAAATCAACCATCCGTGAAATCGGTATAATATGCGCATGCTTATATCATGGCCAACCAAGATACCAAATATGAATAAAATGCGATAAAAGACAAATGACTAGTTGCGTACACAAGATGTGCGGACAGATGTATGGTCAAACAAACATGAAAAGGGCTATAACTTTCGCAAAAATCAACCATCCGTGAAATCGGTATAATATGTGCATGCTCAGATCATGGCCAATCAAGATACCAAATATGAATAAAATGCGACAAAAGACAAATGACTAGTTGCATACACAAGATGTGCGAACGGACATATGGTCAAACAAACATGAAAAGGGCTATAACTTTCGCAAAAATCAACCATCCGTGAAATCGGTATAATATGCACATGCTCAGATCATGGCCAACCAAGATACCAAATATGAATAAAATGCGACAAAAGACAACTGACTAGTTGCGTACACAAGATGTGCGAACGGACATATGGTCAAACAAACATGAAAAGGGCTATAACTTTCGCAAAAATCAACCATCCGTGAAATCGGTATAATATGCACATGCTCAGATCATGGCCAACCAAGATACCAAATATGAATAAAATGCGACAAAAGACAACTGACTAGTTGCGTACACAAGATGTGCGGATGGACGTATGGTCAAACAAACATGAAAAGGGCTATAACTCTCACAAAAATCAACCATCCGTGAAATCGGTATAATATACGCATGCTCAGATCATGACCAACCAAGATACCAAATGTGAATAAAATCCAACAAAAGACAAATGACTAGTTACGTACACAAGGTTTAGGGACGGACGAACGGACGGACGGGTATTCCAGTATACCCACCACTCTGCGAGTGGGGGTATAATTATGACCAAATGTAAATAAAGTCAATGAAGCATGAAATGCTGATTGTTTGTGACCTACGACAGACTCTTCTAGATGCATAACCATGCCATGTGAAATTACTTATAGTCTTGATAAAAAAAAATTGACCTGAAATCAATGAAGCATGAAAAGTAGGTCATGGTGACCCACTTTCTATAGGATGAATGACACTCCTCTGGATGCATCACTGTGCCACAAGTGATATCTGTAAGGAATATAGTATCAGTAAAAAAACTTTGACACAAGCTTTAACCAAGGGGTGGATGAAGACATGCATGCATTTGCATGACGTGGATACTTCATTAGTTCACCTCCTACTTCGTAGATTCGAACTAAAAACTTTGAAATCTTGATTCAGAAATTGTAGTAATCAAACATTCAACTTTTAACTGATCCATATTATAATATAACTATCAGTGCATCCAATAAAATATAGAAATTGGTACACGGGAAGTCAATTTAAAAGAACAGAACACACTATACCTCTACAGTATTTAGCAGTCACATTTATAATATTTTTATACAAGTAAATTATAAAATCACTAATATCATTGACCTTATCATGTTTATGAGGTACAAGTTTTGCTTGTTAATTCTACTTTTTTTAATGTTAATTTTATGCTATATAAATCTCCTTTCAATTTATGGTACAGAGCTGTAAATGTAAAGTAAACTTTTGGTACCATGCTGTTAACAAGATAAACAATGGTTACATATGGAGGTGCCAGAAAAACTTTAATAAATAGGGTTTGAATTGTAGGAAGAATTTTATCAAATTTCACATAAAGCTAAACTTTCAACTGAGATTGATTGTCTGATCTTGATTTATTTTGAAAAAACAAATAAAACCTATTGATTTTCTGCCATGTTTATTTTCTACCCAAACAAATTGAAATGTTTTTACAGTGGTGGTAAACAACATAAAACCTCGAGAATCAATAATCTACCAACTTTGCTGCAAATAAATGTTTGTTTGTAGCAAATGAAAATATTTATCAAGAATAAATGCTTCAATTTTATTGCTTTGACAACAGTTCTGAAGCAATTGATAATGACACAGATGTACATTTTGATGTATTGTATCTTAATTAATTTCAACATAGCTAAAGAAAATCAATGTAGATTACAAAACATCATGATAAGAACTTTATCATTAAAAAACTTAAAACCATAAACAATCTTATATACCAGTAAATCTTTTTTTTTTATTAGGGTGTCAATTCTCTAAAGTTATTTTTCACCAGCTGAGAATTCATAGCTTAATTTGTTTGGATATCATATTGGAAAAACCCAGAGACACTATTGGGAATATATTCTAAAGGTTTTACAGCTTATCAGATGGATTACATACTCACTGATGAATGTCAAACAAGTAATGTCAACCAGACAATTTATTAATGTCAAGTCAACCAGACACATAAGAATGTCAAATGTCAACCAGACAATCAAAGAATGTCAAATGTCAACCAGACAATAAAAGAATGTCAAATATCAACCAGACAATCAAAGAATGTCAAATGTCAACCAGACAATCAAAGAATGTCAATCAGACAATCAAAGAATGTCAAATGTCAACCAGACAATAAAAGAATGTCAAATGTCACCCAGACATGAAAGAATTTCAAATGTTAACAAGCTATGTAAGAATGCCAAATGTCAACAAGCCATATAAGAATGTCAAATGTCAACCAGACAATTAAAGAATGTCAAATGTCAACAAGTCATGTATGAATGTTAAATGTCAACAAGCCATATAAAAATGTCAACAAGTCATGAATGAATGTCAAATGTCAACCAGCCATGAAAGAATTTCAAATGTCAACAAGCCATGTAAGAATGTCAAAAAGCCATATAAGAATGTCAAATATCAACCATCCATGTAAGAATGTCCAATGTCATCCAGACAATCAAAGACTGCCAAATGTCAATCAGCCTTGCAAGAATGTCAAATGTCAACAAGCCATGTAAGAATGTCAAAAAGTCATGTATGAATGTCAAATGTCAACCAACCATGAAAGAATTTCAAATGTCAGCAAGCCATGTAAGAATGTCAACAAGCCATATAAGAATGTCAAATATCAACCATCCATGTAAGAATGTCCAATGTCATCCAGACAATCAAAGAATGCCAAATGTCAAAAAGCCATGCAAGAATGTCAAAAAGTCATGTATGCATGTCAAATGTCAACCAGCCATGAAAGAATTTCAAATGTCAGCAAGCCATGTAAGAATGTCAACAAGCCATATAAGAATGTCAAATGTCAACCAGCCATGTAAGAATGTCAAATATCAACAAGCCATGTAAGAATGTCAAAAGTCAACCAGACAATCAAAGAATGTCAATTGTCAACCAAACAATCAAAGGATGTCAAATGTCAACGATCTAATCAAGACAACAACCAAGATTGAACTAAATGTACTATAATCTACACTATATGAGACTAAAATCCAAAGGGAGACAAGTCTTCAAAAATAGATTTTTCCCCATTTTACTCTTAAAAAATATGCAACACCCAGTGGACAAAAACGTTAAAATTCAAATTAAATTTTGTTCATGTATTTCACAAAACACAAAACCTTAAAATTAATAATAAAACCATGCATTTTGAAGATTACTCTGTTCCTGAAATAATCAAATTTCATTTAAAATTGATTTCATTTGTTTTGTCCAAATATTGACAAATAAAATTTTTATGCTGGTTTTTTTTCTAATAAAGTCAGTGTAATGTCATTCAAATGAACTATTTGTTCTCTTATTCAAGACCTTGTTTTCTAAAAATGTCGACCCTATTCATTTGCCAATATAAATTGGATTTTTGATGTGGAACATTAACAAACATAGAAAGATTATTTGCAAATATCCTTTGTTGCAATCAGCAAACAAAAATAAATCATCTTTGATGTTCCTGACAAAACCATCAAAGTAATTTATCGTTATTGATTAACATCCTATAAATTTAACAAACATGTTAGATTATTATATATCTTTTTATATTCATAACATTGTTTTGCATTAGAACCAAACAAATAGAACAACACTGTAATAAATATCAACAATTTTCTATTGAGTAGAACAGCTATTTATAAAAAAAAAACTATTCAAGTATTATTTTTCTTTTTTCCTCCAAAATAGTCTTTATACAAAAAAAACCAATAGTTTTTATTGAAACTGTTGATGTCAAATATAGAAAATCCTTATAACAATTCCTGTATCTTTTTAATGATAAAATATTGTTAGGCCAAGAAAAAAGAAATACCTGTGTTTCTACTAACATTCTTGTAAAAGATAGGTTAGGTAGGTAGGTAGGTAGTTAGGTATGTATGTATGTAGGTAGGTAGGTAGGTAGGTAGATAGGTAGGTAGGTAGGTAGGTAGGTAGGTAGATAGGTTATGTAGGTAGGTAGATAGGTAGGTTATGTAGGTAGGTAGGTAGGTAGGTAGTTAGGTAGGTAGATAGGTTATGTAGGTAGATAGGTAGGTAAGTAGGTAGATAGGTTAGGTAGGTAGATAGGTTAGGTAGGTAGGTAGGTAGGTAGATAGGTAGGTAGGTAGATAGGTTATGTAGGTAGTTAGTTAGTTAGGTTATGTAGGTAGGTAGATAGGTTATGTAGGTAGGTAGGTAGATAGGTTAGGTAGGTAGGTAGTTAGGTAGGTATGTATGTAGGCAGGTAGGTAGGTAGGTAGGTTATGTAGGTAGGTAGATAGGTTATGTAGGTAGGTAGATAGGTTATGTAGGTAGATAGGTTATGTAGGTAGGTAGGTAGTTAGTTAGTTAGGTAGGTAGGTAGATAGGTTATGTAGGTAGTTAGATAGGTTAGGTAGGTAGATAGGTTATGTAGGTAGGTAGATAGATAGGTAGGTTATGTAGGTAGGTAGGTAGATAGATAGGTAGGTAGGTAGGTAGGTAGGTAGGTAGGTAGATAGATAGATAGATAGGTAGGTAGATAGATAGGTATGTAGGTAGGTAGTTAGGTAGGTAGGTAGGTAGGTAGGTAGGTAGGTAAAAACTTTTTATTTGATTTTTACCTAGGTTATTACAGGACAAGGATGTAACTTTAACAGTGCTTGTCCAAAACTGGCAATAAAAACTTTAGGGTGAGCACTAACAATTAGTGCAAGTCGAGTTAGCAGAAACACTGGAAGTGGCCATCATGGTCATGAAAATATAGTACTTGGATTTATAACTACCTATACAATCAGTGCCTATCAACACTCACATTGCGAGTTCAAATCCCACTCAGGCAAGGTGTACTCGATACAACATTATGTGTTAAGTTTGACAGGTGACAGGTCAGTGGTTTTCTCCAGTTTCCTCCACCAATAAAACTGACCGCCATGATATAACTGAAATATTGTTGAAAATGGCATTAAACACCCTAACTCTAACCCTCTGGTAAAACAAAGTCTATACAAACATGGTTTATATTTCTTTAGCCAATTGACCTGGAAACATATGTTTCTTGGGCCTTATTTAGTGGTAATATCACAAACTTCTTTTAATATAAAATCTATAAAAGACATTAAATTTTCATTTATTAGTAACATTAATAATGTGATTTAAATTCTAATATAACAAGAGTCAACATCAAAAATGATTTTTTAAGGATAAAAAATAAACCAACTAGAGGCTCACTTGAGCCTGTATATACCTGGTTATTCATGCAGTTTGTGTTCAATCTAGCCTAGTTTTGAGAAAAATTATTTAATTCATTTCCATGTAGCAAAGTTAATTTCAAATGGTTCAGTAGTTTCAGAGAAGAATAATTGAAACATATTTTACCATATGTCCTATTTTAAACTTTCAGAAAGTACATTTTTCATAGAGTTATTCTCCTTTGATCTAGCCTCTTTGAAATAAAAATTGCATGTTTATGTTTACTGTAACTAATCATATTGTTGTTTGTTGTTTTGTATTAGGATAAAACCCATATAGGCTAGCCACCTTATCCAAGGAACACACCAGTTTCTGAATCCTATGTCTTATTGTATAATGAAGAAAAACAACTTTATATGGTATTTATCATTAAAATATGTTTAAATCAACACATTAGTAAGTTTGGCTTAATTTGACCCACTGGTTTCACAGATTTTTAAATGATCCTTTGTCTAATTCAACCTATATTTGCATATTTCGTAAAAATATAAATTTCACAGAAAAACCTAGAATATATGATTTAGAAATGTTTATCATGTACATGTACCTACTATATAAATTTCAGCCACTTCCACCATTAGACAAATAAGTTCTGGCTGCTTAAATAAATGACTATTTATAGTATCGGTGGCCATCTTGTATAGAGGACGAGTCCTCTTGATACAGTTTAGAGTTTTGATGTGAGTCATTAATGATTCACATATGCCAAACATTTCAACTACATATGTGAGAACATGATACACATGATTGTTTGATGTGAAAAACAAAGGAAAGGAACTCATATGTACCACATTGAAAATTTTAGCTGTATGCATACGCATTTGTAAAGAATATTACAGAAATATCATGATTATATCATTTAGTACAATGCAGGAGATTTTAAGCATCTATCAAAACTACTACAATTTTTCAGCTGTATGATGGTACCAGCGAATTAAAACATGTAAAAACTAAGGTACTCAAGAAAGTTTCTTACTAAAATTAGACATCTTATTATTCTTCCGTGTTTATGCACCACAAGTACAGTACATTTCATTTTGATAACAAGTGATATAGAACACTTATTAAATTGAGGTTATCAAAAAAGAGCGAAAACATATAAATATGATTGATTGGTTAACACCAAAGTGACCAGTAATTATATAATTTAACTAATAATATTATTGTAAACAATTTTATGCACATTTTTACCAGCTTAAATTTCAAGGTTCTGACTAATTCTCGGAAGTAACGAGATGAAATCACAAAAATTTGTAAGAAAAAAGAAAAGAAAAACAACACGACATGGCCATGACCAATAATTCTATGGAAACGAAAAAAATAATATCTGAAAGTAAACATAACAGAAATTATTTATATTGAATCACCTGATGATAATCAAAGATTTTCTCATGAAAAGCAACTTATTAAGTGTCATGTTCTAAACAAAACAAATCTACTGATAAAGATAATTAAAATCAAGCAGATGGATAATTCTTTGTGCAAATTGTTACCATGGCAACTACCCATATAGAGCTCTTCTGGAAAGGAAACCACACAAATAGTAAACAAAACTTCAGACATTTTGTTTATAAAGCAAACAATTTTCTAGCAGCTGTGTGCAGGATGCAGATCAAGTCAAATACAAAATGTTTAATCTAGTTGTGGAGACTATGTCATAGGTTATCAATATAAAAAACAAATATTCATTTTACCATGGTATTGCTAAGACAAAGACTTGAATGTCATATAGGTTCTATGTTTCATCTTCTACCTCCGTTTTTATAACAATTTACATATAGTCAAACCTGCTTTAGTAACCATCTCTATTAAGTTACAGTCAAACCTGCTTTAGTGACCACCTCTATTAAGTTACAGTCAAACCTGCTTTAGTGACCACCTCTATTAAGTTAGTCAAACCTGCTTTAGTGACCACCTCTATTAAGTTACAGTCAAACCTGCTTTAGTGACCACCTCTATTAAGTTACAGTCAAACCTGCTTTAGTGACCACCTCTATTAAGTTAGTCAAACCTGCTTTAGTGACCACCTCTATTAAGTTACAGTTAAACCTACTTTAGTGACCACCTCTATTAAGTTAGTCAAACCTGCTTTAGTGACCACCTCTATTAAGTTACAGTTAAACCTGCTTTAGTGACCACCTCTATTAAGTTACAGTTAAACCTGCTTTAGTGACCACCTCTATTAAGTTACAGTTAAACCTGCTTTAGTGACCACCTCTATTAAGTTACAGTCAAACCTGCTTTAGTGACCACCTCTATTAAGTTACAGTTAAACCTGCTTTAGTGTCCACCTCTATTAAGTTACAGTTAAACCTGCTTTATTGACCACCTCTATTAAGTTACAGTCAAACATGCTTTAGTGACCACCTCTAATAAGTTACAGTCAAACCTGCTTTAGTGATCACCTCTATTAAGTTTGTCAAACCTGCTTTAGTGACCACCTCTATTAAGCTACAGTTAAACCTGCTTTAGTGTCCACCTCTATTAAGTTACAGTTAAACCTGCTTTAATGACCACCTCTATTAAGTTACAGTTAAACCTGTTCTAGTGACCATCTCTATTAAGTTACAGTTAAACCTGCTTTAGTGACCACCTCTATTAAGTTACAGTTAAACCTGCTTTAGTGACCACCTCTATTAAGTTAGTCAAACCTGCTTTAGTGTCCACCTCTATTAAGTTACAGTTAAACCTGCTTTAGTGACCACCTCTATTAAGTTACAGTTAAACCTGCTTTAGTGACCACCTCTATTAAGTTACAGTTAAACCTGCTTTAGTGACCACCTCTATTAAGTTAGTCAAACCTGCTTTAGTGACCACCTCTATTAAGTTAGTCAAACCTGCTTTAGTGACCACCTCTATTAAGTTACAGTTAAACCTGCTTTAGTGACCACCTCTATTAAGTTAGTCAAACCAGCTTTAGTGACCACCTCTATTAAGTTAGTCAAACCAACTTTAGTGACCACCTCTATTAAGTTACAGTCAAACCAGCTTTAGTGACCACCTCTATTAAGCAATTACATACTTGCATTATGTGACCTTCATTTTTATTTCCCTTCACAGTGCATTTCATATCAATTAAACCTGAATTAAGCAACCACCTGTTTTATGTGACCATATTACACTGTTCCCTTGGAAGGTCACATAAGACATGTTTGACTGTACATGCACTTGAAATTTTTAGATTAAAAAAAACAAACTACTAAACACAAACAAACTCGTGCAAAGTGGCAAGATTTTGACCTCAAGTTGTGAAAAGAAAGTTTATAAACAGTGGTGTTCAACAATTACACCAATATCAACAAAACAAACAATAATCTCTCACCTCAAATCATTAAACACATTGTCCTGGCTTAGAACAGGAACAAAATGTGGTCGTGTTAAACTGGTTAATGGGATACCAACTCTGCTTTTGAATACGGTTCATGGTTATAAGTGAACTGTTATTAACATATTTGCAAAGCAGAGTTCAAAAGAGTGCTATGGTAGTCATTTCAAATTTCCATCTCCCATTGAGAACATAATTCCATAGCTGTAGACATGTCATTCCACTTGGACACATTATTTTGACTCTTAAAACAACCAGTCTTTGATTTTACTCCTTAATAATGTGTGCTAGAAGCGAGCATACTGACCCTTACACCACAGACAGTCTTCAGAAAAGTGACATCTTTATCAATAGGGTTCAATGTTATACTACAGTGCCAGTGGGGGGGGGTCGTGGTCGTAATGGTATGGTAGTTGGATTCACAACTACCTATGCAATTAGTGCCTATCACCACTGATGTTGTGAGTTCGAATCTCGATCAGAGCCAGGTGCTCAACATTATGTGATCAAGTTTGTCAGTGACTTGCAATAGGTCAGTGGTTTTCTCCGGGTCCTCCGGTTTCCTTCATCAATAAAAGTGACTGCCACAATATAACTGAAATACTGTTGAAAGTGGTGTTAACACGACTAAACAAACAAACAAACAAACAAACATACTACAGTGACATGATCCATATTTGATATCTGATCAACATAAAATAAAATAAAAAGTTTTATAAAGGACAATGTAATGATCGTCTATGTACAGTTTAGGTTAAAGGATAAAACATTTTTTCTCACAATTCCTATCTTGTAAGTGTCCTATGTTGGTGGCCATCTTGGATTTCCAATCGACACAATAAAAAACAAACTTTTTAAAGGACAATCAAATGATCTGTCATATATACATTGTAGTTTCAGTTCAATCAGTTTTGTAGTTTGCAAGTAATTTTTTTTAAACCTTTTTGGATAGGGTCCAATTTTAAAATAATGTCCTGTAGTGGTGGTCATCTTGGATTTCAAAATTAAACACTTCTTAGCAATATTCAAGAAATATCACAATTTGGTTGCAAATAGCCAAGTGTTCTTACTCACAGATTGTGGCCAGTTTTTTTTTAATGTGGTATAAAATATATTAAATGTAACTGCATAAACAATTAATGAAGAAGTTGATTAGACAGTTATAATAACTTCAGTTAATATTTTTCTGTTATTTTCTTTTTCAGATTCAGAAGGTCAAAAATTTTGGCTAGCAATTATAAAATTCCAATCTAAAAAAAGCATGCATTGAGAAATTGAAACCTGAACTCAAGTCAATATTTTACACATTGCCAATATATGTGGTGGAAAAATAAACAAACAGAAAACTTCTATGTATTTGTAATGTTTACTTGTAAACAGTGTTATCTAAAAATCTATAGATGCAGAAAACTGTAATGAGTCAGAAGGTATTTCTTTCTACAGATAATTAATAAATGTTTTAAACAAAATATTACAATACAATCTTAGAAGATATTACAATAAAGTTAATGTGAACCTGGTAAGTGTTACAGTTAGTCTGTTACAGAAATAGATACCTAAGGTATACAGGGTTGTTTATCCTTTGTTTAACATTTTTTTTCACAAAAAGTGATATACCTCAAATTCAATTTTAAAATCAAGGTAGGATTATGAAAAGGCAATGTCAAAAAAATATTATTTATCATCTTATCAAACACACCAATGGAAAAGCAAACTAGAGACAAACCCAGTTACCCCCCACCCCCTAAAAAAAACCAAAAACATATACACTTAGAAATAAGTATAGGAGTCCAATAGAACCATCTTTGACCAATTTAAAGATTTTTGGATTCTTCTCCCTGTAGATTTTCCATTCAACTATTATCTAACAATTGCAATATGCCAATGTCAAATTAGCATATGAGCTATGCTCATTATTTAAGACTCTATTGTGACCGTGAAATGTAGTACAGCAATACAAGCACCATTCCTTTACTTTAATTTGTGTCTAAGTGTAAAGTTGCATGGTTCATTTACATACATATCCTTTCTTTCTAAAGCCATCTAGGGGCCCGGGTGGCTCAATGAGTTAGGTAGTTGGATTACCTAACAACTCATACAAGCTTATCACCAATATGGCATGGGTTCGCACCCGATTTTGTAAATTACAAAAAAGTGCGCACTTGATTCGCAGCCGCAAGTGATAAAGTTTACCAATTGCTTGCCCATGGTCGGTGGTTCTCTCCGGGTACTCCGTCTTCTTCCACCACTAAAACTAGTCGCCATGATATAGCTGAAATATTGCTGAAAGTGGCATTAAACACCAAAAATCAATCAATCAATCTAAAGCCATCTAAGATTTGTGATCTTAAAGAAATCAATAACTTTTTAAAGGACCATCTAATGATCATCAGTGTATAGTTTCAGTTCCATCAGTTCTACACATTCTAAGAAGAAGGCTTTTTAAGATTTACCACTAGAGAGCACTGTGTTAAACTATAGATTTACCACTAGAGAGCACTGTGTTAAACTATGTCCAGAAATAGTGGCCATCTTGGTTTTAGGACCAACAAATAAAAAATAACAACAAAAAGAATCATTCAATAAATCATTTCAGTGTTTCAGTTCAAAGTTTCTGAAAAAAAAAAAAGTTTTTTCCAAGCTATGTCCACCTGTGTCTACTGGTAGTGACCATCTTGGGATTTCCAATCAATTACACAAAAGCACAATTTTTAAAGTACCATACAAGGAGTGAGTGAGTGATTTTTCACTTATATTATGGCAAAAAAAAGTTAACTTTTCGATGAAATAGTGATTTCTGTTTTGTATTAGACCATCATGCGGAGTTAGATTTACAAAATGTATATAACATTATTTAACTGAAACAACACTCCACAGGCAGACATGCTGATCCACTCGTACACATTATCCTGATTCTGAACCTATCATTGTTTGGTCACTCAAGATTAACACATCACTGAGGCAGTTTTGGTACAAGAAAGATACCGGCCAAGTTAAATTCTATTTTCTCAAGTGCTTTTAAGAGAAAACTAAAAGGAAAGTAGAGGCTCCATATAGCCATTTTTATAACACATTTTTAAAACGTTACAATTTCCATAAAAGTTCATAGTAAACTGTAGCCACGTACTTATAATTATGTTTGAAGTCTTCAACACAAATATCATATAAATAAAACACGGAAGAATGTGTCCATATGACATGAATGTAAACTTCCAACCAAAGTAAACAGGAGTATTAACTACAGAACGGTAAAACTGGCAAAGTCAGAAATCGAACCTGACCTAGTGCATAAATTTAAAATGATTTACAGGGGAACTTATGTGGAACCAAAATGCGGGACAAATGGACATGGCAAAAACTTAATGCCTATGATGCCTAGCGGCGGGAAAATAAACAAGAGACTCTCAGAAGCCTGTAATCACTCACCAGGTTTTCAATTTGACTTCCTAAAGTCCATTGAACAAAGGGGTGTCGCACATAATTTTGAAAGTGGGCCAACCAAAGATTTTTCAGATCAAGTTTCTGAGCAGAAGATATTAATGTGGTTTATTTTATCAAAATATGCATAATCTGAATAAATCTACTGATTAAGAAAAATTTCACAGAAAAACCAGGAAGAAATGTTTATTGTCATGCAGCAGCATTTTAAAATTGAGCTAATTTTTAGTAACATCTGCCATCTTGAAAACCACCAAAATATATGCTAAACTACCCATAGCCATGTAGCTGCAGCTAAAATTTGAGCTCATTTTGATTAATAATAAAGCAAAATTGACAATTCAGGGAATCCCTTAAGCGCTGGCCCGCTGGCATGTGGCCAGTAAAATTATGGATGGGCCAGTTAAAATGAATACTGAGTGGTCTGTCTGGCCAGTGCACGTTCTCGGGCCAGTCGGGCCAGCATTTTTCAACTGGCATTCCCCTATGCTCGTTTGTTTTTATTCCATTAGAAACGTACTTCCTTGTTGTGACGAAAATCGAAAGACTGAAATAATAACCAATCAAATCTTCATTTTTTAGTCGTAAATTTCCGTTTCGCTGTGTCATTATCCAGAGACTGCAGATCTCGTCGTAATCGGTAATTTTCGTAAGAAAATGGCAGCACCCAGTTAACATGCTGACATTTTTGTAGGATCGTGAAAAATGGAAAGTTTCCTGACAAATTTTAAACAAAAGTGCCCCGTGGAGCCTTCAAATGATGGCAGAAAGATTAAAAGGCAGAAATATGAAACGGAAAAAAGGACTTTATTCCGTCTTGGACCACCATGTTTACGTGGTTAGAAAATGGATCCTTTTTAGTAAATTATGTATGTATCCAGTAAAAAAAAATGACTTTTTCATTACAGAAATAAGAGCCTTCACAAGCTCTTAGCATTTCGCACCAAAATTTTCAAAATTTTATGGGAGGGGGGCAAATCCCTCCAGAGCCCCCACTAATAGCGGCCGCACGCTTGGTAGGGCCAGTGAATTACAAATGGGGCCAGTTAACTTCAAATTGTACTGTCTTTTTCTTAAATCTACCCCTGCAATTGAAGAAATATCTATTGTTAGTAACAACAGCCATCTTGAATGGAGGGCAGGGCCGTCGGACACAACTTTGAAAGGAACCCAATCAAGGACCACCCCTGCCAGGTTTGGTTTAATTTGGTTCAGTGGTTTCAGAGGAGAAGATTTAAATGTGAAGGTGGACGATGATGGAAGCCTTTGGCCAGGTGAGCTAAAAAGTTAAAAATTTGAAATTTCCCCTTTTTATGTCAAAAACGGTATATAACATTTTTCTGAAAGGTATTTTCCTAAGGCTAAGGAATTCATTAAAAACACAAATTTTCAATGGTGGCCATGCTTATTTCCAATCTGGACCAAATGAGCAAACTTCATACAGAACTGTATGACCACCATATTAGTTGTCTGATCGGCACGAAATAAGGAAATTTTGTACAGGTCCTCCCATACATCATTCCTACAAAAGAGGAAACTTTAAACAGAACCTTCCATAGGTGCTTCCTACCAAATTTCAATTAATTTCCCCAAATGGTTTTAGAAAAGATTTTTTTTAAATGGCCAATCACAAACAACAATTGCCTATGGTGGCCATATTAGTTGTCCAATCAGCACAAAATATTAAAATTTTGTACAGAACCTTCCATACATCATTTCTACAAGTAACGATTCATTGTGCCTCTTAGTTTCAGAGGAAACAATCTTTTAAAAATTTCAGTCAATCAGAAACAAGAATTACCCATGGAAACCATGTTTTTTGTCCAATCAGGATGAAATTAGGAAATCTTATAAAGGCCTTCAATAGATGCTTCCTGTAAAATCTCGCTTTATTTGGCCAAGTGGTTTCAGAGGAGAAGGAGAAGATTTTTAGAAATCCTCCAACTGAAACTAGAATTGCCTATGGCGGCCATGTTTGACAACAGATCGGGACGAAATCAGCAATCTTTATAGAGTACCTTCCATAGATGCTTCCTAATAAGCTTCAGTACATATGGCCAGGTGGCTTCATAGGAAAGATTCAAATGTGAAAAGTTAACGGACGACAGACTCCAAGTGATCATAAAAGCACACATGACCGGGTGAGCTTAAAATCATCAGGAGATTGACTGCAGCATATCATAATGTAATATCATCTATCATATCACTGACAAGACTAGTCTGAAAGTACATCTGGTACAAAGACAAGAGATGTTGAACTAAATGTTCAATTAATTTTATGATTTTTTTCTTCAATTTGTGCTCTGTCATAAAAAAATCAATTTCTGAGGTGACAAGTTAAATTTGAGTTGGTTCTCCATGACAGATTATTAGTATTGTAATACCTTAATGTTTATATAGGAGATACTTAACATGAAACAATGGGCAATATATTTTTCATAGCTTTTAAACATACATGTATATACACCTACAAGATCTACCGGGTACACACTTGAAAATATGATTAGAGAAATAATCCAATAATAATATCAGATGTTGGGAGACCAATAATAATATCAGATGTTGGGAGACCAATAATAATATCAGATGTTGGGAGACCAATAATAATATCAGATGTTGGGAGACCAATAATAATATCAGATGTTGGGAGACCAATAATAATCAAAATGTAATTTGAGCAAAGGAGTTTTGGACTTTTAATCAAATCAGTTTTAATGTATTGATCTTGAGGTAGTTAGCCATGTGTCATTGAACCGAATGTCGTTAGCCATGTGTCAATGACCTACGATTGAGATGTCATCTTAACTTACACAAATACAGGTAAATCATGGTTATCTTCAGATTCATTTTCAGGACCAAATGAATGATTTTCATCAGTTTCTGTCAAATGACCCTCGGGAGGCATTGTCTGAAGTTTGTGTTGACATCTTCTCTGTTCTTTTTCTAGTGCCTTATTCATTCCATCGTGATAGAAATACTCCAATATCGTGTCCCGACACCAGTCTATTCTAGTTTTCGGAAGTTGTGACCAATGATCACGAGCTAAGTGATACATGGCATCGGCATACTCAGATAACATCGACCAATTTGAGCAGTGATCCTTCCATATTTTCTCCAAGTCATCTGAATCTATAAATAATAAAGTTTATATATTAAATATCAAAATAAATACATTACAAATCTACTTTGAAATAAGATTTGAATTAGACAAGTACTAACTTACTTGGTCAGTATCAATATTAATTAATTGATCATGATATCTGGATTTCAAATAATTTCCTTCATACAAGCAAATACCACAATATTAGAAATTCATTTTTTTTTAAAGGAAGTATTATAAGAATACATGAATAGGCTGTTTTAATTAAATCAAGATAAAATATCAGAATATGCAGCGGTGTATTCTGGAACTTGTCAATTAGAGATAATGACTAAATAAAATTTTTTTGCTACACAGCAAAACGTGTAACACATGTAAAATGTATGTTTAAAAACAATGCATAAAATGTATGGTTACCATAGATACATTTTATGTATGTATGGTGCACAGTGTAAAACATAAGTTTTGAAAACGTCTGTAAAATGAATGTTTTGAAACATGAATAAAGCAAACCTTGGTCTTACATTTGAGGAATAATTAAGCATTCAATAAATATTCTATTTCTTTTACAGTTCAAAAGAATTCAATGCGATATGAAGATAAATAAACAAGTAAACACATGTAATTAACCTACTGCTATGAAATTTCTTTCTCAGATCTGCATGGACACCTTTTATAATTCCAGCTAATCTGAGATGTTCCTCCTTAGCAAGGTCTGTCTTCACCATGTACTTGACTTCATCATCCCCATCTGAATGACTATCTGCCATGTCAGTCTATTAGATCTGTGTACAGCTACATCTAAAATGAGAGCAAAAATGATGTACCGGTAGATTAGATTTTTAAAAATTAGAATATGTGGTGGTATGATTGCTCATCCAACTAGTCAAATATTGATAGCTTAGTACATCAAAAAGTTACACAGGGTGCAGCACGATATGACCGCAGCAAGTTCTATAACTGATAGAAGAAATCAGTATATTTACTGCACATTAGGATTGCATATAATAAATGTCTAACAATGAAAGACATTTTGGTTTAGATTTATCGATGGAAAAAAAACAAATCAGCAACGAGAGGAGCATATACAATACATCCTATTGGAATTCCAATATGACAAAAAATAAAATATGCTTGGCAAATCAAATTATCAATTGTCTAGCTTAGGTATAAATTATTAAACAGAAGTCAATTTGCTTTTTACTGTTAATTGGAAACATTGTTGATTGTGAAAGGCGTGAAATCGAGTTAATCTAGATTTCATCATGATCAACCAATTAAAATCGTACCGGGATTTGTGTGATGTGTGTATTGGCAGTTTATCTTTTAATGAGATTGACTCTAGAAAATAAATCTCCTTAATCATGTAATTAATTTGATACTATTTGTAAAATTTTATCCAAAAAAAATCTTTATTGAGTAATATTAAAAGAAAGAAAGATGTTGTTTACGTCATTTCCATGTATTGATTATAGTTTTTCTAATTTGCATCCCAGGGTCGTGATTGTATTAGTTGGATTTATCACTACCTATGCAACAATCAGTACCTATCACCACTAACATTGCGAGTTTGAATCACACCTAGGAGATACATTATGTGATAAAGTGTGTCAGTGACTTATGACAGGCCGGTGGTTTTCTCCACCAATAAAACTGACTGCCACGAAATAACTGAAATATTATTGAAAGTGGTGTTAAACACCATAAACCAACCAACCAACTATATTTTCTTCCTAAACAAGGATATAATTAAAAAGTTACGAAAATTATGCAATATGCAACTTAGAATATATATTAAATATTTTAAAATAAAATAAAACCACTTCTATAGTGCTAGCTCACTGAAACAATAGTTCGTGTGTAGACAAGTTGCCGCACTCTGACACATTATCCCGATTCCGAGCAAAACAGTATTTGCTCCTACTCATAAATACTGCATGCTTTGCGGAGAAGAAGAAAATAGCAATTTTATAGCATACGACTTGACCAGAGTTGTACTCAAACCCACGATCTATCTTGTCAACCTTAATTTTTAGTTCCTACCTTAAAGTTTTTAATGCCATTTTTGGTCAAGCACTCTGAAAAACAGATCATTGTCCTGTATAATGAAGGTAAAAAGAAAAAAAGTTGGTCTATCTTCCTGTACCCACCCTAATGGCCTATAGTATTTTGTTAAGGGGCTATTGGGGTCATGATCGTATGGTAGTTGGATTTACAACTACCAAAGTGACCAGTGCCTATCATCACCAAAGTGAGTTCAAATTCCACTTATGGCGAGGTGTACTCAATACAACATTATGTGATAAAGTTTGTCAGTAACTTGCAGCAGGTCGGTGGTTTTCTCCACCAATAAACTGATCCCCACAATATAACTGAAATATTGTTGAAAGTGGTGCTAAACACCTTAACCCTAACCTTTTCAAAAATAATATATATCTAAATTATCATGAATTCTATCAACCATTTAAATTATGTCCTCGTCAGTTTCAATTACGTATAAACCACCGACAAGTCACTGGACAAACTATCACATAAAGTTGTATCGAATACACCTCGCCATGAGTGGGATTCAAACTCATAGCTTTAGTGGCGAGGATTTTTCAAGACGACAAAAACAATTCTGTTATCGTAGTTTCCAATACCTGAGGTAAACAAAAGGGTTGTTTAATGCTGCATGCTTAGTGAAGAAGCAAGAAATACATTTTGTACCAGTCTTTGGTTCGAACCCACGATCTATCACATTCAAGGTGAACCCATGATCTATCACATTCAAGGTGAACCCACGATCTATCACATTCAAGGTGAACCCACGATCTATCACATTCAAGGTTTAAACCACGATCTATCACATCCAAGGTGAACCCACGATCTATCACATTCAAGGTGAACCCACGATCTATCACATTCAAGGTGAACCCACGATCTATCACATCCAAGGTGAACCCACGATCTATCACATTCGAGGTGAACCCACGATCTATCACATCCAAGGTGAACCCACTATCTATCACATTCAAGGTGAACACACTAACCATTACACCACAGATGTGGTTATAAATCAAATGAGAATCCAATTATAAAGAGTGAGGTATATTTTATTTAATAAATAAAATTGGCAAACAAAGTGAGCAAAGTGTTTTATATTTACACAAATCAAATACATGTAACTGGTGAAAAGCTTACAAAAAATTGTTTACCCATTTTCAGTTTTGCTCCAAAAAATGTTTACTCCTTCTCTTTTCATATACTACCATACATATAAAAAAAATTAAATCTGCCAATCCCCAGTGGTAGGGACTGGGTCATTCTATTGCATCATGCATATGCCTGAAACAAGTCAAGTGCTTGTAGCTGCAAGGGCCATCCCATATCTACCACATGTGGAAGTCCTGAGCTCGGTGCAACTGGTTCATAAACAAGTCAAGTGATATTGGTAATGGTATACAATTGTACTGCGTCCATGTGGTAATGGTGATCGAAGAATGAACAATAGCGACATGCCAAGAATAATCAGCTGATCGACCGACATCTGTATCTATAATGTTACGTCATAGGATCCCTGCTGGGCTATGATATGACGGGTGGAGAGTGACTTAGTCACGATGGTCCATGAGCGCGGACTTGAAACTTTCGAGTTTCTCTGCAGATAGTGTTTTCGTCCAGGTGGTTCCAATCAACCGCTGTTTGTATGAAGAATGAGTGTTTATATTGATCGGTTCTACTCTGCGGGATCACTATACATTTACTGTTGTTTCTTACCGAGGAAGTCACTATATTGTTAGTTATACAATTGTCAACATTTTTTGCTCTGATTTGACGTTTTGATTTCTGGTATTTTACAAATAGGTCCGGCGGCATTGCTGGTACCTGCCCCTCAACCACTTTATAAAAGAAGATCAGGCGTTGTTTTTGTCTTCTGGACTGTAAGGTTGGTAGGTTTAGCTCTCATTTAATATTTTAGTCATGCATCCTTCTTCCAGGTCCGAGATTCCTCTGCCGTCCGACGGCTTTTTTTTCGACTTGCTGGAGCCGTGGGACATCAGAGAGTTCTACATACAGAAAACAGCGGATTTGCCCATGCAACTCTGCCTTGGCACATTTCCACTTTTCATGGCTATCAGATTTTATTTCCTATCCGAAACCCTTATATAAATCGCTTCACCAATCATTTTTCTATTCATTCATAACCATCTTACATTCAGAAAGTGGTGTTATACTCCATTACAGCACGATTTTGCCTTAGACCATCATTTCGCCATGTTGACTTTCATTTTCGAACCTACAAACGTGATCTCGCGATACTAACTGAATGATGACAGCAACGCATTGCATGAAGGGAGCTACTTAATGCAGCATGCCAAATTATTTGCATACGTAAACAGCAACATAGATATAAAGCGTATTCTGCAGGACAAACAGTTCCATCTACAGCTCAAATCTGAGCAGAAGGAAATTATACAAAATGTGTTGGAAAGAAAAGATTCAATGGCAGTGTTACCCAAGGGCTTCGGAAAGAGCAGGTGTTACGTCTCCCCCCTCTCATTTTGGACAAGGTAAGATCATATATGCAAATCATCTCCCATGATACATTGCAGTAATCGTAGTTTTCTCGAAGTCACGTGATAAATGTTTGAAAATGAAAGTGATATGGCGAAATAATAGGGTCTAAGGGAAGATCGTGCTGTAATCGAGTGCAACACCACTTTCTGAGGGTAAGATGGTTATGAATGAATAGAAAAATGATTGGTGAAGCGATCTTTATAAGGGTTTCGGAGAGAAAAGAAAATCTGATAGCCACAAAACGTGGAAATGTGCCAAGGCAGAGTTACATGGGCAAATCCGCTGTTTTCCGTATGTAGAGCTCTCTGACATCCCACAACTCCAGCAAGTCAGAAAAAAAGCCGTCGGACGGCAGAGGAATCTCGGACTACCTTCTTCCCTGCTTTTGTAGTCTTTGGTTGTGAACCTGGCTCCCCTTCTTTGAATACTCTCCAGTTTTGTTATTTCTTATTTTGTATATGGATCCCATATGATTGATCCATATTCCATAATTGATCTTAAGAGGGGTCATACTAAAAAGCGCCCGGGACAGCCCGAGTACTGGAAATAACGCCCGTCGTATTGGAATATTGTTTAAATCAAATTTTTGTCGAAATTATATACGGGTATATAATTGTTTTAAGTGTTATTTTAAAATTATGTTGTTAATTTTATATATTGTACAAGCCTTGACGTGGCGTGAGGGATAAAATAATGGAAGCCAACTATGAACAGTAAATGGGTTTTTTGTTTAAAATGTATTATTTTTTTCATGCATTACATGCATGCGTGTAATGTCATAACCGAGGCACGTGTCGTTAATTAATTTGCTAATTACCCAATACACATACAGATTTTATACAAAACTAAAAACAAAGAAAAAGACAATAAAATATAGCAAGTTATATATAATAAACATAATATTTACATCAAACTAGGGAATACTCCCGGGCACTTTTTAGTACATAACTTGAACATTTACACTCATGGCAAGATCTCACTTAACATCATATAATTTGTATTCCATTATAATTTCGACAAAAAATTGATTCAAACAATATTCCAATACGACGGGCGGTCTCAGGCACTTTTTAGTATGACCGTAAGAGAGCAATATACAATGTATGCGGTTCTTCTGCATTCTCTAGGACAGTGTTGTAGATTTCTCCTGAGGAATCCAATTGTGGAACTGGCTTTTTTACAGGTGTTGTTTATATGTTCCTTCCATTTGATGTCTTCTGCTATTGTCCTAGGTAGGGGTTTGATGGTACTTGTTCCAGGATTTGGTTGTTTAATGTGTAGGAGTGGTGGCTCCTTTTTTTCATGTGCCATTCAAGGACGACAACAGGGGCTAGCTAGCTGTGTCCGGACTCTGTATGATATCATACCTTAACTAGGAAAGACCCCAGATTTATGTTGTTACATAGGGTTTAGTTTTACATTGGTCCATATATGCATGCATTCACTTCATAATCAAAACACAGCACTCTCCTGAAAAGTTGATATATTAACAGTTACGGACACAAACATGTTACAAATCCGGACTTGGTCTCACACATCAAGAACTACTTTTTTTAATAAAACGCGGGAGATTTAATTTTTAAAACCGAGTTACAGTAGACTACGGATTTTACTTCGACTAGGATGAATATATCGGTTCTAAATTAAGTGGTTTGTTGAATACAAATAGACTTATAAATCTAAATACACATTCTTATATTTTAATCAATCTTAATGCCTGTGTGAATATTTTACGGTTTCTAGCTATCTATAGTTTCAGCAGAGACATAGTTAGTGTCAAACAAGTGTACAAAAGAAAAGTTTGAAGCCGCGAATTCGGTTCTATGGTTTTAAGAATGTTGGCGGTCAGGGAATATCCGGTCACAGAGACATATAATATGTCCGACTATTAAAGCCCGTTTACACGAAAGTTTTTGACGGAAAATTTGCTCAAAGTCAAAGAAAACTTTGTCAACATTGTCACATCGTTTCAGATCAATTTTCTGTCATAGCCAGTAGAACATGCACAGAGGAACAAATATCTCGAGTCAACATTCACCCTAAAACAACATGTACAAACGCCACAGTAACGAATACATATTAGAATCGTGGATTATGTCTACAGACGCAATACGAAGGATAGTCTCTCACAGATAACTCATACAGTACGTAGACCATTTTCAATTCCTGAATTATACTGAACTTAGATTCCTGAATTCTGAAATTGGTGAAGAATTTTCCTGAACTAATTAATACATATTAGCAGCACACTTGCAGAAGTGGTTCTCCGAGTAGCGGAGGGATATACACATAAAGAAGAGACCCAAATTCGAAAACACGTTTCCCTGTATCACTGAGCACATAAACAGCACAATGCAATACTCATACATTCACAATAAATAACTATACGGTCGTAAATGGTTACATGGACAGAACATATGATTCCTTATCTGGGTCATTCTCTGACAACTTTTCAAGATACCGAATTTTGTCTATATGAAAGGAAAATTTGTGACAAACATTTCATTTGCTACAGTTCGTTTAATTAATCATTCTTGAGACAGAATTAAGTGTTTGGCAAGCTGCTTTATCAAAAATATATTTTTTTCTACGTCTTTTATTTCCGTGGGGTTGCAATATTTGTCTTTACCGTCAGTCACAATACCTTAAATGCAAATTTTCTTACTTTTTCTTCAACATAAACCATAAAAGCGATATGAATATAAACGAATAAATTGTTCTGTTGATATACGTGGAATTACGTATATAATTTTTCCTATATCAACGGAGTATTGAAAAGGTTTGTGTGTCATAATTTCAAAGCCGAGATCCGGGATGTATATATTTTTGCTACATTCTTTAACTAGTGCTCAATGGTAAACAAATAACTGAACTGGGTTAAAGATTTGCTACTACAGCGTCATTTAAGGTTACATTTGTTGTATAATTACAAATATCCATAATATACAAAAACATTTTTGAGTTCGTGACGGAAAGGAATATTTGTGACGGTAAAGAAAACATGTGTGACGGTAAAGATATTTTGGTTTATAATAACAACTACCCACATAAATCAAATGCACGAGGTTGAATATAACACCTTTAACCGTGCTCAAAGTCATTTCTGATGCTAAGTGAAAGAGATTAAAAGTGTGGTTGTCTTTACCGTCACGATCATATGAAATTGTGTCGGTAAAGACTGTTACAGTAGAGACAATTCCACATTTCGGTATTGATTCCGTGTATTACAGAAAATATTTCTAATGGTGAATTATGTGCTTTGCTATAGGGAACAACGTTTTATTTCTACATGACGTTTTAAATGTTGTAACAGGTTAATAGAGGAACTTCTATTATGTTTGGTAAAGACGTTGAATAAAGGTAATAATGCATTTAATGGAGATACTAGTTTGTTTCTTTGAATCCTGCTGACAGTCGATCCACGATACCGTTTCTTTACATACATGAAAGCTACGATCTCAGAGTCACATGTATATCAGACGTTTTGCAACGTTAAATTTTCGTGACGGTAAAGATAGAAATTCATGGGACACACATTTCAGAGTAAACAAGGGAAATATTTTACATAAAAAATATATAAATCTTTAAGCATATTATTATTTAATGTTTAATGTAATGATTAAACGTTTGAAACATAAAGAAACACCATTTTTGAAGTTTTAATTCTTTCTTTTCTATAATCATCCCTGCTGTGGGACATTACCGTCACGTGTATTATTCTATATGTGACGGTAAAAAGGAGAATTTGTAAATCCGTTATTTGGCGTATCCCTTAATGTATTTTATGAATCTTTTAATGAAATAAATACAATTTAACATGAACAAACGACATATCAACTTTTATTGTAATTTAAGTTTGTAGTTTTTCTGTTATTAATGGGACACAATTGCAGTTTTTACCATCACTATATTGTAAAAGTTGTCAGAGAATGACTCATCTCATATCGTCGGCCAAGACAAGGACTGAAAATCTCCAAAGATTTGCACAAGGCAAATATCACATGATTCTGTCTCGATGGTCGTGTTGATGAGAACTCTCTATATGTTCTTATATGTAAGTAGAAACGACCAACGCATTAGAAGGTAAATATTATATGAAGTAATGTTCCGAACCACAGAATGTTCACAAAGTACTCCCTGTTTTCTCATTTAAATACATGGACTGAACTAGCTTCCGATGACGTTAACTGATATTACCACACTATATGTACAATACAAATACGTTCAATGCTTTCTAGAGGCAAACTAAAGATTGATTGATTGATTGATTTATCGTGCTTAACGCCACTTTCAGCAATATCTCAGCTATACCATGGCGACCAGATTTAGTGGTAGAAGAAGCCGGAGTACCCTGAGAGAACCACCGACCACGGGCAAGCAACTGGTAAACTTTATCACTTGCGGCTGCGAGTCGAGTGCACTCTTTTTTGTAATTTACAAAGCCGGGTGCGAACCCACGCCGTATTGGTGATAGGCTCGTATGAGTTGTTAGGTAATCCAACTACCTCACTCATTGAGCCACCCGGGCCCTGACAAACTAAAGTGTATGCTCCTTATATGATTTAGCGGTACTAATCAACTACATTGCAACCATATAAAAGCTTCATCGAAACTAACTACATTGCAACCACTTTCGAGTTTGTTTTTCATGTGGCACCAGCCAACTAAAGTGCAACCATGCACCGTGTCATTAAAAAGTGCAAGCACCATAAAGACCGCCATTCGGCACTAGTAAACTAATAAGCGCAACTACATTTTTGGCTTTCATGTGGCATTAATTAATTATATTACAATCACATTAAATGATTTTTAGCTGCACTAATTAACTATAGGGCCATATAACAATCACTTTCAAAACTTTCATGCATAACCAACCAATTAAAGTGCAACCACCTTCTAGGCTTTCGGATGGCATAAACAAACAAAGGTGCAACCACAAAGATTAATTGTCAAGCTAAGGTACCGACAGCTTCAAGGAAACCGATGACACTGATAAACTGTACTGTGCATCCACTTTCAAGACAACACCAAGTGTTGCTACAATACGAATTCCTTCAGAACGATTCAACAACCTCAAGTCAAATGCACATAATTATAACTGTATAAATGTTTGGTACTTTTAAATTGCAAACATTGCAGATGTACAATCCCGTGCCACACATACCAAAGGTCTGAGCATCACTATATAGCCAATACCCCTGTGCTGAAAGGAAACATTTGAATGTCACTTTAATTAACGCTTCGTCTGTAACTCACGACTGAGCACTCTGGGATACCCTCCGCGTGGTCAGCTGTGAATTACCGACGATCATGACCTTATTGTAGTAAGTTCTCTTCATTTTCTACATACAGTTAATTTTGATTTTTTTTTATAGTGGTATAGCTCAGACACATTATTCTGATTCCGAGCCAACAAGTCATGCTTAGCGGTGAAACACCAAATACCAGTTTTATAGTTTCTTGTTTGAGAGAGAGAGAGAGAGAGAGAGAGAGAGAGAGAGAGAGAGAGGATAATAAAAACAGATGCATGATGCATTTAATACAAAGATGATATCAGGATTATTTATATGTGTATCAAAATTGATAGGTAAGCATAGCACACCCGTAGTGATGGGGTCGCGCAGTTCGTACCAACATCCCTGGTAAATCAATGACTATTCATGTCGAGATATTGCTTGAGTTATGACTATTAAAATCTGGACTTTGTGGTTGAATTATGGAATTTTAGTTTATCGAACCCTATTGAACAATCCTGGGTTACGTACCTGAATAGAGCATGCTTCAGAGGGTGTGCCGGGGGTAGAATAGGCACCAGGTTTCTCCGTCCTAGAGGCACTAGTCTTCTAAAAGGGGCCAACCCCGCGGGAACCCCGGGGTATAGAAATGGGACCGAAAGCTTCTTCGGCTTGAAGGGGCATCCGTCGGTTGTGCGGGATGTATAAATTAACAACCAACCCGTCTTTCGGATGAGACGTAAATAAAACCGAGGTCCCGTGTTGAGAGATTTCCACCCTCTTCGCACGTTAAAGAACCCAGTGTAACAGCTCATTATGAGCATTATGCTCATAATGAGTGGTCCATAGGAGACCTGTTGCACTGGCTAAATTATTCGTCCATAGCCATCACCTTTCCTTGTTTCGAGTCCCGTGGCGTTTAATTTTTTTTCTCGTCCTGAATATAGCTGAAAAATTGCTCGCTGGACGTTAAACATCAATCAATCAATCTTCAAGGGCATTATAATTATCACAATTTATATGATCTAGTTCTATAATGTCAACCTGCATGTGCGTTCATATATTTACAATATCAACGTTTTATTTGATTTTTTAGTCATTTTTATTGATTTTCGAAACTATAAAAAATCTGAATAAAAACGATAAAAATGAACATGAAATGCTAATTTTGTTTGAACAGAACCATAGAATGTCATGAAATAGAGTCTAATACAAACCAGTGTATGATCATATTCAAGTGTAGAATCATAATTTTGTGGCCAATCCTGGCGAACCATCGATCAATGGCGATTCAAAATCAAGTGGGATTCATAGGCGTAATCCAGAGGGAAACCAAAACCCAGTGGTGAACCATTACGAGTTTTATATATCGATACCAATAGTTATACACAAATAGAATATTACAACAACTGATCTCTGTATATGTTATACTGGACCTAATAAGAAGACCGTATGTGGTCAAGGAAATACAAACCAATGTTAAAACATGAGAAAATAACTGGATTTGTTGTCTGTTACGTTGGTCCGAACCCGAACCCTGACAATGTAACATCCTGTGACTACTATGCCATTATAAACCTTTCCTGAAAAATGATAGTGACCCTTGTTCCCATATTTTACCCCACGGCAAACAGAAACTTCATTGCAAAAAATAAAATGCTATTTTGATATGAAAAGCTTTAGATTTGAGATAACTGTTATAAACAGGTACATGACAGTTACACCTTGCCTTGATTAACAGTCACGTGATATCTGTGACCTGCAGGTAATAAGTTTCGTTTGTCGTAATCATAATCTGGTCCTTTCGTCATTTATGGCTTACAAACGGGTTTGCTACAGGAGTAACAGGCCGCGGGTGCCGCTGGTGTAGCCGGAACAGCCGGTTGACCTTTCCGGGGCACATGGGTTCACTTACGGTCTTTAGGGGTTCGTGTTGCTCAATCTTTAGTTTTCTGTGTAGTGCTTTGTAGATCATGTGTTTTGTCCTGTCATTTTCCTTTACGCCATTGTATTGTCTTTCTGCACTTTTCGGGGTCTAATCACTGCGGCCGTTAACAATCATCGCACGAAATGACTAATATCCCTTTGCGGTATAATAGGGGTTTGGGTCATTTCGTGCGATCATTGTTACCGGTCCCTTTGTACTTCTGATTACCACGTTGGTATTTCCAAGTTTTTATTATGCAGAAAAAACCATGTAATTCCACAGACTTCAAGCAACAAGATGACTTTACAAAGGAACCAATTTAATTTTAATTATATTGCAAAGGAACAAACTGGAAATTTCTCCTACCTAACCTGTAACTTCGTCACTCCCTATTCTCCTGAAAAGTGGGGAAGGGTTCCTAAGAGTATTTACAAATGTATGTACTCGCAGCAAAAGCAGTTTAAAGGCACCAGGAAAGGTGAATTGCGTTGACCAATAAAGTAGGTCTAGATTTTCGATATTTCATAATATGTTTCACGAAATTGGTAAGACTGACTTTTTCAACATACTAAGTTTATTTCGTGTTTTTTTTTCATCAAGTATACACTTTGCGATTTTTGTTGATTACGGAAATACAACATATTTAGACAAATATCTTTCCAGTTACGGAAATAATGCATATTTAAACTCGCAAAAATAATATAAAAAATCTTTTCTGAAAGTACTCATACAATATAAACCAAACTTGGTAGCACTAATTTTTATATTTTAAAATATATCCGACTGGTCCAAACCCCATATTCATATTGTCCGTATTCGGTACTCATCTTTACCGATACCAATGCCTAACTTACAATATTTCCGCCATATTTAAATCCCTGTTGACAGTAGAATTTCGTCTGCTCGAAATATTCCCACGTGTACTCTGTGATGTGTCTGTATTGCAACACCAAATTAGTAATAAGTTAAAATATACATGCAACAACATTGTGTTGTTTCAATTAAATATAAATTTTCATTTTCAAATCTTCCAAGTTCTTGTTTTCTCTACTTTTGAGGTTCACGATTCGTCAGATTTTGAATTATTTATTTACATTAAACACAACATTTGATTATAAATAACATTAAAGAGTGTTTGAGGTGTAACAAATTAAACAAATACAAAACTATTGACCCGGCAGGGAAACTCTGTTCGTCTGCCATTGTTTGTTAGTTTTTGTTTACACAGCAGGTGCGAGTGACGTCACCTTGGAAAAAAGAAGGCGCAATCTTCGAGGTTCTAAACAAAAAAATAAACTTTCTTTTAATGCACGCATTAAGTTTCCTTTGAAACAGACATTTTATTCATAAAACATGAAAAGTGGTTATTTTTTTAGTCGTAATACTGACCCAGTTTGATTCATTGGACCACAAAAGTACGAGCTATTTAAATAAACAGATGTTTGTGCGCAAGAATATGTTTGTATTTACAGTTGTGATTCGCCCGCCCAGTGTTGTCTTTCTTGTCTGCTTATATCGCCGAAATTCTGTTGTGTATTCGAAACAGTAGCGGTGATTAAAGGTAAGGTATACAAATTATTATTATTTTGTTGTCATTTAATAATATCCCATGCATCTTTAGAGATGTCATGTCGAGTTTATTAATTTTTATAAACTTCCAAGTTGGATATTTTTATCCCAAGTAAACAATTTTGCATAGCAAATGAAGCATTTTAACCCCGGATTTCTAAAGTGTTGTTTTATTGACACATATTCAATTGTAGCATATATTGATCTGTTATGTCTGCAATTGAAAGAGTTTAATAGTTTGATATTTCTTCTGGTGATCAAATTTATTAATTAGTTAATTGTAAAGTTTGAAATTATTTGGTAAAGAAGGGAACAGTACTAATTATAATATTGATTTTTATTCTACAAACCCATGTTTAGTTTAAAGGGATAAAGGTAATAACAAAATTACCGAACTCCGAACAATCTTACAAAGGGAAAGTCAAAACTCATAATTATATAAACAGACAAAATCAGTCAACAGATATTAAAGCTCATTTTGGTAATTTTTTGTATCTCATGAAAACTTGCAATTGGTTCAATAAAGGATATTTATGAAACATTAATCCGGTTTTTATCAATGAAACTTTGTAAAAGTGACATAATTCGTTGATAATTCTGTCATATCTTGCGGTCTTTGCCTTGAAATGAATTTTTGCTTCCTGCACAAAAATTCATTTCGACCCTATTAAGTGATATTTTAACGATATTAGGGATTATATGGGCGTTCAAAGTATTTTTGGATTGTTTTTACAATTAAATTGAAAAGAAACAACCTTTGAACATCTGCATTAAAAATCAACAAAGATGATATTAACTATTTAAGACAATTAATCCAAAAACTGCAAATAAGTGTCCTGAAATGTATGGAATCATTGATTGTTGCACACCCCACAAAAATTCTGTCACTGTCTTTGTTGAATAAATGGATCTAAAAAGGATAAAAAAATGTTTTAAGGTTCTAAAAAAAATTCTTATATGTATTCAAAAAGAGAAATCTTTTCTTATTACATCTCTAGTTTATGATCATGATTTATAGAGTTATGTCCCTTGAGCTAAATGTCAGAATACTCGATGAGGATGGAATCGTATACCCATACAGCAAATCCATAAAGATATTGCAACGTCCTGGGCTCAGATCGAACAAAGTATTGTTCTGCACCGAAGGCCACCACTCTACTAACTCAGTAGCTGAGATGAAGGAGATCACCACCCGATCACCTATCAGAGGGGGGATTAAATCGACTAAGCTATGATGCCTGAAAGATCAGACAGCATGTATGTGTATTGACCTGATTTTGACAATTTTGCTACATAACTTTTCATCCAACCAAATTTTAACACGTGCGTGCCTGGCATGATGAAGTGTCCAACTTTACGAAGACCTACGTTCAGGTTCAGGACATGACTTCTTGCATCAAACTCGTATCTTCTGCACGGAAGGCAACTGCTTTGCCAACTCGGATAAAGAAAATTTCCACAAGACCAACTAGCAGAAGGGGGAATTTAAATCGACTATAATATCTTAACCCGATTTCGATCCACGTTGGTGGTGTAATGGTTAGCATGCTCTCCTCGAGTGCAGTAGATTGTGGGTTCAAGCCCCAATCAGGTCAAATCAAAGACTATAAAATTGGTATTTGTTGCTTCTCCGCTAAGCATGCAGCATTAAGGAGAAAGAGCAAAGGCTGGTTGGCTAGGAATGAGGATAATGTTACCGATTGGGGCGACATGTCTATCTATAAAAATCTAATTAAGCGTGTTGGTCTAGTACAAAGCGGACCTCATCATCTTCTCATTGAAAATTAACTTGTTCTCGCCATGATATAGCTGAAAAATTGCTGAGTTGGCGTTAACCAACAATCACTCACTCACTCAAATGGTCAGGTTCTTAACCTAATGTCAGTATTGATTAATAGTTGTTGTTTATTTTAAGTACTTAAAAATGTAATTTAATAATATTTTGAAAATCCTAGATGACCATTCATTTGGCTGCCACAAGCAAATCAGTCTAAAGCTTATTTCCTTTTGTTAATATATCAAAACGGGAAAGGTACTCCAATTCATGACCACTTAAGTAAATTAATAATTGATTGAATAATATTTAACATTATTTATGACCAGAACAAGTGGGAAAGCAATAAAAGTAATTTTAAGATATAAGAAACATATACATGTACTGTAATAAATTATGGTAATGATAATTTTGTTGTATTTTACCACTCAGTTTAAGAAGTGTCTGTAAAAAGTCACTGTGTTCTGAATGACCTTTTGTTTTTATACGACCACAAAAAATTGCAGTTATGATATGGATCTGTGGTCGTCTTTAGACGTAATGGTTTCCGTGTGATAAATTTTGTTTTAGTTGACCGGGTCACCCCCTCTCTGATTTTGATGATTTTTTTAATGAAATCCCTAGGAAAATAACTTTCAGGAAAATGCATATATGGTCATTTGTAACTATTTACCATTTTTTACTTAAAGGAAGCAAAAATGGTTGAATTTAAATTTCATAATTTTAACTTTTTAGCTCAGGCCAAAAAAAAAATATATGTGTGTTTACTGTCACATGTCAAAAAAATCTAGGGTCGGTCGGTCAGGATTTTTTTATTATCGGCAAAATCGGTAAAATGACGAATTATGCAGTTTTTCTACCTTCTTTGCTCTCTATTTCGACAAAAAGCTTGCAGTTGAATAAATAAAACATTGCTGCTGGTTAAGCAACAAAAATGGTTATCCGAATTCTGTGTAAAAATTCATAGGGTCGCTAGCAAAAATTAGGGTAGGTTGGGTGACCGTAAACACACATATATTTTTTTTGGCCTCACATGGTACGTCGTAAACTTTTTCAAAGATCTTCTCCTCTGAAACTACTAGACCAATTGGAATCAAACTTTGTCTGAATCATCACTAGGGTGTCTAGTTTCAAAATTGTGTCCGGTGATGCAGTGCACCAATCAACATGGCCGCTGTTACTAAAAATAGAACATATGGTAAAATTGCAGGTTTTTGGGTAATAACTCAAAACCGTTAATAATATTAGAAATCTGACGGTAAAAATGACCAGCACAGCAAGATCTAACTACCCTGCAATTTTGAAGAAAATCTGATTACCCATCTTGGAGTTATTGCCCTTTTTTCCTCAAATTTTCAAAATTTTAATATTTTTCGTCTTATATTTCGATAACTATAAGAGATAGAGGTTAAGTTTAAAGTGCAAACATGCTCAGCATGTCAAGATCTACCTACCCTGCAATTTTGAAGTAAATCCCATGACCCATTTTGGAGTTGTTGCCCTTTTTAAATCAAATTTTCAAAATTTTAATACTTTTCATTCTTTATTTCAAAAATTATAAGAGATAGATGTTAAGTTTAAACTGCAAACATGTTCAGCATGTCAAGGTCTACCTACCCTGCAGTTTTGAAGTAAATTTGATTACCCATCTTGGAGTTATTGCCCTTTTTTCATCAAATATTTTAATACTTTTCGTCTTATATTTCAAAAACTATAAGAGATAAAGGTTAAGTTTAAATTGCAAAAATGTGCAGCATGTCAAGATCTACCTACCCTGCAATTTGTAAGTAAATCTCAATACCCATTTTGGAGTTGTTGCCCTTTTTTCATCAAATGTTCTAAATTTTAATACTTTCATCTTATATCTCAAAAACTATTAGAGATAGAGGGAAAGTTTAAACTGCAAAAATGTTCAGCATGACAGTTGAAAATGTCCGACAACTGTGAAGAGTTATTCCTCTTGAAATGCATTTTTTGTTGACTCACTGCTTTTGGTTACTCAAATAATCAAAGGGAAGCAACTCTATTACAAAATGTGAAGTAGCAAAAGCTAAGTTTTGAGAATCATTGACATTTATGTTTTTTTTTACAGCAATGTTGATAACTTATATTAAGGGGGAATCCCTGCCCAAATTGTTTTGGAGAGGGGAGTCTGCAATGACGGGCTACATTTGTTATTTTTTAACCGAAGTTTTATTGACCGATGTTTTTATATCCAGGTGAGCTATATAGGCTCCTGGGAGCCTCTAGTTTTATTTTTCATCCAATTGTTGAGTTGGTGTTTATGAACAACCACTCACTCAACTAATTTTGATGCAGTTTCTTTCTTTGAAGTGATTGGGCTGTTGATGGATTTCCTTTATCTCTTACGGTTTCCTAGATAAAACTGAACCAAAGAGTAAAATTCCAAAATTTGAACTCTTTAATATTTCATCAAAATGCTACATGTAGTTAGTTACCTGTGAGTCAATACCGGAAATTAGCTATTTTGTATCGAAAAGAGGCTAAATTTGTCCAAATTTATTTCGCATACACAATTTGTATTTGTCATCTAATTTTGCCATGTTCAAATGATGTGTTTTCTTTTATTGAATTAATAGTTTGATTATTTTCAATTTATATATTCCTTATTATATTCCTTGTCCATGTTTTTCGATCAGATTTGACCAAGCTAGTTCTTATCGTTTCTATGATGAAAAGGGGCTAAAAGGGACCAACTCTTAATACAGAAAAACAAGTTAAAGGCCTCAAAATACGGTGGGTCCAGCATATTACTACAGTATGTGGTTCAAATTGCAATATATTATTGTATCCAGCAATTTACTGTGTCGAACACTTGTGTTTGATATAGTCTTTGTGGACATGCTGTGGTCATATATTGCTGAGTTCACTGTAACCCCTGAACTATTAATTGTTAGATGGTCATGACTTGAACCATAAACTGTCAACCATAATTCAAAGTGAAATATATTTTAGCACAAGTATCACTTTTTTCGTGGCAATTATAGCTTATATAATATAAATATGTAATTGTAGTTTTGTACAGACCATATATGAATATGATTTTTAGTTTAATTTTATTAAGTCAATAATTAAAGTATATTTATGCTGAATTTCTCAAACATCTTATTACTTATTCTTGTTCAAGATTTCAATAAAAATATATATTTTATTTACAAAGGTGTTCATTAAATTTAAATTTGAAGTATATTATTTTAATTAGACAATTATGCTGTTTTCTACTACTTTCATTTTAAGACAGAATTTCGCTGTTGCTTCAATAAATCAAATAATATGGAATTTTTTTTCGCATCATATAATGAATATTGGGCCTACATTTTGCTTAAAGTTTCTTTATTGAGCACATTTTGCATAAGACTTCTATATCATAGTGCCTACCTTTCTTGCAATATATTTGCTTGTCCTGTACTGTCCTGACAGGAATGCCATAAAATTAGTTTTTTCATTGTCTAATACAGTATCCAATATTGACATGATACTTATTTGAAATGTAACCGAAAAGATGAACATTTTGTCACATTTTTTTAACAATTGTTGTGTATAAACTGTATACAGGTATGTAGATAAGAAAGTTTGTTTTAATCACATTTTATCAAAAGTTTATATAACATAACGATTATATGTTATATAAAGAAAAGTTTGTCAGTGACTTGCGGCAGGTCAGTGGTTTTCTGTGGGTACCCTGGTTTCCTCCACCAATAAAACTGACCGCCAGGATATAACTGAAATATTGTTGAAAGTGGCATTAAACACCATAACCCTAACCCTATATATATAAAGAACAAATGGACAAAATTTAATGAATGGATGGTGTTGTACAGATTTTTTCTTGGATGGTCAGACTCGGACATAAACTTTGGTTTTCATGACAAACAGAGATTTGGTTCATAACATAGATGTACTAAATGTACATGTATAATCCTTTGCAAAATAATTTTGTGTAACATTTTTCAGAGCTTGACACAGAAGAAGAAAAAGACTTGTTATAACCTGTGATGTTTGTTGTTTGTTCTCAGGTATTAACTGTTTGTTTACTTTTATTTTAAAAAAAGCCACCCAGGTATAGTTTGTTTGTTTTAACCAAAGGGAAAGCTTTATACTTCATGCCAATATCGTTACCAAATAATGTTTTAACTGAGGACAAATGTATTTTATAAGTAAATATTTGTTTATATTCTTTACACTCAATTAAAACTTGTATTGAACAAGAGGTTTTAATGCAGGTCCAGACACTTATTTTTTGCATGTAACGGGAAAACAGACAATTAAGGTTAATCTTTGATAGGAATGAGTCAGACAAAATCACAGAAGTCATGATTTAATACTGACCTTCTTTTATGGTACAAATTGAAAAAAGGGGGAGGGGATATAAATTATATTCATCACGTGGATTTTCAGTCAGCCAAAACAACAGAAATCACGATTTTCTTTTACCTCAAGTTTAATACTGACCTTCTTTTATGGTAGTACCATATCTTAATAGAAGTCAGTATTGAACTTGCCGTAAAGAAAATGAATATGTTTTAGCTCACCTGGCCCAAAGGGCCATCTGAGCTTTTGTCATCACTTTGCGTCCGTCTTCGTCCGCGTCACCTTCTTCTCTGAAACCACTGATTAGATTTGGACCAAACTTGGCAGAAATGTTCATTGGGAGGTCCTCTACCAGATTTGTTATTTTGGTGGAGATCGGAAATCAAACATGGCTGCCAGGGCCAATAATGTGTTCTGATTGGTTGAAACTTTGAAAATCTTCTTGTCAGAAACTACTCAGCCGATGGAATTGTAACATTATAGAAATGATGACTGGGTGGTCCTCTACCAAGTTTGTTATTTTTGTGCCGATCGCATATCCAAGATGGCCACCACGGCAACAATAGTTTACCATTGGACCCTATGGGAATTTCATTCAAAGACCTTTTTTTGAGAACTACTTGACAAATTGAATTTTTTGCATTATGTGAATGTTCGTTGAATGGTTCCTGTCAGAAATTACTGAGCTGATGGAATTGTAACATCATAGAAATGATGACTGGGTGGTCCTCTACCAAGTTTGTTATTTTTGTGCCGATTGGAAATCGAAGATGGCAGCCACAGGGCGACTTAGTTTAACATTGGACCCTATGGGAATTTCATTCAAAGACCTTTTTGTGAGAAACTACTCGACAAATTGAATATTTTGCATTATTTGAATGTTCCTTGGATGGTCCTATACCTGATTTATTATTTTGGAACAGATCGGAAATTGCCAGGGCCAATAATGTGTTCTGATTGGTTGAAACTTTGAAGTTCTTGTCAGAAACTACTCAGCCGATGGAATTGTAACATCATAGAGATGATGACTGGGTGATCCTCTACCAACCTTTTTATTTTTGTGTGGATCGGAAATCCAAAATGGCCATCACCAGGCGATTTATTTTACCATTGGACCCTATGGGAATTTCATTGAAAATAGAAGCCTATGGGAATTTGTACTAAGTTGTTCTTCTCAGAAAGTACCAAGCCAGTTGACTTGATTTGTTCCATGCTGCTCCTAACTGCAAACAGAAAGACTTGAAAAATATGCTTGTTGATAACCTTTTTCCTGAATTAAAACTTAAGCAGTCTAATATATAGTCTGTTTGACCAGCCTAAAACAGGACTAAAAAATTAATTAAAAATCAACAGTTCAACTTATTGATTTTTTTTCTTTCCACATTTACTCATATATCATCTACCTACTCTGACAAATAATTTCAGAATTTTGACACTATTTTCCAAAAAGTTGCCCATTAGGTCTCTATGTTAAATATTTGTACCAAATGTGGATATGTGCAGAGGGAGTTAGTATGCTTGTTGTTACCAACTTCCAGTGTAAACAATAACAACAACACATGTGATTTTATTTACATTTCACTGTCATGTGATTACCTAATTTGAATATGTCACCAGAACCCAAGCAAGCATGCTGGTCAAAGGGACTATACTTACCATGGGAGATTTTAATTTTGACTTGCAAAACAAAAACTTTAGGTTTTCAGAATTTATGGAGCACACATTCAGTAGTAAGCAAATTGTGTCTTAAAGTCACAAGAAAATATGAATCTTTGTTAGACTTAGCATTTCTAAAGGTTTACCCTGCCAAGTTTTACCAGGTGAGCGATTACAGGCTCTCTAGAGCCTCTAGTTTATTTATCACATGGTCCTTCATAGTCATTTTGATGATTAAAATAGGAAAAATGTGTCAGGTATCTATTTTTGTATGAATTTTCAATTAGTGGCCAATAATATCCTGATGGAAAAAATGGATTTCTCTCACTCACTTTTATAACATTATTAATCTTTTTTCACAAAAAAGGAGGCGGTTGTGTCTATTAATAATATTTTCCCTAGATAGGTATGTGTACCGTACATTGTATATATGTGGTTGAGTGTTATATTCTGAATCCATAAAGAAATCAACTGGTCATTGAGTACCACAAATTTTGAGCAAATGAACGAAATAGAAAACAGCTAACATTAAAGACATACATTGTCATGTGGGTTTTTTGTGGATGTAGTATTTTTTGTTTACAATGGATTTGAGGTGAGAGATTGTTGATCGTTTAGTTGATATAATTATAATATAAAGAAACAATAAAAACCTGCACAGATTTGCTTCCAATCCAAAAGACCACACACTATCACAAAAATGAATGTAAAAACACATCATATACTGATGTTCTTACTCAACTGACTAAATGTACTAGCTAAGAAGGCAGATTCTGTTGGTTAAAGACCAATTACTATTTTGACATATAAAGATCATAGCTGATAATATATCAATTAGGCATAACACCAAAAGAAATTAAAGGTCTTCGTGGGTGACCAGAATAGATAAGTCATCAATTTGTTTGGACCTACTAGTTCTACCACCTGATTCATTGTCTATATTTTTAGCAAAAACACGTCACTCCAAGAGTCAACTGAACTATTGATACATCTATTAAATATACACCATAAGTACAGGGACATAAGATAAGATAAGAAAACTTTATTTTGATTCGGCACATAATAAAACAGTACAACATAAGCTCTAATGAGCTTTTTACCGAATATACATTAACAATAAAACAACACAAGTCACATGCAAAGTTACAAACTAAAATAAGCTAAGACATATAGGCATAAAAAGGAGGACTGTGTATAGATCTGAACAAGAACCCACGTGGCAAGTTCCTCTTTGGACTCTTGTTCAAGATCCACACACAGATGCTCCAACATAAAGCAGCATTTAAAAAGAAGCAGCAGGTAAAAAAAATAATGAAATAATAATACTGAATATTTAAAACTGGCACCAACATAATCAGTAAAAGTAGCACTGTCTAACTAAAAAATCAAAGAATATAAAATTTTTACTATATCCACACTGCACAAACACCAAAAATGATTTTTTTTAAGTATGAAAAGAATGTCTCAGCAGTAGTGGTTAACAATTCCACCAATATCAACAAGAGGAACATCTACATATGTCTCAAATCATTGAACACAAAAAAAACCAATGACATATGCCAACGAGAATCCAGGTCCTGGCTTTGGACATGTGTTGATGCCTGGATATTTAAAAATTATATTTATTGAAAATTATTTTTTTACTTTTTGAAACACAGTGCATAATATTTTACTGGTAATACAAATAGATCTTAATTACTGGTTTATGTTAAAAGACATAATATTCTACTGGTAATACAAATAGATCTTAATTACTGGTTTATGTTAAAAGACAGTACATAATATTCTACTGGTAATACAAATAGATCTTAATTACTGGTTTATGTTAAAAGACAGTGCATAATATTCTACTGGTAATACAAATAGATCTTAATTACTGGTTTATGTTAAAAGACAGTACATAATATTCTACTGGTAATACAAATAGATCTTAATTACTGGTTTATGTTAAAAGACATAATATTTTACTGGTAATACAAATAGATCTTAATTACTGGTTTATGTTAAAAGACAGTGCATAATATTCTACTGGTAATACAAATAGATCTTAATTACTGGTTTATGTTAAAAGACATAATATTTTACTGGTAATACAAATAGATCTTAATTACTGGTTTATGTTAAAAGACAGTGCATAATATTCTACTGGTAATACAAATAGATCTTAATTACTGGTTTATGTTAAAAGACAGTGCATAATATTCTACTGGTAATACAAATAGATCTTAATTACTGGTTTATGTTAAAAGACAGTGCATAATATTCTACTGGTAATACAAATAGATCTTAATTACTGGTTTATGTTAAAAGACATAATATTCTACTGGTAATACAAATAGATCTTAATTACTGGTTTATGTTAAAAGACAGTGCATAATATTCTACTGGTAATACAAATAGATCTTAATTACTGGTTTATGTTAAAAGACAGTGCATAATATTTTACTGGTAATACAAATAGATCTTAATTACTGGTTTATGTTAAAAGACATAATATTCCACTGGTAATACACATAGATCTTAATTATTGGTTTATGTTAAAAGACAGTGCATAATATTCTACTGGTAATACAAATAGATCTTAATTACTGGTTTATGTTAAAAGACAGTGCATAATATTCTACTGGTAATACAAATAGATCTTAATTACTGGTTTATGTTAAAAGACAGTGCATAATATTTTACTGGTAATACAAATAGATCTTAATTACTGGTTTATGTTAAAAGACATAATATTCTACTGGTAATACAAATAGATCTTAATTACTGGTTTATGTTAAAAGACAGTGCATAATATTCTACTGGTAATACAAATAGATCTTAATTACTGGTTTATGTTAAAAGACAGTGCATAATATTCTACTGGTAATACAAATAGATCTTAATTACTGGTTTATGTTAAAAGACAGTGCATAATATTCTACTGGTAATACAAATAGATCTTAATTACTGGTTTATGTTAAAAGACAGTACATAATATTCTACTGGTAATACAAATAGATCTTAATTACTGGTTTATGTTAAAAGACAGTGCATAATATTCTACTGGTAATACAAATAGATCTTAATTACTGGTTTATGTTAAAAGACATAATATTTTACTGGTAATACAAATAGATCTTAATTACTGGTTTATGTTAAAAGACAGTGCATAATATTCTACTGGTAATACAAATAGATCTTAATTACTGGTTTATGTTAAAAGACAGTGCATAATATTCTACTGGTAATACAAATAGATCTTAATTACTGGTTTATGTTAAAAGACAGTGCATAATATTTTACTGGTAATACAAATAGATCTTAATTACTGGTTTATGTTAAAAGACAGTGCATAATATTCTACTGGTAATACAAATAGATCTTAATTACTGGTTTATGTTAAAAGACAGTGCATAATATTTTACTGGTAATACAAATAGATCTTAATTACTGGTTTATGTTAAAAGACATAATATTCTACTGGTAATACAAATAGATCTTAATTACTGGTTTATGTTAAAAGACAGTGCATAATATTCTACTGGTAATACAAATAGATCTTAATTACTGGTTTATGTTAAAAGACATAATATTCCACTGGTAATACACATAGATCTTAATTATTGGTTTATGTTAAAAGACAGTGCATAATATTCTACTGGTAATACAAATAGATCTTAATTACTGGTTTATGTTAAAAGACAGTGCATAATATTCTACTGGTAATACAAATAGATCTTAATTACTGGTTTATGTTAAAAGACAGTGCATAATATTTTACTGGTAATACAAATAGATCTTAATTACTGGTTTATGTTAAAAGACATAATATTCTACTGGTAATACAAATAGATCTTAATTACTGGTTTATGTTAAAAGACAGTGCATAATATTCTACTGGTAATACAAATAGATCTTAATTACTGGTTTATGTTAAAAGACAGTGCATAATATTCTACTGGTAATACAAATAGATCTTAATTACTGGTTTATGTTAAAAGACAGTGCATAATATTTTACTGGTAATACAAATAGATCTTAATTACTGGTTTATGTTAAAAGACATAATATTCTACTGGTAATACAAATAGATCTTAATTACTGGTTTATGTTAAAAGACAGTGCATAATATTCTACTGGTAATACAAATAGATCTTAATTACTGGTTTATGTTAAAAGACAGTGCATAATATTCTACTGGTAATACAAATAGATCTTAATTACTGGTTTATGTTAAAAGACAGTGCATAATATTTTACTGGTAATACAAATAGATCTTAATTACTGGTTTATGTTAAAAGACATAATATTCTACTGGTAATACAAATAGATCTTAATTACTGGTTTATGTTAAAAGACATAATATTTTACTGTACTATGTTCAGCAATTGTGTTAGTTATTCCATTAAAAAATCATACAAGAAATACATTTAGTAAAAAAAAAAAAAAAGAAAAAGAAAAAAAAAATACATTTAGTACGTTTTCAGGTTATAACTATCTCACTGTGACCTACATACTTTGACCTAAAATATGTCAAGCAAGGTTAGGACATCTCATTTTGAAAGGAATTATAAATTCTGTTGCAATGTGTTACATTTAAATGTAATTTTCATGAATGTCTCTGAATTGGCAATGATGACTGACATTATTTCATTTATTATCAGAAAAGTGATAAATACACAGACTTGAGTCCTCCCAATTGATCAACATGAGTTGGATTTCTAACACAGCATAAAACAAGGAAGTTAACTCTTTGTTTGGCTTCATATAACAAGGGGGATAACTCTTTGTTTGGCTTCAAATAACAATTTGGATAACTCTGACTTCCTCTAATATTTGTTACAATACATGCAAAATTGTCTGTATTTTATTCTTATATATAAAAAAAAATGTGAAGAGGACAGAACAACAGACACTGTCTATACAAGCTCTCTCATTAATACATGTACAGTGTGATATAATCCAGTAATACTTGTATCCAATTTGTTCAGTATGACAATATTAATTGAATTTCTTGACAAAATATTCAAAGATTTTGATACATGTAATTACTAATACTATTGATAGTTCATAATTATGCTAAAATTAAATCAATATGACCTGACCTGATTTTCATGTAGTCTGTGTGCACTTGTGAAATTTGGATCCAATTCTGATAATATATGGCTCCTTTGTAATAGTGGATATTGTCTTAATTGGTATACATTCTCTATAGGTTTGTAATGGGAAAGAATCGTGTATCCACAGCTACATTTGTACATGTACCTATAATTAGAAATATTAAGGTACTTGTATATACTAGAAATAAATCAAATTATCTTGATGTTTCCTCTGACAATTGAGCCTAATCTAGAATTAAAAAAAGGATTTGTTTTCATTTCATGACATAGTATATTGTTGATATCCAAGAAATTAATCTCTCATGACTTTTACAGAAAAAGAAGGTTTACCTATTTACTAAAATTATTAGTTAGGGAAAACTGCAAACAACAACTTTTTAATGATGTCCTGCAAATAAAATTAAATTTTGTAAAAGCAGATAGATATTTACTCAAAATATTTTAAGGACAATATAGAAAAAATGTATTAAATGGACTAGGTTATAAAGGTTAATTTTAAAGAATATCCAAAATTATGTATAATTCTAACATGACGTCCTTCTTTCGCTTTGTAAACAAACGAGTGATTTATCGATTGGGTATAATCTCAGTAGCCCATGCGCTGGTGCATGTGACTGACTCCCCCGTCGTAAATGTACGTGTTGATGAATTATCGTCTGCTCAAATTTGGCAGCATAAATTGTGTGCGACATTGTCCGCAAGCGTAAATATAAATTACCATCTTCCAATCAAAGTATACTACCGTATTTGTACTCTTAGACATACATTTGTATCAGAATCAAAATAATTCATGGAAGCCAGAAAGTGTTTTGAGTTTTAACATGAGTTGGCGGATATTAGATCATGGAAGCCAGAATGTGTTTTGACTTTTAACATGGGTTGGCAGATATTAGTATTTTATCCCGAGCGGTTTTATCCCTTGCCTCCCGCTCAGGATAAAATACTAATATCCGCCAACCCATGTTAAAACTCAAAACACATTCTGGCTTCCATGATTTATTATAATACATGTACTGTACATGTAGCAAGTAATCCATCCATTGTAATTCAGGGTCAGTACATCATCATGATAACAAGCTGTAGGCTAAATTTCAAATTAAATAATATGCATTAATTAATACCTTTTTGAGAAATTAGAAATTAAAAATCACCATTTACTTAAGGTCAAGGTTGTTGTTGGTTTTAGGTCATGGAATTGTAAATAGAAGGTCAAAAGTTCATGATTTTTTGGTTTTCAGGATTCAATTAATTCTAATCTTTTAATTTGGACAAATTTCTAAGAAGTTCTTTTTGTTACATTTGTATTTCTGAAATATTTGAGGTATATTTCAAATAATAGAAAATTTTGAAATATACTTGAATTTAAGGATTAAGGAGACCTCAGTGTTATTCACATTTCTGTTTGTAAAGTGTACTTAGGTAATCAGTATTTTTTGGCATCTCTGGATTACTTGATTTAGTGTTGAGAAATTATACACATGCAAACACCAACTACAGCCCTCTTTTAAGATTAGGTCAATTATTTTTTATTTACTTTTTAAGCCTGTTATAAAATTTTAACTTTAACTGAAATAGGGTTAAATCTTGTTTGTAGAATCCAATGTTTCCCACTGCAATATAAAAATTGTTATGGCCTGAAATATAAACATTACCCAATATAGGGAGAGAAATGACAAACAATAAATTTTGGAGTGTTATAAACTTGGTTCATATACAATGTATATATCAGCTGGTAACTATGTGCTTTAATAAATTATGTCTGAGTGTGTTGTTTACCGATTTTGTAAACAATCATTGACCTGAATTTTATGGGCATTTGTTGTTGTGTGTTTTTATTGATTGATCTGCGGATTATATATCCTTTATGAAAATAATAATTAAGTATATTTATACCCGGCTATATCTTACTTTTAATATATTACAAGGGTGAATTTTTAGAATTATTAAGGTCAGCTAAGATTTAAGTTGACAAACAAAATGCATTAAAATATATTTTTAATGACTGTAGATTTCGAATTAAAAGCGTTGATTATTTCAAAAGCCTAACATGACACATACGGTGTAGGTTTACAAATTATGACATAATGTCCTTTAAAGGAAATTTTACTCTCATTTTAAAGGCATGTGCTAAAAGGTGGAGTAGAGTCTTGGAGACTCCAAGTTGGAGTGGAGTCTTCAAACTCCAAGTTGGAGTGTAGTTTATGATTTTTCTGTAGATGTATTTTGTAAACTAGGAATTGATAAATAAAAAAGTAGATGATTACTAGATATTTTAAATCTTTTCAACATTTCACACTACATCAATCATATCAAACAGACCATAATTCAATGTTGAATACCAAGCGAGTCTAATAACAGCTTATGCTCGGGTGATAAATTCTGCTTGATTTCATTATGAATTAAGATATCACAGATCCAACCATTTCATTTTACTTTTATGGCTGGAATTATCAGAAAATGTTATGGCTGTGGACAAGCATTTTCAGAAAGATATCGAAATGCTCCAAATGACCTAGTGCTGAAAAGATATGATCACAGAATATACCTAAGTCCTAGATCTAAAATACCGAAACATTCAGCTTCTTTGCAAAACACATATTTTCATTTAAATGTTGACTGTGCTAGGAAGAAAAATCCAGTTTGAATTCAGAGATATCTTAATTCATAATGAAATCAAGCAGAATCATAAACTACACTCCAACTTGGAGTCTTCAAGACTCCACTCCAACTTGGCTCCACCTTTTAGCACATGCCCATTTTAAACAACAAAGTGGGAGTTTGAGCAGTCTGGTCATCATTGTTAGAGTTTTGTAATCTTTTAAAAAAGTATTTTTGAATAAAATTTAAAAAAAATGATACAAGCTATTCAGGATTTATTTTTACTGTATTATTTTAGTGCTAAATCATACTCTTTACCAGTATGGCAGGTTGGTGGTTTACTCTAGGTACTCTGGTTTTCTCCACCAATAAAACTAACAGCCACAGTATAACTGAAATAGTGTTGAAAGTGGCATTAAACACCATACCCCCCCCCCACCCCCCCCCCCCTCTACTCTTTATCAGGAAATGTCATTATGAAAAAATAAGTTTCATATTTATTCCTGGTTATAAAATCATGAAGATGATTGATGAAATATTAGTGATACAGGGTCAGATGATTCTCTAGCTTAACAATTGTCATCACATTCAGAGACATTGTGTCCTTTGTGATCTGTGTTGTCATTTTGTTTGCATTGTCTTTTATCTTCTTCTTTGAACCAATTGACCATATTTGTGATATTTTATATTCTTTCTGAGTTGAAGTGGAGATTGGCATTTTTTCATGCAAAATTATGTTATGGTGCTGTCGTCGTCCGTCTGTAGACAGAATGGTTTCCATGTAATATTACTTAAGTTCTCGTTGACAAATCCTTTTGAATTTTGAAAACAATGATCCTTAGTGCTTATATAGATTGGTATTGATTAGAGGTACAGCGTTCACCACATTTGGTGAGAACAGGGTGAAATGACTTCTCTCTCTCAGTTGAGTAAGGGAAAATCTGAGAGACTTGTGAAGAGTTTGTGAGGCCGTTGTGGCTGTGATCGTATGGTAGTTGGATTAATAACTATATGTAATCAGTGCCTATTAGTATCATCACTAAAGTTGTGAGTTCAAATCTCGCTCAGGCGAGGTGTACCAGATACAACATTATGTGATAAAGTTTGTCGTTGACTTGCGACAAGTCAGTGGTTTTCTCCGGGTACTCCTCCACCAATAAAACTGACTGCCACATGCACACTATCATGCTGCATCTGCCACACTATCATGCTGTATCTGGTACACTATCATGCTGTATCTGGTACACTATCATGCTGTATCTGCCACACTATCATGCTGTATCTGCCACACTATCATGCTGTATCTGGTACACTATCATGCTGTATCTGCCACACTATCATGCTGTATCTGCCACACTATCATGCTGTATCTGGTACACTATCATGCTGTATCTGCCACACTATCATGCTGTATCTGGTACACTATCATGCTGTATCTGGTACACTATCATGCTGTATCTGCCACACTATCATGCTGTATCTGGTACACTATCATGCTGTATCTGCCACACTATCATGCTGTATCTGCCACACTATCATGCTGTATCTGCCACACTACCATGCTGTATCTGCCACACTATCATGCTGTATCTGGTACACTATCATGCTGTATCTGCCACACTATCATGCTGTATCTGGTACACTATCATGCTGTATCTGCCACACTAACATGCTGTATCTGCCACACTATCATGCTGTATCTGGTACACTATCATGCTGTATCTGGTACACTATCATGCTGTATCTGGTACACTATCATGCTGTATCTGCCACACTATCATGCTGTATCTGCCACACTATCATGCTGTATCTGGTACACTATCATGCTGTATCTGGTACACTATTATGCTGTATCTGGTACACTATCATGGTGTATCTGCCACACTATCATGCTGTATCTGCCACACTATCATGCTGTATCTGGTACACTATCATGCTGTATCTGCCACACTATCATGCTGTATCTGCCACACTATCATGCTGTATCTGGTACACTATCATGCTGTATCTGCCACACTATCATGCTGTATCTGCCACACTATCATGCTGTATCTGGTACACTATCATGCTGTATCTGGTACACTATCATGCTGTATCTGGTACACTATCATGCTGTATCTGCCACACTATCATGCTGTATCTGGTACACTATCATGCTGTATCTGGTACACTATCATGCTGTATCTGGTACACTATCATGCTGTATCTGGTACACTATCATGCTGTATCTGGTACACTATCATGCTGTATCTGCCACACTATCATGCTGTTTCTGGCACACTATCATGCTGTATCTGCCACACTATCATGCTGTATCTGGTACACTATCATGCTGTATCTGGTACACTATCATGCTGTATCTGGTACACTATCATGCTGTATCTGGTACACTATCATGCTGTATCTGGTACACTATCATGCTGTATCTGCCACACTATCATGCTGTATCTGCCACACTATCATGCTGTATCTGGTACACTATCATGCTGTATCTGGTACACTATCATGCTGTATCTGGTACACTATCATGCTGTATCTGGTACACTATCATGCTGTATCTGCCACACTATCATGCTGTATCTGCCACACTATCATGCTGTATCTGGTACACTATCATGCTGTATCTGGTACACTATCATGCTGTATCTGCCACACTATCATGCTGTATCTGGTACACTATCATGCTGTATCTGCCACACTATCATGCTGTATCTGGTACACTATCATGCTGTATCTGGTACACTATCATGCTGTATATGGTACACTATCATGCTGTATCTGCCACACTATCATGCTGTATCTGGCACACTATCATGCTGTATCTGCCACACTATCATGCTGTATCTGGTACACTATCATGCTGTATCTGGTACACTATCATGCTGTATCTGGTACACTATCATGCTGTATCTGGTACACTATCATGCTGTATCTGCCACACTATCATGCTGTATCTGCCACACTATCATGCTGTATCTGGTACACTATCATGCTGTATCTGGTACACTATCATGCTGTATCTGCCACACTATCATGCTGTATCTGGTACACTATCATGCTGTATCTGGTACACTATCATGCTGTATCTGCCACACTATCATGCTGTATCTGGTACACTATCATGCTGTATCTGGTACACTCATGCTGTATCTGTCACACTATCATGCTGTATCTGCCACACTATCATGCTGTATCTGGTACACTATCATGCTGTATCTGGTACACTATCATGCTGTATCTGCCACACTATCATGCTGTATCTGGTACACTATCATGCTGTATCTGCCACACTATCATGCTGTATCTGCCACACTATCATGCTGTATCTGGTACACTATCATGCTGTATCTGGTACACTATCATGCTGTATCTGCCACACTATCATGCTGTATCTGGCACACTATCATGCTGTATCTGCCACACTATCATGCTGTATCTGCCACACTATCATGCTGTATCTGCCACACTATCATGCTGTATCTGGTACACTATCATGCTGTATCTGCCACACTATCATGCTGTATCTGCCACACTATCATGCTGTATCTGGTACACTAGCATGCTGTATCTGCCACACTATCATGCTGTATTTGGTACACTATCATGCTGTATCTGGTACACTATCATGCTGTATCTGCCACACTATCATGCTGTATCTGCCACACTACCATGCTGTATCTGGCACACTATCATGCTGTATCTGGTACACTATCATGCTGTATCTGGTACACTATCATGCTGTATCTTGTACACTATCATGCTGTATCTGCCACACTATCATGCTGTATCTGGTACACTATCATGCTGTATCTGGTACACTATCATGCTGTATCTGGTACACTATCATGCTGTATCTGGTACACTATCATGCTGTATCTGCCACACTATCATGCTGTATCTGGCACACTATCATGCTGTATCTGCCACACTATCATGCTGTATCTGGTACACTATCATGCTGTATCTGGTACACTATCATGCTGTATCTGGTACACTATCATGCTGTATCTGGTACACTATCATGCTGTATCTGCCACACTATCATGCTGTAACTGCCATACTATCATGCTGTATCTGGTACACTATCATGCTGTATCTGGTACACTATCATGCTGTATCTGCCACACTATCATGCTGTATCTGGTACACTATCATGCTGTATCTGGTACACTCATGCTGTATCTGGCACACTATCATGCTGTATCTGGCACACTATCATGCTTTATCTGGCACACTATCATGCTGTATCTGGCACACTATCATGCTGTATCTGCCACACTATCATGCTGTATCTGGTACACTATCGTGCTGTATCTGGTACACTATCATGCTGTATCTGCCACACTATCATGCTGTATCTGCCACACTATCATGCTGTATCTGGTACACTATCATGCTGTATCTGGTACACTATCATGCTGTATCTGGTACACTATCATGCTGTATCTGGTACACTATCATGCTGTATCTGCCACACTATCATGCTGTATCTGCCACACTATCATGCTGTATCTGGCACACTATCATGCTGTATCTGGCACACTATCATGCTGTATCTGCCACACTATCATGCTGTATCTGGTACACTATCATGCTGTATCTGGTACACTATCATGCTGTATCTGCCACACTATCATGCTGTATCTGCCACACTATCATGCTGTATCTGGTACACTATCATGCTGTATCTGCCACACTATCATGCTGTATCTGGTACACTATCATGCTGTATCTGGTACACTCATGCTGTATCTGCCACACTATCATGCTGTATCTGCCACACTATCATGCTGTATCTGGTACACTATCATGCTGTATCTGGTACACTATCATGCTGTATCTGCCACACTATCATGCTGTATCTGGTACACTATCATGCTGTATCTGGTACACTATCATTCTGTATCTGCCACACTATCATGCTGTATCTGCCACACTATCATGCTGTATCTGGTACACTATCATGCTGTATCTGGTACACTATCATGCTGTATCTGGTACACTATCATGCTGTATCTGGCACACTATCATGCTGTATCTGGCACACTATCATGCTGTATCTGCCACACTATCATGCTGTATCTGCCACACTATCATGCTGTATCTGGTACACTATCATGCTGTATCTGCCACACTATCATGCTGTATCTGGTACACTATCATGCTGTATCTGGTACACTATCATGCTGTATCTGGTACACTATCATGCTGTATCTGGTACACTATCATGCTGTATCTGCCACACTATCATGCTGTATCTGCCACACTATCATGCTGTATCTGGTACACTATCATGCTGTATCTGCCACACTATCATGCTGTATCTGGTACACTATCATGCTGTATCTGGTACACTATCATGCTGTATCTGCCACACTATCATGCTGTATCTGCCACACTATCATGCTGTATCTGGTACACTATCATGCTGTATCTGCCACACTATCATGCTGTATCTGGCACACTATCATGCTGTATCTGCCACACTATCATGCTGTATCTGGTACACTATCATGCTGTATCTGGCACACTATCATGCTGTATCTGCCACACTATCATGCTGTATCTGGTACACTATCATGCTGTATCTGGTACACTATCATGCTGTATCTGGTTATTATATTCAGTTTATTGAAATTCACAAAAAAGTAAAATTCCATAATTTACGAAATATAGAATCATCATTGATGTATTGGTTAGCATGCCTGCTATGAGTGTGGTAGATCATGGGTTTGAGTCCTGGTCGGGTCAAACTAAAGACTATAAAATTGGTATTTTCTTCTTCTCCGCTGAGCACACGGCATTAAGGAGTAAGAGCAAAGAGTTTAAGACAGATTGACTAGGAAGGAGGATATTGTGTCTGAGTGGAGCGACATGTCTACCTGCAGACTTGTTTCTGTGATCTAGCACTACAAAAGTCCAACTAAGTGCTTGTCTATAAATTGCTCACCTTGACATTAAACAACATTCACTTGCTTACTTAAATTTACTCCACAGTTCTTATATTTAAAAAGAATATGAAATAATTTCTTTGGTTCATAAAAAAAAATATTTAGATTCCCGTTAGATTCTTTTGATAGCAAATTTCCTGATATATCCAGATTAATGATGAATTTTACAGGTACGAGGTACCTTACCTGTTTTTGATAAATCAATTAATAGTACTGTGTAGCTACAGATAATCTTTATCATGTGAAATTAATTAAGGGTTAACTCATGTCGAAATGACCCAAGTCGGAAATCACTGGTCACAAATGCTTTGAAGACAAAGGCTATAATTAAAATGATTTAATGTCAAAAGATTTTTTTTTCACACAATATCACTGATAAATGAGAAATTTGATGTGTACTAATTTATGTCATGTAAGAATAAAAATACCTGTAATTACAAGGTAATATTACAAACAATGGGAAAAGGTAATCTACTGGTAATGATAAAAATATAATGCAGAAAAATTGAATGTCTGGTCAAATTAGTCTTAATTTGAACATTCATGTCAAGATTATAGTCAGATCAGACAATTTTTTTTGTGTTATCTGGACCTATAGAGGAATCACAATGGTTTCCTGCTATTTTTTGTTCGTTGGTTTGATTGGATATTGGAAACTGCCACCACTGCATGACATATTAAAACAATGCCACAATATATAGCTATAGCTGAAATTCTGCTAAAGTGGCATTAAACACCGATCAGTCATATTAAAGACATGACCTTATTGGGAGAAAAATCTAAATAACTGCTGATGTAATAAGCTTGGGTGAACCCCTGGTTGTATTTATAGTGGGTTGAAGGTACTTTTATTATTCCAATATTTTCTTTGGTGTGGAATGTTTAGGCCACCCACTTTTAAATTAAGTACATGTACTTACTTGAGCATGGAAGCGTTTGTTTACTCAAAAATTACTATACTGAATTTGATCAAAGTGCTGATGAAGAAAATTCTGTTATAGATAGTGTTGATTATAGTATTATTTGTGACCAATGTTGGATAGTGTTATTAATTCATGCATATAAACCATTAGTGCTCAGCTGACGAAGAGAAAATCTAAACAAGATATTGTAAACAACTCTCCCCATGAGCATTATTTATTGATGTATCTTTTTAGGTCAAGGTTTGTTTATTTTAAAGTTTTTGCAAAGCTGAGGGCAGGATTTTTGTTTATTACCATAATTGATCTAATAAAATCTGTTTTATTGTGTAATTACTTGAATGATTTTCAACGAGTCTTAGGTTTCAACATGGATGTTATGGCGGTGCTGGCAGTTATTAAAAAGCGGTGTAGGTAAAAAAAAAAAGTGGTTTTTTTTCTAAGTATTTATCATCATTGAATAAAACAAGAGAACTGAAGACCATTATAGTTTTTACTTACTTGGGTGGTCCTATTTCTAAACCATTTCCACCAGTTTAACCCTCTCCAAGATGTACTGACCACTTATTACAAATCAAATCAACATTTCTTTTGTCCCAGAATTTCTTTTTTTATAATGGAAGTGTCTGAAATTAAGATACTAGGTACATGTTTAAACCAAATCATGCATTATGATATTGAGAGGAACTGTAACTTGGTGCCAATCTTAATTCCAAGATTGCCTCCACCACAAGACATAGTTTAATAAAAAAAAAAAACTATGGTAATATGCAAACAAATAGCTGATTCTCTGAAGCCGTATCACCCATTTAAACAATATGCATCCACAAATTATACTGATGAAAACCTCTTCCAAAGCTGGGATTTTGGTGCTAATCTGAAAACCAAGATGGCCATCACTATTTGATGTGTAATTTCAGATTTTTTTTGTTACTTGGATATACATTGATTGAGCAATACATGCTCTTGAGAGCCTCTGGTTTTAAAAATTCTGGATCCATTACAGTAAAGGGACTGTCAAATTGCTCAATTTTAGATAAGTTCTGTGCACCCCCTCACACATTTTATTGAAAGGAATTATTATCAACTACTAAATTGAGTTAAATGACATAAATTGTATACAAATGTAACTTGTTGGGGCCATCATGGCCGTGATCGTATGGTAGTTGGATTTACAACTACCTATGAAATCAGTGCCTATCACCACTGATGTGAGTTCGAATCTCGATCAAGGCAAGGTGTACAACATTATGTGGTAAAGTTTGTTAGTGACTTGCGTTAGGTCGGTGGGTACTAGGTACTCCTGTTTCCTCCACCAATTAAACTCGCCGCCATGATATAACTGAAATATTGTTGAAGGTGGCGTAAAGCACTATGAACCACCTAAATCTATAACTTGTTATGAAATGAGTTATTTTTCTTTGAATATTATTACAAGTAGGACAACTTGAATATTAATTTGAACTGCAAAAACAGTCTCAAATAGACTTTTAATATCTACAAAATGATATCTTAAAATTGTTATTGTCAAACAGCAATTAATAAGGATTAAAACCACAAAATTTAAATATAGATTTGTGTCACTGGTTCATATTTGACATATTATTTAGAATGTGATGGAAGTGAGTAAAATTATGAAATCTGGCCTAATTTATGAAGTTTTGTCTAGTAAATTGGGACCAGTATTTTTTTTAATTTTTCATTGACTTGGGCACGACCTCATTCCTCATTGATGAGGGAGTGGTCTTGATTGTATGATAGTTAGATTTACCACTATCTGTGCAATCAGTGCCTATCAGTATCACCACTAAAGTTGTGAGTTTGAACCCTGTTGATTGCTAGGTGTACTCAATACAATATTTTGTGAAAAAGTTTGTCAGTGACTTGCGACAGGTCGGTGGTTTTCTCCGGGTACTCCGGTTTCCTCCTCCAATTAAACTGACCGCCATGATATAACTGAAATATTGTTGAAAATGGCATTAAGCACCATAAACCAATAAACCAAACAGCCAACCTCATTGATGATGACAGGTATTAGTATTCTATACTGATGTAATGTCCTTAGACCATTCAGCCTTTTTTTTTCTTTTTTTTTTATTAAAAATGACTGCCAATGCAGAACAAAGTTTTAACATATATATAGGACCTTATGAGAAAAGGAATAAAAAAATTATCTTGATTACACCCAAACTGCACATGACAGTATTTGCGCTAACCCACTTGCCGAACCCTGGAACAAGTAAAAATGGATTCGGACAAACTACATGAATAATCATTTGATGGTGCCTAGCAAAGTTTTTTTTTGCTTGTGGGTTGAAATATAAGATGATCACATTACAAAGTTTAACATAGGACAGATCAAATGTGGATACTGTTAATTTAAACAAAATCTTTCTGATTGAACCCAAACTGCATGATAAGCCTTAAATTTAAAAGCAGTACTAATTTATAACTTTCACTCCTGGTTATAAGCATATACCTTTCTGTATATCTACATACATGTATAGTGGATTTGGCAGAGAGGACTAAATGGTTACAGGTTCGTCATTATCATATGCTTCAGTAAAGGTCTGCATTGTACCAACAATGTGAATTGAAATTCTATTGAGGGAAGAAAAAAAGAAAAAATTGGTCACCTAAATATTTTAATTCTGAACACTGGTTAAATTTTCAGATTGCATATTAACTGCTTACAGTCACTTCACAAAGTGACTTTTTTAGCCTTAAAAACAAAGCACATCTATGAATAAACTTGTGATATTGTCACTATAGTAGTGACATTTTATATTTTTAGATGATACTGTTTCATGGGGGCACATGCTGGTTTTGTTGAATTCCATAAAATTGGTTTCAAGATTCATTCAAGCAATGAGAGTTTCTGTTTTATGAATGGTCCACAATGCTTTGTTGACCTACAATTACATCTTTTCCCATTAGAAAATGTATTTTGACTGTAGTTTGTTTATGTGTAGGAATCTCCAAATACTCAAGAGGCACTAGTAGTCTAGTAGATGACTATATTTTCATTACGTGACAAAACGAATATCAAAAATTAATATACGGATGTCTCCACAATCACAAATTAAAATTCATCGTGTAGGTGTCAGTGGTTAGTAAAATACTTAATTAAGCAGTTGTCTAAATATTATTCAAATTTTTAATGCCAAAGCAGTGAGAATGCAATAAATTCTCATTTTGAATTTCAGTCAATTTTTTTTTTATGTATGAATATACAATTGACCTAGAATTGACAAATTTATGAGTGATGTATAACTTTTTCTATTTATAATGTTTGATTATTTTCAATATATATTGACAGGATTTAATGCCATTTAAAATTTATATTGTTAATCAGGTGCTTGATTTGTTTAGACTGTCAATCAGAGAAATGTATGATCATTTGTGTTCAAGATTCTACCATTTCCTTATCCTATTATGAGTCATATTTAGTTTAGAAAATGAATTCTGGTTTGAATACCGGTACATGTTTTCCCTTTTTTGTTGGCCAGGTAATATTTAGGAATTCTTACTTGGTATTTTGTTCAATATGCACCATTAAATAACCTTAAGACATTTTGATTTTTCATTATCATGAATATTTTCGATTTTAAAGAACAAAAATAGCAAGGTATACCTCATTTTTAATGTTTCATGAAAAGTCTCGTAGCTACTGTAAAATATATGAGTCAAAGAACTGGTTAATGGTTATTGAATATTATTTCAGCCTCACCTTCATATTTTTTTCAAGACTGATATTTACCCCATACATGTACCTGGTTTTTTTTTTATAATGTCTTATACATGTACATAAAAAGGTACATCACATTTATTTTTTACCTCTTAAAAAGTAACTAATGACATTTGCAGGTAATAGAATGAATATACAACTAAAAAATAAATGTCTTCTGTATTTTCAGACCAAAGTATAAATGGCAGTTAACCTTACAGAGACAACTGAGAGGTATGTATTGATATATTTGTTATTACAATTTAACTCTATGCTGAACCCTGGATTCATAACTAAAAAAATTGTCTGAATTAGAATCCTGGATAGACTGAATGAGCTCAGGCCAAGAGAGCTTTCAGTGTCACTTGATGTCAGTCATTGAATGACCATTAATTTAACTTAAATGGGCTGAGGCCAAGAGAGCTTTCAGTGTCACTTGATGCAAGTCATTAAATGACCATTAATTTAACTTAAATGGGCTGAGGCCAAGATAGCTTTCAGTGTCACTTGATGTCAGTCATTGAATGACCATTAATTTAACTTAAATGGGCTGAGGCCAAGAGAGCTTTCAGTGTCACTTGATGTCAGTCATTGAATGACCATTAATTTAACTTAAATGGGCTGAGGCCAAGAGAGCTTTCAGTGTCACTTGATGTCAGTCATTGAATGACCATTATTTTAACTTAAATGGGCTGAGGCCAAGAGAGCTTTCAGTGTCACTTGATGTCAGTCATTGAATGACCATTAATTTAACTTAAATGAGCTGAGGCCAAGAGAGCTTTCAGTGTCACTTGATGTCAGTCATTAAATGACCATTAATTTAACTTAAATGGGCTGAGGCCAAGATAGCTTTCAGTGTCACTTGATGTCAGTCATTGAATGACCATTAATTTAACTTAAATGGGCTGAGGCCAAGAGAGCTTTCAGTGTCACTTGATGTCAGTCATTGAATGACCATTAATTTAACTTAAATGAGCTGAGGCCAAGAGAGCTTTCAGTGTCACTTGATGTCAGTCATTGAATGACCATTAATTTAACTTAAATGGGCTGAGGCCAAGAGAGCTTTCAGTGTCACTTGATGTCAGTCATTGAATGACCATTATTTTAACTTAAATGAGCTGAGGCCAAGAGAGCTTTCAGTGTCACTTGATGTCAGTCATTGAATGACCATTAATTTAACTTAAATGGGCTGAGGCCAAGATAGCTTTCAGTGTCACTTGATGTCAGTCATTGAATGACCATTAATTTAACTTAAATGGGCTGAGGCCAAGAGAGCTTTCAGTGTCACTTGATGTCTGTTGTTAACATTTCACATTTAAATCTTCTCCTGCAAAACTGCTTAACAAAATTGAACTTAACTTGACAGGAAGATCTTCGGGAAGAAGTCGTTCAGATTTGTACACATAAAGTTGATCCTCAATGGGGAAGGGGTTAGGTTACAGGCTCATGAGAACCTCTAGTTTTAGTTCAAATAGTTCAAACTAAAGAGTGTACATCATTCTGTTTTTTTGTCAAAAATAATATTAAATCTGGTAAAGTGAAATTTGTAGTGATTTAAGAAAAATATTTTTTAGAATGAAGGTAAGGGAAAGCTTTACTCTTACTTATATGTAATGGTTTGATTTTATACAAAAGTACTACATTGTATATCTATGTATAATATTTTGAACTTATTTTTTGTATGCATGTTGTATGTTACAAACTTATGTCAATTTTAATATTATAATCACCTGTAAGCAATGAAAAATTTAACATTGCATCAACTATATTTTCATGTATGGTTTAAAATTTATAGAGGTTGTTCGTATGTTCTGACAATTTAAGAACATTGAAAGAACAAAATTATTTTTTGTATATATCAACATTTATTTTAATTCTAAATTTCATTTGTAAACTTTATCTATGAAATTTTATTGTTGATTCTGTATATTTGAAAACCTTCCTTTTAGTTTGTATATATGAACCTTACATTGACTTTGACATTGAATGTGAACTGTTTTTTTAGGGGTACTGACAAGTTTCATTCAGACACATGTTATGTCTAGTAAAACAGTTAATTGTGACATATAACTACTTGTTTAGTGGTACTTTGACACACTAAATATCTGTTTGTCATTAGACCATGTGTTGTTATTACACCAGGAACATGCCCAGAGGATACCAAAGATCATTTTATGATGGATATTGGTTTGACAACTATTGAAATTTGTAAAGACCTGTACGTTAGGCCCCAAAAAATATGGAATCTTCAAGTTTAAATATACTGCATCCTTGATTCCGTAGAAGTCTTGTATAAACATATGTACATGTATGTAAGGACCTGTTAGACCAACAATAATGTTCATGAGAAAACAATAATCTGGAATCTTCAAGTTTAAATATACTGCATCCTTGATTCTGTGGAAGTCTTGTATAAATATATGTACATGTATGTTAGAACAATATTTTCTGTTTGTTTTAAATGCTGAATACATTCACTGTCACTGAGTAGATGTAGTGTAAGATAATGTCCACTTTGAATTATTTTGTATCATATTTTAGTTCTGTTCTTAAAGAAAATTTTTGCAGTTATCATTACACAAGACATACAAAATGTACGTTGTGATGCATTTTAGTTAGTTATTATCATAAGTGTATTTATGACCATTTGATCATGGTAATTAATTGTTTACTTAAAAAAGAATTAAAGCTTTATTGAAACTAACGATATAGTATATGAAGAGAAATACAGCAATTCCGATATTAAGTTATTAAAAGGGTTCCATAGTCCCCCTCCTGTAAGGCCACTCCTGCAATGAAAGATTAAAGTGGCATTATAAGAAGGTAGGCCTCTCTTGATGAAGACAATTTAGTGATATATTTTTTTATACTATTTTAAGAGAGCTTAAGAAAAAAAGAGGAAAAAAAAGAACATTTTTAAAATTCCATTTCATTATTTCTACAATATAAGAAGAGCTTCAACTTTTGTCTGATTTGAAGTAATTAGATCTTTTTCCTGGATATCTCTGGTTTCTACCTGGTACCTTAAAAATAGAGAACTATAAAAATGTTAATCCTTGTTGACTATTTTATTGTGTGCAATGACCCACTGTGGTTGAGTTCAAAAAGGTAATAATGTATATTTATGTTAACCTTGCTATAAAATACTGAATAAGTTATATATACATTTATGTATATCTGATATAGTAACCGAGAACTAATGAATGATGAATGATATAGTAACCTCTTATACTGTAGTAAGGAAGTGGTAGCTCATTAATATTCATGGTCTATGATAAAAAAAATTCCCTACAATTTCATTCATACTCATAGTACAGATTTTGTAATAGAAAATGAATAAGATTTATCTCCCTTTTGATGTCTAGGAAAGTTATATTATTTTTGTGAGTGCTAAAAGGAAAAACAAAAAATAACACAATGTCAGAGTGATTATTGTTTTATGCCAAATGAGCAATTTTTTAAACCATAACATGACCAGAACAAGTTACTTTTTTATGAGAAAATGATGATACGTACTTTGTACTTGACCAACACTTTCAGCTGTAATTTTACAGCACCAACACATTTGTCCTCTTGAACACTTAATCCCAACTCTAAGCCCACCTGTCTTTGTTCTTACCTCCTCCCCTATCTGTAGGATGGGGCAGTAAATGTCAGTCTGATAGTCTCTGATTTGACACTGACCAGGTGAGCACACTAACCGAGGTGGTAATTTATTTTATCTACGAAAATTTTCACAAATTATCATTGTTTTAGAATAAAGCAAAACTGTCAATTGACGTCAATTTAATAAGTAGAAAACATGAAAAAAAAATTCAAATTTCCAATTTAATTTCAATGGTAAAATATTTTTTAGTTCACCTGTCTGTCAGACTAACCGAGGTGGTAATTTATTTTATCTAAGAAAATGTTCACAAATTATCATTGGCTTAGAATAAAGCAAAACTGCCAATTGACATATCGTGTCTTGACATCTGCTCGGTCATGCAATAAAGTCAGTCACTTGTTTTGATTTACAATTTTCGCGCAGCACGAGACCAATGACGTCATTCTGTATATTCATAGCGTACATAAACAGAGGGAATTCTTTTCAACGTCAAAATTACAAGATGAGATTAAAACAGAGAAGTTTGAATTGAATAAATTCCATGCAAGTAAAAAAGATCCTTTTTACTAATGTCTTTTTTTCCTGATCATTATGCTTGTTAAATATGTTTCCATCGATGGTATTTCCCAAGCATTTGTACCTTTCCGGTTTGTTGATGTAATCGTCATCACAGTTCATGACCTTTTCTGGAATGTAGGCCAAGCAAATTGTATTTTAAAATACTTTGAAAACATGATGATTGATCATTCAGATTCCAGAAAATGGCTGATTTTACTGGGAAAATACATACAAGTGCTCTCCATTAGTCACAAAATGACAGATTATTTTGCATTTCCACTGCTGTTTTAATAACAAATATACTCCTTACTTCTTGGGGTAATGAAATGATATTCACAGAGAAGATAGAAAAAGAATTAATTTAACAGCAATATTCAAAATTTATAACATAAATTGAACAAAGAATTAAATTAAACCAAACAGAAAAATGAAATTATCTGGAGGGAAAAAACCTGTCATTATTACTAATTATTACAACAAAAATGTATTGTTACCACTCTGTGATAATACAGTAAATGTACAGTTAATTGTCTTACAAAAATATGGCGGTATGTAGTCAGTTTAATACATTGACAAAAATAAAAACACAAAATTCACTGATTAGATATTTTATATTATGGGTAAGCAAGTTCAATGTTTGCATCAAATAATTAATTTTTAATACTTCAATTTCAAACTATTTAGAAAAAAAAAAAATTGAAATTTTTCAGACAAAACAATTACACAGAAAAGGCTAAAATACTATATTCTCTTAATCTGGTTTGGTTGGCCTATATGACAAATTCATGAGCTTTATTGACCTTTGACCTGCCTTATGTGACCTAATAGGATGCCATTTGGAAAAAGGGAAGTAAACAAATATGGGTCAGTGTGTTATTATAATCGATCTTTTTTCCATGGAACTTTACACATGTGAGCAAGAATAGATGAGGAACATAATTATAGTCAAACATTATCCAATGACTGACCGACTTATTGTCACACGGGGATATACTAAATATGTATACGTAGGTCACATGAAAAAAAAATCAAATCTCCATTTTAATTTCAATTGTAAAATATTTTTAGTTCACCTGGCTGAAGGCCATGTGAGCTTTTTCCATTGTAAACTTTAAAAAAAATCTTCATCTTAGAAACCACAAGGTCAATATGGTCCAAATCATCTTTAGGGTTTCTATTTTCAAAACTTTATCAGATGATCCAGCCAATCATCCAGCATGGCTGTTGTTACTATAAATAGATCATAGAGATAAAACACACCCACATAACAATAAAGCCACATTGTTTCACCAAATTGTAAGAGTTGAAATATGACCAGTAGTTCCATTTTTATGACAGGTATAACTTGTATGACATGTTACAGGTTTTGCTTATTTTAACCAAAAAAATAATAATTTGAAAATCAATGTCAGAGGTAATATATTTTTTTATGTAATTTTTTTTATAAAATAATTTTTACATTTTTAGCTCACCTTGCCAAAGGCAACGTGAGCTTTTGCCATCACTTGGCGTCTGTCGTCCGTTAACTTTTCACATTTTAATGTTCTCCTCTGAAACCCCTCAGCCAAATGAACTGAAACTTGGTAGGAAGCATCTATGGAAGGTCCTTTATATAAAGATTGCTCATTTTGTCCCGATCCATTAACAAACATGGCCGCCACAGGCAATTCTTGTTTCTGATTGGCTGATTTTTTTAAATCTTCTCCTCTGAAACTGCTTGGCCAAATGAACCGAAACTTGGTAGAAAGCGAAGGTCTTCTATAAAGATTGCTCATTTCGTCCCGATCCGTTAACAAACATGGCCACCACAGGCCATTCTTGTTTCTGATTGGTTGATTTCTAAAAAAATCTTCTGAAACCGCCAGGCCAAATGAATCAAAACTTGGTAGAAAGCATCTTTGGAAGGTCCTCCATCAAGATTGCTCATTTAGTTCCGATCTGTTAACAAACATGGCCACCACAGGCCATTCTTGTTTCTGATTGGTTGATTTCTAAAAAAATTTCTCCTTTGAAACCGCTTGTCCAAATGAACCGAAACTTGGTAGGAAGCATCTATGGAAGATCCTCTATAAAGATTGCTCATTTTGTCCCGATTGGTTAACAAATATGGCCACCACAGGCAATTCTTGTTTCTGATTGGTTGATTTCTAAAATTTCTTTTCTGCTAAAGAAAGATAACTCTTGTTTAAATATAGATATCTGTATTCAAAATGCAGTTATCTCTATACAGATTTTTTTAAATCTTCTCCTCTGAAACCGCTTGGCCAAATGAACCGAAACTTGGTAGGAAGCATCTATGGAAGGTTCTCTGTAAAGATTGCTCATTTCATCCCGATCCATTAACAAACATGGCCACCACAGGCGACTGTTGTTTCTGATTGGCTGATATTTAAAATTCTTCTCCTCTGAAACCGCTTGGCCAAATGAACCAAAACTTGGTAGGAAGCATATATGGACGGTCCTCTATAAAGATTGCTCATTTCGTCTCGATCTATTTACAAACATGGCCGCCACAGGCAATTCTTGTTTCTGATTGGTCGATTTCTAAAAAATCTTCTCCTCTGAAACAGCTTGGCCAAATGATATGAAACTTGGTAGGAAGCATCTATGGAAGGTCTTCTATAAAGATTGCTCATTCCGTCCCGATCCGTAAACAAACATGGCCACCATAGGCGATTCTTGTTTCTGATTGGCTGATTTTTTAGATTCTTCTCCTCTGTAACTGTTTGGCCAAATGAACCGAAACTTGGTAGGAAGCATCTATGGAAAGTCCTCTGTTTTTTTTCGATTGCTCATTTCGTCCTCATCCATTAACAAACATGGCCACCACAGACAATTCTTGTTTCTGATTGGTTGATTTCTAAAAAATCTTCTCCTCTGAAACCTCTTTGCCAAATGAACCGATACTTGGTAGGAAGCATTTATGGAAGGTTCTCTATAAAGATTGCTCATTTTGTCCCGATCCATTAACAAACTTGGCCACCACAGGCAATTCTTGTTTTTGATTGGTCAATTTCTAAAAATCTTCTACTCCGAAACAGCTTGGCCAAATTGACCGAAATGTGGTAGGAAGCATCTATGGGAATTGCTCATTCCGTTAACAAATATGGCCGTCATAGGCAATTCTTGTTTCTTATTGGTCGATTTCTAAAACAGCTTTTCATCTGAAACCGCTTGGCCAAATGATATGAAACTTGGTAGGAAGCATCTATGGAAGGTCCTCTATAAAGATTGCTCATTCCGTCCCGATCCGTTAACAATCATGGCCGCCACAGGCGATTCTTGTTTCTGATTGGCTGATTTTTTAGATTCTTCTCTTCTGAAACCGTTTGACCAAATGAACCGAAACTTGGCAGGAAGCATCTATAGAAAGTCCTCTGTTTATGATTGCTCATTTCGTCCAGATCCATTAATAAACATGGCCACCACAGACAATTCTTGTTTCTGATTGGTTGATTTCTAAAAAATCTTCTCCTCTGAAACCCTTTGCCAAATGAACCGGAGCTTAGTAGGAAGCATCTATGGAAGGTTTTCTATAAAGATTGCTCATTTTGTCCCGATCAATTAACAAGCATGGCCACCACAGGCAATTCTTATTTCTGATTGGTCGATTTCTAAAAATTTTCTACTCTGAAACAGCATGGCGAAATGGACCGAAACGTGGTAGGAAGCATCTATGGAAGGTCCTCTATGGGAAATGCTCATTCCGTTTTGATCCATTAACAAACATGGCCGTCATAGGCAATTCTTGTTTCTTATTGGTCGATTTCTAAAACAGCTTTTCCTCTGAAACTGCTTGGCCAAATGATATGAAACTTGGTAAGAAGTATCTATGGAAGGTCCTCTATAGAATTTGCTCATTTCATTTTGATCCATTAACAAACATGGCTGCCACAGGCAATTTTTGTTTTAGATATGTCGATTTCTAAAAATCTTCTTCTCTGAAACTGCTTTGCCAAAATGAGCCGAATTTGGTGGGAAGCACCTATGAAAGGTTCTGTATTAAGTTTCCTCAAAGCAGAATGAAAGGTGAGCGACACAGGCTCAGCTCAATGCTGAGCCTCTAGTTTTTGCTCCTGATAACTCTGGGCCAACAAGAACCAAACTTGGCCTTAGTCATCCTTAGGATATATGTACTTTCAAAATTGTATTGGATGATCCCACCAACCATCTATCATGGCTGCAGCTTCTATAAATAGAACATAATGGTAAAACACCTCAATAGTTTTTAATATAAGATGAAAGTGGCCAAAACGTAAACTGTAGGTACATGTACATGATAAACATTTCTATGTGTTTCCTGGTTTTTTTGTGAGATACGTATATACCTGTACATGTACATAAATTTGCAGATTTTTGTTGAATATGCAAATTATGCTGATTTTGACAAAAAATATCATTTGAAAATATTTATATACCAATGGGCCAAGTTAAACCAAATCTTAATGGCATGGTTCTTGGATGGTACAATTAGATCTACAGTCCAACTTCCCAAATGGTTACTAAAAATAGAAATTTCTTAAAATAGACAGAACTACCTTGTTTTAAGATGGAAGTGGGGTTAATCTAGGGGTGTGTTTTTATAATGTCTTCCCGACATCTGCTGGATCTCTACCGGAGGGCACTTCAACAAAATGGAAATGGAAAAAAATATTGGAAGAATATCTCCATGAAATCGATGAATTCGATCAATTGGTTTTTTTAACAATATGACCCATCTTTTGATTCTCTGTCTAGAATAGGAGAACCAGAGTGCTACATTAAATTATGGTTATCATACACAATAAAATGGAATGATATATATATGTCATAATTGTATGCTCTAGAACATGTAGCGGTCATTGACTTTGTCAGGGCTCGCAATTAATGGACGCTAAATGCGTCTGTTTTTTTCATATTGCGTCTGAAAATTGTCACGGAAACGACAAAAATTGTATCATTATTCTGTCAGATGACTTGAGAGATCAATATTATGTCCCCGTTTTCAAATTCTTAAACTTTTCGGTAATTAAATTCAAAATTTGACTTAAGTCTGACTTGTGTATTCCAATCCAGTTTTGTTTGAATTCTTTTCATTGCAATTCAAATAAATTTCAGTTTTGTTGTTTAAATAAACTGAAATATATTTAGTATAGAAGCTTTTCTTATCACTTAAATACATAAATGTTTTAAACAATACCAATAGGTGATTTTCTCCGGGTACTCTGGTTTCCTCCACCAATAAACTGACCGCCATGATATAACATGAAATATTGTTGAAAGTGGCATTAAACATCATAAAGCAAATTGTGGTAATTCTCTTCTATTTCATCTGTTACAATTTCAAATTAATCAATAAAAAGATATTGCATCTGTAGATAATTATTGAAAAACATTTTCGGCTTAATCTTCCTCTTTAAGGTCTATTTATTATAATATTTCATTCCATGTATCAGCTCTTTTTTTATTTTCTATTATGTCATACATCAATACAAAATGGAAATAGGGATCATGTGATCTGTAATCTGATTGATCTATATGGGTCATTAAGCCTTCAAACAATGATAAGCAACTTAACATGTGTTTTATCAATAAAGACAACCTCTGACTGATGAACTATGACCCTTGTAGAAACAAACCAATCATATTTGTATGTTTACATTTCAGTTGTTTTCCGAACAGATGATTGACAGCTTATGTTTAGCAAAGGGGAACCAAGAAACACATAATTTTTATTAATGACTTTTTACCTATGTAGCACAGAACATTAAAATAATGTTGGTGTGAAATTGTAAAAAGAATACATTTTTCAATAATAAAATTCTGCCATGCAAGCAATTAGAATTTTATTAATGAACAGCAGAAGAGATTCTGATGCTGACTTATTTTATGAATGAAGTAGGACTATCCAGGTCAGTGGGCCAATTTAATAAGAAACTAGTAGACATCACATACAGGAAAAAATCACTTGGATTAATAGATACATGTTTTCTGAGGAAATTTTCTCTTCCTGTGGTAAAAACATTTTATAATTCTAAATTTAGAAGATTGTGCTTCCTGTATTTAATTATTTAGTTCGCAATTGTTATTTAAGCATTTGTTAACTCTTCATATTTGCTAATAAGCACTGACGTATATGACTTGAACGACATCGAAGTAGGGGAGTTTAGTCATTAACAGTTTTAACTTCGAGTAGTTTGGTCTTTGGAATACATGTCACGATTGACTTTTGATGATGAGCATTCAGTTTGATAGTTCAAGGTATATGAGAGATGCACAGATCTCTCCGTTCTATTCACACCCCCATCCACCACACCTTTCAACATTATTTCATCCTCATGTATACAGTCGTATGACCAGATTTGATGAAGATTTGTGGAATTCTAGATTAGCAGAAAGAAAAATTATGGAAAGGTATCAAGAAGATAAATATTACCAGAGAATTTCACCTCCAAAACAAATTTTGGATGAAATCAGACCTTCAGAAATTGACTTGACGACTACAGGTCACAGAAGCCAGGTAGAAGACTACACACACCATAGTCCTAGGTTTTACTACAGTGGTCTAGCCGAGAAAGATAGGGAAAGCGAGACGGAATATTCCCGGACATCAGTGTCTGTATCACCTCCGGGATTGGACGAGAGATTAAGAAAAAGTTCATATTATGCATCTTCAGTACAGGTAAGTGATATCTAAATTTATATAATTGTGTCAGACAGGTATGAATTATGCCAAACAGATTTTAAATTTCACATGCAGATGTTACAAGTTTATTTCCTTATCATATATTTGTTTATTTTTGTAATTTATGGAGATATATTGTCCTTGTTTAAGTGGTCCTGAATTCCTAAATTAAAAAAGTATAAATATCATGTTATTTGGCAGAAATGTAGAGTTTCAATCTTTAAATTTTTTGTTTGGGGCTTAATTATTTATGAGACAAACATATCATTAAATGAAAATAAAAAATTTGAATTTCATAGCCAAAAAACACTGGAATATAAAAGTACATAAGACAAGATTTTGGAGCAAATTGGATTATTCAATTTGTTGTGAATTTGGAATAATTCTATTGTTTGTTCATTTTTTTGTGTGCTTCCCTGTTATTTGGACTATCAAATTTAAGAAATAGTCTAAAAAAAAGGTATAATGTTGTTCATAAAGGACAATCCTGTATTTCCTGGTATTTTTGTGGCTTTTTATATAATTAGTTTGTGTTGCACTAGGAGATCAGGAAGCTTTCTAAATAAAGCTCTATTTTTAGAGAATTAAGTAGCATCATAGGAAAATGGTTAATTAAAGATTTTTTTTCTATCTAGTTTTGCTATTCAGACTATTTTATTTTTCTAGAGCAAAAGCTATGTCACTTGAAAGGATTGATTCATGAAGATTTCATTTATATTATATTCAGTCATTACCATATGGTTAAGATATTTTTATATGTAGAACTTGAAGACAAGTGTATACTAGTGGTGGGCTTTTTAAAAAAAAGAGAAATTTAAGCATTGTACATATATTATTTTTCAATTGTTTTGTAGATATCTACAGCTCTGTGCATGTATACCTAATTAATCAGATTTTTATTATGAATTGGTGATTGTCATCAAATTAATTTGGGATATTATAGAAAATATTTTCTCTTCATTTTTTAATTTAGATATGGACTTGTAAAGGATTTTTTTTAATGAAATGTGATGACAAGTGGCTTAAAGTGTAGAGAAAAAAATATTTTATAAATTTATTTTAGCCTATTGTAATTTTTCCAACCAATTGATAGCCTGCTGTTAGAAAGAGGCAGCTTTCAAATTGACATCTAGTTTCCTGATTTATTGATATATTTATTTCCATTTTAATTTACAAAAAAAAGAACACTTTGATTTATCAACACAAATCAGGTTTTCTTGTATTTCAAGCAGTGTGTGTTAAAAATACTTTTCTGACAAGCTTCTTCCTAGCTATATACCAGTATGTTTTGTCAAAGGTGGGTGTTGAACATTTTTCCTTAATAATTAAGTTTTATATAGCTTTGTTTGTACATTATAATACTATTTTCAGAATTTTTGACTTAGGTATATTATGAAGATTAATTATATTTATCAAATTTGTATTTTACATTGTAACTTTTGTGTACTGAAACATTTTGTGTACAGAATCATGTATTTATAAATCTGTTCTTTGAAAAATAAACAATAAAAAAAAGTATTAACTTTTTTAAAACTCTGTTTTTATGTTTAAATTTGGTTATTCCACTTATAATAGAATTAAACCCACATATAATTTCAGTTAAAAGTGATTTCTTTATACAAGAATTTAAATGTTTCTAATTTTGTCTATGTGTGATACCTACTTGATATTGTAAGACTAATAAATAATAAGATCTTAATAAGATTGTATAAACTATTTATATATTTCTACCCAGATATATTACAACAGACATCCTGTTTTCCACTTTTATAAGTTAAAGCACTCATTGCTATAAACTCAGTGTCCTACTTTTTTTGTAGAAATTATTGAACTCATTTTTTTAAATTAAGATAATGTTATTGACATATTGTATTGTTATATGATGTTTTTTTAGGTGTGTAAAGTTGAATGGATTATATATAAATTTTTAGCTCACTTGATCACTTGATCAAAGGTCAAATGAGTTTTTAGTATCACTTGGCATCGTTGTACATTGCCGTTAACTTTTTTCAAATTTTAATCTTCTCCTGTAAATCTGGTTAACCAAATGGAACCAAACTTTGCAGGGATCCCCGATGGTGGTTTGGAAGAGAAGATGCAGATTTATTCAAATAAAGTTTATTTTCTATGTGGAAGGGCTATAAGGGAACATAAAGGGCAACATTAAGTAAATATTTTAAAATATTTTCTGTGTAGTTTCATCAGGATATGTAGATTTAGATTGTTGAAACAAAGATCCTAAGTTTTAGGGACCGAGCCCTGGGGTCCAAACCGTGTGGTTCAAATATTAACATGGTCTGCAATGGAGAAAATAAAAAAAAAGGTATTCTGATAAAGAACTGGACATGGAAATGTAATTATTGTATTTGTATTGATTCAATCTTGTACAAATGAAGACCCCAGGTTCTATATGGAGTCTGAGCCCTTGAGGTGAAAAATTAAACATATAGATTACACTAGGGAAATCTTCTTTAGACCCAGCAATTGTATTTTGTGCATAGGAGCATTGTGAAACAAAGATTCAATTTTGTACCAATGAATTCCCCATTGTCTTGGGTGGGGATCAAAATTTAACAAATGGTTCATCAAATCGTCTTTGCCAGGTGAGCAATACAACGAAATGGTTATTGCACAGTATTGAAGAGTATTGTCTCTTGCAGAATATTAATTGCACTTACACAATCATGCAATATATATATTCTGCTATTGTCAAAATTGGTGCAATATCCCTAAAATGCATTAATATACATTGTATATTTTAATGAAAAGTTTTGGGAGACAAAATTGATTATTCCATTTGATAATTATCATTTAGCAGGTTGTCTAATTTAGAAAATTAATTGTCAAAGCTGATAAAAAGCTGTTAACTGTTATATTAATCAGGTCAATGATGAAAGGTCCAGAGTTTTATTTATAGGAAGATCTAGTTTTATAAGAAAAGCTAACTGAATCACTGATTCAAGATTAGTGTAAAAATTAAGTTATTTTTATCAGAAACGCTAACTTATCACTGATTCAAGATTAGTGTAAAAATTAAGTTACTTTTATCAGAAAAGCTAACTTATCACTGATTTAAGATTAGTGTAAAAGTTAAGTTACTTTTATCAGAAAAGCTAACTTATCACTGATTCAAGATTAGTGTAAAAATTAAGTTACTTTTATCAGAAAAGCTAACTTATCACTGATTCAAGATTAGTGTAAAAATTAAGTTACTTTTATCAGAAAAGCTAACATCACTGATTCAAGATTAGTGTAAAAATTAAGTTACTTTTATCAGAAAAGCTAACTTAATCACTGATTCAACATGAGTGTAAAAATTGAATTACTTTTATAAGAAAGGCTAACTGAATCAATGATTCAACATGAGTGTAAAAATTGAATTACTTTTATAAGAAAGGCTGACTGAATCACTGATTCAACACGAGTGTAAAAATTGAATTACTTTTATAAGAAAGGCTGACTGAATCAATGATTCAAGATTAGTGTAAAAAATAAGTTACTTTTATAAGAAAAGCTAACTGAATCACTGATTCAAAATAAGTGTAAAAATTAAGTTACTTTTATAAGAAAGGCTAGCTGAATCAGTGATTCAAGATGAGTGTAAAAATTAAGTTACTTTTATAAGAAAAGATAACTGAATCACTGATTCAAAATAAGTGTAAAAAATTAAGTTACTTTTATCAGAAAAGCTAACTGAATCACTGATTCAACATGAGTGTAAAAAATTAAGTTACTTTTATCAGAAAAGCTAACTGAATCACTGATTCAACATGAGTGTAAAAATTTAAATATTTTTATAAGAAAGGCTAACAGAATCAGTGATTCAAGATGAGTGTAAGTTTTTCAGCTAGCTTTTCTATTAAAAGTAGCTTAATTTTACACCCATCTTGAATAAATCGTACATCATAATATATGAATTAATTTTTTTCTGTCAAGAACCTCAAACTCGGTTGCACACGATGTGTATGAACAACTAGGTGAGTGATACAGGCTCAAGTGAGCCTCTAGTTATTTCTTAGTAACTGTCTCATGCTTTAAACAATTTTTTTTTTTAATTTTACATTTACAATTAGCAATTTTAAGGTAAATTCTGATTCTATAAAAACTTCCATTTGTCCCTTTTTAGCCACTTGCATTTTTATTTACCCTTTTTAATAAAAATTAAAAAAAGTTTTCAGTGGAAATATACAAGTCTTGAAAGTCAAAGTTTCTAAACCCCATGAGTACAATAGGCAGGGTTAAAAAGATTAATCTATTATAATAAGAAAAATATGCAACAAACAAAGAACTATATTTTGACCTATTTATTTTAATTCCATTTGACAACAACAATTGCCATTTCCTTTCAAGTTGTGTGCTTGGAATGCTTGAAATAATGGTAATTGTTGTCAAAATAAATATATTTTATACTATAGAATTTATTTGAATCAAAACTAATCACCTAAGTGGAAAATATACATACAATGTACTACACCAAAGACATATATGTTTTCCTTTGTTTTGTAAGATTGATTTTCATTACACAGTGTTTTAGAAGATTAAATTCATTCATGTGTTCCAAATTGTACATGAATAAATAAACAAAATGACATTTGCCAAAAACCAATTATTTTAGGCAAATACATGTAGCAAAATACACATATATATATATATATACAGTACTTTAAACTTAATCTTACCATGTTTAAAAATGTAGACTTTGACAAATATGGATTATCTTTATGTTCTTTTATTGTTACATTTAAGTTTGAAGAGATTCACCAAGATGATCTTGAAATGGACAAATATGAAATTATGTAAAGTATTTTGTAAATAATCTACTTGGAATGATCACTTGAAAATTTTGCAGTCAACCCAAAGTGCCTGGTTTTAAGGATCCTTCATTTGATGTGTCCTTTATCCACCTAAGATATTAATACAACATGTTAACATTTCTCACAGGTTTCGGGGATGATATTTAATTATGATATTATAATATCTTCTTTTTTTACATTTAATATATTGTAACACTATTGATGGAAAGAAGGGGGGTGGGGGTGGGTCATAGAGATTGAGTGTAAGTGGACAGTGGGAACTAGGTACTTACTGAGTGCTGACCCTATATGACTCATTTTGAGTGTTGAGTTCATACAGGGATGAGTATTGAGTTCAAAGGAGTGGGTATTGCCTCTGCAGGGGCAGATCCAGGGGGCGAGCGCCCCCCCTAAAATTGGAAAAAATATGATTTTTTGGCATAAAATTGTGATTTTTCACATGAAATACCCCAAAAAATTTCACGTCTCCCTCCGCTCGGTGCAATTTTTTTAAGTGTGCCCCCCTAACTTGAAATCCCGGATCTGCCCCTGCTCTGAGTGGATAGTTGGGACTACCTGCTTGTATGTCTGTACCAGCTAACAGATAATTAGGCTGTATGGCTAAATACAAGTGATGTGTGAGTACTTCATGGGACTGTATATTTTACTTTGTATCCCGGCAAAGAGCCGTCGTGATCGTACAGTAGTTGGATTTACAACTACCTATTCAATCAGTGCTTATCCCACTCATGAGGAGGTGTACACGTACTAGATACATCATTATGTGATAAAGTTTGTTAGTGACTTGTGGCAAGTCTGCTGTTTCTTCTGGGTACTCTGGTTTCCTCCACCAATTAAACTGACAACCATGATTTAAATGAAATATTGTTGAAAGTGGCATTAAACACCATAATCCTAACCCTCTATCCTAGCATGGATACAACAAAGGTGAAGAGTCAGTTTGAGAATGATCTACAGTGGTTTTATGGGGTTTAATGCCACTTTCAACAATATTTCAGTTATATCGTGGCGGTGATGTAACACAGAAATTTATGAGATTTATATAGGTCTATGTTAATATTGACATCTTGTGTTTCTCTAAGAGAAGGATTTCTCATTTGACATGAAACAAGTCTTAAGTAACAATTCTGTCACAGATTATACAAATTGTCATGAATTGGACATTTGATAATAAGAATGTTGCAATAGATTCATGAAAACATTGAAAGTTAATTTACAGACAGACTAATCAATACAGGTGACCATGATAATCTGTTGATGTAACTGAGAACTGTAGCTGTTATAGAGGTTATCTAATTAGCTTTGAAAATTTTATTTGAATGAATTTCCTGTATGACTGAAATGTATGATGTCCTCAACTGTCAAGTAATATCTTACAAATGGCTTCTTATTAATATCTTTATATTAATATCTACATCATTATAATGTTGCTTTACTTGCTGTTTATTATTAGAAGTACTGGTTTTTTTTATGAATTATTTTATTGAAAATATGGGGGGGGGGGGGGGGGGATGTGAAAAAGGTTAGTTTTTCATCCTTTAGGTAAGTAGGATTAGCATTCATAATGCTTATTACACTAAAAAATGTGTAAGTGCAATAATATCAATTGTATTGGAAATGGAATACCATCTTTCCATATCTGTGTTTTATAAAGAAAATAGAGCACATCTATCTAAAATGTGTCATGTTCAAACTTATTATACCATCACCCTCATGTACAGTTGGGTATTACTTGATTGTCCTTGTCTGTCCATTCTGTTGTCTTATGTAAGCAATTAGTCTGTTGCCTGTTGCCAGAACTAGTTCATATTTTGTATGGTGTCTTGGTATGATATGAGTATGTATTAATACTTATGATTTTCTAAACGGACCAACTCCATGGGAATTGTGGCCCCATTGGCATTGCCATCTTCCTAAGTGCTGCATTTATATATCCTCTCAATTTTCTTGTGTAGGCAACTAGACTTTTATCTTTCGATAACCTTTATATTGGTATGATGTCTTGCTATGAGCATGCACAAACCAGTGGGGGTTCAATCATAGCACGACACCACCTGCAGTCTGTTGTTTACAGTTTGCTATACTGAGATCTTCAACAACAAATATCATGCATTACTAGGTTCATGGATCACAAATACAGTTCAGTATCGTTTTGCCTTTTATTAAAAACATTTTTTGTATTTGTTTATCACTGTTTGTTTGAGAATGTTTATCCCAGCTCTGGTCACTCTCAAGTAGTTCAATATATCTAGAAATACACAACAATCAACCATTAGTATATTTAATATTAGATTATAAAGATTAATTACATATGATCAAAAACAAAGATAATACAAAATAATAAATAATTTTATATGTAACTGTGAAATAGCAATAATTACATCTTAATCACACCCCAATATCAAAATGTCCTTTATAAACATAAACAATAACTCATGAGATATAAATGTTAAAAGTACTCCTGATAACTAATAAATTAACATATGCTTCAATTAATATATTTATGAATTGACTATTTCATTGTTTGAAATATTTTATTTCTCAGATATTCATCTGAATGACATTTATATTTACTTAATTTGAATAAATTATGCTGATTTTATAATATTTGTTGTGTACACCATGTCAGTTAATAAGATATTCTAGATAGATGATTGCATGGTGTGGGACATCATATTGTGTGTGCTGGGTATTGTCTGTCTCGGGGATCTTCACTCCATATAAAAATGACATACTAAAGCTTGACTGAAATTTATCCAGTTTTTAAAGCGTTGATTTGACTGTAATTATCAGGGTTTCTTTATTAATTTTGTTCATGTTTTTTTTTTCTATTTTGAAGAGATTTTTAATTTCTTTATGCAAAACACGAACAAAACAATAAATCTTTTTAAATAGCAATTCAAACAAATGTCATGAATATTGAAAGGAAATTACCAGGCATATTTATATAAAAATGTATTAAATTAACATTACAGATTTGCATATATAAAATTAACCCAAGTTTGTCAGTGACTTGCAACAGGTCGGTGGTTTTCTCCTGGTACTACGGTTTCCTCCACCAATAACACTGACCTCCATGATATATCTGAAATATTGTTGAAAGTGGCATTAAATACCATAACCCACCTCCATAAGTTTGTTAATTCTAAAATATTTCTTAATGAAATGTAAAAAAAACCACTTTTTTTTTTACATTAGGCCAGTTAAGCTGTAATAAATGAAATAATGTCTGGAGCTTGAAACGACCTAATCCCACATGATTTTGTTTAATCTTAGTCTTTTGTACTCTTGTTTTATTACTAGAAGATCATCATCGATCTTCTTCTGTACTGTTAGAAATTATTGCCCTCAGATACAATTACATCATCTTTTTTTACATAAAATATACATACGTTTTAACTAAGTTTATTAAAAAAAATTATAGGTCAAATATACTGTTGTATTCCATTGTTCTTTTTAATGTCAACAACCACTAATGCCAAGCCCTACGCTAGTTGTTTGCTTCATCTCTGTTATCATTTTTTTCCTTCGTTGTTGGATTGGGTTGATAACGATAACTATCTCATGTTTAATTATAAGGTTTCTATAACAAGAATCTGACCCAGTGACATAGTTCATTGGGTTGATACTTTGTTAAAAAATGCAAGATAATGAAGGAAAATGTTTTTATTGACACGAATCGACTTTATCCTCATATTGGTTTTCACCAGACATTACGCTTAAATGAACACATTACCATTTCTAAATCTAAATATATGATTGTTTTGCCTGAAAATTTGTTACGAGAAAGATCAAGGTGTGAATAAGTATTAATCCCTATTAAGAGAATTCAATACACAACAATTTTCTTAATTTTTTTTCTATAGAACGCTAACCAAGGTATAAGTTACTTAGTGTGGTTATGTTAACCTTATTATGTAGTTCATTAGATTTAAATGAAATTATTTTATTTATTTCTAAACAAAAATTGATCAATACAAGTGGATCAGAACATAAATATTGCATCATTATTGTTTCTATGAGGTCTTTTCTTATAGCTTATTACCATAATACAAATTTAAACTACTTTGATTTAAGGATTATAGAATTAGGTCATATTAAAGAAATTCAGCTTTTAATAGAGTCAAGCATGTCACATTGTAGCACTATAAATTCTTGATAGACAAAAAAAAGGCAATACCCGGTAGATATGTCACATGTAGCACTATAAATTCTTGATAGACAAAAAAGGCAATACCCTGGTACATATTATTGGAAAAGGTATTTTATAGATGTACAGTCAAACAGCCCATGTGGTCACCTCTATTAAGCAGTCACCTGCATTTAAAGGTCACCTTTTTTTTTGTCCTGTCATAGAAAATTTAATAAGAATTGAACCTCTTTTAAAAGGTCACCTGTCTTATAAGGCCACTTTTTCTTTGTCTCAAAGGTGACCTCTTAATACAGGTTTGACTATTTGTAGAATTTTAAGGGGATTAAAAAAAACAAGGTTTTTAAGACAGTAAAGAATATCAATCACGCACACCTACATGTCTGCCATGTCTTTTATAAATTACCCATCAGAATGTTTTTATATTACAATAGAGAACTGTATATATTAAAATGTTCTTGTTAGGGTAAAAGTGGCGTGAATTATTGTTACAATACCTTTATTAGTTATATCTACCCTTTATAAAAAACCTTTAAGCAACATCCACTGTACATATAATCATTACAGACTTAAACTTCGTAATTTATACATTTTAATGTGATTGCCTATTGGAGAAAAATTGGTATTCATGAACCTGAGTACAGTATCATACCAACTTATCAAGGCTTGAACACAATTAGCTGAAGGAGAAAATTGGTAGTCATGAACCTTGGTTCAGTATTGTGCCTATGCTTGAACACAATCAGCTGTTGGAGGAAACTGATATCCATGAACCTGACATAGGAACCATACCCAGCCTTGAACATGATTGTCTGCGGAGAAAATTAGTATACATTTGTACATGAATGCTACATCAAGTACTGTTCCAAGACTTTAATTCGATAAGCTGTTCCACGAACCTTATCAATACTTGAACATGATTAGCAACAGAAGGAAATTGGTATCTATGAACATTACATCAGGTACCATACCAAGACAACACAATTAGCTGCAGAAGAAAATTGGTATCCATGAACATTACATCAGGTACCATACCAAGACAACACAATTAGCTGCAGAAGAAAATTGGTATCCATGAACATTACATCAGGTATCGTACCAAGACGAGCCGTATCAGCACGAAGTTTAATTGAGGTACCGAAGCTATTATTATATTAGTTGTAGGAGGACATCAGTTAGGGTACCAGGACCATTGACATTATTACTATTGGCTGCATAATTTATTTTGTATAACCACAAGAAATCATATAGGAAGACAAGTGGTTCCATTTCAAAATGTAACAAATATCATTAAGGTGTTTATTTTTTTATTACAGGAGAATGGCATAATGGAGAAAAGTGAGCACCAAGGAGCTATTAATCTGTCAGCAGTTCGTGAAAGTACAGAAAGTTTACAGAATGGAGATGTCTTAAAAAATGGTGAAAATACAGAGGAATCTCAGGTATTTAGGAATTCTATAAAATGCGAAAATTCACTATTACTATGAAACAATCGTCATGATAACAGTTGTTTAGCTATTGTTAACTTTTTTTACCCAAATTTCACATAACTTGGCATCTGTTGGCAACTTTTCCTCTGAAACCTTTGAACCAGCATAAATCATTCTTGGGTGAGATGTTCATTGGTCGATTGATGGTAACCTTTCAAAAATGTATCTCACAGTCAAGATGGCAGCCATTACTAAATATAGATTTTTTGAAATGTAAAATGGCCAAATCTTTTTTTATTTTAATTTGGAATGGGTTGAAAGAAACTAACTATATAGATAGTCAGTTGTTTTGAAATTGTAATATTAGTAATTTTGCAAATAAGGTCTATTTTTATGAAAACAATCATACAGAAATCATCTCTGAAACCACTGGGCTCATTTTATTTTATTAAGCCAGAAATTGGATCAAATTTCAACTGAAATTATATGCAATTTTAACCCTGCCTTATTTTTGTACCTGTCCCAAATCAGAACTTTTATTTTATCTATGGGCTTCTTTTATCTTTTTTGTTTTAGGGAGTTTGAGGTTTGCCAGTGAAGTGTTTCTTGTTGTTGCTTTTGATTATTGTTGATTTCTTGTTAGTGAATTATTTGGTTTCTAATGGTCTTTAGATAACATAATGCAGTTAAGACAGTATAGGATTTTAATTTTTAGTTAACTAATGCATATTGATATAAAGCTGTATAATTATGTTTTTGAAATTATTATTAAGTCTCCCAAACGTTGTTTGGAGACTTTTATTGTTTTTGCTCCGTTTCTTATTATTATTCTTCTCCTTTCTTTCTTTGCGACATGAACGTGTCCACGGCAGATCTCAGGAACTACTGGACAGAATTTCATGAAACTTGGTGGAGTTATAGATATATGTTTCTAGTTGGTCCTAAAGTTTTCAGCTTTGTGGTAAAGAGGGTTAAAGTCATATTTTGAGGGGTTCAAAGGGGGTGGGGTTTACTATAGAATCCTATGGGAAAGTTGAAATTTCGTACATTAATGTTGTTAACTTTTAAATGGATAATGATAGAGACATAAAATTTGACATAGTGATAGGTCACCATTAGAGGAGCAAGTATGCTTCTTCAAAATTTTCAAAATTTCGGCCATTTTGAAAACACAGGAAAAAAAACGACGTTTGGGAGACTTTCAGTAACAGCATCCTATTACTGTCATATCTTGTTATTATTATTTTTTAGGAAAGTGGACCACTATCACCCCATGATCAACCTGTAGCAGCAAAGAGAAAGGTAAAGTCAAACAGTGCCATAGAGACAGGAAGTGGAATGGGTGGAATTCTGGGACAGCAGATGATGATGGCTGCCCAGCAAGGTTTGGTAACCCCACAGCAACTTCAGCAGTTGTTACAACAGCAACAGCAGACAGCCCCAGGACTGAACCCCTCACAACTTCAACAATTAATGCAACACCAGTCAATGGTCTTACAGCATCAGGTTAGCTTTATATGATTTTCATGTTTACTTTATCATATTTAACATTATAGACTTTTGAGGTATATGCCATCATGTCATGTCATGAATTAAATACCGTACATAAAACCCCATATCGGGTATTCATATACCAATCGTCAAGGATTTATGCCCATTGCCTTATGTTTTCCTAATACAAAAGTTCCAAGTAGCTGTTCTAAGAAAGTCATGTTGTCAGGACCTAGTAATTTAAATAGATAACTCTAGAGTGGAATCCTTTAGTAGTGCCTATCCATTCAATTTGATTTCTTTCATTATAATAATTTTTTCTAATATTTTGACAGAAAAACGTTTTAAATTACCATCAACCTAGGAATACTGCGAGGTGTAAGGGACATTAAGTTTAACCCATGTCTGATCATACGTACATACGTCCATCTGTATGGCTGCATTTGGGTTTGGCTCAATAACATGAACTTGAAATTTATACATTAGGTCATAAAAGGAAGACCAAGTTCAATTTCGCACTTCATCAATTTTCTGTTCTGGAGTTATGCTCCTGTTTACTTTAGCTGAAAGTGGGAACATTTGTGTCATATGGACACATGCTATTATTAAAAAAAAATAAAAATTATAAGGAAGATTTAAAAATTTTTAACAGGTTATACTTTTATAAATATTCATAACTTCAAATTCTATTTTTAAATAATATCCTTTTTGTGATAGAACAATTAATGTTGTTAAGTTTTTATTAATTCTTCAAGTGTATGCATATACATGCCTTGATGTATGCACAAGTGCATATTAAACATCATACAAAAGCCATGCTTATTTAAAATATAATGTAATAGCTATATTGACCCTTCCTTATTATTTCTCATAACTTTTACTTACATGTTAAAATGATTAGGCCATCCTTAAAAATAATTGTTTGGTTTAACTTGACTTGTAAATTTTGAAGTGGGTAGGCAGAATTTTGGGCAAATTATTTTTTATCTTTTCAAATTTTCAAATGTCAGAAAAAAAGCTTTTTAAATTGTTGGAATTCCTGATAAATTTTTAAGTTTTTGTTGATCTGTTGAATTACAACAAACCAAAAAATAATAATAATTACACCTGGCCTAATATGACCTGTGTTTTTGTATTTACTTGATGTGCATAAACATGTATTTTCTGGTTAGAGTTAATGCTATATATCTGTTAAGAATAGCACCTTACATTGTATAAGAGACATTTGTTGTATGTCAGGGATCTACTTTATTACCCTTGTTGTTTATCATTTAATTACTCATCTGCATTGTTGTTTGTTGCTCTTGTTCTTGTTTTAGTGTTGTAAATATCCTCTAAACACATCTCCCGAGAATCAATGATGAAAAAAACTACAGGTGATAAAATATACCTGTAGACAGGTGAAAACACTAAGGGGAGGCTACTTCATTGATTGATAGTGATAGCTATGTCTGTTACCTTAAGGCTATTGACAAATGAGAATGCACTGACACAATTATGAGTTTTTTGTGACTTATTTCATTCATATCATCAAGATAGTATCAACCGCATGGTCTGGATAATTTCATGACCTGGTTACACAATTCTGTCTGGCGAAAAAAATGATGAGTAATTATGTTGACATACTTACTTATTGACAGGAAACAAATAAATAAAACATATTTGTGTCATATTTTTTGCTTTGGTTTTAAAGGTGCCGTTTTATGTCCAGATACTAAAGACATTGACAATAGGCCCATCTTTCTCTTTATTGTTGAGAATCCTTTCATCTTCCATAATTATGTAATGGGCATTTCTACAAGATTCTGTAATACATGTTTATATGAAAAAACAATGTCAAGGTTAATATAATTCATAATTCGATGACTTCATTTACAGAAAGTCCCATTATTTTCTTCATTTCTTTCTATGTAAAAAATTAATTTTACTTAATTTGGCAACACAATTTCTTTCTTTAATGTTATGTTAAAATGTTAAAATTATTGACATAGATGAGACGACTTTAATATTATTTTCTTAATACAATCAAGGAACCTAATTTGAATAGTTTCCATGACATTAAGTAGAAAAAATCCTCAAACATCACATTTCAAGTATTCTAAATCACTGGTTGAGTTTAAATTTTTTATGACATTTCTAAGGATGTTGCTGCAGTAGCCCCCCCTCCTAAAAGGCTGTCCACCCCTCTGTACTGAAAACTTGGCCTCTCTAGAGGGGAGAATTTAGTAGTATATTACTATCTCAATGCATCTGAAATCTGGTCTGATAGGAAGGTGGCCTTATAAGAGAGGACTACAAATCTGATCTGATAGGAAGGTGGCCTTATAAGAGAGGACTAGAAATCTGGTCTGATAGGAAGGTGGCCTTATAAGAGAGGACTAGAAATCTAGTCTGATAGGAAGGTGGCCTTATAAGAGAGGACTAGAAATCTGGTCTGATAGGAAGGTGGCCTTATAAGAGAGGACTAGAAATATGATCTGATAGGAAGGTGGCCTTATAAGAGAGGACTAGAAATCTGGTCTGATAGGAAGGTGGCCTTATAAGAGAGGACTAGAAATCTGGTCTGATAGGAAGGGTGGCCTTATAAGAGAGGACTAGAAATCTGGTCTGATAGAAAGGTGGCCTTATAAGAGAGGACTAGAAATCTGGTCTGATAGAAAGGTGGCCTTATAAGAGAGGACTAGAAATCTGGTCTGATAGGAAGGTGGCCTTATAAGAGAGGACTAGAAATATGATCTGATAGGAAGGTGGCCTTATAAGAGAGGACTAGAAATCTGGTCTGATAGGAAGGTGGCCTTATAAGAGAGGACTAGAAATCTGGTCTGATAGGAAGGGTGGCCTTATAAGAGAGGACTAGAAATCTGGTCTGATAGGAAGGTGGCCTTATAAGAGAGGACTAGAAATCTGGTCTGATAGGAAGGTGGCCTTATAAGAGAGGACTAGAAATCTGGTCTGATAGGAAGGTGGCCTTATAAGAGAGGACTAGAAATATGATCTGATAGGAAGGGTGGCCTTATAAGAGAGGACTAGAAATCTGGTCTGATAGAAAGGTGGCCTTATAAGAGAGGACTAGAAATCTGGTCTGATAGGAAGGTGGCCTTATAAGAGAGGACTAGAAATCTGGTCTGATAGGAAGGTGGCCTTATAAGAGAGGACTAGAAATCTGGTCTGATAGGAAGGTGGCCTTATAAGAGAGGACTAGAAATCTGGTCTGATAGGAAGGTGGCCTTATAAGAGAGGACTAGAAATCTGGTCTGATAGGAAGGTGGCCTTATAAGAGAGGACTACTGTATTTCATATGAAGCACATTTTTGTATACAATAGAAAAGAACAATTCAGATGAGGAGTAAATATTAATTAAGACAGTTAATTAGACTCATGTTCAGCTATAAATTCAAAAGCCCAGGCAAGGTGTACTTGATGCAACATTATGTGATAAAGTTTGTCAGTGACTTGCGACAGGTCGTTGGTTTTCTTCGGGAACTCCGGTTTCCTCCACCAATAAAACTGACTGTCACATTATAGCTGAAATATTGGTGAAAGTGGCATTAAACACCATAAACCTAAACCAATCAAATTCATTTACATGAAAAACTGTCTATAATTCAAAATGTTAAGTATGGTGTCAGTTTGTTCCACAATCACAAATTACATAAAAATAATGTAATAAAAAGTGAGAAAACATTGAAGAAAAACATCCTACTTCAGATGTTAATTCCTGTTATAATTTGTAGTCAACAGTTTATAACCTCTTCTGATATTAATAAAACAAAAAATGAAAATTGGCAGAAAGAAACATGATTTTTACATGTTTTTGAATCATGCCTCAGTAATAGCTGTTGAAAATGTTGTAATCTTGACAACATGGACATATTCTAACAGCCCTTGATCTTTTTCATGATTAAAGCGTTAGTACATAAACCCCAGGGAAAAAGACACTTCCGATGTCACATAAACATCTATTTGTTGTTTTGATGACAATGTTGAATATGTATTTCATATCATATACCTCAGGGCCAGATATAATAGTTTAACATTGAGTTTATCATTTCTTACATCATATGATGTTTTGCATGTATTGTAATAAATACATTGATTTGATCCACTGATTATTACCTGTTCAGTATCAATTGCATTTATTTTTGACTCCCACGCCGCAAATTTCACTGAGGGTGACCCCTCAAATACATGTATAGACAAGGTAAAGGCAGATGGAGATAAAGAGTTTTGAAATAAATTAGTATTTTTTATTAATTTGATTCAGAAATACAATACAAGGGGTTATTGCATCGTTGTATTAACTGTTACTGTAAAATATGATATTGCATGAGCTTGCAACAAATTTAAAGATATTTCTGCAATAACTCTATTATTGTATAGCATAACTTAATTTTTATTTTTTATTTTACATTTTCTCGAGGCTGCTATTGCAGCGACCATACGTTGGATGGATATACACCTACCTATATAATAAATGCCTAACACAACTAACATTTGGAGTTTGATACCTGTCAATGGTTAAGTGTACTCTGTTCAACTTCATGTGATACTTACGGCTGAATGGTTAAGTGTACTCCATTCAACTTCATGTGATACCTAAGGCTGCTCACTGGTTTATATCGTCCGTTTCGTCGTCATCTGCATTTATTACGGTAGCTTTTCATGTTTAAATTTATTTCTCAAACCACTGTATCAATTGAAACTAACTGGTAGAGATGTTACTTTGGTAATTCTCAACATTTTAATTGATTTTCATTTCATTTGAGAATTCAAGATGGCTGCTTGGCCAATTATACTTTCTGATTGGTTGAATTTTCAAAAACCACATTATGTGATGGAATTATCACATGTTAGAATTGTTCTTGATATAACCCTTTAAAATGTTTGTGTGTATTTTGTTGTTGATCAGAAATCCAAGATGTCCACCACTACAAGAGAGTGTTTTAGCATAGGACCCTATGGGAAAACCTCTAAATCTAAACAATGGGAAAATTATTTAATAGTGAAAATGTACATTTTTATAAAACACCACAAGTGATTTATTTTAAAGAATCATAACAGATTTTTGTTTACAGTATTTGTTTATTTCTTATGTCTTGGTTAATAGATTTGTCTTCCCTTAGCTCACAGCCAAGACTTCTCAATTATTGACATTGTAAAATTTGTCTTATTTTGAAAATTATTCTAGAATATTCCAAAATATGATATGTCTATATTGATATCTAAGAAATCCTCTTTGTACTTGCTACCTCACAAAAACTTTCCAGCTTTATTTATGTAAATTATATTTCATAAAAAAAAGGTTTAAACATAATATCAATCCACAAAAAATCCTCAAAAACAGATATGATGTTGCAGAACAATTTTTTTTCCCAGTTTTTAGGTGAAATGTGTAATATGTTGCCATATACATAAATGTATAGTTTTTTTTCATTTTTCCCTTTTTTGATAGAAAATATTGGTATATTTTTTCAACTTCAGAAATAACTGTTATGTCTAAAATATTGTACAGAAATTCATGTACATGTATGAAGAAGAATTGTACAAAGTTTTATATAAATCATCATTGATTGGTCGTTGTTTAGTCAGCATATTTCAGTTATATTGATGATGAGAACAACTTTACACACAATACATTATTCATTATAAAACATGGCACTGTGATGGTCCTATGGACTCATGTTTTGATTGCCACAAGAAAATGAGAGTTGATGGATAGGGTCTGAAAACGGACCACCAAAAACCACTTCTAACAAACTGTTGCTCATTAGGAGTGACTGCAAGCTGTCTTTTACGTGCAAGGAGCATTAGATATTCTCCAACCAGGAGGCACTTGTTTACGTCTCATCCTAATAGAGACTAGTTGTGTATTCACTCTACACAGATGTCCATCATAGTAGTTGTATTCTGCAGTGAAGAACTAGGTTCAATTTTTTTATGTCTTGGATTCCTGCAGGGTCAAAAATTCATCATTGTTTTTATGTTTGTTGTAGTTTTATTATGGAAACAACAGAAAAAATCTTTATACATATCTTTCCATGAAATGAAAAATTCTCCAACAACTAAGAGAAATCTGCAGACTTTTTGTAAGGTTCCTCTTTCAATCTATAAAAAATACTTTTTATAACTGAATATTTTCACTTTTTAATATGTAATATCATACTTCATGGGAATGTTTCAAAAATATTTTTTTTATTGTGCTTTAGAGTTTAAATAACATTAATTGCTCACTTATTTTAAACATTGACTCATATTTCTTTAAAGACTGAAATTAAAAATTGACATTAATATTGAAATCTTTAAAACAAATTTTTTTTTTTTTCAAAAATAGAAATTTAATCATTTAATCTTTCAAATAAATATTTGTCAATATTTTATTTGTATTGATTTTGACATGGAGTTGATTCTGAGTTAACATGGGTTGATAATTAGGTCTAGTTTTGTCTGAAAATATTCCAGACAGACTTCCCTCATGCAATGTTTTTTTATTTACCAAGGTCTTGTGTAAAGGTATCATGGTCAATTAAAACTAAGTGCTTCTCACTGTGAAACATTTAAACCGAAGTAAAATAAAGTACTATCATATTTTGATTTCATTTTTTTTTCTTCAATATTTAAAACATTTTTATTTAAATAGTACTTCATCGATTGTCATGTTATCATTTAAGTTTGTTCTTAAATTAAAATTAGAAAATGAATCATTATGTTGTACACATGTTACTGGTATATATGTTCTCTATGTTACCTTTATTTATGCAAGAGAAAAACAAAGCAAAAAAAAAATAAAAATTTGAGTACAAACATGAAAAGAAATGTACCAAATATTTCCAAGTTTGTTTTTTTGTGAATAAAGATGAATATTTTTGCAACAGCATCTTGTAATGTTTGTTTTCATCATCTTACCTGGTAAATATGGATGACAAAAAACTCCAAATCTTGTAGCTTAATTAAATTTCACATTAAGTTTTAAAGAAAAATGGCAGATTAATTATTTTCAGTAATATTATAAAGATTATAAATAATGGAATTGTAATAATTATGGCATTTACATTACAAGATTCAAATTATAATACACCACAATATAGCTGAAATACTGCTAAAGTTTGCATTAAACACCAATCAATAAAAATATTATTCCAGCAACAACAGAAGCTTCAAGAACAAGTACTACAGGAGCTGAATGACCAGTTACAGATGAATATGTTACAACAATCTAAGTTGATGCAACAAACAGATAAAGTCAAAAGCAGCAAAGCACAACAACAACTGACTCAGTTGGCAGTACAACAACAACAACTTGTACAACAAATACAACAGATACAGATACAACAGAGACAATTCTTGTTGGCATGTCTGGCACAACCATTCATGGGTGTCAACCAAGGTAAGTTTGTCTTGAATGGCACAACTGTATATGGGCAGCAACCAAGGCATGTGGCTCAATTTGACACAACCATTCATGGGTGTCACTAAGGTAGGTTTGTCTTGCAGGGCACAACTGTTCATTGGCATGTTGTAAGTATTAACAACACTATTACCAACTAGACACATTGCCCAATTTAACAAAACCATTCATGGGTGTCGTTCATGGGGAGTTTGTCTTGCATGGCACAACTATACATGGACATCCAGCAAGGTATATTGCCCAATTTGGCACAATGATTCATGGGTGTCAACCAAGGTAAGTTTGTCTTGCATGACACAACTGTTCATTGGCATGTTGTATTAATGTAAGTACAAATGTATTATCAACACTATTACAAACTAGACACATTGGCATGTTTTAAGGACAAATGTATTATCAAAAATATTACAAACTAGACACATTGGCATGTTGTAAGGACAAATGTATTATCAACACTATTACAAACTAGACACATTGGCATGTTGTAAGGACAAATGTATTATCAACACTATTACAAACTAGACACATTGGCATGTTGTAAGGACAAATGTATTATCAACACTATTACAAACTAGACACATTGGCATGTTGTAAGGACAAATGTATTATCAACACTATTACAAACTAGACACATTGGCATGTTGTAAGGACAAATGTATTATCAACATTATTACAAACTAGACACATTGGCATGTTGTAAGGACAAATGTATTATCAACACTATTACAAACTAGACACATTGGCATGTTGTAAGGACAAATGTATTATCAACACTATTACAAACTAGACACATTGGCATGTTGTAAGGACAAATGTATTATCAACACTATTACAAACTAGACACATTGGCCAATTTGTCACAACCATTCATGGGCGTCGATCAGGGTGAGTTTGTCTTGAATGGCACAACTGTTCATGGGCAGCAACCAAGGCATATTGCCCAATATGGCACAACCATTCATTGGTGTCACCAAGGTAAGTTTGTCTTACATGGCACAACTGTTCATTGGCATTAAGCAAGGCATGTGGCTCAAGTTGGCACAACCATTCATGAGCATCACCAAGGTGAGTTGCCACAACTGTTCATGGGCATAAAACAAGGCTTATGAAGTCTGGTGGAGCTTTTCACTTATGCATTGCATAATTTGATAACAAGTTTTGATATCAGTTTGACAAACACTATAGGAATATTTTTAATTAATTTTCCTGTACAAATATCAGTATAAAGATTTATAGCAAATAACTACTGATACAATTTTGAATTAAGATCTAATATGGAATATCGAAAGATATGTCATGTAAAAAAAAATCCCAAATGCCCTCATTAATTGTGGGTGAAGAAATTTCTGTTTTCTCAACAAAAACAAACATTTTTGTTGCTTTTAGATTGTGTCCGTATTGATTTTATGCTGATTCAATTATTTGTTTTGGAAACAGAAATTAAACGATGTTTGAATTAAGCTTTTCATTCTAATTTATCATAAATTGGTGGAAAAAAAAAATAAATATTGACAGAGTTGTTTTATGCATTAACAGCATCACTTATTTTAGTGGGTAGGAAAAGTATAGTTAAGTTAGAAGATGATTTATATTGGAATTTTTGTTTAGGTTTTGTTGATATGATTGATATTAAAATTAATAAGAAATGAATGAAGCATTTATATTGTATGAATAAAGGTTTCTATAAATACACGGTGAATACTATAGCTAGCTTCTAAATAAACTGTTATTCTGTTTATTTAAGATGACTTAATTTGATAAGAGGCAAACAATAAATATCTGTATACCTGTACTCTACTATTTAGAGAGGCCATTGTGGCTGTGATCGTATGGTAATTGAATTTACAACTACCTATGCAATCAGTGTCTAACACCACTGATGTTGAGAGTTCGAATCTCGATCAGGGCGAGGTGTACAACATTATGTGATAAAGTTTCTCAGTGACTTGCGACAGGTTGGTGGTTTTCTCCAGGTCCTCCGGTTTCTTCCACCAATAAAATTGACCACCATGATATAACTGAAATATTGTTGAAAGTTGGGCTAAGCACCATCAAACAAACTATTTAGAATTGTTACAAGTCTCTATCTTATTAATAATCCCTTTTAAAAAATTGATGATATGAAAGTTCAAATCTTGACTGACCACTTATGAACTAACAACATTTCTATACATGTGGATAGTAAATATAAGTGGTCAGTCAAGATTTCAACTTTCATAACAACAATTTTTTAAAAGGGATTATTAATAAAAAAAAAAGTGACATGTAACAAGTTTATTTGCCATTGTATAAGTTCAAATATCTTAATATCAACTCAACTTTCAAAGCAACAATTTATTTACAGGGATTATTAATGAGAAAGGAACTTGTAACAGGTCTATTTGCCATTGTATAAGTTAAAATATCCCAACTCCAACTCAAGCCAGACCAATTAATAATAATGGGATCACCTTCTCCCCCTCCCTCATTTCACAAAGAGTAAAACTTACATACTTTTACAAAACTGGTTGTACAATTTAATGTCAATATTTACACGTCTTAATTATGTGTTACTGTTTTGAAATTTGATATTTTGAAAATGATCTGATTACAAAATTCAGTAGTTGACACCTAATCCTGTAAACTTCTTGTTTGAAAATTTTGTCAATTCGGGTTATAAAAAAATTACTTCTATATATTTAGATTTGAAGTCATAATTTGGATGTGTGAGTGACTAGTTTAATTTACCTTAATTTAAAGTCAATAAAATTTGTTTCAGTGAAACAGAATTCATGCATTTTGTTTACTAGTGTGTGGGATATAATATAATTTATCTGAAAACATTTTCTTTTGAAATTTGGTTCATTACATTACAAAAAGAACTTGAAGTGAACTTGAATTTGATATTTTCCAATCTCAAAAACTCATCATTGGGACGTACAGTAATTGCTGTATGTTTTAAAACTGAAAGAATGCAGTTAATAGTAGTATACAGATGGAGTATTTATTGTATATCAAATATATCATACATTATAGGAAATAGATGGAAATCATCAAATAATGAAAAAAATGACATGTTGTCAGCAATCAATGAAGAATTTACAAAAATATGTTGACTTAAAATTAAAAAAAGATACATGCAGGTCATTGAGTAATAATACTTTTATAACAGATGTTAAAACCTGTTGTCAACAATTTATTACAAAAAATCAGAAAAATAAAAAACCGAATAGGTCATGACCATTGATTATAACGTTCTGGTTATGACAGCTAGTTCATTACTAATGACCAGTACGTTCTGGTGACAGTTCACAGAACTTAACCCACAGAGCTTCCCAGTGCATCCCCAGGTGGTGGATAGGTGGTGTCCTCTTAATGGAGGGTTGTGAGGTTATAATATGGAAGGCCTGACCATGCACCATAGTTGGTAGCATGTTTGAAGAGAGAGTCACGCCCACTAAAGGAGAATCATAAACTTATGCATGTATGAAAGGTTTATAGTGTAGAATGATTCCCTTGGACTCAAGTGGGGGTTATTGTATTTAACCCATGACATCAAAATAGCAGCATAATTGTTTACACCGTTGAATTAATGGTTATAGTACAGTCCTCAAAATGAAAAGTTGAATTTACTGGTCCGAATAGAATTCTTCAATTTATTTTTATATAGTTCTAAATAAAAACTGTAAAAATTACAGGTCCGAACAAAGCTTTACTGGTCTTGGGCCGGATGACTGGTGCACATCGTGCGGACTGATAGTATGGCGATTGATGGGAATGTTGGCATAAAAAAGGGGGTACCCGTTTTGTGTATTCAACTCCTTCTACAGTTTTTAATCAATATCCTTGAAAATTTTCACATTTCCAGTATATTGAAGTTGTGCATCTCATTTTGCAGGGGTGTTTGAAAATGAAGCCTGACCACTTAAGTCCTTGGTCCATTTTCACTTTGAATAATGGCATCTATTTACATGTAATAAATCATAAATAAATAAGTGTTTAAATATTAAAAAACATCTTGTATAGTCATAACTTAAATAAATAAATGTTGTAGCATAAAGCTTACAATATAATTTTATTGTTATCAATTGTGATCCATTTTTATCAAAGTTATTTTACAGGTGACCATTCCTATAATTTGAGATAATTTTTATTTATTTTTTCAGCTGGTTGAAGATATATCAATCTATTTTTGTTCTGGTTTGTTTACAACAACCCTGGGGTGGCCACAATGTTTGTTTACTTAGTTTATTAAATTCCCAGGGATTGTTTACACATTTACCTACACAAGCAAAGTTTTCATATACAAAGGCCATTAATTTCTTGCAAAACAGTTTCCTGTTTAGATCAAGTAAATAATGCTGGAAGGAATGTAAACAAATTTGAAGTCTAATTTTACTTATGTGTTCAAAATGTGGTCTTTTTACAAAGATTTTGTTCCAGTGATGAATCCTTATTACAAATTTTTAGCAGGTTAGTTTTTGTCTTTTTAGATTTTCTAATGATCAATGTACATTTATAGCATATTATTAGTCATACAAATCTATATTCCTCACAAAAACAGTTGGTTTTTTTATCAACAAGCTGATTATCCTTAAACAAATATTATTTCACAAATTTTGTGATGTGTTTTTCTTGAAATGTTAACATCAATGTAAAGTTAGGTTTTAAGATTTTTTTCATTGTGTCAACCAAGAGTTATAGCCCTTGACTTGACAGCAAATATGATGAATAATACAGAAGACATCATTTTCTGGGATTTTTTTAATTGTATAAATCAGGACTTATAACCATTGACTTGATAATAAACATTATATACAATATTATATTTCTAAGATAAGAAAAGCATCTATTGACAAGTGCGAAAAGTTCATCACACAGATGTCCTAATTTTTGTCCTTTAAAAAATCAGTATATTTGTCTGTTCACAATCAGTCAAAGAAATACTTTATTTTAAGGAAGTTTTCAGTACATAATAATGATAAAACTTATTAAGGTGTACTTTTCCTGACCATTATTATAATGGTAGTGCTATCCTGAATTTTTCCATTTTGATATGTGTATAAGATAATAAAACCACAAATATCTTGTAATCTGTTGAAAAAAACAGATGATTAAACAAACAATAATTTGTAAGAAATGTGTCAGAATGATCAGGTGGAAACTTGAATACATATTTTTTAACTATAAATTAAAAAAAGGAATTGAGTTTCTGTAGAACAGCTGATCATAAGGTCAGACAAACAGGAAATAGTCTATTAGATATTTGGAAGGATTTGCACATGATTAAATTCAGAACAGATCCTCATTTAATGGCTTAATATTGCCTGTTTTATTGTGTTATGGTCTGTTTACAAGTAGTTTTGTTTACTGAGGTTAGATAGCAGTTTTTTTCCCATTATAATTCCATCTATTTTAATATATTATTGAAAGGTCTTAATGGAATAATAAAAATAACATTGTTTATCTTTAGCTTCTTAATGATGATGAATTTAAAAAAAAGAATTAATGAAGAGGTTATTGAACTAGAGAGTGACATAATTTTATCAATGTTGACTTATATCCTTATGATGCTTCTAGCTAAGTCATTAACACTGCATTTTTAAATACTGTTTATCTTACTTGGGGCAAAAAAAGACACAGTTAACAAACAGTTTCAGGTTATTTTGGGGAGTTTTACACTACACTGACTTATTTAAATTTTTAGGATGTTATCTTCTGAAATAAATTCTGTAAACACAAAATTTCAAGAAATTTATCTCAAGCTTTTGTAAACATCTGAATTCATTTACTTGTTCCTTCAATATAAGAAGGGGCCGTCGTGGTTGTGATTGTATGGTAGTTGGATTTACAACTACCTTTGCAATCAGTGCCTAAAATCACCACTAGCGTTTTGAATTTAAAACCTGCTGATGGCGAGTTGTACTCAATACAACTTTATGTTAAAAAGTTTATCAGTGATTTTCTCGGGGTACTCCGGTTTCCTCCACCAATAAAACTGACCGCCACAATATAACTGAAATATTGTTGAAAGTGGCATTAAACACCATAACACCAACCCTGAAAGACTACATACTGATTACATTGCTCATAAGATTACATATTAGATTTACATTTATGTGTAATAATCTTTCTGATACCGTCAGTTCTGTGAAATAAGAAGCATAAACTTTGTGGGCATGAAATTTCCATTATGACTTGAAAAGCGACCAATCAGAACACTTTTTAAAAAAAAATTATTTTCAATGTTCTGATTGGATGATTTAGAGTATGAGTATAACACTTGTACATGAAAGTTTTAAGACTACAGTTAAACCTGTGGTCACCTGTATTAAAAGGTCATCTTTTTCTTGCCCTGTCATAGAAAATTTGATATGAATTGCATCTGTCTTAAAGGACCCCCTTTCTTTGTACTTGTCCTCTTAATACAGGTTTGACTTATGTGGATTGCACCTGTCTTAATGAACCACCTTTTCTTTGTCCCAAAGATGTCCTCTTAATACAGGTTTGACTATATTGCCAGAGGTACTGTATATCTTTTAAAAATTAAGAGTAGCATTCGTGTGAAGGCCATGCATTGTCTCATGTGCATTCAATGTCAGGTAAGAGTTATAGCTATCATTGAATATCCCACAGTGACTAAATGACCAAAAAATAATTCCTTAGATGATTTTACATCAGTTTAAGGGTTTTTTTTGTTTTTATTTTCATTTACCTACCGGTATATATCCAATCTTTTTTTTTAAATGAAAATGGAACATATGGATTAAGTAACTTCCAAAGCTTTCAGTATAAAAAGCTGAATTTTATGTCTGAAACCTCTCATCACAAGGAATATCTAATCTCAGTATTAAATGAATATCCATTACCATTGTCATTAACAACCAATTTCAGGAAAATAAAATATAATCTATTACTTTTAATTATTAGGTATGATGTCACCTGTTGAAATACAACAGCTATGGAAGGAAGTAGCAGCCCAATCTGGTCTACAGGACGAGTCCAAGCCTCATTATCTCACCTCTACACGATCTCAAACCCCTACATCTCAGGCACTGCCCACTTGGACCAATGGTTTAGTTAATCACCTGTCTCAACACGGTATCTCAGGTAATACTTGATTGAATGATTGGTGTTTAACACCAACTTTAGCAGTATTTCAGCTATATTGTGGAGTGAACTTATTTTAGAAATAAATTTCGGTAATACTTGAAGAATGGCACCTAAAATAAATAGTGACCATTCTTTCAATTAAGGTGTGTTATGTGAGGAAACTAATGGCCAACAATCAATCTTTAGCACCACATGAAACCTGTCAAATCATAACAAGATCTAGAATCAGGTGAAATAAACATGTCATTAAAATAGTTATTACAATAGCCCAGGGCTTTCAATATTTTTCAAGTGTAACAGTACTTACTTCACTATTGACAGGCAGCACTTTTTATTAAAATTTTAACATTTTTCATGAATACCTTATAGGGCTCTTTGCAATAGGAAGTACAAAATACCTTTTTAAATGTGTAAATATACCTGGTACCACACCATTTTGAAATGCCTGTTAGCCTTTGTAAATAGTTGTTTTCCTCTGTTGTTTTTCTCTAAAATTGTGAGTACAATATCAGAAATCTACTGCCATCACTAAGCGTCCATCAGCATCCATAAACTTTTACATTGTAATCTCCTCCTCTGGAACCATTAGAACCAAACTTTGTAGGAATATTTCTTTGGTGATCCTCAACATATTGTATGATTTCCATTTCATTTAGAAGTCCAACATTGCTGCCAAAACCTATACTTTCTAATTGGCTGAAATTTGAAAACATATTTTCTTCTCTGAAAACTCACTTGGAATGGAAATAATACTTAATAGGAAGGTTTGTCCATATTTGTCCCTCTAAAAGTTTAGTTGTTTTTTGTCAATCCGCAATCCAAGACAGCCGCCAGTCTGCAGGACAAATTTTAACAAGGACCTATGGGAAAATGATTTTTTTTTCTCTCATAAACTAGATATTTAATTGTACCCAAACTGTACATTAGGATGATTAGTAATCTTTGCATTGTCCCTTAAAATGGTGTGTCAATCCAAGATTGCCACCACCAAATGACAAATTTAACATAGAACCTTCTACGAAGAATAGTTTAAAAAAATTCTTATCTGAAACCACTGAACCATATAAAAGCAATCTTGGTTGGGATGGTCCTTAATAAAAATGTGTGTTTTTGTGTCAATTGTCAATCAGAAATCTTAAGATAGCTGTCATCAAGAGAACATAGGACCATTATGGGCAAATGAAAAAAAAAATTCTCTGATGCTAGAAATTTTATGAAACTTAAACAGCCAAGCTGAACATGAATAGTCATTCGATCACCATTTGCCAATTTTTCATTGTTTGTGTCAATCATAAATTCAAGATGGCCACCACCACAGGACAAATTTAACATAGGACCCTGTGGGGAAAATAATATGATTTTTTTTTTTCTATCTTTAGCTACAGTGTAGTGAACCATTTGAAAGCAAACTTTGCTTGAATGGTACTTTACTAAATGTGTGTTTTTGTGTTGATCAGAAATCTAAGATGGCCATCATCAGAGTACATCGTTTTAACATAAGACCACATTGGAAGTATGTGACATCATAGATAAGTGTTTTTCCTAACCAAATTTTTTCATTTCTTTTTATTTAAAGTTGTTGCTATTTTATTTTTCCAGGTCAACCAAGTCGACCACCACCAGAGGAAGAAGATGAAGAGCCAAAATTCACTACATTGTTCAGACATGGTTTGTGTAAATGGCCAGGTTGTGATACACAGTGTGAAAGTTACAAAATATTTATAAGGTTATTGGATGACTTTATTTACTTTAGAATAATGGACTTATATTTAATGGTTGTCATGCTTCAGTAAATTCTGAAATTCTATCTTAATAAACAATTTGTGTGTTAATTTAAATCGTAAAAATCATTATTTCATGAAAAAACACTTTAGATAATTATTTTTATGCATTAAATCATGTTAAAAAAATATTGTACACATTTATTTGAATTTTTAGCAGGTGTGTACTTTAATAATTATGAATTGTTATTTTAATAAAAACATTAAATTTGATAGAAAAAAATGTAGATTAGATATATTTTGCCCTAGAAACTGAATATTATTTAGGACAAGGATATGGAGAGGTCGTTATGTAATTTGCAAATTCAATGTTTTTTCTTGCATTGAGCATCAAGTTCTATACTACTTAAGGTGTCAAATTATTATTTTATTCTTGAAATCATATTTCAATAAAAAAAAAAAATGTTTTTATTGTATTTGTTTTGACATTTGTAGACATATCAGTGAAGAGCACCACTTAGATGACAGAAGTACGGCTCAAGCCAGAGTACAGATGCAAGTCGTTAGCCAACTGGAAATACAGGTATGTTGATCTGAAATGTCGAGTCTCTGTATGATTGTCAGGTATTTGTAATGGTAAAACTAAATGTATGGCATTGAATTTTAGTACAAAATATATTGTAAAACTGTATATTAGATATGTAATCCATCCCTTCTGTTGATTATTAGCTCACCTCTATGTGTGGTATTGTTAACCCTTTGCCTCTGTTGTGGGCATCTGTTTCCATTAGCTGTTTACGTTTCAATCTATTTCTCACAAGGTACTGACCCAATTGGAATCATTCTTGGTAGAAATGCTACATGAATGGTCCTCAACATGTTATATGATGTCTGTTTCAATTGGAAATTCCACATGGCTGCTAGGGCCAACTATACAGCCACTGCTGAACAAAGTTTTTATATAGAACACTTTGAAGAACAATATTTAAAAATTATTCTTCTCTGAAACCACTGAACCATTTAAAAGCAAGCTTAGATATTTTTTATTCTAATGTAGTTGTTTAATATTCCTGGTTTGTGATTGGACAATGCTGTAATTTTCATGGTATCAATTCCATGGTTGAAATATCATGATTACTGCTTACGTCATCTTGTCAATAATGTGGCAATACACATGATTACATTAGAATGGAGATAACTGTAATGTATTTGAAATTTCACGGCATCAATTGTCGATTTAATGTTGTAATTTTCACAGTATCAATTCCACGGTTGAAATAGCATGAGGTATTTTTAGAATTTTAGCTGATTACCGCTTATGTCATCTTATCATTAATGTGGCAATACACAGGATTACATTAGAATGGAGATAACTGTATTGTATTTGAAAATTTCACGGCATTAATTGGAGATTTGATGGTCGCAAATTGAGTTTACTGGCGATGCATTAGCAGAGCCAGTAAACGAATATTTGCAACCATTAAATCGACAATTTATGCTGTGAAATTTTCAAATACAATACAGTTATCTCCTAATTGTGTGTCTATCGGAAATCCAAGATGACTGCCACTGCAGTACATTGTTTAACATAGGATCATATGCGAAAATGAAAAAAATGATTTTTTGCAGAAGCTAGAAATTTGATTGAACCCAAACTTGACATGAATAATCATTAGATTGTCCCTTACAAAATTTTAGTTTTTTTGTGGTTTGGAAATCCTATTTGGCAGACACTACTAGAAATTGGGACTATGAATAAAAAGCTGTTATTAAAAAAAAAGTTAAACTTCCTTGATATTACATGCATAACCAGGTGACCCTCTAGTTCAGTTAATTATTAGTAAAATAGTACCAACAATGAGCACCCAGTTAAGACGCTAAGGTATAGTGGATAGGCGGAAAATCCATAAATTTTCACTTATTAAATTTTGCACCCTGTAAATGACAGGAAGGCTGAATTTGGTTCATGAATAGCAAATCATGCCATATATCTGTTTATTTTTTTTTATCTGTTTTTGTTGTTTTTTTTTTTTTTTTTTTTTTTTTTTGATTATTGTCTTCATTATATTTTTATAAGGTGCTAACATGATAACACTAAAACAAATTATCTCTATATTTTTTCTTCAAAAACTAAAAAAAACTTGAAAATTGATAGATTTAACATTTTGTGAAATAAATCTTAGAATTGAATGCATTATTTATATTCATTATATATAAAACGATGAAATGTAAGATGTACAAGTCTGTTATCATCACTGATTTATATTGTCTCTTCTTAAAGTTACAAGTTGGATTCCTGATAAGAACTGAAGATGTGATTTAATTTGAAAAATGAAGATTTTATTTTTTTAATTATTATTTTTTTTTTTTTTTAATGAAATGTTATGTATAAAATGGCTAAAATAGATATATTAAAAAATGTCGTTATTTTAATGTTTTGAAATTAATAAGACTGCAAATGATTTTTTTAGACTGAATATGATGAGAAGATAAAATACAATTTGAATAAATGACAAATTTAATCATAATATTGGTTTTTTTTTACCCTGTTTTAAAGTACTTTCCAATTGGACAATAAAAAAGGTGTTGGAATTGTAAATAACTATTCAAGTAAAATTGTAGAAAAGAGATGAACAAAAATGGCTAAATATAGAATATTGGAAAGCATGTCAGAGTATATGTTAAAGATTCTTTAACTGATAGGATTCCTGATTATTTAACATGTAGATCTGTGTTCCCATGTACAGTCACCTTAGAAGTAAATGAACTTGTCCTAATTTCTATTTGAAGGTCATTACTTCTTCATTTTTGGCCTGCTGATTCAGTAATAGTTCATTCAAGTGTTTCCTCTAATTAAATAAAGGAAATTTGTTTACAATTGTAGGTTTATCCTGGTATTTCTTTCTTGTAAGGAGGTGATGTTGTTAGAATCTGATTGTTTCTTTCCACAACTACTTGTTAATATCATTCTGTACCATTGACATACAATGACCAAATCTCCACCATTTTCTGTGTCACAATCTCATCATGTATTTTCAGAATTCTTTGAAGAGAGGTTGAAGTAGTATATATATAATATCACATTTTTAAGTGACTTGTTTTCCCGTACTTTTGATAAAATTAAACTACATATTATCAGAAAACAATTATAATGGTTTAGATGTACCTCTTTCAACATCATTTGAAATTAAGTACTTGGTAAAACATTTACCTATCAATGTGTTTATTTTGTCTTGTTTTAGATGTCCTTGACTCTATTGTCTACAAACATTAATAAACAATTGCCATCGCTGGTTACTAATAACCTGTTTTCCCATACTTTTGATAAAACTAAACTACATATTATCAGAAAACAATACAATGCATTATGGTTTAGATGTACTTTACCTCTTTCAACATCATGTGAAATTAAGTACTTTGTAAAACATTTACCTATCAATTATAGATGTGTTTATTTGTTTTGTTTTAGATGTCCTGGACTCTATTGTCTACAAACATTAATAAACAATTGCCATCGCTGGTTACTAATAACCTGTTTGGCAAGATGATACTTGTATCAAATTACAGGTGCTGTATAATATTTTTTATGTTAAAGCAATGGAGGCAGTTATATACAGTATATTGAAATAACATCTCACTGGAATTTTCCTTAATATAAATATTAAATAAAAATGTTTGAAGGGATCTTAGAAATTAGAAAATCCTGAAGGAGCCAATTTTCTAGTAATATGTAATTTTGTTATACCCCTGCAACGAAGATGGTGGGAGGAGGGGATATACTAGTTTCTAAGGTTGTCTGTCTGTAGACATGATCTTGTCCAGAGCAGAACTTTTTTGTCTGGTGATTCACTGCTTTCATATTTTTTATGTATGTGTATTAGGACATGGTGGAATGTCACATATAAGAATGAGGTTACAGTGACCTTGACCTTTGAATACAAGGTCAAATAATTGATATTTTATTGTACAATTTTCATGATTTGTGTGTGTATGTAGTAGAACATGATAAATGGAGTGACATATAAAAATAAGGTCACTGATATTGACCTTTAATCTTAAGGTCAAATAGTTGATTTTTGTTTTGTTTTGCTACTTACATACTGTAGTATATATTTATTAGGATATCAGTGTGTCACATATTAAAATAAAGTCATTATGACCTTGACTTTCATCCACAAGGTCAAATAAGTTATTTTTGATAGGTTTCTGAGGCCATTTTGTAACTAAATCTTTTGATAATTTTTGTCCATAAGCATTATTTTGCACTGCCTAATTTAATTTCCCATATTTGTATTTTTTTATATCCACCTTCCCATCTAAATTAGAACCCATTTTCAACTTTTTGTTTATCAAGAGAAAGGCAGACAACATGTATCTTCACAAAAGACCCGTCATTTTTTTTTAAATATATAATTTTTTAAAGCATATATGCATATTACAAAAATCATTTTAGAGTGGGAAAACAAAATTTAAAAATATGATGAAGCAGTGTATATAATCAATACATACTATTCATTACTGCAGCAGTTTATGTAATTATTTTTTTGTTTTTATTCAAGTGCATTATTTACAACCATGAAAAAGAACACAGAATGTTATTTCCATCATTATCACTAACACAAATATAAACAATTATTTAAATGAATAGATTGAATATTTATTTGATTTGTTTCTTTGGATTAATTTTTCTACTGGTATCTTTGATATGAAAAAAATAGTACTGATAATAAGGGGGACCGTCGTGGTCGTGGTAGTTGGATTTATGACTACCTATGCAGTCAGTGCCTATTACCACTAAAGTTGTGAGTTCGAACCCCATTCATGGCCAGTTGTACTCGATACAACATTATGTGATAAAGTTTGTCAGTGACTTGCGACAGGTCAGTGGTTTTCTCTGGGTACCCCGGTTTCCCCACCAATAAAACTGACCACCATGATATAACTGAAATATTGTTGAAACTGGCATTAAACACCAGAAACCAAATCAAACCTCCACCGGTATAGATATAGGAAAAATAGTACTGATAATAAAAAAAATGCTTGTCAGAGAGGAGGAAACAAAGGTCAAAGCAGGTAGTAGCTCCATTGGGCCAGAAAAATGGGATACACATGATAAGGAAAGGATTATAACTTCACAACATAATTAATTTCCCTTACTGGATGGCCATTATTCCTTCTATTCTGTAAAGTTTTTTTTAAGTGTATAGATAAGGGGTATCAAAGTAATTTTTTTTTAAACATCTACAGGTGTAAATATTGTATTTAATTGCTAATTTAATTTTGTTGTTTACCAAGTAGTTTTTTTTTCTTCTGATATCCCAATATGAATGTTTTCTAGTAATACATCAATTTAGCATATTCTAATGTCCAATTATCCAATTATCAAGCCATTCCGATAGATTGCGGAGATATTTACATTCCCACAACAAATAAGCTGTACTTTCATTTTGCCTTTTAAGAGGAACAACATAGTGGATCTTGTTTTATTTTGATCTAACAGACAGGTGTTGGTACTTCACTTGAAAGACTTAATTCTGTATTGTAACTACTAAAAATTACAATTTATTGTAGTTTTCAATAGAAGTTATAATTGTTTTTAATTTCACTCTATCAGTTCAAATATTTTCATAAATTTCTTTTAACTAGTATGTTGAAAATTATTTTTATTTAATATTATACAATTAATTACTCCTTGTTGGTCTCGATCAGGTCAGGTCACCTTGAGTGCCAAGTCTTGAGGTCCTCATATCCTGGTATTGACTTCTTTCTTATGTAGTAATCAATTATTTTATTATACCGAAATAAACTGGATAAGGCTGTTACCTTGTCTTTTGTCATTGTCTTATAATTTTTACTCTTCTAATAGAGTACGGAAATAATTCTTGGTCGTCACCGGATATATAATCGTGTTTTAATCATGTCAAAACTTCCGGTGTAGTAATGAATGTCACAGCTTCCCCCCATCTCCTGGTTTTTAGGGGGTTCATGTTGCTAAGTCAATTAGTTTTCTGTGTAGTATTTTGTAAACCATTGTCCTGTTGTCCCTGTTTTTTGGCCATTGTATTGTCTCATTCTTCTATTTTGTAAACCATTGTGCTGTTGTCCCTGTTTTTTGGCCATTGTATTGTCTCATTCTTCTATTTTGTAAACCATTGTCCTGTTGTCCCTGTTTTTTGGCCATTGTATTGTCTCATTCTTCTATTTTGTAAACCATTGTGCTGTTGTCCCTGTTTTTTGGCCATTGTATTGTCTCATTCTTCTATTTTGTAAACCATTGTCCTGTTGTCCCTGTTTTTTGGCCATTGTATTGTCTCATTCTTCTATTTTGTAAACCATTGTCCTGTTGTCCCTGTTTTTTGGCCATTGTATTGTCTCATTCTTCTATTTTGTAAACCATTGTCCTGTTGTCCCTGTTTTTTGGCCATTGTATTGTCTCATTCTTCTATTTTGTAAACCATTGTCCTGTTGTCCCTGTTTTTTGGCCATTGTATTGTCTCATTCTTCTATTTTGTAAACCATTGTCCTGTTGTCCCTGTTTTTTGGCCATTGTATTGTCTCATTCTTCTATTTTGTAAACCATTGTCCTGTTGTCCCTGTTTTTTGGCCATTGTATTGTCTCATTCTTCTATTTTGTAAACCATTGTCCTGTTGTCCCTGTTTTTTGGCCATTGTATTGTCTCATTCTTCTATTTTGTAAACCATTGTGCTGTTGTCCCGGTTTTTTGGCCATTGTATTGTCTCATTCTTCTATTTTGTAAACCATTGTCCTGTTGTCCCTGTTTTTTGGCCATTGTATTGTCTCATTCTTCTATTTTGTAAACCATTGTCCTGTTGTCCCTGTTTTTTGGCCATTGTATTGTCTCATTCTTCTATTTTGTAAACCATTGTGCTGTTGTCCCTGTTTTTTGGCCATTGTATTGTCTCATTCTTCTATTTTGTAAACCATTGTGCTGTTGTCCCTGTTTTTTGGCCATTGTATTGTCTCATTCTTCTATTTTGAAAACCATTGTCCTGTTGTCCCTGTTTTTTGGCCATTGTATTGTCTCATTCTTCTATTTTGTAAACCATTGTGCTGTTGTCCCTGTTTTTTGGCCATTGTATTGTCTCATTCTTCTATTTTGTAAACCATTGTCCTGTTGTCCCTGTTTTTTGGCCATTGTATTGTCTCATTCTTCTATTTTGTAAACCATTGTCCTTTTGTCCCTGTTTTTTGGCCATTGTATTGTCTCATTCTTCTATTTTGTAAGCCATTGTCCTGTTGTCCCTGTTTTTTGGCCATTGTATTGTCTCATTCTTCTATTTTGTAAACCATTGTCCTGTTGTCCCTGTTTTTTGGCCATTGTATTGTCTCATTCTTCTATTTTGTAAACCATTGTCCTTTTGTCCCTGTTTTTTGGCCATTGTCTCATTCTTCTATTTTCGGCTTCTGATTACCCCTTTGGTATTCTTCAAACTTTTCTTAAGCCTTTTGGAAAACGAAAATTCAGAGATTTTCAGTCCATAAAGAAATGTTTGACTAGCCAGTGATATGTGTTATAGTCTTGATGTTTTCCCCAACTCAAACTGAACTGTCCCAAAGTCAGATAATTCAATTTTAATTTTTAATTAAGGATAGTCTCAATATGGCCTTGACTATCATTAAAAATATATTATATTTGTATATATATATAGACACATGTCTTATGTCTATCTCTAGATTTTCCTTACGAGACAATGTAACACTTCGACTATTGAATCTATATTTTTATATAGCGGATGTGGCCGAGTGGTCTAGGGCGCTGGACATAAGGCTAAGCGATTGGTGCTGCAGTGTATCAATGGTGTGAGTTCATATCCCGTTGAGGGAAGAACAAAAATGTGTCAGCTCAAGATCTAATTCTAACACTGTTTGGTTTCATTTTCAGACGTGTGTATATATATATATATATATACGTCTGAAAATTAAACCAAACAGTGTTAGAATTAGATTTTAGAGCTGTCAAATTTTATATATATATATATATAAACGTCTATAATGCAGCACAACATCAAAAAAGATGTTAAAATATAACAAAAATAACTATAAGTCTACAAAAAGACTATAATTATAATCAAATTGATGGATATTTCGCTTGACCGACTTTCAGATCAGATTACAGATCCTGATGAAGCTTGTCGGTCAAGCGAAATATCCGTCAATTTGATTATAATTATAGTCTTTTTGATTATAATTATAGTCTTTTTGTAGACTTATAGTTATTTTTGTTATATTTTAACATCTTTTTTGATGTTGTTGTGCTGCATTTTAGACGTTTATTTATCATTTTTGTTTGTTTGCACAGAATCGTTAACACTTGTTTCCAATCCAACATCCTGTATGTTCATACGTTGGCTACTTTTTCAGACGTTTATTTATTTATATATATATCCTGTGAAACACTATTTTTAATTGATTGACTCTGTTTGGTGGTTCTTATCAATTTCACCATTTTTTCTGCATAGAGAGGGAAAAAAACATTGCTAGTCTACAAAAACCTGGTAAACGTTCATACTTAAGGTATAAGTTGAGGACACCTCACATTTGGCTAGACATAAAACTTATACTTTATTGATGGAAGGATGATTCATTGCCTTGACCACTTATGATTGACCATATTTTTTTAATATTTCAGACCCCCCCCCCCTTTTTTTTTTTACCAATATTGAATCATTTCTCAAAATGTTGATAACGTTTAACTTTCAACAACAAAGCTGTTTTTCTCCTTAAATCTTTTTTTCTTGATTTCAGAAATTAGAATTCATATCTGTAATCTTCAGAAAATTATAGCATGAAATGTTGATCATTATAATATTTGTTCTCAAAGTACATAATCCATATTTTACCTTTTATTATTTACCTGGTATGAAAATACTAACAGGTACAAAATAAAATAGTCACCTGGAGCAAGGTGATAATTACATGAAATTGACAGGCTGATTCTGTTAATATCACAAAGTGTTAATAAGCCAATGATTGGGAAAAATTTATTGGATTTAGGTCAGTGTGTTGACTTGTTTGCGTAGGATGGTGTACTTCTATAGCCAGAAATAACAACAAGAATAAACTATTGATTTTTATGAAATATCTGTGTTATGAAGATGACAGAAATCTTGGTTCTAGATTAATAAGAGGAAGCATTATGTGTGGGTAGATAAACTCAGGGCATTAATGCATATCATATTGTGTAACACAAAAAAAAAAAAAAGTTTTCATTTTTTCTGAATATGATTTTATTAAAAAAAAAATTATAGACCCTTTGTTGTCATGACCTTTAAAATTATATATTGATATTTTGTTGATTAAATGGATCCATATGATATAAAGCATGATATTGTAGTGAAAAAAGGTTCATGGTGAGGTGTACTCGATTCAACATTATGTGATAAAGTTTGTCAGTGACTTGTGGCAGGTTAGTGGTTTTCTCTGGTTACTCCAGTTTCCTCCATCAATTAAACTGACCACCACAATATAACTGAAATATTGTTGAAAGGGGCATTAAACACCATAACCCTAACCCATAATAAACAATTACAATGTTGTTGTTTTTTTATTATCAGTTGACACGAGAGAAAGAACTGTTACAAGAAATGATGAGGCATCTTCATATGAAACCAAATAACAGTAAAAATGGCAACAGTTTAGACCTTCAGAAACAGGTTGGTATATAACATTAGACATTTAATTTGGCACTTTAAGAAACACAAATTGAGTAGAACAATGTTAAAAAATAAATTTTTAATTAATTTTGATTTTTATTGTTCAAAGTAGAGCATCATTTCTTTATTAGCCATCATGGTGTTATTTTCTAAATAGCCTAGTTTGTATGATCCCCTGTACAAAGCATTTTAGTAAAACAATGTTAAGAAATAAATTTTTGATGGATTCTGATTTTGAATAATGTTCAAGTAGAGCATCATTTCTTTATTAGTCATATTCTTATTTTTTAAATAGCATAGTTTATATGATTCCCTTTACACAACAAAAAATATTTTTGACAAATTACTAATTTTGGTTTTAATTGGAAATATTGTGATGTTTTGCAGAGAGTACCAAACATTATCAGTTCAGCAGCAGAAATGCCCACCTCACCTCTGTCAACATCAACCTTATCAAGCATGTCTGTTCCAAGTCCACCAAAGATGACATCAGTCATAACAAGTCCTACAAAAATACAGCCCAGTGTACACATGTCTGCTTCAGCTCCACCGACCCCTGTGTCTTTGGTTCCTCATCCGATGTCATTACCGATTGTGATTCCACCACAATTAGGACCAGCATCAATATCAAAACCGCCCACTCCTCAGTCCCACTCAATGTCACAGCCATCTACACCTACAAGTATTGGTCCAATGAGACGACGAGTGTCTGACAAGTGTAATTTACCTATATCAGCAGGTAAAATTAAGAGTTATGGTTGTAGAGAAATTATAATCAGAGTAAATGTTAGATACAGGGAAACCTGTGAAAACCAAACTTCCTTTGAACCAGCTTTTGCATTCATAATAGACAGGTGTTCACTTTATACAGGTTTTAAAATTAATAAAGCTTTTCTACATTGTGACTTTCTTTAAAGTTTGGTTTATACAAGATTCAGGGTTTGGTCTAGACAGTTTTTAATTTATATTGAAATCTATTATATTTTCTATTGACTTTGGTTAGTTAGCATTGTAAGTTTCAATTTTTCTATGATTATCTCTGTACATATAAAGTTACAGAAATGTAACTCACATACTGGTATTTTCAGTTATTGCCTAAAACTAGTAAACTTTGATTAGTCTATCTTTTAGTAAATGGAAGATTATAAATATTAATCAATTGAGATATGTTTGTTTATTTTAGAAAGACAAATTTTGTAAGAAATTTGATTTTTCTCAGAAATACTTCTTTATACATGAAATATGTACACTGCACATAAATTTCTCTAAGTAAAAAAGCTGTGACTTGTTACAAATGTCATATAAATGCTTAAGAAAAAAAATGAATGAACTTTTTTGTTATTTACAGAAATCCAAAGAAATCGAGAATTTTACAAGAATACAGATGTCCGCCCACCTTTTACATATGCCTCATTAATAAGACAGGTGAAGATCTATTGTATTAACAAAATTATTCCATTCATGCATTGTTTTTTTTTAGTTTAATATTCAATTTTGAGGGTGATCCTAAAAGAGATAATTTTACAAATCTAAACTAGTTGATGATACAAAGCCATACCTGTTAACCCTCCCCCTTTGCACGAGAGTCTCCTGCGTGGGAGACATTAATCTCCTGCACACACCTTTTCCTCCCGCACGATCTCCCCCCCAACAAAAATTTTTCGCACATGAAAAAAATCAAGTACAATAAAATCTTGACCTACATTTTGCGATCAATATTTTTGGAACTCCTGCGCTGACGAAAAACGCCGAGAGATACGATTTAATGATATCCGTTTATTGATCTGTTTGACACCTTTACAGGTAAATTGGGTCATGGTGATTAATTAAGGTGTTGATGATTATACAACAATTATCCACTGATTGACAGTTAATTGGGGATAAGGAAGTGGGTTTGTGGCACACGCTTAGATGATTAGAAGTGTGATAGCGGCAATTAAAAATAGTTATAAACCGTTATGCAAACAGGAGTCGGACAACCTTTGATGCCGAGGAAAACTTCTTGTTTCGATCAAACGTGCAATGAATTCATCTCGGATTGAGTTGTTATGGCTTGTTTGGGACCAAAGCCGATCAAAGTATTATTTAAGGACTAAGTTCCGGGATGGAATTGATAAACCACAAAAAATTTAAAATGTCTAAACGTATGCTATCGCCCAACGCACCAGCAGCAAAGTCTTTTTAATTTTAGTGCTCTATGACTTTATTGTTCAGAACATTCTGTCTTCATTGTTATTGCTTTGTTATAACCTTATGATTATGAATGATTATGAATAAATTATAAATACAATTTTTATCCTTCGTTCATCATACATTCATCATATGAAAAACTACAAATAAGACAGAAATGTAAACAATATATATTGAAATGGGATGCAGTTGGTTCAATACTGAAACAAACAAAAGGAAAACATCAATAAACAATAAAAACACGCATCAAATACATCGATAAAAAATCTCCAGTTATGAGACCAAATCTCCAGGCAAAAATTTACAAATCTCCAGTTGTAGCATAGCAACTCTATCACATGTATGCAACTACAAGGTACAATTTTGTGCGTTTAAAGGTGATGCACAAAATCTCCTCCTTAGAAGAGTTGGTAGGGGGGAGATCTCCCCCCTAGCAGTTCCCAGAGGTTAACAGGTATGACAAAGCAATGACATTCACAATATCTTGTAGATGATTAGTACACTAAACTAAGCCATTACAACCATTTTACAGGAAAAAATGAAGATGTTAAAATAGTAGTGCAAATTTATCATTTCTCAGTTTGATTTTAACCAAGTTTTTTTTTTTTAAGGGGCATTATCTACCAAAATCGTAAATTTTTGTTACCCATGAAAACTATCAGATATGATTGTTGCCTTAATAAAAACATGTTTCTGTAACTTATAAATGTTATGAAATGTACGCGCATCGGGGGATTGTTTACGGGGTTTGCCGAATCGTCATTAAATCAGTACAACAATGTTCTTATTTTCTGTGAATCTGCTATTAGTCGGCGTTAATTACGGACAAAGAACCATGCAAGTTTGCAGTTAATAAGCGACAAAATACAAATTATTCGTTTTTACCTGTCACTAGTAAGGTCAGTTGCATACGGAGAAAGCGAGGTCAGATTATTTGCTTGCAAGGAAATAATAAATTGATGGTAATTTTCGTTCTCAAAAGGCGAAAAGTGGTACGATAAGCTGTTTAATGTGAAATATTTACCTTTATTTCATCATTTTAAAGCTATTTACCAATTTCCAAAACATAATTTTTTTGGTCAAAATCGTAGCTAATGCCTCTTTGAATAAATTTAAAAGATGAACTATATTTTTATAAAGTGGAAGTAAAGAAAACAAGATTTGATGCACTATTCGTGCTTGTTTATCTCCTTATTCAATCAAAATATAATATCACAATGCAGAGTTGATTTTAACTTTTGTGTTCAAAGGGAGATAATTCAAATTGTAATTTTGTTCCAGGCTATCATAGAATCTCAACACAAACAGCTGACATTAAACGAGGTATACCAGTGGTTCCAAACTACATTTTCATATTTTAGAAGAAATGAAGCCACATGGAAGGTACTATCATTACTATTTGCATATTTCTAGAAGTTTGTTTTTCCTCAATAATTTTTTTGTTTATAAAAAAAAAATGTGTAATACAAATGTTGTTATCATTAGAAACCATTATCATTGAATATATACCGTATTTTACGAACGATAGGTCAATATTTTTTTCCTCAACACGCTGGCTTTGACCTATCGTCCACATCGACCTATACAAGGATGAAGTTAAACAAATCTGGATAAAAATGATGATTTTGTTTACAGTAGTCGGTATACCTTTATTTTGCTGTAGGTTTTTTTTTCTGAATAAGATTGAAATCATCGATGTTCTTGGTGTTGTTTTTGTTTTAAATAAAGCAATAAAAGTATACTACTAACAGGGGGTGCATTTCCGAGAAAAAATGTTCAACATCCGAAAAAAATCAATATTCAATGATTGAAGTGTTAGCGAAAATCAGTTCAATATTGTATTGTATAATAAAATATATACTATGAAAAATGTATGTTGTTGAAAAAAAAATCACAGGGTTGATCGTTTTACAATATAAAATTATTATCACAAAATATAGCTATAAATAGCTTTTCCATCAAACACGAGCATGCGCACGAAGTTGTAGTAAAAAATGGTGGTTGCATTACATCTCGCAATAAACGTGGAGAACAAGCTTTTTATACTGAATATACTAGAAAATAATTATCGATTTCGTTAAATTAGAATGTTCTACACTTGAATTGGTCAATTAGGAACAAATAAAATAATCACCATGAGATAATCAGATCAGCTGATTGAAAATTAACTGGACCGAGACGATCACATAATTTGTGTACTATTAATTAAACACAGTTTAAAGGTATGTCAATAAAACTGCACAAGGTGATACATTGTTTTGACAGCTTGATTATTTTATTGTATGAACATCCGTTTACCATCTATTTTGACACCCACAGACGGCCTGATTTGAATGTCATCGATGTCTGGCTTTATAAACCAGACTCCTCATAAAAAATACACAACCAAAACACAAGTTTAAAAACAAAATTTTATTTAATTAAACTTTCATAATTATTTCGTTTATGACACATAAGAATAGTATTCTTGAGCTAATACTTACAGATAGAACATCGTTATAGGACAAATGCTTACCGATGTACAAAAAAAATAACCCGTTCCATGTGATGATACTTACCCAAGTTATCATTGGCATCCTCGACCTATTGAATGCTTCGACCTATCTTAGTATTCCCCCAAAAATTTAGCCGAAAAGCAGCAATTCGACCTATCGTCCCCATCGACCTATAGTCCGTAAAATACGGTATGTAATGCTATCTTTTTATGTCCCTGCCACTAAGTGGCTGTGACATATAGTGTTACCCATGTCCGTAATTCCGAAATAAAACAGTTGTTAACACTTTTTTTCGCTATGCTTTGAGATATTGACTTGATATTTGGTGTGTGGGTGTATAGTGATAAGTTACAGATCGAGTTTACATTTTGTTCCGGTCCAATGATTTTTGGCCGAGTTATGGTCCTTTGAAATGTGGCCAAATATTTAGTTGTCACCACTTTTTTTCACTATGCTTGGAGATTTTTTCGCTATGCTTTAATATATTGACTTGATATTTTGGTATGTGGGTGTATAATGATAAGTTACAGATCATGTTTATGTTTCGTTCCAGTCCAATGATTTTTGGCCGAGTTATGGCCCTTGGACTTTGAAATTTGGCCAAATATTTAGTTGTCACCACTTTTTTTCACTATGCTTGGAGATTTTTTCGCTATGCTTTAATATATTGACTTGATATTTTGGTATGTGGGTGTATAATGATAAGTTACAGATCATGTTTATGTTTCGTTCCAGTCCAATGATTTTTGGCCGAGTTATGGCCCTTGGACTTTGAAATTTGGCCAAATATTTAGTTGTCACCACTTTTTTTTGCTATGCTTGGAGATATTGACTTGATTTTTGGTATATACGTGTATAATGATGAGTTACAGATCAATTTTACATTTTGTTCCGGTCCAATGATTTTTGGTCGAGTTATGGCCCTTGGACGTTTGAAATTTGGCCAAATATTTAGTTGTCACCAATGTTTTTTCGCTATGCTTGGAGATATTGACTTGATTTTTGGTATATGAGTGTATGATAATGAGTTACAGATCAAGTTTACATTTCCTTCCGGTCCAATGATTTTTGGCCGAGTTATGGCCCATGGACTTTGAAATTTGGCCAAATATTTAGTTGTCACCCATTTTTTTTGCTATGCTTGGAGATATTGACTTGATTTTTGGTATGAGAGTGTATAATGATAAGTTACAGATCAACTTTGAAATTCGTTCTGGCTGAATGATTTTTGGCCAACTTACAGCCTTTGGGCTTTGAAATTTGGCCAAATATTTAGTTGTCATCACTTTTTTTTCACTATGATTTGAGATATTGACTTGATTTTTGGTATGTGAATTTAAGGAAGCTTGAGGATACAGATCTTAAACAATAGTTTGTTATTCTTAGCCTATTGCTGAGGAAATTAAAAAAGGGTGAAACATTTGTGAGCCTCCTTAATATTCACGGCGGGGACATTCGTGTTGTTCCGACACATCTAGTTTTACAATAGACCTTGTATGACTTTGCAAAAGAATCATTAATTTCAGTATATATAAACAAGTAGCTTTCATTGAATTTTATTTCAAGAAACAGTAGCTGTTTTGACAAAGAATATTTATTTGCGATTTGTTTGAACATTACAATATTTATAATTCTACAATGATTGAATGGAGTGCATGAAAATTATTAATAAAACATGATAATAATGAATTAAATTTTGTTTCTATGGGAGCAAAGCTTATATTCATTATTTAGTGTAATACACCTATGAATGTCAAAGGGAAAACATTACCGTTTTCTTTGTATGTGTGCATATTTGATTTTGCTGATATTAGACAACTAAAAATTATTTTTTCTTTAGAGCAATTTTTGCTTGAGTTGATTTTTTTTCTCACAAAAAATAAATACCAATGAATGATTATACAAAATTATTTATTGCAGAGAATTTTATTTTATTTTTAATGCCTATTTTCTGAGCTTGAATCATTTTAATATATTTATTAGTTAGCCTAGTAAATTTTGGTTTTCTTTTGTTGGTAGAATGCTGTTCGACATAACCTAAGTCTCCACAAATGTTTTATGCGAGTTGAGAATGTAAAAGGAGCAGTTTGGACTGTAGATGAAATAGAATTCTACAAAAGACGACCCCAAAAGTTGGGAGGGTATGTTTTGAAAATTTGAATTCATGTACAACAATGCTTTTTCATTGGGTGTCATTCAGATGAAATTAGTTTTACGTTTTTGAAGAGACACACTAGGATTAGCATTGTGTAAAAATTTTAGTGTTTGGAACTTTTTTCATCAATGGTTAAGAAAGTCCTGTTGTTTGTAAAGTTAGGTGAAGAAAGCTCCAAACACACGATCCAGTATTGTATGACACTTTATATTGTTTTTCTTCTGTGAATTTACATCACAGTGAATTCATTTATTCCATTGTTATTACTGTTTGTGGATTATCAGAACATTTAGATGTTCATTGGCACACTATGGTTTAGATAATTTGCCCATTTCTTCCCACTAAAAATCTACACTTTGAATTTGACTGCTCTGGGCAGTTCTTGTTTGAAAATTCAAATCCAGTGAATTCATGTTATGTTGGATGAATTCAAAGCTGGTTAAAATTAATTTCTTTTGAGTTCCACCATAAAAAAAACCAAAACCCTAAAATATGAAGTGTTGTACAGTACTTGACTATAATTTATAGTAGGAACTTATTTTCATAAGTTTGTTATGTCAAAGCTGGAAGATTTTTCACTGAAATTAATCTGGTTAGTATTTTTTGTCCTTGTTCCACCACAGAATGCTATCCGCACCAACTTGTCTCTACATAAATGTTTTGTACGATATGAGGATGATTATGGATCTGTTTGGTTAGTGGATGATGTGGAATTTGTCAGTCGTAGACATTTAAGTCGTGGACGACCAAGAAAACTAGATTCTGATGAACTGTAAGTTCATGTATACCACAAAAACTTTTAACAGAATCTGAAACACCATAATCTTCATAGATAGCTAATACAAAACTACAAGTTTAGATATTGGAAGAAATAAATCGTAATTTGATATTTTGGAAGAAGGGAATCAGTTTTAAAAGATAAATAAAAGAAGTAAAAGTTAAACAGTAATGATGCAGTGAAACCTTAATAAACTGGGTACCTGTATAAACCTGTCGATTCTGAACACAAAAGATCCTGTATAAACTAAAAACCTATCTATTTTGAACACAAAAGTTAGTCCCAGTGAGGTTTGGTTTAGACAGATTTCACTGTATATTATGATTATGATATCCAACAAATCACAAATTATTTATTTCCAATGTTTGTAAGTCACCATTCTTATTAACTATATTTTTAATATGGACTGTCAAACTTTTCATTATTATTAAAACATTTTTGTATGTTTTCATACAAGTTCAGATAAAATATCTTTTACAAAGTGAAACATGTATTTTTATATTAATTTTAGCCAAGAACAAAAAATTAGAGTAAAAAAAAAATGTAAACATTCTTTCCTTGATTAAATAGTGAGTTACAAAATAAACTATTTTTCATGTTACTGTAACCTGATGTAGGATGTTGGTCCAAATTAGGTCAGTTTCTACTTTTGAAGTGGAAGCCTGATCTGTATGACAAGATTTGTTAAACTTATTACTTCTTTTGTAGGAGTATTGGTATGAAAGATATGCCTAGTCCAGGATCTGATCCTACAATATTTGGTGATAATCTTAATGCAAGTTTAAGGGTAAGTCCAGGATCTGATCCTACAATATTTGGTGATAATCTTAATGCAAGTTTAAGGGTAAGTCCAGGATCTGATCCTACAATATTTGGTGATAATCTTAATGCAAGTTTAAGGGTAAGTCCAGGATCTGATCCTACAATATTTGGTGATAATCTTAATGCAAGTTTAAGGGTAAGTTCAGGATCTGATCATGTACTACTAGACCATATACCTTTCATTAAAGACATGTTGATAGGAAGATTATTATTTTTATATGAGATGTGGTTGGATTTGTATAGTGATTGGAAACTACGTACAATAGTCAAGAAAGTAATATTTTTATTTGAACTTTAAGTTTTAATGTGTTTTAGATATGGAAAAATATAGTTAGAAAACCTAGACATTTTTGTGGGCGATGATGATGACATGTGACATAAAATAATGCAAGTTTTAGGCTTATTTGAACTAGTCTGAAGGCCACCCTATTTATTAATGACCAAGTTTATTGACTTCCTGGTACAGACATATCGATGAATGCTAAACATGGCCTATTAAAAATGATAAATTTGTCATTGTTTGCATAATTTGTCTGTTTTATTTTCATAATTTGTATAATTAGAACAATAAACAAGAAAACTGAAAATATTAATTCTATGTCAATATTAGCTTTTATTATTTATTCCATGAATAAGGAATCGTGATAAATTTATTGTCTGCCATTATGTTTTTTTAATGCAAGAAAAAATTATTCATTATTACAAATTTTGTGAAAATTTTGTTGGCTCTACCTTAATCATTTTTTTTATGATGGTAAGAATTTTTTGTGATAATTTTGGTGCCTCTGATATAACTGTAATAATTAGAAATATGACTGATAATTTAGTTTTTACTTAATTTTAAAAGTAAAAAATTGAACAGCTTTTAAATTGTATGAATTAGCCAAATTTCTAAATAATTGTACTTTGACAATATTATTTTATAGTACAATTATATTTGACCTTGTGTTTTAACAGGCAGCTATAGAGCAAGCTAATATACAGTTTATGAACAATCAGAATTATTCCAATGGTGACTCGTCTTTAGATGGAGCTGAAGATCTCTCTATGAAATCAAGTAGAAATGACAGTTCTGAGAGCCTTTCTAAGTTTGATTTTCCTTCCAGGTAAATATGAGTTATGGTAGATGTTGAATTTTATTTTACCTTTATTTCACATCTCTGACAATTACACAGTCTTTGCCTTAATTTTTTTCTCCTACTTGCCGGAAAACCAAATTTAGAAAAAATCTCTATTTACTCAACAAATTCTTTCATAATTTTCACTTGTCCGAACCCAGTTTTACTTGTCCTGTTAGTTAGTTAGTGGGTTAGTGCGAAGACTGATTACATTAATTTCTCTCTTTTTAATACTCATCCAAGCAATGATCACAATTTTATAAGGCCTGTCTTTATTATTAGATAAAGTCAGTGACTTGCGACAGGTCTGTGGTTTTCTACGGGTACTCCAGTTTCCTCCACTATTACAACTGACCACCATGTAATAACTGAAATATTTTTAAAAGAGGCATTAAATGCCCTAACCCTATTATTAGAGGGATCTATATTGTAGTCTAGACCATTGAAAATGTTCACCCATCAGAAATGTTCATTATGAAAATGTTTAATATTTTAGTACATAGTAAAAATCCTGAACATAAACACCAATTTATTTCACTGGGTGGCCTAAGGTATATTCTTCAGAGCTCAGCTGTCAGCTGTTGTAAATTTTGTCCTTGTACAACTGAGAAACAAAAGTCCTAGTGACACATTTGAAAATTACATATTTTTTTGGCATCAAAATTGAAAATTGTTCACATATAAAAATAAAAAATGAACATTTCCATTTCATCAATACATGATTGATCAAACCTGTCAAAAGTTTTCAAATTTCTAATTAAAATGACAACTGACATGATTTCATACCTGTGTATTTAGAAATTTGTTGATTAAAATAAAATGCATATTTATTACATGATGATTTTATGTGTTAAAATATTTTATTTTGACACTTCCTTGTCAGGTAATTTTTTGTTTCTATGTGAGATTACTAAATATTTATTTTTAAATACATGTTATAAAATGCACTAATGTCACGATTACTTTTCCCTGAACAAGAAGTAACACAAAATGATGAATTTTATAGTCATTTCAATCAGTTGTCATTGTTGCAAGGTTTTAAATGTTATTTGAAATTTCATTATTTTTCATCATAAATCAATTTTTTAATTTTAATTATTTTTTTTTCATTTTACTTTTCATGTATATTTGATATTTATGTCTTGTTAATTATACAAAAACACAATTAATATCATTATAACATCAATGTTTTACAGAAAAAAAAAATCATTATTAATCAAAAGCTATGGTATAATACCTTAACCTAATATTTTGAGTGTCAGTATAAACAGGTCCATAATATGGATGTAGAAATGATTGATGAAGATATTTTTTATGTCAAGGACAGGTGACTCATAATGCCACTCATGGCAATCTTATAAATCATTGGTCAAAATACTGCTAAAGGTAGAACTGTATACCGTTGCACAAGGTCAGGGAATATAAAAGGAAGGTCAAGTTTGATTTCTGACTTTAGTACTTTTTCCTTTCTTGAATTATGCCACTGTTTACTTTAGCTGGAAGTGGGTGGCATCTATATTCATGGACACATTCTTCCATATGTTTTTGTTTTATTATTATTTTTACTAAAAAATGGCGAAATTTAAGTGTTACAGAAACAATTGAATATTTAAAAATTATCATGTAAAATTGTTCTTTTTTAGAGAAGAATATATGATGATGAAAGACGAGGTTCATGATGATGGTTTTGATGAGAATGAAAATAACGGCCATCTTGGGAATGGTAACCATAGAGACGAAGAAATGATTGACAATGAAATTAACAATATTCCACAAGAAATTGTGGAGGTGAAAACGGAAGAGCAAAAAAGCTCTGTGCGATCTCCAAAAGATGACTCCCATGTTCCAACCAATCAAGAAATCTTTTCAAATTTACTGCAGAGGACACAAGAATCTATTATTTCAACAGCTTCTAATGCTATTACATCATAAAAGTGCTTCACACAAGAAGATCATTTTGTATAAAGTTGTGACAATTATATAGGTTTTAGTTTATAGTATCTTTTCTTACTTCTGTGTTTAAGAAGCTAAATCAGCTATTAAATTGCAAATGATAACAATTTGTCTTTCACTTAAGCTTCACAGTTACATTAATTGATCCCAAGTATTTGTTTCATGTGTCTTTTTTTAAAATAACATTATTGAAAAATATTGAAGGTTGTAATATGATTTTTATGAGATGTGAAAAGAATATGACATTTTGAGAGATAAAAAATGTTAAAATTATATTTTTTAATAAATCAAAAGTTTTTGTTACAGAATATTATTCTAGTGCTTTCCATGTTGTGTCTTGTTGTTGTTATATTTTAAGCTTTTGGTTGTTAGTTTTATTAGTATATTATTAGATTATCTTTACTGTTTAGAGAAAGAATAAAAAATGCATCAAAATATTTTCACATAAAATATTTAAATCAATCTTTTTAACCTGTAAGGAGACTTATGTCTTTTAACTTTACATTTTGATATAAAAATGTGTCCTTATATAGAAAAGATTTCTCAGTATTAATCATGGAACATGTATTATCATCTAAGAGATTATCAAGGAGGCTCAATTTGATAAACGGTAAAACATTATTATTCAAGCAAAATTTGTAATTGATTAGAGCCCGCAATTAGCTCTCTGCTTTTTGTAAATTTTCTGGAATTCTTTACATATTTGAGGAAAAATCATTTAAACATGATATGCAATATTAATATACCAAATTTAAATTGTTTATTCAAATCATTGAACAATTTAAAATCTACACTTAAACAAATGGCAGTAAATTGCAAAAATCATAAAACCATGTAAACGCAGTGTGATTTTTCTAAAGAGATTTAAAATTAAGATCTTGTCATTCGGTTGTAATAACCTGGAACTTTATTACATAAAGTGTATAAAACCTCGGAGACCTTTAACATTATTAAGTTATAATATTGACTTTATTTGATTTGCAAGTTTTGTTTGATGTGCAATAATTGTTATTTGCATATGGCAATACAACATGCAGCTTTCACAGAGAGCTTTTGTTTGACTTAATATAACTGGATTTAGTGCTTTCAATTTTGACTAAAGTTTGTATGTACAGTGTGGTAGAACAATTTCATTTTTTTTTTCAGAATTTTTTTAAAGCATAATTTTAAATGACAATGTCTGTAGACAGAAAAAAATCAAGTAGTCAGAATTTCATTTATCTAGTGACAGATTTATGTCAAGGTCATGCTCATTGTATAAATTTTTCATGTTAAGGAGTTTGATGGACCAAAAATGTTTTTTTTTTTTTTGTATTTTACACTAAATTTGATCAGGTTGTTGTTTTATTTCACATGCTCATCTTGTTAATCAAAGTTTAATTTTAGCAATTTTTTAATTTTAATTAAAATTCATGATTTTAACACAAAAACAGAATATGGATCTTATCAAAGAACCATAACTCTAGAAGCTTCTGGAATTCTGATACTACCAGAAAAGTTTGTCAGCTGTTGGGAGAGATATGTAAACAAAGAAATGTTAATTTCAATGAATGCTGCTGGTTTTGGTACATGAAAAGTGCTTTGTGGATACATTTTATTTTGTGATTGTCATATGATCAACTTAATGTGAAAACTATATTTTGCAAGACTATTTTTGTCTAGCAACGTTGCAAACATTAAGTATGTCTTGTAAAAATGAAAGGATATGAAGTATTTAGTGACATTGGATAAAAAAAACACATTTAGAGAAAAAAGAGTTTTAATTCAATCCAACCGCCTTAAAGCTGTCACAAAGGGTTGAACTTGTATATTTAGCAGCACCATAACATGATAAGCATTCTTTTCATCTTGAAAATGTTAGTTTATTCTGTCAACTTAGATGTCAGAAAAACTCAAACAAAATCTTGTTTTAATTCACTTTTTCAGTATTTTATGTAGAGCATGACATTTTTATTTATACAAGATTGTGTTCATGTATTATTTTTTGTATATTCTGGTCCTGTTATAGCTGTTTATTATTGTATTTTACTGTTTTTAGTCTTTTGACGGTCTTGTATATATCTGTAAATACATTTTATCATAGAAAATAAACTTATAAAGTTGTTCTTAAGGATACAAAGTAAATGTTATTTTCTTACATTTCATTTTTTGCAATCAAACTTTTATTATAAGTTTGATAGATCTTGATAATTGAGCAATATAACATTAAACTGACAATACTGCTAATATTGGGCTAGTAATGACTTTATTTGTTAATCTTGAACTTTAGAATGTACTGACTTTTCTTATTCATCATTATTTATTGTAGTCATATTTAATTGTGTTTTATATGGCTATTCAAGTGTGGGAGGTAGATAATATTTAATCAAATTTATGCACTAAAAGTGTTCTTCTATTATATTTAAACAGAAGGAGTTTGTAGGATATAAAAAAACATGCAGTTTTCTCTTTTAAAGAAGAAATAATCTACGATGTCTGACACAAACCATAAAATAAAAATCTCACAGGGGAGATAATTTGTTATTTTGTTATGAGTTGTTTCCCTTTACTTCTGTTGTAATTTTTCATTACTTTGTTGAAGCACAAGTTTTTTTTTTCATTTCATTTTTTATCTCATTTCATTTTTAGGACAATCATTTCTATTGAGTAGAGTTAAGTCAGCACAACACAGTGACTTTAATCATAAACATATAGAAATACAAAATGATGCAGGTTGTTTTAGACTTGCTGGCATATTATGCATAATACCCAGGTCTGTTCTGATAAAAGATTTCTAAGTTATTTGCATCAATGCAAAGACAAAATTGAAATGATCAATTCCACAATTATTGATTGCTTGTTTATAAAACAGGTATATATGTTGTTGGTTTTTTCTCTCATTTAGATGCCATGATATAGCTGAAATACTGCAAAGGTTGACATTAAGCACCAATCAGTCAATCAATCTCATTCAGAAATGCCACAGTACAAAACTTGTTTGACATAATGATGCTGTCGTATTTTATTATCAGACTTCAGTCAGCACCATTTATTTTTCCTAAAGGATAATTGCCTGTGCATGCTTGATTACAATTTATCACTCCACTGAATTATTACATTTTTTTGTATTTAATGACAAGATGATAGATCTCAAACAATTTTCACTAAGCTCATACCAAATCTTTCAGAAAATTGTTGCAAAGAATAAAGGGCATATAATTCAAGTTTTTATTATTAATTTTTTTTTGCACATTTTTCGTAATGTACCTCTTTTTAATTTTCCTGTTCTTTCATCTTTCTAGTCATTTTGTTTTTAATTCGTTTTGTTTGACCTCTGTTAGACATTCAGTTATTTGTTTTTAAAATCTGTACATTACTTTTATCACAATTTAGTGACAAAAATTATCGATATTTTTAAATCCTGTTAACACCGACTTGGTACCATCATTTTGCAATAATGATCTCATGTTGCCTTTGATCAGTAAAATACCTATGATTTGAAATATAATTGACAGACCTTTCTAATTTGACATTGTTGCTGAGTCAGATTATACTGCTGTTATGCAAATTCTGTGCATGGAAGGATACATTTTTGAAGTAAAAAGAAGTCCAATTTTTTGTCCACTAAAAAGATTCCTCGAATTTTTAGTAAAGATGAAAATAAATTGAAAAGGTACAAGTTAAAATTGGCCATGCCTATTGGATGTAATAGGATCATTAAAATTGGCCATGCCTATTGGATGTAATAGGATCATTAAAATTGGCCATAGTAAATTAAAAAATACAAATAATTATATTCTCACCAATTAGATTTCAATTAATAAAAAAAAAATTTTTTTTAAACATAAGAATAAAAAAAAATTCAAAAGAATTTTATAATTGTCGTATGCAAGTATTTAAAATAATATAGCGATAATTTCTAATCAGAATTACCCGGTACTTGAAAATGAAACAGAAATATAATATATAGGTGTAAAGAAAAGTTTTGATAGCAGTACTAAATTTTTATTGTGATGACCATAGATTATATTTTTATACCATGACAATTCTTTATGAATCTACCTTACCATAGACATTTTAACTTTTCTGTCATGTAATATGATATGAGTTGATTGAACCAATGTTTAGATGTTGAGAAAGGTTGTATTATAACCCAAAAAAAAGGTAAGAAATTCTCATTATTGTATGAAATATTTTATTGAGTTATTATCAGTTCATTGAAGTCACCAACTTTGTAGTGATGTAATTGAAAATTGCATTGTTGTTTTAAAATTTCTATCTTTTGACCTACCATTTTATTTCCTAAATTACGATTGAATTGATTTATGAGACATCGGAAAAATTCAATATAATGGAATGTCTGAAGTTTTACAGAATTACTTTAAACTTTGAACTTTGTTCAAATAGAACTCGAATATAATATAAACTTTATATGCGGTAACGTCTTACTAATTAATTTTTTTACAATTCTTAAAGACTTATTGGCACATCACATGATTATGAGAATCTTCACAATATTGTTTGCATACAAACCACAAAGAATTGTTATTAACATGTCAGTTTGAACAACTTTAACAAGCATTTTTTTTTAACAGCAGCTATATCTTTTCTCAGGAAAATCTTGGACTGAACAGTATTTTGACCAAATGTTTGTAGTAACCGGTGCATTTCATAATAACCTTTCTTTCTCTATTGTCTAATGTCTTCATCAAAGACGATAAATAATATGCTGGGTATTTATCTGTGTTTTGTTTATTTTTATTACCACATGATCATAATGGACATGAATAAGCACAAGAAAATAATACTCTACACAATGAAAAGTAAATGATCTGCTGTTCTTCATGTTACAGTATTTGAGTGAGTGAGTGATTATTGTTTATCACATATTTATAAGTAATAACGTCAATTTTGCCCATACGTAAACACCGAAAGCGCCATAGTGATATCATCCCAAACCACTGATAACACGATATCAAGCCTCTCGTGAGGTCCATGATGTCACTTCCGCTCAACTCTCAATTGTCGTTCGGAAAAAGTCGGTGTCCGGCGAGGAAAGGTTTGTTGGTGTTTCCATATATCAGTACTGTTATCCCTCAAACGATATCGATTACTTATATCCATAAGTTTGGTATCTGTGTGGGAAGTTAATTTTATTCTTTTTAATTCAATGTTGAAATATATGATAAATAGATTACCGGTAATGTATGACTTTTTCCATATCAGGACTGTTATCATCCCTCGACCGGTATCGAACCTTGGGCTAAAGCCCTCTGGCCGATATCAGTTTCTCGGGATGATAACAGTCCTGATATGGAAAAGGGCATGCATTAATCTATATTAATGCCTTGCAATGTTTCAGCTATATCATGCCAAGAACAAATTACATTTCAATGATGTGATGAAGATGTCTGCTTTGAACAAAACCAACACACTTAATTGGATTTGTATAGTGCTAGCTCACTGATTGAACAGTCCAGGGGTAGATATGTTACCTGTTACCTGTTACCTTCTCCGTATGTTGCCGCCTTTGTCAGGAGAACCACTTCATCAACGGATCTTCATCCATTATCGAAGCGTAGTTTATATTTCTTATGAATTTTTTATCACACTATATTATATACTTTATACGGGATGTGGAACATTTTTTAAAAGAGTATGTCATAACACACGCACTTTGAATAATAAACATCCATCGATGCATATAATAGTAATAAAATCTGAGACACATCCATTGATGCACACAATTATGTTAAAATCTAAGGCACATAGGTGTGGTAAAATCAGACACATAGATTTGGTAAAATTCACGGCTAAATTTAAAAAGTGATAAAATCTAGGATACCTCCATCGTTGCACATAATTGTGTTAAAATCTAAAACACATCCATCGATTCACATAATTGTGGTAAAATATAAAACTCAAAAATGTGGTAAAAACTAAGACGCATAATTGTGGTAAAATCTAAAAGACATATCATCTGTGCACATTTTGTGGTAAAATCTAAAATACATCCATTGATGCCCATATGTTGTTTCACTCTGCCACATTAACCTGATTTTGAGGATACCCACCTTTCGTCTGTCTCCTTCATACAGCGTGCTTAGTTGAGAAGCAGCAAATATAAATTCTTAAAGTCTTTGGTTTGACTCGACCGATGCAGTTTTACAGTATCTGACTTTTTTATGTAACTTAAAAGTGTACAAAGCTGACACTTGGATTAAAATATACAAGTCATAGAAAAAGAGACAAGATTTAAAACCCATACAGCATGTTATAAATTTCTACACTTGAGGTACATGAACACATGTGAATAATGGTTACAGAAAAAGGACTTAAATATCCCAATTCAAATTTAGATTCAATTCACTCAATTAACAATAAAAAAAAATCTTATTGATAAAAAATTAGAATCTAATAATAAATGATACCAAGTCCATCAACTTTGCATAAAAATAATGCAGACCTAAAACCACAATCTTGTATCTAATTGATGGAGCAAAATGTTTCATCACAAACACTAGATGAATATGAAAAGTTTGAAGATACCTAAGGGGTTATCAGAATATGTAAATCAAAGAAGAACAGACAAAACAATGACCAAAAGAAAAAGTACAAAAGGACAAAAAACGATCAACAAAACATCGCATATAAAACTAAAGATTGAGTAACACGAACCCCACTAAACACCGGGGGTGAACTCAGGTGCTCCGGAAGGGATGCAGTTCCTGCTCCACTAGTGGCAATGCAACTTGTAAACATTGTAGAATTATGAAAAGAAAGGTCAACAAAATGAACAATCACCTGTCAGCCTCACTTGAAATCATTGAACCAAAAAAGAGACCACAACATATGGCTTTGGAAATCCAGGTCCTTGCACAAAAATGCTTGAGACAGGCACAAAAAAGTGGTTGGGTTAAACTGAAAACCAGTGTTTGAATGTCATAACATTTCAGCAACTTGAAACATGTTATGAAAAGTGCTGAAACTAGTAAATAGAATTGGTCTGTTAAACTAATAAAAATGTTTTTAAACGAAAAGGTAGAAACCAACCATACATGTTGTTCACGTCTACCATATGTTCATATGCTCCATTTCTGCAGAGCTGTTTTCTATTATGGATTATGGATGTCAGTGTTAAAATTAAGGTTCTGTATTGTAATCCGAAAATTCCTCCCTATATGTTCTGAATTAGTTTATTACCAAGATGCTTGAAATTGTGATAAAAAGGTCTAATTTATCTATATTATTAACATATTCAGAATGTGGTAACTTTGCATTTATGATAATGGTAAAACAAGACCATGTACTTAATGGAATAATAAGAATAGTGTCCGATTATGAAGTTGATCTGGAGGACCAGTTATAAGACAACTGCAGTAAAAGAGTTCCTTTATAATATTTGATTTTGGGTCATCAGATCCCAGAATGCAGCATTATTGCATCATGTGTTTCACTTTTGTATCTGGGGTATCCCCCAGAAACATCTATGGTACAGTACTTCTGCTTCTGACACATACACACCGCTTTTTCATAACGAGCATAGTTCACCCCTACCACATACACGCAGCCTCCACACAATAAGGGGTGTAGATACTTCTTCCACAAACTGGCAGCCTCCGCACGATCAGGGATAGAGTTTACTTCTACATCATGTTTCTAGCCTCCGCACAATAAGGCATGTAGTCACCTTCTACCACATAGATCTAGCTTCCATATGACTAGGACACCCTTCACTTTTACCACATAAAGCCAATCTCGAGCTCCATACAAGTAGAATTATAGTTCCAACATGACCAGAAGCAAAGATCAAGTTTTCACACTCGGGAGCATAGCCCACGGATACTTCATACACACACAACCTCCACAATACAAGGACCAATGTTCAGCTGACAAAGAGCAGCAGCATGACACTATTGAGTTGTGTCGATACAATATATATAATTGTCTGCAATCCAATAAATCATGTGGCTGTAGTCCTGCGTTCAAAGATACCACAATTGTAAAGCGAAATCCGTTCACGAAAATATAAACCGATTTGTTTACATTTTTGTTGATTTTTGCATTGAACGCATATTACCCATTGGATTTTCTTTTCCTATCATTGACTTTATGGACATAATCTTGATAAAGTGTCCAGTGCCTGTCAGCTAACAGACGGCAGTAAAGTCGGAAATTTAACAAATCGATATTTATATATCCGGTTTCAAAGATTTGTATTTGATATTGATCACTGCTGCATGTTTTACTTGTAGTTGTCATTTTTCAAAGACTTTTTATAAGATATATAGTTTCAATAAATTTACTCGTATTCACTCTTAATCATATCAAAAGTTTTCCTCAATGTCTTTAATTATTCCTCCCCTATTGTATTTTGTATCCATCCTTCCACCCTTTGTTTCCTTTCTATCGCATTTCGTTTCCTTTCTCCTGCATCTCTTATCCTTTCTCCCACCCCTCTTCCCCTCCCCCTCTTTCCCCCTGAATCGTGGCCCCAGCCTCACATCCAACTTCATATATACCTTCATGTTGTGATGTATTTGAATTTGATTGGGTTAGTGCATTCTTCAGTTACTCCTCTTTCACTAAAGATCAAGAAAATGTCCAATGTTGAAGTCGATCTGCAAGTTCATGAATATTAACCTTGTTTCGAGATTTTATATATAATCTAGTGGGCACAACAAAGCGTTCCTGTAATAACCTTCATCAGGTACTCTCAAAAGTCAAAAGCTTGGAAAGCCAAATAATTTAAAAGCCTTTGGAAGCAAGTAAACAAAAGGGCCTAAATAAGATAGTAAAAACCGGTTAAAGTTACCTAATCCCGAGCGAGATATATTTTATTTATAATAAAATTACAGTTAGTTAGGAACTGTAAATTGTAAGCATAAATATATCGACTCAGCGAGAGTAATATGAACGATTACAACATAAATAAATAAATAAAAATAGCTCACAGTCAATGTTCTGAGGGACATGACGATGGTCGTTCAAACACTATCATCGTGGGTCTGAGGGACATGACGATGGTCGTTCAAACACTATCATCGTGGGTCTGAGGGACATGACGATGGTCGTTCAAACACTATCATCGTGGGTCTGAGGGACATGACGATGGTCGTTCAAACACTATCATCGTGGGTCTGAGGGACATGACGATGGTCGTTCAAGCACTATCATCGTGGGTCTGAGGGACATGACGATGGTCGTTCAAACACTATCATCGTGGGTCTGAGGGACATGACGATGGTCGTTCAAGCACTATCATCGTGGGTCTGAGGGACATGACGATGGTCGTTCAAACACTATCATCGTGGGTCTGAGGGACATGACGATGGTCGTTCAAACACTATCATCGTGGGTCTGAGGGACATGACGATGGTCGTTCAAGCACTATCATCGTGGGTCTGAGGGGCGTGACGATGGTCGTTCAAACACTATCATCGTGGGTCTGAGGAACGTGACGATGGTCGTTCAAACACTATCATCTTGGGTCTGAGGGACGTGACGATGGTCGTTCAAACACTATCATCGTGGGTCTGAGGGACATGACGATGGTCGTTCAAACACTATCATCGTGGGTCTGAGGGACGTGACGATGGTCGTTCAAACACTATCATCGTGGGTCTGAGGGACGTGACGATGGTCGTTCAAACACTATCATCGTGGGTCTGAGGGACGTGACGATGGTCGTTCAAACACTATCATCGTGGGTCTGAGGGACGTGACGATGGTCGTTCAAACACTATCATCGTGGGTCTGAGGGACGTGACGATGGTCGTTCAAACACTATCATCGTGGGTCTGAGGGACGTGACGATGGTCGTTCAAACACTATCATCGCGGGTCTGAGGGACGTGACAATGGTCGTTCAAACACTATCATCGTGGGTCTGAGGGACGTGACGATGGTCGTTCAAACACTATCATCGTGGGTCTGAGGGACGTGACGATGGTCGTTCAAACACTATCATCGTGGGTCTGAGGGACACGACGATGGTCGTTCAAACATTATCATCGTGGGTCTGAGGGGCATGACGATGGTCGTTAAACACTATCATCGTGGGTCTGAGAGGCATGACGATGGTCGTTCAAACACTATCATCGTGGGTCTGATGGACATGACGATGGTCGTTCAAACACTATCATCGTGGGTCTGATGGACGTGACGATGGTCGTTCAAACACTATCATCGTGGGTCTGAGGGACGTGACGATGGTCGTTCAAACACTATCATCGTGGGTCTGAGGGACGTGACGATGGTCGTTCAAACACTATCATCGTGGGTCTGAGGGACGTGACGATGGTCGTTCAAACACTATCATCGTGGGTCTGAGGGGCATGACGATGGTCGTTCAAACACTATCATCGTGAGAAGAATAAAGTGGCAATATGTAACGATTCACACCTATTTATGATCACTGTTTGAAAAATAACCTTTGTCTCTAAGACTAATAAGAAAGAACGGCATCAGAGAAAGTCGAAGAGTTCTGGTACACGACTGGAGAATGCTTGTGTGTTAAAACTGTTTTGGTACACTGGAGCAATAAATTGGATCCTGCCGTTTTTTGTGATACCATTCTATATGACCATGTTCAGTAATATGAATTGATGAAACGTATAACTTATATGGTTCTACAGATTTCCATTTCGTTTACCGCACCAGCTTTTAAACGTGGATCTTGGTAAACATATGGTTCCTGTTTGTGATTTTATCTGGTGGTGAAATATATACATGTTGGCATCCCCGTGGTAGACAGATTGTTTAAAAACTGATGTAATTCCAATTCGTTGTTCACTGGAACAAAAGACCATGATAGCCCACCTGAAATATGAACAAAAGACCTTGATAGCCCACCTGAAATATAAACAAAAGACCTTGATAGCCCACCTGAAATATGAACAAAAGACCTTGATAGCCCACCTGAAATATGAACAAAAGACCTTGATAGCCCACCTGAAATATGAACAAAAGACCTTGATAGCCCACCTGAAATATGAACAAAAGACATTGATAGCCCACCTGAAAAATGCCGGATCAGAATGTGTAGCTGAAGATGAGAACAATGACTTTCAAGACATTGATCACACTCTGACAGAATACATTGTTACATGAGGCAGACAGTAGAATACACATCACACTCTGACAGAATACATTGTTACATGAGGCAGACAGTAGAATACACATCACACTCTGACAGAATACATTGTTACATGAGGCAGACAGTAGAATACACATCACACTCTGACAGAATACATTGTTACATGGGGTAGACAGTAGAATACACATCACACTCTGACAGAATACATTGTTACATGGGGCAGACAGTAGAATACACATCACACTCTGACAGAATACATTGTTACATGAGGCAGACAGTAGAATACACATCACACTCTGACAGAATACATTGTTACATGAGGCAGACAGTAGAATACACATTACACTCTGACAGAATACATTGTTACATGAGGCAGACAGTAGAATACACATCACACTCTGACAGAATACATTGTTACATGGGGCAGACAGTAGAATACACATCACACTCTGACAGAATACATTGTTACATGAGGCAGACAGTAGAATACACATCACACTCTGACAGAATACATTGTTACATGAGGCAGACAGTAGAATACACATCACACTCTGACAGAATACATTGTTACATGAGGCAGACAGTAGAATACACATCACACTCTGACAGAATACATTGTTACATGGGGCAGACAGTAGAATACACATCACACTCTGACAGAATACATTGTTACATGAGGCAGACAGTAGAATACACATCACACTCTGACAGAATACATTGTTACATGAGGCAGACAGTAGAATACACATCACACTCTGACAGAATACATTGTTACATGAGGCAGACAGTAGAATACACATCACACTCTGACAGAATACATTGTTACATGAGGCAGACAGTAGAATACACATCACACTCTGACAGAATACATTGTTACATGAGGCAGACAGTAGAATACACATCACACTCTGACAGAATAGATTGTTACATGGGGCAGACAGTAGAATACACATCACACTCTGACAGAATACATTGTTACATGAGGCAGACAGTAAAATACACATCACACTCTGACAGAATACATTGTTACATGAGGCAGACAGTAGAATACACAATACACAATGACGAACTGAATGAAACACATTTACATAATTATTACAGATAATAATACAATATAAGCAATAGAAGTGATTTTTCAAGTACAGTGTATGCCATCAATACTATTATACGTTATATAAATTAGGCTATTATCACTGATTGGAAATAAGTGCTCACCCAAAAAAGTTTTTTACACCTAGTTCTCTCCAAGGATAGCTCCCTATTTCATGATTCTGTGTCATAGAAGGGAAATTCCTTTCATGACATATTTCCCCTGCACCATCTAATCGCCGATAGTAAGAATAGAAGTTTTGATATTAGTGCCTCCAAATCATGTGTGGCTAGATTCCAGAGAATGGATACATAACTGAAGAGATCGTACATGAAGTCCACTAAAGGAACTACATCTGATAGGGGATTCAAAATTTAGAAAAATAGAGAAAAAAAGCGAAGTTTTTTACACATTGATAGAAATTTATCTGCTGGTGGTATAGCCACCCCTAGATCTGTTCTGAAAAATCCTCATCAGGAAGACAACATTATGAGAGAGGATACAATCTCAAGTCCTTAATAATCTATTATTAATCTAATGTTAAAACTTTTTTCCCACTTTGAAATATCCGATTGCTTATCGAGTAATAAAAATGTGAAAAGCATTTTTACATAATTCAACATGTCTTTAAAATAGTTCGCTTATAAAATGAAAGCGACCTGTTTATGGTCACGGCGAGTGTTTGCAGACATGTTAATACAAGGGACCATTTCTTTTCCCAAAATGATGTGCGAATTGTTGGCCAAGTACTTCAAGTCTTTGACTTTTAATCGCAAGCCAATCTACACTGGCGTGCGTCGGTCCCCAATATCCACCATAAGTGTTATCGGTTTTCAATAGCTACGCATGCAGATGAAAACAATTGTTGAGAGTGACTATAAAAAACAATAATCATAACCTTAACCATATTAAAGTGACGAGTGAGTGGTTGGAGCTTAAAGCAAAATGAGCATGTTTTTGTTTTCAACCACATCATGGCGGGGACAAGTTACATTCGATGAGATAACTTGACAAATACGCTTAGCCTGTTGGATTTTTATAGTGCTAGTTCATTGAAACAACAGTCCGCGGGAAGACATGTCGCTCAATTTGGACAATTATCCTGATTCCCAACCAGTCTTTGATCTTACTCATTTATGCTGTCTGTTTAGTGGAGTAGCAGAAATACCAATATTTACAGTCTTTAGTTTGATCTGAACCCATGATCTACTGCACTCAATACAAACATGGTAATCATTACACCACTGATGGGGTCTTTTAGTGACGACCAATGCATGTTAAGCAAATTGTTTTGATCGTCTTCTGTATTTTCGTGGCCATTTGGTCCCATTTTTACTCAAGGTCTACCTCCACTGATACAATATTGAATATAAATTAAATTCATCAGTGTCTTATACGGTAAAGTAAAGACCACATGCAATGTATTATCAACAACAATTATCTGAAAATAAATACGTAAGTAAATAAAGAAGTATACCCTCAGTTATTGGTATATTGGATGGGAATCCAAGAAAAATTGTAATAATCTATTTGTCCGACTACTTTAGAAAGAAGTATACCCTCAGTTATTGGTATATTGGATGGGAATCCAAGAAAAATTGTAATAATCTATTTGTCCGACTACTTTAGAAAGAAGTATACCCTCAGTTATTGGTATATTGGATGGGAATCCAAGAAAAATTGTAATAATCTATTTGTCCGACTACTTTAGAATATATAGATGGTTCATTTTTTCACGGAATCTGTTAATTGATAACTTCCAGTATATATATATGTATAGCACTACATTTTGAATCAGACTCTTGCACGACATCACAGCTATATAGTTAACCATATTCAACGAATAAAGTTATTTAGAAAGAATCACTGGTATTCCTTTACAGTATGACTTGTTAGTTAAATGTCACAAACGAATGTCATACCAAACATTTAAGTCTAGCGATGCTAACTTGACTGCACCAAGGAATATACCAAAACATACCAAACATTTAAATCTAGCCATGCTATCTTGACTGCACCAAGAATATACCAAAAAATCAGTTTAAACAGATAGATATAATAGAGTCTCACCTAACCCTCACCCCATATTATTCTAAGGGAACGACCATTTAACTTGAAGGGGGGGGGGGGGGGGGGGTATGTTTTTTTTTCTAAAAAAAAATATTCTGATTCCCAATGTTGCTGAAAAAAATATTCTGATTTTGGTGGAGGAAAAAAAAAATAATCTGATTCAGAGTTTTTGTCATATAACCTAATGTTAAATTCTGGAAAAAATTAATTATTCTAACTCTCGTGTTGTCCGAAAAAAAAATTCTGAACGAAACAAAAAACCATAACCACCCCCTTCAAGTGAAATGGTCGGTCCCTAAGGAGGTTATCCTTTCACGGGTCTGTGTATTGTTGTTAGATGTATACACGCGGCAACAAAGTATATAACAGAAATAGCAAAGATCATTGACTGATACGGGAATCCCTATAAATTATTTGGATTAAATCATAAAACGAATCACTAATGGAACTTCAATTACTGGTTTCAGAGGAGTTACGGACATGAGATGTCTACCTGCTTATATAACAGAAACAACGAAGTATATTGTTTGATATGAAAATCTTTTAATCTCATTTGGATGAAAAAAAGAATTAAAAAAAAAGAAGGTGCACAATGGAATTAGTTATTAAGGAATCCATTCAAGTTTTATTGATATTGATCCATTGGGTTCAGAGGAGTTTCAGATGAAAACACCTACCATTTCAGAACCCAAAATGTAAAATATGGGTGCACAACGTCACTACTCACTAAAGAATCCCTGACAGTTTCATTGACTTCCAATAGCTTACCCTCCCGGAGCACCTTAACTCACACCAGGTTTTTAGTGGGGTTCGTGTTGCTCGATAGCTTACCCTCTCGGAGCACCTTAGCTCACACCAGGTTTTTAGTGGGGTTCGTGTTGCTCGATAGCTTACCCTCCCGGAGCACCTTAGCTCACACCAGGTTTTTAGTGGGGTTCATGTTGCTCGATCTTAAGTTTTCTGTGTAATGTGTTGTAGATCGTTGTTTGACCGTTTGGTTTTGTTCTTTTTGTCATTGTGTTGTGTGTTCTTCTTCTATTTACAGCTTATGGTTACCCCTTTGGTATCTTCAAACGTTTCTTGTTTCAGGGGAGTAAAAGATTGAAGGTGTGGTCGGATGGAACTCCTTCGTTTCGCTAGGAGATATAATAAAATAAATAATACTGTGAATATGAATAATGTAAATAGTAAATAAAAAAAACAACAAAGAAGGTATGTCGCAAAGTGGTATGACGGAAGAAACCATGTAAAGAAGAATGCCAGGAATTTAAGATCATAATGTTTTTATCGTGGACAAGCCATTTGTAGATTCTATTTCTCAAGTACTTGTGTAGGTTACATTTGATAAAAATACTACGAGAAGGAGCCACCAGAACTTGTAAGTCAGGACTGCCGACTGACGGTCCAACAATGTCAACACGTTTGATTGAACTGACGTTTATCTAAATTCCGATATCTCCTAATTTTCCGTGAGAAAAGTGGTTTTAAATATCAAGTTATGACCAATGGGCGGTGCTTATCAGTGGTACACACGAATCGTCAACATACTCCCGCTGGATAAACCAATAGAAAATTGTAATCGTTCTCCCATAACAAAGGCGGGCTTGTTTACTTATGAAAATTATCCCAAATTAACTGGATTTTTGGTGCGAATATCATTATGGTCACTGTGGATCAGAGAATATACATAGGTCGAGTGGGGTCACGGCTCCCAGCAGGGGAAAGCTTCAGTACATTAACTATTGTTTGAAGATAAATTCAAATGATACTAAAGTCATGTTAGCTATCAGTAGTACGCTTTAATGTAGAAATGATATTGGTATTTTGACTATTTTATCTTTTGTTTGACACTTGAACGGGACAACCATAGAGACAGTAGTGTCGTTTTCATTTGATAAAAAAAATAAACTTCTTTTAATTGATCTAGAAAGTAAGATTTCTTGGACGTGCAGTACAGAAAGCGGATACGTTTTTTTATTGGGTTGACACACTACTAGTTTAGAACAACTTAAGATTGTAAATAATCTCTGAATCTCAATGTTATATTCTTTCAATGGAAGCTGTTACCATCACAATATGTAGAGGCAGATATTTTTTTTTATGAAGATATATGTTGTATGCACAATTTATGCATTTAATTACAAAATGACATGGCAAAAAACAAAACAAAAAACAAAAATAAAAACAAAAACAAAAAAAAGCAAGCAAACCAACAAACAAACAAAGACAAATACCAAAAAAAAAAAAACAACAACAAAAAAACCAAAAAAAACCAACAACAAACAAACAACAAAAATGCAGGAGAATAAAAATCATATTTCATATATATTACAATTAATTTTAATTAATTAATCCAAGTAAATGTACAGTGCTTTGACTGCTGTTCTTCTTCTTAATGCCTATTTATGGCCTGCTATGCATTCTGTTTAAACGTGGTAAGTAACGATGTTCTCAGATGTTACCTCAGACAGTACGGTCTTGGAATCTTCTTCCGGATAGCACAAAAAACTGTCCTTCTATTAATGTATTCAAATCGTGACTGAACCTTAATATTATATATGATAAACCCACTTTTTGTTTACGTCGGTAGCCGTTTAGGACAGATTTTTCACGCTAGAATACGTATGGGGTGTAGTTCTTAATTCCGATCTATTTCGGAAAAATATTGTAAATTCACGGCGTTATACATGTGGTGCTATAGAGACTCCTACTCATTATCTTCTCAACTGTCCTCACTATAACATACCTAGACAACGCCACATATTTTCCCTTAACCTTCCTATTCCCTTGTCCACTGAACTTCTATTAGTAGGATCTAATGAGTTAACAATTAACCAGAACACAGAAATCTTCTTGTCAGTACAAAAGTTCATTTTAAGTAGTAAACGATTTACCCCGTAATTCACAATTCACCAACCCCTTTCACTTTCCTGCACAATTCATCCCCTATGGTGTAAGATACAATTATCATTTTACTGATCCTTACAACGTAATCTGGCTTCTGAGATTATTAAAAGTAGATTTAATTAAACTTGGGATTTATATAAGTTTAATAACTTGTTTTCGGATCCTATTAATTAATTCATAGTCATTACTTGTGTTGTGTTTAAATTGGTGTACTATATTCATACAGACACAGGACAATTTGAATATACAACAACAGTACCGAAACATAACTTAAGAAACTTGATAGAAAAATAGAGTAAAAACATGAACAATATGAACCTTCACAGAAAACCCGAGTTAAATTATGTGTTCCGAATGAATTACAACCTCCTCCTCCTTATTTAATGTGGCATGCATCTGAAGTTTGATTTTGAATGTTTGATCGCTCAGTGTGTAAAGTTTCAATTGTTTCATTTACATACCTACTATGACTGTGAAATGTAGAACATCAATAATAGCACTGTTCCTTTACTTGATTTTATGTTTAAGTGTAATGTTGAATAGCCTCTGATGTTCATTTACATCTTTCTTACTAACAAATGTCTCAATACCTTAAAATCAATAAATGTGCCAACTGTCATTAAATATTAATGTCGACGTAACTCGTGACCTCAACAGTTACCGTAATTACGTTCCTCTACCAAGAGTTTCTCCGTTCGACGATGCCCTGTCGCATCAAATCCCCGGGGTCCAGACGCTGTCTCGTTCCAAATCATCAGGGTTAAACAGTTACCATTTAATTTGGATACTTTAAAACTGTCATATTAACGTTTCAATAATCCATTATGACTTCGGGTCAGCTATATAACCATTTTCGTACCTGCTGAAGGTTATTCCAGAAATGGACAGACAGACAGAAAATATCAGAGTGAGCTTTCTTAGCTGCAAATACACTTCGCAGTCTTATTACCTAGAAAAAACACGATTATGATTATTATTCTTTTTAATTTTCTTTGTATATATTTTAGATTTTTTCGCCATGAGGCATTTGTCTCAAAGTAAACACTGTCCTGGTTTTCTATGGCATGTGCCCAAATGAATGGTACCACTCAAACTAATCCAGAATGAAGCTAACATACAATTTATAGATAGAAAACTCTAACATTAATTCAGGAGATAAACCGAATTTTAACGAAATATACTAAGATCGCTCAAACAAGTTCAAAAGGAAAGTTAAATGTAACTAGCAGATAGATAAACGCTCAAACCAATCCATGAGGAATATGAAATGTAATTTAAAGATAGATATCTACTCCAATTAATTCATAAGAAAGAAGAAAAATATAACTTACAAATAGACAACAACCAATTCAGGAGGGAAATGTAATTATCGATTGATAACCGCTCAAAGAGGTTCATAGAGGTATGACCCTACTATTTTGTTTTGTAACTGTATAACGTTACGATTCCACTCTTATGCTTCACTAAACTTACCCTCTTCTACTGCCATCCATTGTCCCATTCTCTTCTATGGACGTCAAACTTATAAACCTACGACTATCTGTGAATGGGTATATTCTTATAAACCTATGACTATCTGTGAATGGGTATATTCTTCACATTATAAACCTATGACTATCTGTGAATGGGTATATTCTTCACATTACAGATCCCATAGCCTGAATGAAATTGTTCAATTTTAGCCGATATACATTGTATATAAACCTTGTCTTCCTTCAATCCAAGTCATCGGAACAAATAAACCGATCTGAGTTTACCCCGGTTTTTAGCGGGGTTCGTGTTTCTTGATCTTTAGTTTTCTGTATAATGTTTTGTATAATGTTGTTTGTTCTTTTGTTCTTTTTTTGTTTTGTTTGGCCATTGCATCGTCTGTCGTTCTTCGACTTACGTCTTCTGATTTTCTCCTTGGTATCTTCAAACTTTCTTTTGAAGGAATATCCAAATCAAAAACATTAAAACTGTTAAATTTCTATTATATGAATTTGGGGTGTAGCATTTTGTATTATATAAAGGGTATTGCATGTCAATTTTTAGTTGATCAATGATATAAGGGATGTTGATTGTCCATGTTCTGCTTTTGATAAATTATAAAAGGGATGTTTCTTGTCCACTTTGTGTTGTTTTGTGATATAAGGGATATTTATTGCTTGTCCACTTAGTCTTTTTCTGACATTTATTGCTTGTCCACTTTGTCTTTTTCTGACATTAGTTTTATGTGTAATATTCTGCAGATCGTCGATTCTGATTACCCCTTTGGTATCTTCAAATTCTTCTTACCTGTTAATTTTCCACTGTTCTAGTCTATTATATAAAGGAAATTATTTGTTCATTTTGTGCTTTTGTTCCATGGTATAAGAGATATTGCTTGTACATTTTGTGCTGTTGATCTATGGCATAATGATATTATTATATGACTTCAGATAATATCTTTTCTGATTGGCTGACGTCCCTAGTAACGTTCTTTGATAAAACGTTATATTCAACGCGCAAAAAGTCCCGAGAGGTGAATATAATATTCCAAACCTTCTCCAGACACCTTAAAATAGAAATGGTGTTTCCCAATTAACTTGAAAGTAGTAGTCAATCATCGTCGGGTTAAGTTTTGTCATCGACTAATCAGATGCGTTCTTACTAATTACTTTCGGTACACAATTAAATTAATAATGGCAGACGTTGGGCAGACAGGGATGTTTGGGGAACAAAGTCTGCGCTGTTTGGTGTTAATTCAAATTTGATTTAATGTCATATTTAACAAATAGTTCATGGCACTAAGGGCCATATGGCAGTATATGGACCGGGATGTCACCCACAAAATATCATATGGACCGAAGCGAAGCTGAGGTCCATATACTATTTTGTGGGTGACAGACCGCTCCATAAACTGCCATTTGGCCCGAAGTGCCATGAACTATTTGCTATATTATACTCAATACATGCAAATCTGTCAGAGGACATGTTTTTTTTTTCATATTGTATATCTAAGACAAAAAACGAGTTCGGACAAAATCCGGAAGAAAACATTATATTAATCGGGCCCGGTTAATATACTAAAATATTGATCGGTCAATAGTATACACTTATTGACTGTGTGTGAGGCTAATAGCACTTTTATTGTCCCCAAGGTACCAACTATTGTCCGAGGCAACACTGTTGATTATTCGATAAAACCAATCAAACAATGTTTCTATAATGTATTTATAACATTGTGATAATGTATTTTCGTGTATTAAAGCTTACAGTAATCTTGTCTATTTTTCAATGTTTTTTTATATTAAAAAAAAACAAATTTTTGGAATGCGGCATTATATGACGTCATTGATGACGTCCGTGCACTAGTTTCGAAGACGTGCACTAGTTACAGGACTAGCGCACTGTAAGGCATGTATTTCATTCAAATGAGTGCATTAGTTTAAAATAAAACTAAATCATGTGGTATCAATTCTAATGTTTCATTGGTTCTTAATATAAGAGTGTGTAATAAACTAGAATATTGACCGGCTGCGCTAACAAAGACGAATAGGGAAAATAAAAACGTAAAGTATAATATAATAAAACAGTTAATGACTTTCAATTTCGGTGAATACAAGGATTGATCAACCCATGGAACATAATATTCACCTCGGATGGGGCCATCATGCCTCGGTGAATATCATGTTCCATGGGTTGATCAATTCTTGTATTCACCACATCGAAAGTCATCAATTGTATATTATTTGCTCATTTTGTCTTTTTGTTTTATGACATAAGGGATATCGCTCGTACATTTGTCCTTGTTCTATGATATAAGGGATATTGCTTCTCCATTTTGTGTTTTTGTTCCAAAACATAAGGGATATTACTTGTCCATTTTGTGTTTTTGTTCCAAAACATAAGGGATATTACTTGTCCATTTTGTGTTTTTGTTCCAAAACATAAGGGATATTACTTGTCCATTTTGTGTTTTTGTTCCAAAACATAAGGGATATTACTTGTCCATTTTGTGTTTTTGTTCCAAAACATAAGGGATGTTACTTGTCCATTTTGTGTTTTTCTATAGCATGAAGGATATTGATTTTCCTTGTTGAGCTGTTCTATGATATAGAGGCATGTGTTAATCAATTTATGATGATGTTCTATGACATAAGAGATATTGCTTGTTCAATGTGTGCTGTTGTTATGTGATGTAAGAGATATTGATTACCCATTATGTGCTGTTGTTCTATGATATAAGGGATATTGCCTGTTCAATTTGTGCTTTTACTTATTGATGTAAGGGATATTGTTTGTCCAATTTGTGATGTTGTTCTATGATATAAGGGAAATTGCCTGTCCAATTTGCATGTTGTTGTTCAATCTTTCTCTTCTTTTCTGTAAATGCATGTATACAAAATTACCGTTTACAACAGACGAAGACAACACTGTTAAACCATTATATATACAGGTGTCTTTGCTTATATTTGCCATTATAATAATATTTGCATACAACAAGCGAATATATCCGTAATTGTTGAGAATGAACTTCATTGTTTGGGAAAATCACGATTTGCTTTGGATATCATAGACAGAGATTCAAAGTTTTTACTAACAAATCGCATGTTTTCTAAAAACATTACACCTTGCTTTATACATTTATATCAAAACTTATTGTAGGGGATTTCACAAGGGTTAGTTCGTCGTTATTTTAAACTACACTATTTGGGCGGGGTATAATAATCTTCATTAGTGCCTTCGTAGTGATAAGAAACTTCAGTCGTCTGCTAAAAGCCAGTAAATACCCGTATAATGGATATGTTTGGCTGCTTGTTTTGGTAAATTTCGGATCAGGCGCCTCGTATATAAATATTTGATCGGACAACATGAATAAATGGTAAAAACTATCCATTAGTTTTAAAGAAAAGTTAAGAAGTTCTCATTTCTGATGGAAACTACATCTATTAGAATTATTAATTGGTCCTAGTTTCCCCCCAATAGCATTAGAAATAATTTAAAATACGACTGTTTGTTTTAATCTTATCTAACTTTTTATTAATTTCAAATATTGTCAACTAAGCAAAATGTCTAATTCTGACAGTTTTGTTGATTCTGTATAATTGTTCTTGAAAAAATATTTTCAAAAGGTAATTTGATTTCAAGAAATGATGCCTTTAATTGTAGAATATGGTCCAAAAAGCTCAGGAATAATTGTGTCTATAACTGCTCATTATGGCATATATAAATCGTTTTGATTTTGGAAGAACCGTCCATAATATGGTGAGAAAATGCTTATTGTTCTATGTGTGTTTTTATTTAAAGAAAAATCATCAAAATATTTTTGTAAAGAGCATTTTTTTAATTAAAAAAAACACTATATCATATATCAATTTTTTTGTTATAGATCAGCATCAAATACATACACATGCATTTGCAAAAGTACGGCAAATAAAAAGTCATTGCTTCGAACATTTCGAGAAAAAAACAACTTTCACCAAAATGTTCCCATTAACTTCGTGCATTTAGTTATGATAAGTTATCACTGTAGATTTATTACTGGATACTGTGAATAAAATAATACATATTCATACATTATTTTGCTCAATTCGTTTCAGCGGTAAACAAATTAATGTTAAATCAAAGATTATTTTTAATATTAAAACACTCAGAATTAAAAAAAAATATTTACGCGCTCTGTAACATTTTTAAAATGATCCTTAAATATTTCATAACTAGAAATGTGAGTTTTTGGGGCTCTAATATTCTGAAATATGAATATTAGTTCATGAAATATTCATACAAAAATATAACAAAAATATCAGAGCATTCCACGTGAAATGCAACAACTAAAAAAAAGGGGCATTATGTCAATGAAAACAAACCAAGTGAATCAACTAATTTTGTTTTGTTTTGCTTTAATAAATTTAACATATTAGTCTGTACACAATTTTTGGTGGCAGTTTATTTTAAATATTATAATTTATTATATCATATTTCATTATGATTTGTTCCCCATAAACTAGTATAATCCCGCCATTTTTTCTTTATTGAAATGAGTGTACCAAACAAGTGAGCGATCATGTATTTTTGTACCAAACAAGTGAGCGATCATGTATTTTTGTACCAAACAAGTGAGCGATCATGTATTTTTGTACCAAACAAGTGAGCGATCATGTATTTTTGTACCAAACAAGTGAGCGATCATGTATTTTTGTACCAAACAAGTGAGCGATCATGTATTTTTGTGTAAAGTGTATCAATGTTGACTCTTTCTACGATTTTTCTGTACTATTTTGGGACTGTGTGGTATTTTGGGACTGTGTGGTATTTTTTTGTTTTTCATTCTATTGCCACAAATGTTTATTTTTATGAAGTCTAACATTTTTTTCTATCATTCTTTTATATAAAACTACATTTGAACACATTAATAATGGAATATAATATAATGAATATTGTCATTAGCTCATTAACGTTTGTTCTGTCTTTTTTTTAGATTTCTAGACAAATTACCTGCATATTCAACATAATCATGCAAATTTACAATTATCAAAAAGAATAAATTATAGTAGTTAACAATCTGGTCTGGTAATATAATGGAATAATACATGTAAGTTAATAATTCTGTTGTTAAATAAATAGCCTTGAATAATTCTACTCTACAAGAAATTTCCAGAGCGGTTTCTTGTATTTTTTTTTTTATTGCATATAGAAATAATTTTTCTAGATTTTTTTTAGTTGTGTTTTGAATCAAAAATGTTTCAATCTACCAAATTTACATTTAACTGAAAAATTTAATATCCAGTTAACATTTCAGTCTCAGACAATGCAAAGTACTCAAACCAGAAATAATCTTCCAAAATTACAGCAAAATGGTAAATACAAAACAAATACAATATAGAACAAAAGGTGGGACTAGATGAACTCATGCAAAGCATATATATATATATATTTATAAAAGGAAACAATACAAAACTGTCTGCTATCCGATCGGTTTCTGGAAATAGTTTTAGTCAGTTTTGTATGTTGTTTTTAAATTTTGACGTATGATAATAATAATAATAATAATTTCAATGATGGATCTATATTAACTTACCCAAAATATTTGACTTCTATGACAGAAAAAATTATACTAGTTTTTATCATACATTATGTATGAACCGTTCTGTATTGCTTAAATTTCTATAGAAAAGAAAGAATAAATAAGACATGTTGTGAATAACACGAACCATTTAAATGGTACTGATATTCATTAGATTAACTAGCATTATATATAATATATATACATAAGAAGTTTTCTCTGTATTTGTATTATTATTCCTATTCTCTAATAATTCCTTGTTAAATTGTCCTCTAATAACCATTTATAGGAACTAAGAACTGCGTTTCATTGCCTTGTTCATTTCCAATTAAAAAAATACAAAAATATAAAAATATTACAAATATAATACATTTATTATGTATTTAATACATTCTAATTAAATTTAAAAAAAACTTTTGTTTAAAGCGACATCTAAGAAATATTTGTCAAAATCCGTGAATGCACAAAGGAAGCTTATTTTTGTCAAAAATCAATTATTGCAGAAAATGAAAACAGTCTTGATCTGTATACAAATATACAATGTTGTCCTAACTAGTACTCGTGACAGAAATAAGCACATTGTTTCAGTTTATTATTTTGGGGCATGCATCTTCATGTAAATTATCCAAAAAAAAAATACAATATTAAAATAATATTTCAATACTATTTTATCTTAAACTTCAAAACTATTATTCGATTTGTGATATGAAAAAAAAATAACATGAGAAACATAAACGTTTGATGTGAAATCAAATGGCGCTTCTCACTTCTTAAAACAAATAATAATTGCTTAAATAAATATTAAAGAATATTAAAAAGATCATATGATTTTATCACCCTTCAAATTTTATCCCAATTTTATTTACATAAATCTTAATTTCCTAAATCTAGTTATCTAACAAGGTACAAACAAGATCTATTTTATCAAGAATTGTCTCACCCAAAATGATTTTCACCAGTTGCGTCTCCTCTGTGGATGAACGGCGTAGTCCTTCCATGAAAGTGTCATTTCCAGAATTCTTTCCTCGTCATTGTATTTATCAGTCAGTTGGTAATTTCTGTCAATACTTATCAGATGCCATAGGGTTTAATTGATATTGAGAAATAGTGAATTTTTCATTTTCCTTGTTCCATATGAACAGTCTGTTTCCCGAGAATGCAATCCTTATTTTTTTTTATTTCAATGTACCGGTAAAATATATATGGTTCATGTACGTTATTGGAATAAAGGAATTCAAATCTTCCAAGAAATGTAGTTTCAAAATACTAGTCCATTATGTAAAAATAAGATAAAATAATAAAAATAATATTTTTTGTCAAATTTCGAAATCGTTTGTTTGGTGTTATTAACACATTTTGTACAAATATATATTTGTATATTAAGAATTTAAAGCGTTCTTTGAAAACGTCTGAATGGAAGTAAAAATGCCAAACATCCACAAAATAACCATAATTTCAATTATGCATTAGCAACTATAATTTAATAAGAACGGGTTTAGTTGGAAAAAAATTTCTCTGAGATTATAAATAAGAATCAAAATTTAATGAGGTGTGCAATGATGAGTACACATTATACCTCCATATAATACTGAGGCGGCACTAGCCTCTAATTTAGCATTATTCCGAAATTTCTGAAAAGAACGTTTAAACAGTCTCCAAAACAAGTTCTAAACGAATTTCCTCTTGAAAATTGTAAGTGAAACTAAACAAAAAACCTCTTTGCACAAGAAAAACCTCTTTACACAAGAAAAACCTCTTTACACAAGAAAATCCTCTTTACACAAGAACAACCTCTTTACACAAGAAAAACCTCTTTACACAAGAAAAACCTCTTTACACAAGAAAAACCTCTTTACACAAGAAAAACCTCTTTACACAAGAAAAACCTCTTTACACAAGAACAACCTCTTTACACAAGAAAAACCTCTTTACACAAGATAGTTTAACTTTAAATTAGAAAAGAAGGGTAATGAAGACAAAACATTCACTTTATTATTTGTTACCTACATGTATGATGTTAGTGCCACTAAGTAATAAGATTGTTTGATTGGTTACAGTACCAGTCCATGTTTATTCTATACCGTCTAAGGACAATATCATACTGACTTTGAAAATATGATAGGAAAGTATATATACTACATATATTATAAGACACTCTTTCCATTCTTATTTGATTCTTAATCGACTATCCAAAAAGATTTTTTGAAACCATTCAGGGATAATTACACATGTATTTATTAGTTATACATGTATATCAAAATATATCCCCTCATTTTCAAAATCAATAATATAACATTAGACAACAAGGGGGATATCGGAATATTATTTTGGGTTACAATTTAATTTTTTAATGAAAAAAACAGGAATTTTGAAAACTGTTCATTTGTAAATGACTTAATATTTGCTAGTTTCTGAAAACATTTTTAAAGAAAACATTTTCGTAGAATGATCGTTGTTAAGCTCAGAAATAATGTTATGGAATATTATGTATTACTAGAACATTTTTTGTTGAAAAGTGAGGTTTCGAAAAATGTTATCTTTTTTTTTTATAATATTTTACAGTAAGTCTTTTATTACGAGGATCTTGCTCATGTTCGAAAATGAATAATATTTTATGTTATTTTGGGCAAAAACTTGATTTTTATTCCTCTTATTTTAGATTCAAAACTTCTGTTAATCTTAGAAATTACATGTGACACATTCGCACTAACAAATATATATGCTTAGCAGAGAGACACTATACCCATGTGAATGTGCTTTCTACAAATTTTATTATTAATTATCATTATCAATTTTGAGATTCATGCTAATTTTGATGAATTGATCAGATAATTTCTTACATAATTATATTTTCAGTGTTTCTTAAGACAAATTGGTCATCTCTTGTAAACAATATTTCAAGACTTGCGTATTTTGTGGTTTTTAATATATAATATCTATATGGAACAACACCCTTTATTAATCCGACTGATATTTATTACATCAATTCTATACACACCCAATAACATAAGCCGATATTTGTTGATATATAGTACTGTGTATTGTATATGGTCTGTCCATATAGGTTTAAATAAACGTTAGAGAATACCGAAGGGGCAATCACAAATTGACAATTCACAGAAACTGGCAACATTGGGTACACAAGACGAAGAAAAGTAAAACAAAAACTCAACACAATTATATGTTGGACACCACTATGCGCAAACAAACACAAATAGCATAAATAAGACATGATCCCTCCTACATACAACTGGAGGTAAAGATGAACCGAACATAGGTTTATGCGGAAAGCGTAACGGTCATCACAACACGGAACTCAGAACGTAAAGACATAATAGGAAAACACAAAAAACTTAAAAGATGAGCAACACAGATCCCGGAAAACTAACTAGTTCATAGTCAGTCCGGGATATGCCACGTTCAAACATTTATACTTTGTCAAAAAAGTGACAAGAGCCACTAAGGCCTTGGAACATTTAGCCTCAGAACGGAAATATTTCTGATCTGATAGAACTAAAACATTTTAAGACGTATTTAATGAATCCGTGTTGACATTCCACTTCAACTATAAACATACAATAAATTATGGAACATTGCAGCAAAACTGGTCGCATTTCAATAATACATATTACTATGCCTACATATAAGTTTTCCTACTAAGCATACAGATATGTTCATACATATTTTATTTACTAGTAAATTGAGTAATGAACTATTCACCGATGAAGAGCCCACAAAGACTATTCACCAGAGACACGATATATTTTCGCGGAACTTTTAATCCTCTTGATTCATTGGAGGAAACACGGTAATGAATATTCAGAATTCTCTTTAGCTTTTCTATGCTAAACTAAAATCCCGAAATCCGCAGACGACAACAAACATGGTGAGCAGGTTCGTGTTGTTGAACGATGAAGTTTTTGATTCTTTATTAAAGGACAGAAATACCCAAAAGTACCAAAAGTGTAGTGCGTTTAGCGAAATGTGTTTTAAATGATTATTTACTGGAAAAAGATGGAGCGATAAAAAAAACCATAGACGACATGGACACTGCTTCACTTGAAGAAGTCGTCTTGGTACTTCGAAAATTGTATGCAGAAGTAAAAAAAGAAGCCAATTGGACTATTTATGGAAAGAAATCAATAAAACGCTTTGGACAAAAATAATTCCTAACATCACAAGATGAGAAAATTATTTACAATGAACATTATGCCATTCAAAATGAAATGTTCAAGACTGTCATTGTCAAGATAAAGAAGGAAGTGAAGGGTACTGTACCCTATAAAGAGCCAATATGTTCAGAAGATTTGCATTAAAAAATAAATATATCTTTATTCGCCATAAACCATGTAGTTACAAAGGTATAAAGATACATACAACAGGGTGGAGAAGAATGTCGCTATAGGTTTAGCCCGGGGCACACACAGCTTTTTTGATAACTTTGATAAATCTGCAAATTTTGTTAAGTTTAAATTTATTTTTTGTATTCATTAACTGGCCGAATTTTATTGCACTTGGACGCTTTATAAAGTAAGTGGCAATATAATCTTTTCGAATACACACTGTTAAAAAATTAGCATTCCAAAATGTAGTGGTATTCATCCCCAATTTCATTTTGGTTACATAGATTACAGACACGCATGTTTCTCGCTACATTATGCCATCTTCCATATATTCTATTGGTAATTTATGATTTAGAGTTCTAAATTTACAAAATTCAAATAAAAAATTGTCATCAAGGGTGTGCAGATGATTTTCAGTTTCAAATTGTTCTTTGAAGATCCGATAGTTAAGAGCTTTTGGTGAATTTTGAATTAAAGATAACCAAAGCTGTATAAATTGATCTCTCGGGGTTTGTTTTATATTTAACTTAAACCATTCAGTATTCTGGAATGTCTGCGTGTTCCATATGTAAGCTAGGCCATATTCATTTATAATACCTTTAACAGAAGATAACCATATACAGTTCTTTCCTTCTATGTTAGAGAGAGCAAGACATAATGTATATAAAATATTAGAAAGTTTTGATTGTTTACCGTCAATAAAGTTTGCCCAATATGAAACCATGCGTATTTTGATATCAATCCCCCAAAGGATAGCGACCCAGCTCGCCATAAACCATGAACGAGGCTGTAGAAGATTTCATGTGTAATTACACCTTATATAAGAATGCTGGATTCTGATTGGTTAATAGCCGTGATATTTTTTTTTACAAATTCAGGCCTTGCATTGTGAATTTGCAGAATTTTTTACTTCATGTAGGTGTATTTGCATAAGATTTAACTTTTTTTCATGGTATTTGCCGTTTTTACCCTTCACCGAGACGCTTGCAAATTTTTTTTTTAAACGTTATCAGTTGTGCGTTTTATGTAACAATCGTATTTGCCGTTTTTACCCTTCACCGAGACGCTTGTAACAAAATTTGTAAAACGTTATCAGTTGTGCGTTTTATGTAACATCATTCGGTAGAATTAAAAAGATACATCATGTTAGGTCCTGAAAACGATAAACAAAAGGTATTATTTATTTAGCCAGTGTTCTAAATAATATTCGGTTTAATTAAACAGATATATCATGTTTGGGAGGGGTATTTGCGAAAATGACCAGTCTTGAGACTAAATTTCCGTTGCCATTCGGCTCGGGAAATTTTTCGTCTCTCGACTGGTATTTTTCGCAAATACCCTTTCCAAACATGATATATCTGGATATAGTAACATTTTACAGAATTTAAAGTGCAAAAGCTATACAGTGATGAACATTTTTTCTCCTCAGTTTTTTTTAAATTTGTTTTAAAAACGTTTTTGTCCCGACGTTTAATGTTGTATTGGCATCTCGGAAGTTGAAACCTCTACACATGAGCAAAATATGTGATAATATTGGTTTCGTCATGTTTATTGATTCATTTCTACTCGGTTTATGCAGTTTCATCGTGTCTGTGTTTCTCCATGGTATTTTAGGCTCTTATGTTGTTCGGTATAATAAAACAATTATTGACTGGTATGAGGGTAATAGCAAGTTTATTGTTCCCCGGGAAGCCGAATGCAATAGTTGGTGTCGAGAGGAACAAAAAACTTGCAACATTCGTCAGACTGGAGGTACATGGTAATATCGTACTGATGGAGTGCTATTGTCTTGCATGTAAAAGAATAAATAAAGAAACTCCTAACAAATGATCGTTGGTGGCACAACACAAGCCAAATCTATATTTCTTTTATGGCAATTAAAATTCCACTCGTAATTGCCTATCACAAAGGCCCACCTTTTATGTATTTGCCATTTGATTGCTCGTCATGTCTATAACTGAATTTACGTTAAATAGCAAATCGCCTATCCAAATTCGTTCTTATGTATGCGAGTTCTAGAACACGTTTGTTAAAGTGGTTGATTTCAATGCTTTTCCATTGATTTCAATAAATCCGTATCATTTTAACGTTGCAAATTGAATAAGTGAACGTATAATAGTGATATTGCACACATATTGGTGAAGATTCTGAACAGAATGCTATATTGCATAAACGTTCTATGGTGGATTATATTCATTGATAGTCGTACCAGTTCGCTTTTTCGCATAGCATAATTAAATATGAAATAGGTGTAACCTATAAGACTAGCAATAAAAAATTCCTCCAGAATAGCACTATTTAGAACATTAGATAGATTACTAGGTCATTGTGTTGTATCTTATTATATAAATTGTTTTAATTTTTTTTTCACTTGATGTTGTACACATTATTAATTCTCGTTATTAAAAATGCTCAAAAATAATTTTTATTTATGTAATTCACGATTTTGACATTATATTCCACGCCTTATTCGAAGGAAACATTGAAAAGCATGAAAAAAAAATAACAAGCCTTGGAGAACAAAATCATATTGGTCTTGGATTTAAATATCGCAAATTTAAGGAATTAAGTACTTTTAATTGGACTGGTAAAATCCTGACCTATAGGGTGCGGATTGAAGTAAATTAGTAAATACCTTTTTTCTTTTCACACCAGAAAATAACCTCTAATGCCAATCATAATTGATGCAACATATTAATTTATTGTACCAATGTATAAAATGTTGTGCGAGATTTTTTTAAAAATAAAGTTTAAACGTTTTCAATTTCGAAGAACCTAATAGAATACTTGCTCAATCTTAACAAATTTTGAATATTTATTTGATCTTATAAACACGAACTCAGGTTCGTTAATATCTGAAAATACGACTCTGTATTTAAAATTTGGGAAGATAACTGTTGGACATTACCTCAGAAAGTACACTTACATTGATTAGTATTAACAACTGGATGGATTTACCGTATACAGTATAATAAGAAAAAAGATCCATTTTTTCACTTGTATTCCTCTCACATACAGTCTATATCAACCATCTTATGTATACATAAGTCAGTTTCGCAACGTTGCTATTAATTAAATTAGAATGATTTCCCCCCAAAATATTAAAATTAAATTATATAAGAATTATACTATGCCAACTGATAGGAGATGTTAACCGCTCTAGGGAAATTGATCTCCTTGCCCGGGATAGGAGATGTTAACCGCTCCGGGGAAATTTATCTCCTTGCCCGGGATAGGAGATGTTAACCGCTCTGGGGAAATTTATCTCCTTGCCCGGGATAGGAGATGTTAACCGCTCTGGGGTAATTTATATTCTTGCCCGGGATAGGAGATGTTAACCGCTCTGGGGAAATTTATCTCCTTGCCTGGGATAGGAGATGTTAACCGCTCTGGGGACATTTATCTCCTTGCCCGGGATAGGAGATGTTAACCGCTCTGGGGACATTTATCTCCTTGCCCGGGATAGGAGATGTTAACCGCTCTGGGGAAATTTATCTCCTTGCCCGGGATAGGAGATGTTAACCGCTCTGGGGAAATTTATCTCCTTGCCCGGGATAGGAGATGTTAACCGCTCTGGGGACATTTATCTCCTTGCCCGGGATAGGAGATGTTAACCGCTCTGGAGACATTTATCTCCTTGCCCGGGATAGGAGATGTTAACCGCTCTTGGGGACATTTATCTCCTTGCCCGGGATAGGAGATGTTAACCGCTCTGGGGACATTTATCTCTTTGCCCGGGATAGGAGATGTTAACCGCTCTGGGGACATTTATCTCCTTGCCCGGGATAGGAGATGTTAACCGCTCTGGGGAAATTTATCTCCTTGCCCGGGATAGGAGATGTTAACCGCTCTGGGGAAATTTATCTCCTTGCCCGGGATAGGAGATGTTAACCGCTCTGGGGAAATTTATCTCCTTGCCCGGGATAGGAGATGTTAACCGCTCTGGGGACATTTATCTCCTTGCCCGGTTTTGGGGGGAGGTTCAGTTGTTCTTTTGTTTTTATTTTGAATCTGTGCTTGTGTCTCTGTTGTTTTTTATGTAGATTTTCCCTTTTACCTTTGAAAAATTACACTCATGTGGCACTTTAACATCCCTTCTGGTTTGAGTTCCGATTACGTACAGATATAATATACATCTTAAGAAATCTCAGAACATTAGGGAGTGGAAACATCCATTTGTCATTTGAGAGCAGCAAACAGTAAGCTAAAATCTTCCACAGACATATTTTCCCCACAGTACGAATGGCGCCACAGTTTGTACTTGTTCTCATCTCGTTGAGGACATGCATTATTCATTTCTATGTTTTAAATATTGACGTCATTTCGTTTGCTTGTTCATATCATATCCCTATTCTTACCGAATCAGAGTTCTGGCAGTTATTGTAAAACACCACCATATCGTGAATTTGACAATGTCCTTGATAAAGGCACTGTATTATAAATTGCAATAGCTTAATTAAGAAATACATCATAGAAGCCAGAATGTGTTTTGAGTTTTAACATGGGTTGGCGGATATTAGTATACGAGGGATAAAATTTACTAATATCCGCCAACCCATGTTAAAACTCAAAACACATTCTGGCTTCCATGAGTTATTTCGATTCTGATATGTCCAAGAGTACAAATACGGTAGTATACTTTGATTGGAAGACGGTAATTTATATTTACGCTTGCGGACAATGTCGCACACATTTTATGCTGCCAAATTAGAGCAGACGATAATTCATCAACATGTACATTTACGACGGGAAATTCAGTCACATTTATTTTTACATTTACTGGAATACTATGAAGGGCCGTCAAACAGCATCAACTCACAGGAAAACTATTGTGGCGTGGCTTCCGCACAAGGCTGTTAAGTTGTCCGTATATACAGTTTAAAACTATTTACAGCACCACTTTACCCTACTCTTCAATAAAACTGTGGAGTGAGGTCTTGAATGTCTCCACAGTTTTCTGGCTGACGACCCTCTCTGGTAGGTTGTTCCATTCCAGTAATGTCATTGGAAAGTAGCTGTATTTGTAGCTGTCATTATTACAGCTGATTGGAATAAAGCTGTTACTGTTTTGTCCTCTTGTCGTTCTTGTTGGTCTTACGACATAGGGTGGTATCTGCAGAGCGTTGATGTTGTTTACGCATTTGTAGAGGTTTACCAATCGCTGTTCTTGTCGTCTCTGTTGTAGAGATGTACATTTCAGCTCCTGGAGCATCGATGTGACACTTTGGTAGCGATTGTACTGACCAGTTACAAAGCGGGCAGCTCTACGTTGGACCATTTCAACTGCATCAATTTGATATTGGCAGAAAGGGTCCCATACAGATGATCCGTATTCAAGGTTTGGGCGTACGAGTATTGTGTACGCTTTCTCCTTGACTTCTTTGCTGCATTTATTGAGGTTCCTCCTAAGGAATGTCAAAATGCCATTTGCTTTGGTGGTAGTCTGGTCAATGTGGTGGTTCCAGTTGAGGTCATTCCCTAGTTCCACTCCGAGGTATGGATGGTGTTCTACCTCCTCCAGTGTGCTCCCATCAATGTTATAGTTGTTAATAGAGACGATGTTTTGTCTCGATCGTGTGAATCTCATGACATGGCATTTTTTGGCATTGAATCTCATTAGCCATTTCTTAGACCACTCTGTCATTTTGCTAAGATCTTCCTGTAGCTGTTTGGTGTCGCTTTCAGATTCAATGGTTCGATAAAGTAAGCAGTCGTCTGCGAAAAGCTTAACCTCCGAGTTTACTCCTTCGCCTACATCATTTACATACAGTAAAAACATCATGCGCATGTGCTAATGAGATTATACCCAATTGATCAATCGCTCGTTTGTTTACAAAGCGAAAGAAGGACGTTATGTTAGAATAGTAAATATATTCATCGCCCACCGAGTAGCTTCAGTGCTAATATATCGAACTTGATATTTTCAAAATGTGTGTTTACAACTCATACAAACTTCGTTTTTTATTTCTTCTTTTCAGTACGATTTCACTCATGTTATTTGTATTGGTATATACCCATCTGAAGATCAGCACAGACACTTGATTGAAGAAATATGATGTTGAGTCTCTAAATAAACAATACATCTTTCCTTTTAGTTTAAATAAATCTTTACTCACATGTAGGAAGCACTATCATGACAGGATCATTTCACTACGGGTTTTATATTTGATTTTGGAAATGTTCCGACAGTATGGGTTTTGTTTTTGTTTTTCATTTAATTGGTAACTGGGTGTCAACGGATGTGTGCTCGTGTGCATATAGATTACCTATGACCTTGAATGGAGTCGTAATTGTTTGTAGGAGGGCTCATGTCTTATTTACGTTATTTGTGTTTGCTTGCGTATAGTGGTGTCTAACACATATTGTGTTGTGTTTTTGCTTTGTTTTTCTTCGTCTTGTGTACTCTATGTTGTCAGTTTCTCTAGATTGTCCACTTTTGATTGCCCCTTCGGTATTGTCAAAACAAAATAGATATGAAATGAATGATTGATATGGTTGATAACAGATTATATAATGATATTGTCGGTCATTCGGCAGTCCGATTATGTTTTTATCTTGGTAGGTGTGTGTGACATGCAATTAAATGTACATTTACAGATCAGATATCTCAATGGTAAATACGTAACAAAATGAGAACATCTGCATCATACTTTGGGAATAACGATTTACATTTCTGTACCGTTGGTGGTTATATGTCTGGAGAGTAGCGACATCTTATAGGACAAATTCCATGTCTTCCTTGTTACACTAGGTATTCTACAACTCTGAAACAAATTCCCACGATTGTCATTTTCTACATTTGAAGGCATCGGAGACTGTCGTTTTCTTTATCTATATTTATCTATATACAGTATCCTTAAACACACCAATGTGGTCATTAGAATGTTTACTTTAACGGTGAAAGGATAATTGGGAGTAATTTTCTCAAGTGATATGCAAACATCAATGAGAAAAGATTGAAAGTTAAGCATCTCTTTGACCATGATGACTCAGTCAAACTCTTTCATTTTTTTATAGGTAATGCTTCATTTACAATTGACAAAAAGAGTCCTGATAACCCTGAATGTATTTGTCTTCTAAAAACAATATATTCAAGTACTTTTTTTGTATAGACAAGGAGATATGGGATTTCAAAAAGTTAATTTATTTTCTCCTTAGATGAAAAAGATATATTTGAATTGACTTGACAATGGCTTGGTTAAAGTCAATAATTATATATCAAGAGCTCTTGATGCAGACAAACGTGGCAATTTACTTTGAAACCTGTTTTCTTTGATAACTTAAGTAGACCTTTTAAATGATACATGATTAAATTTTTAATAAAACTGATGCGTTACAAAACATGGGAGAATACAATATTACATGTATTGAAACACAAATTAAACTTTTGAGATTTGTTTTTTTCACGGGTGCCACTAGTCGAGCAGGAACTACCTACCCTTCCAAAGCACCTGGCTTCACCCCCGATTTTTAGTGGGGTTCGTGTTACTCGATCTTTAGTTTGATGTGTATGTTTTGTAGATCGTTGTGTGTCCTTTTGCCCTTTTTCTTTTGACCATTGTGTTGTCTGTATTTCTTCGATTTACGGATTCTGAGTACCCCATTAATATCTTCTAACTCTGCTCTATAATAATTGGACAGTGTCAAATGTGGTGTAACAGATATAAATGCATGTGTTGAGAAAACATCGACATAGAGGACTTTTTGGATAAATGTGAAGGAATGACATGCAATTCATTTTTGTTTGTGTGAATAGACATGTAGAATGCAAATGTCAGATGCGTAACTAAAAATTACAGTACCCATGCACATGAAAAGACAACTGATGCAAACATGCAAACCACAAAAGTACAAAGGACCGAGACCCCACACTAACAAATACACGGCCTCCACCAATTATTCAGTTCAACGATAGCCACAAATGCACTGCGATAAACAACCTCCGTTAAATAAACTGAAACAATACACTGCCGACATTAATCTTTTGGCTGAACATCTGCAACATTTACATTGTCACCAGAAAACCTTTCAGTTCAACAACAGTAATGATTACAACACTGCTAATAATATTCCAGTTTTCATGAAAGCGTCAAATAAACTGCCAACACTATTCTTCGTTCAAAAGCAGCAAAGCACATCTTTTAATCTTTTCATTTCAACAAAGCAACAAAAAAACCTACCATCAATAATTGTTCTTCATCTACGGCAACAAGACACTGCCGCTATTAATTTGTCGGTTCAACAACACGGCAAATGCGCTAAGGCCATTAAATTGTTTGTTAAGCAACAACAAATGCACTACTGTTAATAAACTTTCTGTTGACAAAATACAAATTACACTACCGTCACTAATTTGTTGACTGTATCTGTGGTGTATTGGTTTTTTTAATTTTTTTTAGCATATTCTACTCAAATGCGGTAGATTGTGCGTTCGAGTCAAGTCAACGGAAATAAAATGATATATACTACTCAGAAGCATTAAGGAGTAACAACAAGGACTAGTTGGATCGGAATCAGGATACTAGTAATATGTCCGAGTGGGGCGTGTACTGTTCCAAATCCCTGTTCGATGTTGTTGTCGCAAGAATTTCATCAGTGATACAAATAAAACGAGACACGATAAAGAGAATTCATGAGGCCTACTTTACCTTGAATGACCACACACAAGGCATCAACAAAAAGCGTTAAAAATATTTCAGTGAGTGTTGCAACTCATAGTTCACAAGTTGGCAATCTCATACTGTTATAATATAACAGAACATACCATGATAATGCCGACCTTTTTTATATTGCTTGTGTATGGTTTTTTTTAAAATATTTTATAATCTAGTTAATCAATAAAAATCCAAATGTATGTTTGATCATCCAACGGTTTATCAAATTTGGATAGTTGATGATTTAATTAATGGTTTATCTTCCATATGTTTCCCAAATGTCTATATTTTCATTACTTTCTTTTGTAATTCATTTTAGGAGGATATGGCGAGTCAGAGGGTGGGTCTTGTTGTGCTTTGTGAAAAATTGATCATTTTGATCATATGCAAGGGATTTGAGTTATAGTGTTTAACGCCACTTGCAACAACATTTCAGTTATATCGTGACGGTCCGTTTTATTGGTGGAGGAAATCGGAGTACCAGGAGAAAACCACCGACCTGTCGCAAGTCACTGACAAACTTTACTACACAATGTTGTATCGAGTGCACCTCGCCATCAGCGGGATTTGAACTCACAACTTTAGTGGTGATAGGCACTGATTGTACAGGTAGTTGTAAATCCAACTACCATACGATCACGACCACGACCACAAAACTTTAAACAAAGAATAAATATATTGAAACGGGTAGTGTTGAAAAACTAAATTGAGGAAAAAACATAGAAACAGATGTGGAATATACAAATTTGGACAATCAATAAAACATAGAAACAGATGTGGAATATACTATTTAGACAATCAATAAAACATAGAAACAAATGTGGAATATACTATTTAGACAATCAATAAAACATAGAAACAAATGTGGAATATACTATTTACCCAATCAATAAAACATAGAAACAGATGTGGAATATACTATTTAGACAATCAATAAAACATAGAAACAAATGTGGAATATACTATTTACCCAATCAATAAAACATAGAAACAGATGTGGAATATACTATTTACCCAATCAATAAAACATAGAAACAGATGTGGAATATACTATTTAGACAATCAATAAAACATAGAAACAGATGTGGAATATACTATTTAGACAATCAATAAAACATAGAAACAGATGTGGAATATACTATTTAGACAATCAATAAAACATAGAAACAGATGTGGAATATACTATTTACCCAATCAATAAAACATAGAGACAGATGTGGAATATACTATTTAGACAATCAATAAAACATAGAAACAGATGTGGAATATACTATTTACCCAATCAATAAAACATAGAAACAGATGTGGAATATACTATTTACCCAATCAATAAAACATAGAGACAGATGTGGAATATACTATTTAGACAATCAATAAAACATAGAAACAGATGTGGAATATACTATTTAGACAATCAATAAAACATAGAAACAGATGTGGAATATACTATTTACCCAATCAATAAAACATAGAGACAGATGTGGAATATACTATTTAGACAATCAATAAAACATAGAAACAGAAGTGGAATATACTATTTAGCCAATCAATAAAACATAGAAACAGATGTGGAATATACTATTTACCCAATCAATAAAACATAGAGACAGATGTGGAATATACTATTTAGACAATCAATAAAACATAGAAACAGATGTGGAATATACTATTTAGACAATCAATAAAACATAGAAACAGATGTGGAATATACTATTTACCCAATCAATAAAACATAGAGACAGATGTGGAATATACTATTTAGACAATCAATAAAACATAGAAACAGATGTGGAATATACTATTTAGACAATGAATAAAACATAGAAACAGATGTGGAATATACTATTTACCCAATCAATAAAACATAGAAACAGATGTGGAATATACTATTTACCCAATCAATAAAACATAGAAACAGATGTGGAATATACTATTTACCCAATCAATAAAACATAGAAACAAATGTGGAATATACTATTTACCCAATCAATAAAACATAGAAACAGATGTGGAATATACTATTTAGCCAATCAATAAAACATAGAAACAGAAGTGGAATATACAATTAGCCAATCAATAAAACATAGAAACAAATGTGGAATATACTATTTACCCAATCAATAAAACATAGAAACAGATGTGGAATATACTATTTACCCAATCAATAAAACATAGAGACAGATGTGGAATATACTATTTAGACAATCAATAAAACATAGAAACAGATGTGGAATATACTATTTAGACAATGAATAAAACATAGAAACAGATGTGGAATATACTATTTACCCAATCAATAAAACATAGAAACAGATGTGGAATATACTATTTACCCAATCAATAAAACATAGAAACAGATGTGGAATATACAATTAGCCAATCAATAAAACATAGAAACAGATGTGGAATATACTATTTACCCAATCAATAAAACATAGAAACAGATGTGGAATATACTATTTACCCAATCAATAAAACATAGAGACAGATGTGGAATATACTATTTAGACAATCAATAAAACATAGAAACAGATGTGGAATATACTATTTAGACAATCAATAAAACATAGAAACAGATGTGGAATATACTATTTATCCAATCAATAAAACATAGAGACAGATGTGGAATATACTATTTAGACAATCAATAAAACATAGAAACAGATGTGGAATATATTATTTAGACAATCAATCAAACATAGAAACAGATGTGGAATATACTATTTACCCAATCAATAAAACATAGAAACAGATGTGGAATATACTATTTAGCCAATCAATAAAACATAGAAACAAATGTGGAATATACTATTTACCCAATCAATAAAACATAGAAACAGATGTGGAATATACTATTTAGCCAATCAATAAAACATAGAAACAGATGTGGAATATACTATTTACCCAATCAATAAAACATAGAAACAGATGTGGAATATACTATTTACCCAATCAATAAAACATAGAAACAGATGTGGAATATACTATTTACCCAATCAATAAAACATAGAAACAGATGTGGAATATACTATTTACCCAATCAATAAAACATAGAAACAGATGTGGAATATACTATTTACCCAATCAATAAAACATAGAAACAGATGTGGAATATACTATTTAGCCAATCAATAAAACATAGAAACAAATGTGGAATATACTATTTACCCAATCAATAAAACATAGAAACAGATGTGGAATATACTATTTAGCCAATCAATAAAACATAGAAACAAATGTGGAATATACTATTTACCCAATCAATAAAACATAGAAACAGATGTGGAATATACTATTTACCCAATCAATAAAACATAGAAACAGATGTGGAATATACTATTTAGCCAATCAATAAAACATAGAAACAAATGTGGAATATACTATTTACCCAATCAATAAAACATAGAAACAGATGTGGAATATACTATTTAGCCAATCAATAAAACATAGAAACAGAAGTGGAATATACTATTTAGCCAATCAATAAAACATAGAAACAAATGTGGAATATACTATTTACCCAATCAATAAAACATAGAAACAGATGTGGAATATACTATTTACCCAATCAATAAAACATAGAGACAGATGTGGAATATACTATTTAGACAATCAATAAAACATAGAAACAGATGTGGAATATACTATTTAGACAATCAATAAAACATAGAAACAGATGTGGAATATACTATTTAGCCAATCAATAAAACATAGAAACAGATGTGGAATATACTATTTAGCCAATCAATAAAACATAGAAACAAATGTGGAATATACTATTTAGCCAATCAATAAAACATAGAGACAGAAGTGGAATATACTATTTAGCCAATCAATAAAACATAGAAACAGATGTGGAATATACTATTTAGCCAATCAATAAAACATAGAGACAGAAGTGGAATATACTATTTAGCCAATCAATAAAACATAGAGACAGAAGTGGAATATACTATTTAGCCAATCAATAAAACATAGAAACAAATGTGGAATATACTATTTAGCCAATCAATAAAACATAGAGACAGAAGTGGAATATACTATTTAGCCAATCAATAAAACATAGAAACAGATGTGGAATATACTATTTAGCCAATCAATAAAACATAGAAACAGATGTGGAATATACTATTTAGACAATCAATAAAACATAGAGACAGAAGTGGAATATACTATTTAGCCAATCAATAAAACATAGAGACAGAAGTGGAATATACTATTTAGCCAATCAATAAAACATAGAAACAAATGTGGAATATACTATTTAGCCAATCAATAAAACATAGAAACAGAAGTGGAATATACTATTTAGCCAATCAATAAAGCATAGCAACGAGGACACGAATAAAAATCACAAAAAGAAATTAAATTGTTTTATGACGAAAAATAAATTGCATTGCGCAAGTCATGGTAATTAATATGTGGATCTAAAACAGTAAAATATTATTATTCAGAATGTATTATTATTCTAAGCACGACAGAACTCCCTTGGTTAGCGGATAAAAACGTAGAATTAAAATTTAGAGCGCACGCGATGCGTTTCTGGAATAACCTTCATCAGGTACACACAAAACCAAAGGATTGGAAAAGCAACTAATTTGGGAGGAAGAACACCAAAGAGTCTAAACAGCATAGCCAAAATACGATAAGGTCAGAAAACTAGCTGAGGAACCGTAGCTCTCGATCATATTTTCCCCCTCAGAGCTACGGAGTTCACCCGTTTGTTAACTTGAGGAATTCGAACTGGCCTTCTGGGTAATATAAATTCATTAGCTGAGAATGTCGAATGGGCGATTTGCTATCATTTGGTTCATTAATATTTTTCTACAATCTTCCATTTTATATACGCCATTAAATGGGGGTACACGTCTATTGTTCTAAAGTCCACCTCTATGTGGCCATCTTTGTTCCAGATCATTGAGAACTTATTTTCTGGTATAGTCTGAGGTAGATAAGGAGGAGGAACTCTTAGGGGCAGAATTGAGAACATCGGCATTTATACGTCTTTTAAAAGACGAAAATATAAAAAGGCAAAGGTAATTAATTATGAAAGTTGTGGACAAAAATTAATGATCCGAACGATATCAATTTACAGTAATCGACAAATGAGTTTATATTACATGAAAGGCTCAATCTGTGTTTGAGTCGGAATTTCGCAATTTTACAAGAGGTGATATCCGTATCTCCACGTTCATTACAAAACCACCAACTACTCAGAAACCGTGTTATTAGGATTACAAAATGTTTAAAGATTAAATAAAAACTAGTAAAAATTTAATAAATATTCAACAATAAAAATATCATTCAATGAATTTCTATCAACAAATGTTTTAGCAATGTTATCTTCTAACGTGTTTATGAGGACTTGCTCATTTAATTTGTAGAGTCAAATACCACTAATAAGTTCCATTTCTAAACAACAAAATTTTGGCTTCATTTATGCTTAATATGCCGTATGTCTTTAGAAGATGGAAAACTGAGTCAGGCATCTGGAGAATGCAGCTGCCGTTTACATTTGTCTTGGGACGTTATCGTTTGTCACTTTGGTTGAAGACCAGCTATAAATCGACAAGGCGCCATTTTTTAATCCAAATGAATCTGTTTGGCCTCTTGGTGTGTTAAGATGAGACTATTATTGACAACTGCATTATACTATAGAGGATGCTGAATAATTTCTGAAATGAAAACATCAAAGAAATTTAGTAATAAGCTTCCATTTTAAAGATTTGTTTTACATTGAAGAACTCTTCAATGTGAAGATTAATTTAGATATGGATCAGTTCTCATATAAATATAAATATGAAAAATGCTATATTGAGTTTGGACTTAAATGAAGTCTACACACATTCTACAATATTACTTATAAATAAATAAATAAATTAGAATTTCAATGAAGCAAAAACACTTCGATGAAATGTGGGTTTTTTTTAAAATGATTTCCATACTTCATACTTGTTTTCAATAAACCATTTGCACATTTCTGGCTTTGATTTAATTTAAAGATATTATATTTGTAAATAAACATTCTAAAATTATACGTTTTACAGGAGTTACTTCCCCATTAAGACAGACAAAAGAGCTGTCTTACAGGAGTTACTTCCCCATTAAGACAGACAAAAGAGCTCTCTTTCATCCAAAGTTCAATGAAGTTAATATATATGTTTTCCCAATAATCTTTTCAAAATTATAATCTTGTAGCGACTTGTTAATTCTATATTTGCTGTACAATTATACTCTGATTTTTTTACAAGGTTCAAATATATATCTACAAATTATGAGAACGTTATACTAAAATTCGTTGTTTTTACTTCTCATTGCTCTTGCTAGACTGGGTGCCATTTTGACTGTCGTAAAGAAAAAAAAAAAGTCGTATAAAAAGTGTAAAGATATAAATTTAGAACCAAATCGGAAATGCGCAAAAGGTTTATTGAAATATTTATATAATTATTGAAACATATTTTTTTAAATATTTTCCAATTTATTTATTTAAATACAAACATCATCAAAAATTACTTTGTCCTTGTTTACTTGGTAAGGCAGTTAAGACTTAAAAGATTTTTGCTTGGTTTATGGTTTATGGTGTTTAACGCCACTTTCAACAATATTTCAGTTATATAGTGGCAGTCAGTTTTATTGGTGGAGGAAATCGGAGTACCCGGAGAAAACCACAGACCTGTCGCAAGTCACTGGCAAACTTTATCACACAATTAAAAGATAAATATCATAGAATTATTATTACAATATTCTTTGAAGTTTATGAAAACAGTTATTAGAATGATAACTATGTTAATTTTTATCAAGGACAGGTGTTAAATCACAAGTAATCCTGTCATTTATATACAAAATTGTTCCAATCTATTTTTTTAAATTATTTAATAATAAAATCTTAAATAGATTATAATAGAAGCGATATGTCGGATCATTTTGCTTTTTTAATAAATGTTTTCAACAACAAATTTAATAGAATAACACCACTAGCTTAGTATCAAATTAACGGATTGTAGAATCAACAAACGATACAATATCAGAATTTACAATCAACAATAATTCTAGTTTAGAACACTTAATATTTAATCTGATCACTAAGAAATATTCCATATAATTGACATATTGTTTTAAGTGACGTTAAGCACAATAAACCAAACCAAACCAAACTAAGAACTATAAATTATGCATGCTCCCTATCCGTTTTGAAAGTAGTTTTTGAATAAAATTTGAAATAATACAAATATGTATTGTTAGGTCTGCAATTCAGTTGCAATTTGGACAAACTACATGAATAAATGAATGGCTCCTAAATAAAGAAGCAAATTTTAAAATACTTCGATGTTTCTTTTATTTAAAAAAAATTTCGCTTCCGAAAAGAAGAGTGTTACCCTGGTTAACTGAGGTGTTTTATCTCCTTTTATTTTTTATATTCTCATTTGTAATTTTATTTTTCAAATCTGTAATTTGTTTTATGCTAAGATGTTCAACTCCATCTATCATTTTAATATGTAGAAAATGTAATATTTAGTTTGTCTCTGTATTCTTGTTATATAAGTTTATGGGAAATAAAATTAATTTATTTAAAAAATAAACAGCCATTTTTCTATTAAAATTATATTTCAAATCTAAGAAAATTATTAATTCTATGGCACCTAATACATTCCTGTACTCAATAAAACAATAATTCTGCAGATCACTAATTATTGTTCAAATGATTCTTCCCCCCCCCCCCCCTTTCCGTCTTTTCATCTTTTTTGTCAATTTGGAATTAAAGAATATTATGTTGCCTGCAAGCATCCCTGATTCTCAATCCGAAATTATTCCTTGTAGTTAAATTATATCATCTATAACCAAAATAACTAGAAATCGACATAAGTCTTTATACAATAACAAACAATACCCATGTTAATATTGGGCAAAATGTTCATTTCTGTATTTCACTTTTTCACTGTTACTTGATCCTAAAACTATTATTGATGTATCAACTTATTTACTAATAAAGGAAAATAAATTTAAGGATTATCAAAATGTAAGTCTTATTTTTAAAATTCATTTTTATACAGTTTTTAAATTTTGTTTGTAGTTGTTGTTATTTTGATTTTATTGTTATATCTCTGTACTATTGTTATACATTGGCTTTATGAGAATAAAAATATACATAATATATAAAATCTTTGCAGCAATATAAACAAATCTAGAACTTTATCCTCCGAATACGGAGAAGACCTCGTAAGTTTATAACTTGTGTCTGATCCATTGTCTGTATTTATTTGACAATAAAATATGTTTAAAGTAAAGTATCCTCCGAATTGTGACCATGTAGATTATCATCTTCTACAAATTAAAAACAATAGGTGAAAAAAAAAGAAAAGAAAAAAAAAAGAGATTTAAAATAAGAATATAATCTTAAATAATTATAATCCAATTATGTTTATATTGGAAACATGCATCCTTCAATAATGCCCTTCTTATCTTTAAATTTAATTGGAATGTTTAAAAAAAAACTGCGGAAGCGAATAAGACTTAATAAAAGATCAAGACACATTCTTAATTCATCAAAGGCAATGATTTCTGCGAATTTTCCTGACATTCTACAAACACATTTTAAAGCCAAAAATGCAGAGTTTTATTTATGCTTAATATATATCTATATATATTTTATTTAGAACTACCCCTTTACAACGGGGGCGCCTATATAAAACAATTATGTACAACAAATTCATAGCATATAGTCTGTAAAACACAAAAGATTCTATCTAAAATATATGTCAATTAAGAGTTCACATCACATATGTACTAAGCATAAAATATTTCAAAATTTAAAAATGGATAAGAATGAGAAACATTAATATCATGAGTTCAATAAATCATGTCTAAGATCGAAGCACTCCTTTAAAAACATTTTTTCCTAAAGAGTCATAAAAATATCCAGCATCACTGCTAAAAAGATAGCCGATGTCCCCAATTAAGAACTGGATCTTAGCAGCAGGCAATAGTTCTGCAAAGGAAAAATTAAAACCGAGGTCTTCATAAGGCTCAGGATTGAATAAACTAGAGAACTTCAGACGGATTTCGTCAGACTGGACAGTCAAAAATGACATGCTCGAGGTCCTCGCCAACCTCAGCATTGCATAAATCGCATACATCGGTTTGGGACATGTTCATTAAAACATAAATCCATTCTTAAAAAAAATAAAGTATAAGGTAATCACATCTTATTGTAATTTAGTAATGTTTTTAATCACATCTTATTGTAATTTAGTAATGTTTTGAATTATATTTGTAGTATATTTACTAATTTGTTCAATATCGGTATAAGATCATAGTTTCTTGTAACTAAACAGATGTCTTAGTTTAGGTTTGGTTGTTTCTTCACAAATTTTAAGACACGATTGTGTATTTTATATTACAAATCTATTAAGTCACTTAGTGTATAACTGAAATATTGTTTTCAGTTACAAATAAAATTTAATTAAACACCATAAACTAACTATTAAGTGAATTTTTAGTTATTTTTATTTTTACAGTTGCATATCAGTGATCGAATTCTTGATCTTTTGATCACTCGACTAAAGATATGGCTCATGTAAAGCTTTTTGACATTAAAATCTACTTTATGCTTAGTTTTTTTCAGTAACAAATTAGCAATCGCTACTGTAACTGTAACTACTATATCGTCTGTACTTCACTCAGAATTCATCTGATTCTTTGTCTCTCTAATTTTTCAGTTACAAATAAAATTTAATTAAAAAAAAAGTGGTCATATAAAACTTGAAATATGTAATTTCATGTAGAGAAATTTGTACCTGAAGTCAGTTGTATTTATTTCACACCCATAAATAAAAATTAACACCATAATTAAAAATAAAAAAATTCTAGGATTATATAAGAAAATTTTGAGGATGCCAAAATCAGAAGCGGCAAATCCAAGAAGGACAGACAATGCAATGACAAACAAAAAAGAAAAAAAAGGACAAAAAGACAAAATATATCAGAGAAACAGAGACCTGTGTATTTTTCTTCAATTTTCTATATTTTGCGAACTCTAAATTTATATAATTTAAGATTTTAGAAATTTAAGATATTTATGCCTATGTTATACTATTTCACTTTGACATTGAAATTTTACCACAAGAAAATTTAAGAGGACATCGCTTAAAAAAGTGACAAAATACCACAATAGTTCATTATTGTCAAGGATCGAAAACGGATTAAGTTAGGTAATAGAATTTAAATTATCAGATAATGTCACTTTTACTGTTAGAGTGAACGTAAATATCTATACGATATATGAAAATATGATAACGGAATTGCTATCAACTAGTGAAACAAATCCGTTTTTGACACACTGGCATTGAGACATACCGTGAGAGCGGGGAATTCAGTTGGTATACTGACTGCATGGATTGTGAATTCTGATCTCCGTATCCTTGCCATTGGGTTGATGTGTTACTATACATTCCCGAATTACAGTTGGAATTCTGGGTGGGATAATTGGTATTTGCCACTCCTGTTGGGTACCATTTCATAAATGGATTGCTCATACTTTGTCGTAGCAGTGCTTCGTCGAGTCTGTAAGCTCTCCGTTCAGCGTCAGTATAAGGCGAATATATAGAACTAAAAGCAGTATTTGGGTGATTAAACGGCATACTGGGCGTCAAAGCTGAGTACCCATTAACGTGGTACATTCCTAACTCACACTCCTTCTTCCTGCCCCTACGTCTTGATCGCCGTCTTTGACGAAAGTCACCACGCATGAAATCTTGGATATTTGCAGGATGTATAGCCCAGTAATTTCCCTTTCCATCTTCACATCGCCCAGCTTTGATGAAGCAGTCATTCAATGACAAATTATGTCTGACGCTATTTCTCCACCCCTGTCCTCGATTTATATAATAAGGATAATTTTTCTCTATCCAATTATATATTGATCCTAAACTCAACCGTTTATGTGCCGTTTCAAGAATGGCCTTTGCAATCAGTGCAATATACGACATGGCTGGTTTGACGTCTGCGTTTCCGCGCGCCTTTTCATCGTGACCTTTATCTGGAGATTCCAAATCTAATTTTTCCGATTCTTTGTCATCTTTAGAACTGATATCACTATTGTTTCCTGGAGAAACAATGCTGTCATTTCCACTAGAAGACGAAATGTTCTGATTATCAGTTGCCTCTATTTTAATAGTATCCGTGTTAGCCAGGTCAATATCGTTTTCAACAATTAATCTATTGGAATCCGAATCAAATCTATTAATATCCAATGAATTCGATTCTAACAAGTCTGATTTCGACAACAATTGATCGTTGTTATTATTTCGTTGCATCGTGAAATCTGGCATGGTTTCACCTGGTGAATGTTTGTAATATGAATTATTCGAATTTGTTTGTGGGAATCCTGTATGAAACACGGTGGATTCTGCGTATGAAGGAGGTTCTCGGGGAATGTAACTTCCGGGTGATGATACGTTATTAAAAAACGTATTATAACATGCTTCCGCAGGTCCTGATTCTGGGAAATGGCCGTGGTGCAGTTTTATTGTTGATCCGTCATAAGATTGTGATGTGGCATAGAGTCCCGGGGTTTGATACGATGTTGTGTCACAATATTGCATCTTTCTGGATTAACGATGAAACAACAGCGATGTTGAAATAATTAAGCACAATGTTATTCAATGTTGTTTATAAGAAAACAATCCAAATTTAGACATCAAGACAAACTATTTTAAACTTGCAGTATCTCTGGACACCGTTATTGAGTTATTATTATCATTACAAACAAGGCAAACCGTCCCAAACATTTGAATGCAAACTTAATCAGAATTATGAGGTTTTGTTTTAACTCGTACCTATATATCACAAAACTTGAATATTTTGGTGACCATCAAATTTTAAAAGGGGTAGACAAATAACTATCTCTGATTGGTCCATCTTATCGGGTTAGTTCACGGTTTTCGTATTTTAGAGTGTACACATTCAAATTTTAAGGCGGAGTTTCAAATTTCTGAGGTTAAAAATTAGATAATTGTATTTAAAGTATTAAATTTTGTTTAAACAGATAAAGAAGCGATTTCAATTAATGGACATGAAAATATAAACAAATAATTAAAAGATACAGTGATGTCTATATTTCAATCTTAAGACAAGCAACAAGTCCGATTTTAACTGAAATTTCACACGAAAATTGTAAGTAAAACCGATGGGAAAATAAGTAAAATATCAATTTAAAGTAATTAATAAAAATACAGTTATTCCCGTCGCAAAAATTGTAATAATTAATTCAAGTGTTATAATTAATTAATACAAAATATACCGATATAAATTTTATGCATCAAATTCTAATTATTGTATTTAACTTCTTCAGCGTTGGTCAACCTCAAAACAAATAGAAATCCAAAATAAATTATCAATTTTTGAAGAGAGGACCCAAACCTATTAGCAAACATATAGATAAAGCTAGTTATGAGGACTATGCCCGATGAAGATAAATTTCAGTTTTATAAAAGTTTCTTAAAGTTGATGTCTGTAAATTCTGAATTTTCTGTTTTAAAGAGTCAATTAATTACATGCAGCGATGGATTGAGCCACAGCTTAATGCCTCACAATCCACAGTGACCTAAAATAAATATGTAATCAATAAATGCGTACCTTTAAAGATCATTTATATTTTTCACTTTAGATATTAAATAATGATAATAATAAAGGACGAAGTCCTTCTAACGGTAAGCTGTCCGATTTTTCCTTCTATATTGATAGCCAAAAATCTGCTCACCGGAAGTTTAAAAAATAGATCAATTGATAATTTAGAAACGCAAAAGAAATCTATTTCAATGAAAAATTCCCAATTCTTTGATTATTCACTCTATGCAAAATCGAAATAAACTTTTATTAAAATTCTAATAAAAAAATCTCTTTCTACGAAACTCCCGATGGAAGAGCGGCGTAGGTCAAATGAACGCCATAACAAATCGGCTACACAATTCATTCAAAATAAAAGATAATAGCCTCACCGGACGCAATTACGAACGAAATAAAAAGTATGTCCCCTAATTGTTCCTTCAAAACATGAATTAAAAAAATGCTTTTATAAATAGATACCCCGCTAAATTACTCGTGTTTTGGGAGAAAATTATTCATGCGCAGTTGTTGAATGTTGCAGACGACGGGTTTTCATATTTGTAAACAGAAAACGATCGACAATTGCACTTGGAATCTATTGCTAAAATTCATTGAGGTACGCATATTTTGTTATCTTATGCCTGTAATTGGAAAGAATATGATCTCCTGGTTCTATGCATATGTAGAACACATTGAAATTAAAACAAAAACAGTCAATATAATACATTTTCCTTACCTTGATCTATCCCAAAATGTCAAAATCCGTGATGTACCTTATTCATTGAAGAGTCCAAGGAATTCCGTATGCAAACTGGCACACATTTATGGTATGAATAAAGGAAAGGTTTTTATTTCATGTGGAATATGTAAACGTAAATGAATGAATTGCTCTTTCAATGGGGTTCACCTATCCCATTCCCGACAGGTGGCGCATGTGTACTATCAGTTATTCGATTTCAAGATGGCGGACGGCGATCAGCTGTGGTCAGTACCGAAGCTCGATTATGATCTACTACGCCGAAATGCATCGACAAACGGTCGAAAAACTGACATAATTGAAAGGTACATATTACACCGAAAACCCAAGCATACGATTTATGTTCGTTTCTTTTCAATATTATTGTATTTGTTGAATGTCCAAATTGCCCCGACTGAAAATAAAACATCATTAAAATTATGATGACGGATCAGTTTGAAAGTGCTTTCGTGACAGGATTCAGAGACAAGACCAGGAGAATTTGTCATATTTATGCTATCCATTATAATTGAAAAAGAAGATTATAAAACCAGATGGGATTCATATCCAGGCATAGGTTAGGGGAAAAAAATCATTTTTATTAAAAAAAAACACCCAACTTTTTACACACCTTTTCTTTTTATTAAATATTCAAAAACAACACACTGAAAGCATCATATACATGTCATCATTCAGAATGTGAAAAAACGGGGCATATTTTCAATAGAAAATAATTATGGGGCTTTCAATTTTTAAGAAACATTTTACATTTAAAAAAAAAACATTAATTTTTTCACAATTTTTTTTTATCTTTGAAATATAACTATACAATCATGTGTAATTACCTCAATAAATATATTAATCTAAATGATGCTCATTACATTCGGTATACATCTTTATGAAATTTGTTCAAAAAATGTATTCCTTAAGCTTAATTGTCTGGTATATTTTCAAAACTGTGCAGCAATAAAAAAAAAAAAAACAATCCATACTATAGTGTTTTATCTAGGACTGAAAAGGGGCATGGTATTTTTTTTCTTCTTAAATTTAATGCCCTCCCTCAATTTTTAAAAGTAGGGAGGGCAATTGCCCCCAGCTCTTTCGCCCATGAAGTGGTATTAGTGAAGTTCGAACTACAGACTCATATGGAGCATCTGAATTCATGTCAGTCCGGATTTTTAGTTGTTTGTGCGTCTTAGTCTTCAGTTTTCTGGGTATTCGTAATTTTTTGTCAGGCATTAAATATTTGTCTTTTTGTCATGTTATACTTGTATATTTATATCATATATTGTTATTAAAGTAATATATTGACCCTTTAAGCTTAAGACTATTTAAGCGAAGGGGCTAGTCACTACTACCAGTAGCTAGAGAAAAAAAAAGGTTTCATGAATCACGAAAACATTAACAACTTTTTAATGAATATTATTACCTGATGTAATCAGTGTCAATAAATACACAATTTAAACATTTAACTATCCTATGGTGAAGATTAAAATACATGTACATCTGTAGTTAATAATATGTCTTAAATACAGTCCTTTGTACAAGATGCTTTTGAAGTACCGATACTTGTTTGAGTGGTTTATTTATCTGTATGTGTACTTTGTGTAACATTACAATCATTATGGCTTCTATAGTACAAGGTAGTACATTTCAATAAAGTTGAAAAGATGTCAGTTCAAATCTGACTGGAAGCTAATCTATGAGCTTTTTAATGTGTGTTTGATGATATTGACTGTATTAACTAACTTCAACTAAGCAATTTGGGCACAAGTCCCTTGCTTAATGAAAGTTTTGAAGGACTGCTCCTTTTTCAGTGTGATTTTTATACAACCACAGAAATTTTGTTGTGATGGTATTATGTTATTGGTCTGTAGACAAAATGGTTTCCTATCTCATTGGTGATGTAATGGTTAGCATTCTCGCCTTGAGTGTGTTAGATCCATGGGATAGAGCCCCAGTCTGGTCAAACCAAAGACTAAAATTGTTAATTGTTCTTCTCTGCTATTAAAGCATGCAAGTAAGAACAAAGACTGGCCGGCTAGGAATCGGAATATTCATTAATGTGCCCGAGTGGAGTGACATGTCTTCCCACTCACTTGTTTTCTTTATTAGACACCAACAATTTTATTAGTGGAGGGAGGGGGGCATGGGATTTTTTATGTCTGTCAGTAGAGAATCCAATTTTTTTTCAAGCATCAGGTAGATCAAAAATATTTTTTATACATAGATACATGAGGTAAAAGATACATGCATACGAGACCTAAAAAATAATTGTGTGTTTATGGTTACCGGTAACCCTGTGAAAAAGGTTAGGTAAAGGTGACCAGGATTTCTTTTTTTTTGCATTGGATATATTGGGCATGCAGCTGTTCCAAGACTGTGCTTGTTGAGAAAAACTAATATAATAGCTAGGATTATAGGCACTAAATTTTAGGTAGGGTCGAGTTAACCTAAACAAGCAATATTTTTTTAGGGCTGAGGTGAATTCAGGTCTACTTTAAAAGTTGGACATAGTGGAAAATAGACGATTTTTATTCTAAAAAAAATCCTCCCCCCCACTCAGTAGTAAAATGGTTAGTGCTTTATGTCTTATTAAATATATGGAACACTATGCTTAGAGGAGCTATTCCTTAAGTAAAAGTAATATAAACTTTTTATTCAATCAACACTGGAAGACATCTAACATAATAATCCCGACACTCTGAGAAGCCGATGTCCTTGAAATGTCATTATGACTTTATGTGCCGAGCAAACCACGTCGTATTTCCCTGACGTCCACGGACCTCTCGTCGCATGGTCAGTCTTCTTGATAGCTACCCTCATCTTGTTAAACACAGCATTTGTGGCATTTTACACGAATACATATACATTTTTTGTAAATCAATATCGTAGTTTACATTAGTTACGATATTGATGCTAGCCGAGGAGTTCCGAAAGTAATAACTGATGGAACACATGGGCCACCTATTAGCGTAAAAATCGTAGGTGAACCCCATTTTAACAGTTGTCATTAAATAATTTACACTAGAAAGGTTATTATGATGTCGTTCGAAATTGTGTCCGGATCTAGGTCACAGAGTGACTAGAACGGGGTCATGAAAATCTGTTTAAAACCCGTAACAATGCATGGAATAATATATGGACTATTCGGTAAAAAGCTCGTGAGAGCTTGTGTTTATTGTTTACAAAAACCGAATTCAAATAAAGTTTTCTTATCTTATCTTATCTTATGATTCAAAAGGAATATTGGTGTTTAATCTGAAATATGAACGTGCAATCAGCCTTATCAATTTGGTCAAATTTATTATCAAATGCCACGGTCAATATCATCGAAATTGTTCGTAATTGCGTCCGCGGCGGTGAGGCTAACGTGTACGGATCATCGTATTATTGAAATTTTAGGACTTCGTCCTTCAAACAGGTTGCCTGTCTCATATTAATAAAATGCGAGATCTTCTGGGACAATTTTTCAACAAGTTACCTCCATACTTTATATATCCTGGCGTGTCCGGGATTCGAATCGATAGCGTAATGGATTTTTTTCTATTTGTGATAATATACGAGACTTAAATAAAGAAAAGTTAACATTATATTAAAACACATGTATTAAATTAAAACATAAATTTTTCAAAGAATTCTGATAAGAAATAAATAAATGGCTTACCTTTCAAATTTGGTAATAATCTCAACTGAACCGGAAACAGGTAACCTCGATTCGATAGGGGAGATAACTCCGTTGATAGTTTCGATTTATGGTAAGCCAGGAAAACAATTTGCTGTGGTCCACCTAATGTTTCATTATCCAATGTCTTTACCATAATATTTGTTCAAAATTAAATTCATTAAAACACAGAAACGGTCAGAAAAACTTTGATTAAAAACTGTCAACAAAAAAAGATATATTTTTTCTACATAAAAATTTAACAGAAATTTTACCATATATAATTTTTATTTAATTTTAATCAGCAGATAGATATATGATTTCTTATAGCTGACAACTTGTAATTGAATGTCTTTCTTTTTCTTAATTTCTGGGTGAATAGCTATAAATATATCACATTTTTTTTAATAGAATTTTAAATTAAAAAAAAAAAATAAAATATATACTTTTTAATCATTTTTTAAAACATGGTGTAATGTGTCACTACTGGCTTTCGATAGATTTTCCCCCGAATATGGAATTCCCTATACTTCTATTTTTAGATATTTGCAGACAATGTAACAGACGACAGATACAGGGATTTGGAGTCGAGTACGTTGTTTTATTTGCTAAGAAAAATAACAATTATGTGGAGACAGAAATGGGAATAGTGAAAAAGGCATTTTGGGCAGTTGCTTGTAATTTTATTGCTTACCTCTCTGAATGGCATTTTTGTTGAACTTTTGTAGTATTCTCGAGTCAGTAACTACAGACACTTTACGATCGATGATTTCCGGTTGGTGACATCACGGTGTTCCGAATGACAGCTAAAAATACCGACCTATCGAAATTGAGGTTACTATCGAATCCCGGATACTATACAATAGTTTAGGGCATACCAAAGTCTGAATCCGTCACTGATTTCATGACATGTCGTCCCTTCATTTGACACCCTCGTAAGTTGTAATCTGTAATTTGATTGGTCCATATAATTGTAGATAGAGATTTCATAAAATTGTTGCTGTAATATGACAACGGTATCAGGGACACTGAGAACACATGGTTCCTGCTTCCAGATGCGAACATTACATACCATAAAGTCAGTGTGAAGTGGATTCTTACTAACAGTTTAGCAGTAGTATATTCCTCTAATCGTTGAATGTTTAACCTACTCGTGCATCTTCTAGATGTGTCAGCATTGGTAAATGTATTAAGTCTATTGATTGATTAATCTTACAAATACCATCATCAATATGCACATAATCATATGGCGTAAAATAAGAAAACACGACAGCAATGATATATATAAATATGATTTCATGATGTTAATATCAAAACTTTGATGTCTCTCTTACTGAACAAAACTATATCATCAACTCTCACGTTCAACTTTAATCTTCATTGTACATTAAAGTTAGCAATTCGTAATGGCTGATACATGTACATAGTTTAAATTTGTTGACAGACTCTTTATACATTGTATTTATTTTTTGATAGTTAAACCCTTCAGATGTTTTTGTCAAAAGGACTGACTGTTGACTACAAACGTGTCAGTTGCACAACACAAATATTGTAAACACAGACAACAAATAAGTAGTACGGTTATTGAAGGAATTCTTACTTTGTTGGCTTGAATAGATGAAACACAGACAACAAATAAGTAGTACGGTTATTGAAGGAATTCTTACTTACACTTTGTTGGCTTGAATAGATGAAACACATGAAATGAAAATACGAGACAGAAAAGTTGTCAGTTTTTAGCTAGCCGTGTTCTGATTCAACATGTAAAAATTTGCCATTTGATTTTTAGACAATTTGTTACGAATTACGGTTTCTGATTAGCCCTTTGGTATATTATAACTTTTCTTATATGTATTTAATGATATTCATAAAATCGTGCATCACTAAATGGGGATCATGCAGAAAAGTAAAAAAAATAATCATGTCATGTTAATAAAAACACCAAGATCACTTGACAGTATACAATTATATGGAAATCGGTCGAATACATAATATGCCAGATCCACACAGCAACGACATTTAATATTTCTCTTTCTTTTTTTTTTTTTAAATTCCATGTGGTTCTACATTATTACTAATGTTTGTTTCTGCATAAAAATATAACTGCCATATTATATGACACAAGATGGGGTCATTTGATAAATAATTATCCAAGAAGTAGTGCTATCTGCAACACAATAACTTTCAAACTTTAACATATATCGATAATGCTCCAAAATATTTTATTGAAGATCTTTAAATTTCGGATTTTGGGAAACCCCGATTTGGAATCGGGAAGTATTCCGATATAGGCTGAGACAGCTACAAAAGCAGGGCCATAGCTTGGCCCAACTTTCTATGAGGCTAAATTGTGGATATTGGTGGGGTGTCATCTCAGCGGTAGAGCCTCAAATGATGCTAATGTTGACCAAGTGGCGAAGCACCAAATCTCCTGGAAGCTAATGAGTTTTGAACAAATTCTGATGATTTCGGACAGCAGTCAGAATAATATTTTGCTTCCATCTCAATTAATAAATATTTATATCATATGTTGAATCTATTAAGGTGGGACGATACCAAATGGCATATATCCAGATTTGTTTGAATTTTTGCATAGTTGTAGTCCTAAGTGATATACATCGAAATCTATTATAATAAATGAGGGTCACCGATTTCGTTTTTTCACTATATGCGTTAAAAAAAATGCAATTTTGGCGGGAAATTAACATAGACAAATAGGGAAAACGCCGACTTTTGAAGTCTTTTTTTTTTAATTTGTTTAAATTGGACAAACACATGATATCCAGATCATGACCAAAAACTAACATATCATTGTGAAGAAGATTCCGTGTTCATTGATATAAAAAAATATATATGTCACCGATTTCGTTTTCAAGATATAAAAGCGTAAACTTTCCCTAATCTATAGAAAAATGCCAAATTTGACGTTGTGGATTTTAACGTTACTCTTTACACGACGGTGTCTAAAACAGTGAACATATTACATTCTGCTGAAACAAAGGTGCAAACGTAACATAGGCGGATGGATGGGAAAGGGTTAAATCATATACCAAATGCATATTCGGGGTCGCTGTCAATCATGTCAATACAAATAAGATAAAATAGTATAACTTTAGATAATTTTCATTCAATTAATCACGCTGTTATTTACAGTCTAGAAAAGTAATTGCTAATTCGCTCAATATTTTTTTTCTGCTTGGTAACTCCCCGCTCATAATAGAATACAGTCCATCATATCCATTTCTGGCAAACGCACATTTCAGATGGTTAAATGTGAGACCGCTTGTGGCAGCTTTCTCGCACATTGTTTTCGTCATTATTTTGTCTCTTACCATCCCGTTGAATGTGATTACATTCACCTTTTTCATTTCGGAATGTTCCAAATTTTCTTGCACATATTTCACGGAAAAACTGAAGCGTAAGATATCATCGGTGGTTGTGTTTACGGATGTAATCAGCTGTTGCAGAAGTGTTACATCTTCTTTTGCATTATGAGCATCGTAAGTTTGTAGAAGAATTTCAGTAGCAAGTGAAGTTTGTGTGTAAGAACGAAGATTCGGAATTTTTTGTTGAAACAAAGGAAGGGTATCTGAGAACCCAGTGACTTTTTGTTGAAACAAAGGAAGGGTATCTGAGAACCCAGGGACTTTTTGTTGAAACAAAGGAAGGGTATCTGAGAACCCAGGGACTTTTTGTTGAAACAAAGGAAGGGTATCTGAGAACCCATGGGCTTTTTGTTGAAACAAAGGAAGGGTATCTGAGAACCCAGGGACTTTTTGTTGAAACAAAGGAAGGGTATCTGAGAACCCAGGGACTTTTTGTTGAAACAAAGGAAGGGTATCTGAGAACCCAGGGACTTTTTGTTGAAACAAAGGAAGGGTATCTGAGAACCCAGGGACTTTTTGTTGAAACAAAGGAAGGGTATCTGAGAACCCAGGGACTTTTTGTTGAAACAAAGGAAGGGTATCTGAGAACCCAGGGACTTTTTGTTGAAACAAAGGAAGGGTATCTGAGAACCCAGTGACTTTTTGTTGAAACAAAGGAAGGGTATCTGAGAACCCAGGGACTTTTTGTTGAAACAAAGGAAGGGTATCTGAGAACCCAGGGACTTTTTGTTGAAACAAAGGAAGGGTATCTGAGAACCCAGGGGCTTTTTGTTGAAACAAAGGAAGGGTATCTGAGAACCCAGGGACTTTTTGTTGAAACAAAGGAAGGGTATCTGAGAACCCAGGGACTTTTTGTTGAAACAAAGGAAGGGTATCTGAGAACCCAGGGACTTTTTGTTGAAACAAAGGAAGGGTATCTGAGAACCCAGTGACTTTTTGTTGAAACAAAGGAAGGGTATCTGAGAACCCAGTGACTTTTTGTTGAAACAAAGGAAGGGTATCTGAGAACCCAGGGACTTTTTGTTGAAACAAAGGAAGGGTATCTGAGAACCCAGGGACTTTTTGTTGAAACAAAGGAAGGGTATCTGAGAACCCAGGGACTTTTTGTTGAAACAAAGGAAGGGTATCTGAGAACCCAGGGACTTTTTGTTGAAACAAAGGAAGGGTATCTGAGAACCCAGGGGCTTTTTGTTGAAACAAAGGAAGGGTATCTGAGAACCCAGGGACTTTTTGTTGAAACAAAGGAAGGGTATCTGAGAACCCAGGGACTTTTTGTTGAAACAAAGGAAGGGTATCTGAGAACCCAGGGACTTTTTGTTGAAACAAAGGAAGGGTATCTGAGAACCCAGGGACTTTTTGTTGAAACAAAGGAAGGGTATCTGAGAACCCAGGGACTTTTTGTTGAAACAAAGGAAGGGTATCTGAGAACCCAGGGACTTTTTGTTGAAACAAAGGAAGGGTATCTGAGAACCCAGTGACTTTTTGTTGAAACAAAGGAAGGGTATCTGAGAACCCAGGGACTTTTTGTTGAAACAAAGGAAGGGTATCTGAGAACCCAGGGACTTTTTGTTGAAACAAAGGAAGGGTATCTGAGAACCCAGGGGCTTTTTGTTGAAACAAAGGAAGGGTATCTGAGAACCCAGGGACTTTTTGTTGAAACAAAGGAAGGGTATCTGAGAACCCAGGGACTTTTTGTTGAAACAAAGGAAGGGTATCTGAGAACCCAGGGACTTTTTGTTGAAACAAAGGAAGGGTATCTGAGAACCCAGTGACTTTTTGTTGAAACAAAGGAAGGGTATCTGAGAACCCAGTGACTTTTTGTTGAAACAAAGGAAGGGTATCTGAGAACCCAGGGACTTTTTGTTGAAACAAAGGAAGGGTATCTGAGAACCCAGGGACTTTTTGTTGAAACAAAGGAAGGGTATCTGAGAACCCAGGGACTTTTTGTTGAAACAAAGGAAGGGTATCTGAGAACCCAGGGACTTTTTGTTGAAACAAAGGAAGGGTATCTGAGAACCCAGGGGCTTTTTGTTGAAACAAAGGAAGGGTATCTGAGAACCCAGGGACTTTTTGTTGAAACAAAGGAAGGGTATCTGAGAACCCAGGGACTTTTTGTTGAAACAAAGGAAGGGTATCTGAGAACCCAGGGACTTTTTGTTGAAACAAAGGAAGGGTATCTGAGAACCCAGTGACTTTTTGTTGAAACAAAGGAAGGGTATCTGAGAACCCAGGGACTTTTTGTTGAAACAAAGGAAGGGTATCTGAGAACCCAGGGACTTTTTGTTGAAACAAAGGAAGGGTATCTGAGAACCCAGGGACTTTTTGTTGAAACAAAGGAAGGGTATCTGAGAACCCAGGGACTTTTTCTTTCAATTTGTTAATTAAATCGTGATTCTGATAGTGTGAAACTATAATGTTAGCATCGAACTTTTTACATTTGTGTGCGACGAGCAGTGCATCATTAGGTAGCCAATCAATAAAACTATTCAGTACATCTTTGACTGGTTCTGTTTTCATAGGCTTTCCTTTGTAAAACAATTTACAACCGGTGCTATATAGTTGTGTGATTTCAACAGCTTTCGGATGTGTCGGTTTCCCGGGTAAAATAAATTTTTCAAACGAATTGCTGGTAGCTGGGTTCAACGCAGCCAACAGGACTATTTCAGCACCATTTCCTAAAAAAATGATAAAGGTGGTATATTTCTCTCTTTCTGTTTCTCGAGCTCTCTCCCCATTTTCCCAGTCTCCCATTTCCAGCTGTCCTTCTCATTTCCCGTTTACCTTTGCTCCCTAAATGTTCAAAACTTTGTTAACCACTTTCAAATTAACAAGATTTATTGCGAATTATTACATTTATTTTTTGTTGCCTTAGCGACGAAAATTAGAAATATTAATAACTTTCTATTAGATTGTTGGGCACTATAGACTTAAAATATAGACCAAACTTGCTATATAGTTAATGTAGTACATGTATATAAGAATGTCTTGAAGCCTACTGATTTTCAAGGTCATGAATCAAAGGTCAGGTTCACAGATGAACTCGGAATCTTTAGAGGAATTTCAAAAAAAGAAACAGGTTAAATATTATAAGCAGTTAGTATATAGAATTGTTTATATGGTTATTGGGTTTCATGGTAATAAGTGAAAGTCTTTCAAATGTTTTTTGGGCTTGCTTGGCGGCACCCTTGCTTAAATTTGATCTGCTCTTAAACTTACATCAACAATGTACTTGCGACCAACATTCTTTTGTGCCACTCCAGCAGCGACTCTAAAGTTGAGCGATTCTGATCCTCCGAAATGCTTTGCTTTGGGAACTTTTGTTGAAATAATCTGGTTTAACGATTCATTAGCTTGTGAACTGCCAATATGTATTAACCTGTCCGACTTTTTTGGTAGTCCATTGTGTTTATATTCATCTGGTTTCCGGAGATATACACACCAAGATTCATTGCGTTGCTCATGGTTTCCGAATGCGTGAGGAACAATTGCCAGTAGATTGTTTTGCAACGTATCGGGATCATCCTTGTTTTGTACAATTGTATAGGAAACACATTTAACTAAATAACTAATCACTGTGGTACTTAGTACTTGGTAATCTTTTTTAACATCAAAAAGTGAGTTAGATATGGTCTTCTCGATGTGGTTTTTGTCACTTTTCTTTTGCAACCCTGGATCAACCAGTGTATTTATTCTGCGAATTGTTGTGCTGTCCTCGTCCATTGTAATGTAATTTACACGGCATCCCATGTCCATTAAATTTGATACTAAATCTACAGCTATGGCAGATTCCATGGACTTCACGCTTCCGCTAAAATTCTTTCTACAATCGTGATCAGTTGGATCATCCGTAAATAAACATTTTCTGCAATCAGTAGATTTCACACCATAGCTTATACATTTTCCACTTTTATCCCCGATCATTGTTGCGTGCCTTATAAAAAAAGAATGTAGTGGATTAGTGTTTGTTTATAAAGTGATGGTGGTTGAATGGAAAGAATGTGTCCTTGCTAAATGATTCCCGGTTTCGGTCAACACTGTTTTCGACCTACACCAAATTACTGTCCCCCGTCTCCCGCCTTACTAACTCCGGATCCCCCCGTTTATTCCGCTGTCCATTCATAAAAGCACTGTAATTTGATATGAAAAAATCAAACTCACCAGTACGGCTGTTATAACATTTTCCGCTACCTCTCTTTTGCCACGCGCCGTCAAAGGACACAGATATAAAATTGATTTCATCTTCCACATTTCCTTCGTCGTCATCGTCTTCACCATGTACATCTTTTTCGTTTTCATTCTGCCTACAGAAAAAGTCGATATTCTGTTAAAGTTTTAAAACACATTAAACAAATATTTAGTTTTTGCGACATCTATCCGTTTGTTTTGCATTAAAATTTTGCTCAATATAACCGCGCGGGGTCGGGGTGGGGCAAAAACGAGTATGCATTTCCTTTTTTGTTGAGCATAAAAGAGCATATAAATTTATTTACTTTTATTTGAATTTCGTATATGTAGATATTCTGTACATACAGCTAACCATGATCGAGTAACGATGGAGATGGACCTTCAACAACAGCAATAACCTATTTGAATGGCGACAACCACATGACGTAGTTCTTCACCTCTCGGGATTTTTTGTACAAGTGTAAATTTTCTGGGTGCAAATGCTTAAAGAACAGAACTATTGTGAAGTTTCTTTATAATTCTATCGAACCATTTTAACGTGAGGTGATTTTCATAACACGAAAGCCCAATATTTCAATATCTAATGACACTGAACCTGAATGTAAACAAACAAAATGGACGACCCCCCTCCAACTAGTTTTTCAACTCAAGAGGCCGCTGTTGATAACACACCAGACAATAGAGGAAGAAGTTCCTCCCGTAAACGTCAGTTGTCATCAACCTCTGCAGACCTAATGAAACCACCTCAAAGTCGTCAAAGATCATTATCAGTAACACGTCAGTCTGTCAAGTCGAGTGGTCCGTTATCTAACCCAGTCACATTCAAAACTCAGGGCGAGTCCTTCAACATGTCTAAGCTAGTCCAAGAAACTTTATTAAAACCAGACTTGATCAAAAATATTGTTCCATCCTTATTAAATGAAATTAAAGCTGAACTAATTAGTGAATTAAAATCGGCTATCAGATCCACAGTAGCGGAGGCCATTGAAGAGGTGGTCAACCCCCTCCGTCAATTAATTAATGAACACCAAAATAAAATAAAAAGTCTCGAAAATGAAAATAACCAACTAAAAGAACATGTAAAATCCAGCATAGCCAGCGTCGAAGCCAGATACGAAAAATTCAGAAATGTGACAAATAACACCGCCACCTTTATTGCTGACAATAAAAAACTAAAAGCCGACAATCTAAAGCTCATTCATGAAGTGTCGCAACTAAACAGCAATATTGAGGAACTGGAACAATACGGACGCCGAACATCGCTCCGATTTCACAACGTTCCGATGGTGCAAGGGGACCTCCAAAAAACCGACCAGCTAATTGTGGACATTGTCAATAAAAAACTGAAAATCACTCCACCACTTTGTGTTGATGATATAAATAGATCTCATATTATTGGAACCATCAACAATGGCAAAGGTCAACTCATTTGCAGATTTAAAAATTGGAAAATAAAAAATGCTATCTACATGTTAAAAAAAAATCTGAAAAACAACCCTGAGAAGATATTTATCACAGAGGACCTGACAAAAACTCGTCAATTTATTGTTAAAGAACTCAACACTCAAAAGCGAGATAATAAGATCCATTCGTTTTGGACTTTTGACGGCCGTATTTTCGCCAAAAAAGGATGCAAACGGTCGAAAACAGCTCATCAAGTGTGTTCAGGATATTGACTATCTGATCAATTCCGATTAAAACACCGACTTTTGTGTTTTTCAAATACGGAACATTCGGACTTTTGATTTTTACAACAATTTTTTTTCAGTATTATCCAAATCTTGCTTTATCAATTTACCTGAATATCAGTATATCTACTTGAATTACTCCTTGAAATAGTTTACTTGATAAATTAGATATATGTATATTCTTACTTACCTACTTCATGTATTATATCCAAGTAATTAAATATATGTTCACTGTTATAATCATTTTGTCAACAACACTGTATAGTCGACACGTGGTTTTTATTTATTTACCTTTGTACACGTGTTTGCATGTGACCGATTGAAAAGGAGCACTCGATTCCAAACACTAACTTCTAAAATCAATATTACTAGGTTTGTTTTTGTTTTGTTTTTGTTGTTGTTGTTGCTTTTTGTTTTTTTTTAAATAACTTGCTAAAAAACTAAAGACGGTTGTCTTAAATATAAATTATTGCTTCTACATAAAAATGATAATAATAATAAATGAAAAAAAAAAAAAAAAAAAAAAATGTGTAATTCCAAACACATAACTAATTGCGTACCACGTGTTCCATGTTACCAAATCATCAATCACTATTGATAAACAAATCACCATAACCATATTTGTTCTGCTTTTAATGGAAATTCTTATGAATAATGTTGATCATGTTTTTTGTTTGTTTGGTTTTTTTTTTCATTTCTTTTTTTCTTTAAATTTTTCAATACCCCCCAAATTTTATTTTTTATTTTTTATATGTTAGCTATATTGTACAAAACCCTTACCATATCAATGATACAGCTTGAATTAGCTGGTGTTTTTCTATTGTCACAATCCATGTATTTCTGTTTCATGTATGTACCTTACTTACTTTTTAATTATGCATTGTATATATTTGTTCATATTTTCACTGGAGTTGAGATGCTATGTTTATTTGTTTATCAGTTGTTTATTGACCTATCTTGTGTTTTCATATGTAATTTAGATATATTTGACAATGGATAATGACTTACAGTCATACCGCTCTTCGATAGGTCATTTTAACTTCAATACGCATTCTGGGTTTTTCAAAAGACATTTTTTTAGATCAAATAATCATTTAGTGTTATATATATTATTAATGTTAATAATTAGAATATGTTTTCAAAGATTTGTTAATTTTTGTCATTCAATTTATCTGGAACTTCTATTACAGAATCCAGTTTCAACATTTATAATTTTATTGCTGATACTGCTTAGTAATGATGTTGAGCTAAACCCAGGCCCTACAAAGGAAGGTGAACTCTCAATTTTTCATTTAAACACTAGAAGTATGCGTCATAAATTAGATTACATAGAAAGCATTTGTAATGAAGCAGATATTATATGTTTAACAGAAACACATCTTGATCAAAATATAACAAATGATGGCATTTTTATAGAGGGATACTGCAAAGATCCGTATAGGAAAGATCGAAATAATTCAGGGGGAGGTGTAATAGTATATTTTAGTAATCATCTAATTGTCCAACCCAGAACAGATTTAAATTTTGATAGTGAAGCTATTTGGCTGGAAATTGTTTTTCCTGCATACAAAATGCTCCTTTGTGTTGTATATCGCCAACCTAATGCGAACTATCCATTCTGGGACAAGTTTCAACAGTCCGTGGAAAACGCCACGAATTACTCGTCAAACGTTGTGATAACGGGAGATTTAAATGTAGATTTTCTTAGTGAGCATTCTCACAAATTATTTGATATTATGAGGTTGAATGATCTGAAAAACATGATTACTGAACCTACCAGAACATGTAACACGCGCCAATCTTTACTTGACCCTGTTTTAGTATCTGATAATTGTAATGTCCTTGAGTCGTATGTAATTCAAGTAGATAGAAAATATAGTGACCATGAAGCAACAATTGTCTACCTAAAAGTCCCTCTTAAATCAATCAATACTTATAAACGATTGGTCTGGGATTATCGAAATGCTGATTTTGAGACCTGTAACGATTGTATATCCTCCTTAAATTGGAACTCAATTATATCTCCAGAAAATAGTATGGACGAAAACTGTCAAACATTTACAAAAACATTTATTGGAATAATTAAAAATTGTGTGCCCCAAAAAGAAGTTACAATAAGACTAAAAGATAAAGTTTGGTTCAATTCCGAATTAAGAAGGGAAGTAAGAAAACGAGACAGACTTCGAAAACTGGCTCGTAGATCTAATAGTGATTCCAATATTAATAAATACAAGAAGCAAAGAAATCATGTAAATAATTTAAAAAAGCATGCTAAAGAACAATTTTATTTTAATGTTAATACTATACTAGATGATTTTTCAAGTTCAAATTCAAAATCTTACTGGTCATTGATTAAAAAATTGGTTAAATCGTCTGGTGACATGTCACCAATTAGTCAATTAAAAAAAGAAAATAATGACCTCATCTCAGATGATTACGAAAAAGCATGTCTTCTAAATAATTATTTCTGTTCTATATCTACATTAAATGACAGTAATACATCAAAACCAGACTTTCCTCTCAGAACAAATGCAACACTAGATTTCTTTCAAATTACTCCGAGTAAAGTTCTTGATATTTTACAAATTTTAAAACTTGGAAAAGCGTCAGGTCTGGATTCCATTAGTCATCAAATGCTTAAGAAAACGTGTAATACTGTTTGTGTTCCCCTCTCTCTCTTGTTTAATTTATCGCTTTCTAAATCGGAATTTCCAACGCAATGGAAAACCGCATCTGTTATGCCACTCTTCAAAAAGGGAGACAAATCATTAATATCTAACTATAGACCAATATCATTACTATCAGCAGTTGGCAAAGTATTCGAAAGAATTGTTTTTAAGGAAGTATTTAATCATTTAATATCAAATAATTTATTGTATAAATTTCAATCAGGTTTCATCCCAGGTCACTCTACCGTTCACCAGCTAATAGAAATCTATTACAGAATATGTATGTCTCTGGATGATCATTGTATTACTACCCTTATTTTATGTGATATTTCTAAAGCATTTGATCGGGTCTGGCATACAGGGCTTTTACTGAAACTTAAAGCTTACGGGGTAGATGGTAAATTATTTAAATGGTTTGAAAGCTATATTTCCAGTAGGAAACAATGTGTATTTATAAACAATTCCAAATCCCCCTTAGTAAATACAAATGCAGGAGTCCCCCAGGGCTCAGTGCTTGGTCCGCTACTTTTCTTATTATATGTTAATGATATTGCAGATAACCTTTTAAGTCTTACTAGACTGTTTGCAGATGATACTTCTCTTTCATATTCTAGTCAAAGTCCATATACTATAGAAGATGTAATAAATAGTGATTTGGAATCTATATCTATATGGTCTAAGCAATGGTTAGTAAATTTTAATCCTCAAAAAACTAAAGCAATGGTATTTTCCAACATTAATCTTCCCAACGATATAGAAATAACATTCCAAGACAAATTAGTAGAATTTGTTACCTGTCACAAACATTTGGGTATTACTTTTGACAGCAATGGAAAATTTCATACCCATATAGTTAATATTATTAAATCAGCAAGTCAGAGGTTGTGTGCCCTAAGAAAACTTAAATATGCATTAAATAGACATTATCTTTCTCGTATTTATTTGATCTTTATAAGGCCTATGTTGGAATACGCATGTGAACTTTGGGATGGTTGTAGTCAACAAGACTCTGATAATTTAGAAAAGCTTCAAATAGAGGCAGGACGAATAGTAACCGGACTGCCTCTATTTGCAAGTCGTCAATCTATCTATTCTGAAACGGGTTGGGAATTACTATCTGATAGGAGAAGGGTAAGAAGGCTCAGCTTATTTTATTCTATTCACAACAAATCTGCCCCAGACTATCTTTGTGATTTGATGCCCCTTCCGGTTGGTAGTGTTTCCCAGTATAATTTACGAAATAGTAATAATTATGTTTTACCTAATTGTCGATTAGAAATTACCAAAAAGTCCTTTTTCCCCTCTACTACCCGGGACTGGAACAATTTAAGTCCGGAAATTAGAAATTCTGGTAATATTAACATATTTAAAAGAAAAATTAAAATATTGCTTGAAAAAGTGCCTTTTTATTTCGGTTGGGGTGATAGAAAACTAAATATTATTCATAGCAGACTTAGAAATATGTGCAGTTCGCTAAATGCAGATTTGCACCTTGTCCATTTAAAACCTAGTCCTGCATGTATCTGTGGTCATGGTTTTGAAGACTGTATACACTTTTTCCTTGAATGTCCCTTTTACAATGAAAATAGGGCAATCTTGCTTAATAAATTAAAGAACTACGTAGTTACAATTGAATTGATATTAGCTGGTGATGAAAATTTGACTCCTAACCAAAACATTGAAATCTTCTCTGTTGTTTATTCTTTTATTAGAAGCACCCAGCGCTTTAACTAATATACTAGCTTACTCACTCCAGTCCATGTTGTTTTTTGTTGTTTTTGTTTGTTTGAAACCTTTCTTCTTCTTCCTATCCTTCTTTCTATCCCTATGTTTTGAATATTTTATTTCACCTTATTTTTCTTTATATTTACTTTATTATTAACGTCTAAATATATCATGTTGTAAAATTTATTTGTATAATTATCGCCATTATGTACAATTATTTTTTGTTTATATCTTTGTTAAAGGGAAAGGACTTCACTAATGTTGTCATAACTTGTGTCCAATCCCATTTGCAACTTTTATGCAAATAAAATATGTTTAAACTAACAACAGCATGACAAAAATGGCTTGTATCGATGTATAGTTATCTGATTTCCAGTAAATCTTGTGGCGGGGAAAACATTAGGTAGTCCTACGTTCAAAATCACCACAGTTTAAAAGTGAAAACCGTTCATGAATTAATAAACCGATTTGTTTGTTGATATAGTGTATAGTGCACGTGTATTGTTATTCTTGTTTACGTTGAAGTAAAGTTAACACATTCTTATATTGCAGAACTCATCAAAGTGGCAAACCCAGAGCCGACGCTAAAATGGTGTCAATTCTCCTTGTGTAATAGTAACATGGTCAGGAATTGCGTTATTTTTATTATCATTACCATTATATTTCTTTTTTAAAATAAATATGTATACACGTGTTGACTGTTACATTCCTGATTTTAAAATATAATTGCAGTCAAACTGTATATAATGGGCACTCAGTAGAAATGTGTCCTTTATGGACAGTCGCCCTTTATATACAGGTTCAAATGATATACACTATGCATTACTAGGAGAATGAGACAGCCTTTTATAGACGGTGATTCGTTACATAGAGGTGCCTTTAAGACAGGTTTGACTACATATAGGTGACAAAATGTTTGGATCCTAATTAGTCATGATCTATCATCTAAATTAACTGAGACTTCTTAAATCAAGGGGAGATCAATTTCAACTCGAGTTTAATATGGACACCATAATTTCTTCTCTCATGTAAATACAATTAAAATCAAATGAATTTCGTCAGAACAAACAATGATCTGTTAAAAATTACACAACCCCCCCCCCCCCCCTACAGAGTGAGGAACAGGAACGCCACTAAGAATGGTAGTAGATGGATAGTCTGTTTCTTATTTTGCCAACAGGAACGCCACTAAGAATGGTAGTAGATGGATAGTCTGTTTCTTATTTTGCCAACAGGAACGCCACTAAGAATGGTAGTAGATGGATAGTCTGTTTCTTATTTTGCCAACAGGAACGCCACTAAGAATGGTAGTAGATGGATAGTCTGTTTCTTATTTTGCCAACAGGAACGCCACTAAGAATGGTAGTAGATGGATAGTCTGTTTCTTATTTTGCCAACAGGAACGCCACTAAGAAAGGTAGTAGATGGATAGTCTGTTTCTTATTTTGCCAACATGAACGCCACTAAGAATGGTAGTAGATGGATAGTTTGTTTCTTATTTTGCCAACAGGAACGCCACTAAGAATGGTAGTAGATGGATAGTCTGTTTCTTATTTTGCCAACAGGAACGCCACTAAGAATGGTAGTAGATGGATAGTTTGTTTCTTATTTTGCCAACAGGAACGCCACTAAGAATGGTAGTAGATGGATAGTCTGTTTCTTATTTTGCCAACAGGAACGCCACTAAGAATGGTAGTAGATGGATAGTTTGTTTCTTATTTTGCCAACAGGAACGCCACTAAGAATGGTAGTAGATGGATAGTCTGTTTCTTATTTTGCCAACAGGAACGCCACTAAGAATGGTAGTAGATGGATAGTCTGTTTCTTATTTTGCCAACAGGAACGCCACTAAGAATGGTAGTAGATGGATAGTCTGTTTCTTATTTTGCCAACAGGAACGCCACTAAGAAAGGTAGTAGATGGATAGTCTGTTTCTTATTTTGCCAACAGGAACGCCACTAAGAATGGTAGTAGATGGATAGTCTGTTTCTTATTTTGCCAACAGGAACGCCACTAAGAAAGGTAGTAGATGGATAGTCTGTTTCTTATTTTGCCAACAGGAACGCCACTAAGAAAGGTAGTAGATGGATAGTCTGTTTCTTATTTTGCCAACAGGAACGCCACTAAGAATGGTAGTAGATGGATAGTCGGTTTCTTATTTTGCCAACAGGAACGCCACTAAGAATGGTAGTAGATGGATAGTCTGTTTCTTATTTTGCCAACAGGAACGCCACTAAGAATGGTAGTAGATGGATAGTCTGTTTCTTATTTTGCCAACAGGAACGCCACTAAGAATGGTAGTAGATGGATAGTCTGTTTCTTATTTTGCCAACAGGAACGCCACTAAGAATCGTAGTAGATGGATAGTCTGTTTCTTATTTTGCCAACAGGAACGCCACTAAGAATGGTAGTAGATGGATAGTCTGTTTCTTATTTTGCCAACAGGAACGCCACTAAGAATCGTAGTAGATGGATAGTCGGTTTCTTATTTTGCCAACAGGAACGCCACTAAGAATGGTAGTAGATGGATAGTTTGTTTCTTATTTTGCCAACAGGAACGCCACTAAGAATCGTAGTAGATGGATAGTCTGTTTCTTATTTTGCCAACAGGAACGCCACTAAGAATGGTAGTAGATGGATAGTCTGTTTCTTATTTTGCCAACAGGAACGCCACTAAGAATCGTAGTAGATGGATAGTCGGTTTCTTATTTTGCCAACAGGAACGCCACTAAGAATGGTAGTAGATGGATAGTTTGTTTCTTATTTTGCCAACAGGAACGCCACTAAGAATGGTAGTAGATGGATAGTCTGTTTCTTATTTTGCCAACAGGAACGCCACTAAGAATCGTAGTAGATGGATAGTCTGTTTCTTATTTTGCCAACAGGAACGCCACTAAGAATGGTAGTAGATGGATAGTCTGTTTCTTATTTTGCCAACAGGAACGCCACTAAGAATCGTAGTAGATGGATAGTCTGTTTCTTATTTTGCCAACAGGAACGCCACTAAGAATGGTAGTAGATGGATAGTTTGTTTCTTATTTTGCCAACAGGAACGCCACTAAGAATGGTAGTAGATGGATAGTCTGTTTCTTATTTTGCCAACAGGAACGCCACTAAGAATCGTAGTAGATGGATAGTCTGTTTCTTATTTTGCCAACAGGAACGCCACTAAGAATGGTAGTAGATGGATAGTCTGTTTCTTATTTTGCCAACAGGAACGCCACTAAGAATGGTAGTAGATGGATAGTCTGTTTCTTATTTTGCCAACAGGAACGCCACTAAGAATGGTAGTAGATGGATAGTCTGTTTCTTATTTTGCCAACAGGAACGCCACTAAGAATGGTAGTAGATGGATAGTCTGTTTCTTATTTTGCCAACAGGAACGCCACTAAGAATGGTAGTAGATGGATAGTCTGTTTCTTATTTTGCCAACAGGAACGCCACTAAGAATGGTAGTAGATGGATAGTCTGTTTCTTATTTTGCCAACAGGAACGCCACTAAGAATGGTAGTAGATGGATAGTCGGTTTCTTATTTTGCCAACAGGAACGCCACTAAGAATGGTAGTAGATGGATAGTCTGTTTCTTATTTTGCCAACAGGAACGCCACTAAGAATCGTAGTAGATGGATAGTTTGTTTCTTATTTTGCCAACAGGAACGCCACTAAGAATGGTAGTAGATGGATAGTCTGTTTCTTATTTTGCCAACAGGAACGCCACTAAGAATGGTAGTAGATGGATAGTCTGTTTCTTATTTTGCCAACAGGAACGCCACTAAGAATGGTAGTAGATGGATAGTCTGTTTCTTATTTTGCCAACAGGAACGCCACTAAGAATGGTAGTAGATGGATAGTCTGTTTCTTATTTTGCCAACAGGAACGCCACTAAGAATGGTAGTAGATGGATAGTCTGTTTCTTATTTTGCCAACAGGAACGCCACTAAGAATGGTAGTAGATGGATAGTCTGTTTCTTATTTTGCCAACAGGAACGCCACTAAGAATGGTAGTAGATGGATAGTTTGTTTCTTATTTTGCCAACAGGAACGCCACTAAGAATGGTAGTAGATGGATAGTCTGTTTCTTATTTTGCCAACAGGAACGCCACTAAGAATGGTAGTAGATGGATAGTTTGTTTCTTATTTTGCCAACAGGAACGCCACTAAGAATGGTAGTAGATGGATAGTCTGTTTCTTATTTTGCCAACAGGAACGCCACTAAGAATGGTAGTAGATGGATAGTTTGTTTCTTATTTTGCCAACAGGAACGCCACTAAGAATGGTAGTAGATGGATAGTCTGTTTCTTATTTTGCCAACAGGAACGCCACTAAGAATGGTAGTAGATGGATAGTCTGTTTCTTATTTTGCCAACAGGAACGCCACTAAGAATGGTAGTAGATGGATAGTTTGTTTCTTATTTTGCCAACAGGAACGCCACTAAGAATCGTAGTAGATGGATAGTCTGTTTCTTATTTTGCCAACAGGAACGCCACTAAGAATCGTAGTAGATGGATAGTCTGTTTCTTATTTTGCCAACAGGAACGCCACTAAGAATGGTAGTAGATGGATAGTTTGTTTCTTATTTTGCCAACAGGAACGCCACTAAGAATGGTAGTAGATGGATAGTTTGTTTCTTATTTTGCCAACAGGAACGCCACTAAGAATGGTAGTAGATGGATAGTCTGTTTCTTATTTTGCCAACAGGAACGCCACTAAGAATGGTAGTAGATGGATAGTCTGTTTCTTATTTTGCCAACAGGAACGCCACTAAGAATGGTAGTAGATGGATAGTCTGTTTCTTATTTTGCCAACAGGAACGCCACTAAGAAAGGTAGTAGATGGATAGTCGGTTTCTTATTTTGCCAACAGGAACGCCACTAAGAATGGTAGTAGATGGATAGTCTGTTTCTTATTTTGCCAACAGGAACGCCACTAAGAATGGTAGTAGATGGATAGTCTGTTTCTTATTTTGCCAACAGGAACGCCACTAAGAATGGTAGTAGATGGATAGTCGGTTTCTTATTTTGCCAACAGGAACGCCACTAAGAATGGTAGTAGATGGATAGTCGGTTTCTTATTTTGCCAACAGGAACGCCACTAAGAATGGTAGTAGATGGATAGTCTGTTTCTTATTTTGCCAACAGGAACGCCACTAAGAATGGTAGTAGATGGATAGTCTGTTTCTTATTTTGCCAACAGGAACGCCACTAAGAATGGTAGTAGATGGATAGTCTGTTTCTTATTTTGCCAACAGGAACGCCACTTAGAATGGTAGTAGATGGATAGTCTGTTTCTTATTTTGCCAACAGGAACGCCACTAAGAATCGTAGTAGATGGATAGTTTGTTTCTTATTTTGCCAACAGGAACGCCACTAAGAATGGTAGTAGATGGATAGTCTGTTTCTTATTTTGCCAACAGGAACGCCACTAAGAATGGTAGTAGATGGATAGTTTGTTTCTTATTTTGCCAACAGGAACGCCACTAAGAATCGTAGTAGATGGATAGTCTGTTTCTTATTTTGCCAACAGGAACGCCACTAAGAATCGTAGTAGATGGATAGTCTGTTTCTTATTTTGCCAACAGGAACGCCACTAAGAATGGTAGTAGATGGATAGTTTGTTTCTTATTTTGCCAACAGGAACGCCACTAAGAATGGTAGTAGATGGATAGTCTGTTTCTTATTTTGCCAACAGGAACGCCACTAAGAATGGTAGTAGATGGATAGTCTGTTTCTTATTTTGCCAACAGGAACGCCACTTAGAATGGTAGTAGATGGATAGTCTGTTTCTTATTTTGCCAACAGGAACGCCACTAAGAATGGTAGTAGATGGATAGTCTGTTTCTTATTTTGCCAACAGGAACGCCACTAAGAATGGTAGTAGATGGATAGTCTGTTTCTTATTTTGCCAACAGGAACGCCACTAAGAATGGTAGTAGATGGATAGTCGGTTTCTTATTTTGCCAACAGGAACGCCACTAAGAATGGTAGTAGATGGATAGTCTGTTTCTTATTTTGCCAACAGGAACGCCACTAAGAATGGTAGTAGATGGATAGTCTGTTTCTTATTTTGCCAACAGGAACGCCACTAAGAATGGTAGTAGATGGATAGTCGGTTTCTTATTTTGCCAACAGGAACGCCACTAAGAATCGTAGTAGATGGATAGTCTGTTTCTTATTTTGCCAACAGGAACGCCACTAAGAATGGTAGTAGATGGATAGTCTGTTTCTTATTTTGCCAACAGGAACGCCACTAAGAATGGTAGTAGATGGATAGTCTGTTTCTTATTTTGCCAACAGGAACGCCACTAAGAATGGTAGTAGATGGATAGTCTGTTTCTTATTTTGCCAACAGGAACGCCACTAAGAAAGGTAGTAGATGGATAGTCGGTTTCTTATTTTGCCAACAGGAACGCCACTAAGAATCGTAGTAGATGGATAGTCTGTTTCTTATTTTGCCAACAGGAACGCCACTAAGAATGGTAGTAGATGGATAGTTTGTTTCTTATTTTGCCAACAGGAACGCCACTAAGAATCGTAGTAGATGGATAGTCTGTTTCTTATTTTGCCAACAGGAACGCCACTAAGAATGGTAGTAGATGGATAGTTTGTTTCTTATTTTGCCAACAGGAACGCCACTAAGAATCGTAGTAGATGGATAGTCTGTTTCTTATTTTGCCAACAGGAACGCCACTAAGAATCGTAGTAGATGGATAGTCTGTTTCTTATTTTGCCAACAGGAACGCCACTAAGAATGGTAGTAGATGGATAGTCTGTTTCTTATTTTGCCAACAGGAACGCCACTAAGAATGGTAGTAGATGGATAGTTTGTTTCTTATTTTGCCAACAGGAACGCCACTAAGAATGGTAGTAGATGGATAGTCTGTTTCTTATTTTGCCAACAGGAACGCCACTAAGAATGGTAGTAGATGGATAGTCGGTTTCTTATTTTGCCAACAGGAACGCCACTAAGAATGGTAGTAGATGGATAGTTTGTTTCTTATTTTGCCAACAGGAACGCCACTAAGAATCGTAGTAGATGGATAGTCTGTTTCTTATTTTGCCAACAGGAACGCCACTAAGAATGGTAGTAGATGGATAGTTTGTTTCTTATTTTGCCAACAGGAACGCCACTAAGAATCGTAGTAGATGGATAGTCGGTTTCTTATTTTGCCAACAGGAACGCCACTAAGAATCGTAGTAGATGGATAGTCTGTTTCTTATTTTGCCAACAGGAACGCCACTAAGAAAGGTAGTAGATGGATAGTCTGTTTCTTATTTTGCCAACAGGAACGCCACTAAGAATGGTAGTAGATGGATAGTCGGTTTCTTATTTTGCCAACAGGAACGCCACTAAGAATGGTAGTAGATGGATAGTCTGTTTCTTATTTTGCCAACAGGAACGCCACTAAGAATGGTAGTAGATGGATAGTCTGTTTCTTATTTTGCCAACAGGAACGCCACTAAGAATGGTAGTAGATGGATAGTCTGTTTCTTATTTTGCCAACAAGAACGCCACTAAGAATGGTAGTAGATGGATAGTCTGTTTCTTATTTTGCCAACAGGAACGCCACTAAGAATGGCAGTAGATGGATAGTCTGTTTCTTATTTTGCCAACAGGAACGCCACTAAGAATGGTAGTAGATGGATAGTCTGTTTCTTATTTTGCCAACAGGAACGCCACTAAGAATGGTAGTAGATGGATAGTCTGTTTCTTATTTTGCCAACAGGAACGCCACTAAGAATGGTAGTAGATGGATAGTCTGTTTCTTATTTTGCCAACAGGAACGCCACTAAGAATGGTAGTAGATGGATAGTCTGTTTCTTATTTTGCCAACAGGAACGCCACTAAGAATGGTAGTAGATGGATAGTCTGTTTCTTATTTTGCCAACAGGAACGCCACTAAGAATGGTAGTAGATGGATAGTCGGTTTCTTATTTTGCCAACAGGAACGCCACTAAGAATGGTAGTAGATGGATAGTCTGTTTCTTATTTTGCCAACAGGAACGCCACTAAGAATGGTAGTAGATGGATAGTCTGTTTCTTATTTTGCCAACAGGAACGCCACTAAGAATGGTAGTAGATGGATAGTCTGTTTCTTATTTTGCCAACAGGAACGCCACTAAGAATGGTAGTAGATGGATAGTCTGTTTCTTATTTTGCCAACAGGAACGCCACTAAGAATGGTAGTAGATGGATAGTCTGTTTCTTATTTTGCCAACAGGAACGCCACTAAGAATGGTAGTAGATGGATAGTCTGTTTCTTATTTTGCCAACAGGAACGCCACTAAGAATGGTAGTAGATGGATAGTCGGTTTCTTATTTTGCCAACAGGAACGCCACTAAGAATGGCAGTAGATGGATAGTCTGTTTCTTATTTTGCCAACAGGAACGCCACTCAGAATGGTAGTAGATGGATAGTCTGTTTCTTATTTTGCCAACAGGAACGCCACTAAGAATGGTAGTAGATGGATAGTTTGTTTCTTATTTTGCCAACAGGAACGCCACTAAGAATCGTAGTAGATGGATAGTCTGTTTCTTATTTTGCCAACAGGAACGCCACTAAGAATGGTAGTAGATGGATAGTTTGTTTCTTATTTTGCCAACAGGAACGCCACTAAGAATGGTAGTAGATGGATAGTCTGTTTCTTATTTTGCCAACAGGAACGCCACTAAGAATCGTAGTAGATGGATAGTCTGTTTCTTATTTTGCCAACAGGAACGCCACTAAGAATGGTAGTAGATGGATAGTCTGTTTCTTATTTTGCCAACAGGAACGCCACTAAGAATGGTAGTAGATGGATAGTCGGTTTCTTATTTTGCCAACAGGAACGCCACTAAGAATGGTAGTAGATGGATAGTCTGTTTCTTATTTTGCCAACAGGAACGCCACTAAGAATCGTAGTAGATGGATAGTCTGTTTCTTATTTTGCCAACAGGAACGCCACTAAGAATCGTAGTAGATGGATAGTCTGTTTCTTATTTTGCCAACAGGAACGCCACTAAGAATCGTAGTAGATGGATAGTCTGTTTCTTATTTTGCCAACAGGAACGCCACTAAGAATGGTAGTAGATGGATAGTTTGTTTCTTATTTTGCCAACAGGAACGCCACTAAGAATCGTAGTAGATGGATAGTCTGTTTCTTATTTTGCCAACAGGAACGCCACTAAGAATCGTAGTAGATGGATAGTCTGTTTCTTATTTTGCCAACAGGAACGCCACTAAGAAAGGTAGTAGATGGATAGTCTGTTTCTTATTTTGCCAACAGGAACGCCACTAAGAATGGTAGTAGATGGATAGTCTGTTTCTTATTTTGCCAACAGGAACGCCACTAAGAATGGTAGTAGATGGATAGTCTGTTTCTTATTTTGCCAACAGGAACGCCACTAAGAATGGTAGTAGATGGATAGTCTGTTTCTTATTTTGCCAACAGGAACGCCACTAAGAATGGTAGTAGATGGATAGTCTGTTTCTTATTTTGCCAACAGGAACGCCACTAAGAATGGTAGTAGATGGATAGTTTGTTTCTTATTTTGCCAACAGGAACGCCACTAAGAATGGTAGTAGATGGATAGTCGGTTTCTTATTTTGCCAACAGGAACGCCACTAAGAATGGTAGTAGATGGATAGTCTGTTTCTTATTTTGCCAACAGGAACGCCACTAAGAATGGTAGTAGATGGATAGTCTGTTTCTTATTTTGCCAACAGGAACGCCACTAAGAATGGTAGTAGATGGATAGTCTGTTTCTTATTTTGCCAACAGGAACGCCACTAAGAATGGTAGTAGATGGATAGTCTGTTTCTTATTTTGCCAACAGGAACGCCACTAAGAAAGGTAGTAGATGGATAGTCTGTTTCTTATTTTGCCAACAGGAACGCCACTAAGAATGGTAGTAGATGGATAGTCTGTTTCTTATTTTGCCAACAGGAACGCCACTAAGAATGGTAGTAGATGGATAGTCTGTTTCTTATTTTGCCAACAGGAACGCCACTAAGAATGGTAGTAGATGGATAGTCTGTTTCTTATTTTGCCAACAGGAACGCCACTAAGAAAGGTAGTAGATGGATAGTCTGTTTCTTATTTTGCCAACAGGAACGCCACTAAGAATGGTAGTAGATGGATAGTCTGTTTCTTATTTTGCCAACAGGAACGCCACTAAGAATGGTAGTAGATGGATAGTCTGTTTCTTATTTTGCCAACAGGAACGCCACTAAGAATGGTAGTAGATGGATAGTCTGTTTCTTATTTTGCCAACAGGAACGCCACTAAGAAAGGTAGTAGATGGATAGTCTGTTTCTTATTTTGCCAACAGGAACGCCACTAAGAATGGTAGTAGATGGATAGTCTGTTTCTTATTTTGCCAACAGGAACGCCACTAAGAATGGCAGTAGATGGATAGTCGGTTTCTTATTTTGCCAACAGGAACGCCACTAAGAATGGTAGTAGATGGATAGTTTGTTTCTTATTTTGCCAACAGGAACGCCACTAAGAAAGGTAGTAGATGGATAGTCTGTTTCTTATTTTGCCAACAGGAACGCCACTAAGAATCGTAGTAGATGGATAGTCTGTTTCTTATTTTGCCAACAGGAACGCCACTAAGAATGGCAGTAGATGGATAGTCGGTTTCTTATTTTGCCAACAGGAACGCCACTAAGAATGGCAGTAGATGGATAGTCGGTTTCTTATTTTGCCAACAGGAACGCCACTAAGAATGGCAGTAGATGGATAGTCGGTTTCTTATTTTGCCAACAGGAACGCCACTAAGAATGGTAGTAGATGGATAGTTTGTTTCTTATTTTGCCAACAGGAACGCCACTAAGAATCGTAGTAGATGGATAGTCTGTTTCTTATTTTGCCAACAGGAACGCCACTAAGAATCGTAGTAGATGGATAGTCTGTTTCTTATTTTGCCAACAGGAACGCCACTAAGAATGGTAGTAGATGGATAGTCTGTTTCTTATTTTGCCAACAGGAACGCCACTAAGAATGGTAGTAGATGGATAGTCTGTTTCTTATTTTGCCAACAGGAACGCCACTAAGAATGGTAGTAGATGGATAGTCTGTTTCTTATTTTGCCAACAGGAACGCCACTAAGAATGGTAGTAGATGGATAGTCTGTTTCTTATTTTGCCAACAAGAACGCCACTAAGAATGGTAGTAGATGGATAGTCTGTTTCTTATTTTGCCAACAGGAACGCCACTAAGAATGGTAGTAGATGGATAGTCTGTTTCTTATTTTGCCAACAGGAACGCCACTAAGAATGGTAGTAGATGGATAGTTTGTTTCTTATTTTGCCAACAGGAACGCCACTAAGAATGGTAGTAGATGGATAGTCTGTTTCTTATTTTGCCAACAGGAACGCCACTAAGAATGGTAGTAGATGGATAGTCTGTTTCTTATTTTGCCAACAGGAACGCCACTAAGAATGGTAGTAGATGGATAGTCTGTTTCTTATTTTGCCAACAGGAACGCCACTAAGAATGGTAGTAGATGGATAGTCTGTTTCTTATTTTGCCAACAGGAACGCCACTAAGAATGGTAGTAGATGGATAGTCTGTTTCTTATTTTGCCAACAGGAACGCCACTAAGAATGGTAGTAGATGGATAGTTTGTTTCTTATTTTGCCAACAGGAACGCCACTAAGAATGGTAGTAGATGGATAGTCTGTTTCTTATTTTGCCAACAGGAACGCCACTAAGAATGGTAGTAGATGGATAGTCTGTTTCTTATTTTGCCAACAGGAACGCCACTAAGAATGGTAGTAGATGGATAGTCTGTTTCTTATTTTGCCAACAGGAACGCCACTAAGAATGGTAGTAGATGGATAGTCTGTTTCTTATTTTGCCAACAGGAACGCCACTAAGAATCGTAGTAGATGGATAGTCTGTTTCTTATTTTGCCAACAGGAACGCCACTAAGAATCGTAGTAGATGGATAGTCTGTTTCTTATTTTGCCAACAGGAACGCCACTAAGAATGGTAGTAGATGGATAGTCTGTTTCTTATTTTGCCAACAGGAACGCCACTAAGAATGGCAGTAGATGGATAGTCTGTTTCTTATTTTGCCAACAGGAACGCCACTAAGAATGGTAGTAGATGGATAGTCTGTTTCTTATTTTGCCAACAGGAACGCCACTAAGAATGGCAGTAGATGGATAGTCTGTTTCTTATTTTGCCAACAGGAACGCCACTAAGAATGGCAGTAGATGGATAGTCTGTTTCTTATTTTGCCAACAGGAACGCCACTAAGAATCGTAGTAGATGGATAGTCTGTTTCTTATTTTGCCAACAGGAACGCCACTAAGAATCGTAGTAGATGGATAGTCTGTTTCTTATTTTGCCAACAGGAACGCCACTAAGAATCGTAGTAGATGGATAGTCTGTTTCTTATTTTGCCAACAGGAACGCCACTAAGAATGGTAGTAGATGGATAGTTTGTTTCTTATTTTGCCAACAGGAACGCCACTAAGAATCGTAGTAGATGGATAGTCTGTTTCTTATTTTGCCAACAGGAACGCCACTAAGAATGGTAGTAGATGGATAGTTTGTTTCTTATTTTGCCAACAGGAACGCCACTAAGAATGGCAGTAGATGGATAGTTTGTTTCTTATTTTGCCAACAGGAACGCCACTAAGAATGGTAGTAGATGGATAGTTTGTTTCTTATTTTGCCAACAGGAACGCCACTAAGAATCGTAGTAGATGGATAGTCTGTTTCTTATTTTGCCAACAGGAACGCCACTAAGAAAGGTAGTAGATGGATAGTCGGTTTCTTATTTTGCCAACAGGAACGCCACTAAGAATGGTAGTAGATGGATAGTCTGTTTCTTATTTTGCCAACAGGAACGCCACTAAGAATGGTAGTAGATGGATAGTTTGTTTCTTATTTTGCCAACAGGAACGCCACTAAGAATGGCAGTAGATGGATAGTTTGTTTCTTATTTTGCCAACAGGAACGCCACTAAGAATGGTAGTAGATGGATAGTTTGTTTCTTATTTTGCCAACAGGAACGCCACTAAGAATCGTAGTAGATGGATAGTCTGTTTCTTATTTTGCCAACAGGAACGCCACTAAGAATCGTAGTAGATGGATAGTCTGTTTCTTATTTTGCCAACAGGAACGCCACTAAGAATGGTAGTAGATGGATAGTCTGTTTCTTATTTTGCCAACAGGAACGCCACTAAGAATGGTAGTAGATGGATAGTCTGTTTCTTATTTTGCCAACAGGAACGCCACTAAGAATGGTAGTAGATGGATAGTCTGTTTCTTATTTTGCCAACAGGAACGCCACTAAGAATGGTAGTAGATGGATAGTCTGTTTCTTATTTTGCCAACAGGAACGCCACTAAGAATGGTAGTAGATGGATAGTCTGTTTCTTATTTTGCCAACAGGAACGCCACTAAGAATGGTAGTAGATGGATAGTCTGTTTCTTATTTTGCCAACAGGAACGCCACTAAGAATGGTAGTAGATGGATAGTCTGTTTCTTATTTTGCCAACAGGAACGCCACTAAGAATGGTAGTAGATGGATAGTCTGTTTCTTATTTTGCCAACAGGAACGCCACTAAGAATGGTAGTAGATGGATAGTTTGTTTCTTATTTTGCCAACAGGAACGCCACTAAGAATGGTAGTAGATGGATAGTCTGTTTCTTATTTTGCCAACAGGAACGCCACTAAGAATCGTAGTAGATGGATAGTCTGTTTCTTATTTTGCCAACAGGAACGCCACTAAGAATGGTAGTAGATGGATAGTCTGTTTCTTATTTTGCCAACAGGAACGCCACTAAGAATGGTAGTAGATGGATAGTTTGTTTCTTATTTTGCCAACAGGAACGCCACTAAGAATCGTAGTAGATGGATAGTCTGTTTCTTATTTTGCCAACAGGAACGCCACTAAGAATGGTAGTAGATGGATAGTCTGTTTCTTATTTTGCCAACAGGAACGCCACTAAGAATGGTAGTAGATGGATAGTCTGTTTCTTATTTTGCCAACAGGAACGCCACTAAGAATCGTAGTAGATGGATAGTTTGTTTCTTATTTTGCCAACAGGAACGCCACTAAGAATCGTAGTAGATGGATAGTCTGTTTCTTATTTTGCCAACAGGAACGCCACTAAGAATCGTAGTAGATGGATAGTCTGTTTCTTATTTTGCCAACAGGAACGCCACTAAGAATCGTAGTAGATGGATAGTCGGTTTCTTATTTTGCCAACAGGAACGCCACTAAGAATGGTAGTAGATGGATAGTCGGTTTCTTATTTTGCCAACAGGAACGCCACTAAGAATGGTAGTAGATGGATAGTCTGTTTCTTATTTTGCCAACAGGAACGCCACTAAGAATGGTAGTAGATGGATAGTCTGTTTCTTATTTTGCCAACAGGAACGCCACTAAGAATCGTAGTAGATGGATAGTTTGTTTCTTATTTTGCCAACAGGAACGCCACTAAGAATCGTAGTAGATGGATAGTCTGTTTCTTATTTTGCCAACAGGAACGCCACTAAGAATGGTAGTAGATGGATAGTTTGTTTCTTATTTTGCCAACAGGAACGCCACTAAGAATGGTAGTAGATGGATAGTTTGTTTCTTATTTTGCCAACAGGAACGCCACTAAGAATGGTAGTAGATGGATAGTCGGTTTCTTATTTTGCCAACAGGAACGCCACTAAGAATGGTAGTAGATGGATAGTTTGTTTCTTATTTTGCCAACAGGAACGCCACTAAGAATGGTAGTAGATGGATAGTCTGTTTCTTATTTTGCCAACAGGAACGCCACTAAGAATCGTAGTAGATGGATAGTCTGTTTCTTATTTTGCCAACAGGAACGCCACTAAGAATGGTAGTAGATGGATAGTCGGTTTCTTATTTTGCCAACAGGAACGCCACTAAGAATGGTAGTAGATGGATAGTTTGTTTCTTATTTTGCCAACAGGAACGCCACTAAGAATGGTAGTAGATGGATAGTCTGTTTCTTATTTTGCCAACAGGAACGCCACTAAGAATCGTAGTAGATGGATAGTCTGTTTCTTATTTTGCCAACAGGAACGCCACTAAGAATGGTAGTAGATGGATAGTCTGTTTCTTATTTTGCCAACAGGAACGCCACTAAGAATCGTAGTAGATGGATAGTCTGTTTCTTATTTTGCCAACAGGAACGCCACTAAGAATGGTAGTAGATGGATAGTCTGTTTCTTATTTTGCCAACAGGAACGCCACTAAGAATGGTAGTAGATGGATAGTCTGTTTCTTATTTTGCCAACAGGAACGCCACTAAGAATCGTAGTAGATGGATAGTCTGTTTCTTATTTTGCCAACAGGAACGCCACTAAGAATGGTAGTAGATGGATAGTTTGTTTCTTATTTTGCCAACAGGAACGCCACTAAGAATCGTAGTAGATGGATAGTCTGTTTCTTATTTTGCCAACAGGAACGCCACTAAGAATGGTAGTAGATGGATAGTTTGTTTCTTATTTTGCCAACAGGAACGCCACTAAGAATGGTAGTAGATGGATAGTCTGTTTCTTATTTTGCCAACAGGAACGCCACTAAGAATGGTAGTAGATGGATAGTCTGTTTCTTATTTTGCCAACAGGAACGCCACTAAGAATGGTAGTAGATGGATAGTCTGTTTCTTATTTTGCCAACATGAACGCCACTAAGAATCGTAGTAGATGGATAGTCTGTTTCTTATTTTGCCAACAGGAACGCCACTAAGAATCGTAGTAGATGGATAGTCTGTTTCTTATTTTGCCAACAGGAACGCCACTAAGAATCGTAGTAGATGGATAGTCTGTTTCTTATTTTGCCAACAGGAACGCCACTAAGAATGGTAGTAGATGGATAGTTTGTTTCTTATTTTGCCAACAGGAACGCCACTAAGAATCGTAGTAGATGGATAGTCGGTTTCTTATTTTGCCAAAACGCCAAATTATATTTTAGTTGTTAATTTTTGTCGTTAATGTCCGTCGAAAAGAAATTGTCTGTAATTCTCATGCAGAAATTTAACCAACGGTAGAGTTTTGTGAATCATTGTTTCTGTTTTTTGACCTTTTTCATTTTGGTCATACCGCTTTATTAAGGTTGGTTTCAACAATAATTCAGTTATATCGTGGCGGACCATATTAAGGAATAACAGCCAAGACTGACTGGCTCGGAATCAGGATAATGTATCCCAGTTGAACCATATGTCTACTCGCGGACTGTTCGACGAGATAGCACTATATACACATCTAACTAAAGCGTGTTTGTTTTAGTACAGAGTGGATATCATCAAAATCTCATCGAAATATATAACTTTTTTTCGCCACAAAGGGTTCTCATTAATACATAAATATATTAGGATGAGCGCCACTTTCAACAATATTTCAGTTTTATCGTGGAGGTAAGTTTTTGTGTCGACCAAACAAGAGTACCCGGAGAAACACAACGACCTACCGTAATTCTAACTTTCCACATTATATTGTATCGCATACATATTGAAATGGACGGAAATTGAATATACAACTTTATGGTTGATTTGCTCTGATTTCACAGGTAGATGTAAATGCGACCACACCACGACTGTCCCTTGAGTATATTTTAAGAATATAAATAAAATAAATGTGTCCATTTGAGGTGATTTAATATAATATTAACCACTTTAGTACTATTTCGTATTAAGTATAATAATCATTTTTCATATCTTAATTTTTTATGAAAAAGTTATTAACATGACAAAGATGCATAGTTGTCTTTGACATTAACTGTGGTATAGATATTAGATATAGTTTCACCGCTGTGGCGTACAACAACTCCGAATGATTGGCGGAGAGCATTTCAGCTAACAATTCTAGAGGTGTCGTTGGTGACCCATTGCAAGGCTAACTTATACGATCCTATCTGTCATATCCCCTTTTCCTGTGGCAATATAAACGTGTTCTCGCAGCCCATCCCAGTTTCATCGTTTTATCAAGATTGTTCTAAACCTGTTCTCGTTATGAATATAGATGAAATATTTCTCATGTGCCGTTAAAAACAAGTAATAAATCAATCAATCAATCAATTAATTAATCCCTATTACCTATATTGTGTATATTTTATCGTAGCTGTTCTGATATTCAATAATAAAATAAAACACAAGAGATACAACTCTGTCGGAACAATTCCAAAATCTAAAAGAAAAATGTGGAAACAGTGGCGAAATCGATATCACCAGCACGCATGTAGGCCTACAAGATCTCTCACTTTCCTGATTTGGTACAAGCAAATAACAATAGTTTTATGGCCCCAATCCTCTCTTCTTAGTGAAATGATCGGTCGAGCAAGTGTATATATAACTAGGGGAACAGCGTTGTTATAAGAAACACTAATCTCGAACATTACACATAATATATTTAATCTTCGTAACACAGAATTTGTCTTTTGTATCATATTGTTGAAGAGAATCGATGATCTCAACCATAAATGTTTCATTGGTAAATGTCGCGTGTCTTATAAGAAACAGGAACTGCTTACCATGCGCGAGCACATGTGCCTCCCGTTTTTTTTTGGATGCTGCTCGTCTTTTAATATTCTGTGTTGTGTTTTCTGTTTTGTTTGTCTTTGTTCTGCGTCTTATGAATAATCAAGAATCAACAACCCATGCCTTAGAGTGTTGATTCTTGATCGTTCCTTCTGTTTTCTCTAACGTTTATTAATTACCTTCAATAAATATATTCTACATGGAGAGATCGTTGTTTTAATGAAATCTGAGTGGCACACATTACAGAAAAGAGGACATATCTAGACATTGTTTTAGGTACAACACGATACAACGTAATTCAATACAATACTTTACACGACAAACAATACTATTAATACCAATATACAGATGGATATAGGGCGGTTCTACACTGACAAAGATCAGGGAGTTAATCTGTATTACCTTACTTGTTATATAATCCTCAATATCAAGGAAGCCATTGTTATTTCTAAACTTGGTGAGTGTGAAAACAAAGGATTACCGATTTAATCTTCAACTTTAAGTATCTATATCAGACTTCTTGAATAAAAATGTTTTATTATATTGTGTAGACGTTATATAATTAAACAAACACCAGAATTAGTACGTCAAAATGTAAACAAAGTCATTACGGTTCATCAAAATGATTGGATTTACGGAATCAACAAATAATCTACTTGAAACAGTAAGAGGTTCTTTTACGATTTAGAGGAGGTTGTTGATGAGAATATCTGATTTACCTACGGTACTTATACATGTAATACATCACGATTTTTAAAATAAATTTTACGAATTTGACTAAAAAGGAAGATTTTAACCGTTTTCATTTGTACTGTTCGTGTTAAGATATTGATTTTAAATTTGGTATCAACACGTACTCCCCTAACAATCAAAATATACATATATACAAAGGCGTTCAATTTTAGGATGACGAGTGTGTAGTTTGTAGGTTCAATCATCTGGTCAAATCGGAATTCTAAATCTGCACCACCGACAAAAACGACTTATAGGAGCTTTAGGGACAACAATAATGTCAATTTTAAAAGTACACCAAGTAAAAGCACTCGAAACAATAATACACTGAGTAAGGACGGTATCCGAAAGAACAAAAATACGCCGATTAAGGACGGCATCCGAAAGAACAAAAATATACCCAGAAAGGGCGGTATCCCAATAAACAACAATACACCGAGAAAGAGTATCCAAAAGAACAGTAATACATCGAGTAAGGCTATCTGAAACTAGAATTCACAGAGCAAGGATATTCGAAAGAGGTACAATATACCATGTAGGGGTCTCCGAAAGAACAACAATACACCGAATATGGGTGTCCGAAAGAACAATAATACACCGAGAAAGGGTTTCATAGAGAAGAACAATACACCGAGAAAGGGTTTCATAGAGAAGAACAATGCACCGAGAAAGGGTTTCATAGAGAAGAACAATGCACCGAGAAAGGGTTTCATAGAGAAGAACAATACACCGAGAAAGGGTTTCATAGAGAAGAACAATGCACCGAGAAAGGGTTTCATAGAGAAGAAAAATACACCGAGAAAGGGTTTCATAGAGAAGAACAATGCACCGAGAAAGGGTTTCATAGAGAAGAACAATACACCGAGAAAGGGTATCATAGAGAAGAACAATGCACCGAGAAAGGGTTTCATAGAGAAGAACAATGCACCGAGAAAGGGTTTCATAGAGAAGAACAATGCACCGAGAAAGGGTTTCTTAGAGAAGAACAATACACCGAGAAAGGGTATCATAGAGAAGAACAATACACTGAGAAAGGGTATCATAGAGAAGAACAATACACCGAGAAAGGGTATCATGGAGAAGAACAATACACCGAGAAAGGGTATCATATAGAAGAACAATACACCGAGAAAGGGTATCATAGAAAAGAACAATACACCGAGAAAGGGTATCATGGAGAAGAACAATACACCGAGAAAGGGTATCATAGAGAAAGGATATCATAGAGAAGAACAATACACCGAAGATCAATGCACCGAGAAAGGGTTTCATAGAGAAGAACAATGCACCGGGAAAGGGTTTCATAGAGAAGAACAATGCACCGAGAAAGGGTATCATGGAGAAGAACAATACACCGAAGATCAATGCACCGAGAAAGGGTATCATAGAGAACAATACACCGAGAAAGGGTATCATGGAGAAGAACAATACACCGAGAAAGGGTATCATGGAGAAGAACAATACACCGAGAAAGGGTATCATAGAGAAGAACAATACACCGAGAAAGGGTATCATGGAGAAGAACAATACACAGAGAAAGGGTATCATAGAGAAGAACAATACACAGAAGATCAATGCACCGAGAAAGGGTTTCATAGAGAAGAACAATGCACCGGGAAAGGGTTTCATAGAGAAGAACAATGCACCGAGAAAGGGTTTCATAGAGAAGAACAATGCACCGAGAAAGGGTTTCTTAGAGAAGAACAATGCACCGAGAAAGGGTTTCATAGAGAAGAACAATACACCGAGAAAGGGTTTCATAGAGAAGAACAATGCACCGAGAAAGGGTTTCATAGAGAAGAACAATACACCGAGAAAGGGTTTCATAGAGAAGAACAATACACCGAGAAAGGGTTTCATAGAGAAGAACAATGCACCGAGAAAGAGTTTCATAGAGAAGAACAATACACCGAGAAAAGGTTTCATAGAAAAGAACAATACACCGAGAAAGGGTTTCATAGAGAAGAACAATGCACCGAGAAAGGGTTTCATAGAGAAGAAAAATACACCGAGAAAGGGTTTCATAGAGAAGAACAATACACCGAGAAAGGGTTTCATAGAGAAGAACAATACACCGAGAAAGGGTTTCATAGAGAAGAACAATACACCGAGAAAGGGTTTCATAGAGAAGAACAATGCACCGAGAAAGGGTTTCATAGAGAAGAACAATGCCCCGAGAAAGAGTTTCATAGAGAAGAACAATACACCGAGAAAGGGTTTCATAGAGAAGAACAATACACCGAGAAAGGGTTTCATAGAGAAGAACAATACACCGAGAAAGGGTTTCATAGAGAAGAACAATACACCGAGAAAGGGTTCATAGAGAAGAACAATGCACCGAGAAAGGGTTTCATAGAGAAGAAAAATACACCGAGAAAGGGTTTCATAGAGAAGAACAATACACCGAGAAAGGGTTTCATAGAGAAGAACAATACACCGAGAAAGGGTTTCATAGAGAAGAACAATACACCGAGAAAGGGTTTCATAGAAAAGAACAATGCACCGAGAAAGGGTTTCATAGAGAAGAACAATGCCCCGAGAAAGAGTTTCATAGAGAAGAACAATACACCGAGAAAGGGTTTCATAGAGAAGAACAATACACCGAGAAAGGGTTTCATAGAGAAGAACAATACACCGAGAAAGGGTTTCATAGAGAAGAACAATACACCGAGAAAGGGTTCATAGAGAAGAACAATACACCGAGAAAGGGTTTCATAGAAAAGAACAATGCGCCGAGAAAGGGTTTCATAGAAAAGAACAATACACCGAGAAAGGGTTTCATAGAGAAGAACAATACACCGAGAAAGCGTTTCATAGAGAAGAACAATGCGCCGAGAAAGGGTTTCATAGAGAAGAACAATACACCGAGAAAGGGTTTCATAGAGAAGAACAATACACCGACTAAGGGTTTCCAAATGAACATTAATACAAGAAGTAATGGCATCCGAAAGAGAATACACCGAGCAAGGGAATCTATCGGAACCGTTTACACATGCATGAACTCATGAAAAGAAGCGTTTAAGCCTATAGTAAACGTTAGAGAAAACCGAAGGACAATCCAAGGACACAAGGAAAATTAGGGACACACAACGAATACAAACAAACAAAAACACACAACAGAAAACTAAAATGATAACAATAATTAACAGACAAATACAAAACCATACATTATTTCGTTAATAACCCCTTTGAAAAGAATGCTTCATTTTCATAAAAGAGAAACCTTGACGCTTACATATATGATATCATGTATAAAATGTATAAAGATAAAGAAGTCAAGAAAAATGTCAAAAATATTGTTTTGATCAATGTGTGACGTAAAAGTGTTTTTGACATTTACATTCACTGTATATGGTACTGTTTTGACAACTATTTTACCTGTTTTGTTCCTGTATTTAAATACTGTTATAGTGACAGCCGGAGCCTTTGAACCGTAATGAGAGCGGGAGGTTTGGCGCTTTAAAATCTGATTCAACCCATCGTTTCTTTAGAAATGCCTGTACCAAGTCAGGGTCAACGGTTTTCACAGTTTTCCGGTTGTTGACTGATTTTGTCTGTTTATATAATTATGAGTGTTGACTTTCCCTTTGTAAGATTGTTCGGAGTTCGGTAATTTTGTTATCACCCCTATTCGGAAGTAATATGTACCCATTCAAAACCACACACTTTCAGAATTTGCAGGTTCATCGGTTGAAATATGACATAATGTAAATCTAACAAACATCAAATTTTGAAAAAAATGGTAGAACATTAATTCTACATATTTGATTATTTTGTTATAGTTATCAACAATCGTAGGTAATATATTATTCTAATATGACGTGTTGTTTTGATTTGTAAACAAAAGGATATAAAAATCCCCGATTTATTACGACTTACCCGCGCTGATCAATGATCATGACGTATTTGGCTGTTCTATTATACCTTTTTGTTTACAAAGCCAAAACAGCACGTCATAGAAATAATTAATGGAAGGGGTAAGTTTGTTGGAGATTTTAATATGGGTAACATTATCTGCGCAAATTTTACGCAGATAATGTTACCCATATTAAAATCTCCAACAAACTTACCCCTTCCATAAATTATTTCTTAAGTATATTTCGTCTATACCAACCCAGTATAGCTGAATACAAAGAACGTTACGAATGATGTTTACAATATGTCTAAATTGTATTATTTTAAATTGATTATTATTTTCACATTTACAAGATATTATGGCTGGAAATACATTGAGAACTGGGTTTTCATAGAAAGAAGGGGGGTAACCATAATTTTATTTTCAGTATCTGAATATTATATTTCAAGTAGCTTCTTCTGTTGACTGGAATGGACTTATCTCTATCCATTTCAAATATAATTAATTTTCATACATTTTAGGTAACTAATCGTACAAGTTGTGTTTGATTTTTTTTATCCCCCCACCAAGTAAAATATCAAATTTCAACAATAGATTAATAAAAATAAAACAAACAAAACCCCGATCTACATCTACGTTCATTACAGTTTCTTACTAAGCAAGATGCCAGATTTCAGTAAAGTAAATATGAACGAAGACGGTATCTCTCGGTCTTATTTGCTTCTCTGAAATTTATTTAATAACAACCAACAGATTCGCCAATGTTTACAAATTAATAAATATATGGAAACAATCTTCACTGCTCAGTTACATGATACTAATCAAGATCAATACATGTAGTATTATTGGCATACTATAAGGATTAATACATGTAGTACTATTGGCATGCTATAAGGATTAATACATGTAGTACTATTGGCATACTATAAGGATTAATACATGTAGTACTATTGGCATACTATAAGGATTAATACATGTAGTACTATTGGCATGCTATAAGGATTAATACATGTAGTACTATTGGCATACTATAAGGATTAATACATGTAGTACTATTGGCATGCTATAAGGATTAATACATGTAGTACTATTGGCATGCTATAAGGATTAATACATGTAGTACTATTGGCATGCTATAAGGATTAATACATGTAGCACTATTGGCATGCTATAAGGATTAATACATGTAGTACTATTGGCATGCTATAAGGATTAATACATGTAGTACTATTGGCATACTATAAGGATTAATACATGTAGTACTATTGGCATACTATAAGGATTAATACATGCAGTACTATTGGCATGCTATAAGGATTAATACATGTAGTACTATTGGCATACTATACGGATTAATACATGTAGTATTATTGGCATACTATAAGGATTAATACATGTAGTACTATTGGCATACTATAAGAATTAATGCATGTAGTACTATTGGCATGCTATAAGGATTAATACATGTAGTACTATTGGCATACTATAAGGATTAATACATGTAGTACTATTGGCATGCTATAAGAACAAATTGACAGGACCAAGCAATTCAACTAAAAAAAGAACTAGTCCTTAATTTAATACAATTTCAATTCACAGGAAATCGATGAGTTGTTTATTAGAGTTTGAGTAAGGTTCGATTAAAACACCAATTAAATGAATATTATAATAACATTCGACTTGTATTTAGTTGTTTTTATTTTTCCCACGCTAGCGGAGAACTACAAATTAATAAATAAATTATGTCCACTTTAAAACTGTATCAATTGCAAAAGCTAATTCAAGTTTATTATAAACTACAAAGAGTTAAATCCAGACACAAGTGTAATGTGGATACAAGAACACGGGAGGTCAACAAAACAAACCCCTTCGATATAATTCCGCCGAAAAATTTAGACCTGTCTACAAGTTTGATAAGGTAAAAGACACTGCTAATTCAGTCTAAGTGCCATCGATTAAGTTGTTTTTCTTTTAGTTTACAATACAAAGAGATTGCGATACGCTAATTGTTGGCCATAATCACATTTCAGGCAGCTCGTGCAATGGATTATCGATATCAGAGTAGGACTATGTAGATATGGACTATTTTCAGTGGCAAAAATGTTTGTAGACGATATTGTTGCGGCTTAACGGAAAGCACGCGTTTACCCCATAGGATTAAGTCAGAGTTTATTTAATTCTAAAAGATTCCTTTGAAAGGGTATACATTTGATAAGTATTGGTTGACGATTAAATAAATGATAATTTCACAAGAATATTTACATAGTTTAAAAACAAACTTATCACTTAAAAAAGAGAACCAGAGTCATGATGTTCGATTACGTCTGTTGATTATTAAAAATTCCTTTCATTTTGATTGAAAGAAACTTCAAATTTTAGCATTGATTCTTTTGGAACACGATTTAAGTTTGATGTTTATAGAGGAACATTGATTGTCAATATTTAAATCATATTTGGAGATGGTGCGTTTATGATTTAAACGTGTTAAGAAAACAATACGATTTGTTGCAACACTTATTTTATTGTATTAGAATTACAATATCCACGAATCCATCACCAACAATTGTGGATTAAAATGCTCACCTTGACTCTGAAGCAATCTAAGAAAAACCACGGGATCTATATTTTCAAAAGACGTTCTATGATTGTGTGGGACGAATGAAAGTATATATAGTTCGTACATGGGACGTCAATGATAATTTTGTGCTCACGGTAATTCCAGATTCCTTTCACGTTCAGACAACTTATAACAAAAGTCATATAAAAAATGCCCTACTTCAATATAGTTTACATTTTGCCTTGAATATGCTAGAATTACAATTTTAAGTTTAGAATTGTCCACTTTTGATTTTTTGGGGGGATTTTTGTTGATTTCATTGTTTATCATTGACACTACTCCTTGTGTTGACACTACTCCTTGTGTTTCTTTCTAGGATGTAGGTCATGCCGGGTGCGCTTTGCTCCTGTTGAGACGCATAGCATTTGGTATACACTTGAGATCATATGGCATTAGATTCCCTTTGTCCAATTCTTTTCTGAAAAATGATCACTAGATTTCATTTTTGTACGAATGTATACAATAATGGTGTCATACATGCAAGTTAATCTTGATAGTGGTTGTGTGTTTTCTGTTGAATCCCTATTGTCGTTTTGTGACAGGTCCTTATTATGGCTTTGCAAACCTTAGTCAAGTAATTTCAAAATTAGGAATTACTCTAAAATAATAGTACTATGATAACCAGATGTCAAATGTCTTAGACTTATCTTCTGGTACTGGAATTCTTACGTATGCATCTAGTTATCGAATTCATCAAAAGTTCTTTTTTTACTTCTTCTTTTATATATTTATCGACATGCCTATCATACAATTTTGTTGTATGCCTTTCGGTAACAGCTTCATTGTTTCCGATAGACATATTTCCTTTTCTTTGATGGACGTGTTTTTCAACAGACAATGGATATTCGTATGGGCACCAGCTGTGCTCATCTCGCCGACTTCTTCCTCTATTCGTATGAAACAGACTTCATACATGGGTTTTTATTCTTTAAAAAACCGGAAAGGTGGTAGCCTGGTCCGTTAATTATATATATATATATATATATATATATATTTATATAACTAACGGACCTATATATACATACCTAAATAGATGGTGTCCTGTAGATGAATATTTCATACGAATGGTGACTATATTTAAAACATCTATCTGATTGAACTTTATATAGAATCTAACAATAAAGAGTTGCTGCAAATAAGGAAGCAGCTGAACCAGGGGTTGCTATTGGTTAAGTTGAAGTCATCACTTCGATAGTTTTACGGTTGCCATCATGAATTGGTTGACCGCTACGGAATGTTTTCGTTTTTACAGATGACCAGGAATATGTTCCGTTTATCGCTTATTACAATCACATCCTTATGATTATCACCGGATTATTTACAACAGTAACACGGATGTCACTAGAGGAGAATGAACTGCTAATCCACCCCGAGCACACGAGCTTACCATGGCCTTTTAGTGGGATTCGTGTTGCTCAATGCTTAGTTTTCTCTGTAGTGTTTTGTGGACCATGTGTTTGTCGTTTATCCGTGGTTATTTAGTGGGATTCGTGTTGCTCAATGCTTAGTTTTCTCTGTAGTGTTTTGTGGACCATGTGTTTGTCGTCGTGGCTATTTCATTGTTTGTCGTCGTGGCTATTTCATTGTTTGTCGTCGTGGCTATTTCATTGTTTGTCGTTTATCCGTGGCTATTTCATTGTTTATCGTCGTGGCTATTTCATTGTTTGTTGTCGTGGCTATTTCATTGTTTGTCGTCGTGGCTATTTCATTGTTTATCGTTTATCCGTGGCTATTTCATTGTTTGTCGTCGTGGCTATTTCATTGTTTGTTGTCGTGGCTATTTCATTGTTTGTCGTCGTGGCTATTTCATTGTTTATCGTCGTGGCTATTTCATTGTTTGTCGTCGTGGCTATTTCATTGTTTATCGTCGTGGCTATTTCATTGTTTGTCGTCGTGGCTATTTCATTGTTTGTCGTCGTGGCTATTTCATTGTTTGTCGTTTATTCGTGGCTATTTCATTGTTTATCGTCGTGGCTATTTCATTGTTTGTCGTCGTGGCTATTTCATTGTTTATCGTCGTGGCTATTTCATTGTTTGTCGTCGTGGCTATTTCATTGTTTGTCGTCGTGGCTATTTCATTGTTTGTCGTTTATCTGTGGCTATTTCATTGTTTGTCGTTTATCCGTGGCTATTTCATTGTTTGTCGTTTGTCCGTGGCTATTTCATTGTTTGTCGTTGTGGCTATTTCATTGTTTGTCGTCATAGCTATTTCATTGTTTATCGTCGTGGCTATTTCATTGTTTGTCGTTTATCCATGGCTATTTCATTGTTTGTCGTCGTGGCTATTTCATTGTTTGTCGTCGTGGCTATTTTATTGTTTGTTGTCGTGGCTATTTCATTGTTTGTCGTCGTGGCTATTTCATTGTTTGTCGTCGTGGCTATTTCATTGTTTATCGTTTATCCGTGGCTATTTCATTGTTTGTCGTCGTGGCTATTTCATTGTTTGTCGTTTATCCGTGGCTATTTCATTGTTTGTCGTCGTGGCTATTTCATTGTTTATCGTCGTGGCTATTTCATTGTTTGTCATCGTGGCTATTTCATTGTTTGTCGTCGTGGCTATTTCATTGTTTGTCGTTTATCCGTGGTTGTTTCATTGTTTGTCGTCGTGGCTATTTCATTGTTTGTCGTTTATCCGTGGCTATTTCATTGTTTGTCGTTTATCCGTGGCTATTTCATTGTTTGTCGTTTGTCCGTGGCTATTTCATTGTTTGTCGTCGTGGCTATTTCATTGTTTGTCGTCGTGGCTATTTCATTGTTTGTCGTCGTGGCTATTTCATTGTTTGTCGTCGTGGCTATTTCATTGTTTGTCGTCATAGCTATTTCATTGTTTATCGTCGTGGCTATTTCATTGTTTGTCGTTTATCCATGGCTATTTCATTGTTTGTCGTCGTGGCTATTTCATTGTTTGTCGTCGTGGCTATTTTATTGTTTGTTGTCGTGGCTATTTCATTGTTTGTCGTCGTGGCTATTTCATTGTTTGTCGTCGTGGCTATTTTATTGTTTATCGTTTATCCGTGGCTATTTCATTGTTTGTCGTCGTGGCTATTTCATTGTTTGTCGTTTATCCGTGGCTATTTCATTGTTTGTCGTCGTGGCTATTTCATTGTTTATCGTCGTGCCTATTTCATTGTTTGTCGTTTATCCGTGGCTATTTCATTGTTTGTCGTCGTGGCTATTTCATTGTTTGTCGTCGTGGCTATTTCATTGTTTGTCGTCGTGGCTATTTCATTGTTTATCGTCGTGGCTATTTCATTGTTTGTCGTCGTGGCTTTTTCATTGTTTGTCGTCGTGACTATTTCATTGTTTGTCGTCGTGGCTATTTCATTGTTTGTTGTCGTGGCTATTTCATTGTTTGTTGTCGTGGCTATTTCATTGTTTGTCGTCGTGGCTATTTCATTGTTTGTCGTCGTGGCTATTTCATTGTTTGTCGTCGTGGCTATTTCATTGTTTGTCGTCGTGGCTATTTCATTGTTTGTCGTCGTGGCTATTTCATTGTTTATCGTCGTGGCTATTTCATTGTTTATCGTCGTGGCTATTTCATTGTTTATCGTCGTGGCTATTTCATTGTTTGTCGTCGTTGCTATTTCATTGTTTGTCGTCGTGGCTATTTCATTGTTTGTTGTTGCTATTTCATTGTTTGTCGTCGTGGCTATTTCATTGTTTGTCGTCGTGGCTATTTCATTGTTTGTCGTCGTGGCTATTTCATTGTTTGTTGTGGCTATTTCATTGTTTGTCGTCGTGGCTATTTCATTGTTTGTCGTCGTGGCTATTTCATTGTTTGTCGTCGTGGCTATTTCATTGTTTGTCGTGGCTATTTCATTGTTTATCGTCGTGGCTATTTCATTGTTTGTCGTTGTGGCTATTTCATTGTTTTTTGTCGTGGCTATTTCATTGTTTGTGGCTATTTCATTGTTTGTCGTCGTGGCTATTTCATTGTTTGTCGTTTATCCGTGGCTATTTCATTGTTTGTCGTTTATCCGTGGCTATTTCATTGTTTGTCGTTTGTCCGTGGCTATTTCATTGTTTGTCGTCGTGGCTATTTCATTGTTTGTCGTCGTGGCTATTTCATTGTTTGTCGTCGTGGCTATTTCATTGTTTGTCGTCGTGGCTATTTCATTGTTTGTCGTCGTGGCTATTTCATTGTTTGTCGTCGTGGCTATTTCATTGTTTGTCGTCGTGGCTATTTCATTGTTTGTCGTCATAGCTATTTCATTGTTTATCGTCGTGGCTATTTCATTGTTTGTCGTTTATCCATGGCTATTTCATTGTTTGTCGTCGTGGCTATTTCATTGTTTGTCGTCGTGGCTATTTTATTGTTTGTTGTCGTGGCTATTTCATTGTTTGTCGTCGTGGCTATTTCATTGTTTGTCGTCGTGGCTATTTTATTGTTTATCGTTTATCCGTGGCTATTTCATTGTTTGTCGTCGTGGCTATTTCATTGTTTGTCGTTTATCCGTGGCTATTTCATTGTTTGTCGTCGTGGCTATTTCATTGTTTATCGTCGTGCCTATTTCATTGTTTGTCGTTTATCCGTGGCTATTTCATTGTTTGTCGTCGTGGCTATTTCATTGTTTGTCGTCGTGGCTATTTCATTGTTTGTCGTCGTGGCTATTTCATTGTTTATCGTCGTGGCTATTTCATTGTTTGTCGTCGTGGCTTTTTCATTGTTTGTCGTCGTGGCTATTTCATTGTTTGTCGTCGTGGCTATTTCATTGTTTGTCGTCGTGGCTATTTCATTGTTTGTTGTCGTGGCTATTTCATTGTTTGTCGTCGTGGCTATTTCATTGTTTGTCGTCGTGGCTATTTCATTGTTTGTCGTCGTGGCTATTTCATTGTTTGTCGTCGTGGCTATTTCATTGTTTGTCGTCGTGGCTATTTCATTGTTTGTCGTCGTAGCTATTTCATTGTTTATCGTCGTGGCTATTTCATTGTTTATCGTCGTGGCTATTTCATTGTTTATCGTCGTGGCTATTTCATTGTTTGTCGTCGTGGCTATTTCATTGTTTGTCGTCGTGGCTATTTCATTGTTTGTTGTTGCTATTTCATTGTTTGTCGTCGTGGCTATTTCATTGTTTGTCGTCGTGGCTATTTCATTGTTTGTCGTCGTGGCTATTTCATTGTTTGTTGTGGCTATTTCATTGTTTGTCGTCGTGGCTATTTCATTGTTTGTCGTCGTGGCTATTTCATTGTTTGTCGTCGTGGCTATTTCATTGTTTGTCGTGGCTATTTCATTGTTTATCGTCGTGGCTATTTCATTGTTTGTCGTTGTGGCTATTTCATTGTTTTTTGTCGTGGCTATTTCATTGTTTGTGGCTATTTCATTGTTTGTCGTCGTGGCTATTTCATTGTTTGTCGTTTATCCGTGGCTATTTCATTGTTTGTCGTCGTGGCTATTTCATTGTTTGTCGTCGTGGCTATTTCATTGTTTGTCGTCGTGGCTAAATCATTGTTTATCGTCGTGGCTATTTCATTGTTTATCGTCATGGCTATTTCATTGTTTGTCGTCGTGGCTATTTCATTGTTTGTCGTCGTGGCTAAATCATTGTTTGTCGTCGTGGCTAAATCATTGTTTGTCGTCGTGGCTAAATCATTGTTTGTCGTCGTGGCTAAATCATTGTTTGTCATCGTGGCTATTTCATTGTTTGTCGTCGTGGCTATTTCATTGTTTGTCGTCGTGGCTATTTCATTGTTTGTCGTCGTGGCTATTTCATTGTTTGTCGTCGTGGCTATTTCATTGTTTGTCGTCGTGGCTATTTCATTGTTTGTCGTCGTGGCTATTTCATTGTTTGTCGTCGTGGCTATTTCATTGTTTGTCGTCGTGGCTATTTCATTGTTTATCGTCGTGGCTATTTCATTGTTTGTTGTCGTGGCTATTTCATTGTTTGTCAAACGTCGATTTAAGGCTTTGGTATCTTCACACTTTTCTGACTTGTTTAAGGATCATGTTTATATTTAGATATAATTGAATTTGCATAGATGTGGCATTGCTCTTGCTTGTTTCTATAGTTATGTTGTTCATTAAGCTACACATTTTAGGTCCGAAGATTGGAAAGCCAAGTAATTAAAAAGTTTGGGAGCAAATAAACCAAAGGACTTAAACAGCATAGCCAAAATAGGCCTAAAATCTTAGTTTTAATAATACATGTAATTATATTATTTAGGAACTGTAAATTTCAAAAGTAAATATATCTAATAGACCATGTCAGTGTCGAAACAATGATTACTGAGGCGGATGATAACCACACGAATTTATACTCCACCAGCAGAGGAATCGACCCAATGATAGTAATACATACGTAGATATATAATTTATACTCCACCAGCAGAGGAATCGACCCAATGATAGTAATACATACGTAGATATATAAGTTATACTCCACCAGCAGAGGAATCGACCCAATGATAGTAATACATACGTAGATATATAATATAGTCAGAAGAATCGACCCAATGATAGTAATACATACGTAGATATATAATTTATACTCCACCAGCAGAAGAATCGACCCAATGATAGTAATACATACGTAGATATATAATTTATACTCCACCAGCAGAAGAATCGACCCAATGATAGTAATACATACGTAGATATATAATTTATACTCCACCAGCAGAGGAATCGACCCAATGATAGTAATACATACGTAGATATATAATTTATACTCCACCAGCAGAGGAATCGACCCAATGATAGTAATACATACGTATATATATAATTTATACTCCACCAGCAGAGGAATCGACTCAATGATAGTAATACATACGTAGATATATAATATAGTCAGAAGAATCGACCCAATGATAGTAATACATACGTAGATATATAATATAGTCAGAAGAATCGACCCAATGATAGTAATACATACGTAGATATATAATATAGTCAGAAGAATCGACCCAATGATAGTAATACATACGTAGATATATAATTTATACTCCACCAGCAGAAGAATCGACCCAATGATAGTAATACATACGTAGATATATAATTTATACTCCACCAGCAGAAGAATCGACCCAATGATAGTAATACATACGTAGATATATAATTTATACTCCACCAGCAGAGGAATCGACCCAATGATAGTAATACATACGTAGATATATAATATATACTCCACCAGCAGAGGAATCGACCCAATGATAGTAATACATACGTAGATATATAATTTATACTCCACCAGCAGAGGAATCGACCCAATGATAGTAATACATACGTAGATATATAATATAGTCAGAAGAATCGACCCAATGATAGTAATACATACGTAGATATATAATATAGTCAGAAGAATCGACCCAATGATAGTAATACATACGTAGATATATAATATAGTCAGAAGAATCGACCCAATGATAGTAATACATACGTAGATATATAATTTCATGACGCGTTTCTTCTATTGCCATGTTTATGTTCAAGTAGTCATCATTACCATGTGGTTTTTGCTTTGTGTGTTGAAATGAATCTAAACAGGTTTTGTATTGTTTATCATTTCTCCCATGTGGAACATGACTAAGAGGGGAGGTATTAGGCCTATAAAACTAGTTCAATCTCGCCACTTTTTGTTGAAGAGACAAGGAAAGTGAACGATCATGTATTTGTGTGTTAAGGTATTTACTTTGCCTCTTTCTACGAATTTTCTATTGGACTGGTCCGATAGTGTGGTACTTTCTGTGTTTCATTGTGTATATCTTATCAACGGGAGAAATCTAGATATCGACAAGTATTGGAATTTCATTAAAGGGTAGACAATTATTTTAGAGTTATCTTTCTTTGATCAGGTTAATGAGAACTCTAGACAGATATTTGATATACATATAAATGATAAATATTATAGACTATATGGACAATTCTGATAACCGGAACTGTTTGTGTCATTATACAGATACGATATTAGATCTTAGATAATATATACATGCATTTTTAATATATATATAAATAGTATTGATATTGAACATCAACGGAATCAGCGGGAAAAGCCGGTTTATGACGTATTCTATTACGAATGATCATTCCTGATGGTAATTGTGGAATATTTTCAGACATGTCAATGTGCAAGACAAACGTTTGACAGAACATATTAAGTTTTTGTTATTTAAAATAGAACTAAGATTAAATTTAATTGTTTCCGAATTCTGAACATGACATAAAATATATTGATTTTATAGCTGTAGACAAATTTTTATCAATCTTTGTTGCCGTCATGACAGCAAAGCAAGTTCCTGTAATCGCTTGTTAATGTAATAAATGTCTGTCAACTGACTATTAAAAACCAAGTATAACAATAAGAAACATCAGAAATGCTGAAAATAACTTGAATCCTGGTGGCAAATATCAACATATCAGCTAAATATGCAACTGTTTATTAGAACTTGTCAGGTTTTTGGTACACTGGAAACACCGTGGGTCGATGGATAGAATATTATATCATATTTCTGTCTTCAATGAAATAACAAGTTAATCCAAACAAGTATTTGCTGTCCCTCCTTTAAGTCCACAGCACTAAGGAGTAAGAGTAAATACTGGTTAGCTCGGAATCAGGGTAATATGTCTGAACGAAGTGACATGTCTACAATTAGACTTGTCACTATACAAATCCAGCTATGAACGTATGTCTAATACAAAGGAGATATCAGCCTCATCTGATCGAAAGTAACCAGGTTTGTAGATCGTTGTTTGTCTTTTTCTTTTGGCCATTGTGTTGTCTCTCCTTCGATTTACGGATTCTGAAATACCCCTGTGGTATTTTCAAATTCTTGATATCGCTGAATTTTTTTTCACTAGGCTTGAAGCAAAACTCATTCAATACCAGTCTAAATCGTTTCCTAAGATATCTGATGAATTATATATTTGTACTATAACAATTAATCAACTAGGCTTTAAGCTAAAACGATTGTGTCATCTGGTCGTCATTAACAGTTTTAACCGTTGAAAGCGATATGCTGTGTTGAAATACTAAAACATATGGTGTCTGTTTCAGGCCTAGTTGTAAGCGTACCAACATATAGACAAGATAAACCATAGATAGAAGTATATATCTAAAAAGTAGTAAGATATACGTTAACAATACTGGTAGATGTTTATACACATCTATGCTTTCATATCTTCAGTTTTCTCTTAAGTAATAATTAAGAATGACATAGCTTCTTGTCTGATCTTGATCTTTTAACAATACTGGTATTACATTTGACCATTAAGTAGTTTTTTCAGACGTTTGACTTTTAAAAGTGTTGCATTGCACTGATTACACGAGGAGTGTGTTAAGTGCTACTAGGTTACTAAATTAGATATCTATGTTTTTATTAACGCTTACAATCCCTAGAAAGTTGTGGCGAGAAAAGTACAGTAAAAGTTAAGTAAATAAGGGTAATAACAAAATTACTGAACTCCGAGCAATCTTACAAAGGGAAAGTCAAAACTCATAAGATTATATACAGACACAATCAGTCAACAACCGGAAAACTGTGAAAACCGGAATGACCCTGACTTGGTACAGGCATTTCTAAAGAAATGGTGGGTTGAATCAGATTAATAGACAGAATATTAATAACAAACATACATTGAAACATGATATTGGTCATCTGACTTTGGTGCTAAGAACATAGCGTAATTGAAATGGAAAAACTCACATTTTATATTTTAAATAACACAGTTCTTGTCACTTACGTTTTTGGCTTTTTCTATTAAACTCTTGTCAAATAAAATAAATAAAAAATATGGATATAAGTGAACTTAAAAGAAAATTCATCTAAAACAAAGTTACCAAAATATATAAATCAAAGTCTAAGGAACAGCGCTATTTTTGTTGTTCATTAAATAGTCACTATGAGGTTTTCCATCGTACTTCGACACCCTTTCTTTTATTACTAGAATAAAACTATTATCTCATTTCATCCTTCATATGGAAGAACATAAGCAGTAGTTCAAATAACAAAGAATATATAAGTAATATGATTGTAGTTTTAGGTTACGTAAAACATATATAGTTTTGCTGAAAATATTGTAAGATTAATGCAAAAACATGCATTTAATGACTGACGGCGTTCTTAACTACATATAATAAGGCCTAAAGCAAAATTACAAACTTAAACATACATGAAAACGCAACACTAAACAATAAAAAGCACTAAAGATGGACCAATATAAACACTTCTAAAACTAATGCGCTAAATAATAATTTATAGTATATCAAAAATAAATTTCTGAATGTAAGGTGTTTGACACCAAGCAGTTCGAGCGCAAAATTACTAAATATAAACATTGAAATGTTGCTATCTACAGTCAAGCTCAGATAAGTTAATCTGTAACTAAGGGAATATTTTATTGAAAGATTTAATTTGACTATTGGATTAAATATCACCTCTTCACTTGCCATTATTTGAATTTGATTTCTTTACAGCAATTTCCTTCAGATGGTTCAATTGTTTTCAAACCCACCACTTTCTATTGAAATGTATGTACCAAGCCAAGAAAGGGAGCGGTAAAGTGTATGTATGTTAGGAGTATTGAGTATCAATTTTGCCCCGTTCTTCATTTTTTCCTATAATATCTTGGGACTGTTCCGAAAGCGTGGTTTTGTTTGCTTTACATTTTTGCAATAAAAGTCGTGGGTACAAAACTACTCTACTTGGACACATGCTGGATGCGGTCTTTGTGGTTACCCAACAATGCTCGCTTTCATGCTCTTTTTATGGTTCGTGCGTGATATCGTGATCAGGGGTCTGTATTTCTTAGTGCTCAACCCTGTGTACTTATATTAATTCCCTCATCGTCGTACTAACATTATTGTGTTCCGGAAATCTAAATCATAATCTTGAATGTATTCTTATGTATTGGGTAGGTCATGGATTTTATTAACGTATGTATATGGTGTTTATCCTGCAATATCAAAAAGTCCAAAACATCTGCCAAAATGTCTAAGAATAGCTGAAACAGGCGTCGTTCTAATAGTTTTCATTTCATTTCTGTGACGTCAGCACTTATACTGTTACCGTTTCTATGAATCAGGTCCTAGACATGCTTTATTAGGTTCATGACTGAATAACACTGAAGTTGATGTTGACCTCTTTATTCAAATTCAACATGACACAATTGTGGGATAAAGATTGTTACATACAGTTACATAAAACGTTCAAAGATATTACATTGAAATAACAAAAGAAAAACACAAAGGAATCATCGTCATTGTTCACATTAAGATATTAGCATGCACTTTTAATTATATAAGTACTTCAAAGGGAAACACATCAACATGACATTTAGGTTTAGAAATTTAGATAGATAATTGGTATTTTCTCGATAAATATTCACTAAGTAATCGGATTATGACATATCTCAGCTATGGATCATTTGAAGAAAAAACAATATCCGTAGGCTTTGGAAACAAATACAATAGCCTTATGCTTTTCTTGTGCTATTTATAAACAATTTAAGTCTTACGTACTAAGATACAGTTGGTATAAACATATTGTATTGGTATAACTGACATTTATAAACAGAACAATAGCAATTCTACAATAGGATTCAGAAACAAGCAAATACTTTTTTTAAATCTGTTTCCTATGAAAAACATACAAATATCACAAACAAATATATAAGATACAGTTGATGGAATGAAATCATGTACCTGTTGGAAAAAGGTAATCTAAAAAATATCACAACTGTATGGTATGCGAGAAAGTCTAGGTGTGATGGAGTGCTCTGTTCTACTAATAAAAACATCAAATGAATACTGTATCAATACAGAAAGGAGAACTTAAAATCATTAATATTTTCTTAAATTACAACCATGAACACCAATCAATCTTATATTTATCAAACAGGTTTCCATGGTTATGAGAGATGAACAACTGTCGGAAAATCAAATATAAAAATCGTAGAAAGAGGCAAAATCGATACTCCTAACACACAAATACATGACGTCTAACACACAATACATGACGTCTAACACACAAATACGTGACGTCTAACACACAATACTGATCACTATCATGGCTTGGTACTCCTAACACACAATACTGCTGACTATCATGGCTTGGTACTCCTAACACACAATACTGCTGACTATCATGGCTTGATACTCCTAACACACAATACTGCTGACTATCATGGCTTGGTACTCCTAACACACAATACTGCTGACTATCATGGTTTGGTACTCCTAACACACAATACTGCTGACTATCATGGCTTGGTACTCCTAACACACAATACTGCTGACTATCATGGCTTGATACTCCTAACACACAATACTGCTGACTATCATGGCTTGATACTCCTAACACACAATACTGCTGACTATCATGGCTTGGTACTCCTAACACACAATACTGCTGACTATCATGGCTTGGTACTCCTAACACACAATACTGCTGACTATCATGGCTTGGTACTCCTAACACACAATACTGATCACTATCATGGCTTGGTACTCCTAACACACAATACTGCTGACTATCATGGCTTGGTACTCCTAACACACAATACTGCTGACTATCATGGCTTGGTACTCCTAACACACAATACTGCTGACTATCATGGCTTGGTACTCCTAACACACAATACTGCTGACTATCATGGCTTGGTACTCCTAACACACAATACTGCTGACTATCATGGCTTGGTACTCCTAACACACAATACTGCTGACTATCATGGCTTGATACTCCTAACACACAATACTGCTGACTATCATGGCTTGGTACTCCTAACACACAATACTGCTGACTATCATGGCTTGGTACTCCTAACACACAATACTGCTGACTATCATGGCTTGATACTCCTAACACACAATACTGATCACTATCATGGCTTGGTACTCCTAACACACAATACTGATCACTATCATGGCTTGGTACTCCTAACACACAATACTGCTGACTATCATGGCTTGGTACTCCTAACACACAATACTGCTGACTATCATGGCTTGGTACTCCTAACACACAATACTGCTGACTATCATGGCTTGGTACTCCTAACACACAATACTGTTCACTATCATGGCTTGGTACTCCTAACACACAATACTGCTGACTATCATGGCTTGGTACTCCTAACACACAATACTGCTGACTATCATGGCTTGGTACTCCTAACACACAATACTGCTGACTATCATGGCTTGGTACTCCTAACACACAATACTGCTGACTATCATGGCTTGGTACTCCTAACACACAATACTGCTGACTATCATGGCTTGGTACTCCTAACACACAATACTGTTCACTATCATGGCTTGGTACTCCTAACACACAATACTGCTGACTATCATGGCTTGGTACTCCTAACACACAATACTGTTCACTATCATGGCTTGGTACTCCTAACACACAATACTGCTGACTATCATGGCTTGGTACTCCTAACACACAATACTGATCACTATCATGGCTTGGTACTCCTAACACACAATACTGCTGACTATCATGGCTTGGTACTCCTAACACACAATACTGCTGACTATCATGGCTTGGTACTCCTAACACACAATACTGCTCACTATCATGGCTTGGTACTCCTAACACACAATACTGCTCACTATCATGGTTTGGTACTCCTAACACACAATACTGATCACTATCATGGCTTGGTACTCCTAACACACAATACTGCTGACTATCATGGCTTGGTACTCCTAACACACAATACTGCTGACTATCATGGCTTGGTACTCCTAACACACAATACTGCTGACTATCATGGCTTGGTACTCCTAACACACAATACTGCTGACTATCATGGCTTGGTACTCCTAACACACAATACTGCTGACTATCATGGCTTGGTACTCCTAACACACAATACTGCTGACTATCATGGCTTGGTACTCCTAACACACAATACTGCTGACTATCATGGCTTGGTACTCCTAACACACAATACTGCTGACTATCATGGCTTGGTACTCCTAACACACAATACTGCTGACTATCATGGCTTGGTACTCCTAACACACAATACTGTTCACTATCATGGCTTGGTACTCCTAACACACAATACTGCTGACTATCATGGCTTGGTACTCCTAACACACAATACTGCTGACTATCATGGCTTGGTACTCCTAACACACAATACTGCTGACTATCATGGCTTGGTACTCCTAACACACAATACTGCTGACTATCATGGCTTGGTACTCCTAACACACAATACTGCTGACTATCATGGCTTGGTACTCCTAACACACAATACTGCTGACTATCATGGCTTGGTACTCCTAACACACAATACTGCTGACTATCATGGCTTGGTACTCCTAACACACAATACTGCTGACTATCATGGCTTGGTACTCCTAACACACAATACTGCTGACTATCATGGCTTGGTACTCCTAACACACAATACTGCTGACTATCATGGCTTGGTACTCCTAACACACAATACTGCTGACTATCATGGCTTGGTACTCCTAACACACAATACTGCTGACTATCATGGCTTGGTACTCCTAACACACAATACTGCTGACTATCATGGCTTGGTACTCCTAACACACAATACTGCTGACTATCATGGCTTGGTACTCCTAACACACAATACTGCTGACTATCATGGCTTGGTACTCCTAACACACAATACTGCTGACTATCATGGCTTGGTACTCCTAACACACAATACTGCTGACTATCATGGCTTGGTACTCCTAACACACAATACTGCTGACTATCATGGCTTGGTACTCCTAACACACAATACTGCTGACTATCATGGCTTGGTACTCCTAACACACAATACTGCTGACTATCATGGCTTGGTACTCCTAACACACAATACTGCTGACTATCATGGCTTGGTACTCCTAACACACAATACTGCTGACTATCATGGCTTGGTACTCCTAACACACAATACTGCTGACTATCATGGCTTGGTACTCCTAACACACAATACTGCTGACTATCATGGCTTGGTACTCCTAACACACAATACTGCTGACTATCATGGCTTGGTACTCCTAACACACAATACTGCTGACTATCATGGCTTGGTACTCCTAACACACAATACTGCTGACTATCATGGCTTGGTACTCCTAACACACAATACTGCTGACTATCATGGCTTGGTACTCCTAACACACAATACTGCTGACTATCATGGCTTGGTACTCCTAACACACAATACTGCTGACTATCATGGCTTGGTACTCCTAACACACAATACTGCTGACTATCATGGCTTGGTACTCCTAACACACAATACTGCTGACTATCATGGCTTGGTACTCCTAACACACAATACTGCTGACTATCATGGCTTGGTACTCCTAACACACAATACTGCTGACTATCATGGCTTGGTACTCCTAACACACAATACTGCTGACTATCATGGCTTGGTAAAGACACTTCAATAAAATAATAAAATGGCGAGGTTAATAATTGTTAGTGAAAACCGAAGGGGCATTCGGGAATTGACAATCCAGAGACACTGGTAGCATTGGGCACACAAGACACAGGACGAAGGACAAACAATCCAGAGACACTGGTAACATTGGGCACACAAGACACAGGACGAAGACAAACAATCCAGAGACACTGGTAGCATTGGGCACACAAGACACAGGACGAAGACAAACAAAACATAAAAACACAACACAGAAAACTAAGAATATCAACCCAGTGATAGTAATAAAGATATAATCTAGTGCCCACAACCATTGCTTTATACCACTGCTGTTCGTTGTACAAAATGTAGTACATCTGGGTCAATATTTAAGCATATTGGTACACTGTTCTCCTATCCCTGTATCACCCCCTACCGTATCATTACAATCATACAACCCCAATAAAATCCATCTATATCAACCCCAATAAACACCATCTATATCAATGTTAAGGTCAATACATTATTATGAATTACACAACAGACAAATCATTGTCATCAAGCAAAATATCTTACATCAGTTTATTCAAGTCTATTCTATATAATGTATGGCTATTAGACGAATTTTCTAATACATCCAGGTTAGATCTTTCAGCTACATTTTACATAGAGACCAACAAGAACTATACCAGCAAGTTCAAAATGGATTAAATAGAGAAGAGAAATTAATGGCTGTTGGTATTTATTTAAATTCACTGATATGTTTCTTGAATTATTCACTAGGTGTAAAAAAAACCATAAGAAAAGTCATTGAACTCTGTTTTGTCATGGCATCACAATCTCAATCTCTACTACTAATCCTAATATCATAGGACTTCAGTTAATCCCCGTGTAACTGGCTAAAGGGATGATTTACCCATGTGCTCTGTTCTAGAAATGTTTGAAGATACTAAAAGGGCAATCAGAAACGGTAAATCGAGGGACAGACAATACAATGGACAGACAATACAATGGGCAGACAATACAATGGACAGACAATACAATGGACAGACAATACAATGGACAGACAATACAATGGGCAGACAATACAATGGACAGACAATACAATGGACAGACAATACAATGGACAGACAATACAATGGACAGACAATACAATGGACAGACAATACAATGGGCAAAAGACAATGATTCACAAAAACTACACAGAACACTTAAGATCGAGCAACACGAACTCCATTAAAAACCGAAGTTGTACTCAGAATTTCCGGAACGGTCAGCAGTCCCTGCTCCACTAATGGTATCAGTAGTGTTACTATCATTACTCTTTAAATCTTTCTTATGGTTATGATGTTTAACACCACTTTCAAATATATTCCAGCTTTATCATGGCGGTCAGTTTTATTGGTGGAGGAAACCGGAGTACTCGGAGAAAACCACCAACCTGACAAACTTTATCACATAAACTTTTCTTGGTATATTGCAAACCAAAAAATAAGCCAGATATGTAAATATTTAAACGGCGAACCTATTAATACTGCACAAGTCATAAAAGCATATGTGTGTTACTTGGTCTGTAGATTGTAGAGGAAATAGTCACATTGAATTTATTGCTTGTTTCGTATACCCAAGTTACGAAAATTCAAAATAATACTCCACGAATACAACCTTGAAAAGATTTAAGAAATAATTCATCAATTATTTCGATTCTAATAGGACAAATACGGTAATTTTAAAATTCGAGGCGGTCAAGGTGATGCGCTGGTGGTGACTATTCCATCAATCTCCTACGGAATTTTAAGAATGGTAAAATTGGGAATTAAGAGATGGAAAGCGAAATTGTGGTTGAAACTGTGGTTTAAAATACCGAAAATAATTATATTGACAAGGTTCAATATAAATTTTATTACAAATAAACAACTTTAAATGATTAACAACGAAATTACCAGTTGAACGCAGCCAGTCGGTACGGAGATAAAGAGAGATAAACATGGAGACAGTGAACGAAAGGTAAGTAAAATGACAGTTTAATTATGATAAGACTTGATTAGGATTTATTTAATTTTAACATCATTTATTGCAACAATATTTAGATAAACAATAATAGAAAATCGCTAACCATGAAGAATTTTCTGAGAATAGTCAGTGTTTATGTAAGTGCTTTTTTTTTTGGCTCAGCGCACATGCGTGACCTATATTTGATTGTGATTCAAATATGCCTTTATTTGCATACCGAGTACAGGATGTCATATTATAATTATTATTCATACATTGTGACGATTATTTAGTATACCTGTAAGTTATGTGATAGGTGTGAACAATAAAAACCTGAGTAGAACAAATACAGAATGATGTCACTAGTATCGTTACTTATCACTAATGAATCGCCGTAATCTACACTGATCACAAGGCCTCAAAATGACAATGTAATTCTGTTATTGGTTATTTATTAATTAAATGACAATGTAATTCTGTTATTGCTTATTTATTAATTAAATGACAATGTAATTCTGTTATTGGTTATTTATTCATTAAATGACAATGTAATTCTGTTATTGGTTATTTATTCATTAAATGACAATGTAATTCTGTTATTGGTTATTTATTAATTAAATGACAATGTAATTCTGTTATGGGTTATTTGTTAATTAAATGACAATGTAATTCTGTTATGGGTTATTCATTAATTAAATGACAATGTAATTCTGTTATGGGTTATTTATTAATTAAATGACAATGTAATTCTGTTATTGGTTATTTATTAATTAAATGACAATGTAATTCTGTTATTGGTTATTTATTAATTAAATGACAATGTAATTCTGTTATTGGATATTTGTTCATTAAATGACAATGTAATTCTGTTATGGGTTATTTGTTAATTAAATGACAATGTAATTCTGTTATGGGTTATTTATTAATTAAATGACAATGTAATTCTGTTATTGGTTATTTATTAACTAAATGACAATGTAATTCTGTTATTGGTTATTCATTAATTAAATGACAAGGTAATTCTGTTATTGGTTATTTATTAATTAAATGACAATGTAATTCTGTTATTGGTTATTTATTAATTAAATGACAATGTAATTCTGTTATTGGTTATTTATTAATTAAATGACAATGTAATTCTGTTATTGGTTATTTATTAATTAAATGACAATATAATTCTGTTATTGGTTATTAATTAATTAAATGACAATGTAATTATGTTATTGGTTATTTATTAATTAAATGACAATATAATTCTGTTATTGGTTATTTATTAATTAAATGACAATGTAATTATGTTATTGGTTATTTATTTATTAAATGACAATGTAACTCTGTTATTGGTTAATTTATTAATTAAATGACAATGTAATTATGTTATTGGTTATTTATTAATTAAATGACAATGTAACTCTGTTATTGGTTATTTATTAATTAAATGACAATGTAATAATGTTATTGGTTATTTATTAATTAAATGACAATGTAACTCTGTTATTGGTTATTTATTAATTAAATGACAATGTAACTCTGTTATTGGTTATTTATTAATTAAATGACAATGTAATTATGTTATTGGTTATTTATTAATTAAATGACAATGTAATTATGTTATTGGTTATTTATTAATTAAATGACAATGTAATTATGTTATTGGTTATTTATTAATTAAATGACAATGTAACTCTGTTATTGGTTATTTATTAATTAAATGACAATGTAACTCTGTTATTGGTTATTTATTAATTAAATGACAATGTAATTATGTTATTGGTTATTTATTAATTAAATGACAATGTAACTCTGTTATTAGTTATTTATTAATTAAATGACAATGTAATTCTGTTATGGGTTATTTATTAATTAAATGACAATGTAACTCTGTTATTGGTTATTTATTAATTAAATGACAATGTAATTATGTTATTGGTTATTGTTAATTAAATGACAATGTAATTATGTTATTGGTTATTTATTAATTAAATGACAATATAATTATGTTATTGGTTATTTATTAATTAAATGACAATGTAATTATGTTATTGGTTATTTATTAATTAAATGACAATGTAATTATGTTATTGGTTATTGTTAATTAAATGACAATGTAATTATGTTATTGGTTATTTATTAATTAAATGACAATGTAATTCTGTTATTGGTTATTTATTAATTAAATGACAATGTAATTCTGTTATTGGTTATTTATTACTTAAATGACAATGTAATTCTGTTATTGGTTATTTATTAATTAAATGACAATGTAATTCTGTTATGGGTTATTTATTAACTAAATGACAATGTAATTCTGTTATTGGTTATTTATTAATTAAATGACAATGTAACTCTATTATTGGTTATTTATTAATTAAATGACAATGTAATTATGTTATTGGTTATTTATTAATTAAATGACAATGTAATTATGTTATTGGTTATTTATTAATTAAATGACAATGTAATTCTGTTATTGGTTATTTATTAATTAAATGACAATGTAATTATGTTATTGATTATTTATTAATTAAATGACAATGTAATTATGTTATTGGTTATTTATTAATTAAATGACAATATAATTCTGTTATTGGTTATTTATTAATTAAATGACAATGTAATTCTGTTATTGGTTATTTATTAATTAAATGACAATGTAACTCTGTTATTGGTTATTTATTAATTAAATGACAATGTAACTCTGTTATTGGTTATTTATTAATTAAATGACAATATAATTCTGTTATTGGTTATTTATTAATTAAATGACAATGTAATTCTGTTATGGGTTATTTATTAATTAAATGAAAAACAAAAAAAAATACCACAAAATCTAAATTTGATAGAAAATGACCAATAATTATTGATGTTATTCTATGGTATTCATCAATTGCTGGTACATGTATTTATGTATTTATGGAGAGAGGACCTTGTAAGTTGACATAGCCTGTGTAGTCCATTCTTTTGTTAATAGCTAATAAATATGATATAGACATTCTTCACTTTCCTGATTGGCTTATTTGCTCTCAAATACTTTTAAATTAAAAGGTTTTCTAATCTTTTGATTAAGAATAAAATGTACCAGATGAAGGTCACTCCAAAAACACGTCGATTGCAATTTATATTTTAAATTTCAATTCATTGTTGCTCAAAATATTGTAGTTTTAGAGGGGCTTTGGAAATTATATTTTCCTAACCATCATCATTGCTTGATTTAAACACAGTTATTCATAGAAGCGTATTTTAAATGATTTTTCGTAAAAATACTCTTAATTTGCATAATGTTTAAATTCCAGACAATATCATATTGTATAACCGTTTACATAAACCTTTAAATTTGTATTTGATACAACATTAGTACAATAAGTATGAAACATGATCAATGTAATGTATCATTATCGTGTTGTCATGGTATCACGTCTAATTATGGTATCACGTCTAATTATGGTATCACGACTATTTATGGTATCATGTCTTTGTCTACAGGGTAATCAACTTAAATACACAAGATGGCTGGCTGAAAAATAAAAGATAATATTTGAGCACTCTACAATTTTGTATAAACTACAACTTAATAGATATCGTTTTTCTCCAGTAGTTATAGAGAATTTCGCTTTGATATTAGGTAAGTGCTGATTATATGGTATATGAAGCTTTCACCACTGAAAATAATCACTAATTAGCAATGATTCTCTATATATTCGTTGATGCCAATAAACATGTGTATGGAGAATTTAGTTTGTAGGAAGTCGGAGGTGTTCTCCGAGTACACTAATTCAGTGCTTTCCCTTCCGGGGCACATGGGTTCACTCGCGGTTTTCAGTGCGTTTCATGTTGTTCAATCTTTAGTTTTCGGTGCAGTATTTTGTAGATTATAACTTGCCGTGTTTTTTCTATTGGACATTATATTGTATGCCCTTTGTTTTACGGCCTCTAATTACTCCTTTGGTATCTTCAATTATTTCCTTCCCTCTCCCAGCAATAAAACTGACCATCGCGATATAACTAAAAAATATTGTTGAAAATAAAACATCTGAAACCAAATTTTTGATATCAGTAAGCGCTGGATGACATTAGTGGAGAATAAAATACCTTCTTTTATGGAGCACACCCATGAGTTCACTATTAGAATCTGATCGCAAAGTAGTATGGTTAGAATCTGACCGAAGGGTAATATGATCTTAGAATCTGACCGAATGGCAATATATTATAATCTGATCGCATAGTAGTATGATTAGAAACCATGGGCAGATATCGAGGCAAAACTCTGATAATACGATATCAAGCCTTTCGTGAGCCCCATGACGTCACACAACAGTTGTTAATTAAACATATGCATCAGTTTGGTGTGTGTGAAAATTTAATTTTGTTCTTTTTAATTCGATGTTGAAATATGTGATAAATAGATCAATGCATGCCTTTTTCCATATCAGGACTGTTATCATCCCTCAACCGATATCGATCACTCATATACATAAGTTTGGTGTATGTGTGGGAAGTTAATTTTGTTCTGTTTAATTCAATGTTGAAATATGGAATAAATAGATTAATGCATGCCTTTTTTCATATCAAAACTGTTATCGTCCATCGCCCGATATCGACACTTGGGCTAAAGCCCTCTGGTCGATATCGGTCTCTCGGGATAACAACAGTTCTGGTATGGAATAGGGCATGCATTAATCAATAAAGAATCTGACCGAATAGTAATATAATATTAGAATATGATCGCATGGTAGTATAGTTAGAATCTGACAGAATGGTAATATGATTAAACTCTGATCACATAGTAATATGGTTAGAATCTGACAGAATGGTAATATGATTAAACTCTGATCACATAGTAGTATGGTTAGAATCTGACAGAATAGTAATATGATTAAATTCTGATCACATAGTAGTATGGTTAGAATCTGACAGAATAGTAATATGATTAAACTCTGATCACATAGTAATATGGTTAGAATCTGACAGAATGGTAATATGATTAAACTCTGATCACATAGTAGTATGGTTAGAATCTGACAGAATGGTAACATGATTAAACTCTGATCACATAGTAGTATGGCTAGAATCTGACAGAATAGTAATATGATTAAACTCTGATCACATAGTAGTATGGTTATAATCTGACTGAATAGTAATATGATTAAACTCTGATCACATAGTAATATGGTTAGAATCTGACAGAATGGTAATATGATTAAACTCTGATCACATAGTAGTATGGTTAGAATCTGACAGAATGGTAATATGATTAAACTCTGATCACATAGTAGTATGGTTAGAATCTGACAGAATGGTAATATGATTAAACTCTGATCACATAGTAGTATGGTTAGAATCTGACAGAATGGTAATATGACTAAACTCTGATCACATAGTAATATGGCTATGATCTGACAGAATGATAATATGATTAAACTCTGATCATATAGTAGTATGGTTAGAATGTGACAGAATGGTAATATGACTAAACTCTGATCACATATTAGTATGGTTATGATCTGACAGAATGATAATATGACTAAACTCTGATCACATAGTAATATGGTTAGAATCTGACAGAATGGTAATATGATTAAACTCTGATCACATGGTAGTATGGTTAGAATCTGACAGAATGGTAATATGATTAAACTCTGATCACATAGTAGTATGGTTAGAATCTGACAGAATGGTAATATGATTAAACTCTGATCACATAGTAGTATGGTTAGAATCTGACAGAATAGTAATATGATTAAACTCTGATCACATAGTAATATGGTTAGAATCTGACAGAATGGTAATATGATTAAACTCTGATCACATAGTAGTATGGCTAGAATCTGACAAAATGGTAATATGATATTATAATATGATGTCATAGTAATAGGGTTCGAACTCACAACTTTAGTGGTGATAGGGACTGATTGCACATGTAGCTGTAAATCCAACTACCATAAAATCACGACCACGACGACCCTCACCTTTTAATAGCATTATAAAACTGATCAAATGTTGTGAAATTAGAACCTCATGGAATAACAATTAAAAGCTGGTGTAACTACAGCATGGTTGTGATAGATTTGTAATATTATGATCACAACATGGTTGTGATAGATTTGTAATATTATGATTACAGCATGGTTGTGATAGATTTGTAATATTATGATTACAGCATGGTTGTGATAGATTTGTAATATTATGATTACAGCATGGTTGTGATAGATTTGCAATATTATGATTACAGCATGGTTGTGATAGATTTGTAATATTATGATTACAGCATGGTTGTGATAGATTTGTAATATTATGATTACAGCATGGTTGTGATAGATTTGTAATATTATGATTACAGCATGGTTGTGATAGATTTGTAATATTATGATTACAGCATGGTTGTGATAGATTTGTAATATTATGATTACAGCATGGTTGTGATAGATTTGTAATATTATGATTAAAGCATGGTTGTGATAGATTTGTAATATTATGATTACAGCATGGTTGTGATAGATTTGTAATATTATGATTAAAGCATGGTTGTGATAGATTTGTAATATTATGATTACAGCATGGTTGTGATAGATTTGTAATATTATGATTAAAGCATGGTTGTGATAGATTTGTAATATTATGATTACAGCATGGTTGTGATAGATTTGTAATATTATGATTACAGCATGGTTGTGATAGATTTGTAATATTATGATTACAGCATGGTTGTGATAGATTTGTAATATTATGATTACAGCATGGTTGTGATAGATTTGTAATATTATGATTAAAGCATGGTTGTGATAGATTTGTAATATTATGATTAAAGCATGGTTGTGATAGATTTGTAATATTATGATTACAGCATGGTTGTGATAGATTTGTAATATTATGATTAAAGCATGGTTGTGATAGATTTGTAATATTATGATTACAGCATGGTTGTGATAGATTTGTAATATTATGATAACAGCATGGTTGTGATAGATTTGTAATATTATGATTACAGCATGGTTGTGATAGATTTGTAATATTATGATTACAGCATGGTTGTGATAGATTTGTAATATTATGATTACAGCATGGTTGTGATAGATTTGTAATATTATGATTACAGCATGGTTGTGATAGATTTGTAATATTATGATTACAGCATGGTTGTGATAGATTTGTAATATTATGATAACAGCATGGTTGTGATAGATTTGTAATATTATGATTACAGCATGGTTGTGATAGATTTGTAATATTATGATTACAGCATGGTTGTGATAGATTTGTAATATTATGATTACAGCATGGTTGTGATAGATTTGTAATATTATGATTACAGCATGGTTGTGATAGATTTGTAATATTATGATTACAGCATGGTTGTGATAGATTTGTAATATTATGATTACCGAAATTGACTTTAATTCATTTAGTTGTGTTTCCATCATTTAATTCAACCCTGACTGCAATAAAAGTACATTATATGCTTGTAAGAAAATTATATTTTATTATCCTTCTTGCTAGGAATTAATCTTACCATTGTACATGTAAAATAACGCTTGTAGGTACATAGAATATTTTTCCATTTAAATGCATCTGTTGAACGTAGCATTGCACAGTCGCCTGTGGCAGCAGGATAAGATAGCATCCAGTTTGAGTAGATCAAGTCGAAAGGTATGGTATTAAATCTTGCATCGCATTGAAAATTCGAAATTCTCCTGACTCCGATCCAAGAGAACCTTTCTGTTGGAAACATAGCAAGATAATAAAGTTTTGTGACAACAATTGTTAGTAACATAACTAATGAGCTAGTGTAGGTCATTTTGACATCATTTGAGAAATATATTTTTATTAGTAAACTAGCCCTGTTGAAACCTCTTTTTCTTAGAGAATCGATCCCATGGAACATTAAAAATTCCGTTTTCATTGTTTCTTCAAATTAGATTGTAGAAAATTTTCACAACCGGTTTTCTTTGTTGAGTAGAGAGAATTATTTGTTACTGGATATTAATGAAAACAACTTTGAAAACAAATGTGCTGTGATTCATTAAAACTACACGCTGAAGTTGGAAGATTTCATAATACATCTAGTAATGAAAGGCTATGTCACTGTTGTAATATGAATTCTAGTGAAAATAAACATCATATCAGGTTATAAAATTAGCTTAACGCCGCCACTTTTTATTGAAGTGCCTGTATCAAGCCAAGTTAGGCGTATCAATTTTGCCCCTTTTCTACGATTTCATCTTGGAATTTGTCCGACAGTGTGGTATTTTCTGTTTTTAATTTTATTATTTGTCTTGACTGTGTGAATAGCCTAGCATATGGACAATTGTGACTAAGATTTTCTCCTAATTATATTTGCTCTTGACCTGATTTAGAAAGTTCAAGATCTCTGGTGTTTAAACTTTATTGTTTACTAAGTTAAAAGGTGGAAACTACGGTCACAATTGATTTCATGAATTGTTGTGTATTATGGTATATTTGTTTTTTAATTTCATTTGCAATACAGTGGTTGTAAACTTAATCTGGAAATAATACAATAAAGACATATCAATAAATGTGTGTTAGAGCGTTTCCATACATTCTACGATTAATTAATTAAATTACGAAAGGATATAGAATCTTAAAAAGAAACGGGCGGACCTCAGAAAAATAATAATTTTATTTCAACTAAAAAAAAGTCAACAACGTTAAATTAATAAAAATCCGATTAAATAAGAGCTCTTCAATAAGAATATACTTAAGCTGAATATCTTGCAAAAACATGCACTCTATTATCAAGTACACCTCTCAGAAGTAATTATATTTGTAGCATTAATTCGTTGGTGAATCAATCATGATATATTAACTGCATAGTCCGAATTATTTTGTTTGTTACTTGTGTTTGTTTCTGTATAATGGTGTCCAACACGGCTTGAGTAACATGACGTGTGTCTTATGAGTGGCAGGAACTGATTACCCTTCGCGAGCACCTGAGTTCACTACTTGTGTGTTTCTTTCTTGTTTTCGTCTTGTGGTTTGTGTCAAATGTTGGCAGTTTCTCTGGATTGTCCATTCTTCATTGCCCTTTCGGTTTCCTCTAACGTTTATTTATCAAGTATATGTGTGTAAATATTAATTTCATAGAGATGAGAATTAATATGTATATTAACCACGGTATCGACCCAGTGAGGAGTGTGAAATCTTTTCATGAATCGATAGTTTATCAAATCATAAGGGATGGCTCCGTTACTTGGGTTATTGGTGTTTAATTTCATTGTCAGCTATATCATGACTACCACATCTAATGAGGGAGTGACAGCTTGGACAGTTATATCGTAATGACCTGGCTATTGGTAGGTGTCTGGAAACCTTGACACTTGACCTGAGTATTAGGAAGTGGGAACCTGCGTCAGCTGTGTTAGGTTTATTGTTAAAACAACGATCTTAACAACTCGGCCATCCTGTAATATTTCACTTAGTAGTGTTTATTTATGTATTTGTATGAGCTGTATTTTATATACATACTATGTGATGACTGTATCTGACTTTTTAAATACGACCATTCATCACCACTCTGTACTTCTGATAGATAGCCGCCCATATCCCAACATCTTTCCTTGAATACAAAATAAAGCATTAAATATAAGAGTTTGAAGATACCAAAGGGTAATGAGAATCCGTAAATCAAAGAAGGGCAGATAACACAATGGTCAAAAGTAAAAGGACAAAAGGACAAACAACGATCTACAAAACATTACAAAGAAAATAAAATATCGGGCAACACCACCCGACTAAAACCCGGTGAACTCAGGTGACCCGGAAGGGTAAGTAGTTCATGCTCCACTAGTGACACCCGTCATGTTACTCTAGAATTGACCGGGATGTGCTTACGACAAGTGGAACATATTTGTGGTGATATGCGACACAGATATTCCGTAAAGGTCAAACAAGTCATGGTGGCGACCGTAAATCTTCAACTTTACTAAAAGGAACTATTGGTTCAGTAGCTAAACGTTAGCAAAAACCGTCTATCAAGGAATCTTGATAGGAAACACAAGCTCTTGGATATCGAATCAACTGAGATATATATATTCGTTATGCACGTGCCGCTAGAATGTTGCTACATATATATGGAAATTTCACAATGGAAAAATTGAAATCATTTCTTGTGTTGTGCCGTAATGTTTCGTTTTTAACCGGTCCTCACATTCAATTATGAGGTGTAGTTCAAGGTATGAAGCAGACCTAGCTGTATATGTGATATCCTTTATTTCAACCTCAATGGTATAGGTCTGATCAACGAAATCATCAAACTTATAATATTAGCTATACGCAAGAGAACGCACGACTCTAACCATAATTTATATGTTAGATGATACACAAGGTCATAGGAAGACATTATATGGAACACATGGTCAATTTCGAGCCGAAATGTAATTACCAATGTTATCTCTCGTCACCTGTACGCATGTAAATACCTTTCAATAAGGTATTGGAAAAATACAAAGTTTCAAGATACCAAAGGTGTAAGCAGAAGTCAGACCCCCCTGCCCCCCAAAACAAGGACTGAGTCAGACCCCCCTGCCCCCCAAAACAAGGACTGACAATGCAATGGCCAAACGAAATATGACAAAGAACTTGTTAAATGTTATAATACAAACTGCAAGTTTGTGGGTAACGTATGAGTTGTGAAAAATAACTGCATACGCTGTGGGTATATTAATCATCAGAGCGTGGAATATTTGTAATGGTGTGCTGTCGTCTAATAGATGTGACCATAGGTGTCAAATTCTAATGGTGTGCTGTCGTCTAATAGATGTGACCATAGGTGTCAAATTCTAATGGTGTGCTGTCGTCTAATAGATGTGACCATAGGTGTCAAATTCTAATGGTGTGCTGTCGTCTAATAGATGTGACCATAGGTGTCAAATTCTAATGGTGTGCTGTCGTCTAATAGATGTGACCATAGGTGTCAAATTCTAATGGTGTGCTGTCGTCTAACAGATGTGACCATAGGTGTCAAATTCTAATGGTGTGCTGTCGTCTAATAGATGTGACCATAGGTGTCAAATTCTAATGGTGTGCTGTCGTCTAATAGATGTGACCATAGGGGTCAAATTCTAATGGTGTGCTGTCGTCTAATAGATGTGACCATAGGTGTCAAATTCTAATGGTGTGCTGTCGTCTAATAGATGTGACCATAGGTGTCAAATTCTAATGGTGTGCTGTCGTCTAATAGATGTGACCATAGGTGTCAAATTCTAATGGTGTGCTGTCGTCTAATAGATGTGACCATAGGTGTCAAATTCTAATGGTGTGCTGTCGTCTAATAGATGTGACCATAGGTGTCAAATTCTAATGGTGTGCTGTCGTCTAATAGATGTGACCATAGGTGTCAAATTCTAATGGTGTGCTGTCGTCTAATAGATGTGACCATAGGTGTCAAATTCTAATGGTGTGCTGTCGTCTAATAGATGTGACCATAGGTGTCAAATTCTAATGGTGTGCTGTCGTCTAATAGATGTGACCATAGGTGTCAAATTCTAATGGTGTGCTGTCGTCTAATAGATGTGACCATAGGTGTCAAATTCTAATGGTGTGCTGTCGTCTAATAGATGTGACCATAGGTGTCAAATTCTAATGGTGTGCTGTCGTCTAATAGATGTGACCATAGGTGTCAAATTCTAATGGTGTGCTGTCGTCTAATAGATGTGACCATAGGTGTCAAATTCTAATGGTGTGCTGTCGTCTAATAGATGTGACCATAGGGGTCAAATTCTAATGGTGTGCTGTCGTCTAATAGATGTGACCATAGGTGTCAAATTCTAATGGTGTGCTGTCGTCTAATAGATGTGACCATAGGTGTCAAATTCTAATGGTGTGCTGTCGTCTAATAGATGTGACCATAGGTGTCAAATTCTAATGGTGTGCTGTCGTCTAATAGATGTGACCATAGGTGTCAAATTCTAATGGTGTGCTGTCGTCTAATAGATGTGACCATAGGTGTCAAATTCTAATGGTGTGCTGTCGTCTAATAGATGTGACCATAGGTGTCAAATTCTAATGGTGTGCTGTCGTCTAATAGATGTGACCATAGGTGTCAAATTCTAATGGTGTGCTGTCGTCTAATAGATGTGACCATAGGTGTCAAATTCTAATGGTGTGCTGTCGTCTAATAGATGTGACCATAGGTGTCAAATTCTAATGGTGTGCTGTCGTCTAATAGATGTGACCATAGGTGTCAAATTCTAATAGTGTGCTGTCGTCTAATAGATGTGACCATAGGTGTCAAATTCTAGATAATAAAAACGTAGATATCACATTTAGTGCGGATGACGCGTTTCTGGGATAACATTCATCAGGTTCGCTCAATATTGAAATATAGGAAAGTCAAATAATTAAAAGTGTTTGGGAGCTATAAACAAAGAACAAAATCGGCCATGGTCACCTAGGTTACCTATGTCTGAGGGAGGAGAACTAAACAGGATAGCAAACATCGGCTATGGTCACCTAGGTTACCTATGTCTGAGGGAGGAGAACCTTAGATGTCATGCAATGCTATAGCAAGCTGATCATGTTGTTTCTTTAATTATATCAAGTTATTTTATGTATGGAAATGCAATTTAATTAGTAAACATATATATTAAGGACCCATTGGCACCTGTGGTTAGAGGACGGTAGTCATCTCGGCAATATGGAAAAATGTTGAAATATCATTAAAAATATTGACATTAGATATCTATTCCGTGAACTATGTTGATCTTGTTAATTTAATGACATCGTACCTGGTGAACGTTAGTGTAGATAAATATTGATTAGTTTACTAGGAAAACAATCCATTAAAATAGAAAGGTTTACAATATATAATTTGCAAAAAGTAAAATATAATGAGATAATTATAATTTGATGTCCTAGATAATTTAATCAATACAAATGGGTTTGTCAATCAATGTTCAGTTTGGAAAATGAAATCACCATTTATTTGTAACTCGTCAAAAAGTATATAAAGAGTGAGAGAATACATGTCTATGAAGAGTGAGCTAATACATGTATATGAAGAGTGAGAGAATACATGTATAAAGAATGAGAATACATGTATAAAGAGTGAGAGAATACATGTATATGTAGAGTGAGAGAATACATGTATAAAGAATGAGAGAATATATGTATAAAGAGTGAAAATACATGTATATGAAGAGCGAGAGAATACATGTATATGAAGAGTGAGAGAATACATGTATATGAAGAGTGAGAGAATACATGTATAAAGAGTGAGAATACATGTATATAAAGAGTGAGAGAATATATGGATAAAGAGTGAGAATACATGTATAAAGAGTGAGAGAATACATGTATAAAGAGTGAGAGAATACATGTATAAAGAGTGAGAGAATGCATGTATATGTAGAGTGAGAGAATATATGGATAAAGAGTGAGAGAATACATGTATAAAGAGTGAGAGAATACATGTATAATGAGTGAGAGAATTCATGTATATGAAGAGTGAGAGAATACATGTATAAAGAGTGAGAGAATACATGTATAAAGAGTGAGAGAATACATGTATAAAGAGTGAGAGAATACATGTATAAAGAGTGAGAGAATTCATGTATATGAAGAGTGAGAGAATACATGTATAAAGAGTGAGAGAATACATGTATAAAGAGTGAGAGAATACATGTATAAAGAGTGAGAGAATACATGTATAAAGAGTGAGAGAATACATGTATAAAGAGTGAGAGAATACATGTATAAAGAGTGAGAGAATACATGTATAAAGAGTGAGAGAATACATGTATAAAGAGTGCGAGAATACATGTATAAAGAGTGAGAGAATACATGTATAAAGAGTGAGAGAATTCATGTATAAAGAGTGAGAGAATACATGTATAAAGAGTGAGAGAATACATGTATATGAAGAGTGAGAGAATACATGTATAAAGAGTGAGAGAATACATGTATAAAGAGTGAGAGAATACATGTATAAAGAGTGAGAGAATACATGTATAAAGAGTGAGAGAATACATGTATAAAGAGTGAGAGAATACATGTATAAAGAGTGAGAGAATACATGTATAAAGAGTGAGAGAATACATGTATAAAGAGTGAGAGAATACATGTATAAAGAGTGAGAGAATACATGTATAAAGAGTGAGAGAATACATGTATATGAGGAGTGAGAGAATACATGTATAAAGAGTGAGAATACATGTATATGAAGAGTGAGAGAATACATGTATATGTAGAGTGAGAGAATACATGTATAAAGAGTGAGAGAATACATGTATATGAAGAGTGAGAGAATACATGTATATGAAGAGTGAGAGAATACATGTATAAAGAGTGAGAGAATACATGTATATGAAGAGTGAGAGAATACATGTATAAAGAGTGAGAGAATTCATGTATAAAGAGTGAGAGAATACATGTATATGAAGAGTGAGAGAATTCATGTATAAAGAGTGAGAATACATGTATATGAAGAGTGAGAGAATACATGTATATGAAGAGTGAGAGAATACATGTATAAAGAGTGAGAGAATACATGTATAAAGAGTGAGAGAATACATGTATAAAGAGTGAGAGAATACATGTATAAAGAGTGAGAGAATACATGTATAAAGAGTGAGAGAATACATGTATAAAGAGTGAGAGAATACATGTGTAAAGAGTGAGAGAATACATGTATATGAAGAGTGAGAGAATACATGTATAAAGAGTGAGAGAATACATGTATAAAGAGTGAGAGAATACATGTATAAAGAGTGAGAGAATATATGTATATGAAGAGTGAGAGAATACATGTATATGAAGAGTGAGAGAATACATGTATAAAGAGTGAGAGAATACATGTATAAAGAGTGAGAGAATACATGTATAAAGAGTGAGAGAATACATGTATAAAGAGTGAGAGAATACATGTATATGAAGAGTGAGAGAATACATGTATATGAAGAGTGAGAGAATACATGTATAAAGAGTGAGAGAATACATGTATAAAGAGTGAGAGAATACATGTATATGAAGAGTGAGAGAATACATGTATATGAAGAGTGAGAGAATACATGTATAAAGAGTGAGAGAATACATGTATATGAAGAGTGAGAGAATACATGTATAAAGAGTGAGAGAATACATGTATATAAAGAGTGAGAGAATACATGTATATGAAGAGTGAGAGAATACATGTATAAAGAATGAGAGAATACATGTATATGAAGAGTGAGAGAATACATGTATAAAGAGTGAGAGAATACATGTATAAAGAATGAGAGAATACATGTATAAAGAGTGAGAGAATACATGTATATGAAGAGTGAGAGAATACATGTATATGAAGAGTGAGAGAATATATGGATAAAGAGTGAGAATACATGTATAAAGAGTGAGAATACATGTATAAAGAGTGAGAGAATACATGTATATGAAGAGCGAGAGAATACATGTATAAAGAGTGAGAGAATACATGTATAAAGAGTGAGAGAATACATGTATAAAGAGTGAGAGAATGCATGTATATGAAGAGTGAGAGAATACATGTATAAAGAGTGAGAGAATGCATGTATATGAAGAGCGAGAGAATACATGTATAAAGAGTGAGAGAATACATGTATAAAGAGTGAGAGAATACATGTATATGAAGAGTGAGAGAATACATGTATATGAAGAGTGAGAGAATACATGTATAAAGAGTGAGAGAATACATGTATAAAGAGTGAGAGAATACATGTATAAAGAGTGAGAGAATACATGTATAAAGAGTGAGAGAATACATGTATAAAGAGTGAGAGAATACATGTATATGAAGAGTGAGAGAATACATGTATAAAGAGTGAGAATACATGTATATGAAGAATGAGAGAATACATGTATAAAGAGTGAGAGAATACATGTATAAAGAGTGAGAATACATGTATAAAGAGTGAGAATACATGTATATGAAGAGTGAGAGAATACATGTATAAAGAGTGAGAGAATACATGTATATGAAGAGTGAGAGAATACATGTATATGAAGAGTGAGAGAATACATGTATAAAGAGTGAGAGAATACATGTATAAAGAGTGAGAGAATACATGTATAAAGAGTGAGAATACATGTATATGAAGAGTGAGAGAATACATGTATAAAGAGTGAGAGAATACATGTATATGAAGAGTGAGAGAATACATGTATATGAAGAGTGAGAGAATACATGTATAAAGAGTGAGAGAATTCATGTATATGAAGAGTGACAGAATACATGTATATGAGGAGTGAGAGAATACATGTATATAAAGAGTGAGAATACATGTATATGACGAGTGAGAGAATACATGTATAAAGAGTGAGAATACATGTATATGACGAGTGAGAGAATACATGTATAAAGAGTGAGAGAATACATGTATATGAAGAGTGAGAGAATACATGTATAAAGAGTGAGAATACATGTATATGAAGAGTGAGAGAATACTTGTATAAAGAGTGAGAATACATGTATATGAAGAGTGAGAGAATACATGTATAAAGAGTGACAGAATACATGTATATGAAGAGTGAGAGAATACTTGTATAAAGAGTGAGAATACATGTATATGAAGAGTGAGAGAATACATGTATAAAGAGTGACAGAATACATGTATATGACAAGTGAGAGAATACATGTATAAAGAGTGAGAGAATACATGTATAAAGAGTGAGAATACATGTATAAAGAGTGAGAATACATGTATATGAAGAGTGAGAGAATACATGTATAAAGAGTGAGAGAATACATGTATATGAAGAGTGAGAGAATACATGTATAAAGAGTGAGAGAATTCATGTATATGAAGAGTGAGAGAATACATGTATATGAAGAGTGACAGAATACATGTATATGAGGAGTGAGAGAATACATGTATATAAAGAGTGAGAATACATGTATATGACGAGTGAGAGAATACATGTATAAAGAGTGAGAATACATGTATATGACGAGTGAGAGAATACATGTATAAAGAGTGAGAGAATACATGTATATGAAGAGTGAGAGAATACATGTATAAAGAGTGAGAATACATGTATATGAAGAGTGAGAGAATACTTGTATAAAGAGTGAGAATACATGTATATGACGAGTGAGAGAATACATGTATAAAGAGTGAGAGAATACATCTATAAAGAGTGAGAATACATATATATGACGAGTGAGAGAATACATGTATAAAGATTGAGAGAATACATTTATAAAGAGTGAGAATACATGTATATGACGAGTGAGAGAATACATGTATAAAGAGTGAGAGAATACATGTATAAAGAGTGAGAATACATGTATATGAAGAGTGAGAGAATACTTGTATATGAAGAGTGAGAGAATACATGTATAAAGAGTGAGAGAATACATGTATAAAGAGTGAGAATACATGTATAAAGAGTGAGAGAATACATGTATAAAGAGTGAGAGAATACATGTATAAAGAGTGAGAGAATACATGTATAAAGAGTGAGAGAATACATGTATAAAGAGTGAAAGAATACATGTATATGAAGAATGAGAGAATACATGTATAAAGAGTGAGAATACATGTATATGACAAGTGAGAGAATACATGTATAAAGAGTGAGAGAATACATGTATAAAGAGTGAGAATACATGTATAAAGAGTGAGAATACATGTATATGAAGAGTGAGAGAATACATGTATAAAGAGTGAGAGAATACATGTATAAAGAGTGAGAGAATACATGTATAAAGAGTGAGAGAATACATGTATAAAGAGTGAAAGAATACATGTATAAAGAGTGAGAGAATACATGTATAAAGAGTGAGAGAATACATGTATATGAAGAGTGAGAGAATACATGTATATGAAGAGTGAGAGAATACATGTATAAAGAGTGAGAGAATACATGTATAAAGAGTGAGAGAATACATGTATAAAGAGTGAGAGAATACATGTATAAAGAGTGAGAGAATACATGTATAAAGAGTGAAAGAATACATGTATATGAAGAATGAGAGAATACATGTATAAAGAGTGAGAATACATGTATATGACAAGTGAGAGAATACATGTATAAAGAGTGAGAGAATACATGTATAAAGAGTGAGAATACATGTATAAAGAGTGAGAATACATGTATATGAAGAGTGAGAGAATACATGTATAAAGAGTGAGAGAATACATGTATAAAGAGTGAGAGAATACATGTATAAAGAGTGAGAGAATACATGTATATGAAGAGTGAGAGAATACATGAATATGAAGAGTGAGAGAATATATGTATAAAGAGTGAGAGAATACATGTATATGAAGAGTGACAGAATACATGTATAAAGAGTGAGAATACATGTATATGAAGAGTGAGAGAATACATGTATATGAAGAGTGAGAGAATACATGTATAAAGAGTGAGAGAATACATGTATAAAGAGTGAGAGAATACATGTATAAAGAGTGAGAGAATACATGTATAAAGAGTGAGAGAATACATGTATAAAGAGTGAGAGAATACATGTATAAAGAGTGAGAGAATACATGTATAAAGAGTGAGAGAATACATGTATAAAGAGTGAGAGAATACATGTATATGAAGAGTGAGAGAATACATGTATAAAGAGTGAGAATACATGTATATGAAGAGTGAGAGAATACATGTATATGAAGAGTGAGAGAATACATGTATAAAGAGTGAGAGAATACATGTATAAAGAGTGAGAGAATACATGTATAAAGAGTGAGAGAATACATGTATAAAGAGTGAGAGAATACATGTATATGACGAGTGAGAGAATACATGTATATGAAGAGTGAGAGAATACATGTATAAAGAGTGAGAGAATACATGTATAAAGAGTGAGAGAATACATGTATAAAGAGTGAGAGAATACATGTATAAAGAGTGAGAGAATTCATGTATAAAGAGTGAGAGAATACATGTATAAAGAGTGAGAGAATACATGTATAAAGAGTGAGAGAATTCATGTATATGAAGAGTGAGAGAATACATGTATAAAGAGTGAGAGAATACATGTATATGAAGAGTGAGAGAATACATGTATAAAGAGTGAGAATACATGTATATGAAGAGTGAGAGAATACATGTATAAAGAGTGAGAGAATACATGTATAAAGAGTGAGAGAATTCATGTATAAAGAGTGAGAGAATACATGTATAAAGAGTGAGAGAATACATGTATATGAAGAGTGAGAGAATACATGTATATGAAGAATGAGAGAATACATGTATAAAGAGTGAGAGAATACATGTATAAAGAGTGAGAATACATGTATAAAGAGTGAGAATACATGTATATGAAGAGTGAGAGAATACTTGTATAAAGAGTGAGAATACATGTATATGACGAGTGAGAGAATACATGTATAAAGAGTGAGAGAATACATGTATAAAGAGTGAGAGAATACATGTATAAAGAGTGAGAGAATACATGTATAAAGAGTGAGAGAATACATGTATAAAGAGTGAAAGAATACATGTATAAAGAGTGAGAGAATACATGTATAAAGAGTGAGAGAATACATGAATAAAGAGTGAGAGAATACATGTATAAAGAGTGAGAGAATACATGTATAAAGAGTGAAAGAATACATGTATAAAGAGTGAGAGAATACATGTATAAAGAGTGAGAGAATACATGTATAAAGAGTGAAAGAATACATGTATAAAGAGTGAGAGAATACATGTATAAAGAGTGAGAATACATGTATATGACAAGTGAGAGAATACATGTATAAAGAGTGAGAGAATACATGTATAAAGAGTGAGAATACATGTATAAAGAGTGAGAATACATGTATATGAAGAGTGAGAGAATACATGTATAAAGAGTGAGAATACATGTATAAAGAGTGAGAGAATACATGTATATGAAGAGTGAGAGAATACATGTATAAAGAGTGAGAGAATACATGTATAAAGAGTGAGAGAATTCATGTATAAAGAGTGAGAGAATTCATGTATATGAAGAGTGAGAGAATTCATGTATATGAAGAGTGAGAGAATACATGTATAAAGAGTGAGAGAATACATGTATAAAGAGTGAGAGAATGCATGTATATGAAGAGCGAGAGAATACATGTATAAAGAGTGAGAGAATACATGTATAAAGAGTGAGAGAATACATGCATAAAGAGTGAGAGAATGCATGTATATGAAGAGTGAGAGAATTCATGTATATGAAGAGCGAGAGAATACATGTATAAAGAGTGAGAGAATGCATGTATATAAAGAGTGAGAGAATACATGTATAAAGAGTGAGAGAATACATGTATATAAAGAGTGAGAGAATACATGTATAAAGAATGAGAGAATACATGTATAAAGAGTGAGAGAATGCATGTATATGAAGAGCGAGAGAATACATGTATAAAGAGTGAGAGAATACATGTATAAAGAGTGAGAGAATACATGTATATGAAGAGTGAGAGAATACATGTATATGAAGAGTGAGAGAATATATGTATAAAGAGTGAGAGAATACATGTATAAAGAGTGAGAGAATACATGTATAAAGAGTGAGAGAATACATGTATAAAGAGTGAGAGAATACATGTATAAAGAGTGAGAGAATTCATGTATAAAGAGTGAGAGAATACATGTATAAAGAGTGAGAGAATACATGTATAAAGAGTGAGAGAATACATGTATAAAGAGTGAGAGAATACATGTATAAAGAGTGAGAGAATACATGTATAAAGAGTGAGAGAATTCATGTATAAAGAGTGAGAGAATACATGTATATGAAGAGTGACAGAATACTTGTATAAAGAGTGAGAGAATACATGTATATGAAGAGTGAGAGAATACATGTATATGAAGAGTGAGAGGATACATGTATAAGAGTGAGAGAATACATGTATAAGAGTGAGAGAATACATGTATAAAGAGTGAGAGAATACATGTATAAAGAGTGAGAGAATACATGTATAAAGAGTGAGAGAATACATGTATAAAGAGTGAGAGAATTCATGTATATGAAGAGTGAGAGAATACATGTATAAAGAGTGAGAGAATACATGTATAAAGAGTGAGAGAATACATGTATAAAGAGTGAAAGAATACATGTATAAAGAGTGAGAGAATACATGTATATGACGAGTGAGAGAATTCATGTATAAAGAGTGAGAGAATACATGTATAAAGAGTGAGAGAATACATGTATAAAGAGTGAGAGAATACATGTATAAAGAGTGAGAGAATACATGTATATGAAGAGTTACAGAATACATGTATATGAAGAGTGAGAGAATACATGTATAAAGAGTGAGAGAATACATGTATAAAGAGTGAGAGAATACATGTATAAAGAGTGAGAGAATACATGTATAAAGAGTGAGAGAATACATGTATAAAGAGTGAGAGAATACATGTATATGAAGAGTTACAGAATACATGTATATGAAGAGTGAGAGAATACATGTATAAAGAGTGAGAGAATACATGTATAAAGAGTGAGAGAATACATGTATATGAAGAGTGAGAGAATACATGTATAAAGAGTGAGAGAATACATGTATAAAGAGTGAGAGAATACATGTATAAAGAGTGAGAGAATACATGTATAAAGAGTGAGAGAATACATGTATAAAGAGTGAGAGAATACATGTATATGAAGAGTTACAGAATACATGTATATGAAGAGTGAGAGAATACATGTATAAAGAGTGAGAGAATACATGTATAAAGAGTGAGAGAATACATGTATAAAGAGTGAGAGAATACATGTATAAAGAGTGAGAGAATACATGTATAAAGAGTGAGAGAATACATGTATAAAGAGTGAGAGAATTCATGTATATGAAGAGTGAGAGAATACATGTATAAAGAGTGAGAGAATACATGTATAAAGAGTGAGAGAATACATGTATAAAGAGTGAGAGAATACATGTATAAAGAGTGAGAGAATACATGTATAAAGAGTGAGAGAATACATGTATAAAGAGTGAGAGAATACATGTATAAAGAGTGAGAGAATACATGTATATGAAGAGTGAGAGAATACATGTATAAAGAGTGAGAGAATACATGTATAAAGAGTGAGAGAATACATGTATAAAGAGTGAGAGAATACATGTATAAAGAGTGAGAGAATACATGTATAAAGAGTGAGAGAATACATGTATAAAGAGTGACAGAATACATGTATATGACGAGTGAGAGAATACATGTATAAAGAGTGAGAGAATACATGTATAAAGAGTGAGAGAATACATGTATAAAGAGTGAGAGAATACATGTATAAAGAGTGAGAGAATACATGTATAAAGAGTGAGAGAATACATGTATAAAGAGTGACAGAATACATGTATATGACGAGTGAGAGAATACATGTATAAAGAGTGAGAGAATACATGTATAAAGAGTGAGAATACATGTATAAAGAGTGAGAATACATGTATAAAGAGTGAGAGAATACATGTATAAAGAGTGAGAGAATACATGTATAAAGAGTGAGAGAATACATGTATAAAGAGTGAGAGAATACATGTATAAAGAGTGACAGAATACATGTATATGACGAGTGAGAGAATACATGTATAAAGAGTGAGAGAATACATGTATAAAGAGTGAGAATACATGTATAAAGAGTGAGAATACATGTATAAAGAGTGAGAGAATACATGTATAAAGAGTGAGAGAATACATGTATAAAGAGTGAGAGAATACATGTATATGAAGAATGAGAGAATACATGTATAAAGAGTGAGAATACATGTATAAAGAGTGAGAATACATGTATAAAGAGTGAGAGAATACATGTATAAAGAGTGAGAGAATACATGTATAAAGAGTGAGAGAATACATGTATATGAAGAGTGAGAGAATACATGTATAAAGAGTGAGAGAATACATGTATAAAGAGTGAGAGAATACATGTATAAAGAGTGAGAGAATACATGTATATGAAGAATGAGAGAATACATGTATAAAGAGTGAGAGAATACATGTATAAAGAGTGAGAGAATACATGTATAAAGAGTGAGAGAATACATGTATAAAGAGTGAGAGAATACATGTATAAAGAGTGACAGAATACATGTATATGACGAGTGAGAGAATACATGTATAAAGAGTGAGAGAATACATGTATAAAGAGTGAGAATACATGTATAAAGAGTGAGAATACATGTATAAAGAGTGAGAGAATACATGTATAAAGAGTGAGAGAATACATGTATAAAGAGTGAGAGAATACATGTATATGAAGAATGAGAGAATACATGTATAAAGAGTGAGAGAATACATGTATAAAGAGTGAGAGAATACATGTATAAAGAGTGAGAGAATACATGTATAAAGAGTGAGAGAATTCATGTATATGAAGAGTGACAGAATACATGTATATGAGGAGTGAGAGAATACATGTATATAAAGAGTGAGAATACATGTATATGACGAGTGAGAGAATACATGTATAAAGAGTGAGAGAATACATGTATATGAAGAGTGACAGAATACATGTATATGAGGAGTGAGAGAATACATGTATATAAAGAGTGAGAATACATGTATATGACGAGTGAGAGAATACATGTATAAAGAGTGAGAATACATGTATATGACGAGTGAGAGAATACATGTATAAAGAGTGAGAGAATACATGTATATAAAGAGTGAGAATACATGTATATGACGAGTGAGAGAATACATGTATAAAGAGTGAGAGAATACATGTATATGAAGAGTGACAGAATACATGTATATGAGGAGTGAGAGAATACATGTATATAAAGAGTGAGAATACATGTATATGAGGAGTGAGAGAATACATGTATAAAGAGTGAGAATACATGTATATGAAGAGTGAGAGAATACATGTATAAAGAGTGAGAATACATGTATATGACGAGTGAGAGAATACATGTATAAAGAGTGAGAGAATACATCTATAAAGAGTGAGAATACATATATATGACGAGTGAGAGAATACATGTATAAAGATTGAGAGAATACATGTATAAAGAGTGAGAATACATGTATATGACGAGTGAGAGAATACATGTATAAAGAGTGAGAGAATACATGTATAAAGAGTGAGAATACATGTATATGAAGAGTGAGAGAATACATGTATAAAGATTGAGAGAATACATGTATAAAGAGTGAGAGAATACATGTATAAAGAGTGAGAATACATGTATATGACAAGTGAGAGAATTCATGTATATGAAGAGTGAGAGAATACATGTATAAAGAGTGAGAGAATACATGTATAAAGAGTGAGAGAATACATGTATAGAGAGTGAGAGAATACATGTATATGAAGAGTGAGAGAATACATGTATAAAGAGTGACAGAATACATGTATATGAAGAATGAGAGAATACATGTATAAAGAGTGAGAGAATTCATGTATATGAAGAGTGACAGAATACATGTATATGAAGAGTGAGAGAATACATGTATAAAGAGTGAGAGAATACATGTATAAAGAGTGAGAGAATACATGTATAAAGAGTGAGAGAATACATGTATATGAAGAGTGAGAGAATACATGTATAAAGAGTGACAGAATACATGTATATGAAGAATGAGAGAATACATGTATAAAGAGTGAGAATACATGTATATGAAGAGTGAGAGAATACATGTATATAAAGAGTGAGAGAATACATGTATAAAGAGTGAGAGAATACATGTATAAAGAGTGAGAGAATACATGTATAAAGAGTGAGAGAATTCATGTATATGAAGAGTGACAGAATACATGTATATGAGGAGTGAGAGAATACATGTATATAAAGAGTGAGAATACATGTATATGACGAGTGAGAGAATACATGTATAAAGAGTGAGAATACATGTATATGACGAGTGAGAGAATACATGTATAAAGAGTGAGAGAATACATGTATATGAAGAGTGAGAGAATACATGTATAAAGAGTGAGAATACATGTATATGAAGAGTGAGAGAATACTTGTATAAAGAGTGAGAGAATACATGTATATGACAAAGTGAGAGAATACATGTATAAAGAGTGAGAGAATACATCTATAAAGAGTGAGAATACATATATATGACGAGTGAGAGAATACATGTATAAAGAGTGAGAATACATGTATAAAGAGTGAGAGAATACATGTATAAAGAGTGAGAATACATGTATATGACGAGTGAGAGAATTCATGTATATGAAGAGTGAGAGAATACATGTATAAAGAGTGACAGAATACATGTATATGAAGAATGAGAGAATACATGTATAAAGAGTGAGAATACATGTATATGAAGAGTGAGAGAATACATGTATATAAAGAGTGAGAGAATACATGTATAAAGAGTGAGAGAATACATGTATAAAGAGTGAGAGAATACATGTATAAAGAGTGAGAGAATTCATGTATATGAAGAGTGACAGAATACATGTATAAAGAGTGAGAGAATACATGTATATGAAGAGTGAGAGAATACATGTATAAAGAGTGAGAATACATGTATATGAAGAGTGAGAGAATACTTGTATAAAGAGTGAGAATACATGTATATGACGAGTGAGAGAATACATGTATAAAGAGTGAGAGAATACATCTATAAAGAGTGAGAATACATATATATGACGAGTGAGAGAATACATGTATAAAGATTGAGAGAATACATGTATAAAGAGTGAGAATACATGTATATGACGAGTGAGAGAATACATGTATAAAGAGTGAGAGAATACATGTATAAAGATTGAGAGAATACATGTATAAAGAGTGAGAATACATGTATATGAAGAATGAGAGAATACTTGTATAAAGAGTGAGAATACATGTATATGACGAGTGAGAGAATACATGTATAAAGAGTGAGAATACATGTATATGAAGAGTGAGAGAATACATGTTTAAAGAGTGAGAGAATACATGTATATGACGAGTGAGAGAATACATGTATAAAGAGTGAGAGAATACATCTATAAAGAGTGAGAATACATGTATATGAAGAGTGAGAGAATACATGTATAAAGATTGAGAGAATACATGTATAAAGAGTGAGAATACATGTATATGACGAGTGAGAGAATACATGTATAAAGAGTGAGAATACATGTATATGACGAGTGAGAGAATACATGTATAAAGAGTGAGAATACATGTATATGACGAGTGAGAGAATACATGTATAAAGAGTGAGAGAATACATCTATAAAGAGTGAGAATACATGTATATGACGAGTGAGAGAATACATGTATAAAGAGTGAGAGAATACTTGTATAAAGAGTGAGAATACATGTATATGACGAGTGAGAGAATACATGTATAAAGAGTGAGAGAATACATATATAAAGAGTGAGAGAATTCATGTATATGAAGAGTGAGAGAATACATGTATATGAAGAGTGAGAGAATACATGTATATGACGAGTGAGAGAATACATGTATATGAAGAGTGAGAGAATACACGTATAAAGAGTGAGAGAATACATGTATAAAGAGTGAGAGAATTCATGTATATGAAGAGTGACAGAATACATGTATATGAAGAGTGAGAGAATACATGTATAAAGAGTGAGAATACATGTATATGACGAGTGAGAGAATACATGTATATGAAGAGTGAGAGAATACACGTATAAAGAGTGAGAGAATACATGCATATGAAGAGTGAGAGAATACATGTATAAAGAGAGAATAAATGTATATGACGAGTGAGAGAATACATGTATATGAAGAGTGAGAGAATACACGTATAAAGAGTGAGAGAATACATGCATATGAAGAGTGAGAGAATACATGTATAAAGAGTGAGAGAATACATGTATATGAAGAGTGACAGAATACATGTATATGAAGAGTGAGAGAATACATGTATAAAGAGTGAGAGAATACACGTATAAAGAGTGAGAGAATACATGCATGTGAAGAGTGAGAGAATACATGTATAAAGAGTGAGAGAATACATGTATATGAAAGAGTGACAGAATACATGTATAAAGAGTGAGAGAATGCATGTATATGAAGAGTGAGAGAATACATGTAAAAAGAGTGAGAGAATACATGTATAAAGAGTGAGAGAATACATGTATATGAAGAGTGAGAGAATACATGTATATGAAGAGTGAGAGAATACATGTATATAAAGAGTGAGAGAATACATGTATAAAGAGTGAGAGAATGCATGTATATGAAGAGTGAGAGAATACATGAATAAAGAGTGAGAGAATACATGTATAAAGAGTGAGAGAATACATGTATATGAAGAGTGAGAGAATACATGTATAAAGAGTGAGAGAATACATGTATAAAGAGTGAGAGAATGCATGTATATGAAGAGTGAGAGAATACATGTATAAAGAGTGAGAGAATACATGTATAAAGAGTGAGAGAATGCATGTATATGAAGAGTGAGAGAATACATGTATAAAGAGTGAGAGAATACATGTATAAAGAGTGAGAGAATGCATGTATATGAAGAGTGAGAGAATACATATATATGAAGAGTGAGAGAATACATGTATAAATAGTGAGAGAATACATGTATAAAGAGTGAGAGAATACATGTATAAAGAGTGAGAGAATGCATGTATATGAAGAGTGAGAGAATGCATGTATATGAAGAGTGAGAGAATACATGTATAAAGAGTGAGAGAATACATGTATATGAAGAGTGAGAGAATGCATGTATATGAAGAGTGAGAGAATACATGTATAAAGAGTGAGAGAATACAATGTATAAAGAGTGAGAGAATGCATGTATATGAAGAGTGAGAGAATACATGTATAAAGAGTGAGAGAATACATGTATAAAGAGTGAGAGAATGCATGTATATGAAGAGTGAGAGAATACATATATATGAAGAGTGAGAGAATACATGTATAAATAGTGAGAGAATACATGTATAAAGAGTGAGAGAATACATGTATAAAGAGTGAGAGAATGCATGTATATGAAGAGTGAGAGAATGCATGTATATGAAGAGTGAGAGAATACATGTATAAAGAGTGAGAGAATACATGTATAAAGAGTGAGAGAATACATGTATAAAGAGTGAGAGAATACATGTATAAAGAGTGAGAGAATACATGTATAAAGAGTGAGAGAATTCATGTATAAAGAGTGAGAGAATACATGTATAAAGAGTGAGAATACATGTATATGAAGAATGAGAGAATACATGTATAAAGAGTGAGAGAATTCATGTATATGAAGAGTGAGAGAATACATGTATAAAGAGTGAGAATACATGTATATGACGAGTGAGAGAATACATGTATATGAGGAGTGAGAGAATACATGTATATGAAGAGTGAGAGAATACATGTATATAAAGAGTGAGAGAATACATGTATAAAGAGTGAGAGAATACATGTATAAAGAGTGAGAGAATTCATGTATATGAAGAGTGAGAGAATACATGTATATGAAGAGTGAGAGAATACATGTATAAAGAGTGAGAGAATACATGTATAAAGAGTGAGAGAATTCATGTATAAAGAGTGAGAATACATGTATATGACGAGTGAGAGAATACATGTATAAAGAGTGAGAGAATACATGTATAAAGAGTGAGAATACATGTATATGAAGAGTGAGAGAATACTTGTATAAAGAGTGAGAATACATGTATATGACGAGTGAGAGAATACATGTATAAAGAGTGAGAGAATACATCTATAAAGAGTGAGAGAATACATCTATAAAGAGTGAGAATACATGTATATGACGAGTGAGAGAATACATGTATAAAGAGTGAGAGAATACATGTATAAAGAGTGAGAATACATGTATATGATGAGTGAGAGAATACATGTATAAAGAGTGAGAGAATACTTGTATAAAGAGTGAGAATACATGTATATGACGAGTGAGAGAATACATGTATAAAGAGTGAGAGAATACATGTATAAAGAGTGAGAATACATGTATATGACGAGTGAGAGAATACATGTATATGAAGAGTGAGAGAATACTTGTATAAAGAGTGAGAATACATGTATATGACCAGTGAGAGAATACATGTATAAAGAGTGAGAATACATGTATATGATGAGTGAGAAAATACATGTATAAAGAGTGAGAGAATACATCTATAAAGAGTGAGAATACATGTATATGACGAGTGAGAGAATACATGTATAAAGAGTGAGAATACATGTATATGACGAGTGAGAGAATACATGTATAAAGAGTGAGAGAATACATCTATAAAGAGTGAGAATACATGTATATGACGAGTGAGAGAATACATGTATAAAGAGTGAGAGAATACTTGTATAAAGAGTGAGAATACATGTATATGACGAGTGAGAGAATACATCTATAAAGAGTGAGAGAATACATCTATAAAGAGTGAGAGAATACATGTATAAAGAGTGAGAGAATACATGTATATGACGAGTGAGAGAATACATGTATAAAGAGTGAGAATACATGTATATGACGAGTGAGAGAATACATGTATAAAGAGTGAGAGAATACATCTATAAAGAGTGAGAATACATGTATATGACGAGTGAGAGAATACATGTATAAAGAGTGAGAGAATACTTGTATAAAGAGTGAGAATACATGTATATGACGAGTGAGAGAATACATGTATAAAGAGTGAGAGAATACATATATAAAGAGTGAGAGAATTCATGTATATGAAGAGTGAGAGAATACATGTATATGAAGAGTGAGAGAATACATGTATATGACGAGTGAGAGAATACATGTATATGAAGAGTGAGAGAATACACGTATAAAGAGTGAGAGAATACATGTATAAAGAGTGAGAGAATTCATGTATATGAAGAGTGACAGAATACATGTATATGAAGAGTGAGAGAATACATGTATAAAGAGTGAGAATACATGTATATGACGAGTGAGAGAATACATGTATATGAAGAGTGAGAGAATACACGTATAAAGAGTGAGAGAATACATGCATATGAAGAGTGAGAGAATACATGTATAAAGAGTGAGAATAAATGTATATGACGAGTGAGAGAATACATGTATATGAAGAGTGAGAGAATACACGTATAAAGAGTGAGAGAATACATGCATATGAAGAGTGAGAGAATACATGTATAAAGAGTGAGAGAATACATGTATATGAAGAGTGACAGAATACATGTATATGAAGAGTGAGAGAATACATGTATAAAGAGTGAGAGAATACACGTATAAAGAGTGAGAGAATACATGCATGTGAAGAGTGAGAGAATACATGTATAAAGAGTGAGAGAATACATGTATATGAAAGAGTGACAGAATACATGTATAAAGAGTGAGAGAATGCATGTATATGAAGAGTGAGAGAATACATGTAAAAAGAGTGAGAGAATACATGTATAAAGAGTGAGAGAATACATGTATATGAAGAGTGAGAGAATACATGTATATGAAGAGTGAGAGAATACATGTATATAAAGAGTGAGAGAATACATGTATAAAGAGTGAGAGAATGCATGTATATGAAGAGTGAGAGAATACATGAATAAAGAGTGAGAGAATACATGTATAAAGAGTGAGAGAATACATGTATATGAAGAGTGAGAGAATACATGTATAAAGAGTGAGAGAATACATGTATAAAGAGTGAGAGAATGCATGTATATGAAGAGTGAGAGAATACATGTATAAAGAGTGAGAGAATACATGTATAAAGAGTGAGAGAATGCATGTATATGAAGAGTGAGAGAATACATGTATAAAGAGTGAGAGAATACATGTATAAAGAGTGAGAGAATGCATGTATATGAAGAGTGAGAGAATACATATATATGAAGAGTGAGAGAATACATGTATAAATAGTGAGAGAATACATGTATAAAGAGTGAGAGAATACATGTATAAAGAGTGAGAGAATGCATGTATATGAAGAGTGAGAGAATGCATGTATATGAAGAGTGAGAGAATACATGTATAAAGAGTGAGAGAATACATGTATATGAAGAGTGAGAGAATGCATGTATATGAAGAGTGAGAGAATACATGTATAAAGAGTGAGAGAATACAATGTATAAAGAGTGAGAGAATGCATGTATATGAAGAGTGAGAGAATACATGTATAAAGAGTGAGAGAATACATGTATAAAGAGTGAGAGAATGCATGTATATGAAGAGTGAGAGAATACATATATATGAAGAGTGAGAGAATACATGTATAAATAGTGAGAGAATACATGTATAAAGAGTGAGAGAATACATGTATAAAGAGTGAGAGAATGCATGTATATGAAGAGTGAGAGAATGCATGTATATGAAGAGTGAGAGAATACATGTATAAAGAGTGAGAGAATACATGTATAAAGAGTGAGAGAATACATGTATAAAGAGTGAGAGAATACATGTATAAAGAGTGAGAGAATACATGTATAAAGAGTGAGAGAATTCATGTATAAAGAGTGAGAGAATACATGTATAAAGAGTGAGAATACATGTATATGAAGAATGAGAGAATACATGTATAAAGAGTGAGAGAATTCATGTATATGAAGAGTGAGAGAATACATGTATAAAGAGTGAGAATACATGTATATGACGAGTGAGAGAATACATGTATATGAGGAGTGAGAGAATACATGTATATGAAGAGTGAGAGAATACATGTATATAAAGAGTGAGAGAATACATGTATAAAGAGTGAGAGAATACATGTATAAAGAGTGAGAGAATTCATGTATATGAAGAGTGAGAGAATACATGTATATGAAGAGTGAGAGAATACATGTATAAAGAGTGAGAGAATACATGTATAAAGAGTGAGAGAATTCATGTATAAAGAGTGAGAATACATGTATATGACGAGTGAGAGAATACATGTATAAAGAGTGAGAGAATACATGTATAAAGAGTGAGAATACATGTATATGAAGAGTGAGAGAATACTTGTATAAAGAGTGAGAATACATGTATATGACGAGTGAGAGAATACATGTATAAAGAGTGAGAGAATACATCTATAAAGAGTGAGAGAATACATCTATAAAGAGTGAGAATACATGTATATGACGAGTGAGAGAATACATGTATAAAGAGTGAGAGAATACATGTATAAAGAGTGAGAATACATGTATATGATGAGTGAGAGAATACATGTATAAAGAGTGAGAGAATACTTGTATAAAGAGTGAGAATACATGTATATGACGAGTGAGAGAATACATGTATAAAGAGTGAGAGAATACATGTATAAAGAGTGAGAATACATGTATATGACGAGTGAGAGAATACATGTATATGAAGAGTGAGAGAATACTTGTATAAAGAGTGAGAATACATGTATATGACCAGTGAGAGAATACATGTATAAAGAGTGAGAATACATGTATATGATGAGTGAGAAAATACATGTATAAAGAGTGAGAGAATACATCTATAAAGAGTGAGAATACATGTATATGACGAGTGAGAGAATACATGTATAAAGAGTGAGAATACATGTATATGACGAGTGAGAGAATACATGTATAAAGAGTGAGAGAATACATCTATAAAGAGTGAGAATACATGTATATGACGAGTGAGAGAATACATGTATAAAGAGTGAGAGAATACTTGTATAAAGAGTGAGAATACATGTATATGACGAGTGAGAGAATACATCTATAAAGAGTGAGAGAATACATCTATAAAGAGTGAGAGAATACATGTATAAAGAGTGAGAGAATACATGTATAAAGAGTGAGAGAATACATGTATAAAGAGTGAGAGAATACATGTATAAAGAGTGAGAGAATTCATGTATATGAAGAGTGACAGAATACATGTATATGAAGAGTGAGAGAATACATGTATAAAGAGTGAGAATACATGGATATGACGAGTGAGAGAATACATGTATATGAAGAGTGAGAGAATACACGTATAAAGAGTGAGAGAATACATGCATATGAAGAGTGAGAGAATACATGTATAAAGAGTGAGAATACATGTATATGAAGAGTGAGAGAATATATGTATAAAGAGTGAGAATACATGTATATGACGAGTGAGAGAATACATGTATATGAAGAGTGAGAGAATACACGTATAAAGAGTGAGAGAATACATGCATATGAAGAGTGAGAGAATACATGTATAAAGAGTGAGAAAATACATGTTTAAAGAGTGAGAGAATACTTGTATAAAGAGTGACAGAATACATGTATATAAAGAGTGAGAGAATACATGTATAAAGAGTGAGAGAATACATGTATAAAGAGTGAGAGAATACATGTATAAAGAGTGACAGAATACATGTATATAAAGAGTGAGAGAATACATGTATAAAGAGTGAGAGAATACATGTATAAAGAGTGAGAGAATTCATGTATAAAGAGTGAGAGAATACATGTATAAAGAGTGAGAATACATGTATATGAAGAATGAGAGAATACATGTATAAAGAGTGAGAATACATGTATATGACGAGTGAGAGAATACATGTATATGAAGAGTGAGAGAATACATGTATAAAGAGTGAGAATACATGTATATGACGAGTGAGAGAATACATGTATATGAGGAGTGAGAGAATACATGTATATGAAGAGTGAGAGAATACATGTATATAAAGAGTGAGAGAATACATGTATATGAAGAGTGAGAGAATACATGTATATAAAGAGTTACAGAATACATGTATAAAGAGTGAGAGAATACATGTATAAAGAGTGAGATAATACATGTATAAAGAGTGAGAGAATACATGTATAAAGAGTGAGAGAATACATGTATAAAGAGTGAGAGAATTCATGTATATGAAGAGTGACAGAATACATGTATAAAGAGTGAGAGAATACATGTATATGAAGAGTGAGAGAATACATGTATAAAGAGTGAGAGAATACATGTATATGAAGAGTGACAGAATACATGTATAAAGAGTGAGAGAATACATGTATAAAGAGTGAGAGAATACATGTATAAAGAGTGAGAGAATACATGTATAAAGAGTGAGAGAATTCATGTATATGAAGAGTGACAGAATACATGTATAAAGAGTGAGAATACATGTATATGACGAGTGAGAGAATACATGTATAGAGAGTGAGAGAATACATGTATAAAGAGTGAGAATACATGTATATGAAGAGTGAGAGAATACTTGTATAAAGAGTGAGAATACATGTATATGACGAGTGAGAGAATACATGTATAAAGAGTGAGAGAATACATCTATAAAGAGTGAGAATACATGTATATGAAGAGTGAGAGAATACATGTATAAAGATTGAGAGAATACATGTATAAAGAGTGAGAATACATGTATATGACGAGTGAGAGAATACATGTATAAAGATTGAGAGAATACATGTATAAAGAGTGAGAATACATGTATATGACGAGTGAGAGAATACATGTATAAAGAGTGAGAGAATACATGTATAAAGAGTGAGAGAATTCATGTATATGAAGAGTGAGCGAATACATGTATAAAGAGTGAGAGAATACATGTATAAAGAGTGAGAGAATACATGTATAAAGAGTGAGAGAATTCATGTATATGAAGAGTGAGAGAATACATGTATATGTAGAGTGAGAGAATACATGTATAAAGAGTGAGAGAATACATGTATATGACGAGTGAGAGAATACATGTATAAAGAGTGAGAGAATACATCTATAAAGAGTGAGAATACATGTATATGACGAGTGAGAGAATACATGTATAAAGAGTGAGAATACATGTATATGAAGAGTGAGAGAATACATGTATAAAGAGTGAGAATACATGTATATGAAGAGTGAGACAATACTTGTATAAAGAGTGAGAATACATGTATATGACGAGTGAGAGAATACATGTATAAAGAGTGAGAGAATACATCTATAAAGAGTGAGAGAATACATCTATAAAGAGTGAGAATACATGTATATGACGAGTGAGAGAATACATGTATAAAGAGTGAGAGAATACATGTATAAAGAGTGAGAATACATGTATATGAAGAATGAGAGAATACTTGTATAAAGAGTGAGAATACATGTATATGACGAGTGAGAGAATACATGTATAAAGAGTGAGAATACATGTATATGACGAGTGAGAGAATACATGTATAAAGAGTGAGAGAATACATCTATAAAGAGTGAGAATACATGTATATGACGAGTGAGAGAATACATGTATAAAGAGTGAGAATACATGTATATGAAGAGTGAGAGAATACATGTATAAAGAGTGAGAATACATGTATATGAAGAGTGAGAGAATACTTGTATAAAGAGTGAGAATACATGTATATGACGAGTGAGAGAATACATGTATAAAGAGTGAGAGAATACATCTATAAAGAGTGAGAGAATACATCTATAAGAGTGAGAATACATGTATATGACGAGTGAGAGAATACATGTATAAAGAGTGAGAGAATACATGTATAAAGAGTGAGAATACATGTATATGAAGAATGAGAGAATACTTGTATAAAGAGTGAGAATACATGTATATGACGAGTGAGAGAATACATGTATAAAGAGTGAGAATACATGTATATGACGAGTGAGAGAATACATGTATAAAGAGTGAGAGAATACATCTATAAAGAGTGAGAATACATGTATATGACGAGTGAGAAAATACATGTTTAAAGAGTGAGAATACATGTATATGACGAGTGAGAGAATACATGTATAAAGAGTGAGAGAATACATCTATAAAGAGTGAGAATACATGTATATGACGAGTGAGAGAATACATGTATAAAGAGTGATAGAATACATGCATAAAGAGTGAGAATACATGTATATGACGAGTGAGAGAATACATGTATAAAGAGTGAGAGAATACTTGTATAAAGAGTGAGAATACATGTATATGACGAGTGAGAGAATACATGTATAAAGAGTGAGAGAATACATGTATAAAGAGTGAGAGAATTCATGTATATGAAGAGTGAGAGAATACATGTATAAAGAGTGAGAGAATACGTGCATATGAAGAGTGAGAGAATACATGTATAAAGAGTGAGAATACATGTATATGAAGAGTGAGAGAATACATGTATAAAGAGTGAGAATACATGTATATGACGAGTGAGAGAATACATGTATATGAAGAGTGAGAGAATACACGTATAAAGAGTGAGAGAATACATGCATATGAAGAGTGAGAGAATACATGTATAAAGAGTGAGAATACATGTATATGAAGAGTGAGAGAATACATGTATAAAGAGTGAGAATACATGTATATGACGAGTGAGAGAATACATGTATATGAAGAGTGAGAGAATACACGTATAAAGAGTGAGAGAATACATGCATATGAAGAGTGAGAGAATACATGTATAAAGAGTGAGAGAATACATGTATATGAAGAGTGACAGAATACATGTATATGAAGAGTGAGAGAATACATGTATAAAGAGTGAGAGAATACACGTATAAAGAGTGAGAGAATACATGCATATGAAGAGTGAGAGAATACATGTATAAAGAGTGAGAGAATACATGTATATGAAAGAGTGACAGAATACATGTATAAAGAGTGAGAGAATGCATGTATATGAAGAGTGAGAGAATACATGTATAAAGAGTGAGAGAATACATGTATAAAGAGTGAGAGAATACATGTATATGAAGAGTGAGAGAATACATGTATATGAAGAGTGAGAGAATACATGTATATAAAGAGTGAGAGAATACATGTATAAAGAGTGAGAGAATGCATGTATATGAAGAGTGAGAGAATACATGTATAAAGAGTGAGAGAATACATGTATAAAGAGTGAGAGAATGCATGTATATGAAGAGTGAGAGAATACATGTATAAAGAGTGAGAGAATACATGTATAAAGAGTGAGAGAATGCATGCATATGAAGAGTGAGAGAATACATGTATAAAGAGTGAGAGAATACATGTATAAAGAGTGAGAGAATGCATGTATATGAAGAGTGAGAGAATACATGTATAAAGAGTGAGAGAATACATGTATAAAGAGTGAGAGAATGCATGTATATGAAGAGTGAGATAATACATATATATGAAGAGTGAGAGAATACATGTATAAATAGTGAGAGAATACATGTATAAAGAGTGAGAGAATACATGTATAAAGAGTGAGAGAATGCATGTATATGAAGAGTGAGAGAATGCATGTATATGAAGAGTGAGAGAATACATGTATAAAGAGTGAGAGAATACATGTATAAAGAGTGAGAGAATTCATGTATAAAGAGTGAGAGAATTCATGTATATGAAGAGTGACAGAATACATGTATAAAGAGTTAGAGAATACATGTATATGAAGAGTGAGAGAATACATGTATATATAGAGTGAGAGAATACATGTATAAAGAGTGAGAGAATACATGTATAAAGAGTGAGAGAATTCATGTATAAAGAGTGAGAGAATTCATGTATATGAAGAGTGACAGAATACATGTATAAAGAGTTAGAGAATACATGTATATGAAGAGTGAGAGAATACATGTATATATAGAGTGAGAGAATACATGTATAAAGAGTGAGAGAATACATGTATATAAAGAGTGAGAGAATACATGTATAAAGAGTTAGAGAATACATGTATATGAAGAGTGAGAGAATACATGTATATATAGAGTGAGAGAATACATGTATAAAGAGTGAGAGAATACATGTATAAAGAGTGAGAGAATACATGTATAAAGAGTGTGAGAATACATGTATATGAAGAGTGAGAGAATACATGTATATGAAGATTGAGAGAATACATGTATAAAGAGTTAGAGAATACATGTATATGAAGAGTGAGAGAATACATGTATATGAAGATTGAGAGAATACATGTATAAAGAGTTAGAGAATACATGTATATGAAGAGTGAGAGAATACATGTATATATAGAGTGAGAGAATACATGTATAAAGAGTGAGAGAATACATGTATAAAGAGTGAGAGAATACATGTATAAAGAGTGTGAGAATACATGTATATGAAGAGTGAGAGAATACATGTATATGAAGAGTGAGAGAATACATGTATATATAGAGTGAGAGAATACATGTATAAAGAGTGAGAGAATACATGTATAAAGAGTGAGAGAATACATGTATAAAGATTGTGAGAATACATGTATATGAAGAGTGAGAGAATACATGTATAAAGAGTGAGAGAATACATGTATATGAAGAGTGAGAGAATACATGTATATGAAGAGTGAGAGAATACATGTATATGAAGAGTGAGAGAATACATGTATATATAGAGTGAGAGAATACATATATAAAGAGTGAGAGAATACATGTATAAAGAGTGAGAGAATACATGTATAAAGAGTGTGAGAATACATGTATATGAAGAGTGAGAGAATACATGTATATGAAGAGTGAGAGAATACATGTATATGAAGAGTGAGAGAATACATGTATATGTAGAGTGAGAGAATACATGTATAAAGAGTGAGAGAATACATGTATAAAGAGTGAGAGAATACATGTATAAAGAGTGAGAGAATACATGTATATGAGGAGTGAGAGAATACATGTATATGAAGAGTGAGAGAATACATGTATATGAAGAGTGAGAGAATACATGAATATGTAGAGTGAGAGAATACATGTATAAAGAGTGAGAGAATACATGTATAAAGAGTGAGAGAATACATGTATAAAGAGTGAGAGAATACATGTATAAAGAGTGAGAGAATACATGTATATGAAGAGTGAGAGAATACATGTATATGAAGAGTGAGAGAATACATGTATAAAGAGTGAGAGAATACATGTATATGACGAGTGAGAGAATACATGTATAAAGAGTGAGAGAATAAATGTATATATAGAGTGATAGAATACATGTATATGAAAGAGTGACAGAATACATGTATAAAGAGTGAAAGAATAGATGTATAAAGAGTGAGAGAATACATGTATATGAAGAGTGAGAGAATACATGTATATGAAGAGTGAGAGAATATATGTATATGAAGAGTGAGAGAATACATGTTTATGAAGAGTGAGGGAATAAATGTATATGAAGAGTGTGAGAATACATGTATAAAGAGTGAAAGAATAGATGTATAAAGATTGAGAGAATACATGTATAAAGAGTGAGAGAATACATGTATATGAAGAGTGAGAGAATACATGTATATGAAGAGTGAGAGAATATATGTATATGAAGAGTGAGAGAATACATGTATATGAAGAGTGAGAGAATAGATGTATAAAGAGTGAGAGAATACATGTATAAAGAGTGAAAGAATAGATGTATAAAGAGTGAGAGAATACATGTATAAAGAGTGAGAGAATACATGTATATGAAGAGTGAGAGAATACATGTATAAAGAGTGAGAGAATTCATGTATAAAGAGTGAGAGAATACATGTATAAAGAGTGAGAGAATACATGTATAAAGAGTGAGAGAATTCATGTATATGAAGAGTGAGAGAATACATGTATAAAGAGTGAGAGAATACATGTATAAAGAGTGAGAGAATACATGTATAAAGAGTGAGAGAATACATGTATAAAGAGTGAGAATACATGTATAAAGAGTGAGAGAATACATGTATAAAGAGTGAGAGAATACATGTATAAAGAGTGAGAATACATGTATATGAAGAGTGAGAGAATACATGTATATGAAGAGTGAGAGAATACATGTATATGACGAGTGAGAGAATACATGTATAAAGAGTGAGAGAATACATGTATAAAGAGTGAGAGAATTCATGTATATGAAGAGTGACAGAATACATGTATATGAAGAGTGAGAGAATACATGTATAAAGAGTGAGAATACATGTATATGACGAGTGAGAGAATACATGTATATGAAGAGTGAGAGAATACATATATAAAGAGTGAGAGAATACATGTATATGAAGAGTGAGAGAATACATGTATATGAAGAGTGAGAGAATACATTTATAAAGAGTGAGAGAATACATGTATAAAGAGTGAGAGAATACATGTATATGAAGAGTGAGAGAATACATGTATAAATGGTGAGAGAATACATTAATAAAGAGTGAGAGAATACATGTATATGAAGAGTGAGAGAATACATGTATAAAGAGTGAGAGAATACATATATAAAGAGTGAGAGAATACATGTATAAAGAGTGAGAGAATACATGTATAAAGAGTGAGAGAATTCATGTATATGAAGAGTGAGAGAATACATGTATATGAAGAGTGAGAGAATACATGTATAAAGAGTGAGAATACATGTATATGACGAGTGAGAGAATACATGTATATGAAGAGTGAGAGAATACATGTATAAAGAGTGAGAGAATTCATGTATATGAAGAGTGAGAGAATACATGTATGAAGAGTGACAGAATACATGTATATGAAGAGTGAGAGAATACATGTATAAAGAGTGAGAATACATGTATATGACGAGTGAGAGAATACATGTATATGAAGAGTGAGAGAATACATATATAAAGAGTGAGAGAATACATGTATATGAAGAGTGAGAGAATACATGTATATGAAGAGTGAGAGAATACATTTATAAAGAGTGAGAGAATACATGTATAAAGAGTGAGAGAATACATGTATATGAAGAGTGAGAGAATACATGTATAAATGGTGAGAGAATACATTAATAAAGAGTGAGAGAATACATGTATATGAAGAGTGAGAGAATACATGTATAAAGAGTGAGAGAATACATATATAAAGAGTGAGAGAATACATGTATAAAGAGTGAGAGAATTCATGTATATGAAGAGTGAGAGAATACATGTATATGAAGAGTGAGAGAATACATGTATAAAGAGTGAGAATACATGTATATGACGAGTGAGAGAATACATGTATATGAAGAGTGAGAGAATACATGTATAAAGAGTGAGAGAATACATGTATATGAAGAGTGAGAGAATACATGTATATGTAGAGTGAGAGAATACATGTATATGAAGAGTGAGAGAATACATGTATATGAAGAGTGAGAGAATACATGTATAAAGAGTGAGAGAATACATGTATAAAGAGAGAGAGAATACATGTATAAAGAGTGAGAGAATACATGTATATGAAGAGTGAGAGAATACATGTATATGAAGAGTGAGAGAATACATGTATATGAAGAGTGAGAGAATACATGTATAAAGAGTGAGAGAATACATGTATAAAGAGTGAGAGAATACATGTATATGAAGAGTGAGAGAATACATGTATAAAGAGTGAGAGAATACATGTATAAAGAGTCAGAGAATACATGTATATGAAGAGTGAGAGAATACATGTATATAAAGAGTGAGAGAATACATGTATAAAGAGTGAGAGAATGCATGTATATGAAGAGTGAGAGAATACATGTATAAAGAGTGAGAGAATACATGTATAAAGAGTGAGAGAATGCATGTATATGAAGAGTGAGAGAATGCATGTATAAAGAGTGAGAGAATGCATGTATAAAGAGTGAGAGAATACATGTATAAAGAGTGAGAGAATGCATGTATAAAGAGTGAGAGAATACATGTATAAAGAGTGAGAGAATGCATGTATATAAAGAGTGAGAGAATGCATGTATAAAGAGTGAGAGAATACATGTATATAAAGAGTGAGAGAATACATGTATAAAGAGTGAGAGAATACATGTATATGAAGAGTGAGAGAATACACGTATATGAAGAGTGAGAGAATACATGTATATGAGGAGTTACAGAATACATGTATATGAAGAGTGAGAGAATACATGTATAAAGAGTGAGAGAATACATGTATAAAGAGTGAGAGAATACATGTATAAAGAGTGAGAGAATACATGTATATGAAGAGTGAGAGAATACATGTATAAAGAGTGAGAGAATACATGTATAAAGAGTGAGAGAATTCATGTATAAAGAGTGAGAGAATTCATGTATATTAAGAGTGAGAGAATACATGTATATTAAGAGTGAGAGAATACATGTATAAAGAGTGAGAGAATACATGTATAAAGAGTGAGAGAATACATGTATATGAAGAGTGAGAGAATACATGTATATGAAGAGTGAGAGAATACATGTATATGAAGAGTGAGAGAATACATGTATATGAAGAGTGAGAGAATACATGTATATGAAGAGTGAGAGAATACATGTATAAAGAGTGAGAGAATGCATGTATATGAAGAGTGAGAGAATGCATGTATAAAGAGTGAGAGAATACATGTATAAAGAATGAGAGAAAGCATGTATATAAAGAGTGAGAGAATGCATGTATATGAAGAGTGAGAGAATACATGTATAAAGAGTGAGAGAAAGCATGTATATAAAGAGTGAGAGAATACATGTATATGAAGAGTGAGAGAATACATGTATATGAAGAGTGAGAGAATACATGTATAAAGAGTGAGAGAATACATGTATAAAGAGTGAGAGAAAGCATGTATAAAGAGTGAGAGAATACATGTATATGAAGAGTGACAGAATACATGTATATGAAGAGTGAGAGAATACATGTATAAAGAGTGAGAGAAAGCATGTATAAAGAGTGAGAGAATACATGTATATGAAGAGTGACAGAATACATGTATATGAAGAGTGAGAGAATACATGTATAAAGAGTGAGAGAATTCATGTATAAAGAGTGAGAGAATACATGTATAAAGAGTGAGAGAATACATGTATAAAGAGTGAGAGAATTCATGTATATGAAGAGTTACAGAATACATGTATATGAAGAGTGAGAGAATACATGTATATATAGAGTGAGAGAATACATATATAAAGAGTTACAGAATACATGTATATGAAGAGTGAGAGAATATATGTATATGTAGAGTGAGAGAATACATGTATAAAGAGTGAGAGAATACATGTATAAAGAGTGAGAGAATACATGTATATGAAGAGTGAGAGAATACATGTATATGAAGAGTGAGAGAATACATGTATAAAGAGTGAGAGAATACATGTATAAAGAGTGAGAGAATTCATGTATAAAGAGTGAGAGAATACATGTATATGAAGAGTGAGAGAATACATGTATAAAGAGTGAGAGAATACATGTATAAAGAGTGAGAGAATTCATGTATATGAAGAGTTACAGAATACATGTATATGAAGAGTGAGAGAATACATGTATAAAGAGTGAGAGAATACATGTATATGAAGAGTGAGAGAATACATGTATATGTAGAGTGAGAGAATACATGTATATGAAGAGTGAGAGAATACATGTATAAAGAGTGAGAGAATTCATGTATATGAAGAGTGAGAGAATACATGTATATGAAGAGTGAGAGAATACATGTATAAAGAGTGAGAGAATACATGTATAAAGAGTGAGAGAATTCATGTATATGAAGAGTGACAGAATACATGTATATGAAGAGTGAGAGAATACATGTATAAAGAGTGAGAGAATTCATGTATATGAAGAGTGAGAGAATACATGTATATGAAGAGTGAGAGAATACATGTATAAAGAGTGAGAGAATACATGTATAAAGAGTGAGAGAATTCATGTATATGAAGAGGGACAGAATACATGTATATGAAGAGTGAGAGAATACATGTATATGAAGAGTGAGAGAATATATGTATATGTAGAGTGAGAATACATGTATATGAAGAGTGAGAGAATACATGTATATAAAGAGTGAGAGAATACATGTATAAAGAGTGAGAATACATGTATATGACGAGTGAGAGAATACATGTATAAAGAGTGAGAGAATACATGTATAAAGAGTGAGAGAATGGATGTATATGAAGAGTGAGAGAATACATGTATAAAGAGTGACAGAATACATGTATAAAGAGTGAGAGAATACATGTATAAAGAGTGAGAGAATACATGATAAAGAGTGAGAGAATGGATGTATATGAAGAGTGAGAGAATACATGTATAAAGAGTGAGAGAATACATGTATAAAGAGTGAGAGAATACATGTATATGAAGAGTGAGAGAATACATGTATAAAGAGTGACAGAATACATGTATAAAGAGTGAGATAATACATGTATAAAGAGTGAGAGAATACATGTATAAAGAGTGAGAGAATACATGTATAAAGAGTGAGAGAATACATGTATAAAGAGTGAGAGAATACATGTATAAAGAGTGAGAGAATACATGTATAAAGAGTGAGAGAATGGATGTATATGAAGAGTGAGAGAATACATGTATAAAGAGTGAGATAATTCATGTATATGAAGAGTTACAGAATACATGTATATGAAGAGTGAGAGAATACATGTATAAAGAGTGAGATAATTCATGTATATGAAGAGTGAGAGAATACATGTATATGAAGAGTGAGAGAATATATGTATAAAGAGTGAGAGAATACATGTATAAAGAGTGAGAGAATTCATGTATAAAGAGTGAGAGAATACCTGTATATGAAGAGTGAGAGAATACATGTATAAAGAGTGAGAGAATACATGTATAAAGAGTGAGAGAATTCATGTATAAAGAGTGAGAGAATTCATGTATAAAGAGTGAGAGAATACCTGTATATGAAGAGTGAGAGAATACATGTATATGAAGAGTGAGAGAATACATGTATATGTAGAGTGAGAGAATACATGTATAAAGAGTGAGAGAATACATGTATAAAGAGTGAGAGAATACATGTATATAAAGAGTGAGAGAATACATGTATATGAAGAGTGAGAGAATACATGTATAAAGAATGAGAGAATACATGTATATGAAGAGTGAGAGAATACATGTATAAAGAGTGAGAGAATGGATGTATATGAAGAGTGAGAGAATACATGTATAAAGAGTGAGAGAATACATGTATAAAGAGTGAGATAATGGATGTATATGAAGAGTGAGAGAATACATGTATAAAGAGTGAGATAATTCATGTATATGAAGAGTTACAGAATACATGTATATGAAGAGTGAGAGAATACATGTATAAAGAGTGAGATAATTCATGTATATGAAGAGTGAGAGAATACATGTATATGAAGAGTGAGAGAATATATGTATAAAGAGTGAGAGAATACATGTATAAAGAGTGAGAGAATTCATGTATAAAGAGTGAGAGAATACCTGTATATGAAGAGTGAGAGAATACATGTATAAAGAGTGAGCGAATACATGTATAAAGAGTGAGAGAATTCATGTATAAAGAGTGAGAGAATTCATGTATAAAGAGTGAGAGAATACCTGTATATGAAGAGTGAGAGAATACATGTATATGAAGAGTGAGAGAATACATGTATATGTAGAGTGAGAGAATACATGTATAAAGAGTGAGAGAATACATGTATAAAGAGTGAGAGAATACATGTATATAAAGAGTGAGAGAATACATGTATATGAAGAGTGAGAGAATACATGTATAAAGAATGAGAGAATACATGTATATGAAGAGTGAGAGAATACATGTATAAAGAGTGAGAGAATGGATGTATATGAAGAGTGAGAGAATACATGTATAAAGAGTGAGAGAATGCATGTATAAAGAGTGAGAGAATACATGTATAAAGAGTGAGAGAATGCATGTATAAAGAGTGAGAGAATACATGTATAAAGAGTGAGAGAATGCATGTATATAAAGAGTGAGAGAATGCATGTATAAAGAGTGAGAGAATACATGTATATAAAGAGTGAGAGAATACATGTATAAAGAGTGAGAGAATACATGTATATGAAGAGTGAGAGAATACATGTATATGAAGAGTGAGAGAATACATGTATATGAGGAGTTACAGAATACATGTATATGAAGAGTGAGAGAATACATGTATAAAGAGTGAGAGAATACATGTATAAAGAGTGAGAGAATACATGTATAAAGAGTGAGAGAATACATGTATATGAAGAGTGAGAGAATACATGTATAAAGAGTGAGAGAATACATGTATAAAGAGTGAGAGAATTCATGTATAAAGAGTGAGAGAATTCATGTATATTAAGAGTGAGAGAATACATGTATATTAAGAGTGAGAGAATACATGTATAAAGAGTGAGAGAATACATGTATAAAGAGTGAGAGAATACATGTATATGAAGAGTGAGAGAATACATGTATATGAAGAGTGAGAGAATACATGTATATGAAGAGTGAGAGAATACATGTATATGAAGAGTGAGAGAATACATGTATATGAAGAGTGAGAGAATACATGTATAAAGAGTGAGAGAATGCATGTATATGAAGAGTGAGAGAATGCATGTATAAAGAGTGAGAGAATACATGTATAAAGAATGAGAGAAAGCATGTATATAAAGAGTGAGAGAATGCATGTATATGAAGAGTGAGAGAATACATGTATAAAGAGTGAGAGAAAGCATGTATATAAAGAGTGAGAGAATACATGTATATGAAGAGTGAGAGAATACATGTATATGAAGAGTGAGAGAATACATGTATAAAGAGTGAGAGAATACATGTATAAAGAGTGAGAGAAAGCATGTATAAAGAGTGAGAGAATACATGTATATGAAGAGTGACAGAATACATGTATATGAAGAGTGAGAGAATACATGTATAAAGAGTGAGAGAAAGCATGTATAAAGAGTGAGAGAATACATGTATATGAAGAGTGACAGAATACATGTATATGAAGAGTGAGAGAATACATGTATAAAGAGTGAGAGAATTCATGTATAAAGAGTGAGAGAATACATGTATAAAGAGTGAGAGAATACATGTATAAAGAGTGAGAGAATTCATGTATATGAAGAGTTACAGAATACATGTATATGAAGAGTGAGAGAATACATGTATATATAGAGTGAGAGAATACATATATAAAGAGTTACAGAATACATGTATATGAAGAGTGAGAGAATATATGTATATGTAGAGTGAGAGAATACATGTATAAAGAGTGAGAGAATACATGTATAAAGAGTGAGAGAATACATGTATATGAAGAGTGAGAGAATACATGTATATGAAGAGTGAGAGAATACATGTATAAAGAGTGAGAGAATACATGTATAAAGAGTGAGAGAATTCATGTATAAAGAGTGAGAGAATACATGTATATGAAGAGTGAGAGAATACATGTATAAAGAGTGAGAGAATACATGTATAAAGAGTGAGAGAATTCATGTATATGAAGAGTTACAGAATACATGTATATGAAGAGTGAGAGAATACATGTATAAAGAGTGAGAGAATACATGTATATGAAGAGTGAGAGAATACATGTATATGTAGAGTGAGAGAATACATGTATATGAAGAGTGAGAGAATACATGTATAAAGAGTGAGAGAATTCATGTATATGAAGAGTGAGAGAATACATGTATATGAAGAGTGAGAGAATACATGTATAAAGAGTGAGAGAATACATGTATAAAGAGTGAGAGAATTCATGTATATGAAGAGTGACAGAATACATGTATATGAAGAGTGAGAGAATACATGTATAAAGAGTGAGAGAATTCATGTATATGAAGAGTGAGAGAATACATGTATATGAAGAGTGAGAGAATACATGTATAAAGAGTGAGAGAATACATGTATAAAGAGTGAGAGAATTCATGTATATGAAGAGGGACAGAATACATGTATATGAAGAGTGAGAGAATACATGTATATGAAGAGTGAGAGAATATATGTATATGTAGAGTGAGAATACATGTATATGAAGAGTGAGAGAATACATGTATATAAAGAGTGAGAGAATACATGTATAAAGAGTGAGAATACATGTATATGACGAGTGAGAGAATACATGTATAAAGAGTGAGAGAATACATGTATAAAGAGTGAGAGAATGGATGTATATGAAGAGTGAGAGAATACATGTATAAAGAGTGACAGAATACATGTATAAAGAGTGAGAGAATACATGTATAAAGAGTGAGAGAATACATGATAAATAGTGAGAGAATGGATGTATATGAAGAGTGAGAGAATACATGTATAAAGAGTGAGAGAATACATGTATAAAGAGTGAGAGAATACATGTATATGAAGAGTGAGAGAATACATGTATAAAGAGTGACAGAATACATGTATAAAGAGTGAGATAATACATGTATAAAGAGTGAGAGAATACATGTATAAAGAGTGAGAGAATACATGTATAAAGAGTGAGAGAATACATGTATAAAGAGTGAGAGAATACATGTATAAAGAGTGAGAGAATACATGTATAAAGAGTGAGAGAATGGATGTATATGAAGAGTGAGAGAATACATGTATAAAGAGTGAGATAATTCATGTATATGAAGAGTTACAGAATACATGTATATGAAGAGTGAGAGAATACATGTATAAAGAGTGAGATAATTCATGTATATGAAGAGTGAGAGAATACATGTATATGAAGAGTGAGAGAATATATGTATAAAGAGTGAGAGAATACATGTATAAAGAGTGAGAGAATTCATGTATAAAGAGTGAGAGAATACCTGTATATGAAGAGTGAGAGAATACATGTATAAAGAGTGAGAGAATACATGTATAAAGAGTGAGAGAATTCATGTATAAAGAGTGAGAGAATTCATGTATAAAGAGTGAGAGAATACCTGTATATGAAGAGTGAGAGAATACATGTATATGAAGAGTGAGAGAATACATGTATATGTAGAGTGAGAGAATACATGTATAAAGAGTGAGAGAATACATGTATAAAGAGTGAGAGAATACATGTATATAAAGAGTGAGAGAATACATGTATATGAAGAGTGAGAGAATACATGTATAAAGAATGAGAGAATACATGTATATGAAGAGTGAGAGAATACATGTATAAAGAGTGAGAGAATGGATGTATATGAAGAGTGAGAGAATACATGTATAAAGAGTGAGAGAATACATGTATAAAGAGTGAGAGAATACATGTATAAAGAGTGAGAGAATTCATGTATATGAAGAGTTACAGAATACATGTATATGAAGAGTGAGAGAATACATGTATATGAAGAGTGAGAGAATACATGTATAAAGAGTGAGAGAATACATGTATAAAGAATGAGAGAATACATGTATATGAAGAGTGAGAGAATACATGTATAAAGAGTGAGATAATGGATGTATATGAAGAGTGAGAGAATACATGTATAAAGAGTGAGAGAATACATGTATAAAGAGTGAGAGAATACATGTATAAAGAGTGAGAGAATACATGTATAAAGAGTGAGAGAATACATGTATAAAGAGTGAGAGAATACATGTATAAAGAGTGAGAGAATACATGTATAAAGAGTGAGAGAATACATGTATAAAGAGTGAGAGAATACATGTATAAAGAGTGAGAGAATACATGTATAAAGAGTGAGAGAATACATGTATAAAGAGTGAGAGAATACATGTATATAAAGAGTGAGAGAATGCATGTATATGTAGAGTGAGAGAATACATGTATAAAGAGTGAGAGAATACATGTATAAAGAGTGAGAGAATACATGTATAAAGAGTGAGAGAATACATGTATATAAAGAGTGAGAGAATACATGTATAAAGAGTGAGAGAATACATGTATAAAGAGTGAGAGAATACATGTATAAAGAGTGAGAGAATACATGTATAAAGAGTGTGAGAATACATGTATATGAAGAGTGACAGAATACATGTATATAAAGAGTGACAGAATACATGTATATATAGAGTGAGAGAATACATGTATAAAGAGTGAGAGAATACATGTATATGAAGAGTGAGAGAATACATGTATAAAGAGTGAGAGAATACATGTATAAAGAGTGAGAGAATACATGTATAAAGAGTGTGAGAATACATGTATATGAAGAGTGAGAGAATACATGTATATGTAGAGTGAGAGAATACATGTATAAAGAGTGAGAGAATACATGAATAAAGAGTGAGAGAATACATGTATAAAGAGTGAGAGAATACATGTATAAAGAGTGAGAGAATACATGTATATAAAGAGTGAGAGAATACATGTATAAAGAGTGAGAGAATACATGTATATGAAGAGTGAGAGAATACATGTATATAAAGAGTGAGAGAATACATGTATATGAAGAGTGAGAGAATACATGTATATAAAGAGTTACAGAATACATGTATAAAGAGTGAGAGAATACATGTATAAAGAGTGAGATAATACATGTATAAAGAGTGAGAGAATACATGTATAAAGAGTGAGAGAATACATGTATAAAGAGTGAGAGAATTCATGTATATGAAGAGTGACAGAATACATGTATAAAGAGTGAGAGAATTACATGTATATGAAGAGTGAGAGAATACATGTATAAAGAGTGAGAGAATACATGTATATGAAGAGTGACAGAATACATGTATAAAGAGTGAGAGAATACATGTATAAAGAGTGAGAGAATACATGTATAAAGAGTGAGAGAATACATGTATAAAGAGTGAGAGAATTCATGTATATGAAGAGTGACAGAATACATGTATAAAGAGTGAGAATACATGTATATGACGAGTGAGAGAATACATGTATAGAGAGTGAGAGAATACATGTATAAAGAGTGAGAATACATGTATATGAAGAGTGAGAGAATACTTGTATAAAGAGTGAGAATACATGTATATGACGAGTGAGAGAATACATGTATAAAGAGTGAGAGAATACATCTATAAAGAGTGAGAATACATGTATATGAAGAGTGAGAGAATACATGTATAAAGATTGAGAGAATACATGTATAAAGAGTGAGAATACATGTATATGACGAGTGAGAGAATACATGTATAAAGATTGAGAGAATACATGTATAAAGAGTGAGAATACATGTATATGACGAGTGAGAGAATACATGTATAAAGAGTGAGAGAATACATGTATAAAGAGTGAGAGAATTCATGTATATGAAGAGTGAGCGAATACATGTATAAAGAGTGAGAGAATACATGTATAAAGAGTGAGAGAATACATGTATAAAGAGTGAGAGAATTCATGTATATGAAGAGTGAGAGAATACATGTATATGTAGAGTGAGAGAATACATGTATAAAGAGTGAGAGAATACATGTATATGACGAGTGAGAGAATACATGTATAAAGAGTGAGAGAATACATCTATAAAGAGTGAGAATACATGTATATGACGAGTGAGAGAATACATGTATAAAGAGTGAGAATACATGTATATGAAGAGTGAGAGAATACATGTATAAAGAGTGAGAATACATGTATATGAAGAGTGAGACAATACTTGTATAAAGAGTGAGAATACATGTATATGACGAGTGAGAGAATACATGTATAAAGAGTGAGAGAATACATCTATAAAGAGTGAGAGAATACATCTATAAAGAGTGAGAATACATGTATATGACGAGTGAGAGAATACATGTATAAAGAGTGAGAGAATACATGTATAAAGAGTGAGAATACATGTATATGAAGAATGAGAGAATACTTGTATAAAGAGTGAGAATACATGTATATGACGAGTGAGAGAATACATGTATAAAGAGTGAGAATACATGTATATGACGAGTGAGAGAATACATGTATAAAGAGTGAGAGAATACATCTATAAAGAGTGAGAATACATGTATATGACGAGTGAGAGAATACATGTATAAAGAGTGAGAATACATGTATATGAAGAGTGAGAGAATACATGTATAAAGAGTGAGAATACATGTATATGAAGAGTGAGAGAATACTTGTATAAAGAGTGAGAATACATGTATATGACGAGTGAGAGAATACATGTATAAAGAGTGAGAGAATACATCTATAAAGAGTGAGAGAATACATCTATAAGAGTGAGAATACATGTATATGACGAGTGAGAGAATACATGTATAAAGAGTGAGAGAATACATGTATAAAGAGTGAGAATACATGTATATGAAGAATGAGAGAATACTTGTATAGAGAGTGAGAATACATGTATATGACGAGTGAGAGAATACATGTATAAAGAGTGAGAATACATGTATATGACGAGTGAGAGAATACATGTATAAAGAGTGAGAGAATACATCTATAAAGAGTGAGAATACATGTATATGACGAGTGAGAAAATACATGTTTAAAGAGTGAGAATACATGTATATGACGAGTGAGAGAATACATGTATAAAGAGTGAGAGAATACATCTATAAAGAGTGAGAATACATGTATATGACGAGTGAGAGAATACATGTATAAAGAGTGATAGAATACATGCATAAAGAGTGAGAATACATGTATATGACGAGTGAGAGAATACATGTATAAAGAGTGAGAGAATACTTGTATAAAGAGTGAGAATACATGTATATGACGAGTGAGAGAATACATGTATAAAGAGTGAGAGAATACATGTATAAAGAGTGAGAGAATTCATGTATATGAAGAGTGAGAGAATACATGTATAAAGAGTGAGAGAATACGTGCATATGAAGAGTGAGAGAATACATGTATAAAGAGTGAGAATACATGTATATGAAGAGTGAGAGAATACATGTATAAAGAGTGAGAATACATGTATATGACGAGTGAGAGAATACATGTATATGAAGAGTGAGAGAATACACGTATAAAGAGTGAGAGAATACATGCATATGAAGAGTGAGAGAATACATGTATAAAGAGTGAGAATACATGTATATGAAGAGTGAGAGAATACATGTATAAAGAGTGAGAATACATGTATATGACGAGTGAGAGAATACATGTATATGAAGAGTGAGAGAATACACGTATAAAGAGTGAGAGAATACATGCATATGAAGAGTGAGAGAATACATGTATAAAGAGTGAGAGAATACATGTATATGAAGAGTGACAGAATACATGTATATGAAGAGTGAGAGAATACATGTATAAAGAGTGAGAGAATACACGTATAAAGAGTGAGAGAATACATGCATATGAAGAGTGAGAGAATACATGTATAAAGAGTGAGAGAATACATGTATATGAAAGAGTGACAGAATACATGTATAAAGAGTGAGAGAATGCATGTATATGAAGAGTGAGAGAATACATGTATAAAGAGTGAGAGAATACATGTATAAAGAGTGAGAGAATACATGTATATGAAGAGTGAGAGAATACATGTATATGAAGAGTGAGAGAATACATGTATATAAAGAGTGAGAGAATACATGTATAAAGAGTGAGAGAATGCATGTATATGAAGAGTGAGAGAATACATGTATAAAGAGTGAGAGAATACATGTATAAAGAGTGAGAGAATGCATGTATATGAAGAGTGAGAGAATACATGTATAAAGAGTGAGAGAATACATGTATAAAGAGTGAGAGAATGCATGCATATGAAGAGTGAGAGAATACATGTATAAAGAGTGAGAGAATACATGTATAAAGAGTGAGAGAATGCATGTATATGAAGAGTGAGAGAATACATGTATAAAGAGTGAGAGAATACATGTATAAAGAGTGAGAGAATGCATGTATATGAAGAGTGAGAGAATACATATATATGAAGAGTGAGAGAATACATGTATAAATAGTGAGAGAATACATGTATAAAGAGTGAGAGAATACATGTATAAAGAGTGAGAGAATGCATGTATATGAAGAGTGAGAGAATGCATGTATATGAAGAGTGAGAGAATACATGTATAAAGAGTGAGAGAATACATGTATAAAGAGTGAGAGAATTCATGTATAAAGAGTGAGAGAATTCATGTATATGAAGAGTGACAGAATACATGTATAAAGAGTTAGAGAATACATGTATATGAAGAGTGAGAGAATACATGTATATATAGAGTGAGAGAATACATGTATAAAGAGTGAGAGAATACATGTATAAAGAGTGAGAGAATTCATGTATAAAGAGTGAGAGAATTCATGTATATGAAGAGTGACAGAATACATGTATAAAGAGTTAGAGAATACATGTATATGAAGAGTGAGAGAATACATGTATATATAGAGTGAGAGAATACATGTATAAAGAGTGAGAGAATACATGTATATAAAGAGTGAGAGAATACATGTATAAAGAGTTAGAGAATACATGTATATGAAGAGTGAGAGAATACATGTATATATAGAGTGAGAGAATACATGTATAAAGAGTGAGAGAATACATGTATAAAGAGTGAGAGAATACATGTATAAAGAGTGTGAGAATACATGTATATGAAGAGTGAGAGAATACATGTATATGAAGATTGAGAGAATACATGTATAAAGAGTTAGAGAATACATGTATATGAAGAGTGAGAGAATACATGTATATGAAGATTGAGAGAATACATGTATAAAGAGTTAGAGAATACATGTATATGAAGAGTGAGAGAATACATGTATATATAGAGTGAGAGAATACATGTATAAAGAGTGAGAGAATACATGTATAAAGAGTGAGAGAATACATGTATAAAGAGTGTGAGAATACATGTATATGAAGAGTGAGAGAATACATGTATATGAAGAGTGAGAGAATACATGTATATATAGAGTGAGAGAATACATGTATAAAGAGTGAGAGAATACATGTATAAAGAGTGAGAGAATACATGTATAAAGATTGTGAGAATACATGTATATGAAGAGTGAGAGAATACATGTATAAAGAGTGAGAGAATACATGCATATGAAGAGTGAGAGAATACATGTATATGAAGAGTGAGAGAATACATGTATATGAAGAGTGAGAGAATACATGTATATATAGAGTGAGAGAATACATATATAAAGAGTGAGAGAATACATGTATAAAGAGTGAGAGAATACATGTATAAAGAGTGTGAGAATACATGTATATGAAGAGTGAGAGAATACATGTATATGAAGAGTGAGAGAATACATGTATATGAAGAGTGAGAGAATACATGTATATGTAGAGTGAGAGAATACATGTATAAAGAGTGAGAGAATACATGTATAAAGAGTGAGAGAATACATGTATAAAGAGTGAGAGAATACATGTATATGAGGAGTGAGAGAATACATGTATATGAAGAGTGAGAGAATACATGTATATGAAGAGTGAGAGAATACATGAATATGTAGAGTGAGAGAATACATGTATAAAGAGTGAGAGAATACATGTATAAAGAGTGAGAGAATACATGTATAAAGAGTGAGAGAATACATGTATAAAGAGTGAGAGAATACATGTATATGAAGAGTGAGAGAATACATGTATATGAAGAGTGAGAGAATACATGTATAAAGAGTGAGAGAATACATGTATATGACGAGTGAGAGAATACATGTATAAAGAGTGAGAGAATAAATGTATATATAGAGTGATAGAATACATGTATATGAAAGAGTGACAGAATACATGTATAAAGAGTGAAAGAATAGATGTATAAAGAGTGAGAGAATACATGTATATGAAGAGTGAGAGAATACATGTATATGAAGAGTGAGAGAATATATGTATATGAAGAGTGAGAGAATACATGTTTATGAAGAGTGAGGGAATAAATGTATATGAAGAGTGTGAGAATACATGTATAAAGAGTGAAAGAATAGATGTATAAAGATTGAGAGAATACATGTATAAAGAGTGAGAGAATACATGTATATGAAGAGTGAGAGAATACATGTATATGAAGAGTGAGAGAATATATGTATATGAAGAGTGAGAGAATACATGTATATGAAGAGTGAGAGAATAGATGTATAAAGAGTGAGAGAATACATGTATAAAGAGTGAAAGAATAGATGTATAAAGAGTGAGAGAATACATGTATAAAGAGTGAGAGAATACATGTATATGAAGAGTGAGAGAATACATGTATAAAGAGTGAGAGAATTCATGTATAAAGAGTGAGAGAATACATGTATAAAGAGTGAGAGAATACATGTATAAAGAGTGAGAGAATTCATGTATATGAAGAGTGAGAGAATACATGTATAAAGAGTGAGAGAATACATGTATAAAGAGTGAGAGAATACATGTATAAAGAGTGAGAGAATACATGTATAAAGAGTGAGAATACATGTATAAAGAGTGAGAGAATACATGTATAAAGAGTGAGAGAATACATGTATAAAGAGTGAGAATACATGTATATGAAGAGTGAGAGAATACATGTATATGAAGAGTGAGAGAATACATGTATATGACGAGTGAGAGAATACATGTATAAAGAGTGAGAGAATACATGTATAAAGAGTGAGAGAATTCATGTATATGAAGAGTGACAGAATACATGTATATGAAGAGTGAGAGAATACATGTATAAAGAGTGAGAATACATGTATATGACGAGTGAGAGAATACATGTATATGAAGAGTGAGAGAATACATATATAAAGAGTGAGAGAATACATGTATATGAAGAGTGAGAGAATACATGTATATGAAGAGTGAGAGAATACATTTATAAAGAGTGAGAGAATACATGTATAAAGAGTGAGAGAATACATGTATATGAAGAGTGAGAGAATACATGTATAAATGGTGAGAGAATACATTAATAAAGAGTGAGAGAATACATGTATATGAAGAGTGAGAGAATACATGTATAAAGAGTGAGAGAATACATATATAAAGAGTGAGAGAATACATGTATAAAGAGTGAGAGAATACATGTATAAAGAGTGAGAGAATTCATGTATATGAAGAGTGAGAGAATACATGTATATGAAGAGTGAGAGAATACATGTATAAAGAGTGAGAATACATGTATATGACGAGTGAGAGAATACATGTATATGAAGAGTGAGAGAATACATGTATAAAGAGTGAGAGAATTCATGTATATGAAGAGTGAGAGAATACATGTATGAAGAGTGACAGAATACATGTATATGAAGAGTGAGAGAATACATGTATAAAGAGTGAGAATACATGTATATGACGAGTGAGAGAATACATGTATATGAAGAGTGAGAGAATACATATATAAAGAGTGAGAGAATACATGTATATGAAGAGTGAGAGAATACATGTATATGAAGAGTGAGAGAATACATTTATAAAGAGTGAGAGAATACATGTATAAAGAGTGAGAGAATACATGTATATGAAGAGTGAGAGAATACATGTATAAATGGTGAGAGAATACATTAATAAAGAGTGAGAGAATACATGTATATGAAGAGTGAGAGAATACATGTATAAAGAGTGAGAGAATACATATATAAAGAGTGAGAGAATACATGTATAAAGAGTGAGAGAATTCATGTATATGAAGAGTGAGAGAATACATGTATATGAAGAGTGAGAGAATACATGTATAAAGAGTGAGAATACATGTATATGACGAGTGAGAGAATACATGTATATGAAGAGTGAGAGAATACATGTATAAAGAGTGAGAGAATACATGTATATGAAGAGTGAGAGAATACATGTATATGTAGAGTGAGAGAATACATGTATATGAAGAGTGAGAGAATACATGTATATGAAGAGTGAGAGAATACATGTATAAAGAGTGAGAGAATACATGTATAAAGAGAGAGAGAATACATGTATAAAGAGTGAGAGAATACATGTATATGAAGAGTGAGAGAATACATGTATATGAAGAGTGAGAGAATACATGTATATGAAGAGTGAGAGAATACATGTATAAAGAGTGAGAGAATACATGTATAAAGAGTGAGAGAATACATGTATATGAAGAGTGAGAGAATACATGTATAAAGAGTGAGAGAATACATGTATAAAGAGTCAGAGAATACATGTATATGAAGAGTGAGAGAATACATGTATATAAAGAGTGAGAGAATACATGTATAAAGAGTGAGAGAATGCATGTATATGAAGAGTGAGAGAATACATGTATAAAGAGTGAGAGAATACATGTATAAAGAGTGAGAGAATGCATGTATATGAAGAGTGAGAGAATGCATGTATAAAGAGTGAGAGAATGCATGTATAAAGAGTGAGAGAATACATGTATAAAGAGTGAGAGAATGCATGTATAAAGAGTGAGAGAATACATGTATAAAGAGTGAGAGAATGCATGTATATAATGAGTGAGAGAATGCATGTATAAAGAGTGAGAGAATACATGTATATAAAGAGTGAGAGAATACATGTATAAAGAGTGAGAGAATACATGTATATGAAGAGTGAGAGAATACACGTATATGAAGAGTGAGAGAATACATGTATATGAGGAGTTACAGAATACATGTATATGAAGAGTGAGAGAATACATGTATAAAGAGTGAGAGAATACATGTATAAAGAGTGAGAGAATACATGTATAAAGAGTGAGAGAATACATGTATATGAAGAGTGAGAGAATACATGTATAAAGAGTGAGAGAATACATGTATAAAGAGTGAGAGAATTCATGTATAAAGAGTGAGAGAATTCATGTATATTAAGAGTGAGAGAATACATGTATATTAAGAGTGAGAGAATACATGTATAAAGAGTGAGAGAATACATGTATAAAGAGTGAGAGAATACATGTATATGAAGAGTGAGAGAATACATGTATATGAAGAGTGAGAGAATACATGTATATGAAGAGTGAGAGAATACATGTATATGAAGAGTGAGAGAATACATGTATATGAAGAGTGAGAGAATACATGTATAAAGAGTGAGAGAATGCATGTATATGAAGAGTGAGAGAATGCATGTATAAAGAGTGAGAGAATACATGTATAAAGAATGAGAGAAAGCATGTATATAAAGAGTGAGAGAATGCATGTATATGAAGAGTGAGAGAATACATGTATAAAGAGTGAGAGAAAGCATGTATATAAAGAGTGAGAGAATACATGTATATGAAGAGTGAGAGAATACATGTATATGAAGAGTGAGAGAATACATGTATAAAGAGTGAGAGAATACATGTATAAAGAGTGAGAGAAAGCATGTATAAAGAGTGAGAGAATACATGTATATGAAGAGTGACAGAATACATGTATATGAAGAGTGAGAGAATACATGTATAAAGAGTGAGAGAAAGCATGTATAAAGAGTGAGAGAATACATGTATATGAAGAGTGACAGAATACATGTATATGAAGAGTGAGAGAATACATGTATAAAGAGTGAGAGAATTCATGTATAAAGAGTGAGAGAATACATGTATAAAGAGTGAGAGAATACATGTATAAAGAGTGAGAGAATTCATGTATATGAAGAGTTACAGAATACATGTATATGAAGAGTGAGAGAATACATGTATATATAGAGTGAGAGAATACATATATAAAGAGTTACAGAATACATGTATATGAAGAGTGAGAGAATATATGTATATGTAGAGTGAGAGAATACATGTATAAAGAGTGAGAGAATACATGTATAAAGAGTGAGAGAATACATGTATATGAAGAGTGAGAGAATACATGTATATGAAGAGTGAGAGAATACATGTATAAAGAGTGAGAGAATACATGTATAAAGAGTGAGAGAATTCATGTATAAAGAGTGAGAGAATACATGTATATGAAGAGTGAGAGAATACATGTATAAAGAGTGAGAGAATACATGTATAAAGAGTGAGAGAATTCATGTATATGAAGAGTTACAGAATACATGTATATGAAGAGTGAGAGAATACATGTATAAAGAGTGAGAGAATACATGTATATGAAGAGTGAGAGAATACATGTATATGTAGAGTGAGAGAATACATGTATATGAAGAGTGAGAGAATACATGTATAAAGAGTGAGAGAATTCATGTATATGAAGAGTGAGAGAATACATGTATATGAAGAGTGAGAGAATACATGTATAAAGAGTGAGAGAATACATGTATAAAGAGTGAGAGAATTCATGTATATGAAGAGTGACAGAATACATGTATATGAAGAGTGAGAGAATACATGTATAAAGAGTGAGAGAATTCATGTATATGAAGAGTGAGAGAATACATGTATATGAAGAGTGAGAGAATACATGTATAAAGAGTGAGAGAATACATGTATAAAGAGTGAGAGAATTCATGTATATGAAGAGGGACAGAATACATGTATATGAAGAGTGAGAGAATACATGTATATGAAGAGTGAGAGAATATATGTATATGTAGAGTGAGAATACATGTATATGAAGAGTGAGAGAATACATGTATATAAAGAGTGAGAGAATACATGTATAAAGAGTGAGAATACATGTATATGACGAGTGAGAGAATACATGTATAAAGAGTGAGAGAATACATGTATAAAGAGTGAGAGAATGGATGTATATGAAGAGTGAGAGAATACATGTATAAAGAGTGACAGAATACATGTATAAAGAGTGAGAGAATACATGTATAAAGAGTGAGAGAATACATGATAAAGAGTGAGAGAATGGATGTATATGAAGAGTGAGAGAATACATGTATAAAGAGTGAGAGAATACATGTATATAAAGAGTGAGAGAATACATGTATAAAGAGTGAGAGAATACATGTATAAAGAGTGAGAGAATACATGTATATGAAGAGTGAGAGAATACATGTATAAAGAGTGACAGAATACATGTATAAAGAGTGAGATAATACATGTATAAAGAGTGAGAGAATACATGTATAAAGAGTGAGAGAATACATGTATAAAGAGTGAGAGAATACATGTATAAAGAGTGAGAGAATACATGTATAAAGAGTGAGAGAATACATGTATAAAGAGTGAGAGAATGGATGTATATGAAGAGTGAGAGAATACATGTATAAAGAGTGAGATAATTCATGTATATGAAGAGTTACAGAATACATGTATATGAAGAGTGAGAGAATACATGTATAAAGAGTGAGATAATTCATGTATATGAAGAGTGAGAGAATACATGTATATGAAGAGTGAGAGAATATATGTATAAAGAGTGAGAGAATACATGTATAAAGAGTGAGAGAATTCATGTATAAAGAGTGAGAGAATACCTGTATATGAAGAGTGAGAGAATACATGTATAAAGAGTGAGAGAATACATGTATAAAGAGTGAGAGAATTCATGTATAAAGAGTGAGAGAATTCATGTATAAAGAGTGAGAGAATACCTGTATATGAAGAGTGAGAGAATACATGTATATGAAGAGTGAGAGAATACATGTATATGTAGAGTGAGAGAATACATGTATAAAGAGTGAGAGAATACATGTATAAAGAGTGAGAGAATACATGTATATAAAGAGTGAGAGAATACATGTATATGAAGAGTGAGAGAATACATGTATAAAGAATGAGAGAATACATGTATATGAAGAGTGAGAGAATACATGTATAAAGAGTGAGAGAATGGATGTATATGAAGAGTGAGAGAATACATGTATAAAGAGTGAGAGAATACATGTATAAAGAGTGAGATAATGGATGTATATGAAGAGTGAGAGAATACATGTATAAAGAGTGAGATAATTCATGTATATGAAGAGTTACAGAATACATGTATATGAAGAGTGAGAGAATACATGTATAAAGAGTGAGATAATTCATGTATATGAAGAGTGAGAGAATACATGTATATGAAGAGTGAGAGAATATATGTATAAAGAGTGAGAGAATACATGTATAAAGAGTGAGAGAATTCATGTATAAAGAGTGAGAGAATACCTGTATATGAAGAGTGAGAGAATACATGTATAAAGAGTGAGAGAATACATGTATAAAGAGTGAGAGAATTCATGTATAAAGAGTGAGAGAATTCATGTATAAAGAGTGAGAGAATACCTGTATATGAAGAGTGAGAGAATACATGTATATGAAGAGTGAGAGAATACATGTATATGTAGAGTGAGAGAATACATGTATAAAGAGTGAGAGAATACATGTATAAAGAGTGAGAGAATACATGTATATAAAGAGTGAGAGAATACATGTATATGAAGAGTGAGAGAATACATGTATAAAGAATGAGAGAATACATGTATATGAAGAGTGAGAGAATACATGTATAAAGAGTGAGAGAATGGATGTATATGAAGAGTGAGAGAATACATGTATAAAGAGTGAGAGAATGCATGTATAAAGAGTGAGAGAATACATGTATAAAGAGTGAGAGAATGCATGTATAAAGAGTGAGAGAATACATGTATAAAGAGTGAGAGAATGCATGTATATAAAGAGTGAGAGAATGCATGTATAAAGAGTGAGAGAATACATGTATATAAAGAGTGAGAGAATACATGTATAAAGAGTGAGAGAATACATGTATATGAAGAGTGAGAGAATACATGTATATGAAGAGTGAGAGAATACATGTATATGAGGAGTTACAGAATACATGTATATGAAGAGTGAGAGAATACATGTATAAAGAGTGAGAGAATACATGTATAAAGAGTGAGAGAATACATGTATAAAGAGTGAGAGAATACATGTATATGAAGAGTGAGAGAATACATGTATAAAGAGTGAGAGAATACATGTATAAAGAGTGAGAGAATTCATGTATAAAGAGTGAGAGAATTCATGTATATTAAGAGTGAGAGAATACATGTATATTAAGAGTGAGAGAATACATGTATAAAGAGTGAGAGAATACATGTATAAAGAGTGAGAGAATACATGTATATGAAGAGTGAGAGAATACATGTATATGAAGAGTGAGAGAATACATGTATATGAAGAGTGAGAGAATACATGTATATGAAGAGTGAGAGAATACATGTATATGAAGAGTGAGAGAATACATGTATAAAGAGTGAGAGAATGCATGTATATGAAGAGTGAGAGAATGCATGTATAAAGAGTGAGAGAATACATGTATAAAGAATGAGAGAAAGCATGTATATAAAGAGTGAGAGAATGCATGTATATGAAGAGTGAGAGAATACATGTATAAAGAGTGAGAGAAAGCATGTATATAAAGAGTGAGAGAATACATGTATATGAAGAGTGAGAGAATACATGTATATGAAGAGTGAGAGAATACATGTATAAAGAGTGAGAGAATACATGTATAAAGAGTGAGAGAAAGCATGTATAAAGAGTGAGAGAATACATGTATATGAAGAGTGACAGAATACATGTATATGAAGAGTGAGAGAATACATGTATAAAGAGTGAGAGAAAGCATGTATAAAGAGTGAGAGAATACATGTATATGAAGAGTGACAGAATACATGTATATGAAGAGTGAGAGAATACATGTATAAAGAGTGAGAGAATTCATGTATAAAGAGTGAGAGAATACATGTATAAAGAGTGAGAGAATACATGTATAAAGAGTGAGAGAATTCATGTATATGAAGAGTTACAGAATACATGTATATGAAGAGTGAGAGAATACATGTATATATAGAGTGAGAGAATACATATATAAAGAGTTACAGAATACATGTATATGAAGAGTGAGAGAATATATGTATATGTAGAGTGAGAGAATACATGTATAAAGAGTGAGAGAATACATGTATAAAGAGTGAGAGAATACATGTATATGAAGAGTGAGAGAATACATGTATATGAAGAGTGAGAGAATACATGTATAAAGAGTGAGAGAATACATGTATAAAGAGTGAGAGAATTCATGTATAAAGAGTGAGAGAATACATGTATATGAAGAGTGAGAGAATACATGTATAAAGAGTGAGAGAATACATGTATAAAGAGTGAGAGAATTCATGTATATGAAGAGTTACAGAATACATGTATATGAAGAGTGAGAGAATACATGTATAAAGAGTGAGAGAATACATGTATATGAAGAGTGAGAGAATACATGTATATGTAGAGTGAGAGAATACATGTATATGAAGAGTGAGAGAATACATGTATAAAGAGTGAGAGAATTCATGTATATGAAGAGTGAGAGAATACATGTATATGAAGAGTGAGAGAATACATGTATAAAGAGTGAGAGAATACATGTATAAAGAGTGAGAGAATTCATGTATATGAAGAGTGACAGAATACATGTATATGAAGAGTGAGAGAATACATGTATAAAGAGTGAGAGAATTCATGTATATGAAGAGTGAGAGAATACATGTATATGAAGAGTGAGAGAATACATGTATAAAGAGTGAGAGAATACATGTATAAAGAGTGAGAGAATTCATGTATATGAAGAGGGACAGAATACATGTATATGAAGAGTGAGAGAATACATGTATATGAAGAGTGAGAGAATATATGTATATGTAGAGTGAGAATACATGTATATGAAGAGTGAGAGAATACATGTATATAAAGAGTGAGAGAATACATGTATAAAGAGTGAGAATACATGTATATGACGAGTGAGAGAATACATGTATAAAGAGTGAGAGAATACATGTATAAAGAGTGAGAGAATGGATGTATATGAAGAGTGAGAGAATACATGTATAAAGAGTGACAGAATACATGTATAAAGAGTGAGAGAATACATGTATAAAGAGTGAGAGAATACATGATAAAGAGTGAGAGAATGGATGTATATGAAGAGTGAGAGAATACATGTATAAAGAGTGAGAGAATACATGTATAAAGAGTGAGAGAATACATGTATATGAAGAGTGAGAGAATACATGTATAAAGAGTGACAGAATACATGTATAAAGAGTGAGATAATACATGTATAAAGAGTGAGAGAATACATGTATAAAGAGTGAGAGAATACATGTATAAAGAGTGAGAGAATACATGTATAAAGAGTGAGAGAATACATGTATAAAGAGTGAGAGAATACATGTATAAAGAGTGAGAGAATGGATGTATATGAAGAGTGAGAGAATACATGTATAAAGAGTGAGATAATTCATGTATATGAAGAGTTACAGAATACATGTATATGAAGAGTGAGAGAATACATGTATAAAGAGTGAGATAATTCATGTATATGAAGAGTGAGAGAATACATGTATATGAAGAGTGAGAGAATATATGTATAAAGAGTGAGAGAATACATGTATAAAGAGTGAGAGAATTCATGTATAAAGAGTGAGAGAATACCTGTATATGAAGAGTGAGAGAATACATGTATAAAGAGTGAGAGAATACATGTATAAAGAGTGAGAGAATTCATGTATAAAGAGTGAGAGAATTCATGTATAAAGAGTGAGAGAATACCTGTATATGAAGAGTGAGAGAATACATGTATATGAAGAGTGAGAGAATACATGTATATGTAGAGTGAGAGAATACATGTATAAAGAGTGAGAGAATACATGTATAAAGAGTGAGAGAATACATGTATATAAAGAGTGAGAGAATACATGTATATGAAGAGTGAGAGAATACATGTATAAAGAATGAGAGAATACATGTATATGAAGAGTGAGAGAATACATGTATAAAGAGTGAGAGAATGGATGTATATGAAGAGTGAGAGAATACATGTATAAAGAGTGAGAGAATACATGTATAAAGAGTGAGAGAATACATGTATAAAGAGTGAGAGAATTCATGTATATGAAGAGTTACAGAATACATGTATATGAAGAGTGAGAGAATACATGTATATGAAGAGTGAGAGAATACATGTATAAAGAGTGAGAGAATACATGTATAAAGAATGAGAGAATACATGTATATGAAGAGTGAGAGAATACATGTATAAAGAGTGAGATAATGGATGTATATGAAGAGTGAGAGAATACATGTATAAAGAGTGAGAGAATACATGTATAAAGAGTGAGAGAATACATGTATAAAGAGTGAGAGAATACATGTATAAAGAGTGAGAGAATACATGTATAAAGAGTGAGAGAATACATGTATAAAGAGTGAGAGAATACATGTATAAAGAGTGAGAGAATACATGTATAAAGAGTGAGAGAATACATGTATAAAGAGTGAGAGAATACATGTATAAAGAGTGAGAGAATACATGTATAAAGAGTGAGAGAATACATGTATATAAAGAGTGAGAGAATGCATGTATATGTAGAGTGAGAGAATACATGTATAAAGAGTGAGAGAATACATGTATAAAGAGTGAGAGAATACATGTATAAAGAGTGAGAGAATACATGTATATAAAGAGTGAGAGAATACATGTATAAAGAGTGAGAGAATACATGTATAAAGAGTGAGAGAATACATGTATAAAGAGTGAGAGAATACATGTATAAAGAGTGTGAGAATACATGTATATGAAGAGTGACAGAATACATGTATATAAAGAGTGACAGAATACATGTATATATAGAGTGAGAGAATACATGTATAAAGAGTGAGAGAATACATGTATATGAAGAGTGAGAGAATACATGTATAAAGAGTGAGAGAATACATGTATAAAGAGTGAGAGAATACATGTATAAAGAGTGTGAGAATACATGTATATGAAGAGTGAGAGAATACATGTATATGTAGAGTGAGAGAATACATGTATAAAGAGTGAGAGAATACATGAATAAAGAGTGAGAGAATACATGTATAAAGAGTGAGAGAATACATGTATAAAGAGTGAGAGAATACATGTATAAAGAGTGAGAGAATACATGTATAAAGAGTGAGAGAATACATGTATATGAAGAGTGAGAGAATACATGTATATAAAGAGTGAGAGAATACATGTATAAAGAGTGAGAGAATACATGTATATGAAGAGTGAGAGAATACATGTATATGAAGAGTGAGAGAATACATGTATAAAGAGTGAGAGAATACATGTATAAAGAGTGTGAGAATACATGTATATGAAGAGTGAGAGAATACATGTATATGAAGAGTGAGAGAATACATGTATAAAGAGTGAGAGAATACATGTATAAAGAGTGAGAGAATACATGTATAAAGAGTGTGAGAATACATGTATATGAAGAGTGAGAGAATACATGTATATGTAGAGTGAGAGAATACATGTATAAAGAGTGAGAGAATACATGTATAAAGAGTGAGAGAATACATGTATAAAGAGTGAGAGAATACATGTATATGAAGAGTGAGAGAATACATGTATATAAAGAGTGAGAGAATACATGTATAAAGAGTGAGAGAATACATGTATATGAAGAGTGAGAGAATACATGTATATGAAGAGTGAGAGAATACATGTATAAAGAGTGAGAGAATACATGTATAAAGAGTGTGAGAATACATGTATATGAAGAGTGAGAGAATACATGTATATGAAGAGTGAGAGAATACATGTATAAAGAGTGAGAGAATACATGTATAAAGAGTGAGAGAATACATGTATAAAGAGTGTGAGAATACATGTATATGAAGAGTGAGAGAATACATGTATATGTAGAGTGAGAGAATACATGTATAAAGAGTGAGAGAATACATGTATAAAGAGTGAGAGAATACATGTATAAAGAGTGAGAGAATACATGTATAAAGAGTGAGAGAATACATGTATATAAAGAGTGAGAGAATACATGTATAAAGAGTGAGAGAATACATGTATAAAGAGTGAGAGAATACATGTATAAAGAGTGAGAGAATACATGTATAAAGAGTGAGAGAATACATGTATATAAAGAGTGAGAGAATACATGTATAAAGAGTGAGAGAATACATGTATAAAGAGTGAGAGAATTCATGTATATGAAGAGTGAGAGAATACATGTATAAAGAGTGAGAGAATACATGTATAAAGAGTGAGAGAATACATGTATAAAGAGTGAGAGAATACATGTATAAAGAGTGAGAGAATACATGTATAAAGAGTGAGAGAATACATGTATAAAGAGTGAGAGAATTCATGTATATGAAGAGTGAGAGAATACATGTATAAAGAGTGAGAGAATACATGTATAAAGAGTGAGAGAATACATGTATATGAAGAGTGAGAGAATACATGTATATGTAGAGTGAGAGAATACATGTATATGAAGAGTGAGAGAATACATGTATAAAGAGTGAGAGAATACATGTATAAAGAGTGAGAGAATACATGTATAAAGAGTGAGAGAATACATGTATAAAGAGTGAGAGAATACATGTATATGTAGAGTGAGAGAATACATGTATAAAGAGTGAGAGAATACATGTATAAAGAGTGAGAGAATACATGTATATGAAGAGTGAGAGAATACATGTATATGTAGAGTGAGAGAATACATGTATAAAGAGTGAGAGAATACATGTATAAAGAGTGAGAGAATACATGTATAAAGAGTGAGAGAATACATGTATATGAAGAGTGAGAGAATACTTGTATAAAGAGTGAGAGAATACATGTATAAAGAGTGAGAGAATACATGTATAAAGAGTGAGAGAATACATGTATAAAGAGTGAGAGAATACATGTATAAAGAGTGAGAGAATTCATGTATATGAAGAGTTACAGAATACATGTATATGAAGAGTGAGAGAATACATGTATATGTAGAGTGAGAGAATACATGTATATGAAGAGTGAGAGAATACATGTATAAAGAGTGAGAGAATACATGTATAAAGAGTGAGAGAATACATGTATAAAGAGTGAGAGAATTCATGTATATGAAGAGTGAGAGAATACATGTATAAAGAGTGAGAGAATACATGTATTAAGAGTGAGAGAATACATGTATAAAGAGTGAGAGAATTCATGTATAAAGAGTGAGAGAATACATGTATAAAGAGTGAGAATACATGTATATGAAGAGTGAGAGAATACATGTATATGTAGAGTGAGAGAATACATGTATAAAGAGTGAGAGAATACATGTATAAAGAGTGAGAGAATACATGTATAAAGAGTGAGAGAATACATGTATATGAAGAGTGAGAGAATACATCTATAAAGAGTGAGAGAATACATGTATAAAGAGTGAGAGAATACATGTATAAAGAGTGAGAGAATACATGTATAAAGAGTGAGAGAATACATGTATAAAGAGTGAGAGAATACATGTATATAAAGAGTGAGAGAATACATGTATAAAGAGTGAGAGAATACATGTATAAAGAGTGAGAGAATACATGTATAAAGAGTGAGAGAATACATGTATAAAGAGTGAGAGAATACATGTATATGAAGAGTGAGAGAATACATCTATAAAGAGTGAGAGAATACATGTATAAAGAGTGAGAGAATACATGTATAAAGAGTGAGAGAATACATGTATAAAGAGTGAGAGAATACATGTATAAAGAGTGAGAGAATACATGTATAAAGAGTGAGAGAATACATGTATATAAAGAGTGAGAGAATACATGTATAAAGAGTGAGACAATTCATGTATATGAAGAGTTACAGAATACATGTATATGAAGAGTGAGAGAATACATGTATATGAAGAGTGAGAGAATACATGTATAAAGAGTGAGAGAATACATGTATAAAGAGTGAGAGAATTCATGTATAAAGAGTGAGAGAATACATGTATAAAGAGTGAGAGAATACATGTATAAAGAGTGAGAGAATACATGTATATGAAGAGTTACAGAATACATGTATATGAAGAGTGAGAGAATACATGTATATGAAGAGTGAGAGAATACATGTATATGAAGAGTGAGAGAATACATGTATAAAGAGTGAGAATACATGTATAAAGAATGAGAGAATACATGTATAAAGAGTGAGAGAATTCATGTATAAAGAGTGAGAGAATTCATGTATATGAAGAGTTACAGAATACATGTATATGAAGAGTGAGAGAATACATGTATATGAAGAGTGAGAGAATACATGTATATGAAGAGTGAGAGAATACATGTATAAAGAGTGAGAGAATACATGTATAAAGAGTGAGAGAATTCATGTATAAAGAGTGAGAGAATACCTGTATATGAAGAGTGAGAGAATACATGTATAAAGAGTGAGAGAATACATGTATATGAAGAGTTACAGAATACATGTATATGAAGAGTGAGAGAATACATGTATATGAAGAGTGAGAGAATACATGTATATGAAGAGTGAGAGAATACATGTATATGAAGAGTGAGAGAATACATGTATATGAAGAGTGAGAGAATACATGTATAAAGAGTGAGAATACATGTATAAAGAATGAGAGAATACATGTATAAAGAGTGAGAGAATACATGTATAAAGAGTGAGAGAATACATGTATAAAGAGTGAGAGAATTCATGTATAAAGAGTGAGAGAATTCATGTATATGAAGAGTGAGAGAATACATGTATAAAGAGTGAGAGAATACATGTATATGAAGAGTGAGAGAATACATGTATAAAGAGTGAGAGAATACATGTATAAAGAGTGAGAGAATTCATGTATATGAAGAGTGAGAGAATACATGTATATGAAGAGTGAGAGAATACATGTATATGAAGAGTGAGAGAATACATGTATAAAGAGTGAGAGAATACATGTATAAAGAATGAGAGAATACATGTATAAAGAGTGAGAGAATTCATGTATATGAAGAATAAGAGAATTCATGTATATGAAGAGTGAGAGAATACATGTATAAAGAGTGAGAGAATACATGTATATGAAGAGTGAGAGAATACATGTATATGAAGAGTGAGAGAATACATGTATAAAGAGTGAGAGAATACATGTATAAAGAGTGAGAGAATGGATGTATAAAGAGTGAGAATACATGTATATGAGGAGTGAGAGAATACATGTATATGAAGAGTGAGAGAATACATGTATAAAGAGTGAGATAATACATGTATAAAGAGTGAGAGAATACATGTATAAAGAGTGAGAGAATTCATGTATATGAAGAGTTACAGAATACATGTATATGAAGAGTGAGAGAATATATGTATATGAAGAGTGAGAGAATACATGTATATGAAGAGTGAGAGAATACATGTATAAAGAGTGAGATAATACATGTATAAAGAGTGAGAGAATTAATGTATAAAGAGTGAGAGAATACATGTATATGAAGAGTGAAAGAATACATGTATATGAAGAGTGAGAGAATACATGTATAAAGAGTGAGAGAATACATGTATAAAGAGTGAGAGAATACATGTATAAAGAGTGAGAGAATACATGTATATGAAGAGTGAGAGAATACCTGTATATGAAGAGTGAAAGAATACATGTATATGAAGAGTGAGAGAATACATGTATAAAGAGTGAGAGAATACATGTATAAAGAGTGAGAGAATACATGTATAAAGAGTGAGAGAATACATGTATATGAAGAGTGAGAGAATACCTGTATATGAAGAGTGAAAGAATACATGTATATGAAGAGTGAGAGAATACATGTATAAAGAGTGAGAGAATACATGTATAAAGAGTGAGAGAATACATGTATAAAGAGTGAGAGAATACATGTTTAAAGAGTGAGAGAATACATGTATAAAGAGTGAGAGAATACATGTATAAAGAGTGAGAGAATACATGTATATGAAGAGTTACAGAATACATGTATAAAGAGTGAGAGAATTCATGTAAATAAAGAGTGAGAGAATACATGTATAAAGAGTGAGAGAATACATGTATAAAGAGTGAGAGAATACATGTATAAAGAGTGAGAGAATACATGTATAAAGAGTGAGAATACATGTATATGAAGAGTGAGAGAATACATGTATATGAAGAGTGAGAGAATACATGTATAAAGAGTGAGAGAATTCATGTATATGAAGAGTGAGAGAATTCATGTATAAAGAGTGAGAGAATACATGTATATGAAGAGTGAGAGAATTCATGTATATGAAGAGTGAGATAATACATGTATAAAGAGTGAGAGAATACATGTATATGAAGAGTTACAGAATACATGTATAAAGAGTGAGAGAATTCATGTATATAAAGAGTGAGAGAATACATGTATAAAGAGTGAGAGAATACATGTATAAAGAGTGAGAGAATACATGTATAAAGAGTGAGAGAATACATGTATAAAGAGTGAGAATACATGTATATGAAGAGTGAGAGAATACATGTATATGAAGAGTGAGAGAATACATGTATAAAGAGTGAGAGAATTCATGTATATGAAGAGTGAGAGAATTCATGTATAAAGAGTGAGAGAATACATGTATATGAAGAGTGAGAGAATTCATGTATATGAAGAGTGAGATAATACATGTATAAAGAGTGAGAGAATACATGTATATGAAGAGTGAGAGAATACATGTATATGAAGAGTGAGATAATACATGTATAAAGAGTGAGAGAATACATGTATAAAGAGTGAGAGAATTCATGTATATGAAGAGTGACAGAATACATGTATATGAAGAGTGAGAGAATACATGTATAAAGAGTGAGAGAATACATGTATAAAGAGTGAGAGAATTCATGTATAAAGAGTGAGAGAATACATGTATAAAGAGTGAGAGAATACATGTATATGAAGAGTGAGAGAATACATGTATAAAGAGTGAGAGAATACATGTATAAAGAGTGAGAGAATTCATGTATAAAGAGTGAGAGAATACCTGTATATGAAGAGTGAGAGAATGCATGTATAAAGAGTGACAGAATACATGTATATGAAGAGTGAGATAATACATGTATAAAGAGTGAGAGAATACATGTATATGAAGAGTGAGAGAATACATGTATAAAGAGTGAGAGAATACCTGTATATGAAGAGTGAGAGAATACATGTATATGAAGAGTGAGAGAATACATGTATAAAGAGTGAGAGAATACATGTATAAAGAGTGAGAGAATTCATGTATATGTAGAGTGAGAGAATACATGTATAAAGAGTGAGAGAATACATGTATAAAGAGTGAGAGAATTCATGTATAAAGAGTGAGAGAATACATGTATATGAAGAGTGAGAGAATATATGTATATGTAGAGTGAGAGAATACATGTATAAAGAGTGAGAGAATACATGTATAAAGAGTGAGAGAATTCATGTATAAAGAGTGAGAGAATACATGTATATGAAGAGTGAGAGAATACATGTATAAAGAGTGAGAGAATACATGTATATGAAGAGTGAGAGAATACATGTATAAAGAGTGAGAGAATACATGTATAAAGAGTGAGAGAATTCATGTATAAAGAGTGAGAGAATACCTGTATATGAAGAGTGAGAGAATACATGTATATGAAGAGTGAGAGAATATATGTATATGTAGAGTGAGAGAATACATGTATAAAGAGTGAGAGAATACCTGTATATGAAGAGTGAGAGAATACATGTATAAAGAGTGAGAGAATACATGTATAAAGAGTGAGAGAATACATGTATAAAGAGTGAGAGAATACATGTATATGAAGAGTTACAGAATACATGTATATGAAGAGTGAGAGAATACATGTATAAAGAGTGAGAGAATACATGTATAAAGAGTGAGAGAATACATGTATATGAAGAGTGAGAGAATACATCTATAAAGAGTGAGAGAATACATGTATAAAGAGTGAGAGAATTCATGTATATGAAGAGTGAGAGAATACATGTATATGAAGAGTGAGAGAATACATGTATAAAGAGTGAGAGAATACATGTATAAAGAGTGAGAGAATACATGTATAAAGAGTGAGAGAATACATGTATATGAAGAGTGAGAGAATACATGTATATGAAGAGTGAGAGAATACATGTATATGAAGAGTGAGAGAATACATGTATAAAGAGTGAGAGAATACATGTATAAAGAGTGAGAGAATACATGTATAAAGAGTGAGAGAATACATGTATAAAGAGTGAGAGAATACATGTATATGAAGAGTGAGAGAATACATGTATATGAAGAGTGAAAGAATACATGTATATGAAGAGTGAGAGAATACATGTATAAAGAGTGAGAGAATACATGTATAAAGAGTGAGAGAATTCATGTATAAAGAGTGAGAGAATACCTGTATATGAAGAGTGAGAGAATACATGTATAAAGAGTGAGAGAATACATGTATAAAGAGTGAGAGAATTCATGTATATGAAGAGTTACAGAATACATGTATATGAAGAGTGAGAGAATACATGTATAAAGAGTGAGAGAATACATGTATAAAGAGTGAGAGAATTCATGTATATGAAGAGTGAGAGAATACATGTATATGAAGAGTGAGAGAATACATGTATAAAGAGTGAGAGAATACATGTATAAAGAGTGAGAGAATACATGTATAAAGAGTGAGAGAATACATGTATAAAGAGTGAGAGAATACATGTATATGACGAGTGAGAGAATACATGTATAAAGAGTGAGAGAATACATGTATATGAAGAGTGAGAGAATACATGTATATGAAGAGTGAGAGAATACATGTATAAAGAGTGAGAGAATACATGTATATGAAGAGTGAGAGAATACATGTATAAAGAGTGAGAGAATACATGTATATGTAGAGTGAGAGAATACATGTATAAAGAATGAGAGAATACATGTATAAAGAGTGAGAGAATTCATGTATATGAAGAGTGAGAGAATACATCTATATGAAGAGTGAGAGAATACATGTATAAAGAGTGAGAGAATACATGTATATGAAGAGTGAGAGAATACATGTATAAAGAGTGAGAGAATACATGTATAAAGAGTGAGAGAATACATGTATAAAGAGTGAGAGAATTCATGTATAAAGAGTGAGAGAATTCATGTATATGAAGAGTGAGAGAATACATGTATATGAAGAGTGAGAGAATACATGTATAAAGAGTGAGAGAATACATGTATAAAGAGTGAGAGAATACATGTATAAAGAGTGAGAGAATTCATGTATAAAGAGTGAGAGAATTCATGTATATGAAGAGTGAGAGAATACATGTATATGAAGAGTTACAGAATACATGTATATGAAGAGTGAGAGAATACATGTATAAAGAGTGAGAGAATACATGTATAAAGAGTGAGAGAATACATGTATAAAGAGTGAGAGAATTCATGTATAAAGAGTGAGAGAATTCATGTATATGAAGAGTGAGAGAATACATGTATATGAAGAGTGAGAGAATACATGTATAAAGAGTGAGAGAATACATGTATAAAGAGTGAGAGAATACATGTATAAAGAGTGAGAGAATTCATGTATAAAGAGTGAGAGAATTCATGTATATGAAGAGTGAGAGAATACATGTATATGAAGAGTGAGAGAATACATGTATAAAGAGTGAGAGAATACATGTATAAAGAGTGAGAGAATTCATGTATATGAAGAGTGAGAGAATACATGTATATGAAGAGTGAGAGAATACATGTATAAAGAGTGAGAGAATACATGTATAAAGAGTGAGAGAATACATGTATAAAGAGTGAGAGAATACATGTATAAAGAGTGAGAGAATACATGTATAAAGAGTGAGAGAATTCATGTATAAAGAGTGAGAGAATTCATGTATATGAAGAATAAGAGAATTCATGTATATGAAGAGTGAGAGAATACATGTATATGAAGAGTGAGAGAATACATGTATAAAGAGTGAGAGAATACATGTATAAAGAGTGAGAGAATACATGTATAAAGAGTGAGAGAATTCATGTATATGAAGAATAAGAGAATTCATGTATATGAAGAGTGAGAGAATACATGTATATGAAGAGTGAGAGAATACATGTATAAAGAGTGAGAATACATGTATATGACGAGTGAGAGAATACATGTATATGAAGAGTGAGAGAATACATGTATATGAAGAGTGAGAGAATACATGTATATAGAGTGAGAGAATACATGTATAAAGAGTGAGAGAATTCATGTATATGAAGAGTGAGAGAATACATGTATATGAAGAGTGAGAGAATACATGTATATGAAGAGTGAGAGAATACATGTATAAAGAGTGAGAGAATACATGTATATGAAGAGTGAGAGAATACATGTATATGAAGAGTGAGAGAATACATGTATAAAGAGTGAGAGAATACATGTATAAAGAGTGAGAGAATACATGTATATGAAGAGTGAGAGAATACATGTATAAAGAGTGAGAGAATACATGTATAAAGAGTGAAAGAATACATGTATAAAGAGTGAGAGAATTCATGTATATGAAGAGTGAGAGAATACATGTATATGAAGAGTGAGAGAATACATGTATATGAAGAGTGAGAGAAAACTTGTATATGAAGAGTGAGAGAATACATGTATAAAGAGTGAGAATACATGTATAAAGAGTGAGAGAATTCATGTATATGAAGAGTGAGAGAATACATGTATATGAAGAGTGAGAGAATACATGTATATGAAGAGTGAGAGAATACATGTATAAAGAGTGAAAGAATACATGTATAAAGAGTGAGAGAATATATATTTATGAAGAGTGAGAGAATAAATGTATATGAAGAGTGAGAGAATACATGTATATGAAGAGTGAGAGAATACATGTATATGTAGAGTGAGAGAATACATGTATAAAGAGTGAGAGAATACATGTATAAAGAGTGAGAGAATACATGTATATGAAGAGTGAGAGAATACATGTATATGAAGAGTGAGAGAATACATGTATATGAAGAGTGAGAGAATACATGTATATGAAGAGTGAGAGAATACATGTATATGAAGAGTGAGAGAATACATGTATAAAGAGTGAGAGAATACATGTATAAAGAGTGAGAGAATACATGTATATGAAGAGTGAGAGAATACATGTATATGAAGAGTGAGAGAATACATGTATAAAGAATGAGAGAATACATGTATATGAAGAGTGAGAGAATACATGTATATGAAGAGTGAGAGAATACATGTATAAAGAGTGAGAGAATACATGTATAAAGAGTGAGAGAATACATGTATAAAGAGTGAGAGAATTCATGTATATGAAGAGTGAGAGAATACATGTATATGCAGAGTGACAGAATACATGTATATGAAGAGTGAGAGAATACATGTATAAAGAGTGAGAGAATACATGTATATGAAGAGTGAGAGAATACATGTATATGAAGAGTGAGAGAATACATGTATAAAGAGTGAGAGAATACATGTATATGCAGAGTGACAGAATACATGTATATGAAGAGTGAGAGAATACATGTATAAAGAGTGACAGAATACATGTATATGAAGAGTGAGAGAATACATGTATATGAAGAGTGAGAGAATACATGTATAAAGAGTGAGAGAATACATGTATATAAAGATTGACATAATACATGTATATGAAGAGTGAGAGAATACATGTATATAAAGAGTGAGAGAATACATGTATATGAAAGAGTGACAGAATACATGCATATGAAAGAGTGAGAGAATACATGTATATGAAGAGTGAGAGAATACATGTATATGTACAGTGGGATAATACATGTATATGATTAATAATCCAACGAGTGAGTGAGTTAGTGTTGTCTAACGCCAAGTGGGAGATTTTGCAGGTATTCCCTAGGGTAAACAAGGTCAATGTTGTCTAACGTCAAGTGGGAGAATTTGCAGGTATTCCCTGGGGTAAACAAGGTCATTGTTGTCTAACGCCAAGTGGGAGATTTTGCAGGTATTTCCTGGGGTAAACAAGGTCAGTGTTGTCTAACGCCAAGTGGGAGATTTTGCAGGTATTCCCTGGGGTAAACAAGGTCAGTGTTGTCTAACGCCAAGTGGGAGATTTTGCAGGAATTCCCTGGGGAAAACAAGGTCAGTGTTGTCTAACGCCAAGTGGGATATTTTGCAGGTATTCCCTGGGGTAAACAAGGTCAGTGTTGTCTAACGCCAAGTGGGAGATTTTGCAGGTATTTCCTGGGGTAAACAAGGTCAGTGTTGTCTAACGCCAAGTGGGAGATTTTGCAGGAATTCCCTGGGGTAAACAAGGTCAGTGTTGTCTAACGACAAGTGGGATATTTTGCAGGTATTCCCTAGGGTAAACAAGGTCAGTGTTGTCTAACGCCAAGTGGGAGATTTTGCAGGTATTCCCTGGGGTAAACAAGGTCAGTGTTGTCTACCGTCAAGTGTGAGACTTTGCAGGTATTCCCTGGGTAAACAAGGTCAATGTTGTCTAGCGCCAAGTGGGAGATTTTGCAGGTATTCCCTTGGGTAAACGAGGTCAGTGTTGTCTAACGCCAAGTGGGAGATTTTGCAGGTATTCCCTGGGGTAAACAAGGTCAGTGTTGTCTAAGGCCAAGTGGGATATTTTGCAGGTATTCCCTAGGGTAAACAAGGTCAGTGTTGTCTAACGCCAAGTGGGAGATTTTGCAGGTATTCCCTGGGGTAAACAAGGTCAGTGTTGTCTACCGTCAGGTGTGAGACTTTGCAGGTATTCCCTTGGTAAACAAGGTCAATGTTGTCTAACGCCAAGTGGGAGATTTTGCAGGTATTCCCTGGGGTAAACAAGGTCATTGTTGTCTAACCCCAAGTGGGAGATTTTGCAGGTATTTCCTGGGGGTAAACAAGGTGAGTGTTGTCTAACGCGAAGTGGGACATTTTGCAGGTATTCCCTGGAGTAAACAAGGTCAGTGTTGTCTAATGCCAAGTGGGAAATTTTGCAGGTATTTCCTGGGGGTAAACAAGGTGGGTGTTGTCTAACGCCAAGTGGGACATTTTGCAGGTATTCCCTGGAGTAAACAAGGTCAGTGTTGTCTAACGCAAGTGGGAGATTTGGCAGGTATTTCCTAGGGTAAACAAGGTCAGTGTTGTCTAACGCCAAGTGGGAGATTTTGCAGGTATTCCCTGGGGTAAACAAGGTCAGTGTTGTCTAACGCCAAGTGGGAGATTTTGCAGGTATTCCCTGGGGTAAACAAGGTCAGTGTTGTTTTACGCCAAGTGGGAGATTTTGCAGGAATTTCCTGGGGTAAACAAGGTCAGTGTTGTCTAACGCCAAGTGGGAGATTTTGCAGGAATTCCCTGGGGTAAACAAGGTCAGTGTTGTCTAACGCCAAGTGGGATATTTTGCAGGTATTCCCTGGGGTAAACAAGGTCAGTGTTGTCTAACGCCAAGTGTGAGATTTTGCAGGTATTTCCTGGGGTAAACAAGGTCAGTGTTGTCTAACGCCAAGTGGGAGATTTTGCAGGTATTCCCTGGGGTAAACAAGGTCAGTGTTGTCTAACGGCAAGTGGGATATTTTGCAGGTATTCCCTAGGGTAAAAAAGGTCAGTGTTGTCTAACGCCAAGAGGCAGATTTTGCAGGTATTCCCTGGGGTAAACAAGGTCAGTGTTGTCTACCGTCAGGTGTGAGACTTTGCAGGTATTCCCTGGGTAAAGAAGGTCAATGTTGTCAAGCGCCAAGTGGGAGATTTTGCAGGTATTCCCTTGGGTAAACGAGGTCAGTGTTGTCTAACGCCAAGTGGGAGATTTTGCAGGTATTCCCTAGGGTAAACAAAGTCAGTGTTGTCTAACGCCAAGTGGGAGATTTTGCAGGTGTTCCCTGGGGTAAACAAGGTCACTGTTGTCTAACGCCAAGGGGGTGATTTTGCAGGTATTCCCTGGGGTAAACAAGGTCAGTGTTGTCTAACGCCAAATGGGAGATTTTGCAGGTATTCCCTGGGGTAAACAAGGTCAGTGTTGTCTAACGCCAAGTGGGAGATTCTGCAGGTATTCCCTGGTGTAAACAAGGTAAGTGTTGTCTAACGCCAAGTGGGAGATTTTGCAGGTATTCCCTGGGGTAAACAAGGTCAGTGTGGTCAAACGGCAAGTGGGAGATTTTGCAGGTATTCCCTGGGGTAAACAAGGTCAATGTTGTTTAACGCCAAGTGGGAGATTTTGCAGGTATTTCCTGGGGGTAAACAAGGTGAGTGTTGTCTAACGCCAAGTGGGACATTTTGCAGGTATTCCCTGGAGTAAACAAGGTCAGTGTTGTCTAAGGCCAAGTGGGAGATTTTGCAGGTATTTCCTGGGGGTAAACAAGGTGAGTGTTGTCTAACGCCAAGTGGGACATTTTGCAGGTATTCCCTGGAGTAAACAAGGTCAGTGTTGTCTAACGGCAAGTGGGAGATTTGGCAGGTATTCCCTAGGGTAAACAAGGTCAGTGTTGTCTAACGCCAAGTGGGAGATTTTGCAGGTATTCCTTGGGGTAAACAAGGTCAGTGTTGTCTAACGCCAAGTGGGAGATTTTGCAGGTATTCCCTGGGGTAAATAAGGTCAGTGTTGTCTAATGCCAAGTGGGAAATTTTGCAGGAATTCCCTGGGGTAAACAAGGTCAGTCCTGTCTAACGCCAAGTGGGAGATTTTGCAGGTATTCCCTGGGGAAAACAAGTTCAATGTTGTCTAACGCCAAGTGGGAGATTTTGCAGGTATTCCCTGAGATAAACAAGGTCAGTGTTGTCTAGCGCCAAGTGGGAGATTTTGCGGGTTTTCCCTGGGGTAAACAAGGTCAGTGTTGTCTAACGCCAAGGGGGAGATTTTGCAGATATTCCCTGAGGTAAACAAGATCAGTGTTGTCTAACGCCAAGTGGGAGCTTTTGCAGGTATTCCCTGGGGGTAATCAAGGTCAGTGTTGTCTAACGCCAAGTGGGACATTTTGCAGGTATTCCCTGGGGTAAACAAGGTCAGTGTTGTCTAACGCCAAATGGGAGATTTTGCAGGTATTCCCTGGGATAAACAAGGTCAGTATTGTCTAGCGCCAAGTGGGAGATTTTGTGGGTATTTCCTGGGGTAAACAAGATCAGTGTAGTCTAACGCCAAGTGGGAGATATTGCAGGTATTCACTGGGGTAAACAAGGTCAGTGTTGTCTAACGCCAAGTGGGAGATTTTGCAGGTATTCCCTGGGGTAAACAAGGTCAGTGTTGTCTAACGCCAAGTGGGAGCTTTTGCAGGTATTCCCTGGGGGTAAAGAAGGTCAGTGTTGTCTAACGCCAAGTGGGAGATTTTTCAGGTATTCCCTGGGGTAAACAAGGTCAGTGTTGTCTAACGCCAAGTGTGAGATTTTGCAGGTATTCCCTGGGGTAAACAAGGTCCATGTTGTCTAACGCCAAGTGGGAGATTTTGCAGGTATTCCCTGAGATAAACAAGGTCAGTGTTGTCTAGCGCCAAGTGGGAGATTTTGCGGGTTTTCCCTGGGGAAAACAAGGTCAGTGTTGTCTAACGCCAAGTGGGAGCTTTTGCAGGTATTCCCTGGGGGTAAAGAAGGTCAGTGTTGTCTAACGCCAAGTGGGAGATTTTGCAGGTATTCCCTGGGGTAAACAAGGTCAGTGTTGTCTAACGCCAAGTGTGAGATTTTGCAGGTATTCCCTGGGGTAGACAAGGTCAATGTTGTCTAACGCCAAGTGGGAGCTTTTGCAGGTATTCCCTGAGGGTAATCAAGGTCAGTGTTGTCTAACGCCAAGTGGGAGATTTTGCAGGTATTCCCTGGGGTAAACAAGGTCAATGTTGTCTAACGCCAAGTGGGAGATGTTGCAGGTATTCCCTGAGATAAACAAGGTCAGTGTTGTCTGGCGCCAAGTGGGAGATTTTGCGGGTTTTCCCTGGGGGTAAACAAGGTCAGTGTTGTCTAACGCCAAGTGGGAGATTTTGCAGATATTCCCTGAGGTAAACAAGATCAGTGTTGTCTAACGCCAAGTGGGAGCTTTTGCAGGTATTCCCTGGGGGTAATCAAGGTCAGTGTTGTCTAACGCCAAGTGGGACATTTTGCAGGTATTCCCTGGGGTAAACAAGGTCAGTGTTGTCTAACGCCAAATGGGAGATTTTGCTGGTATTCCCTGGGATAAACAAGGTCAGTATTGTCTAGCGCCAAGTGGGAGATTTTGCGGGTATTTCCTGGGGTAAACAAGATCAGTGTAGTCTAACGCCAAGTGGGAGATATTGCAGGTATTCACTGGGGTAAACAAGGTCAGTGTTGTCTAACGCCAAGTGTGAGATTTTGCAGGTATTCCCTGGGGTAAACAAGGTCCATGTTGTCTAACGCCAAGTGGGAGATTTTGCAGGTATTCCCTGAGATAAACAAGGTCAGTGTTGTAAGCGCCAAGTGGGAGATTTTGCGGGTTTTCCCTGGGGAAAACAAGGTCAGTGTTGTCTAACGCCAAGTGGGAGCTTTTGCAGGTATTCCCTGGGGGTAAAGAAGGTCAGTGTTGTCTAACGCCAAGTGGGAGATTTTGCAGGTATTCCCTGGGGTAAACAAGGTCAGTGTTGTCTAACGCCAAGTGTGAGATTTTGCAGGTATTCCCTGGGGTAAACAAGGTCAATGTTGTCTAACGCCAAGTGGGAGATGTTGCAGGTATTCCCTGAGATAAACAAGGTCAGTGTTGTCTGGCGCCAAGTGGGAGATTTTGCGGGTTTTCCCTGGGGGTAAACAAGGTCAGTGTTGTCTAACGCCAAGTGGGAGATTTTGCAGATATTCCCTGAGGTAAACAAGATCAGTGTTGTCTAACGCCAAGTGGGAGATTTTGCAGGTATTCCCTGGGGGTAATCAAGGTCAGTGTTGTCTAACGCCAAGTGGGAGATTTTGCAGGTATTCCCTGGGGTAAACAAGGTCAGTGTTGTCTAACGCCAAATGGGAGATTTTGCAGGTATTCCCTGGGATAAACAAGGTCAGTATTGTCTAGCGCCAAGTGGGAGATTTTGCGGGTATTCCCTGGGGTAAACAAGGTCAGTGTTGTCTAACGCCAAGTGGGAGATATTGCAGGTATTCACTGGGGTAAACAAGGTCAGTGTTGTCTAACGCCAAGTGGAAGATTTTGCAGGTATTCCCTGGAGTAAACAAGGTCAGTGTTGTCTAACGCCAAGTGGGAGATTTTGCAGGTATTCCCTGGGGTAAACAAGGTCAGTGTTGTCTAACGCCAAGTGGGAAATTTTGCAGGTATTCCCTGGGGTAAACAAGGTCAGTGTTGTCTAACGCCAAGTGTGAGATTTTGCAGGTATTCCCTGGGGTAAACAAGGTCAATGTTGTCTAACGCCAAGTGGGAGATTTTGCCGGTATTCCCTGAGATAAACAAGGTCTGTGTTGTCTAGCGCCAAGTGGGAGATTTTGCGGGTTTTCCCTGGGGTAAACAAGGTCAGTGTTGTCTAACGCAAAGGGGGAGATTTTGCGGATATTCCCTGAGGTAAACAAGATCAGTGTTGTCTAACGCCAAGTGGGAGCTTTTGCAGGTATTCCCTGGGGGTAATCAAGGTCAGTGTTGTCTAACGCCAAGGGGGAGATTTTGCAGATATTCCCTGAGGTAAACAAGATCAGTGTTGTCTAACGCCAAGTGGGAGCTTTTGCAGGTATTCCCTGAGGGTAATCAAGGTCAGTGTTGTCTAACGCCAAGGGGGAGATTTTGCAGGTATTCCCTGGGGTAAACAAGGTCAGTGTTGTCTAACGCCAAGTGGGAGATTTGGCAGGTATTCCCTGGGATAAACAAGATCAGTGTTGTCTAACGCCAAGTGGGAGATTTTGCAGATATTGCCTGAGGTAAACAAGGTCAGTGTTGTCTAACGCCAAGTGGGAGATTTTGCAGGTATTCCCTGGGGTAAACAAGGTCAGTGTGGTCTAACGCCAAGTGGGAGATTTTGCAGGTATTCCCCGGGGTAAACAAGGTCAGTGTTGTCTAACGCTAAGTGGGAGATTTTGCAGGTATTCCCTGGGATAAACAAGGTCAGTGTTGTCTAGCGCCAAGTGGGAGATTTTGCGGGTATTCCCTGGGGTAAACAAGGTCAGTGTTGTCTAACGCCAAGGGGGAGATTTTGCAGATATTCCCTGGGGGTAAAGAAGGTCAGTGTTGTCTAACGCCAAGTGGGAGATTTTGCAGGTATTCCCTGGGATAAACAAGGTCAGTGTTGTCTAGCGCCAAGTGGGAGATATTGCGGGTATTCCCTGGGGTAAACAAGGTCAGTGTTGTCTAACGCCAAGTGTGAGATTTTGCAGGTATTCCCTGGGGTAAACAAGATCAGTGTAGTCTAACGCCAAGTGGGAGATATTGCAGGTATTCACTGGGGTAAACAAGGTCAGTGTTGTTTAACGCCAAGTGGGAGATTTTGCAGGTATTCCCTGGGATAAACAAGGTCAGTGTTGTCTAACGCCAAGGGGGAGATTTTGCAGGTATTCCCTAGGGTAAACAAGGTCAGTGTTTTCTAACGCCAAGTGGGAGATTTGGCAGGTATTCCCTGGGATAAACAAGACCAGTGTTGTCTAACGCCAAGTGGGAGATTTTGCAGATATTGCCTGAGGTAAAGAAGGTCAGTGTTGTCTAACGCCAAGTGGGAGATTTTGCAGATATTCCCTGGGGGTAAAGAAGGTCAGTGTTGTCTAACGCCAAGTGGGAGATTTTGCAGGTATTCCCTGGGGAAAACAAGGTCATTGTTGTCTAACGCCAAGTGGGAGATTTTGCAGGTATTTCCTGGGGGTAAACAAGGTGAGTGTTGTCTAACGCCAAGTGGGACATTTTGCAGGTATTCCCTGGAGTAAACAAGGTCAGTGTTGTCTAACGGCAAGTGGGAGATTTGGCAGGTATTCCCTAGGGTAAACAAGGTCAGTGTTGTCTAACGCCAAGTGGGAGATTTTGCGGGTATTCCCTGGGGTAAACAAGGTCAGTGTTGTCTAACGCCAAGTGGGAGATTTTGCAGGTATTCCCTGGGGTAAACAAGATCAGTGTAGTCTAACGCCAAGTGGGAGATATTGCAGGTATTCACTGGGGTAAACAAGGTCAGTGTTGTTTAACGCCAAGTGGGAGATTTTGCAGGTATTCCCTGGGGTAAACAAGGTCAGTGTAGTCTAACGCCAAGGGGGAGATTTTGCAGGTATTCCCTGGGGTAAACAAGGTCAGTGTTGTCTAACGTCAAATGGGAGATTTTGCAGGTATTCCCTGGGATAAACAAGGTCAGTATTGTCTAGCGCCAAGTGGGAGATTTTGCGGGTATTCCCTGGGGTAAACAAGGTCAGTGTTGTCTAAGGCCAAGTGGGAGATTTTGCAGGTATTCCCTGGGGTAAACAAGGTCAGTGTTGTCTAACGCCAAGTGTGAGATTTTGCAGGTATTCCCTGGGGTAAACAAGGTCAATGTTGTCTAACGCCAAGTGGGAGATTTTGCCGGTATTCCCTGAGATAAACAAGGTCAGTGTTGTCTAGCGCCAAGTGGGAGATTTTGCGGGTTTTCCCTGGGGTAAACAAGGTCAGTGTTGTCTAACGCCAAGGGGGAGATTTTGCAGATATTCCCTGAGGTAAACAAGATCAGTGTTGTCTAACGCCAAGTGGGAGCTTTTGCAGGTATTCCCTGGGGGTAATCAAGGTCAGTGTTGTCTAACGCCAAGGGGGAGATTTTGCAGGTATTTCCTGGGGTAAACAAGGTCAGTGTTGTCTAACGCCAAGTGGGAGATTTGGCAGGTATTCCCTGGGATAAACAAGATCAGTGTTGTCTAACGCCAAGTGGGAGATTTTGCAGATATTGCCTGAGGTAAACAAGGTCAGTGTTGTCTAACGCCAAGTGGGAGATTTTGCAGGTATTCCCTGGGGTAAACAAGGTCAGTGTTGTCTAACGCCAAGTGGGAGATTTTGCAGGTATTCCCTGGGGTAAACAAGGTCAGTGTTGTCTAACGCCAAGTGGGAGATTTTGCAGGTATTCCCTGGGATAAACAAGGTCAGTGTTGTCTTGCGCCAAGTGGGAGATTTTGCGGGTATTCCCTGGGGTAAACAAGGTCAGTGTTGTCTAACGCCAAGTGGGAGATTTTGCAGGTATTCCCTGGGGTAAACAAGATCAGTGTAGTCTAACGCCAAGTGGGAGATATTGCAGGTATTCACTGGGGTAAACAAGGTCAGTGTTGTTTAACGCCAAGTGGGAGATTTTGCAGGTATTCCCTGGGATATACAAGGTCAGTGTTGTCTAACGCCAAGTGGGAGATTTGGCAGGTATTCCCTGGGATAAACAAGATCAGTGTTGTCTAACGCCAAGTGGGAGATTTTGCAGGTATTCCCTTGGGTAAACAAGGTCAGTGTTATCTAACGCCAAGTGGGAGATTTTGCAGGTATTCCCTGGGGTAAACAAGGTCAGTGTTGTCTAACGCCAAGTGGGAGTTGCAGGTATTCCCTGGGGTAAACAAGGTCAGTGTTGTCTAACGCCAAGTGGGAGATTTTGCAGATATTCCCTGGGGGTAAAGAAGGTCAGTGTTGTCTAACGCCAAGTGGGAGATTTTGCAGGTATTCCCTGGGGTAAACAAGGTCAGTGTTGTCTAACGCCAAGTGGGAGATTTTGCAGGTATTTCCTGGGGGTAAACAAGGTCAGTGTTGTCTAACGCCAAGTGGGACATTTTGCAGGTATTCCCTGGAGTAAACAAGGTCAGTGTTGTCTAACGGCAAGTGGGAGATTTGGCAGGTATTCCCTAGGGAAAACAAGGTCAGTGTTGTCTAACGCCAAGTGGGAGATTTTGCGGGTATTCCCTGGGGTAAACAAGGTCAGTGTTGTCTAACGCCAAGTGGGAGATTTTGCAGGTATTCCCTGGGGTAAACAAGATCAGTGTAGTCTAACGCCAAGTGGGAGATATTGCAGGTATTCACTGGGGTAAACAAGGTCAGTGTTGTTTAACGCCAAGTGGGAGATTTTGCAGGTATTCCCTGGGGTAAACAAGGTCAGTGTTGTCTAACGCCAAGGGGGAGATTTTGCAGGTATTCCCTAGGGTAAACAAGGTCAGTGTTTTCTAACGCCAAGTGGGAAATTTTGCAGGTATTCCCTGGGGTAAACAAGGTCAGTGTTGTCTAACGCCAAGTGTGAGATTTTGCAGGTATTCCCTGGGGTAAACAAGGTCAATGTTGTCTAACGCCAAGTGGGAGATTTTGCCGGTATTCCCTGAGATAAACAAGGTCTGTGTTGTCTAGCGCCAAGTGGGAGATTTTGCGGGTTTTCCCTGGGGTAAACAAGGTCAGTGTTGTCTAACGCAAAGGGGGAGATTTTGCGGATATTCCCTGAGGTAAACAAGATCAGTGTTGTCTAACGCCAAGTGGGAGCTTTTGCAGGTATTCCCTGGGGGTAATCAAGGTCAGTGTTGTCTAACGCCAAGGGGGAGATTTTGCAGATATTCCCTGAGGTAAACAAGATCAGTGTTGTCTAACGCCAAGTGGGAGCTTTTGCAGGTATTCCCTGAGGGTAATCAAGGTCAGTGTTGTCTAACGCCAAGTGGGAGATATTGCAGGTATTCCCTGGGGTAAACAAGGTCAGTGTTGTCTAACGCCAAGTGGGAGATTTGGCAGGTATTCCCAGGGATAAACAAGATCAGTGTTGTCTAACGCCAAGTGGGAGATTTTGCAGATATTGCCTGAGGTAAACAAGGTCAGTGTTGTCTAACGCCAAGTGGGAGATTTTGCAGGTATTCCCTGGGGTAAACAAGGTCAGTGTTGTCTAACGCCAAGTGGGAGATTTTGCAGGTATTCCCCGGGGTAAACAAGGTCAGTGTTGTCTAACGCCAAGTGGGAGATTTTGCAGGTATTCCCTGGGATAAACAAGGTCAGTGTTGTCTAGCGCCAAGTGGGAGATTTTGCGGGTATTCCCTGGGGTAAACAAGGTCAGTGTTGTCTAACGCCAAGGGGGAGATTTTGCAGATATTCCCTGGGGGTAAAGAAGGTCAGTGTTGTCTAACGCCAAGTGGGAGATTTTGCAGGTATTCCCTGGGATAAACAAGGTCAGTGTTGTCTAGCGCCAAGTGGGAGATTTTGCGGGTATTCCCTGGGGTAAACAAGGTCAGTGTTGTCTAACGCCAAGTGGGAGATTTTGCAGGTATTCCCTGGGGTAAACAAGATCAGTGTAGTCTAACGCCAAGTGGGAGATATTGCAGGTATTCACTGGGGTAAACAAGGTCAGTGTTGTTTAACGCCAAGTGGGAGATTTTGCAGGTATTCCCTGGGATAAACAAGGTCAGTGTTGTCTAACGCCAAGGGGGAGATTTTGCAGGTATTCCCTAGGGTAAACAAGGTCAGTGTTTTCTAACGCCAAGTGGGAGATTTGGCAGGTATTCCCTGGGATAAACAAGACCAGTGTTGTCTAACGCCAAGTGGGAGATTTTGCAGATATTGCCTGAGGTAAACAAGGTCAGTGTTGTCTAACGCCAAGTGGGAGATTTTGCAGATATTCCCTGGGGGTAAAGAAGGTCAGTGTTGTCTAACGCCAAGTGGGAGATTTTGCAGGTATTCCCTGGGGAAAACAAGGTCATTGTTGTCTAACGCCAAGTGGGAGATTTTGCAGGTATTTCCTGGGGGTAAACAAGGTGAGTGTTGTCTAACGCCAAGTGGGACATTTTGCAGGTATTCCCTGGAGTAAACAAGGTCAGTGTTGTCTAACGGCAAGTGGGAGATTTGGCAGGTATTCCCTAGGGTAAACAAGGTCAGTGTTGTCTAACGCCAAGTGGGAGATTTTGCGGGTATTCCCTGGGGTAAACAAGGTCAGTGTTGTCTAACGCCAAGTGGGAGATTTTGCAGGTATTCCCTGGGGTAAACAAGATCAGTGTAGTCTAACGCCAAGTGGGAGATATTGCAGGTATTCACTGGGGTAAACAAGGTCAGTGTTGTTTAACGCCAAGTGGGAGATTTTGCAGGTATTCCCTGGGGTAAACAAGGTCAGTGTAGTCTAACGCCAAGGGGGAGATTTTGCAGGTATTCCCTGGGGTAAACAAGGTCAGTGTTGTCTAACGCCAAATGGGAGATTTTGCAGGTATTCCCTGGGATAAACAAGGTCAGTATTGTCTAGCGCCAAGTGGGAGATTTTGCGGGTATTCCCTGGGGTAAACAAGGTCAGTGTTGTCTAAGGCCAAGTGGGAGATTTTGCAGGTATTCCCTGGGGTAAACAAGGTCAGTGTTGTCTAACGCCAAGTGTGAGATTTTGCAGGTATTCCCTGGGGTAAACAAGGTCAATGTTGTCTAACGCCAAGTGGGAGATTTTGCCGGTATTCCCTGAGATAAACAAGGTCAGTGTTGTCTAGCGCCAAGTGGGAGATTTTGCGGGTTTTCCCTGGGGTAAACAAGGTCAGTGTTGTCTAACGCCAAGGGGGAGATTTTGCAGATATTCCCTGAGGTAAACAAGATCAGTGTTGTCTAACGCCAAGTGGGAGCTTTTGCAGGTATTCCCTGGGGGTAATCAAGGTCAGTGTTGTCTAACGCCAAGGGGGAGATTTTGCAGGTATTTCCTGGGGTAAACAAGGTCAGTGTTGTCTAACGCCAAGTGGGAGATTTTGCAGGTATTCCCTGGGATAAACAAGGTCAGTGTTGTCTTGCGCCAAGTGGGAGATTTTGCGGGTATTCCCTGGGGTAAACAAGGTTAGTGTTGTCTAACGCCAAGTGGGAGATTTTGCAGGTATTCCCTGGGGTAAACAAGATCAGTGTAGTCTAACGCCAAGTGGGAGATATTGCAGGTATTCACTGGGGTAAACAAGGTCAGTGTTGTTTAACGCCAAGTGGGAGATTTTGCAGGTATTCCCTGGGATATACAAGGTCAGTGTTGTCTAACGCCAAGTGGGAGATTTGGCAGGTATTCCCTGGGATAAACAAGATCAGTGTTGTCTAACGCCAAGTGGGAGATTTTGCAGGTATTCCCTGGGGTAAACAAGGTCAGTGTTGTCTAACGCCAAGTGGGAGATTTTGCAGATATTCCCTGGGGGTAAAGAAGGTCAGTGTTGTCTAACGCCAAGTGGGAGATTTTGCAGGTATTCCCTGGGGTAAACAAGGTCATTGTTGTCTAACGCCAAGTGGGAGATTTTGCAGGTATTTCCTGGGGGTAAACAAGGTGAGTGTTGTCTAACGCCAAATGGGAGATTTTGCAGGTATTCCCTGGAGTAAACAAGGTCAGTGTTGTTTAACGCCAAGTGGGAGATTTTGCAGGTATTTCCTGGGGGTAAACAAGGTCAGTGTTGTCTAACGCCAAGTGGGACATTTTGCAGGTATTCCCTGGAGTAAACAAGGTCAGTGTTGTCTAACGGCAAGTGGGAGATTTGGCAGGTATTCCCTAGGGTAAACAAGGTCAGTGTTGTCTAACGCCAAGTGGGAGATTTTGCGGGTATTCCCTGGGGTAAACAAGGTCAGTGTTGTCTAACGCCAAGTGGGAGATTTTGCAGGTATTCCCTGGGGTAAACAAGATCAGTGTAGTCTAACGCCAAGTGGGAGATATTGCAGGTATTCACTGGGGTAAACAAGGTCAGTGTTGTTTAACGCCAAGTGGGAGATTTTGCAGGTATTCCCTGGGGTAAACAAGGTCAGTGTTGTCTAACGCCAAGGGGGAGATTTTGCAGGTATTCCCTAGGGTAAACAAGGTCAGTGTTTTCTAACGCCAAGTGGGAGATTTGGCAGGTATTCCCTGGGATAAACAAGATCAGTGTTGTCTAACGCCAAGTGGGAGATTTTGCAGATATTGCCCGAGGTAAACAAGGTCAGTGTTGTCTAACGCCAAGTGGGAGATTTTGCAGATATTCCCTGGGGGTAAAGAAGGTCAGTGTTGTCTAACGCCAAGTGGGACATTTTGCAGGTATTCCCTGGAGTAAACAATGTCAGTGTTGTCTAACGGCAAGTGGGAGATTTTGCAGGTATTCCCTGGGGTAAACAAAGTCAGTGTTGTCTAACGCCAAGTGGGAGATTTTGCAGGTATTCCCTGGGGTAAATAAGGTCAGTGTTGTCTAACGCCAAGTGGGAGATTTTGCAGGAATTCCCTGGGGGTAAACAAGGTCAGTGTTGTCTAACGCCAAGTGGGAGATTTTGCAGGTATTCCCTGGGGTAAACAAGGTCAGTGTTGTCCAACGCCAAGTGGGAGATTTTGCAGGTATTCCATGAGATAAACAAGGTCAGTGTTGTCTAGCGCCAAGTGGGAGATTTTGCGGGTTTTCCCTGGGGTAAACAAGGTCAGTGTTGTCTAACACCAAGGGGGAGATTTTGCAGATATTCCCTGAGGTAAACAAGATCAGTGTTGTCTAACGCCAAGTGGGAGCTTTTGCAGGTATTCCCTGGGGGTAAAGAAGGTCAGTGTTGTCTAACGCCAAGTAGGAGATTTTGCAGGTATTCCCTGGGGTAAACAAGGTCAGTGTTGTCTAACGCCAAATGGGAGATTTTGCAGGTATTCCCTGGGATAAACAAGGTCAGTGTTGTCTAGCGCCAAGTGGGAGATTTTGCGGGTATTCCCTGGGGTAAACAAGGTCAGTGTTGTCTAACGCCAAGTGTGAGATTTTGCAGGTATTCCCTGGGGTAAACAAGATCAGTGTAGTCTAACGCCAAGTGGGAGATTTTGCAGGTATTCCCTGGGGTAAACAAGGTCAGTGTTGTCTAACGCCAAGTGGGAGATTTTGCAGGTATTCCCTGGGGTAAACAAGGTCAGTGTTGTCTAACGCCAAGTGGGAGATTTTGCAGGTATTCCCTGGGGTAAACAAGGTCAGTGTTGTCTAACGCCAAGTGGGAGATTTGGCAGGTATTCCCTGGGATAAACAAGATCAGTGTTGTCTAACGCCAAGTGGGAGATTTTGCAGATATTGCCTGAGGTAAACAAGGTCAGTGTTGTCTAACGCCAAGTGGGAGATTTTGCAGGTATTCCCTGGGGTAATCAAGGTCAGTGTTGTCTAACGCCAAGTGGGAGATTTTGCAGGTATTCCCTGGGGTAAACAAGGTCAGTGTTGTCTAACGCCAAGTGGGAGATTTTGCAGGTATACCCTGAGATAAACAAGGTCAGTGTTGTCTAGCGCCAAGTGGGAGATTTTGCGGGTATTCCCTGGGATAAAGAAGGTCAGTGTTGTCTAACGCCAAGTAGGAGATTTTGCAGATATTCCCTGTGGTAAACAAGATCAGTGTTGTCTAACGCCAAGTGGGAGCTTTTGCAGGTATTCCCTGGGGGTAAAGAAGGTCAGTGTTGTCTAACGCCAAGTGGGAGATTTTGCAGGTATTCCCTGGGATAAACAAGGTCAGTGTTGTCTAGCGCCAAGTGGGAGATTTTGCGGGTATTCCCTGGGGTAAACAAGGTCAGTGTTGTCTAACGCCAAGTGTGAGATTTTGCAGGTATTCCCTGAGGTAAACAAGGTCAGTGTTGTCTAACGCCAAGTGGGAGATTTTGCAGGAATTCCCTGGGGGTAAACAAGGTCAGTGTTGTCTAACGCCAAGTGGGAGATTTTGCAGGTATTCCCTGGGGTAAACAAGGTCAGTGTTGTCCAACGCCAAGTGGGAGATTTTGCAGGTATTCCATGAGATAAACAAGGTCAGTGTTGTCTAGCGCCAAGTGGGAGATTTTGCGGGTTTTCCCTGGGGTAAACAAGGTCAGTGTTGTCTAACACCAAGGGGGAGATTTTGCAGATATTCCCTGAGGTAAACAAGATCAGTGTTGTCTAACGCCAAGTGGGAGCTTTTGCAGGTATTCCCTGGGGGTAAAGAAGGTCAGTGTTGTCTAACGCCAAGTGGGAGATTTTGCAGGTATTCCCTGGGGTAAACAAGGTCAGTGTTGTCTAACGCCAAATGGGAGATTTTGCAGGTATTCCCTGGGATAAACAAGGTCAGTGTTGTCTAGCGCCAAGTGGGAGATTTTGCGGGTATTCTCTGGGGTAAACAAGGTCAGTGTTGTCTAACGCCAAGTGGGAGATTTTGCAGGTATTCCCTGGGGTAAACAAGATCAGTGTAGTCTAACGCCAAGTGGGAGATTTTGCAGGTATTCCCTGGGGTAAACAAGGTCAGTGTTGTCTAACGCCAAGTGGGAGATTTTGCAGGTATTCCCTGGGGTAAACAAGGTCAGTGTTGTCTAACGCCAAGTGGGAGATTTTGCAGGTATTCCCTGGGGTAAACAAGGTCAGTGTTGTCTAACGCCAAGTGGGAGATTTGGCAGGTATTCCCTGGGATAAACAAGATCAGTGTTGTCTAACGCCAAGTGGGAGATTTTGCAGATATTGCCTGAGGTAAACAAGGTCAGTGTTGTCTAACGCCAAGTGGGAGATTTTGCAGGTATTTCCTGGGGTAATCAAGGTCAGTGTTGTCTAACGCCAAGTGGGAGATTTTGCAGGTATTCCCTGGGGTAAACAAGGTCAGTGTTGTCTAACGCCAAGTGGGAGATTTTGCAGGTATACCCTGAGATAAACAAGGTCAGTGTTGTCTAGCGCCAAGTGGGAGATTTTGCGGGTATTCCCTGGGATAAAGAAGGTCAGTGTTGTCTAACGCCAAGTAGGAGATTTTGCAGATATTCCCTGTGGTAAACAAGATCAGTGTTGTCTAACGCCAAGTGGGAGCTTTTGCAGGTATTCCCTGGGGGTAAAGAAGGTCAGTGTTGTCTAACGCCAAGTGGGAGATTTTGCAGGTATTCCCTGGGATAAACAAGGTCAGTGTTGTCTAGCGCCAAGTGGGAGATTTTGCGGGTATTCCCTGGGGTAAACAAGGTCAGTGTTGTCTAACGCCAAGTGTGAGATTTTGCAGGTATTCCCTGAGGTAAACAAGATCAGTGTAGTCTAACGCCAAGTGGGAGATATTGCAGGTATTCACTGGGGTAAACAAGGTCAGTGTTATTTAACGCCAAGTGGGAGATTTTGCAGGTATTCCCTGGGGTAAACAAGGTCAGTGTTGTCTAACGCCAAGTGGGAGATTTTGCCGGTATTCCCTGGGGTAAACAAGATCAGTGTTGTCTAACGCCAAGTGGGAGATTTTGCAGGTATTCCCTGGGGTAAACAAGGTCAGTGTTGTCTAACGCCAAGTGGGAGATTTTGCAGGTATTCACTGGGGTAAACAAGGTCAGTGTTGTCTAACGCCAAGTGGGAGATTTTGCAGGTATTCCCTGGGGGTTAACAAGGTCAGTGTTGTTTAACGCCAAGTGGGAGATTTTGCAGGTATTCCCTGGGGTAAACAAGGTCAGTGTTGTCTAACGGCAAGTGGGAGATTGTGCAAGTATTCCCTGGGGTAAACAAGGTCAGTGTTGTTTTACGCTAAGTGAGAGATTTTGCAAGTATTCCCTGGGGTAAACAAGGTCAGTGTTGTCTAACGGCAAGAGGGAGATTTTGCAGGTATTCCCTGGGGTAAACAAGGTCAGTGTTGTCTAACGCCAAGTGGGAGATTTTGCAGGTATTCCCTGGGGTAAACAAGGTCAGTGTTGTCTAACGCCAAGTGGGAGATTTTGCAGGTATTCCCTGGGGTAAACAAGGTCAGTGTTGTCTAACGCCAAGTGGGAGATTTTGCAGGTATTCTCTGGGGTAAACAAGGTCAGTGTTGTCTAACGCCAAGTGGGAGAATTTGCAGGTATTCCCTGGGTTAAACAAGGTCAGTGTTGTCTAACGCCAAGTGGGAGATTTTGCAGGTATTCCCTGTGGTAAAGAAGGTCAGTGTTGTCTAACGCCAAGTGGGAGATTTTGCAGGTATTCCCTGGGGTAAACAAGGTCAGTGTTGTCTAACGCCAAATGGGAGATTTTGCAGGTATTCCTTGGGGTAAACAAGGTCAGTGTTGTCTAACGCCAAGTGGAAGATTTTGCAGGTATTTCCTGGGGTAAACAAGGTGAGTGTTGTCTAACGCCAAGTGGGAGATTTTGCAGGTATTCCCTGGAGTAAACAAGGTCAGTGTTGTCTAACGGCAAGTTGGAGATTTAGCAGGTATTCCCTTGGGTAAACAAGGTCAGTGTTATCTAACGCCAAGTGGGAGATTTTGCAGGTATTCCCTGGGGTAAACAAGGTCAGTGTTGTCTAACGCCAAGTGGGAGTTGCAGGTATTCCCTGGGGTAAACAAGGTCAGTGTTGTCTAACGCCAAGTGGGAGATTTTGCAGGTATTCCCTGGGGTAAACAAGGTCAGTGTTGTCTAGCGCCAAGTGGGAGATTTTGCAGGTATTCCCTGGGATAAACAAGGTCAGTGTTGTTTAGCGCCATGTGGGAGATTTTGCGGGTATTCCCTGGGGTAAACAAGGTCAGTGTTGTGTAACGCCAAGGGGGGAGATTTTGCAGATATTCCCTGGGGTAAACAAGGTCAGTGTTGTCTAACGCCAAGTAGGAGATGTGGCAGGTATTCCCTGGGATAAAAAGGTCAGTGTTGTCTAACGCCAAGTGGGAGATTTTGCAGGTATTCCCTGGGGTAATCAAGGTCAGTGTTGTCTAACGCCAAGTGGGAGATTTGGCAGGTATTCCCTGGGGTAATCAAGGTCAGTGTTGTCTAATGCCAAATGGGAGATTTGGCAGGTATTCCCTGGGATAAACAAGATCAGTGTTGTCTAACGCCAAGTGGGAGATTTTGCAGATATTGCCTGAGGTAAACAAGATCAGTGTTGTCTAACGCCAAGTGGGAGATTTGGCAGTTATTCCCTGGGGTAAAGAAGGTCAGTGTTGTCTAACGCCAAGTAGGAGATTTGGCAGGTATTCCCTGGGATAAAAAGGTCAGTGTTGTCTAACGCGAAGTGGGAGATTTGGCAGGTATTTCCTGGGGTAATCAATGTCAGTGTTGTCTAACGCCAAGTGGGAGATTTTGCAGGTATTCCCTGGGATAAACAAGGTCAGCGTTGTCTAGCGCCAAGTGGGAGATTTTGCAGGTATTCCCTGGGGTAAACAAGTTACATTTCCCTGGGGGTAAACAAGTTACATTTCTGGGTAAACATGTTACATTCACTGGGGTAAACAAGTTACATTTCTAGGGTAAACATGTTACATTTCTGGGGTAAACAAGTTACATTTCTAGGGTAAACATGTTACATTTCTGGGGTAAACAAGCTACATTTCTGGGGTAAACAAGTTACATTTCTAAGGTAAACAAGTTACATTTCGATGAGATGCTGATGTCTGCAGTCTGCATTGTTCTAGACCAACACGCTTAGTTAGATTTTATAATGCTAGGTGACTGAAACAACAGTCTGCTACCCTCGGCTCGTTATCCTCATTCCGAGCCAGCCAGTATTTGCTCTTACATCTTAATGATTTATGCTCACCGGTGAAAAAGCAAATACCAATTTCCTAGTTGTTGGTTTGGTCCGACCTGGTTTGGACTCGAGATATACCGCACTCGAGGCAGCAACATATCGTATACTTTTTTATTTATCGTATCGTAGTAGTAAAACCATTCATTTCATTAAAAACATATTTTAATTAAAACATTTGAATACTTCACATTTAATTTATTTTGAGGAGAATTATAAATAATCACTACATATAGCTATTTCACAACTTATTAAACTCCACTATGGTCTAGATTAAAAACTAATTTTAATCAGCATATGGATTTTTAGCAATTTTATAAATATATTATTTGTAGCAATAAATCATGATTGATCGTAAGCATTGGGAGTATTTTATTCTCGCTGTTTTGCAGAGTAATTCAATCTATTGGCATATATACTTGAACATGAGAACGAAACCTCAACATAGTGTTATTGTATATAAGTTTTGTCAGTCATTATGCATGACTGCCATCTAATGAAAAGAAATTTTAATCAGTGATGGTCAACAGTTCCACTAATATCAACAAAAAGAACAATCACTTCTCACCTTAACTCATTGAATATAAAAAGAGAACAACATCTGACGTTGGAAATCACAGTTCTGGCTTCGGACAGACACACAAATGTGGCTGGGTTTAACCGGTTAATGGGATCCCAACCCCCTCCTCTTTTGAAAACGTTATCTCCAACGTCAATACTTATATAAACAAGCGATAAAAAAAATATGCACAGATTTGTTTACTCTAAAAAAAAAGAAAAAAGACCACTTGCTATCACAAAAATGAATGACAATTCTAGAATAATGAAGATGTATCCCCCACATCAAGGTTCATGATAAAGGTATTTTACATATACGACAGAATAGAAGAGCGTGCAGACACCAAGGGGCAATCAGAATCCGAAAATCGAAGGACATACAACATTATGGACAAAAGAAACAGGGCAAAAAGACAAACAACAATCTACAAAACACCACACAGAAAACTAGAGATCGAGCAACACGAACCCCACTAAAAGCTGGGGATAACGCAGGTGCTTCCAAATGGTAGACAGTTCCTGCTCCGTCGTTTTACTGCGGCAACACAGCTGCAGTGTTGGATTTACCTAAAGGCTTGACAGGTCGAAATCTAGGGCCTCAAATTTAAGGAGCCTCCGGCCAAGGTGTATAATCTGCTTGACATTCACTGTGATTGGATTTTCATACATATTATGTCATAGCGCACTGTACTCACTACGCAACCCTTCAGTAATTGTCCTTGCACAGTTGCACTCCTCCATCGTTCTCTCGATCTGGCTCTATGTTGACGCGCCATAACCAAAAAACCGATACGACATAACGCTATTTAATCAAAACATCGTTTTGTCGTTATTACACCTTTAAGTTACACATACAAAATCAAAGCAAGTCAGACGTCATTTGTGTTTTTTTTGTATTTATACGCGTTTAAACCCATATTCTATGGTCACTGTTTACAGTTTTGTTCAATGCACACTTGAAAGAGAATAATCCGGAGTCATTATGTTTAGTATTAACGTTAATATGGTGTTCCGTCGTTATTACGCAGAGACAAAGCAGTATTGCGACAGAACCTAGCTAGAATTAGCTTAAATAGTATTCTGTCGTTGTATCGTATATAATTCATTTTCTTGTTCCTTTGCACGTTGTCGTCATGGAGTTCTGTTGTTTTGGCACGGTGACAGAACACAAGAAAGAGAATTAGAAATACACGTAGATATCTAATTTAGTACGCACAACTCCTTTCTGGATAAACCTTCATCACGCACCGTCATCATATCGTCTTGTCGTAAAGGCACGGCGAAACAACGACATATCAATATGGTACAGAACAGCCAGCATAAGATACCCCTTTGATTTTAAATATTCTACTTTTGACTCACCTTACATGTGTCCCACGTGCATCTGTCGGTACTGATATAGTAACAGGTCTTTAATAAAGAACTATATTGCCAGTCTGGTGGACAACTACTGGTAGATGCTGCAACTGAACGTAAAACAAAGTAAATATGCATACGATTCGTAGCTATGGTCTTGTGGTTGATGGATATGTATTTGTCTAATCAATGCCTATGACGTTATACCACTCCCATGGTGAAGTGTACTCGATACAATCTTATGATCATGACTCCCATCTATGAGTCCAATCTATGTGTCGGGTAGTGCAATAAGAAAGATACCGTTAAATGCAAACACCCAAATAAATGATTTTTGGCGTTTATTTCTAATGATTTATGTGATGATAATATGCGTGTATTGTTTCAAGATAATATAATTGAAGCTTGTAGTGAGCATAGGCATATTAGACGATTTTTTAAAATAGCTTGATGGTGTTTACTTCAGTTACATCGTGGCGGTCAGTTTTATTGGTGGAGGAAACCGGAGGACCCGGAGAAAACCACCGACCTGCTGCAAGTCACTGAAAAACCTTATCGCATAAAGTTGTACACCTCGCCCTGAGTGGAAATCGAATTCACAACATCAGTGGTGATATGCACTGATCGCATAAGTAGTTGTAAATCCAACTACCGTACGATCACGGCCACGACGCCTCCATAAGCACATCATAGTTACCCCCGAGTACAAAATGTAAATGAACTAGTCATATTGACAATGTTAGCTCCAGTTATTTTGGAATTTTTCCTCAGAAATAACGCTCATTGCTCATTTCACAGTTTTCCGGATGTTGACTGATTTTGTCTGTTTATCTACTTATGAGTTTTGACTTTCCCTTTGTAAGATTGTTCAGAGTTCGGTAATTTTGGTATTACCTTTATTGTCTATTTTCGATAAACACATCAATTATTGAAAATTAAACGCTAAGTGGTTATGATTGACAATATATTGTAATCAGCCATTAGGAACCACTCTTTTGTCCCATACTTTTAAATATATACCGGTACATTATATTGACAAAAACCGAAGGGTATCTAGGTTCTGACTTGGGGCAGACACAAAGACGTGCCATGGTTAACTGCTTAAATTGGATCTTTATATTCCCTTCCGTGCTATATGTAAATAGCCAAACAACACAACAAAACCTTTTACAGATTCGTTTTAATGTAAAAGACCGCATACTTTCTAAGAAAGCCGGGTCATTGACTGGTGTTGGGATGATGAAAGTGAAAATATATCTGTTTATTTCCTAATAATTCAATATCTTCTTCAAAAAGGATCAATTAAAAACAAGGAGTGTCGTTTCTTTCTATTAATTAGTATATATGTCAGCAAATGGGACGGTGTAAGCAGGGAAAATATAGACTATATCCGGTCACGATTAACAATTAGATGTTTGTGATCCTCAACATCTAACGGCATTCTGTTTCCGGTCACGAATATTTTTTTTAATGCAACAAACTTGTTTCCACGAAACGATTCTGCGTAACAACAATACGATCTTCAAATAATATGAGGCACGTGCAACCTGAAACGCTCCCGAAGAACAGTAATTGTTCTTCCTGTTTACAAAATATCAAGCTTAAAAATAACACTACCTAAAACTCTACAGCTGAAAGCTTTGAGTTCGGGATTTTCCGTTTCATTGTTTCATTTTTATTTGAAAAAAAAATCGACGAGAGGTGTATTGTTCTGTATTTCTTCTTTTTTCTCGTTGCATCGATCACTTTATTTGCTACTCGTGTATTGTTTATATTGGAGATAGTTTAGGTCACGTGATTTGTCTTTTAATTTATTTCTGGTTGGCAGCCATATTGTTGAACATTTGGAAGTGCATTAGTACGTAACATATTCATACTTCTACCATTAACGCTCCCTTCGGGGGCGTATTAACAACGGTGTGATTGATACATAACATAATTAATATGATAATAGGTGTTACCTAACTTGGGACGAAGTCCCAATAACAAAAAAATATTGTTTTATAAATCCATGTATTGACCGAAATGGTAGGCTATAATTGTTTTATCATTTTTCAATATCATTATTTAAATATTAAAATTTTGAAATTTTATGAAAACTTTTGAATGTTTCTGAAATTTTAAAATTTTGATTTATTTTTAAAATTTTGAAATTTTATCACATTTTTGACATTTTTTGCAATTTTGGAAAATGTTTAAATGTTGACCTTTTTGTATATTGCCACAAGTACCTGATTACTTTGCATCCTTAAGGAGTCGAATTCCACCAGTAACCCTGTATTGGTTTCCGGTTGCGTCATTTCCGGTGCAAGGAATTTGATCCAGTAGTGCTATGGATCTGGAATCAAAATATTGCTATTTCTACCAAACTAATTAATTAATCTACCATAGTTGAGACTTCGTCCCATAATATGATAATAGGTGTTACCTAACATGGGACAAAGTCCAATAATTTTTGTTAAACAATATTAACTCAGATAAATGGACATATAATTTTTTTTCAAAGAGGCGGATCCAGACTTCCTCAAAAGAGGGGTTAAATAGGGGGACCCAAACCTTCTGTCGTTTTTCGCCAAAATAGGGACATGCAGACTGTGCACCCAGTCAAGTGTTGTATAATCCGGTACTTGACGTCTCAATTTCATAGAAAATATTATTTCGGACAGGAGGAGGAAGAAATGAAACTCTGTTTAACGATATTGTCAGTCCCATGCTAGATGTTTAATGGGCTAGAACACACTGCGATTTTGAGTAATTTTTTAACATTCATAACCGGAAGTAGTTCCAAATTACTGCGCAGATATATGGACTTATACATTTTTTTCAAAGTAGACCGGGGGCGGATCCAGACTTTCTCAAAAGAGGGGGCAAATAGGGGGACCCAAATTCAAATTTTCCGGCGTTTTTAAAGGTTTTTCGCCAAAACGGGGACCTTCCCCCTCCTGTAGACTGTGCACTCAGTCCGGTGTTGTATAATCCGGTACTCGACGTCTTAATTTCATAGAAAATATTAGTTCGGACAGGAGGAGGAAGAAATGAAACTCTGTTTAATGATATTGTCAGTCTCATGGTATATGCTTAATGGGCTAGAACACACTGTGATTTTGAGTAATTTTTTAACATTCATAACCGGAAGTAGTTCCAGATTACTGCGCATCCGATTTTCTGCAAATGTAACCCTGTATTGGTTTCCGGTGCGTCATTTCCGGTGCAAGGAATTTAATCCATTAGTGATATGGATCCGGAATCAAAATATTGCTATTTCTACCATAGTCGGGACTTCGTCCCATAATATGATAATAGGTGTTACCTAACTTAGGACAAAGTCCAATAATTTTTCTAAAGCAATAATATGAGACAGGTGCTACCTGTATTGCCAGCGAAGCACAATCCACATTCTCTAATATTTAAGTCATGTAAATCCTTGGGATGATTGAAATAGAATAGAAAATGGAGTGTACTGTTGTACAATGTAAGGATGCTCTTTCCATCTATTGAAACAGGCACGGTCATGAATATTCGCGAATCTGAAAATTATCTGCCAATTTCACGCTCATTCAGTGCATCAAAATAGTGTCGATATTTTTTGGGCCGAGATATATTGGGGACGACTTTTTTTTAGGGCCGAGATATATCGGGGAGGGCTTTTAACATTAATAACCGGAAGTAGTTCCAGATTACTACGCATCCGATTTTCTGCAGACTTACCCATATATTTGTTTCCGCTGTGTCATTTCCGGTGCATGAAATTTAAGCCATTAGTCATATGGATCCGGAATGAAAATATTGCTATTTCTACCATAGTTAGGACTTCGTCCCATATTATTTTGAATTCATCATTTCAGTGAAGTTGCATGATAATATTTCAAGTATTGTAATAGGTCTATATTTTGTTGTGTGGCCTGAATCACTTTGCATAGCCTACAATATATTTTGCACAATCAACAAGTTATGCTTGATATCCTGTAAGTTTTTACTTTGGCCATTGTGGTTACCAGAAGGGTAGTCATATACCATAAATCTAAGAAGCACAGACAATACAACCCAAAATAGAAAAGACAGCACCACAAACAATGATCTATAAAACAGTAGAAAACTGAAGATTGAGCGAATCCCACAAACATATAGGAGGTTAACGCAAGGATTCCGGAAGGATGACATTATTACTATCTAGATTGGAACTCGCTGCAAGTTTCTGTCACGTGATGCCCTAAGACGTTCCCTAATGGAATTGCGAAGCTAGAACTTCTTCAATATTCTGCAAATTTCAAATAAAACAGACTCCTGTTGAAGCCAGTTCGTTTCTTTGAAGTGCTTTAAATACATTATAACGCAGTTCTGACGTGATATTAAAATTGTAGTGTAATTTACAACAAAAACGGGTGGTGAACCCAGGTGCTAGCGAAAGGAAAGCAGTTCCTGTTTCTTATAAGACACCCGTCGTGTTATTCATATCAAAAGACAATCCGGTAAATGTAAGTGGCAGTGATAGAGGAAAGAAAATATTTACGTAAAATGTAAGAGGTACATTGTCATTCGAGATATGGATATGTTGTAAGGGCAACCAGATTGTCATGACTACCATGTAAAATGTAAGAGATACATTGTCATTCGAGATATGGATATGTTGTAAGGGCAACCAGATTGTCATGACTACCATGTGAAATGTAAGAGATACATTGTCATTCGAGATATGGATATTTCGTAAGGTCAACCAGATTGTCATGACTACCATGTAATTGTTATAGCAATGATATTAACCAAGGAGCAGCATAGCCTTGTTTGAGTATATTTTCGTCAGCAGATGAGCTCTATCCAGAAAATCACTGTACTGTGAACACGCTCTAGTATAACGAATGAGTTGTCAAATGTAAGTTCCATACGCTGGTGATGCTGTAATATTGCTACTGATGAAAAGGACGTTGACTATTGGAAAAGTAAAGTCATCGCGTTTGTCGTAAAGTTTTGTTTTTAATTCATATTCATCAATTCAACATCTTATTGACTCGCTTATAACTTGATCAAGAACATATCATATATTATATACATCTAGAAAGAATTTAACAATTAACCTTATGTAAGCGGAGAATCCGTACACAGAAGATAAGCTATAGAATGTCTAAAATGTGTACTACAACACCAAACCAAACAACACCACAAAATAAAAAAATGAATTATAAAATAAATAAGAGTGTGATGAAAACACTTTAAAAAAACAATAGATATTTTACTCTTTATGTTAACAATGGGATTTTATGGACCTAAAATTGAAATGTTAAGTATTTTACCATCATAATATAACGTTGACATGTCCACATTCTCTACAGTAGGTGAAGTAATGTCCCTCTTCTCGTGACATGAACATAGTTTTGTCTCCCAGTTGTATACAACGAAAGAACACCGATTGTCACTTCCACAAATTCCAATGCACAAATAGATATGTGTAGTTTTGACTTCATTCAAAGGGGCTGCAATGAATCGTTTGTTGTTATATGCCGAACATTTTCTGAATTGAAATAAATACGTTTCTCTGCCATATATAACAGGTAAGAATATAATACAATATACGACACAGCTAATGTTGAATTCCATGCTGCTTCAATCAAGTATTACATTTATATCTGATGAGCAATAGTCTTTGTACGATGTTGCATTTATTTGACGACCTATGATTGGATAAAATAATTCCTAAGAATAACGATGAAGGCAGAACCATATATGGAAATCTAAAGAATAAGATTAATACGCTTTACTGGCTAGTGGAAAATTCCATTCCTAAAAATAACGATAGAAGCAGACTGTAGCATTGCGTAATCTATTATTGCATAATTTGACCTTGACGCTGTCCGAAATAAAGAAATATTGTAATCGATAGCTGAGACGACGTATTTGACAAGGCTCTCTATATATATGTGTGTGTATTTTGATTTATTATAATTAAACACAACTGCAAGAAAGATGATCATTTATATTTTCTTCTAAAATAACACAGTAAAAAACCTCTTCTTGAGACACAATACAGAAGGTCAGTGGGCGGTGCTTAATTTTGTGTGTTGACCATTACATCTTTATCCTTAGAGCTTCCAAGAAAGTCCGTCAAACATATTTCGTGGAAAAAACTTAGTTACTGTTTCAAGTTATAGATCAGCAACATCATACAAAAATGTTATAAGCTCCCGTGACCGACTATGGTTATTTAGACGGTAAGTAAATAGTTGAAGGGTGAGCGCTCCAACGATTTACTGACTGTCTAAATAACGATAGACAGTTACTAGGGAGCTTATAACTTATAGTATGTGTCTAATATAGGAAATTTGATTAAAATCCTTGGTAATTAATAAAGTACACCGTAACTGAAATCCTATTAATAAGGTTTTTTTAAGTTCATTTGGCGATGTGAACCCTAGAAAAAATTATAAGAAAAAAATTAATTCACATATTTGTTGAAGTGATCAATAGGTTTCGTCAAAATTTACGATAAAATGGAGAAAAAACCCCACACTATCAGAAGAGTTGTAAAATCCAATCGGAAAATGATATAACACAGAGGCAAAATCGATATCGCTAACACAAATATACATGATCGGTCATTCTTCGGGTTAAGTTATTCCATTGCCCCAAACCTAGCGTTTTTTTTACCTGCGAGTAAAATACTGGCCCTCACATGTAACTGAGTGAGTAGTGTTGATATAAAGAATGTCGAATCCTAAACTTAATTTATACATACATAGTAAACTACTGGCCCTCACATGTAACTGCGTGAGTAGTGTTGATATAAAGAATGTCGAATCCTAAACTTAATTTATACATGCATGTTAAAACAAGTAAATACTTAATAGTTACCGACTGAGATCGAGGTGTTCAAGCTAGATGAACACCTGAGCCCGTGAAAATTGTGCGCCGAGACCGCGTAGCGTTCGAGGTTCTCAAAGCACGGGCGAGGGTGTTTATCTAGCTTGAACCCGAGATCGAAGTCGGTAACTGACTTACACTCTAGTGATATTGTTTATAAAAAATATATAATATCAAAAATATTGAATTTACTTGTACATATTTAACCAATTAAATGCAGCCGTTTTTGTCATCGGTAAGTCACTTGAACACCTGGCACAGTGCCGAGGTGTTCACGTCACTATTTGTCCTGGGCCTAAGACACGTGCGAATTCTTTTGACAAATAGGTATTTCCAAAATTTGAATACCTATCGATAACAATAGAACTAGTGTGTAAATTGAAATAAAGTCGAGCCTCGCAATGTCCTTGTCGAACAAACTGATACATTTACTTCGTAATAGCCGAGTAATCGAGTTACCCGTAGTAAGACAAGCTTGACGCTGCAACAGACGGACCACATTGCTATACAATGCATAATGCAGTTTATGGTTCAACTGTATACGTGTAATTTGAATCTGCTCATAACTATAATGTTCTGATTGTTGATTTAAAATGATCGTTGCCAAAGACTATGCAACTGGTATTTGTTGCTTTTTCGCACTAAGGAGCAAGTACAGAGTGTTTGTATCGAAGTCAGCATAATGTATAGAAGTGAGGCGACATATCATAACTGGAATTTTCTTTCAGTGAGCTATCACGGTAACAATCTGACTGAGCATTTTATTATAATGCAGATACAATTATCTTCTAATCAAAGGTAGCTTGTTCTCGCCATTATATAGTTGACAATTGTCCGATTGGTGTCAAACAACAATCACTGACTCACTCATACACAAATAGGGCCGTACTAACGCCAACTCAGCAATATTTCAACTATATCATGGCAGGAACAAGCTAATTTTCAGTGAGATGATGATGAGGTCCGCTTTGTTCGAGACCAACACGCTGAGTTGGATTTTTATAGTGCTAGCTCACCTAAACAACAGTCCGCGGACAGACATGTCGCTTCACTCGGACACATTACTCTGATTCCGAGCCAACCAGTCTTTGCTCTAATTCCTTAATGCTGCGTGTTTAGCGGAGAAGCTTTTTATTTGATATTATTGGTAACTGCGGCAGACCTCCACAATATAATCGATTGAAAAAACACACACAGTCATAGCAAATTTAGTTATCCGTCGAAATGTTATTCTGTGTATTCCAATTCATTGGTATATTTCGTTTATCATACTAGCAATAGATCGGTCATTACATCTTTCATGGTGTTCTAACAATAGATCGACAATGACCTCTTTCATTGTGTACTAACAATAGATCGATCATGACCTTGTTCATGGCGTACTTACAGTAGATCGATCATGACCTTGTTCATGGCGTACTTACAGTAGATCGATCATGGCCTCTTTCATGACGTACTAACAATAGATCGGTCATGGCCTCTTTCATGGCGCACTAGCAATAGATCGATTATGACATATTTCATGGCGTACTATCAGTAGATCTGTCATGGCGTACTAACAGTAGATCGATCATGACCTCTTTCATGACGTACAAACAATAGATCGATCATGACTTCTTTCATGGCGTACTAACAATAGATCGATCATGACATATTTCATGGCGTACTAACAGTAGATCGATCTTGATCTCTTTCTGGACGTACTAACAATAGATCGATCACCACTTCTTTCATGGTGTACTAACAGTAGATCGATCATGACCACTTTCATGACGTACTAACAATAGATCGACCATGACCTCTTTCATGGTGTACTAAAAGTAGATCGATCATGATCTCTTTCATGGTGTACTAAAAGTAGATCGATCATGATCTCTTTTATGACGTACTAGCAATAGATCGATCATGAGCTCATTCATGGTATACTAACAGTAGATCGATCATAATTTCTTTCATGGCGTACTAACAATAGATCAGTAATGATCTCTTTCATGACGTACTAACAGTAGACCGACAATGACCTCTTTCATGGTGTACTAACGATAGACCGACCATGACCTCGTTCATGGTGTACTAAAAATAGATCAGTCACGATCTCTTTCATGGCGTACTAACAATAGATCGACAATGAATTCTTTCGTGGGGTACTAACAGTAGATCGATCATGACATCTTCCACGGCGTACTAACAATAGACCGACCATGACCTCTTTCATGGCGTACTAACAATGGATCGACAATGAATTCTTTCATGGTGTACTAACAGTAGATCGATCATGACCTCTTTCGTGAAGTACTAACAGTAGATCGGTCACAACCTCTTTCATGGCGTACTAACAATAGATCGACCATGACCCCTTTCTTTCTTTCTTTCTTTCTTTCTTTCTTTCTTTCTTTCTTTCTTTCTTTCTTTCTTTCTTTCTTTCTTTCTTTCTTTCTTTCTTTCTTTCTTTCTTTCTTTCTTTCTTTCTTTCTTTCTTCAGGTATGACCCGCCGTTCTTTTATGTCGGCACACTCCTACGTATTACGGCAGGATAGTGGTAAACACATTATATACACCCGCACCCATTCAAAATTGTGCTGCATTTAAAAATGTGGGCATCCACCAATGCGTGCAAATATGTGTTTATATGTACATTGTAAGAACTCGATTCTATACAAATTTTTACATAGTAAGTAAAAGAAAACATAATGATCAGTTCAGCTTAAAAGGTCTTAAAAAAATTTCAGTGTAAAATAAATGTTCGCTTCAGATTTAATAAAAATGGTAAAAATGTTCATTTAAAATTGGTATTCAATCCAGGCATACTAAAACACTATTTCGGTTAAAAGCACTATTATTCTAATGATGAGAGTAATATTCTTTGCATTTATGTGTAAAAGTCACAAATAAAATAAGGCTCACTATATTTCAATATAAAAAGGATCTTGGAGGCAAGCGTTAGTAAAACATCATACGCTTTAAGCACCAATCGGATAAAATAGTCTATAAAAGGCAAAAGAATGTTATAGCACTATACAATCATTGCTGTTCGATTAAAATGGTAAAAATAGCACTGTTTGTCACTATTACTTGTCAACCCGCTACTCCTTTCATGGAGTACTAACAGTAGATCGATCATGACCTCTTTCATGGTGTACTAACAATAGATCGATCATGACCTCTTTCATGACGTACTAACAATAGACCGATCATGATCTCATTCATGGAGTACTAACAGTAGATCGATCACGACCTCTTTCATGGCGTACTAATAATAGATCGATCATGACCTCTTTCATGGTGTACTAACAGTAGGTCGATCATTACCTCTTTCATGACGTACTAACAATAGATCGATCATGACATCTGCCATGGTGTACTAACAATACATCGATCAAGACCTCTTTCCTGACGTACTAACAATAGATCGATCATGATCTCTTTCATGGTATACTAACAGTAGATCGATATTGACCTCTTTCATGGCGTACTAACAATAGATCGATCATGACATCTTTCATTGTGTACTAACAGTAGATCGATCATGACATCTTTCATGGTGTGCTAACAGTAGATCCGTAACGACCTCTTTCATGGCGTACTAACAATAGATCGACAATGATCTCTTTCATGGTGTTTTAACAATAGATCGACAATGACCTCTTTCATAATGTACTAAAAGTAGATCGATCATTACCTCTTTCATGACGTACTAACAATAGATCGGCAATGACCTCTTTCATGGTGTACTAAAAGTAGATTGACCATGACCTCTTTCATGACGTACTAACAATAGATCAATCATGATCTCTTTCATGGCGTACTAACAATAGCTAGTACAGTACCTCTTTCATGGCGTACTAACAATAGATCGATCATGACCTCTTTTATGGTATACTAACAGTAGTTCGATCATGACCTCTTTCATGGTATACTAACAGTAGATCGACAATGAACTCTTTCGTGGAGTACTAACACTAAAGCGATCGTGATCTCTTTCATGGAGTACTAACAGTAGATCGATCATGACCTCTTTCATAGCGTACTAACAGTAGTTCGATCATGACCTCTTTCATGGTGTACTAACAATAGATAGAACATGACCTCTTTCATGACGTACTAACAATAGATTGATCATGACCTCTTTCATGGCGTACTACTAATAGATCGACCATGACCTCTTTCATGGTGTACTAACAGTAGATCGATCATTACCTCTTTCATGACGTACTAACAATAGATCGATCATGACATCTTCCATGGTGTACTAACAATATATCTATCATGACCTCTTTCATGACGTACTAACAATATATCGATCATGATCTCTTTCATGGAGTACCAACAGTAGATCGATCATGACCTCTTTCATGGTGTACTAACAATAGATCGATCATGACCTCTTTCATGACGTGCTAACAATAGATCGATCATAACCTCTTTCATGGCGTACTAACAATAGATCGAGCATGACCTCTTTCATGGTGTACTAATAATAGATCGATCATGACCTCTTTCATGGTGTACTAACAATAGATCGATCATGACCTCTTTCATGACGTACTAACAATAGATCGATCATGACCTCTTTCATGACGTACTAACAATAGATCGATCATGATCTCTTTGATGGAGTACTAACAGTAGATCGATCATGACCTCTTTCATGGTGTACTAACAATAGATCGATCATGACCTCTTTCATGGTGTACTAACAATAGATCGATCATGACCTCTTTCATGACGTACTAACAATAGATCGATCATGACCTCTTTCATGACGTACTAACAATAGATCGATCATGATCTCTTTGATGGAGTACTAACAGTAGATCGATCATGACATCTTTCATGGTGTACTAACAATAGATCGATCATGACCTCTTTCATGGTGTACTAACAGTAGATCGATCATGATCTCTTTGATGGAGTACTAACAGTAGATCGATCATGACATCTTTCATGGTGTACTAACAATAGATCGATCATGACCTCTTTCATGGTGTACTAACAATAGATCGATCATGACCTCTTTCATGGTGTACTAACAATAGATCGATCATGACCACTTTCATGACGTACTAACAATAGATCGATCATGACCTCTTTCATGACGTACTAACAATAGATCGATCATGACCTCTTTCATGGTGTACTAACAATAGATCGATCATGATCTCTTTGATGGAGTACTAACAGTAGATCGATCATGACCTCTTTCATGGTGTACTAACAATAGATCGATCATGACCTCTTTCATGATGTACTATAACAGTAGATCGATCATGACCTTTATCATGGTGTACTATAACAGTAGATCGATCATGACCTCTTTCATGATGTACTATAACAGTAGATCGATCATGACGTATTTCATGGTGTACTATAACAGTAGATCGAGCATGACCTCTTTCATGATGTACTATAACAGTAGATCGATCATGACCTCTTTCATGATGTACTATAACAGTAGATCGATCATGACTTATTTCATGATGTACTATAACAGTAGATCGATCATGACCTCTTTCATGATGTACTATAACAGTAGATCGATCATGACCTTTATCATGGTGTACTATAACAGTAGATCGATCATGACCTCTTTCATGATGTACTATAACAGTAGATCGATCATGACGTATTTCATGGTGTACTATAACAGTAGATCGAGCATGACCTCTTTCATGATGTACTATAACAGTAGATCGATCATGACCTCTTTCATGATGTACTATAACAGTAGATCGATCATGACTTATTTCATGATGTACTATAACAGTAGATCGATCATGACTTATTTCATGGTGTACTATAACAGTAGATCGATCATGACTTATTTCATGGTGTACTATAACAGTAGATCGATCATGACTTATTTCATGGTGTACTATAACAGTAGATCGATCATGACTTATTTCATGATGTACTATAACAGTAGATCGGTCATGACCTCTTTCATGGTATGCTATAACAGTAGATCGATCATGACTTATTTCATGATGTGCTATAATAGTAGATCGATCATGACCTCTTTCATGGTGTACTATAACAGTAGATCGATCATGACTTATTTCATGGTGTACTATAACAGTAGATCGATCATGACCTCTTTCATGATGTACTATAACAGTAGATCGATCATGAGTTATTTCATGGTGTACTATAACAGTAGATCGATCATGACCTCTTTCATGATGTACTATAACAGTAGATCGATCATGACTTATTTCATGATGTACTATAACAGTAGATCGATCATGACTTATTTCATGGTGTACTATAACAGTAGATCGATCATGACTTATTTCATGGTGTACTATAACAGTAGATCGATCATGACTTATTTCATGGTGTACTATAACAGTAGATCGATCATGACCTCTTTCATGATGTACTATAACAGTATATCGATCATGACTTATCTCATGGTGTACTATAACAGTAGATCGATCATGACCTCTTTCATGATGTACTATAACAGTAGATCGAGGATGACCTCTTTCATGATGTACTATAACAGTAGATCGATCATGACCTCTTTCATGATGTACTATAACAGTAGATCGACCATGAATTATTTCATGATGTACTATAACAGTAGATCGATCATCACTTATTTCATGGTGTACTATAACAGTAGATCGATCATGACTTATTTCATGGTGTACTATAACAGTAGATCGATCATGACTTATTTCATGGTGTACTATAACAGTAGATCGATCATGACCTCTTTCATGATGTACTATAACAGTAGATCGAGCATGACCTATTTCATGATGTACTATAACAGTAGATCGATCATGACTTATTTCATGATGTGCTATAATAGTAGATCGATCATGACCTCTTTCATGGTGTAATATAACAGTAGATCGATCATGACTTATTTCATGGTGTACTATAACAGTAGATCGATCATGACCTCTTTCATGATGTACTATAACAGTAGATCGATCACGAGTTATTTCATGGTGTACTATAACAGTAGACCGATCATGACCTCTTTCATGGTTTACTATAACAGTTGATCGATCATGACTTATTTCATGATGTACTATAACAGTAGATCGATCATGACCACTTTCATGGTGTACTATAACAGTAGATCGATCATGACCTCTTTCATGGTGTACTATAACAGTAGATCGATCATTATTTATTTCATTGTGTACTATAACAGTAGATCGATCATGATTTATTTCATGGTGTACTATAACAGTACATCGATCATGACCTCTTTAATGATGTACTATAACAGTAGATCGATCATGACCTTTTTCATGATGTACTATAACAGTAGATCGATCATGACCTCTTTCATGATGTACTATAACAGTAGATCGATCATGACGTATTTCAAGGTGTACTATAACAGTAGATCGAGCATGACCTCTTTCATGATGTACTATAACAGTAGATTGATCATGACCTCTTTCATGATGTACTATAACAGTAGATCGATCATGACTTATTTCATGATGTACTATAACAGTAGATCGGTCATGACTTATTTCATGGTGTACTATAACAGTAGATCGATCATGACTTATTTCATGGTGTACTATAACGGTAGATCGATCATGACCTCTTTCATGATGTACTATAACAGTAGATCGATCATGAGTTATTTCATGGTGTACTATAACAGTAGATCGATCATGAACTCTTTCATGGTGTACTATAACAGTAGATCGATCATGACTTATTTCATGATGTACTATAACAGTAGATCGATCATGACTTATTTCATGATGTACTATAACAGTAGATCGATCATGACCTCTTTCATGGTGTACTATAACAATGGATCGATCATGACCACTTTCATGGAGTACTATAACAGTAGATCGATCATGACCTCTTTCATGGTGTACTATAACAGTAGATCGATCATGACTTATTTCATGGTGTACTATAACAGTAGATCGATCATGACCTCTTTCATGATGTACTATAACAGTAGATCGATCATGAGTTATTTCATGGTGTACTATAACAGTAGATCGATCATGACCTCTTTCATGGTGTACTATAACAGTAGATCGATCATGACTTATTTCATGGTGTACTATAACAGTAGATCGATCATGATTTATTTCATGGTGTACTATAACAGTAGATCGATCATGACCTCTTTCATGATGTACTATAACAGTAGATCGATCATGAGTTATTTCATGGTGTACTATAACAGTAGATCGATCATGACCTCTTTCATGGTGTACTATAACCGTAGATCGATCATGATTTATTTCATGATGTACTATAACAGTAGATCGATCATGACTTATTTCATGATGTACTATAACAGTAGATCGATCATGACCGCTTTCATGGTGTACTATAACAGTGGATCGATCATGACCACTTTCATGGAGTACTATAACAGTAGATCGATCATGACCTCTTTCATGGTGTACTATAACAGTAGATCGATCATGACTTATTTCATGGTGTACTATAACAATAGATCGATCATGACCTCTTTCATGATGTACTATAACAGTAGATCGATCATGACGTATTTCATGGTGTACTATAACAGTAGATCGATCATGACCTCTTTCATGATGTACTGTAACAGTCGATCGATCATGACTCATTTCATGATGTACTATAACAGTAGATCGATCATGACTTATTGCATGGTGTACTATAACAGTAGATCGATCATGACTTATTTCATGATGTACTATAACAGTAGATCGATCATGACCTCTTTCATGGAGTACTATAACAGTAGATCGATCATGACCTCTTTCATGGTGTACTATAACAGTAGATCGATCATGACTTATTTCATGGTGTACTATAACAGTAGATCGATCATGACTTATTTCATGATGTACTATAACAGTAGATCGATCATGAACTCTTTCATGATGTACTATAACAGTAGATCGATCATGACTTATTTCATGATGTACTATAACAGTAGATCGATCATGACCTCTTTCATGGTGTACTATAACAATAGATCGATCATGACGTATTTCATGGTGTACTATAACAGTAGATCGACCATGACCTCTTGCATGATGTACTATAACAGTAGATCGATCATGACTTATTTCATGGTGTACTATAACAGTAGATCGATCATGACTTATTTCATGATGTACTATAACAGTAGATCGATCATGACTCATTTCATGATGTACTATAACAGTAGATCGATCATGACTTATTTCATGGTGTACTATAACAATAGATCCATCATGACTTATTTCATGGTGTACTATAACAGTAGATCGATCATGACGTATTTCATGGTGTACTATAACAGTAGATCGAGCATGACCTCTTTCATGATGTACTGTAACAGTAGATCGATCATGACTTATTTCATGGTGTGCTATAACAGTAGATCGATCATGACTCATTTCATGATGTACTATAACAGTAGATCGATCATGACCACTTTCATGGAGTACTATAACAGTAGATCGATCATGACCTCTTTCATGGTGTACTATAACAGTAGATCGAGCATGACTTATTTCATGGTGTACTATAACAATAGATCGATCATGACGTATTTCATGATGTACTATAACAGTAGATCGATCATGACTCATTTCATGATGTACTATAACAGTAGATCGATCATGACTTATTTCATGATGAACTATAACAGTAGATCGATCATGACCTCTTTCATGGAGTACTATAACAGTAGATCGATCATGACCTCTTTCATGGTGCACTATAACAGTAGATCGATCATGACTTATTTCATGATGTACTATAACAGTAGATCGATCATGAACTCTTTCATGATGTACTATAACAGTAGATCGATCATGACTTATTTCATGATGTACTATAACAGTAGATCGATCATGACCTCTTTCATGATGTACTCTAACAATAGATGGATCATGACTTATTTCATGATGTACTATAACAGTAGATCGATCATGAACTCTTTCATGATGTACTATAACAGTAGATCCATCATGACTTATTTCATGATGTACTATAAACAGTAGATCGATCATGACTTATTTCATGATGTACTATAACAGTAGATCGATCATGAACTCTTTCATGATGTACTATAACAGTAGATCGATCATGACTTATTTCATGATGTACTATAACAGTAGATCGATCATGACCGCTTTCATGGTGTACTATAACAATAGATCGATCATGACGTATTTCATGGTGTACTATTACAGTAGATCGATCATGACCTCTTGCATGATGTACTATAACAGTCGATCGATCATGACTTATTTCATGGTGTACTATAACAGTAGATCGATCATGACTCATTTCATGATGTACTATAACAGTAGATCGATCATGACTTATTTCATGGTGTACTATAACAATAGATCCATCATGACTTATTTCATGGTGTACTATAACAGTAGATCGATCATGACGTATTTCATGGTGTACTATAACAGTAGATCGATCATGACCTCTTTCATGATGTACTGTAACAGTCGATCGATGATGACTTATTTCATGGTGTGCTATAACAGTAGATCGATCATGACTCATTTCATGATGTACTATAACAGTAGATCGATCATGACTTATTGCATGGTGTACTATAACAGTAGATCGATCATGACTTATTTCATGATGTACTATAACAGTAGATCGATCATGACCTCTTTCATGGAGTACTATAACAGTAGATCGATCATGACCTCTTTCATGGTGTACTATAACAGTAGATCGATCATGACTTATTTCATGGTGCACTATAACAGTAGATCGATCATGACTTATTTCATGATGTACTTTAACAGTAGATCGATCATGACTTATTTCATGATGTACTATAACAGTAGATCGATCATGAACTCTTTCATGGTGTACTATAACAGTAGATCGATCATGACTTATTTCATGATGTACTATAACAGTAGATCGATCATGACCTCTTTCATGATGTACTATAACAGTAGATCGATCATGACGTATTTCATGGTGTACTATAACAGTAGATCGATCATGACCTCTTTCATGATGTACTGTAACAGTCGATCGATCATGACGTATTTCATGATGTACTATAACAGTAGATCGATCATGACTCATTTCATGAAGTACTATAACAGTAGATCGATCATGACTTATTTCATGGTGTACTATAACAGTAGATCGATCATGACTCATTTCATGATGTACTATAACAGTAGATCGATCATGACTTATTGCATGGTGTACTATAACAGTAGATCGATCATGACTTATTTCATGATGTACTATAACAGTAGATCGATCATGACCTCTTTCATGGAGTACTATAACAGTCGATCGATCAGGACGTCTTTCCTGGTGTACTATAACAGTAGATCGATCATGACTTATTTCATGGTGTACTATAACAGTAGATCGATCATGACTTATTTCATGATGTACTGTAACAGTAGATCGATCATGACTTATTTCATGATGTACTATAACAGTAGATCGATCATGAACTCTTTCATGATGTACTATAACAGTAGATCGATCATGACTTATTTCATGATGTACTATAACAGTAGATCGATCATGACCTCTTTCATGATGTACTATAACAGTAGATCGATCATGAGTTATTTCATGGTGTACTATAACAGTAGATCGATCATGACCTCTTTCATGGTGTACTATAACAGTAGATCGATCATGACTTATTTCATGATGTACTATAACAGTAGATCGATCATGACCTCTTTCATGGTGTACTATAACAGTGGATCGATCATGACCACTTTCATGGAGGACTATAACAGTAGATCGATCATGACCTCTTTCATGGTGTACTATAACAGTAGATCGATCATGACTTATTTCATGATGTACTATAACAGTATATCGATCATGACTTATTTCATGATGTACTATAACAGTAGATCGATCATGACCTCTTTCATGGTGTACTATAACAGTGGATCGATCATGACCACTTTCATGGAGGACTATAACAGTAGATCGATCATGACCTCTTTCATGGTGTACTATAACAGTAGATCGATCATGACTTATTTCATGATGTACTATAACAGTATATCGATCATGACTTATTTCATGATGTACTATAACAGTAGATCGATCATGACTTATTTCATGATGTACTATAACAGTAGATCGATCATGACCTCTTTCATGATGTACTATAACAGTAGATCGATCATGACTTATTTCATGGTGTACTAGAACAGTAGATCGATCATGACCTCTTTCATGATGTACTGTAACAGTCGATCGATCATGACTTATTTCATGGTGTGCTATAAAAGTAGATCGATCATGACGTATTTCAAGATGTACTATAACAGTAGATCGATCATGACTCATTTCATGATGTACTATAACAGTAGATCGATCATGACTTATTTCATGATGTACTATAACAGTAGATCGATCATGACTTATTTCATGGTGTGTTATAACAGTAGATCGATCATGACCTCTTGCATGATGTACTATAACAGTAGATCGATCATGACTTATTTCATGATGTACTATAACAGTAGATCGATCATGACTTATTTCATGGTGTGCTATAACAGTAGATCGATCATGACTCATTTCATGATGTACTATAACAGTAGATCGATCATGACTTATTTCATGATGTACTATAACAGTAGATCGATCATGACTTATTGCATGGTGTACTATAACAGTACATCGATCATGACTTATTTCATGGTGTACTATAACAGTAGATCGATCATGACCTCTTTCATGATGTACTATAACAGTAGATCGATCATGACTTATTTCATGGTGTACTATAACAATAGATCGATCATGACTTATTTCATGGTTTACTATAACAGTAGATCGATCATGACCTCTTTCATGATGTACTATTACAATAGATGGATAAAATAAGGACAACTGTTGTTTAAGCTATACGTTTTGATATGTACTCATAGTATTAACAATATAAATCTTAAACAATGACGTTCTTAAGTAGCTGCGGGAGATCACTTACACATGATCCGGCTGATCTGCAATTCCTTTGAGTAATGGTTGTAATTGTTTTACATGCACTTTGTTCAATAACATTATTTGTTGAAGTTAATATCATGTTGCTATGGGGAAAATACGATACATGTAATGATGACTTATGCTTAGGTTTCTATTAGTCTTAGTAGTATTTAGTTACTTGTCAGACAAGAGACCCCCACACACTATTACCTATTGCCGATACAACCATACTGTGGGAAGAGTTTGAAGATACCAAAGGGGTATTCAGAACTCGTAAATCGAAAAAGTACAGACAACACATTGGCCAAAACAAAAGGACAAAAGGACAAACAACTATTTACAAAACATGCACATAAAACTAAAGATCGAGTAACAGGAAACCCACTAAAAACTGGGAGAAGGATAAGCAGTTCCTGCTCGACTAGTGGCACCCGTCGTGTTAATCTAGTTACAAAGCCGATGATAAGTCATGAATAAGGAAAGGAATGGGGAGTATTTTACGACAAAGGAAACATATCCGTAGTCATTTGTGACACAGATATTTCATAGCGGTCAACCAAGTCATGTAGAATACCGCACTAATTGAGTTATATGCCAATATAGGAAATCAGTGGTCAATATCCAGGTATATGAATCAGTGGTCAATATCCAGGTATATGAATCAGTGGTCAATATCCAGGTATATGAATCAGTGGTCAATATCCAGGTATATGAATCAGTGGTCAATATCCAGGTATATGAATCAGTGGTCAATATCCAGGTATATGAATTAGTGGTCAATATCCAGGTATATGAGTCATGTCTATAATTCCTAAGAGGCAGGAACAGATTATCCATTGTATTAGACAGGAACTTCTAACCAATGGTGAGCACATAAGGTCACTCCGTTTGAGGGGGGAAGGTGGTGTTGCTCATCGTTTTAGTTTTCTGAGTTTTTTTTTTTTTTTTCATTTGTGCATTATTTGCCTAATATTGTGATTGTCTCCGAATTTTCTCCCTGTGCATTATTTGCCTAATGTTGTCTCTGGATTGTCCATTTTTAGTTGTCCTTCGGTTTTCTCTAATGTTTATTTGATTTCTGTTTTATTCTGTAGATTCCTTAGTATATCTTTGAACGAAATATTATGTCTTTTTTAGCAGTGTACTTATTACTGTAACCGTTGCCAAGGGCGAAGAGAAAGAGATGCAGGTCAGTAACGGTTGCCTAGTGCGAAGAGAAAGAGATGTAGGTCAGTAACCGTTGCCAAGGGTGATGAGAAAAAGATGCAGGTAATAGCCGTTGCCATGGGTGATGAGAAAGAGATGAAGGTCATAACCGATGCCTAGGGTGAGGAGAAAGAGTTGCAGGTCATAGCCGTTTCCTAGGGCTAAGAGAAAGAGATGAAGGTCATAACCGTTGCATGTGGCGAAGAGAAAGAGATGAAGGTCAGTAACCGTTGCCAAGGGTGATGAGAAAAAGATGCAGGTCATAGGTGTTGTTGCCATGGGTGATGAGAAAGAGATGGAGGTCATAGCCGTTGCCTAGGATGAAGAGAAAGAGATGCAGGTCATAGCCGTTTCCTAGGGCGATGAGAAAGAGATGAAGGTCATAACCGTTGCCTATGGCGATGAGAAAGACATGAAGGTCATAGCCGTTGCCTATGGCGACGAGAAAGAGATGAAGGTCATTAACCGTTGCCAAGGGTGATGAGAAAAGGATGCAGGTCATAACCGTTGTCTAACCAAGATGTGTTGTTGTTTTGTTATATCCGGTTTGATTTCTTTCCTCTGATATTAGTTTTCCTACTCTACTACTTAATGTTTGTTTCAGGTGTCTTATAATTAAATTTTTTCCTCTATTATTGCTTAGGATTTGGAACTAATATTTTTGCTAATTTATTTTATCTGTGTTTTTTTCTGTTCCTAATGTGCAGTAGTTAATTTGGGTTTTTTGTTTTCCAAGAATTGCTGAAAAGATTCAGTAACTACACAAATGGTACATTAATTAATGTTGGTATCTTTGGTGTTTAAACAGCACAAGGTCAATAATTCCATCAATATCAACAAAACGAGCAACTAAGTCTAAACAGTGATGGTCAACAATTCCACCAATATCTACAAAACGAACAACTATCTCTAAATAGTGATGGTCAATAATTCCACCAATATCTACAAAACAAACAACTACCTCTAAATAGTGATGGTCAACAATTCCACCAATATCAACAAAACCAACAATTACCTCTAAACAGTGATGGTCAACAATGCCACCAATATCAACAAAACAAAAAATTACCTCTAAACAGTGATGGTCAACAATGCCACCAATATCAACAAAACCAACAATTACCTCTAAACAGTGATGGTCAACAATTCCACCAATATCAACAAAACCAACAATTACCTCTAAACAGTGATGGTCAACAATGCCACCAATATCAACAAAACAAACAATTACCTCTAAACAGTGATGGCCATCAATTACACCAATATCAACAAAACCAACAATTACCTCTAAACAGTGACGGTCAACAAATCCACCAATATCAACAAAACAAACAATTACCTCTAAACAGTGATGGTCAACAATTCCACCAATATCAACAAAACAAACAACTACCTCTAAACAGTGATGGTCAACAATTCCACCAATATCAACAAAACCAACAATTACCTCTAAACAGTGATGGTCAACAATTCCACCAATATCAACAAAACAAACAACTACCTCTAAATAGTGATGGTCAACAATTCCACCAATATCAACAAAACCAACAATTACCTCTAAACAGTGATGGTCAACAAATCCACCAATATCAACAAAACCAACAATTACCTCTAAACAGTGATGGTCAACAAATCCACCAATATCAACAAAACCAACAATTACCTCTAAACAATGACGGTCAACAAATCCACCAATATCAACAAAACCAACAAATACCTCTAAACAGTGAGGGTCAACAAATCCACCAATATCAACAAAACCAACAATTACCTCTAAACAGTGACGGTCAACAAATCCACCAATATCAACAAAACCAACAATTACCTCTAAACAGTGACGGTCAACAAATCCACAAATATCAACAAAACCAACAAATACCTCTAAACAGTGACGGTCAACAAATCCACCAATATCAACAAAACCAACAATTACCTCTAAACAGTGATGGTCAACAAATCCACCAATATCAACAAAACCAACAATTACTTCTAAACAGTGACGGTCAACAAATCCACCAATATCAACAAAACCAACAAATACCTCTAAACAGTGACGGTCAACAAATCCACCAATATCAACAAAACCAACAATTACCTCTAAACAGTGATGGTCAACAAATCCACCAATATCAACAAAACCAACAATTACCTCTAAACAGTGAGGGTCAACAAATCCACCAATATCAACAAAACCAACAATTACCTCTAAACAGTGACGGTCAACAAATCCACCAATATCAACAAAACCAACAATTACCTCTAAACAGTGACGGTCAACAAATCCACCAATATCAACAAAACCAACAAATACCTCTAAACAGTGACGGTCAACAAATCCACCAATATCAACAAAACCAACAATTACCTCTAAACAGTGATGGTCAACAAATCCACCAATATCAACAAAACCAACAATTACCTCTAAACAGTGATGGTCAACAAATCCACCAATATCAACAAAACCAACAAATACCTCTAAACAGTGACGGTCAACAAATCCACCAATATCAACAAAACCAACAAATACCTCTAAACAGTGACGGTCAACAAATCCACCAATATCAACAAAACCAACAAATACCTCTAAACAGTGATGGTCAACAAATCCACCAATATCAACAGAACAAACAACTACCTCTAAATAGTGATGGTCAACAAATCCACCAATATCAACAAAACCAACAAATACCTCTAAACAGTGACGGTCAACAAATCCACCAATATCAACAAAACCAACAAATACCTCTAAACAGTGATGGTCAACAAATCCACCAATATCAACAAAACCAACAATTACCTCTAAACAGTAATGGTCAACAAATCCACCAATATCAACAAAATCAACAATTACCTCTAAACAGTGACGGTCAACAAATCCACCAATATCAACAAAACCAACAATTACCTCTAAACAGTGATGGTCAACAAATCCACCAATATCAACAAAACCAACAATTACCTCTAAACAGTGATGGTCAACAAATCCACCAATATCAACAAAACCAACAAATACCTCTAAACAGTGACGGTCAACAAATCCACCAATATCAACAAAACCAACAAATACCTCTAAACAGTGACGGTCAACAAATCCACCAATATCAACAAAACCAACAAATACCTCTAAACAGTGATGGTCAACAAATCCACCAATATCAACAGAACAAACAACTACCTCTAAATACTGATGGTCAACAAATCCACCAATATCAACAAAACCAAAAAATACCTCTAAACAGTGACGGTCAACAAATCCACCAATATCAACAAAACCAACAATTACCTCTAAACAGTGACGGTCAACAAATCCACCAATATCAACAAAACCAACAAATACCTCTAAACAGTGACGGTCAACAAATCCACCAATATCAACAAAACCAACAATTACCTCTAAACAGTGACGGTCAACAAATCCACCAATATCAACAAAACCAACAATTACCTCTAAACAGTGATGGTCAACAAATCCACCAATATCAACAAAACCAACAATTACCTCTAAACAGTGATGGTCAACAAATCCACCAATATCAACAAAACCAACAATTACCTCTAAACAGTGATGGTCAACAAATCCACCAATATCAACAAAACCAACAATTACCTCTAAACAGTGATGGTCAACAAATCCACTAATATCAACAAAACCAACAAATACCTCTAAACAGTGACGGTCAAAAAATCCACCAATATTAACAAAACCAACAAATACCTCTAAACAGTGATGGTCAACAATTCCACCAATATCAACAAAACCAACAATTACCTCTAAACAGTGATGGTCAATCATTCCACGCATATCAACAAAACAAACAACTGTCTCTAAATAGTGATGGTCGACAATTCCACCAATATCTACAAAACGAAATAAGGTGGAACCATAACTTTAACAGATTTATAATGTAGGATATTGTCAATGTTGATGGAATCCAAACCTTTTGTGGTCCCTTCCGGTAAATCTACAATATTTCATGAAACATGCTCCCGCGATATAATTTTAAAAAGTGCATGCGTATTCATCGAAACCCTACATTAGACTTTATTGTAAAATTTATTATTTTGACGACGCATCGTTGAAATAATCAATAATAATTCTAACAGAATAGTATATCTATGATAGTTTACACGCCGGGTATTCGGCTGCACGGAACCGGAGTTGGCACTAAGAACGCGGACGTCGATAAAATATCAAGAAACAAGGTAGGTATATGTAAACGTTCTTTTCTTAAACATAACAAGTATTGCAAGTGTGGACACAGAAATGTGCTGGCCAAAAGGCAAGTGTGGATGTCAATATTTCATAGTGTCTTTTGCAAAGGTCACACGTTATAGATAATTTTGTTTGATATTTGTTGGAGAGGATATATATAGGCATGTCCTGCTGGGTGATACTATTTCGTGTAACGGAACGGAGCGAAACGGAACGAAGCGAAACGGAATGATTTCGTTTCTTGTTTTAGTAATTACTATAGGGGTATCACTATTTCAAGAAACGAAGCTATTCCGTTTCGTTTCGTTCCTTTTCTGCATTTTGGCGTTTCGTTTCGTGTTTTAGTAATTTCCTATAGGTGTACTGTACTTAGTTACTTTGTTTCGACCAAGTAACGACCGACCTACATTTGTACACGGTGTAGTCGCGCTATTTGAGCGTTCGGTGGATGAGTTGTTTATTGTACGACATACGGCAGATTTTCTGCTTGCTTTCACCTAAAATTTGCACTATATTTTCTAATTAAAGCTGAAATTATTGATATTTAATATGGGAATCCAACAAGCCATGTAAACACTTTCAGTAGTTCTTCAAAAAGTCATCATAGTATAGCAGCTCTTTTGTCGAAAATTGTGTGACGAAACATTTGTGGGCCAGACGGCCAGTTTTCATCTGTTTGTCTTCAAACTTGTAAATACGATCCAGTGTATCATACTCTACAACAATTTGTATTTTTTTTTCGTTTGAAGAGCAGTACTTAGTTTGAGCGAAATCCTCCAGAAACTTTACATATGAAACTACATACTGCAAGGTGTTACGACACTGTGGTACAACATTCACCTGTAATTGTATGCCGTATCATATAAAAATTGTCTGAAGAATATAGCTAACATTTTTGTTCATTTGACGACAAAATTGCAAAATGTTTGTAGAGTATGATACGCTGAGTCGACAATACTCAATATCTGCATTAATGAAACAAGACAATATTACAGAAATGCATATTTACGTGAAATATGAAATTGTTTCTTGCATGCGCAGGCAATTTTCCAGTCTCAAAGTTTATATAAAATTTGGCCAAAATCGAAAAAAAAACAAACAAAAAACAAAAACAAAAAACAAAACAAAAGTAGAGATTTGCACAAAGACTGTGTGTCATTTTGATGATGGTTTATGCCATACATAGTAATGTAAGACATTTGGGACTTTTCTTCATTTATGACAAAGTAGGTATTTCAAAATGAAAAAGAACGGATATGGGTAAATGTCAAGGAGACAACATCCCATCTCCATAACGAGACGATCTCAAACAATACATCTAGAGGTCGCATTACGGTCTTCAACGCGGTGAGGAACCTCCCACCATATAGCAAGCTGTAAATGGCCCGACAAGTCAAAAAGTGAAATAAATCAAGGTTACTTTTACAACTACCAGTATATCATTCTGCTTACTTGGATTTTCATTTTTGCTCATATTTATGCCAAAGAAGGCCCTTATTGCACCTTGTCCTTTGATATCCTTAGATGTTTCCATTTAACACCATCCGGTAACCCTTTTTGCTGCCAGCCCTTTTATGAGTTATTTTTAGATTCTTTAAACCCCTTTGATCCTTCTGGTCTCTTTGATGTCTCGAGGACGGAATATTTCCTTGGTCTTGATTTCGATCCCTTCTCTGGTCGAAACTTTTAATCGAGTAACACGACGGGTGCCACATGTGGAGCAGGAACTTCTTATCCTTCCGGAACATCCTAGTTTTTGGGCAATTAAGAAACTTTGTAGTTTCTCATGGACTTTTCCTGAAAATTCAAGGCAGCCAGGCGGTTTTTATTTTTATATGATGTTCATGATACATAGACCTGAAGTTTTGGTAAATTTTGCGATGAAAATTTGCTGAAGATGTTTTGACAAAGGCGGTCAAAATTAATAAAATCTATTAATTCATTGATCTTAAAACGTCGAAAAAGTTTGAGGCGGAAGGCAATTTTGGGGCGGGATGAGAAACTAAAGTATTTTGATGGGTCTTAAGTGGGTTGCTCATTTTTTTTCAGTTTTCAGTGCATTTGGATTGTGTGCATGGCGCATGGTTCTTTTGGAATGATATTGACTACCTTTCCTCTTGAATTATCAGTATATATCTGTGTTGGCATCATAGAGCAAAGTATGTAGGAAATGATAATGATCGGTATTTTCTAGTCTTGATATATAAGAGAATCGCAGCCACATGGGCTTGTCTATAGGATATACACAACTTTATTTAAAAAAGACAAGTCCCTGTGATGGCAGCTTAGGTCTAATGTGAACTAATGGTAAAATAAATATAGAAAGTAGTGTGTGTATTTTTTACTAATTAAAGAAACGAAACGGAACAGGAACGAAACGAAACAGTTCCTTGAATTAGTAATTACACGCAAATAAATATTAAACAAGAAACGAAACAATTTCGTTTCGTTTCGTTTCGTTTCTATTTCGTTTCGTTTCGTTCCGTTACACGTTTTAGATTTGCCCTGTCCTGCTATCCAATGCAATTTATTTATTGAATACAATATTCTTTAAATTAAATATTTTTGTTTAAATACATGTAGCTGACAGTTGAAATACTGTTTGTGAATAGGCATCTTTGGAAAGTTTGCACTCCTTTGACATTGTACATATAAAGCGTTTTTATTTTAGCGTGCGATATTATATGTGTTTGAATCTGCAATACTTCCGTTTGCATTTGGTACTCATCAGTAGGCAATGCAAGTGGAATGTGCAGGAGTTAATAACAAATAACAACCATGAATACCTACTTTGGAATATAATCACAGATTTAGCATATTTATAAGCCTAGACTCCCAAGGCCCTGTTGACAAAATAAAAAAATTGTAAATATTTAATGGAAAAAGTTGATAGACTATTTAAATAGAAATTATTGTTGGAAAATAAGACATTGTTTTTTATGCAATATAACATGAAAAAATATTTATATAAAAGAGTAAAAGTTTTGAATTTAGAAATCAGTTTGGCCTTGTGAGTTTCGTCCCCTTTAAATTAGAGTGGTAAAAGTAAAAGAGTAGGAAGAACTAATTGTATGTAACATAAAAATTGAATTTAAGTCATGAAAGTGGTTTTAAGAGGTGAGATTATGAATATTTGCATAGATATTATTTTACTTGAAGGATATTGTATGTGTATAGGCAGGTATAGATAACACAGCTCTTCACTAATGGGGAGCAAAAATTGCCCTCCCACCCCCCGTTGATTGTGTTCTACATGTAATTTGAAAGAAAATGACATGAAAATGTTGATTGGTATTTTTTCTACTGCATTGTCTAGATATGCGCCGAGGTGTAGAAAATTTCCCCAAAAAGACGGGTGGGGATGGGTGTATAAGAGTAACAGAAGTCATTTAATAGTTTTACTTGTGAAGCACACAAATATAATGTACATTTATTTTTTTAATTTTAAAAGCCATTTTAACTGAAATATGTTGATAGGTTGCTTTTTAATTGACATTGCAAGATTGATTGAAAAATGAGTGAAAATCATTACTGAAATTGACAAGGCTCAAGCTAGCGAGCAATTTCTAGCGAGCATTAAGCTAGCGAGCAATAAGGCGATATGTCTCAAAACCAAAAAAATATATTAGAGCAACATGTACTTTTAAAGATTTCTAGCGTCCAATAACAAATATATTATTGTAAATGCATAGCCAACACAATAAATCGACATCAGGGCATACAGTAAATATATCTAGATCCCCCCGCCCACACAATACAAAATAACGAAGACATAAATATGTTTCGGATGGCAAGCTTACCACTTTAAATAAACACAGAATAACAAATCATTTACTTTAATGTTTTAAACCGGTAGATAATTTAGACAGCGTTTTGTCAAGCTATATAAAGTCATAAGATTCCGGTTCACATGAAGACATCTCATCAATCTAAAAATAGTGTAATTATAGAACATTAGAAAAATATAACAGTAAGTTTTATGAAAAAATAAACAAAATCTAAATGGAAAGGTATAAACAATGGTAGTTGCAGGTAAATATGTAAGGATTATTTGGAACCCAAATTTGGTTACATTTAGTTGTATTGGAATCCTTTATGGAGGTCTTCATGAATGACCCATCAATACGGAAATTCCAGGAATGACGTTGTTATTTGTAGAGTAGGGAATATCCCAGAGCATGGTACTTCACTGCATATCAAAGTTGATATTTGACACCCTGCTGTGGGATTGAGGTGCAGAAACCCACCCAGGCATTTAAATCAGTTAAAGACCTGGGCAATATCTTTGATTGAAATCCCAAGTGGGCAAGAACTTTGCCGTCCTTGATATATTTTTCATGAGATATTTATAGAGACCCCCCTCCACAAAACAAAATTCAAATATCAAAGTTGATATTTGACACCCTGCTGTGGGCTTGAGGTGCAGAAACCCACCCAGGCACTTAAGTCAGTTAAAGGCCCGGGCAATACCTTTGACTTAATCTCCAAGTGGTCAAGAACTTTGTCGTCCTTAATATATTTTTCGTGGGATATTTAAAGAGACCCTCCTCCATAAAAAAAAATCAAATATCAATGTTGATATTTGACACCCTGCTGTGGGCTTGAGGTGCAGAAACCCACCCAGGCACTTCAGTCAGTTAAAGGCCCGGGCAATACCTTTGACTTAAACTCCAAGTGGTCAAGAACTTTGCCGTCCTTAATATATTTTTCATGGGATATTTATACAGATCCCCCCTCCATAAAAAAAAATCAAATATCAAAGTTGATATTTGAAACCCTGCTGTGGGCTTGAGGTGCAGAAACCCACCCAGGCACTTCAGTCAATTAAAGGTTCGGGCAATAACTTTGACTTAAACCCCAAGTGGTTAAGAACTTTGCCGTCCTTAATATATTTGTCATGGGATATTTATAGAGACCCCCCCTCCATAAAAAAAAATCAAATATCAAAGTTGATATTTAACACCCTGCTGTGGGCTTGAGGTGCAGAAACCCACCCAGGCACTTCAGTCAGTTAAAGGCCCGGGAAATACTTTTGATTGAAATCCCAAGTGATCAAGAACTTTGCCGTCCTTAATATATTTTTTATGGGATATTCATAGAGACCCCCTCCATAATTTTTTTTAAATATCAAAGTTGATATTTGACACCCTGCTGTGGGCTTGAGGTGCAGAAACCCACCCAGGCACTTAAGTCAGTTAAAGGACCGGGCAACACCTTTGACTTAATCCCCAAGTGGTCAAGAACTTTGCCGTCCTTAATATATTTTTCATGGGATATTTAAAGAGACCCCCTCCATAAAAAAAATCAAATATCAAAGTTGATATTTGACACCCTGCTGTGGGCTTGAGGTGCAGAAACCCACCCAGGCACTTAAGTCAGTTAAAGGCCCGGGCAATACCTTTGACTTAATCTCCAAGTGGTCAAGAACTTTGTCGTCCTTAATATATTTTTCGTGGGATATTTAAAGAGACCCTCCTCCATAAAAAAAAATCAAATATCAATGTTGATATTTGACACCCTGCTGTGGGCTTGAGGTGCAGAAACCCACCCAGGCACTTCAGTCAGTTAAAGGCCCGGGCAATACCTTTGACTTAAACTCCAAGTGGTCAAGAACTTTGCCGTCCTTAATATATTTTTCATGGGATATTTATACAGATCCCCCCTCCATAAAAAAAAATCAAATATCAAAGTTGATATTTGAAACCCTGCTGTGGGCTTGAGGTGCAGAAACCCACCCAGGCACTTCAGTCAATTAAAGGTTCGGGCAATAACTTTGACTTAAACCCCAAGTGGTTAAGAACTTTGCCGTCCTTAATATATTTGTCATGGGATATTTATAGAGACCCCCCCTCCATAAAATAAAAATTAAATATCAATGTTGATATTGACACCCTGCTGTGGGCTTGAGGTGCAGAAACCCACCCAGGCACTTCAGTCAGTTAAAGGCCCTGGAAATACCTTTGATTGAATCTCCAAGTGGGCAAGAACTTTGCCGTCCTTAATATATTTTTCATGGGATATTTATAGAGACCCCCCTCCATAAAAAAAAATCAAATATCAAAGTTGATATTTAACACCCTGCTGTGGGCTTGAGGTGCAGAAACCCACCCAGGCACTTCAGTCAGTTAAAGGCCCGGGAAATACTTTTGATTGAAATCCCAAGTGATCAAGAACTTTGCCGTCCTTAATATATTTTTTATGGGATATTCATAGAGACCCCCTCCATAATTTTTTTTAAATATCAAAGTTGATATTTGACACCCTGCTGTGGGCTTGAGGTGCAGAAACCCACCCAGGCACTTAAGTCAGTTAAAGGACCGGGCAACACCTTTGACTTAATCCCCAAGTGGTCAAGAACTTTGCCGTCCTTAATATATTTTTCATGGGATATTTAAAGAGACCCCCTCCATAAAAAAAATCAAATATCAAAGTTGATATTTGACACCCTGCTGTGGGCTTGAGGTGCAGAAACCCACCCATGCACTTAAGTCAGTTAAAGGCCCTGGAAATATCTTTGATTGAAACCCCAAGCGGGCAAGAACTTTGCCGTCCTTAATATATTTTTCATGGAATATTTATAGAGACCCCCCTCCATAATTTTTTTTTCAAATATCAAAGTTGATATTTGACACCCTACTGTGGGCTTGAGGTGCAGAAACCCACCCAGGCACTTCAGTCAGTTAAAGGCCCTGGAAATATCTTTGACTTAAACTCCAAGTGGTTAAGAACTTTGCCGTCCTTAATATATTTTTCATGGGATATTTAAAGAGACCCCCCCTCCATAAAAAAAAATCAAATATCAATGTTGATATTTGACACCCTGCTGTGGGCTTGAGGTGCAGAAACCCACCCAGGCACTTCAGTCAGTTAAAGGCCCGGGAAATATCTTTGATTGAAACCCCAAGCGGGCAAGTACTTTGCCGTTCTTAATATATTTTTCATGGAATATTTATAGAGACCCCCCTCCATAATTTTTTTTTCAAATATCAAAGTTGATATTTGACACCCTGCTGTGGGATTGAGGTGCAGAAACCCACCCAGGCACTTCAGTCAATTAAAGGTTCGGCAATAACTTTGACTTATACCCCAAGTGGTTAAGAACTTTGCCGTCCTTAATATATTTTTCATGGGATATTTATAGAGACCCCCCCTCCATAAAATAAAAATTAAATATCAATGTTGATATTGACACCCTGCTGTGGGCTTGAGGTGCAGAAACCCACCCAGGCACTTCAGTCAGTTAAAGGCCCTGGAAATACCTTTGATTGAATCTCCAAGTGGGCAAGAACTTTGCCGTCCTTAATATATTTTTCATGGGATATTTATAGAGACCCCCCTCCATAAAAAAAAATCAAATATCAAAGTTGATATTTGACACCCTGCTGTGGGCTTGAGGTGCAGAAACCCACCCATGCACTTAAGTCAGTTAAAGGCCCTGGAAATATCTTTGATTGAAACCCCAAGCGGGCAAGAACTTTGCCGTCCTTAATATATTTTTCATGGAATATGTATAGAGACCCCCCTCCATAATTTTTTTTTCAAATATCAAAGTTGATATTTGACACCCTACTGTGGGCTTGAGGTGCAGAAACCCACCCAGGCACTTCAGTCAGTTACAGGTCCGGGCAATACCTTTGACTTAAACTCCAAGTGGTTAAGAACTTTGCCGTCCTTAATATATTTTTCATGGGATATTTAAAGAGACCCCCCCTCCATAAAAAAAATCAAATATCAATGTTGATATTTGACACCCTGCTGTGGGCTTGAGGTGCAGAAACCCACCCAGGCACTTAAGTCAGTTAAAGGCCCGGGAAATATCTTTGATTGAAACCCCAAGCGGGCAAGAACTTTGCCGTTCTTAATATATTTTTCATGGAATATTTATAGAGACCCCCCTCCATAATTTTGTTTTCAAATATCAAAGTTGATATTTGACACCCTGCTGTGGGCTTGAGGTGCAGACACCCAGGCACTTAAGTCAGTTACAGGTCCGGGCAATACCTTTGACTTAAACTCCAAGTGGCTAAGAACTTTGCCGTCCTTAATATATTGTTCATGGGATATTTATAGAGAACCCCCCCTCCATAAAAAAAATCAAATATCAAAGTTGATATTTGAAACCCTGCTGTGGACTTGAGGTGCAGAAACCAACCCAGGCACTTAAGTCAGTTAAAGGTTCGAGCAATACCTTTGACTTAAACCCCAAGTGGTCAAGAACTTTGCCGTCTTTAATATATTTTTCATGGGATATTTAAAGAGACCCCCTTCCATAAACAAAATCAAATATCAAAGTTGATATTTGAAACCCTGCTGTGGGCTTGAGGTGCAGAAACCCACCCAGGCACTTCAGTCAGTTAAAGGCCCGGGAAATATCTTTGATTGAAACCCCAAGCGGGCAAGTACTTTGCCGTTCTTAATATATTTTTCATGGAATATTTATAGAGACCCCCCTCCATAATTTTTTTTTCAAATATCAAAGTTGATATTTGACACCCTGCTGTGGGATTGAGGTGCAGAAACCCACCCAGGCACTTCAGTCAATTAAAGGTTCGGCAATAACTTTGACTTATACCCCAAGTGGTTAAGAACTTTGCCGTCCTTAATATATTTTTCATGGGATATTTATAGAGACCCCCCCTCCATAAAATAAAAATTAAATATCAATGTTGATATTGACACCCTGATGTGGGCTTGAGGTGCAGAAACCCACCCAGGCACTTCAGTCAGTTAAAGGCCCTGGAAATACCTTTGATTGAATCTCCAAGTGGGCAAGAACTTTGCCGTCCTTAATATATTTTTCATGGGATATTTATAGAGACCCCCCTCCATAAAAAAAAATCAAATATCAAAGTTGATATTTGACACCCTGCTGTGGGCTTGAGGTGCAGAAACCCACCCATGCACTTCAGTCAGTTAAAGGCCCTGGAAATATCTTTGATTGAAACCCCAAGCGGGCAAGAACTTTGCCGTCCTTAATATATTTTTCATGGAATATGTATAGAGACCCCCCTCCATAATTTTTTTTTCAAATATCAAAGTTGATATTTGACACCCTACTGTGGGCTTGAGGTGCAGAAACCCACCCAGGCACTTCAGTCAGTTACAGGTCCGGGCAATACCTTTGACTTAAACTCCAAGTGGTTAAGAACTTTGCCGTCCTTAATATATTTTTCATGGGATATTTAAAGAGACCCCCCCTCCATAAAAAAAATCAAATATCAATGTTGATATTTGACACCCTGCTGTGGGCTTGAGGTGCAGAAACCCACCCAGGCACTTAAGTCAGTTAAAGGCCCGGGAAATATCTTTGATTGAAACCCCAAGCGGGCAAGAACTTTGCCGTTCTTAATATATTTTTCATGGAATATTTATAGAGACCCCCCTCCATAATTTTGTTTTCAAATATCAAAGTTGATATTTGACACCCTGCTGTGGGCTTGAGGTGCAGACACCCAGGCACTTAAGTCAGTTACAGGTCCGGGCAATACCTTTGACTTAAACTCCAAGTGGCTAAGAACTTTGCCGTCCTTAATATATTGTTCATGGGATATTTATAGAGAACCCCCCCTCCATAAAAAAAATCAAATATCAAAGTTGATATTTGAAACCCTGCTGTGGACTTGAGGTGCAGAAACCAACCCAGGCACTTACGTCAGTTAAAGGTTCGAGCAATACCTTTGACTTAAACCCCAAGTGGTCAAGAACTTTGCCGTCTTTAATATATTTTTCATGGGATATTTAAAGAGACCCCCCTCCATAAACAAAATCAAATATCAAAGTTGATATTTGAAACCCTGCTGTGGGCTTGAGGTGCAGAAACCCACCCAGGCACTTAAGTCAGTTAAAGGCCCGGGAAATACCTTTGATTGAAACCCCAAGCGGGCAAGAACTTTGCCGTTCTTAATATATTTTTCATGGAATATGTATAGAGACCCCCCTCCATAATTTTTTTTTCAAATATCAAAGTTGATATTTGACACCCTACTGTGGGCTTGAGGTGCAGAAACCCACCCAGGCACTTCAGTCAGTTACAGGTCCGGGCAATACCTTTGACTTAAGCTCCAAGTGGTTAAGAACTTTGCCGTCCTTAATATATTTTTCATGGGATATTTATAGAGACCCTCCTCCATAAAGTTTTTTTCAAATATCAAAGTTGATATTTGACACCCTACTGTGGGCTTGAGGTGCAGAAACCCACCCAGGCACTTAAGTCAGTTAAAGGTTCGGCCAATACCTTTGATTGAAACACCAAGTGGACAAGAACTTTGCCGTCCTTCGATATTTTTTCATGGGTTATTTATAGGGACCCCCCAAATCCAAATATCAAAGTAGTATTTCGGGACAGCTCAAGGCATATTTCGGGGGGAGCAAAGGGGAGCAGGCCATTACGCATGGGTTACTGGAAGTGACGTCATCGGAAGCGGCCCTGACCGGAAATGACGTCACATGAAGTCACGTGACCGGAAGTAACGTCATAACCGGAAGTATGTTCTGCGTATTCCCGCGCTTTTTTTTTACCATAGTAGTAGTACAAAATGTAGCATTGCGTATGACCGTAAGTAGCATGGCTACCGGATGTGACATGTTCGAAAGTGACGGCACGGGAAGTGACGTCACAGGAATTGACGTCATAAGACCGAAAGTGGGTGATTACCCTTGGGGTGTGATCTTAATTGTTCGAGGTGTTGTGTGGTACTCCAATGGTGTTTTCTATCACGTTCGCGTTCTCACTGTGGTATCCCTTCTAAATAACCTAAGAGCTGCTGACCGAGGGCTATACGCAGCCGCCGCCGCTGACAGAGGAATATACACCGCCGCCGCCTCCGCTGACAGATGGATATGTGCCGTCGTAGCCACAGCAGCAGCAATACTCACAGAGTAATGAAGGAGAACCCTATTATATTTTGAAAACCAATAATCCGTTTTTTTGGGGTTCCAGACGGATACGATCCCGATCATTTCATGCCATGGGTACATCCGTTTACCAGTGTGATTGCCGGACCTACAGGCAGTGGACAATCGATGTTTGTCCGATGGTTCGTTCACAATATCAAACACATGATGACTCCCAAGCCAGATCGGATCTTAAGGTGTTATGGTGAATATCAGACGTTGTATGGAACCGTAAAAGGGATAGAATTTCAACAAGGTTTACCGGATCTGGATAATTTAGATCCAAGAGAAAAACATTTGATCATTTTGGACGATCTCATGGACGAAACGGATCAAAGGGTGCCTTCACTGTTTACGAAAAAGAGTCACCACAGAAACATCAGCGTCATGTACATCGTTCAGAATCTGTTTCACCATAGAACCATAAGTCTCAATGCCTATTACATGGTTCTATTCCAAAACCTGACAGACGTATCGCAGATCATGGCGCTAGCACACCAAATGTATCCCAGGAGAACGGAATTTTTCCTGGAAGCTTTTGCCCGAGCTACAGCCAGACCTCATGGCTACATGGTGATCGATATGAAACAAAACACGCCGGATATCCTGAGATTAAGAACCTTCATCTTTCCCGGTGAAGAACAGAAAGCGTATGTCGAGTCATAAAAAGGATGTTACATTCCGTTTCTTGTCACTCTTGCATGAGACTCTGAGGGAATAACATGGTCTCTCAGCGCTTGAAAATGCACGGCAGTGATATATTATATTTACAAAAGACGAAACCGTGTATTCGTAAACACATCATAACAAAAGCGGATGGCAGTCTCATCGACTGTCTGTGTGAGTGTGCCGATAATAGTTTAAGAGGCAACGTCCCGTTAACTAAACTGCAGAAGGAAAAACTCAAGAGAAATAAGGCCGAATTGAGAGCACTGACGAAAAAGTCGGTCTCTCTCAAACAGAAGAAAGCGATCTTACAGAAAGGTGGATTTTTGGGATCCCTACTAGCACCGATTGCATCTGTAGTAGCACCGTTGCTCTCTACATTATTTAAATGAAGGAACTAACCTTAATAAATAGATACCACCAGACTCAAGAGCGCCCAAAACCTCCAGTGGAACAACGCGTGAAAGTCATGGACACCATGGATAAGAAGATGCAAACCATACTAGAAAGAGAAGACCTATCGGCAGACAAGCGTCTCAAGCTATACGACCAATCGTTCACTCGATATTTGAACGTCTACGACGATTACAGACCCAGACCCGTGGCAGTCGCACCTGAACCCGTGAAACAGGACCTGATCGACAACGAAATTTTGGAAAGCGTACCAAAAACAATGAAGGCCAAGGTACAACTCTTGTTGAAAAAAATGAAGAGCAGTCGTCCCGACATTAGCTGGAACGAGAAAGGGGAACTGAAATACAAGGGAGAAACCGTTTAAGGAAGCAACGTGGTGGATTTAGTCAACGACGTGCTGAGCAAAAAGAAATATTTCATCCCACAAGGATGGGAACCATTTGGAGAAGCCTTACGAGAAGCAAATGTTTCACAAGATTTGAATGGTCACGAGGACCGCTGGAGATACATCACTCAGACCACAAAAACACCGAGATCTCGCAAACGACAACAGAGTCCATCCCCTATTAGACCGTACTCCCCAAAAACACCAAGAAACAGAAGGAAAGAAGTCCAGAACTGGGTCGACTTTTAACGGAGGTTGAGACCACGAAGGGGCAGTTGTAAACATGGAATCAACCTATTACAACCTTTGGAGGATTTAATAAACTTAAGCCGAAAGGTTATACGAAGAAACAAGTCAGAGAATGGTTACAGTCTCAGGACACGCACACTTTGCATAAACCAACTAGACGACGATTTCCCAGGAGACGCGTTGTAGTCTATGGAATTGACCACCAGTGGCAGGCGGATGTAGTGGATCTCGCAAAATTGTCTTCTTACAACAAAGGATTCAAGTACTTGTTGACATGTATAAACGTGTTATCCCGATATGCTTGGGTCGTTCCATTCACAGACAAGACGGGGAAGACATTAAAATATGCGGTAGTGTAATGCATCGAAACCAGACCCCCGGTATACTTAGTCAAAGACGATCACGGTGAAATTTTTTTTTTTTTTTTATTTTTTTTTTTTTCTCAACTGCAAAATACATCAATACAGAATAGAGTACAATAATATAATAACATATAAAACATCATACAATCTATATAGTAAAGTACAATTAAATCTTCTTACAATCTTAGAAAAGAGGTATTTTGCAGAGTTTAAAATTGTTTACTATTGATATATGTGATAAATATTTTTTTTTGTATAATTAGGAAAAAAAGTAGATAAGAATTTTAGTGTATTTTTAAAAAGAAAAAAAAGAAAAAAAGAAAAGACATTGAGAAGATGAGATTGTACTTTATATTGGCATTTATATGTAAAACTTTTATGGTCTGGCCTGGTGCAAACAATCAATTGGACTATAACACTGTACCAGATATACAAAAGTATTATTTGGATGGATCAAACATTCATATTGTTTTAATTATCTCATAATGAATATACTATAAAGTATACTATAGTATAGTAAATATAAACAAGAAAAGTATATTTAGATATACTATATCAGTTAGTATTTAGTGGAATCTCTATGGAAAGGGAATTTACATAAGAATAAAAACTATGTCAACAATCCTCAAACAGTTTTTCAAAAGTACTCCAATGTAATTGAAATTCTGCAATTCTTTGATTTCGGACAGCAATCATTTTTTCAGTTTTATATAAATTTATCAAACAGGCTTTAAGCGAATGAACGGATAATTTTTTCTTCAGACATCTGTTTGTATATATATAGTATTTTATGTTTAGTAAAATGGCATTGTATACATCATCTTTATATACTTTATCAACATCCCCAAAAATTAGAGTCTTCTTTAAAAATGTTTGGTTTATGTCTTTGTCACCGAACCAAGAATTTACTTGCCCTAGAAGATTTTGTACATTTTCACAACCCCAAAAAATGTGTTCAATTGTTTCATTTTCCTTTTGGCAAAAATTACAATTTGCATCATCAATAATTTTAATTTTTTTCAGGAAATAATTAGTAGCCAGAATATTGTGGTTTATTCTAAATTGAAACCAATGTAATTTTGTACATGCTGTAGCTTTAAAAGGGAGTATATAAATTTGTTTCCACTCATTTGAATTAATATCAAAAACTGTATTCCATTTTCTTTGAGCTGTAGGAAAACTACTGTTTTTATTTAGAATTGTGTACATATCTTTTGAACCTTTAGAACTTCGAAAAATATTTTGTAGAGATGATGGGACAAAAGGAGTCTGTAAATTAGATGATTTGTCTCCATATGGATATAATTTTAGCATTTGTCGTAAAGAACTAATAACCCCATTATATTGCAAAAAATTTACACAAAATCCAAATTTGTTTGAAAACTGATCTAAAGTCAGAAAAGAACCATCATCATTGACAAAATCGTTAACAAACTTTACACCCCTATTGAACCACTCTGGATAAAAGATAGTTCTTTTGTCAATTTTTACCTGTTTATTCAACCAAACTGTATTGGCAAGAAAGTTTGTCCAATCTTTGTTTTCGTCTTTTTCAATAACAGATTTCCAAGCATATAATACATCCTTCCAAAATAGATTTTTTACACTTTCTATTACTTGTTCTATATATCCACTACCGCCACATGATAGTTTATTTATATCAATTGATGACATAAACATATTCTGCCATTTACAATTGTTGAAAAAGAGTCTCCTGATCCATGTGGACTTCAAAGCCAAAATAAAAGAATGTATATTAATCATCTTAAGTCCCCCCTCTTGATACTCCTTTTGCATGATATCTTTTTTCACTCTATTAACAGATGATTTCCAAATAAATGTATATAACATATCTTCAATATCTTTAATAATTTCTATACTAGGGTTTGGAAGTGCAATAAAAAGATGGTTAAGTACTGGCAGAATTAGTGATTTAACCACAGTAATCTTACCTATAGGAGTTAAATTTCTTTTGTTCCACTGTTTAAAGAGTCCTTTCATTTTTTTTAAATATTTTTCATAATTGATCTTTGTAATTTTAGAAATATCAACATCGAAATTTATTCCCAGAACAGTAAACGTAGTTTTTCCCCAGGAGAGATTCCAGTTTTCACATAGTCTATCACTGCTGTATTTTTTGCTTCCTATCCAAATAACTTGTGTTTTTGAAAAATTTATTTTAAGGCCTGATATCTTTTTGAACCATTCCAATTCCAAAAGTGTTTCATTTAATGATTCTTCTGATCCATCCAAAATTACTGATGTATCATCAGCGAATTGAGAAATTTCATGTTCTGAGTACAAGACTTTAATTCCTTTTATTTGAGGGTTTTCTCTTATTTTTATAGCCATTATTTCAGCACATAGTATGAATAAATAAGGGGACAACGGATCCCCTTGCCTACAGCCTCTCTCTATACGAAAAAACTCAGATAAATTCCCTCCCTGATTGACTGCAGATTTAATGTTGTTATAAAACGTTTTAACCCATTTTTGAATAGATTCCCCAAAATTGAAAAATTTTAAAATGTTACTAAGAAAGTTCCATGATATTGAGTCGAAAGCCTTCTCAAAATCTATTAACAAAAATAAACCAGGTATATCATTCTCCTCTGCATATTCCATTATATCAAACAAAAGCCTAATATTTTCCCCTATGTACCTACCTGCAATAAAACCAGTCTGATTATTATTAATTAATGTGGGGCGAACTTTTTTAATTCTATTTGCTATCATCCCAGACCCTATCTTATATACTGTATTCAACAAGGAGATTGGCCGCCAATTTTTTAGAAAATGTCTTGATTTCTCTCCCTTTGGTAAACATGTGATTATACCTTGTTTTTGTGTAACAGATAAACTTCCTAAACTATACCCATAATTTAAAGAACCAATAACAAAAACTTTCAGATCTTTCCAAAAAAACTTTAAAAACTCTGATGTAAACCCATCTGATCCAGGACTTTTGTTATTTTTCATCTTTTTCAAAATTTCCCCAGCTTCAAAGCTCCCAATTTCCCCTTCTAAATTATCTTTTTCTTCTTCTGTGAGTTTTCTTATACTTGCCCCCTTCAAACCCTCCACTATATCTTTAAGACTACAACCCTTATCTTCATCTTTATTTTTGTACAAATTTTCATAAAAATATTGTACTTCTTTTAATATCTCCTTCTGATCTGTAACAATTTCCCCATTATCTTTTTCAACTTTTGGAATTATCTTACTGGTATAATTTTTAGATTCTAGGCCACAAAAATATTTTGTTGGCTTTTCTCCTTCATCTACCCATTGAGCTCTTGATCTTACTAACTTACCTTTCATTTTTTCATTTCTAAGAGATTCCAATTCATGCTTTTTTGTTTCTAAATTTTCAATTGAGTTTTCAGTAACATTTTTTTCAAGGGTAGCAATTTCTTCTTGAAGATCTCTAAATCTCTGTTCCTTAATTTTTTTTATATAGCTTGCAAATGAAATTGTTTTTCCTCGTATTTCTAAAAGTAACATTTCCAAAAATAGTTGAACGTTAATAGTAAGTTGCAGTTCATTATCATCAATTTCTTGAATTTTATCCCTATTATAGATTAATGCTGCATATTGTTTTTTCAGATCAATGATTTTTTCCCTTACAATTTTGCTGTAGTCCTTTTCGTATAATAGTGAGTTGTTAAACTTCCACAAGCCCTTACCTTTATTGAAGGGATTAAACACAAGGCTTAAAATAATCATTGAATGATCAGATCTGTAACTTGGATCAATAGTACAATTTTTTAAATTAGTAAGCATACTTTCTGTAAAAAGGAAAAAATCCAATCTAGCCTGTCTAAATGGATTTTTTTTCCTCCAAGTATAACGATAACTATCTGGATAAAGTTGCCTATAAGGGTCTATTAGACTTCTTTCTTCAATTAATTCTAAAACCTTCTCTCTCGACTTTGGGTTATTTACATGCAAATAGTTACAGTAATCTAACTCTGGACATAATACAAGATTGAAATCACCACAAATTATAAAATTTTCATTTCCAAATTCCTCAACTATTGACATGATATTCTTATAAAATTGAGGATTATCATCATTCGGTCCATAAATAGAAACAAGTGTAAAGTTAATTTTGTCAACATTAATATCTAAAACAAGATAATTCCCATTTATGTCTCTTTTCTCTTTAAGAATATTAAATTCAAAATTATTGTTAAAAAGAATAGCAGTACCCCTGGCATTTGATGTAAATGAGCTAAAATAACATTCATAATCCCAACTTGATCGTATGCTCTTTTCATTTTCACTGCTTTTTTTTTAGATAATTAAAGACATCTGTTCTTTTTACAATGTTACCGAGTCCCTGACAGTTTACTGAAAGAATTCTTACACTAGCCATTAAGTAATCTTATAACATAACACACTGATTGATTATCATAAATAAACATACAATATACATAAATTCTGCACCAGACCAACCAATATAATAATAAGTACACAAAAATGAAATGTACAGTAGTACAAAAAGAAAGAAGACAAAAAAAAAATATAATGAACAGTAGTACAAAGAGAAAGAAGACAAAAGAAAGAGACAATAAAAACAATGACTGTAATCAAACATGGCTACAAAAAGCTAAACAACATAATATATTGCAATTTTTACAGTTATAAATTATATCCTTTTCATTTCATATAGTATCAGCAAAATCAAAATCATACACATCAATAATCTGTTTCATTCTGTTAAAATGTAACTGGTAAACAAAACAAAAATTTAAATAAGTTATCAGTATTATACATATCATTTCTATTATATTTATCAATTAAGATACATGACCAACATTGAATTCATACCCACTCTACTCACTGTTGTCCCAAACAATAGATACGGCCTTAACCTGAGCAAGTCACACATGCAGAAAATCTACTACTTCAATTCAAGATTCAAAGATTCAAGGTGGCATTCTGGAAGGAACATTCTATGTCGAAGAATTACAGAAAGTCATTAAGACAGACGACGTATACAAGATTGAACCCATTTTTAAAAAGAGAAAAATGGGACAAAGAGTTCAGTATTTAGTCAAGTGGCTCGGATATCCAGAGTCCTTCAGCAGCTGGATCCTTAAACAGGACCTACAAAAGCACACAACACCTACTTGAAGTGTCAGTCTTGCGAATGGCACCGAGTGACACGGACAGTGCATCGTCTTGTGTGACTTGTGGAAAGAAGACTCCACGTTCGGAGGTCGTATTTTTGTGTCAGGTACTCATTCTGTACACGGTTATCGTAGTCAGTATTTACAACTTGACGGTCAAATCGGAGAACAGTACCTTGTGGACGGCCTTGTTGAGCAGTTGTCTGGGATACCTGTTACATAACCCCACGATCAAGGCGAAGCATGTTTTACCTGACTCTGCCTAGTAACAGTTCCATGAATTACTGTCCGAACAATACGTTGACTCATTACACGACGAAATTGCCGAATATAACGGATCTGGACAGAGCATGGAAAATCGGATTGGCAGAGATACAGTATACTCACAGTTGGTATAGCGTCATGAATAACGAAGCCTGGTTGAAGGTTCACTTTTACAAGGAGTCAGAACTACAAAAGCATTTGGTATTGTTACCGGATGGGTACTATTCCTCGGCCAAAAGGATTCCCCATCGAGGGGAAAAAGCACATGAAGGAACTCAAGAATAAATTCGACATGGGTTTCAACAAAATCAATCATATAATCGATATGAAAGTGAAAAAAGATTGTCAAGTCATCATCAGTCCTTTAATACAATCCATGTTAGGATTCAGACAAGCTATATTCCCGGCGGGGGAGTATGTTTCAGATTGGGTAGTGGACGTCAAGAAAGGATTAAATTCTCTGTACGTGTATTGTCCCTTGGTGGAATCGAGAATGGTGGGAGATGCCCAAGTACCGTTATTGAGAATCGTACCGGTGGAAGGAAGAGACGGAGAAATGATCACCCGAGTGTTTGATCCGATACAGTACTGTCCCCTGTTATAAAAACGATTTCAGACCGTGGAAATAGATTTAAGGGACGACACGGGCTCTATAGTGCCATTCGAAAGAGGACGAGTGGTGGTGACACTTCACTGTAGAAAACGAAAAGAATTCTCTCTAGAATTAAACCAACTCATCGTTACGATACGAAAGCTTACCACGATTATTACATACACCAAGCAGGAAAAGGATATCCGGTATTTGCGGGAAGACGATATCAAAGAGGACATGGACTTGGCAGTATCTTTGGAGGACTCTTTAAAGCAGCCATGCCTTTGTTGAAAAAGGGAACAAAGACCCTAGAACCGCGAGGCTTTAAAAACGGGATTAAATATTGCCGGAGATGCCGTACAAGGAATAAATATCAAACAGGCAGCAACATCACGATTGAAATCAACGGGAGAAAACTTACTCCAGAAGGCTATGGACACGGTAGGACCCCCAGGACAACGAGTTCTAAAAGGACCTGCCAAGCGAAAAAAGACCAGACGTCGGCAGACCAAGCAACGGAACACTTCGAATGACATTTCGGATAAAAATGGCACTTGTACATCCCAACTCATGCGAATGCACGAAATCAGAACTGGATTTATTTGAAGTTCCACCTACACAGACCAGTGTGGCTTATGGGTATTGCAGGCAGAAAGGATTGACATCGGCTCTGACGGATCAAGGACCTTACGAATTTGCCGTCAGTGGGGCGGGGGACGACTACATCGACTTGGCTAATACTTACCCGTTTGTGGAAGCACAGATCATGGATGACGACGATACTGCATTAGATGGCGGAGCGAACATTGGATCTGTCAACTTATGGATGCATTCCCTCTGTAGTGATGTCAGTGTTAGCCTCAACGAAAATCTGGTTTCACCACCGACCAGCTTATACCCTTACAGAGCTTATATAGAAATATTACTCAGCTATGGCCCAGCTGCCAAAGAATCTCAATTAACGGGAGTCATGTGGTACAAGGATACACCGGGACATCAGGATAAGAGAACAACCGATAACAAAGGATTCACGTCCCGGAAAGCATTGACGGCCCAAAGCAAGTCTGTACAGATGATGGGAAAACTACACTTGGATTTATTTTGTCAAGAGAAATATTTACTGAACCACGTCGATCTGAAAATCAAATTACGACGAAGTCGGGACGTGTTCGCTCTAATGGCCGATGCGACAACTATAAGATCATAATCAAGGATCTCCCTCTATTTGTGAGAAATGTACAGTTAAGTCCTGCCGTAAGAATGGGTCACGTCAAAGCTTTGGAAAAGACCAGCTGTAAATACCCCATCCGACGCGTAGAAGTCAAAGTAGATACGGTTCCCCGTGGCAATATGAATTACGTCCAGGACAACATGTGTTTGGGACAGTTGCCGAAAAGACTGGTGATTGGTTGTGTGGACAGTGATACCTTAAATGGGACTATTACGAAAATCCCTTTCGATTTTAAACACTACAAGATCAATTGTGTGGCACTGAACGTGGACGAACGACAGATTCCCGCCAAACCGCTACAACCCGACATTGAAAACGCAGGTTATATTCGCAGTTATATGGTACTCTATGCCAGTACGGGAAAGATGCATGAAGACGAAGGAAATACCATCTCCAGAGATGAATACGCTAAAGGAAACACCTTATTTGGATTCGATATGACTCTGGATAGGGCAATTTACATGTGGAGATTCATTTCGACGAAGCTCTGGCAGGGACCATCAACGTCGTGCTGTATGCAGAATTTGAAAACGTGATCGAATTCGGTAGAAACAGACAAATCTTGTTTGACTACGTTGCATAATGAATATGCTAGAGATTAACACTCTATTAAAAAAGCATCCCCACTCCAGACCTGTGTTTAATGGGGTCTATGCCAGAAACAGATTACCCAGATTATTAAACGTACCTTCGGCCCTTGTGGCATATCCAGAAATTGAGGGTACTTTCCTCATAAATATTCATGATATTTAAATTAGATTTTTATCACGTGACTGCAGTTTTAAGCTTGATGGATCGTTTATTAGATTTGTCAAAAAATAGCCTATAGTACGGAAATTCAATGTGTCCGTCAATGATTCGAAAATTAAAAGGTATTGTTTATTTCCGCAAAGTTTTTTTTCTGTCAAAATTCAAATATTTTTGTTTTGTAACGATTTTAGACATGTCTTTGATATCGCGATCATGCAAAAATGATCATATTATATTTAATGTGGGAACCCCGAGTTTAGAAGCTAGAAATATAAGGTTAGTTAATATAATTACATGTATTATTGAGGAATCTAAATTAATTTCAGAAAATATGTCGCCAAATGTCATTCATTGTTAAATTTTGTGTCACACGCCACCAGTTTCATGTATTTCAGACATTTTTACATAGACTCTTAAGGCCAAAAAAGGGTTCGTCGCCTCGGATTTTCATTTAGTCCAGGAACCGCGAATATTTAATTGTTTTCATTAATTTTTATTTCATTTAATTCAGCTTGATTCAATGTATCATTTTCAAGTTCAGAAAATGACACACATGCAATTATGAATGATATCGTCTATATAGATCATATGAAAATTGCAGACGTCGCGGCGTCGCCATCTTAGATATGCAAATGAGCAAAGTACCCATCATTTCTGGCTATGGGAAATACGGATCCAGACCATCCAATGGGACAACACTGGATCGCTATATACATCTACGCCAACTCACGAGGGGAATACTACGATCCAACCAAACGTCCACCGCACGAATCCGCTTATGTCAATTTCATGAACAAACATTGCCTTCATTGGACTTACAATACCGTTCGAGTACAAGAAGAAGGATCTACCGTGTGCGGATTTCATTGCATTTTTTACCTCATTCATCGATGTGCAGGACATAGCATGACAGACGTCACCAGGCTATTAGAAAATGCCGTGGAAGCGACGGGTATTGTACAGAGATTTGTGTTGTTACTTGTTAAACATGTGCTATGAAAAAAAAAAAAAAAAAAAGTAATAAAGGGAAGAAAAAAAAGAAGGTTAATGCAACCTCTATATAGAGCCAGTCACAAGCCTGGATTAATGCAGAGTGACCTTCTACTGGGTGACTTAGGGGATCAAATGTACCATTTCATTCATTTGACTCTTAGGTTATTTAGTAGAAATACCACAGTGAGAACGCAGACGTGATAGAAAACACCCTTGGAGTACTACACAACACCTCGAACAAATCAGAACACACCCCAAGGGGAATCATCCACTTTCGGTCTTATGACGTCACTTCCTGTGATGTCACGTCAAATCCGGTAGCCATACTACTTCCGGTCATGCTCAATGATACATGTTATACTAATACTATAGTAAGAAAAAAGCGCGGGGGAAAATGACGTCACTTCCGGTCACGTGACTTCCGTTCATGTCACATCCATTAGCCATGCTACTTCCGGTCATGCACAATTGTACATTTCGTACTACTGCTATGGTAAGGAAAAAAGCGCGGGAATGCCCTTCCGGGCATGTGCAGAACATACTTCCGGTTATGAAGTCACTTCTGGTCACGTGACTTCATGTGATGTCATTTCCAGTCAGGCCCGCTTCCGGTGACGTCACTTCCAGTAACTCTTACGCAATAGCACGGTCCCCTTTGCTCCCCCCGAAATATGCCTTGAACTGTCCCGATACACTACTTTGATATTTGTATTGGAGGGAACCCTATAGATAACCCATGAAAAAATATCGAAGGACGGCATAGTTCTTTCCCACTTGGGGTTTAAGTCAAAGGTATAGCCAAGGCCTTTAACTGACTGAAGTGCCTGGGTGGCTTTCTGCACCTCAAGCCCACAGCAGGGTGTTAAATATCAACTTTGATATTTGATTTTGTTTTTATGTTGAAGGGGGGTCTCTATAAATATCCCATGAAAAATATATTAAGGACGGCAAAGTTCTTGACGACTTGTGGTTTATGTCAAAGGTATTGCCCGGGCCTTTATCTGACTTAAGTGCCTGGGTGGGTTTCTGCACCTCAAGCCCACAGTAGGGTGTCAAATATCAACATTGATATTTGATTTGTTTTTATGGAGGGGGGGTCTCTTTAAATATCCCATGAAAAATATATTAAGGACGGCAAAGTTCTTGACCACTTGGGGATTAAGTCAAAGGTATTGCCCGGGCCTTTAACTGACTTAAGTGCCTGGGTGGGTTTCTGCACCTCAAGCCCGCAGCTGGGTGTCAAATATCAACTTTGATATTTGAAAAAAAATTATGGAGGGGGGGTCTCTATAAATATCCCATAAAAAATATATTAAGGACGGCAAAGTTCTTGCCCACTTGGGATTTCAATCAAAAGTATTTCCCGGGCCTTTAACTGACTGAAGTGCCTGGGTGGGTTTCTGCACCTCAAGCCCACAGCAGGGTGTTAAATATCAACTTTGATATTTGATTTTTTTTTTATGGAGGGGGGTCTCTATAAATATCCCATGAAAAATATATCAAGGACGGCAAAGTTCTTGCCCACTTGGGGTTTCAATCAAAGATATTGCCCAGGTCTTTAACTGATTTAAATGCCTGGGTGGGTTTCTGCACCTCAAGCCCACAGCAGGGTGTCAAATATCAACTTTGATATTTGAAATTTGTTTTATGGAGGGGGTCTCTATAAATATCCCATGAAAAATATATTAAGGACGGCAAAGTTCTTGCCCACTTGGAGATTCAATCAAAAGTATTTCCCGGGCCTTTAACTGACTGAAGTGCCTGGGTGGGTTTCTGCACCTCAAGCCCACAGCAGGGTGTTAAATATCAACTTTGATATTTGATTTATTTTTTATGTTGGAGGGGGGTCTCTATAAATATCCCATGAAAAATATATTAAGGACGGCAAAGTTCTTGACCACTTGTGGTTTATGTCAAAGGTATTGCCCGGGCCTTTATCTGACTTAAGTGCCTGGGTGGGTTTCTGCACCTCAAGCCCACAGTAGGGTGTCAAATATCAACATTGATATTTGATTTGTTTTTATGGAGGGGGGGTCTCTTTAAATATCCCATGAAAAATATATTAAGGACGGCAAAGTTCTTGACCACTTGGGGATTAAGTCAAAGGTATTGCCCGGGCCTTTAACTGACTTAAGTGCCTGGGTGGGTTTCTGCACCTCAAGCCCGCAGCTGGGTGTCAAATATCAACTTTGATATTTGAAAAAATATTATGGAGGGGGGTCTCTATAAATATCCCATAAAAAATATATTAAGGACGGCAAAGTTCTTGCCCACTTGGGATTTCAATCAAAAGTATTTCCCGGGCCTTTAACTGACTGAAGTGCCTGGGTGGGTTTCTGCACCTCAAGCCCACAGCAGGGTGTTAAATATCAACTTTGATATTTAATTTTTTTTTATGGAGGGGGGGTCTCTATAAATATCCCATAAAAAATATATTAAGGACGGCAAAGTTCTTGCCCACTTGGGATTTCAATCAAAAGTATTGCCCGGGCCTTTAACTGACTGAAGTTCCTGGGTGGGTTTCTGCACCTCAAGCCCACAGCAGGGTGTTAAATATCAACTTTGATATTTGATTTTTTTTTATGGAGGGGGGGTCTCTATAAATATCCCATGAAAAATATATCAAGGACGGCAAAGTTCTTGCCCACTTGGGATTTCAATCAAAGATATTGCCCAGGTCTTTAACTGATTTAAATGCCTGGGTGGGTTTCTGCACCTCAAGCCCACAGCAGGGTGTCAAATATCAACTTTGATATGCAGTGAAGTACCATGCTCTGGGATATTCCCTACTCTACAAATAACAACGTCATTCCCGGAATTTCCTTATTGATGGGTCATTCATGAAGACCTCCATAAAGGATTCCAATACAACTAAATGTAACCAAATTTGGGTTCCAAATAATCCTTACATATTTACCTGCAACTACCATTGCTTATACCTTTCCATTTAGATTTTGTTTATTTTTTCATAAAACTTACTGTTATATTTTTCTAATGTTCTATAATTACACTATTTTTAGATTGATGAGATGTCTTCATGTGAACCAGAATCTTATGACTTTATATTGTTTGACAAAACGCTGTGTAAATTATCTACCGGTTTAAAACATTAAAGTAAATGATTTGTTATTCTGTGTTTATTTAAAGTGGTAAGCTTGCCATCCGAAACATATTTATGTCTTCGTTATTTTGTATTGTGTGGGCTGGGGGGATCTAGATATATTTACTGTATGCCCTGATGTCGATTTATTGTGTTGGCTATGCATTTACAGTAATATATTTGTTATTGGACGCTAGAAATCTTTAAAAGTACATGTTGCTCTAATATATTTTTTTGGTTTTGAGACATATCGCCTTATTGCTCGCTAGCTTAATGCTCGCTAGAAATTGCTCGCTAGCTTGAGCCTGGTCTGAAATTGGGGTGTTTATTAGAGGAGAAAAGATTTTGAAATGTGACTATTAAGGAGAGAGAGAGAGAGAGCGCATGGAAATGTACGCTATATGGATATGAAATCGTATTTGTATATGGGTATTTATCTGAATAAATGGTCAGGAGAGTTACAACTTGAATTAAAAGAAATGTCCATGGGACATGGATGCCCCCGCTCCTAGCAAATTCCTGGATTTCTTTCTACTTAATAAAGGCATATCATAAATTTTACAATTTTGTACTTCATAAAGGGTATAACTCAGAAATATCAAAAGTGAAATTGATCGAAATCGAACTTGACCTGCCCTTAGTTATTTTTAACAACATATCCAAACTGGCGTGGACTGCAAAGATTGTCTCCAACTAAATAACTTACTCTGCTAAAAAAGGGAATTGCAGATAAAGGAAAATGTACATCACAATACATCTAAATCTACATGTCAACATAATTCTCTGCCACTGACGTGGACTGCAGAGATTGTCCCTAATAAGAAATATGCAACTCTGCAAAAAAAGGAATTGCAGAGAAATAAACATCTACATGTATAAAAACATTATCATAATACATTTAATTCTACATAGACAAATCTCTGCCACTGAAATGGACTGCAGAGATTGTCCCTAATTAAGAAATAATTCATGGTTCCAAGCCATATGTATATATTGTTTTTACCACGGGTAGGCCTTTATGTCACGAAGTTTTACCCCGAGCGTCAGCGAGGGGTAAAAAGCTGACAAGGAATTGCAGAGAAATGATTGTCTACATGTATAGAAACAAAAAATCTAATTCTACACAATTCTCTCCCACTGAAGTGGAATGCAAATGCAGATATTGTCCATAATGACGACTCTGCCAAAAAAAGGGCAGTGCAGAGATATGAACATCTACATATATAGAAATAATAAAATAATAATGAATATCTAAATTGACTTGTCCATAATTCTCTGCCACTGACGTGGACTGCAGAGATGGTTCCTGATAAAAAATATTTACTCTACCAAAAAAAGGGAGAACTCTGCTACTGACGTGGACTGCAGAGTTTGTCCCTTATAAAAAATGTGACTCTGTCCAAAAAAAAAGGAATTGCAGAGAAATAAACATCTACATGTATAGAAATAAAACATATAATGCTACACAATTCTCTGCCACTGAAGTGGACTGCAGAGATTGTCCCTAATTAAAAAATATGTGACTCTGTCAAAAAAAGGAATTGCAGAGAACTGAACGTCTACATGTATGGAAACAATATCATATATAATACATCTAATTCTACACAATTCTCTGCCACTGAAGTGGAATGCACATATTGTCCGTAATATTGATTCTGCAAAAAAGGGCAGTACAGAGATATATAGAATCTAACACCAGGGAGAGTACAAGATAGGAAAATCCGACACCCGAGGGTAAGATTTCAATCGTTCTCTTTACGAGGCTTGCCGATTTAGAGAACGATTGTAATCTTACCCAAGGGTGTCGGAGATTTCCCTATCTTGTACTTTTTCCGGTGTTTGAATTTATTTCTCACTAAACCACCTAATTGTTTTTGTTTACATTCCATCGAGCGTTTTCCTGCAATTTATTTTTCTATTGCTGAAGTAAATATTCGATTTATCCATATGCAACCGTATCTCAGCAATTTTTCAAATGCATTTCATCATAAAGTACAATGTATTTAATAAATATATTATAAATGTTACTACAACAGATATAAATACCTGTAAAAAAATATTTGAATTTCGTCAAAGGGAGGTAATTTCTTTCTTCACGTGAGTTACTAACAAGGGAGAGCACTCTATTATTTACTCAAAGTAAACAAACATTGACTGGAAGAGAGCCTGAAAAAAGAATCAAACACCGTGAAAGGTGCACGTTAGCTAGCAGAATATAATACATAAATGAATTTAAAAATACTTATGTAGTAGAATCGTGGTTAATTGTTTATTTTAAAAAGGAAAAGCATGGAGAATTGGAGGGCAGTTGACATAAACTGTACAGCATGCAATTGCCGGTAAAACGCACGTGATTTTTTTTGTCTTGCACTAGTGCAAGATAAGAAAAGCTCACATCGCTAAAAATAGGAACTGGTTTGTCTCAAAAGTGAGAAATGAACATCTGCACAGTTGCCTAACAGGAGTTCACAGGTCGTCCACGTGTCACAGCTTATAATAATCCTTCAGGGCCTCACAGTGACCCGTGACCCACTTTAGCACGTTCTACTAGTTAATTCTTAATAATGTTGTTTAATGTCAAGCATATATGTCACGTTGTTTACACTGGAAACCAAATCGCGCACATGTTCAGATTCAGATTCAGAGGGAAATTTCGTAAAAACAAACATATTTCTTTATTTGGTCGATACAATATAAAATTTTAGTAGTATATGGGTACGGTTCAAGTCATATTTGAGTGGGATCGATGAGGGGGATCGGACCATTGCGCATGCTTGACCGTAAGTGACCAGAAGTCACGTGACTTTTCCCTTAACTTTTTTTCCCGTAATTTTTTCCAGTACTTTTTTATTCGTACTTTTTTTTCGTACTATTTTCCCGTATTTTTTTTTCTCTACGACGTCCGCGTCCTATAACCATAGGAAACTACCACCCCTTTTATTTTCATATATTAGTTTGTAACGTGTTTTCTATATCATTTCACTATTTTCTTCTGTATTTTCCAAATTTTCCATATCATTTCACATTTCAACTTACTTTTTTTCCATATTTTCCACTTATATGCCCCTTCCCCGCCATTTTATTTTCATTATCCGTGTCCTATAACCTTATTATTTTCTACGAACTAGCCCTTTCACTGGTTATCTGCCCCTTTCCCGCCATTTTATTTTCATAATTACATTATTTATTTCAATAATTACATTTCTTACAAAAGTTTGCCACCATTTCATTTTCCAAATCTTTCCACTATTCAACTTACCTTTCTTCCATATTTTCCAAATCTTTTCACTATTTTCTTCCGTATTTTTCATATCTTTTCCGTCTTTTCTTCCATATTTCCGGTGACGTCACTTCCGGTAGCACACCTTTCCCAAATAAATTATGGCAACAGAAACAACAAATTTCAGTTGCATATTTCTGTAGCTGTACTGGTAACTAAAGCGTAAAGTAACCATTCGGAACCTACAACTATATGTACTTGCAAAACAGACAATTAATGCACTGCTAAAGCTCATGGTCAAAATGAATACTCGGAACCTACAACTATATGTACTTGCAAAACAGACAATTTTCTAATAAACACTCGGAACCAACAACTATATGTTCTTGCAAAACAGACAATTTTCTAATAAACATATATTACCAAAATATCTGATGGTGCACGAGTATCAAATTTTTTTTTAATTTTGCTGTTTGAGTGAGAGTATGTAAGCTTTAACAAACAAACAAATATTTTTATTGCCAATCTTAGGCGCCTGTTAAGGCAGAACAATTAACATAAAATTTAATACAATTGATTACATTGATTGGTAATGATTTTAACAGCAATGGTGAATGGGGATCATTTACCAAATTTCTTTCGACAGACGTCGCTGTTGTTCCATAAGTGGTTAGCGGAACGTTTTAATCTCGATGACGCTTGAATTGTTAACGTTAGGTACAAGGACACGTCAATATATAGAATGCCCTTATAACATGAATAGGAAAATTCTGTATATTTCGTTCACAAACAAAACTGTTCTGACGACTTTTTTAAATTTGATCAATTATAACATTATTATACAAGTTAGATAAACTACTATGAAACAAAAGACGTTGGTAATATTGTGACATGAAGTAGAAATTAGAAACAGAAAACAACAAGGAAAACATAAAGAAAAACGGAGAGATAAACGAAAAGACAAAACACAAGAGACAAAGATAATTAAACAGACCGTGTCGAATGTACGGAAGAAACCCAAGTTGAAAAGTGAAAAGATATTGAAAATGCGGAAGAAAATTGTGAAATGATATGGAAAATATGGAAGAAAAGTAATTTGAAATGTGAAATGATTTGGAAAATACAGAAGAAAATAGTGATTAGATAGGGAAAATATGGAAGAAAAAAAGAAAAATAAGTTGAATAGTGAAAAGATATCGAAAATATGGAAGAAAAGTCAGTTGAATAGTGAAATGATTTAGAAAATATGTAAGAAAGGTAGGTTGAATAGTGGAAAGATTAGGAAAATATGAAATAAAGGTAAGTTGAATAGTGAAATGCTATGGAAAATACAGAAGAAAATTGTGAAAAGATACGAAAAATATGGAAGAAAAGTAAGTCGAATAGTGAAATGATATGGAAAATATGGAAGAAAAGTAAGTTGAATAGTGAAATGATATGGAAAATACAGAAGAAATAGTAAAAAGATAGGGAAAATATGGAAGAAAGCTAAGTTGAATAGTGATAAGATAGGGAAAATATGGAAGAAAAGTAAGTTGAATAGTGAAAAGATATGAAAAATATGGAAGAAAGGCAAATTGAATAGTAAAAAGATACGGAAAATAAGGAAGAAAAGACGGAAAAGATATGAAAAATACGGAAGAAAATAGTAAAAAAAATAGGGAAAATACAGAAGAAAGGCAAGTTGAATAGTGAAATGATGTGAAAAATATGGAAGAAAAGAAAGTTGAAATGTGAAATGTTATGCAAAATATGGCAGAAAATAGTGAAAAGATATGGAAAATATGGAAGAAAATAGTGAAATGATATGATCGAAGAAAAGTAGGTTGAATTGTGAAATGATATGGAAAATATGGAAGAAAAGTCAGTTGAATAGTGAAAAGATTTGGAAAATACAGAAGAAAATAATGAAAAGATATTGAAAATGTGGAAGAAAGGCAAGTCGAATAGTGATAAGATATGAAACATATGGAAGAAAAGAAAGTTGAATAGTGATAAGATTTGGAAAGTATGGAAGAAAAAAAAGTTGAATAGTGAAAAGATATGGAAAATGTGGACGAAAAGTCAGTTGAATATTGAAATGATTTGGAAAATATGGAAGAAAAGACAGGAAAGATATGAAAAACATGGAAGAAAATAGTGAAAAGATTTGGAAAATATGGAAGAAAGGTAAGTTGAATAGTGGAAAGATTTGGAAAATAAAATGGTGGCAAACGTTTGTAAGAAATGTAATTTTTGAAATAAATAATGTAATTATGAAAATAAAATGGCGGGGAAGGGGCAGATAATCAGTGAAAGGGCTAGTTCGTAGAAAATAATAAGGTTATAGGACACGGATAATGAAAATAAAATGGCGGGGAAGGGGCAGATAACTGGAAAATATGGAAAAAAAGTAAGTTGAAATGTGAAATGATTTGCAAAATTTGGAAAATACAGAACAAAATAGTGAAAAGATTTGAAAAATATGGAAGAAAGGCAAGTTGAATAGTAAATAGATATGGAAAATATGGAAGAAAAGACGGAAAAGATATGAAAAATACGGAAGAAAATAGTGAAAAGAAGGAAAATACAGAAGAAAGGCAAGTTGAATAGTGAAATGATGTGAAAAATATGGAAGAAAAGTAAGGTGAAATGTGAAATGCTATGGAAAATATGGCAGAAAATAATGAAAAGATATGGAAAATATGGAAGAAAATAGTGAAATGATATGGAAAATATCGAAGAAAAGTAGGTTGAATTGTGAAATGATATGGACATTATGGAAGAAACCCAAGTTGAATAGTGAAAAGAAATGGAAAATACGAAGAAAAGTCAGTTGAATATTGAAATGATTTGGAAAATATGGAAGAAAGACAGAAAAGATATGAAAAATACGGGAGAAAATAGTGAAAAGATTTGGAAAATATGGAAGAAAGGTAAGTTGAATAGTGGAAAGATTTGGAAAATGAAATGGTGGCAAACTTTTGTAAGAAATGTAATTATTGAAATAAATAATGTAATTATGAAAATAAAATGGCGGGGAAGGGGCAGATAATCAGTGAAAGGGCTAGTTCGTAGAAAATAATAAGGTTATAGGACACGGATAATGAAAATAAAATGGCGGGGAAGGGGCAGATAACTGGAAAATAGTGAAAAAAGTAAGTTGAAATGTGAAATGATATGGAAAATTTGGAAAATACAGAAGAAAATAGTGAAAAGATATGTAAAATATGGAAGAAACCCAAGTTGAAATGTGAAATAATATAGAAAATACGGAAGAAACCCAAGTTGAAATGTGAAAAGATATGGAAATTATGAAAGAAAAGTCAGTTGAATAGTGAAATGATGTGGAAAATATGGAAGAAAGGTAAGTTGAATAGTGAAATGATATGGAAAATATGGAAGAAAAGTTAGTTGAATAGTAATAAGATATGGAAAGTATGGAAGAAAAATAAGTTGAATAGTGAAAAGATATGGAAAATATGGAAGAAAGGTAAGTTGAATGGTGGAAAGATTTGGAAAATAAAATGGTGTCAAAACTTTTGTAAGAAATGTAATTTTTGAACTAAATAATGTAATTATGAAAATAAAATGGCGGGGAAGGGGCAGATGACCAGTGAAAGGGCTAGTTCGTAGAAAATAATAAGGTTATAGGACACGGATAATGAAAATAAAATGGCGGGGAAGGGGCAGATAACTGGAAAATATGGAAAAAAAAGTAAGTTGAAATATGAAATGATTTGCAAAATTTGGAAAATACAGAAGAAAATAGTGAAAAGATTTGAAAAATATGGAAGAAAGGCAAGTTGATTAGTAAAAAGATATGGAAAATATGGAAGAAAAGACGGAAAAGATATGAAAAATACGGAAGAAAATAGTGAAAAGATAGGGAAAATACAGAAGAAAGGCAAGTTGAATAGTGAAATGATGTGAAAAATATGGAAGAAAGGTAAGGTGAAATGTGAAATGCTATGGAAAATATGGCAGAAAATAATGAAAAGATATGGAAAATATGGAAGAAAATAGTGAAATGATATGGAAAATATCGAAGAAAAGTAGGTTGAATTGTGAAATGATATGGACATTATGGAAGAAACCCAAGTTGAATAGTGAAAAGAAATGGAAAATACGAAGAAAAGTAAGTTGAATATTGAAATGATTTGGAAAATATAGAAGAAAAGACAGAAAGGAGATGAAAAATACGGAAGAAAATAGTGAAAAGATTTGGAAAATATGGAAGAAAGGTAAGTTGAATAGTGGAAAGATTTGGAAAATAAAATGGTGGCAAACTTTTGTAAGAAATGTAATTATTGAAGTAAATAATGTAATTATGAAAATAAAATGGCGGGAAAGGGGCAGATAATCAGTGAAAGGGCTAGTTCGTAGAAAATAATAAGGTTATAGGACACGGATAATGAAAATAAAATGACGGGGAAGGGGCAGATAACTGGAAAATATGGAAAAAAGTAAGTTGAAATGTGAAATGATATGGAAAATTTGGAAAAAAGTAAGTTGAAATGTGAAATGATATGGAAAATTTGGAAAATACAGAAGAAAATAGTGAAAAGATATGTAAAATATGGAAGAAACCCAAGTTGAAATGTGAAATAATATAGAAAATACGGAAGAAACCCAAGTTGAAATGTGAAAAGATATGGAAATTATGAAAGAAAAGTCAGTTGAATAGTGAAATGATTTGGAAAATATGGAAGAAAGGTAAGTTGAATAGTGAAATGATATGGAAAATATGGAAGAAAAGTTAGTTGAATAGTGATAAGATTTGGAAAGTATGGAAGAAAAATAAGTTGAATAGTGAAAAGATTTGGAAAATATGGAAGAAAGGTAAGTTGAATGGTGGAAAGATTTGGAAAATAAAATGGTGGCAAAACGTTTGTAAGAAATGTAATTTTTGAAATAAATAATGTAATTATGAAAATAAAATGGCGGAAAAGGGGCAGATGACCAGTGAAAGGGCTAGTTCGTAGAAAATAATAAGGTTATAGGACACGGATAATGAAAATAAAATGGCGGGGAAGGGGCAGATAACTGGAAAATATGGAAAAAAAGTAAGTTGAAATGTGAAATGATTTGCAAAATTTGGAAAATACAGAAGAAAATAGTGAAAAGATTTGAAAAATATGGAAGAAAGGCAAGTTGAATAGTAAAAAGATATGGAAAATATGGAAGAAAAGACGGAAAAGATATGAAAAATACGGAAGAAAATAGTGAAAAGATATGGAAAATATGGAAGAAAAGACGGAAAAGATATGAAAAATACGGAAGAAAATAGTGAAAAGATATGGAAAATATGGAAGAAAAGTCAGTTGAATAGTGAAATGATGTGAAAAATATGGAAGAAAGGTAAGTTGAAATGTGAAATGATATGGAAAATATGGAAGAAAGGCAAGTTGAATAGTAAAAAGATATGGAAAATATGGAAGAAAAGACGGAAAAGATATGAAAAATACGGAAGAAAATAGTGAAAAGATATGGAAAATATGGAAGAAAAGACGGAAAAGATATGAAAAATACGGAAGAAAATAGTGAAAAGATATGGAAAATATGGAAGAAAAGTCAGTTGAATAGTGAAATGATGTGAAAAATATGGAAGAAAGGTAAGTTGAAATGTGAAATGATATGGAAAATATGGAAGAAAGGCAAGTCGAATAGTGAAAAGATTTGGAAAATACACCCAGAGCAGCAGCAGCAGCAGCAGCAGCAGAAATAGGGTTGAAATTCCACCCAAAACACGCTACAAACAAAACAAAACGAAACACATTATGAAAATATCACACATTAACGTAAACATCTATGACAAAACTGCAACAAGTCAGCAAAATAGTGATTAAGATGTTGAATAAACACGAAAATTAGAGGATGGAATCAAGAAACGTCGTTATAGATAGAAAGTTCACGAAAAATATACCAAAAACGAACAATTAGTCACCAGGCTCTTAGAAAATCCCGTGGAAGCGACAATCATTGTACAGAATTTTGTGTTGTTTCTTGTTGAAAATGTTGTATGAAAAAAATATCAGAAATAATAAGAATGATATAAAAAGAAGAGAAAAAATATGAAAAAAAATGAAATGATAAAAAATGAAATGGAAAAAAAGAAAAAAATGAAAAAAATGTATATATTGTTCGGACGCGGACGTATTACAAGTCAGCCCTCTTCTGATTGGTTCAATTCTTGCAATCTGATTGGCTAATCAGCCGGAAATAGCGACTTCTGATTGGTTCAATTTCCAGTGATATGATTGGTTGGTGCTATAAAACATTTCAATCCTCTTTTAGGTTAAATAAATTCATTTTTGGTCCCTTCAGATCGCGCATGCGCACATTTGCGGACGTGATAGACTACTTGGAGCACTACACAACATAGTCTATATCCGAAAACACCGTAGGTGAAAACCATTATTGAAATAAATAATGTAATTATGAAAATAAAATGGCGGGGAAGGGGCAGATAACCAATGAAAGGTCTAGTTCGTAGAAAATAATAAGGTTATAGGACGCACATCATGAAAATAAAATGGCGGGAAAGGGGCAGATAATGATAAGGGCTAGTTCGTAGGTTATAGGACTCGGACACCCTTGAAAATGAAAAGAGGGGTATTTTCCTATGGTTATAGGACACGGACGTCGTAGAGAACACCTAATATATGAAAATAAAAGGGGTGGTAGTTTCCTATGGTTATAGGACGCGGACGTCGTAAAGAACACCCCCAACCAACATGTTGCACTACTACTAAGAAAAAAGAACGGAAAAAAATACGGGAAAATAGTACTGAAAAAAAAGTACCGGAAAAAAATACGGGGGGGGGGGGGGGGATGAAGTACAGAAAAGAAAATACGGGAAAAAAGAACGGGAAAATGTACGGGGGAAAAATACAGGGAAAAAAAGTACGCGGAAAAAGTACGGGGGGAAAAAAGTACGGGAAAAAATACGAGAAAATAAGGGGAAAAGTCACATGACTTCCGGTCACTTCCGGTCAAGCATGCGCAATGGTCCGATCCCCCTCATCGATCCCCCTCAAATATGACTTGAACCGTACCCATATACTACTAATTTGAAAAAAAATTCTAAAAATATACAATATACTGATTTGGGTACTGCGACGTTAAGAAGTCAAGCGATCGTCGAATGATCTTCAGCACAGCATTTTCCATCAAAATCCAGTATGTTTTCTTCCTTGGCAGTAAAAACACAAATGTATGTACAAAAATGTATACAGCCTAGTTGAAAGTGAAATAATCACATAAAATGTCCAGTGCAAGGTATTATACAAAATTTCCAATTTAAGTGCATTTTCCTGGAAAATGTTGACGTCACAATACAATTTCCACTTCACAATAGAAGAATTTCCCCAATTCTTTTCCACGAATGAATTGGGCCAGTTGACCCCGGTCACATGTGGGGTCAATCAGCGCAAAACATCATTATTACAATATGATATTGAAGTCTGTATTTTAACGTTTTAATTTGCAGGGAAATGAACTATGGCCAAATAAAAAAAACCCATGTGGTTCCAGTTAAATCCAAATAAAAAATAGGGTAGGAAGGTAGGTAGGAGAGACATTGGGACTTCAACAGTGCTTATTGAAAAATCACAAAAAAAATCTAGGGTAGGGTCTAGGGCCTGAGATCTAGGGACTTAAAATAATTTTGAGCAGGTAATCATGGAACACCAACACCACCTCCCCCAGATTTCATCTTTCCCAACTGCTTGACCCTTGACCTCAAGCTATGTTTATTCTGACTATTTCTGTAGAAATTCACACTTTAGTTAAATTAATTTGCTCCCGTATCGTATGTCGCACAGCGTTCTATGTGTTCTATCTGAATAACTCGACCTTGATTTCAAGTAAACATGGTGTCATGTGATAAATGTTTACATAATTTTGGAGAGGCGGACACAGGCACTTGTTTCATTCAAAACATATATGCCCTCTCCTCTTCCTTACTTCAAGGTAAACATCTACCCTTTACCCCTTCCCCACTTCGCCTCAATATTTTTCGCTTATTTGTGATCCTTTCGCTGACCCAATTATATCGTTACACTCCCGAGATATTTCTCTTTTCGACTGCCACATTTAAATATAAATACCGGGCCCCCCTAAGACGAATTGGACAAGGATATTCAGCGAAAGTCGCAGTTTAGAATAATCCTTCAGGACCTCACAGTGACCGGTGACCCACTTTAGCACGTTCTACCAGTTAATTCTTAATAATGTTATTTAATAATATTTTGCAATGAAATAATTTCGTACAATAACTGTGCATACAATAACGTATTCACAGTCAAATTTCCATTGTGATAAAGTTAATAGTAAATCGGCAACACGATTGTTTTATCGACCTTTCTCAAATTTGTTTTGATTTTCGAAATTAGATTATGTATATTTTACTGCAGTGAAGGTCATTTTAAAGATAAATTGGTTCTTTCTCTTCCCAAATGCCTCCTACCGCTTCTGTTAAAAATTCACTTTAAGACATGCACGCAAATTTCTCATAGCCAACGGTTTATAGGTATAGGGTACGTCAATTTGGCCACTAAAAACTGCGGTCACATGACACTAGGAGTGCGGAAAGGACGATCTAAATGGGCACTAGAAACATGGAGTTCTATATAGATCCGTTCTGGTGTAAGAAGATACCAAAGGGGTAATCAGAATCCGTAAATCGAGGGACAGACAACACAATGGCCAACATCAAAAGGACAAACAACAATCTACAAAACACAAATAAAACTAAAGATCGAGTAATGCGAACGCCACTCAGAACCGGGGGTGAACTTAGGTGCTCCGAAAGGTAAAGTAGTTCCTGCTCCACTAGTGACACCCGTTGAGTTAATCTAGTTACAAACCAGGTGAAAACTCATGAATGAGGAAAGGGCCGGGAAGTGCAGTTTACGACAAATGGTTATTTGTGACACAGATATTCCATATTGGTCAACCAAGTCATGGTGGCGACCGTAAAGCTTTCAATGTGATGACTTCAACTTAACCAATAGGAACCCTTGGTTCAGTCGGTTCTTTGTTAGCAACAACCCTCTATCAAGGAAATCCCGATAGGAACCACAAGCTCTGGAATTATCACATCAACTGAGAGATATATACTCCATATACAGGTGCTGCAGGAATGTTGCTACATATAAATGGAAAGTTTAATGAGGATATTGAAATCATCGCTTTCGTCGTAAAGGGTCTTTCTTAACCGAGCCTCACAGTCAATTGCGAGGTGTAGGTCAAGGTATGAGGCATACCTATCTGTATTTGTGATCTCCTTTATTTCAAGCTCAATGCGATCAACGAAATCACCAAACCTAGAATTATTTAATGAATGACATCTTCTATATGGCAAAGTGTGAAATTAAAGGATTGGACTAGCTTCTTTCGTTTTTCTTGAGAAGCCCCTGTACAATATTATTTCACTATCAACACATGATCGATAAGTGAACATCGAACAATTCAAGGCCCTCAATCTCTCAGCGTCAACAAAAATAAAACTTATCCACTCAAGCATATTTATGAACACAAGAAAAGGCATTGGACAATTGTCACGCAAGTCCTTCATAGGAGAGGTAGATACTATTTGGTATATTTGTGTACACTTGTTACATAGAATTCCGCCGATTGTCACCCAAACCCAGACCCACAGGTCAGCCTAGAATACCCTCGTTTTGTCTGTGGTAAGGAAGTTCTAGATGATCATACAGGAATCCACTGTGACGATTATCATTGTGGGTATCACACAAGCTGCATCAACACGGTGAACAACACATAAAATACATACAACATACTATCAAAGTCAAAAATAGCTTGGATATGTGGAAAATGCTGCTTGCTAAATACAACACACAGTAATTAATGACAACTCCATCATCGGTTAACAGTCCTATTACTCACTACTGTCTGATGATCAAATTGATACACCACAGCGTCTTTCATGTTAATGTTTAATTTTTCATAAAGACATGAAAAGGTATTTTTCACTTATATTTTGTCAAGTTTCAGATAAAACAGAACTTTTATTACAATGTACTGATTTTGATATAGTTTTTAATTGTGTATGGATGATGATGTCCGCTTTGTACAGAGACTAAACACGCTTAGTTGGATCTTTATAGTGCTAGATCAGACTACTACGCTTAGTTGGATATTTATAGTGCTAGATCACTTTGTACTAGACTACCATGCTTAGTTAGATCTTTATAGTGCTAGACCACTTTGTACTAGACTACCATGCTTAGTTGGATCTTTATAGTGCTAGATCACTTTGCACTAGACTACCACGCTTAGTTAGATCTTTATAGTGCTAGACCACTTTGTACTAGACTACCACGCTTAGTTAGATCTTTATAGTGCTAGATCACTTTGTACTAGACTACCACGCTTAGTTAGATCTTTATAGTGCTAGACCACTTTGTACTGAGATTAAACACGCTTAGTTAGATCTTTATAGTGCTAGATCACTTTGCACTAGACTACCACGCTTAGTTAGATCTTTATAGTGCTAGACCACTTTGTACTAGACTACCATGCTTAGTTGGATCTTTATAGTGCTAGATCACTTTGTACTAGACTACCACGCTTAGCTAGATCTTTATAGTGCTAGATCACTTTGTACTAGACCAACACACCTTGTTTGATCGTTACAGTGCTAGATCACTTTGTACTAGACTACCACGCTTAGTTGGATCTTTATATAGCTAGATCACTTTGTACTAGACCAACACACTTAGTTAGATCTTTATAGTGCTAGATCACTTTGTGCTAGACTACCACGCTTAGTTGGATCTTTATAGTGCTAGATCACTTTGTACTAGACTACCACGCTTAGTTGGATCTTTATTGTGTTAGATCACTTTGTACTAGACCAACACACTTAGTTAGATCTTTATCGTGCTAGATCACTTTGTACTAGATTACCACGCTTAGTTGGATCTTTATTGTGCTAGATCACTTTGTACTAGACTATCACACTTAGTTAGATCTTTATAGCTCTAGATCACTTTGTACTAGACTACCACGCTTAGTTGGATCTTTATAGCTCTAGATCACTTTGTGCTAGACTACCACGCTTAGTTGGATCTTTATAGCTCTAGATCACTTTGTGCTAGACTACCACGCTTAGTTAGATCTTTATAGTGCTAGATCACTTTGTACTAGACTACCACGCTTAGTTAGATCTGTATAGTGCTAGATCACTTTGTACTAGACTACCACGCTTAGTTGGATCTTTATAGTGCTAGATCACTTTGTACTAGACTACCACGCTTAGTTGGATCTTTATAGCTCTAGATCACTTTGTGCTAGACTACCACACTTAGTTAGATCTTTATAGTGCTAGATCACTTTGTACTAGACTACCACGTTTAGTTGGATCTTTATAGTGTTAGATCACTAAAACAGTAGTCGGTCAAAAGCTCACTAATGTTTATCGTGCTAGTCTCATGTGCGGTAGAACGTTAGTTAGAATTATAAGTGTTGATAGTGTATGTTCTATTTTTAGAACAGACATTTGATGGTAAACTCGATACATTCAGTTCGCATATCTTAGTGTGGATGGTGTATATATTTTTTTCTTATAAATAACTCACATTTATTAAGTAAGCTCGATATATTCAAGGGAAAATTGAAATAAAACAGTATATTAAAAATGATATTGGGGCACCCTATGGTGGTGGTGGTACCATGTGAGAAGTACTAGTGAGGATTCTGCCCGCAAGTACGTGTGTTCGAGACCTTGTCGGAACAAACTACAGACTATAAAATTAGTATTTGCTGCTACATGATAATGTGTCCGAGTGGATGGACTTGTCTACATGATAAGATAAGATTTTATTTTAAGTCGGCATGTCAAAACAACAAACACAACACTGTCACTAGTTCTACATCAACGATGCGGTTTGTTCTGATCCCTATATTCTAACTTCAACCATAGATTTATTTAGAAATATTATAGGTTTATTTTTTTTAAAGGAAATTTGATGCTGAAGATTATATTTAAGAAAGCGTATTTTCCGACAGAACTATACCATTCTTGGGTTACCTGGGATAATACTTGAACAGCCATTTTTTTCGTTTGCCTTCTAATAATAACGTGATTGGTCATGTGATGTATCAAAATAATATCCAAAATGTCGGTTGATGGAGGGTGGGAATTCGACAAATTTGATGATGGTTCTTTGCGTTAGTATAGATAAATTTGCTAATTTAAAATTACAATACTCCATAGCTATTAAGTTTCTCATTTATTTAAATTTTGTTATTATGCGTGAATCCTCTAATTGTGATATTTGAGTGTCGAGTTTATAAAACTTTGTTTTTAAATCATGTGTTCATTAGACATTACTAGTATTAGTAATGGCAATGCTAGCAGGAAGTGGAATATTTTGAATTGAAATTTCAGTTACTGAGTTATTTAATAATAGAAAATAATTAATATGAGGCAGGTGCAACCTGAAACGCTCCCGAAAAGAGTAATTTTTCTTCCTGTTTACAAAATATCAAGCTTAAAAATAACACTACCTAAAACTCTATACAGCTGAAAACTTTGGATTGCAGCAGACGATCACAATGAATGAGAATATGCAGTGGCAAATGATTAAAGATTCTGTGTTATTCGCTTTGAGTTCAGGATTTTCCATTTCATTGTTTCATTTTTATTTGAAAAAAAAATTGACGAGAGGTGTATTGTTCTGTATTTCTTCTTTTTTCTCGTTGCATCGATCACTTTATTTGCTACTCGTGTATTGTTTATATTGGAGATAGTTTAGGTCACGTGATTTGTCTTTTAATTTATTTCCGGTTGGTAAGCCATGTTGTTGAACATTTTGAAGTGCATTAGTACGTAACCTATTCATACTTCTACTATTAACACTCCCTTCTGGAGCATAATAAATAATGGAAATTTGTAGGAGAGTTAATGGTTGATAACATATTCGTAAAAATGTTATCTAGAATAATAAAATGCAACTAAAATGATATTTTATTAGTATTACCCGGCCATGATAAATTGTCACACAGTTTCAAGTCCATTCTGTTGCAAATAAAAACTACTTGTCGTGCTGTGTCAACCTAAAGTACATCTGAAAGAATAATTTGTTTCTATTTTTCCATATATTTATATTTAGATAATTGAATCATTTTGAATGTACGTGTCATATATGTAGTAGATTTTACATTGACTTTCGTCCAATACCAGAAGTGTACCATGCATGCAATTGGTCATACAAAATACAAATGCAAAAATAAAAAAAGTTTTATTTTCAGTCGAGCATATATAACAATAACATAAGCTCTAATGAGCTTTTTACCGACACATGTCCTTGGAATGCTTCATAAAGTCAATCGGTATTGTAAAAGGAAGGCGAATAACTCACAAGCAAACTTCAGATATTCATAAGCAAAAAATTGTTATTGACAATGTAGAGGCAAAGAAAACAGCATACCATAAGAAACAAAGATGGCTACCATGTAATGTTAAAATCTCCATACAGAAAGTCAGGAATGTATTAATTCCTTCAAATAATCAAGGGGAATATAAAGTATGGACCATTTACCTTGTTATGGAGTATAGTTCTGTATATGATTTTTAAATCAAAAGGGTAAGGAATGGACATATGAAAAAATAAATACCATATTTTTTTTCATTTGACAAAGGGTATATAGTACATGTACCAGGGTTGGCAAAAAAACGGTCAATACTAGTATTGACCGGGCCAGAGCCGGTGGTCAATACTGGTTTTAATCGGTCAATACTGGTCGATTGGAGTAAAAGCCAGATAGGATTATGTAAATTTATTTCTAAGAGGGTATTTTTAGTGGAGGTATCTATTTTTAACTTGTAATGATTTTAAGTTAGTATTTCTTTAATTTAATCAAATAAAATATTATATTTATTTTTGTTACACAAGAATCATTCTGTCTCACATATTAATGAACTTTGAACATTGTATTGTTTCAAGCTGGCCACTTTTATTACCCTTTTCCTTCTTACACATTTATTGGGGTTATGTTGTTTTAGCAATTTAAATTTCTTAATTGACCACCTGTCAACCAGGTGTACAGTTACCTGTCCAGCACTTTAATTAAGCTACCTGTAACTTACCTGTCGCAATCACATTTTGAATTAAATAAATCTTTATGTAATTATAAATGTATTTAGTACTGCACCTGAAAATGTGCCTTAAATAGATTTCAATAGTAATTCAGTGATGTTTTAAGATATTCAACAGATTAATACAGCAATAACAATTTAAATTGGGACTTCAAATGAAAATGTTCATCATTTTAGATATGAAAAAGAACACAATTGACCATTTTTCACTTAAAATAATAGTATTGACCATTATTGACCACTTAAGGAGTATTGACCGGGACGGTTAAAACCGTGGGATGGTTTTAACCGCCCAACCCTGACATGTACTACAAAATAATATAATAACTTCCATGAATTATTTTGATTCTATATATATATATAGTAATAGGAAAACAATTTAAATAGAAGGCAGCATCATAGGATATGAGAAATGCATCTGTCTGCAAAATAATATGTCCTTCATGCATACAGTAGTTTTTTTTTTATAATAGATAAATACCACAGGTCGCAACTCATTATTTATAAGTTCCTGCAATTTTTCAATTTGATGGCGATTATTTGTTACTGCAGAAGTACAATATGAATGAACTATACAGCGATTTTTGTTTTTGTTTTATCATGATGTGAAATAACTTGGTTTAATTACACTGTATATTTTTAGATATATTGGCCAAGTAGTTGAATTCTTTTTTCAGTGATTGTTGGAGAAGTGCAACTAAAAAAATATGGAAAGTTTTTGGAGGATTATGCTACACAACTGAGGGAAATTGAAGATGCTCTGGATGATTCTATTGGAGATTCTTGGGATATGACCCTTGACCCAATCTCTTTACAGGTATCTTTTACAGCTGAACCTTGTAGTATCAAGTCGAAGGAAACAACTATTTTAGTTTGAATTAGTCAAGTATTTTAGTTATAAGGGCAGATTTTGTTAACTATGAATGGACCATATTCTTACTTCTACATGTAGTTATCCAAGAAAATAACTTTGACAGGCATTTCAGTAAGGGGTGGTACCAGATACTTTTACCCACTTTAAATGGTAATTGGTACCTCCTAATTTTAAAGAATGTTGTACATGTATAAGATATTCATGAAAAATGCTCAAATATTTAGAAAAAGTATGTGACAATGCTACACTGAAACCTATCTTGACAGACCGGTTTCTTTTATGAGACCATTTCAAAATGTCAGGACTCTTCCTTATTTATATAAGACAAAGCTATTTTGATAGATAACTTGTCTTAAAAGACCACAATTTGTTGGAAGAAAGGATGATGTTTCAAGACATGTTACACTGTATTGCCACAACATGACTGAAATATTGTTAAACTTTAGCCACACAGATTGTAATACAATACAAATTATTTGTTAATTAGATGTAAGGGTAAATGGTGATTTGTTGATCTCTGAACTCCTAATCTGTCACCAGAAACTATATCTGTAGGACAACACTTTAATCTGTCACCAGAAACTATATCTGTAGGACAACACTTTAATCTGTCACCAGAAACTATATCTGTAGGACAACACTTTAATCTGTCACCAGAAACTATATCTGTAGGACAACACTTTAATCTTTCACCAGAAACTATATCTGTAGGACAACACTTTAATCTGTCACCAGAAACTATATCTGTAGGACAACACTTTAATCTGTCACCAGAAACTATATCTGTAGGACAACACTTTAATCTGTCACCAGAAACTATATCTGTAGGACAACACTTTAATTTGTTACATGTACCACCAACATTAGATTTTTAAAGGTTGATCTCATTCAACTGATGTTCATCTTGATTCATTGTAGCTATTGCCATATGAACAGACATCACTTCTACAATTGATCAAAACGGACAACAAAATCTTTAACAAAATTATCACTGTGCTAGCAGCTCTTTGCTGTGAGATGCAGGCATTGAAACATGAGGCTGAGACGAAGTTTTATAATGCTCTGTTATTTTATGGTGAAGGAGGTATGTCGCTTTAAATGGTTTTTTTTTACTTATTTTAACATATCTTTAATGAATAACATTTGAAGAGTTGATATAATTGTTTTTGCTCCGTTAGTTTGGGAGACTTATTGTTTTTGCTCCGTTTCTTCTTATTATTATTCTTCTCTTTATTCTCTTTCTCCTTTCTTTTTTTGGCACATGAACTTGTCCACGGCAGATCTCAGGAACTACTGGACAGAATTTCATGAAACTTGGTGGAGTTATAGATATATGTATCTAGTTGGTCCTAAAGTTTTCAGCTTTGTGGTAAAGGGGGTCAAAGTCATATTTTTAGGGGTTCAAAGGGGGTGGGGGTTACTATAGAATCCTATGGGAAAGTTGAAATTTCGTACATTAATATTGATAACTTCTAAATGCATAATGGTAAAAACATAAAATTTGACATAGTGATAGGTCACCATTAGAGGAGCAATTCTGCGTTTTCAAAATTTTCGAGATGTCTGCCATTTTCAAAATGGCTGCCAAAACACGGCATAAAATATGGGCGGTAAAAATTCAACATTGTTCGATATGATCAAAATTTGATATGTGGGTAGATAATGATATCCCGAATTGATTCCCGACATTGAACAATTTCTACCGATCGCCATTTTCAAAATGGCCACCACAATACCGCACAAATTCAACATTGTCTGATATCATCAAAATTTGATATGTGGGTAGATAATGATGTCCCGAATTGATTCCAGATATTGAAAAATTTCTACCGGTCGCCATTATCAAAATGGCCGCCACAATACCGCAAAAATTCAACATTGTCCGATATCATCAAAATGTGATATGTGGGTAGATAATGATGTCCCAAATTTATTCCCAACATTGAAAAATTTCTACCGATCGCCATTTTCAAAATGGCCACCACAATACCGCACAAATTCAACATTGTCCGATACCATCAAAATTTGATATGTGGGTAGATAATGATGTTCAGAATTGATTCCAGGCATTGAAAAATTTCTACCGGTCGCCATTTTCAAAATGGCCACCACAATACCACAAAAATTCAACATTGTCCGATATCATCAAAATGTGATATGTGGGTAGATAATGATGTTCAGAATTGATTCCAGGCATTGAAAATTTTTTACCGGTCGCCATTATCAAAATGGCCACCACAATACCGCACAAATTCAACATTGTCCGATTTCAACGTCATTTCATTTGTGGGTAGATTATGATGTCCCGAATTGATTCCTGACATCAAAAAATTTCTACCGGTCGCCATTTTCAAAATGGTCGCCACAATAGCACACAAATTCAACATTGTTCCATTTCATCGTCCTGAATTGATTCCTGACATCGAAAAATTTCTACTGGTCTCCATTTTCAAAATGGTCACCACAATACCGCAAAAATTCAACATTGTTCGATTTCAAAGGTAGCTTTTAATTTATTTTTTAAAACGGTTGTCAGTGGCCGGTTTGGGAGACTTCATAATCGTTAGATTATAATCATATCTTGTTATTTTTATTTTTATTATTATTATTCTTCTCTTTCTTCTCCTTTCTTTCTTTGGCACATGAACTAGTCCACGGCAGATCTCAGGAACTACTGTACAGAATTTCATGAAACTTGGTGGAATTATAGATATATGTTTCTAGTTGATCCTAAAGTTTTCAGATTTGTGGTAAAGGGTGTCAAAGCCATATTTTTAGGGGTTCAAATGGGGTGGGGGTTACTACAGAATCCTATGGGAAACTTGAAATTTCGTACATTAAAGTTGATAACTTCTAAATTGATAATGATAGCGACATAAAATTTGACATAGTGATAGGTCACCATTAGAGGAGCAATTCTGCGTTGTCAAAATTTTCAAGATGTCTGCCATTTTCAAAATGGCTGTCAAAACACGGCATAAAAATGGGGGGTAAAAATTCAACATTGTCCAATATCATCAAAATTTGATATGTGGGTAGATAATGATGTCCCGCATTGATTCCTGACATTGAAAAATTTCTACCGGTCGCCATTTTCAAATTGGCTACCACAATGCCACAAAAAATCAAGCTCAGAATTTGTCACAATGCAAAGTGTTCATTTAAACCTGTTGTCAGTGGCCGGTTTGGGAGACTTCATAATCGTTAGATTATAATCGTATCTTGTTGAAATATAATTTAAGTTAAAAATTTTCACAAGGATACCACAGAAGCATTTGGCATATGCAGTAACAAAAGCTATACTGAATAAACTATTATGTTGTTAAAAAATATAGTTTAAAAAATCGAAACTACAAAAACTGTTCCTTGAAAACTTTTCAAGGGGTTTCACACAAAAAGAGACAATTTTACAAGAGAATATTGTTTTGTAATTTCCTTACGTGGGGGATTGATCTTTTGGTTGGGTATTTGGAATTTATCTTCACTTTTGTCATGAGACTTTCATCTGTATCATGACTAAAAGACTGGAGGGATATAGTGTTGTGATTGGCTGTGTTTTCAATTACATGTCCAAGCTCATGCTCAAAATTTTATTACCTTATGACCAGATGCTTCTGAAGATTTAATGATACCAGTCATGGTGTCCTAATTCTGTGATTTACAAAATAAAAGGATTCAATTAAATCTAGTTGTCCATAGACTTTATCTGATTTGTAGTGCTCAGATTTAATGTAGGTATCTATCATATCATTATTTTTAGAACCAGAAGAAGGATTACAAGATGGTGATGCACAGATACAGATGGGAAAAATGATGTCATTATTACAGGTATGGTTGTTTGTTGTAGATTTACAGGTATGGGTTTTTGATGTAGATTTACAGGTATGGATTTTTGATGTAGATTTACAGGTATGGTTGTTTGTTGTAGATTTACAGGTATGGGTTTTTGATGTAGATTTACAGGTATGGGTTTTGATGTAGATTTACAGGTATGGGTTTTTGATGTAGATTTACAGGTATGGGTTTTTGATGTAGATTTACAGGTATGGCTTTTGATGTAGATTTACAGGTATGGGTTTTTGATGTAGATTTACAGGTATGGGTTTTTTATGTAGATTTACAGGTATGGGTTTTTGATGTAGATTTACAGGTATTGGTTTTGATGTAGATTTACAGGTATGGGTTTTTGATGTAGATTTACAGGTATGGGTTTTTGATGTAGATTTACAGGTATGGGTTTTTGATGTAGATTTACAGGTATTGGTTTTGATGTAGATTTACAGGTATGGGTTTTTGATGTAGATTTACAGGTATGGGTTTTGATGTAGATTTACAGATATGGGTTTTTGATGTAGATTTACAGGTATGGGTTTTTGATGTAGATTTACAGGTATTGGTTTTGATGTAGATTTACAGGTATGGGTTTTTGATGTAGATTTACAGGTATGGGTTTTTTATGTAGATTTACAGGTATGGGTTTTTGATGTAGATTTACAGGTATGGGTTTTTGATGTAGATTTACAGGTATGGGTTTTGATGTAGATTTACAGGTATGGGTTTTTGATGTAGATTTACAGGTATGGGTTTTTGATGTAGATTTACAGGTATGGGTTTTTGATGTAGATTTACAGGTATGGGTTTTTGATGTAGATTTACAGGTATGGGTTTTTGATGTAGATTTACAGGTATGGGTTTTTGTTGTAGATTTACAGATATGGGTTTTTGATGTAGATTTACAGGTATGGGTTTTTGATGTAGATTTACAGGTATGGGTTTTTGATGTAGATTTACAGGTATGGGTTTTTGATGTAGATTTACAGGTATGGGTTTTTGATGTAGATTTATAGGTATGTGGTTTTGTTGTAGATTAACAGGTATGGGTTTTTGATGTACTGATATCGATATGCAATTCACCTGTTTTACATTAACCTGCTGTATATAAAGATAGCATATAATAATTCTGATTGTTCATGTCTAGAATGTTTGTTTTCTTTGCAGGAACTCTCTTGTTTTGTAAACAGAAGTTATGAAGTTGTAAAGAATGTTATTCAGCAGTTTTCCTGTTTATATGCAGTATCAAGGTAAATTCTTGTCAAAGTAAACTTAAATCAGGTATTAATATAATTAAGGTAACAAGAAATATCATTTAAAATTTAAATTAATTTAGTAACAGTAACACAATATTTTATTTATCAGAATTGTAATGTGATATTGTGGGGTCGTCGTGGTCGTGATCGTATGGTAGTTGGATTTACAACTACCTATGCATTCAGTACCTATCACCACTAGCATTGTGAGTTCGAATCCCACTCGGGTGATACAATATTATGTGATAAAGTTTGTCAGTGACTTACGACAGCTCTGGTTTTCTGAAAGTGACGTTAAACAGCATAAACCAGCCAAGCCAACATATATGATATTGATAACATATATATAGAATAATGGCAGTTTTGAAGGGCGAGACAGACATTATCACTAGTATCACAGTGAGTCACATTTATTGCACATGAAATGTAATATGCAGCAGCTGATAATGAGTAATGGTTGTTAGGGGCTTGTAGCAGCTCATGATGAGTAATGGTTGTTAGGGGCCTGTAGTAGCTCATGATGAGTAATAGTTGTTAGGGGCCTGTAGTAGCTCATGATGAGTAATGGTTGTTAGGGGCCTGTAGTAGCTCATGATGAGTAATAGTTGTTAGGGGCCTGTAGTAGCTCATGATGAGTAATGGTTGTTAGGGGCTTTCAGCAGCTGATAATGAGTAATGGTTGTTAGGGGCTTGCAGCAGCTGAAAATGAGTAATGGTTGTTAGGGGCTTATAGCAGCTGATAATGAGTAATGGTTGTTAGGGGCTTGCAGCAGCTGATAATGAGTAATGGTTGTTAGGGGCTTGTAGCAGCTCATGATGAGTAATGGTTGTTAGGGGCTTGTAGCAGCTGATAATGAGTAATTGTTGTTAGGGGCTTGCAGCAGCTGATAATGAGTAATGGTTGTTAGGGGCTTATAGCAGCTGATAATGAGTAATGGTTGTTAGGGGCTTGTAGCAGCTCATTATGAGTAATGGTTGTTAGGGGCTTGCAGCAAGGCTAAGTTTCCTATTAAGAGAATTAGAATGATATAGATGAATGATTGATCAGCTTTTACCACTAGTCTAGAAGTCTAGACAACATCACATGTTAGTAGAAATATTTTAATTTAGCCTCTTTTAATTTAAGTTAGTGTGTTGAATCATTTATGTGTGTTGTTGATTTCAGACATGATTCAAAGATGATGAACATAACAGATGTACATTTCCAGGTAGGTAGATGTAGTAGATATATGAATGATTTGATTTTTGGTGTTTAACGCTACTTTCAGCAATATTTCAGCTATATCATGGCGACCAGTTTTAGTGGTGGAAGAAGCCGGAGAAAACCACCGACCATGGGCAAGCAACTGGTAAACTTTATCTCTTGCTGCTGCAAGTCGAGTGCACTCTTTTTTGTAATTTACACAATGGGGCGCGAACCCACGCGCCATATTGGTGATATGCTTGTATGAGTTGTTAGGTAATCCAACTACCTAACTCACTGAGCCACCTGGGCCCCCTACAACTACCTAACTCATTGAGCCACCCAGGCCCCCTACAACTACCTAACTCATTGAGCCACCCGGTCCCTACAACTACCTAACTCATTGAGCCACCCGGGCCCCCTATAAGTACTTAACTCATTGAGCCATCTGAGCCCTACAACTACCTAGCTCACTGAACCACCCGGGCGGCCCCCTACAACTACCTAACTCATTGAGCCAGCCAGGCCCCCTACAACTACCTAACTGACTGAACCACCCGGGCGGCCCCCTACAACTACCTAACTCATTGAGCCAGCCAGGCCCCCTACAACTACCTAACTCATTGAGCCAACCGGTCCCTACAACTACCTAACTCATTGAGCCACCCGGGCCCCCTATAAGTACTTAACTCATTGAGCCATCTGAGCCCTACAACTACCTAGCTCACTGAACCACCTGGGCGGCCCCCTACAACTACCTAACTCATTGAGCCACCCAAGCCCTACAACTACCTAACTCTTTGAGCCACCCGAGCCCTACAACTGCCTAACTCATTGAGCCACCCGGGCCCTACAACTACCTAACTCATTGAGTGCCCGAGCCCTACAACTACCTAACTCATTGAGCCACCCGAGCCCTGCAACTACCTAACTCATTGAGCGCCCGAGCCCTACAACTACCTAACTCATTGAGCCACCTGGGCCCCCTACAACTACCTAACTCATTGAGACACCTGAGCCCTACAACTACCTAACTCATTGAGCCACCCGTGTCCTATAACTACCTAACTCACTGAACCACCCGAGCCCTACAACTACCTAAATCATTGAGCCAGCCGAGCCCTCCTACAACTAGCTAACTCATTGAGCCACCAGAGCCCTACAACTACCTAACTCACTGAGCCACCCGAGCCCTACAACTACCTAACTCACTGAGCCACCCAAGCCCTACAACTACCCAACTCATTGAGCCACCTGGGCCCCCTACAACTACCTAGCTCATTGAGCCACCCGAGCCTTACAACTACTTAACTCATTGAGCGATCCAGGCCCTCCTACAACTACCTAACTCATTGAGCCATCCAAGCCCTACAACTACCAAACTCATTGAGCCATCCAAGCCCTACAACTACCTAACTCATTGAGCCACCCGAGCCCTACAACTACCTAACTCATTGAGCCACCCGGGCCCTACAACTACCTAACTCATTGAGCCATCCAAGCCCTACAACTACCTAATTCATTGAGCCACCCGAGCCCTACAACTACCTAACTGATTGAGCCACCTGGGCCCCCTACAACTACATGTACCTAACTCATTGAGCCACCCGAGCCCCTTACAACTACCAAATTCATTGAGCCACCCAGGCCCCCTACAACTACCTAACTCACTGAGCCACCCGGGCCCCCTACAACTACCTAACTCATTGAGCCACCTGAGCCTCCCTACAACTACCTAACTCACTCAGCCACCCGGGCCCCCTACAACTACCTAACTCATTGAGCTACCCTGGAGTAGATAAATGTTAGGTTACTGCTGTTAATTGTTACTTTCAGCAGTTTTTATATATTGTGTCTGCCAGATTTAATAGGTGAGGAAATACCAAACAGTTATAAGGAACTGATCTGTGGATGTTGGTGTGTGTCTGGAAACCATAACGTTGGAGTTAGGTATCACAACCCCAACACACATCAGTGGTATTAGGCTTGTATACAGTGTCCTTTCATATTTTCATATTCCATGTTTTGTCAATATGTAACAGGTGACTTGGCTTGGTAAAACAACTAATATAGTGTCAAACATTTGTTGTCATTGGCAACAAAGCATCGTAATAAATATTTTAAAGGCTTTAAATTTTACAAGTTTATCATGGTAGACAACAAAGTATTTAACATAAATTTTAGTATCAATATTGAGCACTGGAAAATATAGAAGTTGACTTTGGAAGGATGAGCATTATATCGCACAAAAAATGAAATATTCTACAATTTAGCTTGTTTAATTTATTTATAAATGTTTTTTTTCAGGTTGTTTATGAACATTTAGGTGACTTGTTGGCTGTATTAATAACATTAGACGAAATAATTAACAACCATGGTTCATTAAAAGAACACTGGACTCTCTACAAGAGGTATGTATGTCAAGGATATATAATTATATATAACTGATTATAACCTGGTTCATACTGTTCAAGTTCATAGGACCTGCAATGTTAGATTTAATTAAGCTGTGTCAGGACAAATTTGGCTAACAATCACTACAAACTGATCATATGAAAGTAACAATCACTACAAACTGACCATATTAAAGTAACAATCACTACAAACTGACCATATTAAAGTAACAATCACTACAAACTGACCATATTAAAGTAACAATCACTACAAACTGACCATATTAAAGTAACAATCACTACAAACTGATCATATTAAAGTATCAATCACTACAAACTGATCATATTAAAGTAACAATCACTACAAACTGACCATATTAAAGTAACAATCACTACAAACTGACCATATTAAAGTAACAATCACTACAAACTGACCATATTAAAGTAACAATCACTACAAACTGATCATATTAAAGTATCAATCACTACAAACTGACCATATTAAAGTAACAATCACTACAAACTAACCATATTAAAGTAACAATCACTACAAACTGATCATATTAAAGTAACAATCACTACAAACTGATCATATGAAAGTAACAATCACTACAAACTGATCATATTAAAGTAACAATCACTACAAACTGACCATATTAAAGTAACAATCACTACAAACTGACCATATTAAAGTAACAATCACTACAAACTGACCATATTAAGGTAACAATCACTACAAACTGACAATATTAAAGTAACAATCACTACAAACTGACCATATTAAAGTAACAATCACTACAAACTGATCATATGAAAGTAACAATCACTACAAACTGATCATATTAAAGTAACAATCACTACAAACTGACCATATTAAAGTAACAATCACTACAAACTGATCATATTAAGGTAACAATCACTACAAACTGACCATATTAAAGTAACAATCACTACAAACTGACCATATTAAAGTAACAATCACTACAAACTGACCATATTAAAGTAACAATCACTACAAACTGACCATATTAAAGTAACAATCACTACAAACTGATCATATTAAAGTATCAATCACTACAAACTGACCATATTAAAGTAACAATCACTACAAACTGACCATATTAAAGTAACAATCACTACAAACTGATCATATTAAAGTAACAATCACTACAAACTGATCATATGAAAGTAACAATCACTACAAACTGACCATATTAAAGTAACAATCACTACAAACTGACCATATTAAGGTAACAATCACTACAAACTGACCATATTAAAGTAACAATCACTACAAACTGACCATATTAAAGTAACAATCACTACAAACTGACAATATTAAAGTAACAATCACTACAAACTGACCATATTAAAGTAACAATCACTACAAACTGACCATATTAAAGTAACAATCACTACAAACTGACCATATTAAAGTAACAATCACTACAAACTGATCATATTAAAGTAACAATCACTACAAGCTGATCATATTAAAGTAACAATCACTACAAACTGATCATATTAAAGTAACAATCACTACAAACTGATCATATTAAAGTAACAATCACTACAAACTGACCATATTAAAGTAACAATCACTACAAACTGACCATATTAAAGTAACAATCACTACAAACTGATCATATTAAAGTAACAATCACTACAAACTGACCATATTAAAGTAACAATCACTACAAACTGATCATATTAAAGTAACAATCACTACAAACTGACCATATTAAAGTAACAATCTCTACAAACTGACCATATTAAGGTAACAATCACTACAAACTGACCATATTAAAGTAACAATCACTACAAACTGACCATATTAAGGTAACAATCACTACAAACTGATCATATTAAACTGACCATATTCAAGTAACAATCACTACAAACTGACCATATTAAAGTAACAATCACTACAAACTGACCATATTAAAGTAACAATCACTACACACTGATCATATTAAAGTATCAATCACTACAAACTGACCATATTAAAGTAACAATCACTACAAACTGATCATATTAAAGTAACAATCACTACATACTGATCATATTAAAGTAACAATCACTACAAACTGACCATATTAAAGTAACAATCACTACAAACTGACCATATTAAAGTAACAATCACTACAAACTGACCATATTAAGGTAACAATCACTACAAACTGACCATATTAAAGTAACAATCACTACAAACTGATCATATTAAAGTAACAATCACTACAAACTGACAATATTAAAGTAACAATCACTACAAACTGACCATATTAAAGTAACAATCACTACAAGCTGATCATATTAAAGTAACAATCACTACAAACTGATCATATTAAAGTAACAATCACTACAAGCTGATCATATTAAAGTAACAATCACTACAAACTGATCATATGAAAGTAACAATCACTACAAACTGACCATATTAAAGTAACAATCACTACAAACTGACCATATTAAAGTAACAATCACTACAAACTGACCATATTAAAGTAACAATCACTACAAACTGACCATATTAAAGTAACAATCACTACAAACTGACCATATTAAAGTAACAATCACTACAAACTGACCATATTAAAGTAACAATCACTACAAACTGATCATATTAAACTGACCATATTCAAGTAACAATCACTACAAACTGACCATATTAAAGTAACAATCACTACAAACTGACCATATTAAAGTAACAATCACTACAAACTGACCATATTAAAGTAACAATCACTACAAACTGACCATATTAAAGTAACAATCACTACAAACTGACCATATTAAAGTAACAATCACTACAAACTGACCATATTAAAGTAACAATCACTACAAACTGATCATATGAAAGTAACAATCACTACAAGCTGACCATATTAAAGTAACAATCTCTACAAACTGATCATATTAAAGTAACAATCACTACAAACTGACCATATTAAAGTAACAATCACTACAAACTGACCATATTAAAGTAACCATCACTACAAACTGATCATATTAAAGTAACAATCAGTACAAACTGACCATATTAAAGTAACAATCTCTACAAACTGACCATATTAAAGTAACAATCACTACAAACTGACCATATTAAAGTAACAATCACTACAAACTGACCATATTAAAGTAACAATCACTACAAGCTGATCATATTAAAGTAACAATCACTACAAACTGACCATATTAAAGTAACAATCACTACAAACTGATCATATTAAGGTAACAATCACTACAAACTGACCATATTAAAGTAACAATCACTACAAACTGATCATATTAAGGTAACAATCACTACAAACTGACCATATTAAAGTAACAATCACTACAAACTGACCATATTAAAGTATCAATCACTACAAACTGACCATATTAAAGTAACAATCACTACAAACTGACCATATTAAAGTAACAATCACTACAAACTGACCATATTCAAGTAATAATCACTACAAACTGACCATATTAAAGTAACAATCACTACAAACTGATCATATTAAAGTAACAATCACTACAAACTGATCATATTAAAGTAACAATCACTACAAACTGACCATATTAAGGTAACAATCACTACAAACTGACCATATTAAAGTAACAATCACTACAAACTGATCATATTAAAGTAACAATCACTACAAACTGACCATATTAAAGTAACAATCACTACAAACTGACCATATTAAGGTAACAATCACTACAAACTGACCATATTAAGGTAACAATCACTTCAAACTGATCATATTAAAGTAACAATCACTACAAATTGACCATATTAAGGTAACAATCACTACAAACTGACCATATTAAAGTAACAATCACTACAAACTGACCATATTAAGGTAACAATCAGTACAAACTGATCATATTAAAGTAACAATCACTACAAACTGATCATATTAAAGTAACAATCACTACAAACTGACCATATTAAAGTAACAATCACTACAAACTGACCATATTAAAGTAACAATCACTACAAACTAACCATATTAAAGTAACAATCAGTACAAACTGACCATATTAAAGTAACAATCACTACAAACTGATCATATTAAAGTAACAATCACTACAAACTGACCATATTAAAGTAACAATCAGTACAAACTGACCATATTAAAGTAACAATCACTACAAACTGATCATATTAAGGTAACAATCACTACAAACTGACCATATTATGGTAACAATCACTACAAACTGACCATATTAAAGTAACAATCTCTACAAACTGACCATATTAAAGTAACAATCACTACAAACTGATCATATTAAAGTAACAATCACTACAAACTGACCATATTAAAGTAACAATCACTACAAACTGATCATATTAAAGTAACAATCACTACAAACTGACCATATTAAAGTAACAATCACTACAAACTGATCATATTAAAGTAACAATCACTACAAACTGATCATATTAAAGTAACAATCACTACAAACTGATCATATTAAGGTAACAATCACTACAAACTGACCATATTAAAGTAACAATCACTACAAACTGACCATATTAAAGTAACAATCACTACAAACTGACCATATTAAAGTAACAATCACTACAAACTGACCATATTAAAGTAACACTCACTACAAACTGATCATATTAAAGTAACAATCACTACAAACTGACCATATTAAAGTAACAATCACTACAAACTGACCATATTAAAGTAACAATCACTACAAACTGACCATATTAAAGTAACAATCACTACAAACTGACCATATTAAAGTAACAATCACTACAAACTGATCATATTAAAGTAACAATCACTACAAACTGACCATATTAAAGTAACAATCTCTACAAACTGACCATATTAAAGTAACAATCACTACAAACTGATCATATTAAAGTAACAATCACTACAAACTGATCATATTAAAGTAACAATCACTACAAACTGATCATATTAAGGTAACAATCACTACAAACTGACCATATTAAAGTAACAATCACTACAAACTGACCATATTAAAGTAACAATCACTACAAACTGATCATATTAAAGTAACAATCACTACAAACTGACCATATTAAAGTAACAATCACTACAAACTGACCATATTAAAGTAACAATCACTACAAACTGATCATATTAAAGTAACAATCACTACAAACTGATCATATTAAAGTAACAATCACTACATACTGACCATATTAAAGTAACAATCACTACAAACTGACCATATTAAAGTAACAATCACTACACACTGATCATATTAAAGTAACAATCACTACAAACTGACCATATTAAAGTAACAATCACTACAAACTGACCTTATTAAAGTAATAATCACTACAAACTGACCATATTAAAGTAACAATCACTACAAACTGACCATATTAAAGTAACAATCACTACAAACTGACCATATTAAAGTAACAATCACTACAAACTGACCATATTAAAGTAACAATCACTACAAACTGACCATATTAAAGTAACAATCACTACAAACTGACCATATTAAAGTAACAATCACTACAAACTGATCATATTAAGGTAACAATCACTACAAACTGACCATATTAAAGTAACAATCACTACAAACTGACCATATTAAGGTAACAATCACTACAAACTGACCATATTAAAGTAACAATCTCTACAAACTGATCATATTAAAGTAACAATCACTACAAACTGATCATATTAAGGTAACAATCACTACAAACTGACCATATTAAAGTAACAATCACTACAAACTGACCATATTCAAGTAACAATCACTACAAACTGACCATATTAAAGTAACAATCACTACAAACTGACCATATTAAAGTAACAATCACTACAAACTGACCATATTAAAGTAACAATCACTACAAACTGATCATATTAAAGTAACAATCACTACAAACTGACCATATTAAAGTAACAATCACTACAAACTGACCATATTAAAGTAACAATCACTACAAACTGACCATATTAAAGTAACAATCTCACAAACTGATCATATTAAAGTAACAATCACTACAAACTGACCATATTAAAGTAACAATCACTACAAACTGACCATATTAAAGTAACAATCACTACAAACTGATCATATTAAAGTAACAATCACTACAAACTGACCATATTAAAGTAACAATCACTACAAACTGATCATATTAAAGTAACAATCACTACAAACTGACCATATTAAAGTAACAATCACTACAAACTGACCATATTAAAGTAACAATCACTACAAACTGACCATATTAAGGTAACAATCACTACAAACTGATCATATTAAAGTAACAATCACTACAAACTGATCATATTAAAGTAACAATCACTACAAACTGATCATATTAAAGTAACAATCACTACAAACTGACCATATTAAAGTAACAATCTCTACAAACTGATCATATTAAAGTAACAATCTCTACAAACTGACCATATTAAAGTAACAATCACTACAAACTGATCATATTAAAGTATCGATCACTACAAACTGACCATATTAAAGTAACAATCACTACAAACTGACCATATTAAGGTAACAATCACTACAAACTGGCCATATTAAAGTAACAATCCCCACAAACTGACCATATTAAGGTAACAATCTCTACAAACTGACCATATTAAAGTAACAATCACTACAAACTGACCATATTAAAGTAACAATCACTACAAACTGATCATATTAAAGTAACAATCACTACAAACTGACCATATTAAAGTAACAATCTCTACAAACTGACCATATTAAAGTAACAATCACTACAAACTGATCATATTAAAGTAACACTCACTACAAACTGATCATATTAAAGTAACAATCACTACAAACTGACCATATTAAAGTAACAATCACTACAAACTGATCATATTAAAGTAACAATCACTACAAACTGATCATATTAAAGTAACAATCACTACAAACTGATCATATTAAGGTAACAATCACTACAAACTGACCATATTAAAGTAACAATCACTACAAACTGACCATATTAAAGTAACAATCACTACAAACTGATCATATTAAAGTAACAATCACTACAAACTGACCATATTAAAGTAACAATCACTACAAACTGACCATATTAAAGTAACAATCACTACAAACTGATCATATTAAAGTAACAATCACTACAAACTGATCATATTAAAGTAACAATCACTACATACTGACCATATTAAAGTAACAATCACTACAAACTGACCATATTAAAGTAACAATCACTACACACTGATCATATTAAAGTAACAATCACTACAAACTGACCATATTAAAGTAACAATCACTACAAACTGACCTTATTAAAGTAATAATCACTACAAACTGACCATATTAAAGTAACAATCACTACAAACTGACCATATTAAAGTAACAATCACTACAAACTGACCATATTAAAGTAACAATCACTACAAACTGACCATATTAAAGTAACAATCACTACAAACTGATCATATTAAGGTAACAATCACTACAAACTGACCATATTAAAGTAACAATCACTACAAACTGACCATATTAAAGTAACAATCACTACAAACTGACCATATTAAGGTAACAATCACTACAAACTGACCATATTAAAGTAACAATCTCTACAAACTGATCATATTAAGGTAACAATCACTACAAACTGATCATATTAAGGTAACAATCACTACAAACTGACCGTATTAAAGTAACAATCACTACAAACTGACCATATTCAAGTAACAATCACTACAAACTGACCATATTAAAGTAACAATCACTACAAACTGACCATATTAAAGTAACAATCACTACAAACTGACCATATTAAAGTAACAATCACTACAAACTGATCATATTAAAGTAACAATCACTACAAACTGACCATATTAAAGTAACAATCACTACAAACTGACCATATTAAAGTAACAATCACTACAAACTGACCATATTAAAGTAACAATCTCACAAACTGATCATATTAAAGTAACAATCACTACAAACTGACCATATTAAAGTAACAATCACTACAAACTGACCATATTAAAGTAACAATCACTACAAACTGATCATATTAAAGTAACAATCACTACAAACTGATCATATTAAAGTAACAATCACTACAAACTGATCATATTAAGGTAACAATCACTACAAACTGACCATATTAAAGTAACAATCACTACAAACTGACCATATTAAAGTAACAATCACTACAAACTGATCATATTAAAGTAACAATCACTACAAACTGACCATATTAAAGTAACAATCACTACAAACTGACCATATTAAAGTAACAATCACTACAAACTGATCATATTAAAGTAACAATCACTACAAACTGATCATATTAAAGTAACAATCACTACATACTGACCATATTAAAGTAACAATCACTACAAACTGACCATATTAAAGTAACAATCACTACACACTGATCATATTAAAGTAACAATCACTACAAACTGACCATATTAAAGTAACAATCACTACAAACTGACCTTATTAAAGTAATAATCACTACAAACTGACCATATTAAAGTAACAATCACTACAAACTGACCATATTAAAGTAACAATCACTACAAACTGACCATATTAAAGTAACAATCACTACAAACTGACCATATTAAAGTAACAATCACTACAAACTGATCATATTAAGGTAACAATCACTACAAACTGACCATATTAAAGTAACAATCACTACAAACTGACCATATTAAGGTAACAATCACTACAAACTGACCATATTAAAGTAACAATCTCTACAAACTGATCATATTAAGGTAACAATCACTACAAACTGATCATATTAAGGTAACAATCACTACAAACTGACCATATTAAAGTAACAATCACTACAAACTGACCATATTCAAGTAACAATCACTACAAACTGACCATATTAAAGTAACAATCACTACAAACTGACCATATTAAAGTAACAATCACTACAAACTGACCATATTAAAGTAACAATCACTACAAACTGATCATATTAAAGTAACAATCACTACAAACTGACCATATTAAAGTAACAATCACTACAAACTGACCATATTAAAGTAACAATCACTACAAACTGACCATATTAAAGTAACAATCTCACAAACTGATCATATTAAAGTAACAATCACTACAAACTGACCATATTAAAGTAACAATCACTACAAACTGACCATATTAAAGTAACAATCACTACAAACTGATCATATTAAAGTAACAATCACTACAAACTGACCATATTAAAGTAACAATCACTACAAACTGATCATATTAAAGTAACAATCACTACAAACTGACCATATTAAAGTAACAATCACTACAAACTGACCATATTAAAGTAACAATCACTACAAACTGACCATATTAAGGTAACAATCACTACAAACTGACCATATTAAAGTAACAATCACTACAAACTGATCATATTAAAGTAACAATCACTACAAACTGACCATATTAAAGTAACAATCACTACAAACTGACCATATTAAAGTAACAATCACTACAAACTGACCATATTAAAGTAACAATCACTACAAACTGACCATATTAAGGTAACAATCACTACAAACTGATCATATTAAAGTAACAATCTCACAAACTGACCATATTAAGGTAACAATCACTACAAACTGATCATATTAAAGTAACAATCACTACAAACTGACCATATTAAAGTAACAATCACTACAAACTGACCATATTAAAGTAACAATCACTACAAACTGACCATATTAAAGTAACAATCACTACAAACTGACCATATTAAAGTAACAATCACTACAAACTGACCATATTAAGGTAACAATCACTACAAACTGACCATATTAAGGTAACAATCACTACAAACTGATCATATTAAAGTAACAATCCCCACAAACTGACCATATTAAGGTAACAATCTCTACAAACTGATCATATTAAAGTAACAATCACTACAAACTGATCATATTAAGGTAACAATCACACTACAAACTGACCATATTAAAGTAACAATCACTACAAACTGACCATATTCAAGTAACAATCACTACAAACTGACCATATTAAAGTAACAATCACTACAAACTGACCATATTAAAGTAACAATCACTACAAACTGACCATATTAAAGTAACAATCACTTCAAACTGACCATATTAAAGTAACAATCACTACAAACTGACCATATTAAGGTAACAATCACTACAAACTGACCATATTAAAGTAACAATCACTACAAACTGACCATATTAAAGTAACAATCACTACAAACTGACCATATTAATGTAACAATAACTACAAACTGACCATATTAAAGTAACAATCACTACAAACTGACCATATTAAAGTAACAATCACTACAAACTGATCATATTAAAGTAACAATCACTACAAACTGATCATATTAAGGTAACAATCACTACAAACTGACCATATTAAAGTAACAATCACTACAAACTGACCATATTAAAGTAACAATCACTACAAACTGACCATATTAAGGTAACAATCACTACAAACTGACCATATTAAAGTAACAATCTCTACAAACTGATCATATTAAAGTAACAATCACTACAAACTGATCATATTAAGGTAACAATCACTACAAACTGATCATATTAAAGTAACAATCACTACAAACTGACCATATTAAAGTAACAATCACTACAAACTGACCATATTAAAGTAACAATCACTACAAACTGACCATATTAAGGTAACAATCACTACAAACTGACCATATTCAAGTAACAATCACTACAAACTGACCATATTAAAGTAACAATCACTACAAACTGACCATATTAAAGTAACAATCACTACAAACTGACCATATTAAAGTAACAATCACTACAAACTGATCATATTAAAGTAACAATCACTACAAACTGACCATATTAAAGTAACAATCACTACAAACTGACCATATTAAAGTAACAATCACTACAAACTGATCATATTAAAGTAACAATCACTACAAACTGACCATATTAAAGTAACAATCTCTACAAATCTTAATATTTTTTGGAAATTGAAGTTTAAATATTAATTAATCTTGATATTTTATAATAGGTTGAGTATAAATATACCAATACATTTTACTGGAAAATATATATCTAGTCAGATTGTCCTGCATGTAACTTACAAAGTTGATGAAAGTAATAGCCTAACAATTATCTACTAGTAGTAAGAGTGATCTCATGAATGTTTTAAATAGCTCATATTTTGATATAAAAACAGAATGTTGAAGTCGGTCCATCATGATCCAGGGAAGTTTGGTATACAACCAGATAAGGTGAGACCATTTGAGAAATTAATGTTGCAGCTTGAAGGTCAGCTTTTGGATGGATTAATATTTCAGGTGAGCAGTTATACAGATTTTTATTTTTTTGGTCCTGACAACACTTTTTGATCATGTAATTGTTTTTGTGTGTGTTGCTCAAAGTTTAAACTTTTATATATGATTTTTATGTACATTTCTCCCATTATTACAGCATTTTAACCCCACTGAACCAGTGGTGAAAAAAATCTGTAATCCTCTAGAGGATTACCAATTTTTAATTTAACTCTCTTGAGTGGAGAAATATCGTAACCCACGGGCAGCTGAAGGAGAATCTATATTTGTATATGTTTTCTGAGGACTGTTGATTAAATTTAATCAAGTATTTGTATCTGTATATGTCAAGAACTATTTTTATTCAAATTGTGTGTCATTGACTCAGAATATTTTCAAACTGGATTGAGACTATGAATTATATAATTGTAAATAATGTCATTTGTTTCAATTTTTTTATTGATATTCTACGAAGTTGAGGGATATACTGTCTTCCCAACAGCTCCAATGATTCTTTAATATGGATAACGTATGAAGAAATTATTACTGTCTTTTTCATAGAATTGTGTGGAACAGACTTTTGATAGTCAGTCAGTTTATGTTTCAAAGAACCCTGTGTTTGCTGAAGAATTTGCTGTAAATATTAGAGAAATTTTACCAGATCTGGAACAAAGAATAGGTAATTATCACATAAAGTAAATATTAGAGAAACTTTACCAGATCTGGAACAAAGGATAGGTAATTATCACATAAAGTAAATATTAGAGATATTTTACCAGATCTAGAACAAAGGATAGGTAATTATCACATAAAGTAAATATTAGAGAAACCTTACCAGATTTAGAACAAAGGATAGGTAATTATCACATAAAGTAAATATTAGAGAAACTTTACCAGATCTGGAACAAAGGATAGGTAATTATCACATAAAGTAAATATTAGAGAAACTTTACCAGATCTGGAACAAAGGATAGGTAATTATCACATAAAGTAAATATTAGAGAAACTTTACCAGATCTGGAACAAAGGATAGGTAATTATCACATAAAGTAAATATTAGAGAAATTTTACCAGATCTAGAACAAAGGATAGGTAATTATCACATAAAGTAAATATTAGAGAAACCTTACCAGATCTAGAACAAAGGATAGGTAATTATCACATAAAGTAAATATTAGAGATATTTTACCAGATCTAGAACAAAGGATAGGTAATTATCACATAAAGTAAATATTAGAGATATTTTACCAGATCTAGAACAAAGGATAGGTAATTATCACATAAAGTAAATATTAGAGATATTTTACCAGATCTAGAACAAAGGATAGGTAATTATCACATAAAGTAAATATTAGAGAAACTTTACCAGATCTAGAACAAAGGATAGGTAATTATCACATAAAGTAAATATTAGAGAAACTTTACCAGATCTGGAACAAAGGATAGGTAATTATCACATAAAATAAATATTAGAGAAACCTTACCAGATCTAGAACAAAGGATAGGTAATTATCACATAAAGTAAATATTAGAGATATTTTACCAGATCTAGAACAAAGGATAGGTAATTATCACATAAAGTAAATATTAGAGATATTTTACCAGATCTAGAACAAAGGATAGGTAATTATCACATAAAGTAAATATTAGAGAAACTTGACCAGATCTGGAACAAAGGATAGGTAATTATCACATAAAGTAAATATTAGAGAAACTTTACCAGATCTGGAACAAAGGATAGGTAATTATCACATACAGTAAATATTAGAGAAATTTTACCAGATCTAGAACAAAGGATAGGTAATTATCACATAAAGTACATATTAGAGATATTTTACCAGATCTAGAACAAAGGATAGGTAATTATCACATAAAATAAATATTAGAGAAACCTTACCAGATCTAGAACAAAGGATAGGTAATTATCACATAAAGTAAATATTAGAGAAACTTTACCAGATCTAGAACAAAGGATAGGTAATTATCACATAAAGTAAATATTAGAGATATTTTACCAGATCTAGAACAAAGGATAGGTAATTATCACATAAAGTAAATATTAGAGAAACTTTACCAGATCTGGAACAAAGAATAGGTAATTATCACATAAAGTAAATATTAGAGAAACCTTACCAGATCTAGAACAAAGGATAGGTAATTATCACATAAAGTAAATATTAGAGAACCTTTACCAGATCTAGAACAAAGGATAGGTAATTATCACATAAAGTAAATATTAGAGAAACCTTACCAGATCTAGAACAAAGGATAGGTAATTATCACATAAAGTAAATATTAGAGAAACTTTACCAGATCTGGAACAAAGGATAGGTAATTATCACATAAAGTAAATATTAGAGAAACTTTACCAGATCTAGAACAAAGGCTAGGTAATTATCACATAAAGTAAATATTAGAGAAACTTTACCAGATCTAGAACAAAGGATAGGTAATTATCACATAAAGTAAATATTAGAGAAACTTTACCAGATCTAGAACAAAGGATAGGTAATTATCACATAAAGTAAATATTAGAGAAATTTTACCAGATCTAGAACAAAGGATAGGTAATTATCACATAAAGTAAATATTAGAGAAACTTTACCAGATCTAGAACAAAGGATAGGTAATTATCACATAAAGTAAATATTAGAGAAACGTTACCAGATCTAGAACAAAGGATAGGTAATTATCACATAAAGTAAATATTAGAGAAACTTTACCAGATCTAGAACAAAGGATAGGTAATTATCACATAAAGTAAATATTAGAGAAACCTTACCAGATCTAGAACAAAGGATAGGTAATTATCACATAAAGTAAATATTAGAGAAACTTTACCAGATCTGGAACAAAGGATAGGTAATTATCACATAAAGTAAATATTAGAGAAACCTTACCAGATCTAGAACAAAGGATAGGTAATTATCACATAAAGTAAATATTAGAGAACCTTTACCAGATCTAGAACAAAGGATAGGTAATTATCACATAAAGTAAATATTAGAGAAACCTTACCAGATCTAGAACAAAGGATAGGTAATTATCACATAAAGTAAATATTAGAGAAACTTTACCAGATCTGGAACAAAGGATAGGTAATTATCACATAAAGTAAATATTAGAGAAACTTTACCAGATCTAGAACAAAGGATAGGTAATTATCACATAAAGTAAATATTAGAGAAACTTTACCAGATCTAGAACAAAGGATAGGTAATTATCACATAAAGTAAATATTAGAGAAACTTTACCAGATCTAGAACAAAGGATAGGTAATTATCACATAAAGTAAATATTAGAGAAATTTTACCAGATCTAGAACAAAGGATAGGTAGTTATCACATAAAGTAAATATTAGAGAAACTTTACCAGATCTGGAACAAAGGATAGGTAATTATCACATAAAGTAAATATTAGAGAAACTTTACCAGATCTAGAACAAAGGATAGGTAATTATCACATAAAGTAAATATTAGAGAACCTTTACCAGATCTAGAACAAAGGATAGGTAATTATCACATAAAGTAAATATTAGAGAAACCTTACCAGATCTAGAACAAAGGATAGGTAATTATCACATAAAGTAAATATTAGAGAAACTTTACCAGATCTAGAACAAAGGATAGGTAATTATCACATAAAGTAAATATTAGAGAAACTTTACCAGATCTAGAACAAAGGATAGGTAATTATCACATAAAGTAAATATTAGAGAAACTTTACCAGATCTAGAACAAAGGATAGGTAATTATCATATAAAGTTATATCAAATACAACACTACATGGGTGGCAATCAAAATCATATCTGAAGTAATAGGGTCAGGGTTATGGTGTTTAAGGCCAATTTCAACAATATTTCAGTTATATCATGGTGGTTAGTTTTACTGGTGGAGGAAACCAGAGTACTTGGAGAAAACCACCAACCTATCGCAAGTCACTGACATATTTATCACATAATGTTGTATCAAGTACACCTTGCCATGAGTGGGATTCAAACTCTCAAAGTTAGTGGTGATAGGCACTGATTGCACAAGTTGTTGTAAGCCAACTACCATACGATAACGACCACGATGGTCCTTTAAGTGATGGGAACTTAGGTATTGTTAAAAGTGAAATTGAACATCCATTACCTTAATCCAATCCTCACTTGTTAGGATTTCTATTTCCGCTTGTTTCTATTAACTGTTGTTAAACTTCATTGGTCAATTCCATTGCTTCTGAAATGATATCTATAAATGTGGGCTAGGACCTCTCAAAAATACTGGCCAATGAAATGCTGGAAAATTTAAAACAAGTAATGAGGATAGAACAAAATAGAATGAGGCTGGTGAAATATCTCAGCTAAAGTTGTATACTATTCAAAATACTCCTTTCTTAATATTAGAAAAGATGATGAAAAACATATTGTTTTCCTTGATGTGTGATATTTCATATTAGACAGTCTCACAATTTTTCTTTTTCTTTATAATTTTTATTTTTTTTACAGGAGAAAACAATGAAATGGACCAAAGATACAGATTTGTGGGTCTATCTGGACTGTATATTCTTCATTACCAGATTTTTAGAGTAATGGATAAGAAAGTCTTTAAGTCAATGTGGGACATTCACAAAAAGGTAACTTTAAGTCAATGTGGGACATTCACATAAAGGTAACTTTAAGTCAATGTGTGACATTCACACAAAGGTAACTTTAAGTCAATGTGGGACATTCACATAAAGGTAACTTTAAGTCAATGTGGGACATTCACAAAGGTAACTTTAAGTCAATGTGGGATATTCACACAAAGGTAACTTTAAGTCAGTGTAGGACATTCACATAAAGGTAACTTTAAGTCAATGTGGGACATTCACAAAAAGGTAACTTTAAGTCAATATGTGACATTCACACAAAGGTAACTTTAAGTCAATGTGGGATATTCACACAAAGGTAACTTTATGTCAGTGTGGGACATTCACATAAAGGTAACTTTAAGTCAATGTGGGACATTCACAAAAAGGTAACTTTAAGTCAATGTGGGACATTCACAAAGGTAACTTTAAGTCAGTGTGGGATATTCACAAAAAGGTAACTTTAAGTCAATGTGGAACATTCACAAAGGTAACTTTAAGTCAATGTGGGATATTCACAAAAATGTAACTTTAAGTCAATGTGGGATATTCACAAAAAGGTAACTTTAAGTCAATGTGGGATATTCACACAAAGGTAACTTTAAGTCAATGTGGGACATTCACAAAAAGGTAACTTTAAGTCAATGTGGGACATTCACATAAAGGTAACTTTAAGTCAATGTGGGATATTCACAAAAAGGTAACTTTAAGTCAATGTGGGACATTCACAAAGGTAACTTTAAGTCAGTGTGGGATATTCACAAAAAGGTAACTTTAAGTCAATGTGGGACATTCACAAAGGTAACTTTAAGTCAATGTGGGATATTCACACAAAGGTAACTTTAAGTCAATGTGGGACATTCACAAAAAGGTAACTTTAAGTCAATGTGGGATATTCACAAAAAGGTAACTTTAAGTCAATGTGGGACATTCACACAAAGGTAACTTTAAGTCAATGTGGGATATTCACACAAAGGTAACTTTAAGTGAGTGTGGGACATTCACACAAAGGTAACTTTAAGTCAATGTGGGACATTCACAAAAAGGTAACTTTAAGTCAGTGTGGGACATTCACACAAAGGTAACTTTAAGTCAATGTGGGACATTCACAAAGGTAACTTTAAGTCAATGTGGGACATTCACACAAAGGTAACTTTAAGTCAATGTGGGATATTCACACAAAGGTAACTTTAAGTCAATGTGGGACATTCACAAAAAGGTAACTTTAAGTCAATGTGGGACATTCACAAAAAGGTAACTTTAAGTCAATATGGGACATTCACACAAAGGTAACTTTAAGTCAATGTGGGATATTCACACAAAGGTAACTTTAAGTCAATGTGGGACATTCACATAAAGGTAACTTTAAGTCAATGTGGGACATTCACAAAAAGGTAACTTTAAGTCAATGTGGGACATTCACAAAGGTAACTTTAAGTCAGTGTGGGATATTCACAAAAAGGTAACTTTAAGTCAATGTGGGACATTCACAAAGGTAACTTTAAGTCAATGTGGGATATTCACAAAAAGGTAACTTTAAGTCAATGTGGGACATTCACACAAAGGTAACTTTAAGTCAATGTGGGATATTCACAAAAAGGTAACTTTAAGTCAATATGGGATATTCACACAAAGGTAACTTTAAGTCAATGTGGGATATTCACAAAAAGGTAACTTTAAGTCAGTTTGGGACATTCACACAAAGGTAACTTTAAGTCAATGTGGGACATTCACAAAAAGGTAACTTTAAGTCAGTGTGGGACATTCACAAAAAGGTAACTTTAAATCAATGTGGGACATTCACAAAAAGGTAACTTTAAGTCAATGTGGGACATTCACACATAGGTAACTTTAAGTCAGTGTAGGACATTCACAAAAAGGTAACTTTAAATCAATGTGGGACATTCACACAAAGGTAACTTTAAGTCAATATGGGACATTCACACAAAGGTAACTTTAAGTCAATGTGGGATATTCACAAAAAGGTAACTTTAAGTCAATGTGGGACATTCACACAAAGGTAACTTTTAAGTCAATGTGGGACATTCACACAAAGGTAACTTTAAGTCAATGTGGGACATTCACAAAAAGGTAACTTTAAATCAATGTGGAACATTCACACAAAGGTAACTTTAAGTCAATGTGCGACATTCACACAAAGGTAACTTTAAATCAATGTGGGACATTCACACAAAGGTAACTTTAAGTCAATGTGGGACATTCACACAAAGGTAACTTTAAGTCAATATGTGACATTCACACAAAGGTAACTTTAAGTCAGTGTGGGACATTCACACAAAGGTAACTTTAAGTTAGTATGGGACATTCACACAAAGGTAACTTTAAGTCAATGTGTGACATTCACACAAAGGTAACTTTAAGTCAATGTGGGACATTCACAAAAAGGTAACTTTATGTCAATGTGGGACATTCACAAAAAGGTAACTTTAAGTCAATGTGGGACATTCACAAAAAGGTAACTTTAAGTCAATGTGGGACATTCACACAAAGGTAACTTTAAGTCAATGTGGGACATTCACAAAAAGGTAACTTTAAGTCAATGTGGGACATTCACACAAAGGTAACTTTAAGTCAATGTGGGACATTCACAAAAAGGTAACTTTAAGTCAATGTGGGACATTCACACAAAGGTAACTTTAATTCAGTGTGGGACATTCACAAAAAGGTAACTTTAAGTCAATGTGGGACATTCACACAAAGGTAACTTTAAGTCAATGTGGGACATTCACACAAAGGTAACTTTAAGTCAATGTGGGACATTCACACAAAGGTAACTTTAAGTCAATGTGGGACATTCACACAAAGGTAACTTTAAGTTAGTGTGGGACATTCACAAAAATGTAACTTTAAGTCAATATGGGATATTCACAAAAAGGTAACTTTAAGTCAGTGTGGGACATTCACACAAAGGTAACTTTAAGTCAATGTGGGACATTCACACAAAGGTAACTTTAAGTCAATGTGGGACATTCACAAAAAGGTAACTTTAAGTCAATGTGGGACATTCACACAAAGGTAACTTTAATTCAGTGTGGGACATTCACAAAAAGGTAACTTTAAGTCAATGTGGGACATTCACACAAAGGTAACTTTAAGTCAATGTGGGACATTCACACAAAGGTAACTTTAAGTCAGTGTGGGACATTCACAAAAATGTAACTTTAAGTCAATATGGGATATTCACAAAAAGGTAACTTTAAGTCAATGTGGGACATTCACACAAAGGTAACTTTTAAGTCAATGTGGGACATTCACACAAAGGTAACTTTAAGTCAATGTGGGACATTCACACAAAGGTAACTTTTAAGTCAATGTGGGACATTCACACAAAGGTAACTTTAAGTCAATGTGGGACATTCACAAAAAGGTAACTTTAAATCAATGTGGGACATTCACACAAAGGTAACTTTAAGTCAATGTGGGACATTCACAAAGGTAACTTTAAGTCAATGTGGGACATTCACACAAAGGTAAGTATACATGTACATACAGTCAAACCTGCCTTAGTGGTCACATAAATCTGCCAAGATATTTGATAAGTACAGGAAAAAAATTGTGTGACAAAAAAACAGACAATATGAGGATAAAGTCTTAATTAACGTTTTTGTAAGAAATCATTCTTGTTTTTCCAAGAATTAAGTTCAATGTGGAGATACATTGTATTTTAGCATTTTTGTTTGTTTTAGGATACACAAACAAATAAATGAAAAAATAAACAAAAAAAACCTGAACAGATTCCCTTCCATAAACTATTATAAAACTGAATATCAACATAAACATGAACAGATTCCCTTCCATAAACTATTACAAAACTGAATATCAACATAAACATGAACAGATTCCCTTCCATAAACTATTATAAAACTGAATATCAACATAAACATGAACAGTTCAGTAGCAGGGTCACATAATACTGGTCGTTAACTGACTACTAGATAAGAAGATAGATGTTTAAATATAATGTATTGCTATACATTTAGCTGATGGGGAGGTGTACTTAATACAACATAATGTGATAAAGTTTGTCAGCGACATGTGACAGGTCAGTGGTTTTCTCTGAGAACTCCGGTTTCTTCCACCAATAAGACAGAGTGCCACGATATACCTGAAATATTGTTGAACGTGGCATTAAACATCCTAACCCTACTATACTTCTAGCATTCTCATTAGTATGATTCCACTTCTCCGTTTCATTACAGATACCATGTATTCACCTGATGGGAAATATTGTATGGTTCCCTACTCAGTTCTTACTAAAAAAACTACCCCAGGTGACAAAGTTGTTAGACAATAAAGCATTGACGTCTGTGGGCAATTCACAGCTGGCATGGTTACAACAAAGAAACCAGATGTTTTCTAGGTAATAATCATCAATATCTGAAATTCAGGGATTTTTTTGGGGCACTTGGATCCTAAAGACGGACAGAGGCTATTGTCATCACTTGAAGTCCGACATAAACAGACTTTTATTATATACAGGATTGTTGTTTAGTTAGAGTTCAGTTTAATCAAGTTACATTGTAATATAAAAATATTTTTATATGAGGAAATAAGAATGAAATAAGGGCTTTTCCAGGAAAAAATACTTGGGGGGAGGGGGGGTCGGAACTCCGTCAATAATTTGGGGTACTACCATCAGAATTTTAATTATTTTTGGGGTACCACCACATAAATATAAATACTTAAAATGACCCCCACCTAGAAAATAGAAATTAAATTTGAAACGAGGCCCCCCCCCCATCCCTCACTAAAATGAAAAGCGAAACCGCCGAAAGCAGATGATTCCTTTCCTGTGATACCTAGTTTGACAAACATACCTCTAAACACCTGAACATACTCCCCCAGGCTCACGGCTGTTAACCAGTGACAAATTTGTTCATTATCCCAGTCCATTTCTGCATTTGAATTGACCACGTTTCGTTTTCGACTGGTACTTTTTATCTCGGAACCCAGGAACGAAAATAAAAGAACCAGGTACCAGTTCATCATTCGTATTTCTCCATCTTTTACATAACATATCATTCGGAAGATAAAGGGAGACAATCTGGCTTAAAAATCATGCAAATGAAGCGAAATCGCGGAACAAACAACCGAATATTATACACCGTTTAACGAACAACACAGTGATACGACTTGCCGGCAAGTAAGTCTATTTTAATATACCAAAATGGTAAAAATAGCGACAACCGTGATTAATTAAATAGAAATTTGACAACAACCCCCAGAAAAGAAATAAGTTTTACGCCCCCCACCTAGATAAAAAAAAATCAATACCATTCTTACCCTACCAGGTATTTTTTCCTGGAAAAGCTCTAAATAAAAATGAATAAAATAAACAAAAATTATATTATCTTGTATTTAAAGAAAAATATATTTGTGCATTTTTCTTATTTAATACACTACTCATTTGTTGTTTTCCTAATAATTTACATGCTCAGCAGAATCAGGTTTGTTTGTGTATATGTATTGAGTTGTTGTACCAATTACGTTATAATTATTGTTGTATCATGGTCAGTCAAAGTCTAAATGATCCAATGATTTGAGTTATCAGGTTTGAATTTAACTGAACAATTTACTATGAACAGACCCAATTTATACTTCAAGCTATACAAAGAAAAGATTTTTCTGTATTCAAGATAGCAAGGTTTTACAGTTTTAAAGTCATTTGACCAGGTTGTAAATCCATATATTAGTATGGTTAATGGAAAAAGAGATATTTATTTTTGTGTAATCAGATTTTCATACAGCTTTTAAGAAGATCCTTGAAACTTTTAACAGAATTACATATTTTTTTCATACATAAATTGATGAGATTTACCACCGGTTTTTAGTGGGGTTCGTGTTACTCGATCTATCGTTTTATATGCATGTTTTGTAGATCGTTGTTTGTCCTTTTGGTTTTCTTCTTTTGGCCATTGTGTTGTCTGTTCTTCTTCGATATACGGATTCTGATTACCCCTTTGGTATCTTCAAACTCTTCTTAGCATCTGTCATTTTCGAAGCATTCAAAACTGTTATTTCCAATTTTTCCATATTTTGAAATGTAGTAAATTTTAGCAGCATTTTCAACAGAGGGAACCTATTTGATGTAAGCAACTCCTCCTACTTTTTCAACCTATGACCCTAAAGCTTGAAAATATTTAAATACATAGGTCATGACCTACTTTGTGTTGAATGGTTTGAATAGAGAGGTGAAATGGTGTTCATCACTGTTTAAACTTTCTTTTCATAAAAGTATTGTTTTGCTCCTCAAGATGAAAGATTGTTTTAAAATGCAACCTGAACAGTTGAGTCTTTGACCAATTTATTGTTTTATTGCATGAGTCAAATATTTTCCTCTGTTGTTATTGTATTACACAGTATACATGATTGTTTTAGAGCATGACACCTTAGTTTCTCTTCTCTATACTTTACTGTAATACTCATTGTCATAGCAAAATTGTTTTGTTTCTTTAAATTCCAACCACATTGGTGGCATAAAGGTTAGCATGCTCGCCTCGAGTGTGGTAGATCATGAGTTCAAGCAACGGTCGGGTCAAACCAAAGACTATAGAATTGGTATTTGTTGCTTCTCCACTAAGCACGCAACATTAATGAGAAAGAGCAAAGATTGGTTGGCTCGGAATCAGATTAATGTGTCCGAATGGAGCAACATGTCTATCCGCGGATTGTTGTTTCAGTGAGCTAGCACTATAAAAATCCAACACAGCGTGTTGGTCTAGAACAAAGCGGACCTCATCATCATCTCATTAAAAATTAACTTGTTCTCGCCATGATATAGCTGAAAAATTGCTGAATTGGTGTTAAGCAACAATCACTCGCTCACTCTTTAAACCCAGCAAGAAATAGTTCGTGTATATTTATTTTTAGGATGGGAACAAATTCAACAATATTTCAAAATTATTCAGAAATGGGAGAGGCAATGGCGTTTTAACTGCCACAGGAAATGTATGGGTAGTTGGGTAGGGGTGAAAATAATAAGTATTTGATAGTGGCTATGCTGTGTATTCTCTATTTAACTGCCACAGGTAAAGTATGGGTAGTTGGCATTTCTCACCTGTTATGTGGTAGTCTCTGCCAAGCAGTTCTCACCTGTTATGTGGTAGTCTCTGCCAAGCAGTTCTTACCTGTTATGTGGTAGTCTCTGCCAAGCAGTTCTCACCTGTTATGTGGTAGTCTCTGCCAAGCAGTTCTCACTTGTTATGTGGTAGTCTCTGCCAAGCAGTTCTCACTTGTTATGTGGTAGTCTCTGCCAAGCAGTTCTCACCTGTTATGTGGTAGTCTCTGCCAAGCAGTTCTCACCTGTTATGTGGTAGTCTCTGCCAAGCAGTTCTCACCTGTTATGTGGTAGTCTATGCCAAGCAGTTCTCACTTGTTATGTGGTAGTCTCTGCCAAGCAGTTCTCACTTGTTATGTGGTAGTCTCTGCCAAGCAGTTCTCACTTGTTATGTGGTAGTCTCTGCCAAGCATTTCTCACCTGTTATGTGGTAGTCTCTGCCAAGCATTTCTCACCTGTTATGTGGTAGTCTCTGCCAAGCAGTTCTTACCTGTTATGTGGTAGTCTCTGCCAAGCATTTCTCACCTGTTATGTGGTAGTCTCTGCCAAGCAGTTCTCACCTGTTATGTGGTAGTCTCTGCCAAGCAGTTCTCACCTGTTATGTGGTAGTCTCTGCCAAGCAGTTCTCACCTGTTATGTGGTAGTCTATGCCAAGCAGTTCTCACTTGTCATGTGGTAGTCTCTGCCAAGCAGTTCTCACTTGTTATGTGGTAGTCTCTGCCAAGCAGTTCTCACCTGTTATGTGGTAGTCTCTGCCAAGCAGTTCTCACCTGTTATGTGGTAGTCTCTGCCATGCAGTTCTCACCTGTTATGTGGTAGTCTCTGCCAAGCAGTTCTCACCTGTTATGTGGTAGTCTCTGCCAAGCAGTTCTCACCTGTTATGTGGTAGTCTCTGCCAAGCAGTTCTCACTTGTTATGTGGTAGTCTCTGCCAAGCAGTTCTCACCTGTTATGTGGTAGTCTCTGCCAAGCAGTTCTTACCTGTTATGTGGTTGTCTCTGCCAAGCAGTTCTCACCTGTTATGTGGTAGTCTCTGCCAAGCAGTTCTCACCTGTTATGTGGTAGTCTCTGCCAAGCAGTTCTCACTTGTTATGTGGTAGTCTCTGCCAAGCAGTTCTCACTTGTTATGTGGTAGTCTCTGCCAAGCAGTTCTCACCTGTTATGTGGTAGTCTCTGCCAAGCAGTTCTCACTTGTTATGTGGTAGTCTCTGCCAAGCAGTTCTCACCTGTTATGTGGTAGTCTCTGCCAAGCAGTTCTTACCTGTTATGTGGTTGTCTCTGCCAAGCATTTCTCACCTGTTATGTGGTAGTCTCTGCCAAGCAGTTCTCACCTGTTATGTGGTAGTCTCTGCCAAGCAGTTCTCACTTGTTATGTGGTAGTCTCTGCCAAGCAGTTCTCACTTGTTATGTGGTAGTCTCTGCCAAGCAGTTCTCACCTGTTATGTGGTAGTCTCTGCCAAGCAGTTCTTACCTGTTATGTGGTTGTCTCTGCCAAGCATTTCTCACCTGTTATGTGGTAGTCTCTGCCAAGCAGTTCTCACCTGTTATGTGGTAGTCTCTGCCAAGCAGTTCTCACTTGTTATGTGGTAGTCTCTGCCAAGCAGTTCTCACTTGTTATGTGGTAGTCTCTGCCAAGCAGTTCTTACCTGTTATGTGGTTGTCTCTGCCAAGCATTTCTCACCTGTTATGTGGTAGTCTCTGCCAAGCAGTTCTCACCTGTTATGTGGTAGTCTATGCCAAGCAGTTCTCACTTGTTATGTGGTAGTCTCTGCCAAGCAGTTCTCACTTGTTATGTGGTAGTCTCTGCCAAGCAGTTCTCACCTGTTATGTGGTAGTCTCTGCCAAGCAGTTCTCACCTGTTATGTGGTAGTCTCTGCCAAGCAGTTCTCACCTGTTATGTGGTAGTCTCTGCCAAGCAGTTCTCACCTGTTATGTGGTAGTCTCTGCCAAGCAGTTCTCACCTGTTATGTGGTAGTCTCTGCCAAGCAGTTCTCACCTGTTATGTGGTAGTCTCTGCCAAGCAGTTCTCACTTGTTATGTGGTAGTCTCTGCCAAGCAGTTCTTACCTGTTATGTGGTTGTCTCTGCCAAGCATTTCTCACCTGTTATGTGGTAGTCTCTGCCAAGCAGTTCTCACCTGTTATGTGGTAGTCTATGCCAAGCAGTTCTCACTTGTTATGTGGTAGTCTCTGCCAAGCAGTTCTCACTTGTTATGTGGTAGTCTCTGCCAAGCAGTTCTCACCTGTTATGTGGTAGTCTCTGCCAAGCAGTTCTCACCTGTTATGTGGTAGTCTCTGCCAAGCAGTTCTCACCTGTTATGTGGTAGTCTCTGCCAAGCAGTTCTTACCTGTTATGTGGTAGTCTCTGCCAAGCAGTTCTCACCTGTTATGTGGTAGTCTCTGCCAAGCATTTCTCACTTGTTATGTGGTTGTATCTGCCAAGCAGTTCTTACCTGTTATGTGGTAGTCTCTGCCAAGCAGTTCTCACCTGTTATGTGGTAGTCTCTGCCAAGCAGTTCTCACTTGTTATGTGGTTGTATCTGCCAAGCATTTCTCACCTGTTATGTGGTAGTCTCTGCCAAGCAGTTCTCACCTGTTATGTGGTAGTCTCTGCCAAGCAGTTCTCACCTGTTATGTGGTAGTCTCTGCCAAGCAGTTCTCACCTGTTATGTGGTAGTCTCTGCCAAGCAGTTCTTACCTGTTATGTGGTAGTCTCTGCCAAGCAGTTCTCACCTGTTATGTGGTAGTCTCTGCCAAGCAGTTCTCACTTGTTATGTGGTTGTATCTGCCAAGCATTTCTCACCTGTTATGTGGTAGTCTCTGCCAAGCAGTTCTCACCTGTTATGTGGTAGTCTCTGCCAAGCAGTTCTCACCTGTTATGTGGTAGTCTCTGCCAAGCAGTTCTCACCTGTTATGTGGTAGTCTCTGCCAAGCAGTTCTCACCTGTTATGTGGTAGTCTCTGCCAAGCAGTTCTCACCTGTTATGTGGTAGTCTCTGCCAAGCAGTTCTTACCTGTTATGTGGTAGTCTCTGCCAAGCAGTTCTCACCTGTTATGTGGTAGTCTCTGCCAAGCAGTTCTTACCTGTTATGTGGTAGTCTCTGCCAAGCAGTTCTCACCTGTTATGTGGTAGTCTCTGCCAAGCAGTTCTTACCTGTTATGTGGTTGTCTCTGCCAAGCAGTTCTCACTTGTTATGTGGTAGTCTCTGCCAAGCAGTTCTCACCTGTTATGTGGTAGTCTCTGCCAAGCAGTTCTCACTTGTTATGTGGTAGTCTCTGCCAAGCAGTTCTTACCTGTTATGTGGTAGTCTCTGCCAAGCAGTTCTCACTTGTTATGTGGTAGTCTCTGCCAAGCAGTTCTCACCTGTTATGTGGTAGTCTCTGCCAAGCAGTTCTTACCTGTTATGTGGTTGTCTCTGCCAAGCAGTTCTTACCTGTTATGTGGTTGTCTCTGCCAAGCATTTCTCACCTGTTATGTGGTAGTCTCTGCCAAGCAGTTCTCACTTGTTATGTGGTAGTCTCTGCCAAGCAGTTCTCACCTGTTATGTGGTAGTCTCTGCCAAGCAGTTCTCACTTGTTATGTGGTAGTCTCTGCCAAGCAGTTCTCACCTGTTATGTGGTAGTCTCTGCCAAGCAGTTCTTACCTGTTATGTGGTAGTCTCTGCCAAGCAGTTCTCACCTGTTATGTGGTAGTCTCTGCCAAGCAGTTCTCACCTGTTATGTGGTAGTCTCTGCCAAGCAGTTCTCACTTGTTATGTGGTAGTCTCTGCCAAGCAGTTCTCACTTGTTATGTGGTAGTCTCTGCCAAGCATTTCTCACCTGTTATGTGGTAGTCTCTGCCAAGCAGTTCTCACCTGTTATGTGGTAGTCTCTGCCAAGCAGTTCTCACCTGTTATGTGGTAGTCTCTGCCAAGCAGTTCTCACTTGTTATGTGGTAGTCTCTGCCAAGCATTTCTCACCTGTTATGTGGTAGTCTCTGCCAAGCAGTTCTCACCTGTTATGTGGTAGTCTCTGCCAAGCAGTTCTTACCTGTTATGTGGTAGTCTCTGCCAAGCAGTTCTCACCTGTTATGTGGTAGTCTCTGCCAAGCATTTCTCACCTGTTATGTGGTAGTCTCTGCCAAGCAGTTCTCACCTGTTATGTGGTAGTCTCTGCCAAGCAGTTCTCACCTGTTATGTGGTAGTCTCTGCCAAGCAGTTCTCACCTATTCTGTGCTGAGAACATATACATTTGATATTCATAGACAAAGTATGTTTATTCTATTTATCCTGCAGCATCATAAATTTATCAAAAATGATAGAATATGTTGAAAATCACAAAAAACAACAGAAGTTAAAAAAACCTCACAAAATCATCACATGATACAAGTGAAATACGATTAAAGCAACTTATTGTGATATCATAGAAGAAATGAGATGTAACTTTCTAAAGTAAATAGTATTACAGTCAATGTGTTTTGACTGTTCAAATAGCACAGCTTCATGATCAAATTGTATATAAAGAATAAAAAGAGTAATTTGTTATTTTTTAGGGATGTTCAAAATTTCCATACAAATGTGTCGGCCTGGATGGTAGAAATGGACTCGGCTGTGACACAGAAATCTCTTATGGAAGATCTGAACAACAAATGTGTCATTTTTATAAAGGTTTGTTGAAGTTTAGGATTATCTCAGCAGTTACCATAATAATAACAATGTCTCTGTCTTACTTTAAGCTTAAATCCCCAGAGAGAGAATATAGATTGTAGTCTAGGACAGTTGGAAAAATAATATGTTGAGAGTTAAAAATGTTAATACAATCCCAACACTCCCCTATTTAGAACTAGATGACAAATAGCGATCCCTATGTCATCTCTGCTACACATGTAACAAGAAAACATACACAGGAAACGGCCAAGAAGGAGAGAATATCTGCCACAAATAATCTGTAATTTTTGCCTTTTTGATTGCTATTTATTATTTGATGTAACACATGCTTCAAATCACATTCTATAAAATTGTAACAACCAGGTTAGTAATGAGGGAACAAAAAGAAACCTGACCACCTCTGATGGTGTAGAAACCTGACCACCCCTGATGGTGTAGAAACCTGACCACCTCAGATGGTGTAGAAACCTGACCACCCCTGATGGTGTAGAAACCTGACCACCTCTGATGGTGTAGAAACCTGACCACCTCGGATGGTGTAGAAACCTGACCACCTCTGATGGTGTAGAAACCTGACCACCCCTGATGGTGTAGAAACCTGACCACCTCTGATGGTGTAGAAACCTGACCACCCCTGATGGTGTAGAAACCTGACCACCTCTGATGGTGTAGAAACCTGACCACCTCAGATGGTGTAGAAACCTGACCACCTCTGATGATGTAGAAACCTGACCACCTCTGATGGTGTAGAAACCTGACCACCTCTGATGGTGTAGAAACCTGACCACCTCTGATGGTGTAGAAACCTGACCACCTCTGATGGTGTAGAAACCTGACCACCTCTGATGGTGTAGAAGCCTGACCACCTCAGATGGTGTAGAAACCTGACCACCTCAGATGGTGTAGAAACCTGACCACCTCAGATGGTGTAGAAACCTGACCACCTCTGATGGTGTAGAAACCTGACCACCTCTGATGGTGTAGAAACCTGACCACCTCTGATGGTGTAGAAGCCTGACCACCTCAGATGGTGTAGAAACCTGACCACCTCGGATGGTGTAGAAACCTGACCACCTCTGATGGTGTAGAAACCTGACCACCTCTGATGGTGTAGAAACCTGACCACCTCTGATGGTGTAGAAGCCTGACCACCTCTGATGGTGTAGAAACCTGACCACCTCAGATGGTGTAGAAACCTGACCACCTCTGATGGTGTAGAAACCTGACCACCTCTGATGGTGTAGAAACCTGACCACCTCTGATGGTGTAGAAACCTGACCACCTCTGATGGTGTAGAAACCTGACCACCTCTGATGGTGTAGAAACCTGACCACCTCGGATGGTGTAGAAACCTGACCACCTCTGATGGTGTAGAAACCTGACCACCTCTGATGGTGTAGAAACCTGACCACCTCAGATGGTGTAGAAACCTGACCACCTCTGATGGTGTAGAAACCTGACCACCTCAGATGGTGTAGAAACCTGACCACCTCTGATGGTGTAGAAACCTGACCACCTCTGATGGTGTAGAAGCCTGACCACCTCAGATGGTGTAGAAACCTGACCACCTCGGATGGTGTAGAAACCTGACCACCTCAGATGGTGTAGAAACCTGACCACCTCAGATGGTGTAGAAACCTGACCACCTCTGATGGTGTAGAAACCTGACCACCTCTGATGGTGTAGAAACCTGACCACCTCTGATGGTGTAGAAACCTGACCACCTCAGATGGTGTAGAAACCTGACCACCTCGGATGGTGTAGAAACCTGACCACCTCTGATGGTGTAGAAACCTGACCACCTCTGATGGTGTAGAAACCTGACCACCTCTGATGGTGTAGAAACCTGACCACCTCTGATGGTGTAGAAACCTGACCACCTCAGATGGTGTAGAAACCTGACCACCTCTGATGGTGTAGAAACCTGACCACCTCAGATGGTGTAGAAACCTGACCACCTCAGATGGTGTAGAAACCTGACCACCTCTGATGGTGTAGAAACCTGACCACCTCTGATGGTGTAGAAGCCTGACCACCTCAGATGGTGTAGAAACCTGACCACCTCGGATGGTGTAGAAACCTGACCACCTCAGATGGTGTAGAAACCTGACCACCTCAGATGGTGTAGAAACCTGACCACCTCAGATGGTGTAGAAACCTGACCACCTCTGATGGTGTAGAAACCTGACCACCTCTGATGGTGTAGAAACCTGACCACCTCTGATGGTGTAGAAACCTGACCACCTCTGATGGTGTAGAAACCTGACCACCTCTGATGGTGTAGAAACCTGACCACCTCTGATGGTGTAGAAACCTGACCACCTCAGATGGTGTAGAAACCTGACCACCTCTGATGGTGTAGAAACCTGACCACCTCAGATGGTGTAGAAACCTAACCACCTCGGATGGTGTAGTTATTGGTTAGTGTGCTCAGGTCAATTCAGCTAGATCTTAGGTTTATTAACCTGTCATGTCAAGTAAAAGATTATGATACTGATATTCATTGCTTTTCAGCTAAGCATGCAACATTAAGGGGGTAAGAAGAAAGACTGGTTGACTATAGGAGTCATGATAATGAGTTTGAGTGGAGCGACATGTCTATTTATGAACTGTCTGTTCTGTAGTGAACTAGCACTATAAAAATTAAACTCAAACAAATGTACTCTTTTGCTTGCTCCAGTTGAAGACCACAACAAGCAAATTTACTCTTTTGCTTGCTCCAGTTGAAGACCACTACAAACAAATTTACTCTTTTGCTTGCTCCAGTTGAAGACCACAACAAACAAATTTACTCTTTTGCTTGCTCCAGTTTAAGACCACAACAAGCAAATTTACTCTTTTGCTTGCTCCAGTTGAAGACCACAACAAACAAATTTACTCTTTTGCTTGCTCCAGTTGAAGACCACAACAAGCAAATTTACTCTTTTGCTTGCTCCAGTTGAAGACCACAATAAACAAATTTACTCTTTTGCTTGCTCCAGTTGAAGACCACAACAAACAAATTTACTCTTTTGCTTGCTCCAGTTGAAGACCACAACAAACAAATTTACTCTTTTGCTTGCTCCAGTTGAAGACCACAACAAACACATGTACTCTTTTGCTTGCTCCAGTTGAAGACCACAACAAACAAATGTACTCTTTTGCTTGCTCCAGTTGAAGACCACAATAAACAAATTTACTCTTTTGCTTGCTCCAGTTGAAGACCACAACAAACAAATTTACTCTTTTGCTTGCTCCAGTTGAAGACCACAACAAACAAATTTCAACCCATTTATGAGAGAGTAGTAATTATATAGATTGTAAAGGATAAATCACCTTTGACCACTAAGCCATTATGACCCACATTCGTGGTTCATTGCACATATGTTTTTAGGTAAAAAACAACCTTTAATTTTACTTTGAGCTATCATAAATGACTCACCCGAGTAAAGAAATAAACAAGATTTGGCTATTTAATTGAAAATGTATGTCCATTTTTTTTAGGGTCTACTGTATGCCAACAATATAAAGCATCTTGTACGGACTATCATGAATCTACACGTAGCTTTACAGAAACCAATGACAAAAACTGCTGTGATCTCTCTCTGTAGACTCATTGAATTATTAAAGGTAGGTTTACTGGTTTACATAATAATGTTGTTGTTGAATTATTAAAGGTAGGTTTATTGGTTTACATGATAATGTTGTTGAATATACATTTGAGTTGAGGCCTGCTTTGACCTCTTTCTGTGAAACAATAACAACTGTTCACCAGATGATAGATTGTAAGTTCTATGGAGCATCTGTTTTATTATTTATTTTTGGTTAAAATTACTAGTCATTGACTGAAAGTTATTTATTACCGATTGAGACATGAAGTTAACAAAATATATTGATTGTACAATCTTTGTGGTTCAAACATAATTGAGGATGAATTTCATTTTGTCATGTCATGCTGTGCCCTAAATGAAGAAATAAATAAATTGCTACCACATATTTATACCTACAATCCAAATACATGCAAATTTCAACAGTTATTTAATTCATATAGTCATGTAATATTTAAAAAGGTTTGTAGATTCTTCAAAATTATAGATGTGAAAGTCACTCCTCCAGGCTAGTTAAGTATAATACAATTGTTCACACATGCTTAATGTAATATGTATATTAATGTATTAGTAAGGAAGGATATGGATGTAAATGAAGATGAGAGACTTATCAAATTTGACACCAAGACACAAATCAAAGTAGAGGAACTTTTACTGCTGTTCTACATTTGACAGTCATAGTAACATCTTCAATAATGGCTGTCATGGCCAGATTGTGTGGTAGTTGGATTTACAACTACCTATGCAATCCGTGCCTATCGCCATTGATGTTGTGAGTTCGAATCTCGATCAGGGCGAGATGTACAACATTATGTGATAAAGTTTTGTATGTGACTTGCGACAGGTTAGTGGTTTTCTTCAGGTACTTCGGTTTCCTCCACCAATAAAACTGACCACCACGATATAACTGAACTATTGTTGGAAGTGGCGTTAAGTACAATGAAACCAAACCAAACCAAATCTTCAATAATGAGCATACCTCGTGAGTGTGGAACGACCCATAGCCTACAGTTCACTAATACTATATGCATCCTGTGACTATACTGTTAGTTTATGAGAATCAAGTTCATTCATTCATCTAATTAATAACTGTCTTTTATTTATCTTTCAGGCAATAGAACATACATTTCACAGAAGAACTATGTTGATAGCAGATTATATCAGTCACATTTCACAACATTTAAGTTTTCATCTATTATCATCTATTCAGATAGCTAAGGTAATTATTTGATATTTTTGTATAGAACAGGAGTGTATTTCATTGATTATTCCATACTTCTGTATCTATGATGGGTTTTGGGAAACAAATAGTACCAGATCCTGGTTTAGATGAGTATGAACAATGTAATAGATAAGACATCTTTGTGTGTGTGTGTATGGGGGGGGGGGGGGGACACTTTGTCATTCTCCATGTTAATATATGTTTGTCTCCTATGTTTCCATTATCTGTACACACAATCTACAACATTTTCAGAAAATGGAACAATTTTAACTGCTTTTACTAACTTGTATTTAGTATGTACACTTTTGCTGGAATAAAACTTCATCAGGTACTCTCAAAGTCAAATGAATTGAAAGCTACCTAATTTGATCAAGAAAACCAAAGGCCCTAATAAGGATAGCCAAAACTGGCTTAGGTTACTTATGCTTGAGGGAGGAGAACGTTAAGTTTAATAATAATTAACTTATTTAGGAACTGAACATTTCAAACATAAATATATCTCATAAACCATGCATGTCAGTGCTGAAGTACTGGCTACTGGGTGGATAATAATGCCCTCATGGACTAATAACAGAGATATCTACCCTGACCTGTGATAGTTTACATTATTATACTTCACTATCTTTAGTCCTTTATAAAAACATGACAGTATTTTTGCTATTGCATCCTAAAATCAACTGTATGATTATTCCCATGATGGTGCCGGTCAATAGTTTTAGAACTATTCTTCCTGTGGTAATTTCAACAATCATATTTCCCTGACTTTTCTAAATCATATTCATCTCATTGGTTTAAATTAAATAACGTCATGCAAGTCCTCGAACTTTTTCATTGCTAACGTGATGGCAGACGACAAGTAAACAATGGTAGAGGGAAGCAGATTTGCTTCGCTCGACGACAATGATGATTTGAAAATTATTGATGACAAGGAGAAAAATGTTTTTTTTTTTTTTTATTAATTTCATCTTCAAATGCACACACATGAAAATGTGTTAGTTTTAAAAAGCACTAATAAAGTAGACTAGAAATCCATCAGAAAACGACCTACAATTTAAAATTTTGAATTGCACAGTTGTTCAGTATAATAAAACACTTATAGACTTAACATTCTGGTAATATCACTTTTATTGTCCCTTCTGTACCAACTATTGTCCAATGCAATGCTGAGAACAAAAGTTGGTACCTTGGGACAATAAAAGTAGCTACATGTGTATTACCCTCATAACCAGTCAATAAGTGTATACTGTAATATTTACCTTCAAGTATACGCCCAGGTGTTCCTCCTTCAAAAAGTTGGTAGTCATAATATGGTTTAAAATAGACAAACTATTTTATTTGCAGAAAAGAATAACATCAGACAAAAAATACAGTGAGAGAAAATTAGATGTGTTATCATCTCTAGTTCTGGCAGAGACAACTCTAAATGGTCCAGGTAAAGTAGAACAGTAAACAATATAGGCACTTTTTTCTATTAAAGGAAAACGCCAGTCAGTTGAACAATTGTTATAATTCAATACATTGTAACTTTTTATTTGTAAATAACTAATTATTAAACAAAAAACACCTTTATTAACATTAATATGCCCAATTAAAAATATGAATATTTGGAATTCCCTGTTGTAGTGTAAGCGGCCATGACACCTCTTCATGTGACGTCACACAGTCCGTTCCTATTATTTGAATAAATAATCTATCTGACTCTTCCCAACATTGTTCCCTTTTGGTTATGTTTTAATATCAGATCAACTGCAATACAATGTTTACAATTGTATATCGTCCTAATTTTTTTCTTAATATTCCCATCCCATGTTACATTTTCATAAAACAAATGAGTTTATTATTGTAGGGGGGGTATCTACATTTAGTTTCATGTTTTACGTGAATGTCCGTAGGTTAAATAACTGTTAGTTTTAACTTATTTTATGCATACACATGCTTTTTTCTTTTTTGTCGCCAATGCTATCGTACTTTCCCGTGTTTTTCGTGGTCACTGGTCGATGTGTTGACAAGGATAGTCCTGACTGGTAATTACAAAAAAAAATCTTCTCACACTTTCTCTTTTTCGTGCTTTAGTGTAATAAAATGCTTGACATGAATTCGAAGCCATAATGATATTGTAAATATTAAAAGATAAATATACGACGTTATTTTACGATTTACATAATTTTTAATGATTAAATTGCACCTGATCAATGCTGATATATTATACCATACCAATTGTACGACGTCACGGGCAAGATAAATCCGAGAATGGATTATGCCTTTTGTCTCCTCCACATTGAAGAGTTTTGAAAAATGGCGATCCCCATTATCTGGTGCTACAGGCAACTTCAATCACCAAATTCTACCTTACGGTATACTATTTTTAACATTCATTAGCACAAATGTCTTTTATTTACTGTCATTTAAATTTTCACTCTAACTTGTTAAGACCATGGCCTTTTCCTTTAAGTTAGAATTTACAAAATATTCACAATAATGTGCTATGAAACATTTACCACAGGTTTTATACTAAATATAATTAAATGTAAAATCCTGCAGGGAAATTGAAAAGAAAATTATTCTTAGACACTGCATAAAAAGAGTTTAAAGGTACCAAAGGGGTAATCAGAATCTGTTAAATGAAGAAGAACAAATAATACAATGGTCAAAAGAAAAAGTACAAAGGGACAAACAACAATCTACAAAACATACACATAAAACTAAAGATCGAGTAACACGAACCCCACTAAAAACCGGGGGTGAACTCAGGTGCTCAGGAAGGGTAAGCAGTTCCTGCTCCATTAGTGGCACCCATCATGTTAGCTTATTTTCATGAATAATCCTGTGCGTATTAACTGCATACATTTTTTTGTGGATTTTTGTATTCACTGATCAACCAGTTTAAATCTGTGACAACACAGTGCCCTGGGATGGCCTCTGGTGACCAATTTATTTGTTTTGGATACGACTGTTAAATTTTGACAGATTTCAGTCAGTGGAATTAGATGAGGATGTCCGCTTTGTACTAGACCAACACGCTTAGATGGATTTTTATAGTGCTAGCTCACTGAAACAACACTCGCAGCCGCAAGTGATAAAGTTTACCAGTTGCGTGCCCATGGTCGGTGGTTCTCTCCGGGTACTCCGGCTTCTTCCACCACTAAAACTGGTCGCCATGATATAGCTGAAATATTGCTGAAAGTGGCATTAAACACCAAAATCAATAAAATCATCACTGAAACAACAGTCCATAAGTAGACATGTGCCGAACACATGATCGTGATTCAAAGCTAATAATAGGTCTTTGCTCATATTCCTTAATGCTAGATACCTTGCCAAGGAGCACCGAATAACAAATTTATGCCTGTATTACTATTTCACACACTGGGGCAAATCTGCTTGATGGTACCAAGATGGCTTTGAATCAGACTCAAGATAATTGAAATTGAAATGGTCATTTATTACTAACTGACAGCTATGAATGATAGTTCATAACTATTAAAACAATACTGAGACAAAAACCATTGTTCAGAATATAACCAAAGCATTCTGTATAACAATAGTAACATCAAAGGTGGGGAAAGGTCAAATGCCCACCCTTTAAAACACATCAAGACATATTTGTATCTAGCAATGTCAAAGATACGGTTTAAAAAGCATAATTAAGTGTACATGCATAATATGATTAAAACAAAGATAATAACTCCTGTAAACATAATATAGATACTGTGCTCACTCAATAAGATGAGTGTCAAATTAGCTAATAATCGAGAAAAACAGAAGAAAAAAAGAGGTTAAAAGGGTGGGTGGGAGTTTTCGATGTAATTTTTGACAATTTTTTGAAACAAAGATGGCGATTTCTGAATCAATGAGACCTTACAATTTACTCCCTGTATTTACATCAATAATTGGACTGCTGTCAATCAAGCTGTTCCATTCAAACCCCCTTTATCCTGTTTATATAAAAATTGAGCTATTTCTCTTTTAACACAAATGGTCCGTAAACGTCATAAAATTATTTATTAAAATTAATAAATTGCATTTATAGTTTTTGGTTTGACCTGATTGGGGATCAAACCCATGAATCATCACAGCACTAATGCAGTTATGACTAGGTCTGCTTCATACCTTGACCTACACATCGAAATTGGCAATGAGGGGCGGTTAAGAACACAACTTTATGACAAAAGAGATGATTTCAATTTTCCCATTGTGAACTTTCCATTTATATGTAGCAACATTCCAACAACTCCTGCATATGGAGTACATATCTCTCGGTTGATCAGATATTCCAGAGCTTTTGGTTTCTGTAAGAGTTTCCTTGATAGAGGGTTGCTGCTAATGAGGAAGCAACTGAACTACGGGTTCCTATTGGTTAAGTTGAAGCTATCACTTTGAAGGTTTTACAGTTGCCACCATGACTTGGTTAACTATTACGGAATATTTCTGTCACAAATGACCACGGATATGTTCCACTTGTCGTAAATACTTCCCGGTCCTTTCCTCATTCATGACTTATCACCGTATTTGTCACTAGAGGAGCACAACTGGTGTTGCTAGTGGAGCAGGAACAGCCTACCCTTTCCGGGGCACTTGAGTTCAACCCTGGTTTTTAGTGGGGTTCGTGTTACTCAATCTTTAGTTTTCTGTATAGTGTTTAGTAGAGCGTTGTTTGTCCTTTTGGCCATTGTGTTGTCTGTCCTTCTTTGATTTGTGGATTCTGATTACCCCTGTGGTATCTTCAAACTCTTCTTATAAAGATCACTTGCTGTGACCAGAAAACAAACGTTATTACAATGAAGCTGTACTGGTATAAGTTGTATATCATGATCATAAGATACACACGTACAGTATATAAATCAGTGTTAGAGGTTACAGAATGTTTTTAGTCATGATAACACCTTTTTCTAATTTTACTTGTATGAAGGTGCAATATATTAATTTTGTTTGCTGTTAAGTATTTTCTATTTAATTATATAGAGTATGTTTTTCTTATTTTAGGAACAAAAGAAAGAAGACTTGTACTTCAGTTAGCATTGGCAGTTGGCAAAACAATGGTTTGTTCAATTCTGCTGGAATTATATTCATGAATTAAAAGCTGAGGATGTTTCCTAGGCCACACCAAATTAATTTGTAGTTATTTGGATTTCCAGAAACTATTTTTTGGGAAAAATATGTGTGATAAAAAATAATTTTCTATCATCTAGTGAAAAAAAGCCTTAATTTGGCTCAATATTTTTTGCCTATGAAAATTTTAATAAATAATATTGGTTGTTTGTTCCAATTATTAAGTAACAATGGAGATTTTTCAATATAACTAAGGAAATTTTCTTTTAGAAATATAAAACCAGCATCATATTTTGGCACTAGTTTCTATAAAAATGGCTTTCATAGAAAAATTGTAAACTATATTTTCAGAAAACATTTAAAGATGACGAACTGAATAATTTATATAGTACACTGAAGAAGCTAGATGCTGTCTGTGATTTGAGGGAAAAGTAAGCTTTTTTAGATTATATATAGCATGCATTAAAAAAGGCATTTCAAAATGAAAATTGAAATAAAACTATCTTTAATAAATTATTATTTTTTACATTAGCGTTCAATTTTTGAGAAGTAGTTTATTGATATTTAAGGAAAAGACTTCCGTGTCAAATTATGAGTGAGACGGATATAGGATAGTAATTTTTAGACTTTATATTAATCAGAGGCAGACACAGATACAATATGTGGAAAAAAGGGTTACAATTTCTTAATTCTGAAATACAAATGGAAAAGTACTCTGCACATCTTTTATCATCCTCTGTAGTTGATGATTGCTTCAACATGAAATGGCAGCCTCTTGAAGTAGCATTAACAAATGTTCATGGTTACAATAGAGATGTAAATATATGTGTTTCTTAGTATATGTGTGATGGGTGTCAAAAAGAATATTTAAGTGATTAATGTAAATGAATATACACATTACATGTTTATTCCTTTTCAAATATAAACAAATTACAATAAAAAGAACATGTGGAATAAAGGGGCTGTCACATATTTTGAATCTAAAAGGGGGAGGACAGGGACCAAAAAAATCCCTTTGATTTTGACAAATTTTATAGATAATGGACTGGAAATGTGAGTTTTCTTTTTATGTTTACTTTAAATTACTCGTTAGCACAACATTAGCCAAAAATCTAAAAGTGGTGCTTAATTTAATGTCTAGAATTAGCACAACATTAGCCAAAAATCTAAAAGTGGTGCTTAATTTAATGTCTAGAATTAGCACAACATTAGCCAAAAATCTAAAAGTGGTGCTTAATTTAATGTCTAGAATTTATGTTAACGCAAGTTAATAGGATGATTCATAAAAGTACAAGCGAAGTTAACTGTGAATTTAATTTTTGCATCTGTTTGCATGTTGGGTTTAGTATGCACCCATCTGTGCATTGTAATTTTCATATTTCTCATCAAATTAAGTTGGTATTGAAAACAAATATTTTTGAATGACAGCTAATTTTATCAAGTATGTTACTAGTACTTAGCCATATCAGGTATGTGACTGATACTTAGCCATATCAGGTATGTGACTGATACTTAGACATTAAAATGTTCTGGAGTCTGTTTTTTCAACAGAAATCTCATTTGATTCTCAATCTGTTGATTTTACAAAAATTGAATAATGATAAATGTGTGAAATGTAATGTGTATTTTGTTCTACTTGTTTATATTTAAGTATAAGAAGGGCATGTGACTGTAGTTTTCTGTACTGGCACAGAGTTGTCTTCCCTATCTATCTGACAGACATGTTTGAAAATCTTGTAGATCCACATCGGATGCATGTAAGTCAAAGGTCATGTATTTATAGGACTGGAAAAATGAGTTGCTTAAATTTCTAAGGCTTTATTATTGTTTTCATTTTGTAACTTTAGTTTCTCAGAACAAATTTTTATTGACAAAGAAAAGATTATTATAATACAATAATTCAGCATTCAGAATCATATATAAAAAACATAGTACTTACTAAACAAACCTGAAATGACCATTTTTGTATTACATGTAATTGTCCCGCAGGTGACGAACAAATAACGAGGGTATTACCCATGTGGTAGATCATATAATATAATTAACAACAAGAGTAAATATACTCAATGGACAGAGTTTACTGTTTTGTGTAAACACGTGTTTATGATTAATAAATATAATAGATAAGTATTGCAGTTAACACAATTTTCGGCATGCATATTTTCTTTCCAAATCATGAATTTTTGAGACCATCTAGATGAACTCACTATATAATATAAGAGAGACATGTATATTATATTTTACAGTATGTATTTGGAGCTTTAAGAGACTGTGTTCCTCCTATGGCAGCAGTTAGACACATCACTCCTGCAGAACTGATGGAGAAGTTTGATAAAGAAGTTGAAAGTAACATGAAGGAGGTATGTATAATATACTTACTGATATTTATTTTAGTTAACAATAAGCAGATTTTATAGCCAGATTCTGGGATGCAGAATAACGTTTTCTAAAGCTAAATCATGTTCATGTTAATATGATTCAAATATGTATATGAGGTATATACGGTTCTTGCTCCATAGTCCTTTCCTCGTTCATGACTTATCACCGGGTTTGTAACTAGATTAACATGACGAGAGTCACTAGTGTAGCAGGAACTGCTTACCCTTCCGGAGCACCTGAGTTCACCCCCGGTTTTTATTGAGGTTCGTATTACTCGATCTTTAGTTTTATGTGTATGTTTTGTGGATCGTTGTTTGTCCTTTTGTACTTTTTCTTTTGGCCATTGTGTAGTGTGTTCTTCTTTGATATACGGATTCTGATTACCCCTTTTGTATCTTCAAACTCTTCTTGTCGATTGCCCTTGATTTTTGGATATCAAGTATATGTACACACAATGTTGTGATGTAAATGCACAAAAATCAATACGCGATTGTAAACAATGGCAAATATGATAGAAATTTACCAAATTGATCAAGCTCTCAATATTATATAGAATTAAAAAAGATAATAATAATAATAAAAACAGCTTACTCTCTGATATTTTCAAAGTAAATCGTCAATCCAACGTTCTCTAGTCGTCTATTGTCAATATACCTGGACAATGTTTGCAGGAATTTTATAATGTCGAGACTTGATTGTGCCTATAAGTCAAAACCCCTCCTTGGAAATTTCAAGTCCCAAATTTTCAACTTATAAGTAAGTATATATGGTATATCTTTTCATTAGATATTGAAATTCTACAGTTCAAATATGGCCACCAGAACTTAAAGAAAATGTAAATGCCCACACAGCATTTTGAAGTTTCTGTTTTTGCAGCTTTTCAGTAATAACTTAAGTAATGATTTTTATTTTTATCAAATATTTAAAAAAATACAGTTTGCCGTCTTCACACAACTTTTCTAACTTACTTTGTACATGTGTATTTTTTCAGTATTTACTTGATCCGTTGTGTAGAGAGATAGAGACAGACGTGTGACTTATTTTGTACGTGTATTTTTTCAGTATTTACTTGATCCGTTGTGTAGAGAGATAGAGACAGACGTCTGACTTATTTTGTGCGTGTATTTTTTCAGTATTTACTAGATCCGTTGTGTAGAGAGATAGAGACAGACGTCTGACTTATTTTGTACGTGTATTTTTTCAGTATTTACTTGATCCGTTGTGTAGAGAGATAGAGACAGACGTGTGACTTATTTTGTACGTGTATTTTTTCAGTATTTACTAGATCCGTTGTGTAGAGAGATAGAGACAGACGTCTGACTTATTTTGTACATGTATTTTTTCAGTATTTGCTAGATCCGTTGTGTAGAGAGATAGAGACAGACGTCTGACTTATGTTGTACATGTATTTTTTCAGTATTTACTTGATCTGTTGTGTAGAGAGATAGAAACAGACGTGCGACTTATTTTGTACATGTATTTTTTCAGTATTTACTTGATCCGTTGTGTAGAGAGATAGAGACAGACGTGTGACTTATTTTGTACGTGTATTTTCTCAGTATTTACTAGATCCGTTGTGTAGAGAGATAGAGACAGACGTCTGACTTATTTTGTACATGTATTTTTTCAGTATTTGCTAGATCCGTTGTGTAGAGAGATAGAGACAGACGTGTGACTTATTTTGTACGTGTATTTTTTCAGTATTTACTTGATCCGTTGTGTAGAGAGATAGAGACAGACGTCTGACTTATTTTGTACGTGTATTTTTTCAGTATTTACTTGATCCGTTGTGTAGAGAGATAGAGACAGACGTGTGACTTATTTTGTACGTGTATTTTTTCAGTATTTACTAGATCCGTTGTGTAGAGAGATAGAGACAGACGTCTGACTTATTTTGTATGTGTATTTTTTCAGTATTTACTTGATCCGTTGTGTAGAGAGATAGAGACAGATGTGTGACTTATTTTGTACGTGTATTTTTTCAGTATTTACTAGGTCCGTTGTGTAGAGAGATAGAGACAGACGTCTGACTTATTTTGTACGTGTATTTTTTCAGTATTTATTAGATCCGTTGTGTAGAGAGATAAAGACAGACGTCTGACTTATTTTGTATGTGTATTTTTTCAGTATTTACTTGATCCGTTGTGTAGAGAGATAAAGACAGACGTGTGACTTATTTTGTACGTGTATTTTTTCAGTATTTACTTGATCCGTTGTGTAGAAAGATAAAGACGGATGTCTGACTTATTTTGTACGTGTATTTTTTCAGTATTTACTAGGACCGTTGTGTAGAGAGATAGAGACAGACGTGTGACTTATTTTGTACGTGTATTTTTTCAGTATTTACTTGATCCGTTGTGTAGAGAGATAAAGACAGATGTCTGACTTATTTTGTACGTGTATTTTTTCAGTATTTACTTGATCCGTTGTGTAGAGAGATAGAGACAGACGTGTGACTTATTTTGTACATGTATTTTTTCAGTATTTACTAGATCCGTTGTGTAGAGAGATAGAGACAGACGTGTGACTTATTTTGTACGTGTATTTTTTCAGTATTTACTAGATCCGTTGTGTAGAGAGATAGAGACAGACGTCTGGCTTATTTTGTATGTGTATTTTTTCAGTATTTATTAGATCCGTTGTGTAGAGAGATAGAGACAGACTTGAGATTACAAATCCACTCCCATCTACAGCTTGATGATAGAAATCCCTTCAAAGTTGGCATGAAAGACATGTCACAGTTACTTAAAGTCAGGAGGATCAGATTTTTTGACAGATACATCAACATCAAAGGTACAATAATTAACACTAAGAAAAAGACAAACAACAATTGATTATAAAAGTACCTGACATATATTTCAATTTTTTGATTTTGCATTTTATTTTATTTTTTCATTTTGTTCCATAAAAAACAGTGGCACAACATTCTCTAGTCTCTGTTGTATGAACACATGGACAAATTTGACAGTATTTGTTTAATTGCTGTCTTGATTGTGTCTATAAGTTAAAAACATATATATAAGCTTTTTGATTATTTTTTTTATAATACTCACCAATGCTAGTCAAAACAATTTTTGAACAAAAACCTGAGTAGTTTACTCAACTAAATGCAGCCTTCTGTTATTTGTTGTACTGTCCTATCAGACCAAAGATGGAAGTCATTTAGCTGTTGAATATTTATGACTGACCCATATTTTCAATTATCAAAAAATATTTTCACGAGTGACCTAACAAATGTGCATGTGTAATAACAAATGAATGCTCTTAGCTCAAGATTGAGTTAGATATATATAGTATTCTCAGTCAAGACTGAAATATGTTTTTTAATCAAATATCAGAATTCATTGTACTGGTTGTTTTATAAAATTTCTTATTGTTATTGACTCTTCAAATCTTTTTTTAAAACACAAATTTTATTGTCATTCTGAACGTTGTGCAATTGTGATGCTATTAAAAAGATATGTACTGTGCAGTCATGATAGTAACATTTTATTTCACATATTGATCTTTTTTCGCTGAGAAATTCCAATATTTCACTTCCATTTGAAAATAAAATTTGGTATAAAAATGTTGAAAATTAATAAGGGTAAATGATTTGTACAGGTTATGTTGAGTATTATCTAAACACGACCTTCTACAACTTAACAACAGTGGCACTTCACGACTGGAAAACCTATGGTGAAATGAAACATATGGCAGAACAGAAATATGGTCTGAAATTGATTGAATCACATCTTCCTAGTCAAACTTTAGAACAGGTATTTTTTTGTGATGGATTAAGTCAATTTAGGGAGCCGTTTTCATTTAAATATACTCTACTTTGCACACTACTCTTATAAGATCATCAGATTTTAAGTAAATCCCTGTTCATAATTTAGAAACAGAAATATCCTTCTTATATTACTTGGAACTTTCATTAATTTTTTGGGTTCATGTGTGCTTTGTTTCGGATGCATTTCAGTAGTTGAATCGTTACAAAACATTCACAGGTCAAAGGTCTTTCCCCACTAAGATATTTCCTTATATATTTCGTATAAAGCCACTTATTTTCAAAGCATTCCCTAGGGTCATTTCTTATCTGATTTTCTTGATTTTCACCTTTAAAAGCAGAATTAATAAGAGTTTATTTTGATATTTTTCAAACTTTTATTGACAAGCATTTATGATTTAAACACAAATGTAAATTCTCAAAGTCACAAACAATTTTCTATGGTATTAAGATTTGGTGAAAAAAAATCCTGTTTTAAGGAAAAGTAGAAATTAATAATATGAAAATTATAAGAAAAAGAAACTACATGTATATTTATTTCTGCTTTTAATGCTGAAAATGTTTGGAAAATCAAGTAAGAATTGACTTGACAAGAATTTTTCAAAAAATTATGGTTTTACATGGGAAAATATTTTAGTTCAGAAAGACTTTTGATCTATTGCTGTGTTTTAGATAAAACATGTCAGCTGAAACAATTTTGAAACATACCAGAAATTTACCCACAAGATGACAGACAATGATAATCTACAAACAAGATTTTGAAGAGCTTGAGACCATAATTATAAAATTGTCTATCATCTTATTGCAGTAGTTCTATTGAAAACTGTTTGTATTAATGTCATTCTGTAAGATGAGAATAGTATAAGAATCCTACCATGAAATCTCCTGTCTACAGTGTAATCATATCTCTGTTTATAAAGGTTTTTCTTTGTATTTGTAGGGTCTTGATGTTTTGGAGATCATGAGAAATATTCATGTGTTTGTTTCTAGGTTCCTGTATAATGTAAACAATCAGGTAGGTTTTGTCAGTGGTCAAAGGGAAATAACTCTGTAATACATAACAATTTTTGCATACTTGTATAATATTCACATATTAATTAAAGTGAGACCAGTTAAGTTAGTAAATGTATATAACATAAACGAGACAAAATTTTGAAAGCTTCATTAATCAATTAAAACTACTTGAGAATAGTTTTGTAGGAATTGTAAATATTTAGCAACTTGTGCAATCAGTGCCTGCCTATCAACAGTAATGTTGTGAGTTCGAATCCCACTCATGTTGAGATGAACTCGATTCAACATTATGTGATAAAATTTGTCAGTGACTTGCGACAGGTCAGTGGTTTCTCCGGGTACTCTGTTTTCCTCGACCTATAAAATTGACCACATGATATAAATGAAATATGTTGAAAGGGGCGTAAAACACCATAAGTCTTGGCCTATTTCTTTTTTGGGATTGAGTTTATTTAGTGTAATAGACAAAATTGTTATTGTCTTTAAACCAAAATCCTAATATAAATTTAAATAAAATGCCACTAACTAGAGGTGGCTTGATACCAATACAGCAGGGCAATCATTTTTAGCACCTTTGGGTCTCTTGTTTGGAAATAAGTAGAACTAGAATCCCCAAATTTAACCCAGATATTTATTCTGTACCAGAGATCATTGTGATTTTGTTGTACATTTGTATCTTTTTTTTACAATGTTTGAATACCACTGTGGAGATTTTCTTTCAGAGTGAAGATTTTCAAAAACAATAAAGTAAATGGACAGTTGATGTGTATTTTGACTAAATGACTTGTTTTGATGTGATAGAAGGTCATAGTTCATTGTTCATATGCCTAAAAATAAATTAAAAAAAAGCTTGATTTTGATTTTAGAATTATTGATGATTATAATATATCTATTATTATCTTATATGGTAATTTATATGTTTTTTTATATGTGAACAGATGACTATTAACGAATGCAAAAAATTGTTTAAAGGATAAAATTTGAAAATGTTTTTATTTCAGATTTTTGTTGAGAAATCTAGTAATAATAAACATCTAAACACCATCAATATTCGTCATATAGCAAACTCTATCAGAACACATGGTACAGGGATAATGAACACTACAGTAGGTATTAGTAGATATAGTGTATGTCTAGGACTAACACAGTAATATACGTCATATAGTAAACTCTATCAGAACACATGGTACAGGGATAATGAACACTACAGTAGGTATTAGTAGATATAGTGTATGTCTAGGACTAACACAGTAATATACGTCATATAGCAAACTCTATCAGAACACATGGTACAGGGATAATGAACACTACAGTAGGTATTAGTAGATATAGTGTATGTCTAGGACTAACACAGTAATATACGTCATATAGTAAACTCTATCAGAACACATGGTACAGGGATAATGAACACTACAGTAGGTATTAGTAGATATAGTGTATGTCTAGGACTAACACAGTAATATACATCATATAGCAAACTCTATCAGAACACATGGTACAGGGATAATGAACACTACAGTAGGTATTAGTAGATATAGTGTATGTCTAGGACTAACACAGTAATATACGTCATATAGCAAACTCTATCAGAACACATGGTACAGGGATAATGAACTCTACAGTAGGTATTAGTAAATATAGTGTATGTCTAGGACTAACACAGTAATATACGTCATATAGCAAACTCTATCAGAACACATGGTACAGGGATAATGAACACTACAGTAGGTATTAGTAGATATAGTGTATGTCTAGGACTAACACAGTAATATACGTCATATAGTAAACTCTATCAGAACACATGGTACAGGGATAATGAACACTACAGTAGGTATTAGTAGATATAGTGTATGTCTAGGACTAACACAGTAATATACGTCATATAGCAAACTCTATCAGAACACATGGTACAGGGATAATGAACTCTACAGTAGGTATTAGTAGATATAGTGTATGTCTAGGACTAACACAGTAATATACGTCATATAGGAAACTCTATCAGAACACATGGTACAGGGATAATGAACTCTACAGTAGGTATTAGTAGATATAGTGTATGTCTAGGACTAACACAGTAATATACGTCATATAGGAAACTCTATCAGAACACATGGTACAGGGATAATGAACTCTACAGTAGGTATTAGTAGATATAGTGTATGTCTAGGACTAACACAGTAATATACGTCATATAGCAAACTCTATCAGAACACATGGTACAGGGATAATGAACACTACAGTAGGTATTAGTAGATATAGTGTATGTCTAGGACTAACACAGTAATATACGTCATATAGTAAACTCTATCAGAACACATGGTACAGGGATAATGAACACTACAGTAGGTATTAGTAGATATAGTGTATGTCTAGGACTAACACAGTAATATACGTCATATAGCAAACTCTATCAGAACACATGGTACAGGGATAATGAACACTACAGTAGGTATTAGTAGATATAGTGTATGTCTAGGACTAACACAGTAATATACGTCATATAGCAAACTCTATCAGAACACATGGTACAGGGATAATGAACACTACAGTAGGTATTAGTAGATATAGTGTATGTCTAGGACTAACACAGTAATATACGTCATATAGCAAACTCTATCAGAACACATGGTACAGGGATAATGAACACTACAGTAGGTATTAGTAGATATAGTGTATGTCTAGGACTAACACAGTAATATACGTCATATAGCAAACTCTATCAGAACACATGGTACAGGGATAATGAACTCTACAGTAGGTATTAGTAGATATAGTGTATGTTTAGGACTAACACAGTAATATACATCATATAGCAAACTCTATCAGAACACATGGTACAGGGATAATGAACACTACAGTAGGTATTAGTAGATATAGTGTATGTCTAGGACTAACACAGTAATATACGTCATATAGGAAACTCTATCAGAACACATGGTACAGGGATAATGAACACTACAGTAGGTATTAGTAGATATAGTGTATGTCTAGGACTAACACAGTAATATACGTCATATAGCAAACTCTATCAGAACACATGGTACAGGGATAATGAACTCTACAGTAGGTATTAGTAGATATAGTGTATGTCTAGGACTAACACAGTAATATACGTCATATAGTAAACTCTATCAGAACACATGGTACAGGGATAATGAACACTACAGTAGGTATTAGTAGATATAGTGTATGTCTAGGACTAACACAGTAATATACGTCATATAGCAAACTCTATCAGAACACATGGTACAGGGATAATGAACACTACAGTAGGTATTAGTAGATATAGTGTATGTCTAGGACTAACACAGTAATATACGTCATATAGTAAACTCTATCAGAACACATGGTACAGGGATAATGAACACTACAGTAGGTATTAGTAGATATAGTGTATGTCTAGGACTAACACAGTAATATACGTCATATAGCAAACTCTATCAGAACACATGGTACAGGGATAATGAACACTACAGTAGGTATTAGTAGATATAGTGTATGTCTAGGACTAACACAGTAATATACGTCATATAGCAAACTCTATCAGAACACATGGTACAGGGATAATGAACTCTACAGTAGGTATTAGTAAATATAGTGTATGTCTAGGACTAACACAGTAATATACGTCATATAGCAAACTCTATCAGAACACATGGTACAGGGATAATGAACACTACAGTAGGTATTAGTAGATATAGTGTATGTCTAGGACTAACACAGTAATATACGTCATATAGTAAACTCTATCAGAACACATGGTACAGGGATAATGAACACTACAGTAGGTATTAGTAGATATAGTGTATGTCTAGGACTAACACAGTAATATACGTCATATAGCAAACTCTATCAGAACACATGGTACAGGGATAATGAACTCTACAGTAGGTATTAGTAGATATAGTGTATGTCTAGGACTAACACAGTAATATACGTCATATAGGAAACTCTATCAGAACACATGGTACAGGGATAATGAACTCTACAGTAGGTATTAGTAGATATAGTGTATGTCTAGGACTAACACAGTAATATACGTCATATAGCAAACTCTATCAGAACACATGGTACAGGGATAATGAACACTACAGTAGGTATTAGTAGATATAGTGTATGTCTAGGACTAACACAGTAATATACGTCATATAGTAAACTCTATCAGAACACATGGTACAGGGATAATGAACACTACAGTAGGTATTAGTAGATATAGTGTATGTCTAGGACTAACACAGTAATATACATCATATAGCAAACTCTATCAGAACACATGGTACAGGGATAATGAACTCTACAGTAGGTATTAGTAGATATAGTGTATGTCTAGGACTAACACAGTAATATACGTCATATAGCAAACTCTATCAGAACACATGGTACAGGGATAATGAACACTACAGTAGGTATTAGTAGATATAGTGTATGTCTAGGACTAACACAGTAATATACGTCATATAGTAAACTCTATCAGAACACATGGTACAGGGATAATGAACACTACAGTAGGTATTAGTAGATATAGTGTATGTCTAGGACTAACACAGTAATATACGTCATATAGCAAACTCTATCAGAACACATGGTACAGGGATAATGAACTCTACAGTAGGTATTAGTAGATATAGTGTATGTTTAGGACTAACACAGTAATATACATCATATAGCAAACTCTATCAGAACACATGGTACAGGGATAATGAACACTACAGTAGGTATTAGTAGATATAGTGTATGTCTAGGACTAACACAGTAATATACGTCATATAGCAAACTCTATCAGAACACATGGTACAGGGATAATGAACACTACAGTAGGTATTAGTAGATATAGTGTATGTCTAGGACTAACACAGTAATATACGTCATATAGCAAACTCTATCAGAACACATGGTACAGGGATAATGAACTCTACAGTAGGTATTAGTAGATATAGTGTATGTCTAGGACTAACACAGTAATATACGTCATATAGTAAACTCTATCAGAACACATGGTACAGGGATAATGAACACTACAGTAGGTATTAGTAGATATAGTGTATGTCTAGGACTAACACAGTAATATACGTCATATAGCAAACTCTATCAGAACACATGGTACAGGGATAATGAACACTACAGTAGGTATTAGTAGATATAGTGTATGTCTAGGACTAACACAGTAATATACGTCATATAGTAAACTCTATCAGAACACATGGTACAGGGATAATGAACACTACAGTAGGTATTAGTAGATATAGTGTATGTCTAGGACTAACACAGTAATATACGTCATATAGCAAACTCTATCAGAACACATGGTACAGGGATAATGAACTCTACAGTAGGTATTAGTAAATATAGTGTATGTCTAGGACTAACACAGTAATATACGTCATATAGCAAACTCTATCAGAACACATGGTACAGGGATAATGAACACTACAGTAGGTATTAGTAGATATAGTGTATGTCTAGGACTAACACAGTAATATACATCATATAGTAAACTCTATCAGAACACATGGTACAGGGATAATGAACACTACAGTAGGTATTAGTAGATATAGTGTATGTCTAGGACTAACACAGTAATATACGTCATATAGCAAACTCTATCAGAACACATGGTACAGGGATAATGAACTCTACAGTAGGTATTAGTAGATATAGTGTATGTCTAGGACTAACACAGTAATATACGTCATATAGGAAACTCTATCAGAACACATGGTACAGGGATAATGAACTCTACAGTAGGTATTAGTAGATATAGTGTATGTCTAGGACTAACACAGTAATATACGTCATATAGCAAACTCTATCAGAACACATGGTACAGGGATAATGAACACTACAGTAGGTATTAGTAGATATAGTGTATGTCTAGGACTAACACAGTAATATACGTCATATAGTAAACTCTATCAGAACACATGGTACAGGGATAATGAACACTACAGTAGGTATTAGTAGATATAGTGTATGTCTAGGACTAACACAGTAATATACATCATATAGCAAACTCTATCAGAACACATGGTACAGGGATAATGAACTCTACAGTAGGTATTAGTAGATATAGTGTATGTCTAGGACTAACACAGTAATATACGTCATATAGCAAACTCTATCAGAACACATGGTACAGGGATAATGAACACTACAGTAGGTATTAGTAGATATAGTGTATGTCTAGGACTAACACAGTAATATACGTCATATAGGAAACTCTATCAGAACACATGGTACAGGGATAATGAACTCTACAGTAGGTATTAGTAGATATAGTGTATGTCTAGGACTAACACAGTAATATACGTCATATAGCAAACTCTATCAGAACACATGGTACAGGGATAATGAACACTACAGTAGGTATTAGTAGATATAGTGTATGTCTAGGACTAACACAGTAATATACGTCATATAGTAAACTCTATCAGAACACATGGTACAGGGATAATGAACACTACAGTAGGTATTAGTAGATATAGTGTATGTCTAGGACTAACACAGTAATATACGTCATATAGCAAACTCTATCAGAACACATGGTACAGGGATAATGAACACTACAGTAGGTATTAGTAGATATAGTGTATGTCTAGGACTAACACAGTAATATACGTCATATAGCAAACTCTATCAGAACACATGGTACAGGGATAATGAACACTACAGTAGGTATTAGTAGATATAGTGTATGTCTAGGACTAACACAGTAATATACGTCATATAGCAAACTCTATCAGAACACATGGTACAGGGATAATGAACACTACAGTAGGTATTAGTAGATATAGTGTATGTCTAGGACTAACACAGTAATATACGTCATATAGCAAACTCTATCAGAACACATGGTACAGGGATAATGAACTCTACAGTAGGTATTAGTAGATATAGTGTATGTCTAGGATTAACACAGTAATATACGTCATATAGTAAACTCTATCAGAACACATGGTACAGGGATAATGAACACTACAGTAGGTATTAGTAGATATAGTGTATGTCTAGGACTAACACAGTAATATACGTCATATAGCAAACTCTATCAGAACACATGGTACAGGGATAATGAACACTACAGTAGGTATTAGTAGATATAGTGTATGTCTAGGACTAACACAGTAATATACGTCATATAGTAAACTCTATCAGAACACATGGTACAGGGATAATGAACACTACAGTAGGTATTAGTAGATATAGTGTATGTCTAGGACTAACACAGTAATATACGTCATATAGTAAACTCTATCAGAACACATGGTACAGGGATAATGAACACTACAGTAGGTATTAGTAGATATAGTGTATGTCTAGGACTAACACAGTAATATACGTCATATAGCAAACTCTATCAGAACACATGGTACAGGGATAATGAACTCTACAGTAGGTATTAGTAAATATAGTGTATGTCTAGGACTAACACAGTAATATACGTCATATAGCAAACTCTATCAGAACACATGGTACAGGGATAATGAACACTACAGTAGGTATTAGTAGATATAGTGTATGTCTAGGACTAACACAGTAATATACGTCATATAGTAAACTCTATCAGAACACATGGTACAGGGATAATGAACACTACAGTAGGTATTAGTAGATATAGTGTATGTCTAGGACTAACACAGTAATATACGTCATATAGCAAACTCTATCAGAACACATGGTACAGGGATAATGAACTCTACAGTAGGTATTAGTAGATATAGTGTATGTCTAGGACTAACACAGTAATATACGTCATATAGGAAACTCTATCAGAACACATGGTACAGGGATAATGAACTCTACAGTAGGTATTAGTAGATATAGTGTATGTCTAGGACTAACACAGTAATATACGTCATATAGCAAACTCTATCAGAACACATGGTACAGGGATAATGAACACTACAGTAGGTATTAGTAGATATAGTGTATGTCTAGGACTAACACAGTAATATACGTCATATAGCAAACTCTATCAGAACACATGGTACAGGGATAATGAACTCTACAGTAGGTATTAGTAGATATAGTGTATGTCTAGGACTAACACAGTAATATACGTCATATAGTAAACTCTATCAGAACACATGGTACAGGGATAATGAACACTACAGTAGGTATTAGTAGATATAGTGTATGTCTAGGACTAACACAGTAATATACGTCATATAGCAAACTCTATCAGAACACATGGTACAGGGATAATGAACACTACAGTAGGTATTAGTAGATATAGTGTATGTCTAGGACTAACACAGTAATATACGTCATATAGTAAACTCTATCAGAACACATGGTACAGGGATAATGAACACTACAGTAGGTATTAGTAGATATAGTGTATGTCTAGGACTAACACAGTAATATACGTCATATAGCAAACTCTATCAGAACACATGGTACAGGGATAATGAACTCTACAGTAGGTATTAGTAAATATAGTGTATGTCTAGGACTAACACAGTAATATACGTCATATAGCAAACTCTATCAGAACACATGGTACAGGGATAATGAACACTACAGTAGGTATTAGTAGATATAGTGTATGTCTAGGACTAACACAGTAATATACATCATATAGTAAACTCTATCAGAACACATGGAACAGGGATAATGAACACTACAGTAGGTATTAGTAGATATAGTGTATGTCTAGGACTAACACAGTAATATACGTCATATAGCAAACTCTATCAGAACACATGGTACAGGGATAATGAACTCTACAGTAGGTATTAGTAGATATAGTGTATGTCTAGGACTAACACAGTAATATACGTCATATAGGAAACTCTATCAGAACACATGGTACAGGGATAATGAACTCTACAGTAGGTATTAGTAGATATAGTGTATGTCTAGGACTAACACAGTAATATACGTCATATAGCAAACTCTATCAGAACACATGGTACAGGGATAATGAACACTACAGTAGGTATTAGTAGATATAGTGTATGTCTAGGACTAACACAGTAATATACGTCATATAGTAAACTCTATCAGAACACATGGTACAGGGATAATGAACACTACAGTAGGTATTAGTAGATATAGTGTATGTCTAGGACTAACACAGTAATATACATCATATAGCAAACTCTATCAGAACACATGGTACAGGGATAATGAACTCTACAGTAGGTATTAGTAGATATAGTGTATGTCTAGGACTAACACAGTAATATACGTCATATAGCAAACTCTATCAGAACACATGGTACAGGGATAATGAACACTACAGTAGGTATTAGTAGATATAGTGTATGTCTAGGACTAACACAGTAATATACGTCATATAGGAAACTCTATCAGAACACATGGTACAGGGATAATGAACTCTACAGTAGGTATTAGTAGATATAGTGTATGTCTAGGACTAACACAGTAATATACGTCATATAGCAAACTCTATCAGAACACATGGTACAGGGATAATGAACACTACAGTAGGTATTAGTAGATATAGTGTATGTCTAGGACTAACACAGTAATATACGTCATATAGTAAACTCTATCAGAACACATGGTACAGGGATAATGAACACTACAGTAGGTATTAGTAGATATAGTGTATGTCTAGGACTAACACAGTAATATACGTCATATAGCAAACTCTATCAGAACACATGGTACAGGGATAATGAACACTACAGTAGGTATTAGTAGATATAGTGTATGTCTAGGACTAACACAGTAATATACGTCATATAGCAAACTCTATCAGAACACATGGTACAGGGATAATGAACACTACAGTAGGTATTAGTAGATATAGTGTATGTCTAGGACTAACACAGTAATATACGTCATATAGCAAACTCTATCAGAACACATGGTACAGGGATAATGAACACTACAGTAGGTATTAGTAGATATAGTGTATGTCTAGGACTAACACAGTAATATACGTCATATAGCAAACTCTATCAGAACACATGGTACAGGGATAATGAACTCTACAGTAGGTATTAGTAGATATAGTGTATGTCTAGGATTAACACAGTAATATACGTCATATAGTAAACTCTATCAGAACACATGGTACAGGGATAATGAACACTACAGTAGGTATTAGTAGATATAGTGTATGTCTAGGACTAACACAGTAATATACGTCATATAGCAAACTCTATCAGAACACATGGTACAGGGATAATGAACACTACAGTAGGTATTAGTAGATATAGTGTATGTCTAGGACTAACACAGTAATATACGTCATATAGTAAACTCTATCAGAACACATGGTACAGGGATAATGAACACTACAGTAGGTATTAGTAGATATAGTGTATGTCTAGGACTAACACAGTAATATACGTCATATAGTAAACTCTATCAGAACACATGGTACAGGGATAATGAACACTACAGTAGGTATTAGTAGATATAGTGTATGTCTAGGACTAACACAGTAATATACGTCATATAGCAAACTCTATCAGAACACATGGTACAGGGATAATGAACTCTACAGTAGGTATTAGTAAATATAGTGTATGTCTAGGACTAACACAGTAATATACGTCATATAGCAAACTCTATCAGAACACATGGTACAGGGATAATGAACACTACAGTAGGTATTAGTAGATATAGTGTATGTCTAGGACTAACACAGTAATATACGTCATATAGTAAACTCTATCAGAACACATGGTACAGGGATAATGAACACTACAGTAGGTATTAGTAGATATAGTGTATGTCTAGGACTAACACAGTAATATACGTCATATAGCAAACTCTATCAGAACACATGGTACAGGGATAATGAACTCTACAGTAGGTATTAGTAGATATAGTGTATGTCTAGGACTAACACAGTAATATACGTCATATAGGAAACTCTATCAGAACACATGGTACAGGGATAATGAACTCTACAGTAGGTATTAGTAGATATAGTGTATGTCTAGGACTAACACAGTAATATACGTCATATAGTAAACTCTATCAGAACACATGGTACAGGGATAATGAACACTACAGTAGGTATTAGTAGATATAGTGTATGTCTAGGACTAACACAGTAATATACATCATATAGCAAACTCTATCAGAACACATGGTACAGGGATAATGAACTCTACAGTAGGTATTAGTAGATATAGTGTATGTCTAGGACTAACGCAGTAATATACGTCATATAGCAAACTCTATCAGAACACATGGTACAGGGATAATGATCACTACAGTAGGTATTAGTAGATATAGTGTATGTCTAGGACTAACACAGTAATATACGTCATATAGGAAACTCTATCAGAACACATGGTACAGGGATAATGAACTCTACAGTAGGTATTAGTAGATATAGTGTATGTCTAGGACTAACACAGTAATATACGTCATATAGCAAACTGTATCAGAACACATGGTACAGGGATAATGAACACTACAGTAGGTATTAGTAGATATAGTGTATGTCTAGGACTAACACAGTAATATACGTCATATAGTAAACTCTATCAGAACACATGGTACAGGGATAATGAACACTACAGTAGGTATTAGTAGATATAGTGTATGTCTAGGACTAACACAGTAATATACGTCATATAGCAAACTCTATCAGAACACATGGTACAGGGATAATGAACACTACAGTAGGTATTAGTAGATATAGTGTATGTCTAGGACTAACACAGTAATATACGTCATATAGCAAACTCTATCAGAACACATGGTACAGGGATAATGAACACTACAGTAGGTATTAGTAGATATAGTGTATGTCTAGAACTAACACAGTAATATACGTCATATAGTAAACTCTATCAGAACACATGGTACAGGGATAATGAACACTACAGTAGGTATTAGTAGATATAGTGTATGTCTAGGACTAACACAGTAATATACGTCATATAGCAAACTCTATCAGAACACATGGTACAGGGATAATGAACTCTACAGTAGGTATTAGTAAATATAGTGTATGTCTAGGACTAACACAGTAATATACGTCATATAGCAAACTCTATCAGAACACATGGTACAGGGATAATGAACACTACAGTAGGTATTAGTAGATATAGTGTATGTCTAGGACTAACACAGTAATATACGTCATATAGTAAACTCTATCAGAACACATGGTACAGGGATAATGAACACTACAGTAGGTATTAGTAGATATAGTGTATGTCTAGGACTAACACAGTAATATACGTCATATAGCAAACTCTATCAGAACACATGGTACAGGGATAATGAACTCTACAGTAGGTATTAGTAGATATAGTGTATGTCTAGGACTAACACAGTAATATACGTCATATAGGAAACTCTATCAGAACACATGGTACAGGGATAATGAACTCTACAGTAGGTATTAGTAGATATAGTGTATGTCTAGGACTAACACAGTAATATACGTCATATAGTAAACTCTATCAGAACACATGGTACAGGGATAATGAACACTACAGTAGGTATTAGTAGATATAGTGTATGTCTAGGACTAACACAGTAATATACATCATATAGCAAACTCTATCAGAACACATGGTACAGGGATAATGAACTCTACAGTAGGTATTAGTAGATATAGTGTATGTCTAGGACTAACGCAGTAATATACGTCATATAGCAAACTCTATCAGAACACATGGTACAGGGATAATGATCACTACAGTAGGTATTAGTAGATATAGTGTATGTCTAGGACTAACACAGTAATATACGTCATATAGGAAACTCTATCAGAACACATGGTACAGGGATAATGAACTCTACAGTAGGTATTAGTAGATATAGTGTATGTCTAGGACTAACACAGTAATATACGTCATATAGCAAACTGTATCAGAACACATGGTACAGGGATAATGAACACTACAGTAGGTATTAGTAGATATAGTGTATGTCTAGGACTAACACAGTAATATACGTCATATAGTAAACTCTATCAGAACACATGGTACAGGGATAATGAACACTACAGTAGGTATTAGTAGATATAGTGTATGTCTAGGACTAACACAGTAATATACGTCATATAGCAAACTCTATCAGAACACATGGTACAGGGATAATGAACACTACAGTAGGTATTAGTAGATATAGTGTATGTCTAGGACTAACACAGTAATATACGTCATATAGCAAACTCTATCAGAACACATGGTACAGGGATAATGAACACTACAGTAGGTATTAGTAGATATAGTGTATGTCTAGAACTAACACAGTAATATACGTCATATAGCAAACTCTATCAGAACACATGGTACAGGGATAATGAACACTACAGTAGGTATTAGTAGATATAGTGTATGTCTAGGACTAACACAGTAATATACGTCATATAGCAAACTCTATCAGAACACATGGTACAGGGATAATGAACTCTACAGTAGGTATTAGTAGATATAGTGTATGTCTAGGACTAACACAGTAATATATGTCATATAGCAAACTCTATCAGAACACATGGTACAGGGATAATGAACACTACAGTAGGTATTAGTAGATATAGTGTATGTCTAAGACTAACACAGTAATATATGTCATATAGCAAACTCTATCAGAACACATGGTACAGGGTTAATGAACACTACAGTAGGTATTAGTAGATATAGTGTATGTCTAGGACTAACACAGTAATATACGTCATATAGCAAACTCTATCAGAATACATGGTACAGGGATAATGAACACTACAGTAGGTATTAGTAGATATAGTGTATGTCTAAGACTAACACAGTAATATATGTCATATAGCAAACTCTATCAGAACACATGGTACAGGGTTAATGAACACTACAGTAGGTATTAGTAGATATAGTGTATGTCTAGGACTAACACAGTAATATACGTCATATAGCAAACTCTATCAGAACACATGGTACAGGGATAATGAACTCTACAGTAGGTATTAGTAGATATAGTGTATGTATAGGACTAACACAGTAATATACGTCATATAGCAAACTCTATCAGAACACATGGTACAGGGATAATGAACTCTACAGTAGGTATTAGTAGATATAGTGTATGTCTAGGACTAACACAGTAATATACGTCATATAGCAAACTCTATCAGAACACATGGTACAGGGATAATGAACACTACAGTAGGTATTAGTAAATATAGTGTATGTCTAGGACTAACACAGTAATATACGTCATATAGTAAACTCTATCAGAACACATGGTACAGGGATAATGAACACTACAGTAGGTATTAGTAGATATAGTGTATGTCTAGGACTAACACAGTAATATATGTCATATAGCAAACTCTATCAGAATACATGGTACAGGGATAATGAACACTACAGTAGGTATTAGTAGATATAGTGTATGTCTAGGACTAACACAGTAATATACGTCATATAGTAAACTCTATCAGAACACATGGTACAGGGATAATGAACACTACAGTAGGTATTAGTAGATATAGTGTATGTCTAGGACTAACACAGTAATATACGTCATATAGCAAACTCTATCAGAACACATGGTACAGGGATAATGAACACTACAGTAGGTATTAGTAGATATAGTGTATGTCTAGGACTAACACAGTAATATACGTCATATAGCAAACTCTATCAGAACACATGGTACAGGGATAATGAACACTACAGTAGGTATTAGTAGATATAGTGTATGTCTAGGACTAACACAGTAATATACGTCATATAGCAAACTCTATCAGAACACATGGTACAGGGATAATGAACACTACAGTAGGTATTAGTAGATATAGTGTATGTCTAGGACTAACACAGTAATATACGTCATATAGCAAACTCTATCAGAACACATGGTACAGGGATAATGAACTCTACAGTAGGTATTAGTAGATATAGTGTATGTCTAGGACTAACACAGTAATATATGTCATATAGCAAACTCTATCAGAACACATGGTACAGGGATAATGAACACTACAGTAGGTATTAGTAGATATAGTGTATGTCTAAGACTAACACAGTAATATATGTCATATAGCAAACTCTATCAGAACACATGGTACAGGGTTAATGAACACTACAGTAGGTATTAGTAGATATAGTGTATGTCTAGGACTAACACAGTAATATACGTCATATAGCAAACTCTATCAGAATACATGGTACAGGGATAATGAACACTACAGTAGGTATTAGTAGATATAGTGTATGTCTAAGACTAACACAGTAATATATGTCATATAGCAAACTCTATCAGAACACATGGTACAGGGTTAATGAACACTACAGTAGGTATTAGTAGATATAGTGTATGTCTAGGACTAACACAGTAATATACGTCATATAGCAAACTCTATCAGAACACATGGTACAGGGATAATGAACTCTACAGTAGGTATTAGTAGATATAGTGTATGTCTAGGACTAACACAGTAATATACGTCATATAGCAAACTCTATCAGAACACATGGTACAGGGATAATGAACTCTACAGTAGGTATTAGTAGATATAGTGTATGTCTAGGACTAACACAGTAATATACGTCATATAGCAAACTCTATCAGAACACATGGTACAGGGATAATGAACACTACAGTAGGTATTAGTAAATATAGTGTATGTCTAGGACTAACACAGTAATATACGTCATATAGTAAACTCTATCAGAACACATGGTACAGGGATAATGAACACTACAGTAGGTATTAGTAGATATAGTGTATGTCTAGGACTAACACAGTAATATATGTCATATAGCAAACTCTATCAGAATACATGGTACAGGGATAATGAACACTACAGTAGGTATTAGTAGATATAGTGTATGTCTAGGACTAACACAGTAATATACGTCATATAGTAAACTCTATCAGAACACATGGTACAGGGATAATGAACACTACAGTAGGTATTAGTAGATATAGTGTATGTCTAGGACTAACACAGTAATATATGTCATATAGCAAACTCTATCAGAATACATGGTACAGGGATGATGAACACTACAGTAGGTATTAGTAGATATAGTGTATGTCTAGGACTAACACAGTAATATACGTCATATAGTAAACTCTATCAGAACACATGGTACAGGGATAATGAACACTACAGTAGGTATTAGTAGATATAGTGTATGTCTAGGACTAACACAGTAATATATGTCATATAGCAAACTCTATCAGAATACATGGTACAGGGATAATGAACACTACAGTAGGTATTAGTAGATATAGTGTATGTCTAGGACTAACACAGTAATATACGTCATATAGTAAACTCTATCAGAACACATGGTACAGGGATAATGAACACTACAGTAGGTATTAGTAGATATAGTGTATGTCTAGGACTAACACAGTAATATATGTCATATAGCAAACTCTATCAGAACACATGGTACAGGGATAATGAACACTACAGTAGGTATTAGTAGATATAGTGTATGTCTAGGACTAACACAGTAATATACGTCATATAGTAAACTCTATCAGAACACATGGTACAGGGATAATGAACACTACAGTAGGTATTAGTAGATATAGTGTATGTCTAGGACTAACACAGTAATATATGTCATATAGCAAACTCTATCAGAACACATGGTACAGGGATAATGAACACTACAGTAGGTATTAGTAGATATAGTGTATGTCTAGGACTAACACAGTAATATACGTCATATAGCAAACTCTATCAGAACACATGGTACAGGGATAATGAACTCTACAGTAGGTATTAGTAGATATAGTGTATGTCTAGGACTAACACAGTAATATACGTCATATAGCAAACTCTATCAGAACACATGGTACAGGGATAATGAACACTACAGTAGGTATTAGTAGATATAGTGTATGTCTAGGACTAACACAGTAATATACGTCATATAGCAAACTCTATCAGAACACATGGTACAGGGATAATGAACTCTACAGTAGGTATTAGTAGATATAGTGTATGTCTAGGACTAACACAGTAATATACGTCATATAGCAAACTCTATCAGAACACATGGTACAGGGATAATGAACTCTACAGTAGGTATTAGTAGATATAGTGTATGTCTACGACTAACACAGTAATATACGTCATATAGCAAACTCTATCAGAACACATGGTACAGGGATAATGAACACTACAGTAGGTATTAGTAGATATAGTGTATGTCTAGGACTAACACAGTAATATACGTCATATAGCAAACTCTATCAGAACACATGGTACAGGGATAATGAACACTACAGTAGGTATTAGTAGATATACATTGTATGTATATGATTGATTGATTTGATTGATTTATTGTGTTTAATGCCACTTTCAGCAATATTTCAGTTATATCATGGCCACCAGTTTTAGTGGTGGAGGAAGCCGGAGTACCCGGGGAGAACCACCGAACATGGGCAAGCAACTGGTGTTGTTAGGTAATCCAACTACCTAATTCATTGAGCCACCCGGGCCCTGTGTATGTATATAGAACTAACATAGTCAAATAATATACATGAGTAACTTCTCGTTATCATTTCATGGTAGAGTAACAGGGTTTTAGTTTCTAATGCCACTTTCAACAATATTTCAGGTATGACATGATTGTCAGTTTTAGGTCTTTGGTTTGTGTTCCAAGGATTTCATTTCCCCAGTATTCAGTGTTTCAGCACTGATATGATTTATAAGAAATTTTTATTATTGAAATTTTCAGTGTCTAAATAATGTAATTAATTTAGGTACATATCCCACAGACATAGCTAGCCTACGTCACTTTAAGCTATCCCACAGACATAGCTAGCCTACGTCACTTTAAGCTATCCTATATAAGGTCCTTTGGTGTGCTTGTTTCCAAAACCTTCAAATGTATTTGTGTTTCCTGTCTTCTGACATGAACCTGATGAAGGTTATTCTAGAAACCTGTCATGTGCAATGAATTATATATCTACATTTTTATTATTGATATAGGAAACATTGAGAAAAGCCATCATCATGTCACAAGTCACTAACAAACTTTATCATTGTACAAAGTGCACCTTGTTATAGTCACTGATTGCCTTAAAGAATGAAAATCCAGCTATCATACAATCACTGCCAATGATGACCTCCTAGATACATTGTATGTAGAGGTTATTACACGAATTACTTATGGTGTTCTACCTAATGTTAGATAAGTTATTTCTTCATCTAATTTTATAAGGAAATATAATGCCATATGACCAGTGATCTTGTGTGATGTCAATCTCTATCTACTTGTAATGTAAAGACTGCCATATGACCAGTGATCTTGTATGATGTCAATCTCTATCTACTTGTAATGTAAAGACTGCCATATGACCAGTGATCTTGTGTGATGTCAATCTCTATCTACTTGTAATGTAAAGACTGCCATATGACCAGTGATCTTGTGTGATGTCAATCTCTATCTACTTGTAATGTAAAGACTGCTTTATTCTACTGTTTATACAATTGATAATGATAATGGGTGATAATCTGAGCTATTTTATTTCTAGTAAATTTGTACCAAAACATTTAAAGAGTTTAGAAAGGGTTTTACCTTTTATTTGAAGAAAGCATGTCTAATTAAAGATAATCTTACTTCACATATCTGTTTATAATTTCAGGTCAATTTTACCTACCAGTTTCTACGGAAAAAGTTTTTCATTTTTTCACAGTTTATGTTTGATGAACATATAAAGTCAAAATTGATCAAGGTAAGTAAAATGATTGGTTGGTTTTATGGTGCTTAACGTCACTTTCAACAATATTTCAGTTTAATCGTGGTGGTCAGTTTTATGGGTGGAGGAAATCGGAGTACCCGGAGAAATCCACCGACCTGTCGCAAGTCACTGACAAACTTTATCACATAATGTTGTATCGAGTACACCTCGCCTGGGTAGGATTTGATCTCACAACGTTAGTGGTGATAGGTACTGATTGCATAAGTAGTTTTAAGTCCAACAACCATACAATCACGGCCATGATGGCCCCTTGGTAAGTAAATTGACAGGGACCGGCATCAAAAACAGTGTTCCAAAATGCTCCAAGCACCTGTATATACTTTTATTATGAAGTTTTACACAGTTCAAAGTCTTGTATCTAAAAAAAACCAATAGGTATGGTTCCTGTTACCTGATCTATCCTAATTTTATCCTTGACCACAAAACAATTTTTTCTTCTGATAAAAACTTACTGACCAACCCTAAAATTGGAGATGTCATCCAAAATATAATACAATGAAATCTGTCATTAATTTAGTGTTTTGAACCAGCTGTGTGGAAGAGACAGGTGTTCAGTTTATACAGACAGGTGTTCAGTTTATACAGATTGAATTAACAAATATTATCTACACTGGGACTTTATTTAAAGTTCACTTTATACAGTATTCCTGATTTGATTGACAGGTTTGACTTTATTTCAACCTTTGATTACAATTCCCTTTTTTTGTCTATAGAATTGTTCAATTCAGTGATTGACAAAGACTGATTATTTGAGTCCTCACCTCAGTGAGCCAGTTCTTCAAGTGTTCAGAGAAAAATGATCTTATTAGGGATATGCCACTTTGCAACATTTTTCAGAAAGAAAATACTTTGTGCATTTTTTGGTTATAATAACATTATTGACAAAATATTGAGATTAAACCACTGTTATATGTTTTATTGATGTAAATTTTGTTCTTTTTTTCAGGATTGGAAGTTTTTCAAGGAAAATCATCTTCAAACTGATCAGAAGGTATGTACATAAAACTCATGTACAACATTTTATATACAGACAGATTTTATGGTGTAATTTGATGCCTCCTTAGGTTGGTTGGTTTATGGACTTTCAACAATATTTCAGTCACATCTTGGCGGTCAGTTTTATTGGTGGAGGAAAACAGAGTACCCGGAGAAAACCACCAACCTGTCGCAAATCACTGACAAAGTTTATCACATAATGTTGTATCGAGTACACCTGTCATGAACGGGGTTTGAAATCACAACTAGGCACTGATTGCACAGGTAGTTGTTGTGTAAATTCAACTACCATACGATCAGGACCACGATGGCCCCAATGCCTTTTAAAATATAGTTTACTTATGAGTATATCTTACACAATCACAGATGAAAATTTCAATTAAAAGTTGTGTTAATTATTTCATTAATATGAATGACCCTGTTGTATTTGTCAACATCTGTAATAGATGAATTATATAAAGAACCACACTACACAGAAGTAAAATATTCACAGTAGGTTGAATAATGAGTTGATGAATGTCCTTTACACATTTTAACGTTTGTTTTGAAGGTGAAGCGAATGTAATCAGAGTAGAAACCCTGCTAAAAGGGGAAACAACTCTTGATAAAACTAAGATTTGATAAAAGGGAATTAGATGCTAAAGATGTTTTATGAAACCTTTGAAAAACATTTTGTAGCAAAATTATAATGTAAACAATAAATTAAATAAAGGAGGTTTTATACATCTTCTGAAGTTATTTCTCAACAGTACCCATTTGAAAGAGCAGAAAAGTTTAACAAGCAGATCAGGAATCTTGGATTGACACCAGAAGGAGATAGCTACTTGGATCAGTTCAGAACACTTATTACACAAATAGGTTTGTATACTGTACACATTTAGATGTGTGCATATTTACTGGTATTTAAGTAGTGAATGTCATTTTTTGTAGTATTATTGGCGAGTGAAGAGTTTACTGAAGTACATTTTTGTTTAAAGCATTGTAAAAACTCTTGATAAAAGTAACATTTGCTGCAAATACCAATTTTATTTTAGTTAGTTTGACTTGACTGAGAACAGAACACATGATTTTCCACACTCTGTGTGAGCACTCAATTCAATAATCGACTGTTAACCATTAATAATTTTGGGGCCCAGATGGCTCAATAAGGTAGGTAGTTGTAGGAGGGCCCAGATGGCTCAATGAGGTAGGTAGTTGGATTACCTAACTAGTCATTCAAGCCGATCACCAATACGGTGTGGGTTTGCGACCGGCTTTGTAAATTACAAAAAAGGGTGCTCTCGACTCGCAACCGCAAGTGATAAAGTTTACCAGTTGCTTGCCCATGGCTGGTGGTTCTCTCCGGGTACTCCAGCTTCCTCTACCACTAAAACTAGTCGCCATGATATAGCTGAAATATTGCTGAAAGTGGCATTAAAAACACAATAAATCAATAAACCATTAATAATTAGTGCTCTCAATATCTCCAGAGAAAAGTTTGTGAAATTTTCTTTACAACAACATAAAAAAATAATTGTAAATTTTGCAAATATTTTCTTACCAACATGATTGAATCTATATTAAACTATTTTGTAGGTAATGCCATGGGTTATATCAGAATGATAAGATCTGGTGGTCTACATTGCTGTAGTAATGCTATAAGATTTGTACCAGATTTAGAGGACATTGTCAACTTTGAAGAACTTTGTAAGGAAGAAGGACTGTCTTTAGAATGTCAGATTGCCTCCAGGTAAGAGAACTTTGAAGAACTTTGTAGGGAAGAAGGTCTGTCTTTAATGCAAACTCAGCAATTTGTCAGCTATATCATGGCGATAACAAGTTAATTTGTACTAGACCAACACGCTTAGTTGGAATTGAATAGTGCTAGCTCACTGAAACAACAGTCCGCGGATAGGCATGGCAGCCCCTTTTGACACATTATGCTCATTCCAAGCCAACTAATATTTGCTCTTTCTCCTTAATACTGCATGCTTAGCGGAGAAGGAACAAATAGCAATTTTATGCAAAAAAGGGTGCACTCGACTCACAGCCGCAAGTGATAAAGTTTACCAGTTGTTTGCCCATAGTCAGTGGTTCTCTCCGGGTACTCCGGCTTCTTCCACCACTAAAACTGGTCGCCATGATATAGCTGAAATATTGCTGAAAGTGGCGTTAAACACCAAAAATCAAATCAAATCAGCCAATTTTATAGTTTTTGGTTTGACCCGACAGGGGCTCTAACCCACGATTTGCCACATTCGAAACGGGCACGCTAACCATTACCCACCGATGCGGTTGAGACTTGATGTGGGTTTTGCAGTGTTGAACCCATGTCAAAGGTGTTAGGTTCAGGTTCAGAAGTCAACAACCTTTAACCTATCATCCATCTTGAAGTAAAGAGAGATGCTCTTGTTCTGATACCTTGTCAGTAATGTAGATTTCACGTTGTACTTGTCAGTAACGTAGATTTCATGTTGTACTTGTCAGTAACGTAGATTTCACGTTGTACTTGCATGTATTTTGTTCAATTTCAAAGCAAGCATTTTATTTCATTCCAGAAACTTAGATAATGTTGTAAATAATCTGGTGCAGAATTTCTCAGAGGGGACTGAATATTTCAAAGTGAGTACAATTTATATGCGACCACAAATGTATGTCAATGGATTTCCTCTATCCCTAATGGTTTCTGAAATAAATTTGACCAAGAGCACCAATTTCCAAAATTTTAATGTTTTTATTTTTCATTTCATTTTATTGCAATTTTTTCAAAATGCTCAACTTAATGATTTATTTATGTCAAGAAAATAAGTTATTTTCATTAAATAAAAGGGGGCTGAAAGGGGCCAAATTCTAAAATTGTGCCTATTTGGAAGGTATATACGCACATATTTTTATGTTCCCACCAATAAGTGGTGGGACATATAGTGTTACCCATGTCCGTAATTCCGTAATTCCGAAATAAAGCAGTTGTCACCATGCTATGCATTGAGAAATTGACTTGATTTTTGTTATATGAGTGTATAATGATGAGTTACAGATCAAGTTTACATTTCGTTCCAGTCCAATGATTTTTGGTCGAGTTATGGCCCTTGAACTTTGAAATTTGGTCAAATATTTAGTTGTCACCACTTTATTTCACTATGAGTTGAGATATTAACTTGATTTTTTGTATGAGAGTGTCTAATCATAAGTTACTGATCATCTTTGAAATTCGTTCCGGTTGAATGATTTTTGGCCAACTTACAGCCAAATGGGCTTTGAAATTTGGCCAAATATTTAGTTATCACCACTTGTTTTCAATATGATTTGAGATATTGACTTGATTTTTGGTATGTGAGTGTATATTGAATTTCGTTCCGATTGAATGATTTTGGGCTAATTTACACACCTTGGATTTTTAACTTTGGCCAAATATTTAGTTGTCACCACTTTATTTCACTAAGCTTTGAGATATTGACTTGATTTTTGGTATTTGGAATTACAATGATGAATTACAGATCAAGTTTAGCTTTTGTTCCCACTGAATAATTTTGGCCAAATTACTATCCTTGGATTTTAGAATTGTACATAGTATTCAAATTGCTGTTCCCAGTTAATGCAACTGTGCTTTTAGATATTTGATTTGATTTTTGAAATGTTAGTGTATTATTAAGTAGAGATTGAGTTTACGGTTTATTTCGGGTTGATTGATCTTTGGCAGAAAAAAATTTGCAGCTTGGTAAGTTGAAAGTTACTAACTTTTTCATTTCTTTTAAAATAACATTTAGATTTGATAAGCATTTTCTTTTCATTATCTGATAGCTTGCAAAAGGACAAAAGATATGGCAAACATTTTGTCAACAATGAGTTTTGACAGTTTGTTGTAACTGTTTTCTATTTGACATCTTTTTGTGTTTATTTTAGTGATCTGTTTATACATGTTTACATGGCACTCAGGACCCAACCTCTGTTGGAATATGACTACCAATGATTAATTGCCTTAAAATTACGAAAGCTTCCTTTTAAATAAATATTTTATGATACTCAAAAATCTGAAGCACATCATTTCTGATGTTTTGACCAACCGGCCTTCATCAAGGAATTGATATTAATTGATGAAGGGCGGTTGGTTGAAACGTGGGAAATTATATGTTGCAGTTTTTGAGTGTATGATAGAAACAGAGGCTTTAGTATTTTATACATGAACATGAAATTGTCAGCATCTGAACATACCATTATTCTTGGAGATTTCAATGTTAATCTCAATACCACTCCATCTCTTTATGAAAAAGTAGTTCAGCATTTCAAAACAAATGACCTACAACGGTGTGTGACCAACCCCACCACAATCTATGGATCAGCATTGGACCTTGTTTTCACTGGAGGACATTTGCCATCAATAATTTACAATGGTTGTTATTACTCAGATCACATGACACTTTTAATTCAGAAAAAAATTCAATGACTATTAAAAGGTAATGTTTTATAGGTATAGGAATTCTTATTCATATGCAAGTGTTGTAGATTCCTGATCATATCAAGATTTGTTCAGGCAATATTGTTTCCTTGAATAAATCTTGTGAATTTAAGGAAGCTTGAGGATACAGATCTTAAACAATAGTGTGTCATTCTTAGCCTATTACTGAGGGAATTAAAAAAGGGTGAAACATTTGCGAGCCTCCTTGATATTCACGGTAGGGACATTCGTGTCATTCCGACACATCTAGTTTTCATCTAATTTTTCTCTTTTAAATTTTCAGTGATCTTTTACTTACACTGTCTAGTTTTCAAATTCTCAAATATATTATAAACAAAATAACTCTTCTTTAAACTAAAAAGAAGTTGTAATGTAAGGTCTGAAAAAATTGATTTTATTAAGTATGTGTACTGATATTTGTTTTTATGTGTGGTTTTTTTTTTTTACAAAAGTAAGATTTTGTTCTTTTTCAGATGTTGGTTGATGTTTTTGCTCCAGAATTCAGAAACACTAAGAATATGCATCTTAGGAATTTCTTTGTCATTCTGCCACCATTGGTATGTCAGTAAAAAATAGAAAATATAGGATAAGAAAATAGTAAAGGATTTTTTGTATTATTAGTTAAAAATTAATTCTAAAATACATGATACTTTTTGTATTTTTAATTTAATATTTCTTGTCTAATATATGGTTGTGTCATGTTTGAATTTCATACTCTTTGATCAGTGTTTTTAACTTTGAGATAAAGTATTGACCTGGTGGAAGATTAAAGGAAGGAAATGTTGGGATGATATTGGCTTGCATTATACAACTTTTAGCAGTTCTTTTATTATATCAGTGTTTTAGTGGATTAATCCTAAGTATCTAAAACCAGTCACGAGTGGTCAGTAAATGCCCGATCTGTCTCACTGATAATATAAGTCTTAATCTAACACATATCATCCTGACTTTAAACTGTAGGGATACCTCATTGAAGAAAATCCTGACTTTAAACTGTAGGGATACTTCATTGAAGAAAATCCTGACATTAAACTGTAGGGATACTTCATTGAAGAAAATCCTGATTTTAAACTGTAGGGATACTTCATTGAAGAAAATCATGACTTTAAACTGTAGGGATACTTCATTGAAGAAAATCCTTACTTGAAACTGTAAGGATACTTCATTGAAGAAAATCCTGACTTTAAACTGTAGGGATACTTCATTGAAGAAAATCATGACTTTTAACTGTAGGGATACTTCATTGAAGAAAATCCTGACTTTAAACTGTAGGGATACTTCATTGAAGAAAATCATGACTTTTAACTGTAGGGATACTTCATAGAAGAAAATCATGACTTTTGACTGTAGGGATACTTCATTGAAGAAAATCACGACTTGAATCTGTAGGGATACTTCATTGAAGAAAATCCTGACTTTAAACTGTAGGGATACTTCATTGAAGAAAATCATGATTTTAAACTGTTGGGATACTTCATTGAAGAAAATCATGACAAAGTTTAGATAGATTTTCTTTCAGCCAAATATTGATAGCTTTATTATTACTTTTATTGACAGACTGTGAACTTTGTGGAGCATTCCATTAGCTGTAAAGAGAAAATGAACAGGAAAAATAAAGTTGGTGCTGCCTTCACAGATGATGGACTTGCCATGGGTAAAACTAAAAGACTTTATAAATCATTTTATAACATATATCTTCACAAATATGGAGTTGTGTAATGGCATAACACTGTCATTGTCCATTATCTGTTAAAAATAATTCTAATATTATTTTAGAATTTGAATGGTACAATTTTGCATAAAATTCACAATGTACATATAGTAACTAAGGATTATACTTGGAATGAGCCACCATATTGAATTCCAAAAATCCAAATTGCTGATAAATACAATATAAAAGAATATACATCGACATGTAAGAACATCACTTTCCTCAACACCTTGTTTTCATGAGATTTTCTTCAGTTTTTTATGGTAAAGGTAGAGAAATGCCCAATGTTTACATTTTATTCTAGAAGCAAACATATTTTGTGAAATTTAAGTTTGTTGTAGCCCTCAGCTCTGCATCGCTAGTTAAACTCGAATTGTGACAGTTAAAGCACTGATTGACGTGAACAAAGCTTAAAATGCAATACAATTATCAGGATTATGACATAAATTCCATGCTCTAACTTTGCTTCATGTTATGCAAGTTTTTTGCAGTATTTGAAATGAGAGCACCAAAATAGTCAAAATATTAATGTTAATTGGCTTGTCTATTTTAATTACATGGAATTTTGTAATATACCACTCACAAGGAAGTTGTGTAGGAGGTTTTATAAGTTTGAAAGTGTCGTCTGCCTGCCTGTACTCAATATTGTGTCTAATAAAGCACAAGGGGGCTTAGTTATTACAGATATATATAGTTATAGTAAGTCAGACAAATTTATGTGGATAAAAAAAATGATGGACAATTCCTTTGACAGCTCCTGGAAAGATTTAATAAAATTGTTATATCATCTTTTGAACATTTCATTTTTAACTGCAATTTGAGATTGGAAGACAATGAAAATGTTCCAATCAAAAACAACTTTTGGAAAGATCTCATCAAATGTGTCTGAATTGAATTCAGAGATGAGTTTAACCTACACAGTGTAATGTGGTTTAATTCACTTTTGAATAAATTGGATAGAAACACAAATTTCATGGTAATAGAACTATCTAGTCTATATCATTATGTTGTTATATAGGTAGATATTTGTATTTTGATGTTGTTTAATTTGTTTTACGTATCCAGGTATAGCATACATATTGAAGCTTTTAGATCAGTACCATGACTTTGACTCATTACATTGGTTCCAGTCAGTAAAAGATAGATTTAGGAAAGAAAAGGTACATATATGTAATGTATGAGTGATTGATTGTTGTTTAACACCAAGTGAGCACTTAATCATTATGAGAACAAGGTACTTTTTGCTGAGATAACGATGATATCTGTTTTGTTACTAGACCAAAACATTGAATACAAATTTTTATAGTGCTAGCTTAGTGAAATAATAGTCTACAGATAGACATATCTTTCCACTCTGACACATTATTGACTCTGAGCCAATCAGCCCTTGTTCTTACTCCTTAATGCCACATGCTTAGCAGAGAAGCAGCAAATATCAATTTTCTAGTCTTAAGTATGACCCAGTTGGGGATCAATCCCATGATCTACCACACTCGAGGAGATTATGCTAAACGTTACACCACCCAGACGTAACTCACATGTAATTATCATACAGATAATATAGAAGTATAGAAGACTAAAAAATTAGCAATTTTAATTTTAATTTGATTTAAAAAAAGATTTTGATTAGGATTCTAGCGTGCCAGTTTTAACAAGCTTTAGCTAATTGATAGCTACTTTAATTGTTTTCTCACATGTAAGTAGTATTGTATATTCCAGATGAAAACCCAATCAGAAATCCTAACATTAGATAAAATAGTGTATTTGATACATTCTGTACAAACAGTGGAAGCCCCTTTGAGAGCAGTCGTACCCTGCAGCGGAGGAGAACTAGGTCATGTGTGACGTGAATGTATCCGAGATCAGCAACTTATATTATAATGTACATCACATATTTTTTACTTGTATGTTTAAACTGTATTTAAAACTGTTTTAGGCAGCAGTATTGAATCAGCAACAGACGTTGTCAGGACGACCAGATGAGAAACTTCAGCAAACAATGACATTGACACTCAAGCGTTTAGATCAGTATATACAGGTATTTTTTAGTAGATCAGTATATACAGGTATTTATTTGTCGATCAGTATATACAGGTATTTATTAAAGATCAGTATATACAGGTATTTTTTAGTAGATCAGTATATACAGGTATTTATTTGTCGATCAGTATATACAGGTATTTATTAAAGATCAGTTTATACAGGTATTTATTAAAGATCAGTATATACGGGTATTTATTAAATATCAGTATATACGGGTATTTATTAAAGATCAGTATATACAGGTATTTATTATAGATCAGTATATACAGGTATTTATTAAAGATCAGTATATACAGGTATTTATTAAAGATCAGTATATACAGGTATTTTTTTTCAGATTACATATTTTAATATCAATACCCAGAATCTAAATATATGATCCCAAATATGTATATATATGTTATATTCTGAAGTCAAATTAAGTTATCAGTTATTCATACAATTTTTCTTTGATCTCACAGAGAGATATTTTCAGTATCAATAGACTGACCCTGATATTAAAAATTGTTGGTCAATGTGACATCAAACACATTACAATGTTACTGATAAAGAAATAGGTCAATGTGACATCAAACACATTACAATGTTACTGATAAAGAAATAGGTCAATGTGACATCAAACACATTACAATGTTACTGATAAAGAAATAGGTCAATGTGACATCAAACATATTACAATGTTACTGATAAAAAATTAGGTCAATGTGACATCAAACATATTACAATGTTACTGATAAAGAAATAGGTCAATGTGACATCAAACGCATTACAATGTTACTGATAAAGAAATAGGTCAATGTGACATCAAACACATTACAATGTTACTGATAAAGAAATAGGTCAATGTGACATCAAACACATTACAATGTTACTGATAAAGAAATAGTGCCAGTTTTGATTGTCTCAACACATACTATCACTAGTATGATAGCTTTTACAGGACTCACTGTGATAATATCTGTTTCAACCTTCATTACTGCTGTTATTCTATATACAGTAAATGACCTTCTATTAGCCACTGTTTTTTTCCCACCACATGCATTCTTTTCAGGAGGGATTTTTAGCACATGATTTTTAAGTTTAAGATATCTTCAAACTTATATTTTTCATTCGTTGGATATTAAGAAAAACGTCATTTCAACAACTACTTTAATATAACTGTTAAAGTAAGTAAAACTCAACCCAGTAATCTCTACAATCATACTAGGAGAGATTGATCTTGTACATCGGTATAAGAGAATACAAATATATATGTTGTAAAGGATGGAAATATATGCGGATTCCTTTTTTTGCTGATCGATGACATCGCGAATAAAGAGAAAATTAGGAACCTGCGAAAAAAAAACACTTATACAGTACAGTGCTCCCTCGTTAAACTGCCACCTTCTGTGCAGTCGGTAGTTTGGTGGTATAACGAGTTTGGCGATAAACTGAGGTACATTGAATACCGGAAGTTATGTGATTATATGAAAAGATAAACTTTCAACTCGACTGACATGCATTTTGCACTTGTACAAATACATAAGTATAAATAATACATGTTTAGTAAATAAATAAATTAGAATAATTATATTCACATCGGAAATGTCCTGTACAGTTTGCAGATCTTTGTCAATGTTGACAAATTCTTGAACCATCATTTGTAGCTCGGGAAATCAAGGTTATTATAAACACGTGACAGCAACAGTTCATCTTCATTTGTGGGGTTATTGGAAGATCCCATTTAATTGTCAAATTATCGGCAATTTGTTGTTATGTTAATTTTGGATTTTCCTTTGCATAACTTATAATTGCACGTTTTTGTTTGTCGTTTAATTAATTACGATGACCAGTTTTGACATTCCATAATTACCGATCAATACACAGCTGTCAAAAGGTAGTTGTGGGCGGTACTAACGGGGGAATTTAAATTGGTTTTACGACTTTTGTGTCTGAAAACCTGTGGCGGATGGCGGTAGCTGAGTTTGGCAGTATAACAGGGTATTTTTAATGGGGGAAATCGGGACAGACGAGAATTTTGGCGATAGGCGAGGTTGGCGATAAAACGGGGGGGCGATAGACCGAGGGAGCACTGTATATAATCTGCACCACCATCCCCGAAAATCCCTTTAAGGGTAAATTTCTGCAGCTAATACAAGGCTTTCTATGGTATACTATTTTGTTTAGAGGAATATGACTTGTTTTACTACTCTTTAAGTAGTGCCAGGATATTCTATGTATACTATTTTGTTTATTTGTTTACAGGAATATGACTTGTTTTACTACTCTTTAAGTAGTGCCAGGATATTCTATGTATACTATTTTGTTTATTTGTTTACAGGAATATGACTTGTTTTACTACTCTTTAAGTAGTGCCAGGATATTCTATGTATACTATTTTGTTTATTTGTTTACAGGAATATGACTTGTTTTACTACTCTTTAAGTAGTGCCAGGATATTCTTCAGAGCTGATAAAACAGCAGCAGAGGAAAGTGAAGAAAAAGAGAAAGGTATTTCTAAACTAAATATTTAAAACAATGATATGAACATTTGGCATTTTACTCACAAGTAGAAAGCACTTGCATAACGGCATCATTTTACTTACAAGTAGAAAGCACTTGCATAACGGCATCATTTTACTCACAAGTAGAAAGCACTTGCATAACGGCATCATTTCAGTAAGAAGGGAGGTTTGAGCAGATAAAGCTAGTTTTACTTTGTCACTTTTTCGTGGACGTCAGTTTTATTGGTGGAGGAAACCGGAGGACCCGGAGAAAACCACCGACCTGTCGCAAGTCACTGACAAACTTTATCACAAGGTTGTACACCTCACCCTGATCGATATTTGAACTCACAACATTAGTGGTGATAGGCACTGATTGCATAGGTAGTTGTAAATCCAACTACCATACGATCACGGCCACGACGGTCCCCTTAAGAATTAGAGATTGTATTTAAATCATACAGAATTTTATTGTTTGTTACTTTGTACATTAACTGGCCATGAACAACAGGTTAGATTTATTTAATTCTCACCACAAGCTTACTTTACACAATTGCTTTGTCATGGTTACTACTTTTGTTAATGAACAATTTTGTAAAATCTCTGAAATATATTTTCTTGTTAGCAATATGGACCCACCCTATATCTATATTATGGGTTCTTAATGCAACTTTCAACAATATTTTTAGTTACAAATGTATATGGTGGCTGTCCGTTTTTATACCCCCTGCAAACAAAGTATGGGGGGGTATATAGGAATCACCCTGTCCGTCCGTCCATGTACCTTGTAAGCGCAACTCCTCCTAAACCGCTTATTGGATTTTTATGAAACTTTACACATTTGTAGTACACTACCTGCGGATGTGCATGAAGGAATATGGTTGCTATCCAAAATTTAAAAGGGGAGATAATTCAACTTATACTTTCATGAAAAGGGGGGGGGGGAGGGCATGTACCTTGTAAGTGCAACTCCTACTAAACTGCTTATTGAATTTTTATGAAACTTTACACAGTTGTAGTACACAACCTGCAGATGTGCGTGAAGGATTACCGTTGCTGTCTAAAATTTAGAAGGGGAGATAATTCAACTTATACTTTCACGAAAAGGGGGGTCATGTACCTTGTAAGCGCAACTCCTCCTAAACGGCTTATTGGAGTTTTGTGAAACTTTACACAGTTATAGTACACTACCTGCAGATGTGCATGAAGGAATATGGTTGCTGTCCAAAATTTAAAAGGGGAGATAATTCAACTTATGCTTTCACGAAAAGGGGGGGTGGCATGTACCTTGTAAGCGCAACTCCTACTAAACTGCTCATTGAATTTTTATGAAACTTTACACAGTTGTAGTACACAACCTGCAAATGTGCATGAAGGAATACCGTTGCTGTCTAAAATTTTGAAGGGGAGATAATTCAACTTATACTTTCACAAAAAGGGGGGTCGTGTACTTGTGGCGACCCCTAGATGTATGTTCTTGGTTAGTTTATTTTGGAGATGGGATGTTGTCTCCTTGACATAACTCCATATCCGTTCATTTTTCATAGGTAACTTGCTAATATACCTGTATTCCAAAGTTTGAACATCATAGTATTGCAAGTGGGAGGTATCACTCAGTGAGGTCACTCATAGTTCTAGTTTTAGTGGATTTGGTTTGGTCTATGGTGTTTAAGGCCACTTTCAACAATATTTCAGTTATTTCGTGGCAGTCAGTTTTATTAATGGAGAAAACCAGCGACCTGTCACAAGTCAGTGACAAACTTTATCACATAATGTTGTATCAAGTACATGCCACCTGAATGGGATTTGAACTCACAACATTATTGGTGGTAGGCACTGATTGCACAGGTAGTTGTAATTCCAACTACCATATGATCACGGCCATGAGGGTCCCTTTTTGGTGGATGAAACCAAAATACTCAGAGAAAACCACAGATTTGTCACACATATCTGACTAACTTAATCACATAAGGTTGTATTGAGTACACCTTGCCTTTAGTGGGAATCGCACCAACAACTTAAGTGGTGATAGGCATTGATAGCATAGGTTAATGTAAATCCAATTACCATATGATAATGGCTACGATGGCCCCTGTTATAAATATAGAATTATTATTTCTAATGTGACATTACAGATGTAACTAGTGATAGTACAGGACCAGGCGACTCGTCAACAACCCCTCAAACTACAACAGGTATATATATATATATATTAAAATATTATTACAAGATGCCGTCAGTTTGTTATATATATATTGTATGGTAAATACTTTCTATTATGAGGTAGAAATGAATAGTAATATTTGTGTGTTAAAATACTAGATTTGGTAGGACTGAGGACTGATAAATCAAATCAATCTGATCATAACTTGTCAAAACAACAGAAATCGCCTAAAAAGGATAATAAAACTTTTATCAATATTTCACCTATTTTATTTTTTTACAGCAACGACAATTACAATAATTTAACCTCACATTTTTTTACGGTGGTCTTGGATATTCATTGAAAAATCGTACAAAGATTGAACAATTTACAATATTTATCCATACACATAAATTGTGGAATGAAGATGTTTTGATTGATTATGTAATTCCTGTAATATGACTTATCCTTTCTCCAATACATTTTATGTGCAATCCCAGCTGAAGGCTTAAGTGGCTGAGCTAGTAATGTTGTTGACCTCTCATCATTGATGAGGGTTGATGCCCCGACCGACACCCACCTCAAGTTTTAAAGTTTCCAGAAACCTATCTATGACAGGTTGCTTGTTTCAGCTATTTAAAAAAAAATTAAATCTCTCAATGTTTTGTAACTTTTTGACATTGCAGGATTAGTCAGTATTTCATAGTAAAAGGTCAACTGAACATGACCCTGTAGAGCATTGTTTTAGATCTTTATGTGTGACATATCTGACAAGGGAGAGAAATTAATGATCTAATTTTAATTAAATTGTCTACAGAGGAAAAAGTTAGGTCCTTGATTCCCACAGTGATACATAAGACCCAGTGTCGCAATGCAAATAGGCAAATAATATACTTATAATATATATGATTATTTAAATACACAAAGTCCAAATATATCAACTGCCACGATATAACTGAAATATTGTTGAAAGTGGCATTAAGCACCATCAAGCATATCACATAAACAAATCATAATCTTGTTTCTTTTAAAGCATCATGATTGAGAGAAGCATATGTAAGTTGTTTTGGCTGTGTAGTTTGCATGTCAACATATATATTTTCTATCAGCTAACATATTCTACTAATATTAACTAATTATTGCTTTGTTCTACATTTCTTTTCATATTTTTGTTACTACATTTTTAATGTTATTAATCTGTGTTATTTATAATGATGCCAATGCTCTATTTTCTTCTTTTATTATATGACCTCTGACCTGTATTGACCTGATAATAAAATCCCCTAATCTTCTTATTTTGATTTGATTGCCAATGTGAAAAGTAATTTTTGTCCATACAAAACTGTGGTTTCCTTCTCTGCTCTGTCAGACATGAACTGTTGTTTTATTTTTCATATTATTTACTATTTTTTTAGCTCACCTGGCCATAGGCCATGTGAGCTTTTGTCATAGGTAAGCGTCCGTCCGTTAGCTTTTCACATTTAAATTTTCAGCCAATCGACGTGAAGCTTTCATTTCCTTTCGCTTGAATGCCCTGAAAATTGACTTGAGATTATAATAGGCAGTGTCTCCTCGTACAAACTTTTTGTACGAATAGTGTAGTGGCTAATCATACAAACCTTTTTATGCTATCAAAATCGTGCCGGTCTGACGATTTTTCGCATTTTTTTGTTGTTGACATTTTTCCTACAGAACATGTGCTTTTTGTAAAGCCCATTCTGATTGGTTGCAGCTACCACTAGCTGCATTACATATAAATCATGTGACCTCGAAAATCCGTCTAACGATGCCAAGGGTGAAGATGAGTAGAGCAGATCGTAATCCTTGGCTAGCGAAGATGAATTGAACCAAACTTGCCAGAAATGTTCATTGGATGGTCCTCAACCAGATTTGTGTTTTCGGTGCTGATTTGAAATCCAACATGGCTGCCAGGGTCCATAATGTGTTCTCATTGGCTGAAATTTAAAAAATCTTCTTGTCAGAAACCACCAAGCCAATTGAATTGTGACTTTGCAGGAATGATCATTTGGTGGTCCTGTACTAAACTTGTGAATCGTTTGCCGATCGGAAATTCAAGATGGCCACCATGACTCGACTTAGTTTTAACATAGGACCCTATGAAAAAAATGTTTAAAAGTCTTCTCCTCTGAAACCAGTAAGTCAGTTTAAAGCAAACATGGCATGAATGGTCCTTAGGTGGTCAACTTTCAAAATTATGTCCTGTGACCCCGACCTCCATCCAAGATGGCCACTGTCAGCGAACATAGTTTTAACATAGGACCCTATGGGAAAAATGTTTAAATTTTTTTCCCCTCTGAAACCAGTAAGCCAAATTAAAGCAAACATGGCATGAATGGTCATTAAATGGTCAACTTTCAAAATTATATCCAGTGACCCAGACCTCCATCCAAGATGGCGCCATCAGCGGACATAGTTTTAACATAGGACCCTATGGGAAATATGTTTAAAAATCTTCTATTCTGAAACCAGTCAGCCAATTTAAAGCAGACATGGCATGGATGGTCCTTAAGTGGTCAATTTTCAAAATTGTGTCCAGTGACCCTGACCTCCATCCAAGATGGCCGCCTTCAGCAGACATAGTTTTAACATAGGACCCTATGGGGAAAACATGTTTTAAAATCTTCTCTGAAACCAGTCAGCCAATATAGCAAACATCTCATCGATGGTCCTTAGGTGGTCAACTGCCAAAATTGTGTTCAGTGACCCCGATCTCTGTCCAAAATGGCCACTGTCAGCAGACATAGTTTTAACATAGGACCTATGGGAAAATTGTTTAAAAGTCTTCTCCTCTGAAACCAGTCAGCCAATTTAAAGCAAACATGGCATGGATGATCCTTGGGTAGTATACTTTCAAAATTGTGTCTGTTGACCACGACCTCCATCCAAGATGGCTGCCATGAGCAGACATAGTTTTAACATACATTGTAAAACCCTATGGGATTTGAATAGTAAAACTTAGATGTTTTCGGCATGCAGACATTCTTAAGAGGGCTTATTTATGTCAGGTGAGCGATACCGGATCACCAGAGCCTCTAGTTTCTTAATTTGTCTCTTAATTTGTATATTGTCTGATTGTTTGTTTATTTTCTTGTAAGCAATAAGCATTGCGGATTGGAATAATACTATGTAATTATATTTAGTTATGTGGCCTTTAATAGTTTTCCAGGGTATTAATAACTTGCTATAATTTACTCTATTATATTTAATTATAAAATAAAAACAAGGGATGAACTCAGATGTTCCAGATATACAGTTACCTATGACTGCAGTTTAAACCTAAAAATATTAACTAATGGTATTTAATATCTTCCCAAAGTACAGAACAAATCAGTTTTTAAGATTGTTCTTTGAATTCTTCTAATGATTTTAAAAGTTCAGTTTGTTAGCATCATACCATTTTCTGTTGTTTTTTTGGATACATCATCAACAGAAGCCTTACTTGCCATCATCTCCAGTCTTTTTATTCTGACTTTTGACTTTTGTATTTATCTAAATAATTGTATTAGTATACTGTTGTATAAGTCATATATCATTGTAACATATACCTAGGAGAAGACTTTAGAAGCATGACTTTACTTGTGTCTAATTCTACTTATATAATTTAGGCATATAGACATATGTTTAAACCTATCTTTTATTTTTGTGGTATAGTACAACCATAAACCTTTGTGACTGTCAGAATGGGAGGGATATTCCTCTGTAAGATGTCACCTCAGTGCACATTTTGGAAGACATTTTTTAAACCAAAATCTTTTCGATAATAAAAAATAAAAGTGAAAGTGTGAGATTTGAAATGAAGATGTCATGCTGCACAGAATTACATATAATTCACGTCTCTTGACATGAAAGATATTTTATTTACAATGTATTACATATTGTACACATTACAAAAACTTTGAAAAAAGAGAGAAAATATTAAAAGTAAAAGGAAAGTGGGATATAAAGGAAATAGCAGACAAAAAAGCGGGAGGCTCCAACTAAAAGAAAGAGGATTAACACTCATGTCAAGCTGATATGCTATTGTGTTATTATATACTAATTAGATATATTTAAAATGGTGTTTCATAATATGCTAATTGGATATATTTAAAGTGGTGTGTCATAATATGCTAATTAGATATATTTAAAGTGGTGTGTCATGATATGCTAATTAGATATATTTAAAGTGGTGTGTTATGATATGCTAATTAGATATTTTTAAAGTGGTGTGTTATGATATGTTAATTAGATATATTTAAAGTGGTGTGTCATGATATGCTAATTAGATATATTTAAAGTGATGTGTCATGATATGCTAATTAGATATAGTTAAAGTGGTGTGTTATGATATGCTAATTAGATATATTTAAAGTGGTGTGTTATGATATGCTAATTAGATATATTTAAAGTGGTGTGTTATGATATGCTAATTAGATATATTTAAAGTGGTGTGTTATGATATGCTAATTAGATATATTTAAAGTGGTGTGTTATGATATGCTAATTGGATATATTTAAAGTGGTGTGTATCAGTAAAGTTTTAATTTAAAGATGACATGCTAAGATCTTGAACATTTTGGTTTTCAGCATGTTTTGATATATTTGTATTGTGTTGGAGTGAAATGATTAAATAAATTTATTTTGCAGAACATTAATTTAATTTACTTGCATTGATAAATGATCTATCTGAATCTACAGCAATATAATAGGTCCCTTATATAAAACTGGATACCCACTTAAGGATAATTCTTTCAAATGACCTCATTGGAAATCACCTGAATGACTTTTATGTGTTGTCCTTGGTTGGAAATTATACTAAATTCAAGAAGTTTTACGTTTTGATTTTAGTTGAATTAGAAATCTTTACGACATTTGTGTATATTGTTGACATTTTGAACCTAAATATATATTACATTTTACCTTTATTATTATAGTCTTTAAGGAAAGTTTGAAGATACCAAAGGGATAATCTGATGAAGTAATTCAAAGAAAGACAGACAATGCAATGATTGAGAGATAAAAGGATGAAAAGACACACGATAATCTACGAAACACTACACAGAAAACGAAATATTAAGCAACATAATCCCCACTTAAAGATAGAAATGGACTTGGGTGCTCCAAAAGGATAAGCAGTTCCTGCTGCACTAGTGGCACCTGTCTTGTCACTCTTTTTAATAGTCTGGTGATAAGTCATGAGTAAGGAAAGGACTGGATTGTGATTATGAAAAACAGAACATATCCGTGGTAATTTGTGACACAGATATTCCATAAAGGTTTACCAAGTCATGGTAAGAATATTAGGTTATTTCTAACATTTTTTCCGGTGTAACTATACAACCATACCTCTGTGGGCAAATAATAAAATTATGTTTTTTTCTTCTTCAGATAGTGGTAACCAGTCAAGTGATGGAGGCCTTCCCCCACCCCCAGATGCTCCTACTGCCCCAGCTCCTCCTACAGGGGCTCCACCACCCCCTCCCCCTCCACCTCCTCCACCACCCCCACCACCACCACCAATGTAAAGAGGTCATAAAAATTGGATAATTGGACGATAATGAGAGGTACATGCATTGTTTTATACATGTACACACATAGTTTGGAAGGACTTTAATTATGATTTCTGGAATGTCATTTTCAGGAGTACCTTGTTTCAAAATTTATTCATCAATATTATCATGTATTTCTATGTACATGTAGTAGATACAGAATCAGACGTTTTCTTTGTTTCTTTCGTTTATGTGAAAAATAGAAAATAAATTGACAAATGTACATTGTGAACCTGTTTAAAAGAAAACATTATTATATATACCATTATCTTATCTGAGGAGGGGCTGTGATCGTACTGTAGTTGGATTTACAACTACCTAAGCAATCGGTGCCTATCACCACTGGTGTTATGAGTTCGACTCCCGCTCAGGGCGAGGTGTACAACATTATGTGATAAAGTTTGTCAATGACTTGCGGCAGGTCGGTGGTTTTCTTTGGGTCGTCCGGTTTCTTCCACCAATAAAACTGACCGCCACGATATAACTGAAATATTGTTGAAAGTTGCTTTAAATGCCATAAAACCAAACTCATGTGAGGAATAGCTGGGATAACAAAGATATGCTTCAACATTCACTTTTTTCCCCATTATCCCTTTGCAAAAATTTTGAAAGAAGAAAAAAACTCTATGATCCACAAATCTTAGGACCCCCCAGATAGGAAAATGGTTGGTAGTATTAGTAAATGAGAAATTAGTAATTTCATAGTTATTATTGTTATGAATGTAACTCATAAAAAATTATTCAAATAAAAAGATTTAAATATGGATTCATCTTGATTTGAACAAATACTGGTAAACTATATATATCTATCTGCTAATAATACCCACATCAAGTGTTCAAGTTTCCAAGGTCACAATGTAAAGATTTTTTATCAAGCATTTTTATTACCAATCATTTTGAACATTTGTGTTGAAGTATATGTGATAAAGTTTGTGTTGAGATATATGTGATAAAGTTTGTGTTGAGATATATGTGATAAAGTTTGTGTTGAGATATATGTGATAAGTTTGTGTTGAGATATATGTGATAAAGTTTGTGTTGAGATATATGTGATAAAGTTTGTGTTGAGATATATGTGATAAAGTTTGTGTTGAGATATATGTGATAAAGTTTGTGTTGAGGTATATGTGATAAAGTTTGTGTTGAGATATATGTGATAAAGTTTGTGTTGAGATATGTGATAAAGTTTGTGTTAAAGTATATGTGATAAAGTTTGTGTTGAGATATATGTGATACAGTTTGTGTTGAGATATATATGTGATAAAGTTTGTGTTGATGTATATGTGATAAAGTTTGTGTTGAGATATATGTGATAAAGTTTGTGTTGAGGTGTATGTGATAAAGTTTGTGTTGAGATATATGTGATAAAGTTTGTGTTGAGATATATGTGATAAAGTTTGTGTTGAGGTATATGTGATAAAGTTTGTGTTGATAAATATGTGATAAAGTTTGTGTTGAGATATATGTGATCAAGTTTGTGTTGAGGTATATGTGATAAAGTTTGTGTTGAGGTGTATGTGATAAAGTTTGTGTTGAGGTATATGTGATAAAGTTTGTGTTGAGATATATGTGATAAAGTTTGTGTTGAGGTATATGTGATAAAGTTTGTGTTGAGGTGTATGTGATAAAGTTTGTGTTTAGGTATATGTGATAAAGTTTGTGTTAAGATATATGTGATAAAGTTTGTGTTTAGATATATGTGATAACGTTTGTGTTAAGATATATGTGATAAAGTTTGTGTTGAGGTATATGTGATAAAGTTTGTGTTGAGATATATGTGATAAAGTTTGTGTTGAGGTATATGTGATAAAGTTTGTGTTGATAAATATGTGATAAAGTTTGTGTTGAGGTATATGTGATAAAGTTTGTGTTGAGATATATGTGATAACGTTTGTGTTAAGATATATGTGATAAAGTTTGTGTTGAGGTATATGTGATAAAGTTTGTGTTGAGATATATGTGATAAAGTTTGTGTTGAGGTATATGTGATAAAGTTTGGGTTGAGATATATGTGATAAAGTTTGTGTTGAGATATATGTGATAAAGTTTGTGTTGAGGTATATGTGATAAAGTTTGTGTTGAGGTATATGTGATAAAGTTTGTGTTAAGATATATGTGATAAAGTTTGTGTTAAGATATATGTGATAAAGTTTGTGTTGATGTATATGTGATAAAGTTTGTGTTGAGATATATGTGATAAAGTTTGTGTTGAGGTATATGTGATAAAGTTTGTGTTGAGGTATATGTGATAAAGTTTGTGTTGAGGTATATGTGATAAAGTTTGTGTTGAGATATATGTGATAAAGTTTGTGTTGATGTATATGTGATAAAGTTTGTCTAGTTTTGAGCAGGTTGGAGGTTTTCTGTAGGTACTAGTTTCCTCCAACAATAACACATAGCCTAAACAATATCAAAGCTCTTTTTTCCCGATTTGTAAGCAAACATGGCCTTCACAGAAATGCTTGTTTCTGGTTGGTCAATTAAATCTACTCTGAAACCATTTGACCAAACAAAGCAACATTTTACAGGAAGCATCTATGGAATGTCCTGTATAATATTTCCTCATTTTATCACGATTTGACAAAAACATGGTCGCCATGGGCAGTTCTTGTTTCTGATTGGCTGAAATTTAGGGTTAGGGTTACTTTGTAGGAATGATGTATGGGAGATCCTGTGCAAAATTTCCATATTTCGTGCCGATTATGCAACTAATATATAACAAAAAATTGTAAATTATAAGGTTTTCAAATATTTTGGCATTGAGCGTACCTGAATTTGCAAAAACGCGTTGTATGCACTAAATTTGATTTCTACGTTTTATTCATAATACCAGTTGCTAATATATACTGTTGACCCAAGAAAATGTAAGGTGTCAATAGAAATAATGCTATATGATAGAGTATGTCAGTGACTATGCAATTTATAATTACGATCTTGCAATCTAGAAATATACATGTTTTTATATTTTACATACAAAAACAGATAAACAATGTATATTCTTGAAATATATTTCCACATTAAGTGTGCTATCTGGAAAGAATTGACTTTGTTTCATTGATAAGATGATTATTGTATTTTGATATAAATAATGTACATAAGAATACATGTCAAAGATGGAACTAAAATCAATAATAAAAGTGGAATAGCAGGATAGGGTGGCCAAGTGGCTTATGTCATCGACTTCTGACTACATCCCCTATATAAATGACATGGGTCCCCTCCCTAATACCCCATGACTTTGGGTTCACTGTGCAGTTCGATATTAAATCTGGTAGTCATGATATAGTTGATATATTGCTGACAGTGAAGAAAAAAACCACCTATAACACTAGCCCTAATATCACATTACCTAACTTGATTGTGGTTGCTAACTTACTAATGATATTTGTTATCTATTTGAAGACATTCATATTTTAGTAAAAACAACCATAAAATTTGTGTTTATTATGACTTCCTAACATCAATGAGATTACGACTTCCTAACATCAATGAGATTACGACTTCCTAACATCAATGAGATTACGACTTCCTAACATCAATGAGATTACGACTTCCTAACATCAATGAGATTACGACTTCCTAACATCAATGAGATTACGACTTCCTAACATCAATGAGATTACGACTTCCTAACATCAATGAGATTACGACTTCCTAACATCAATGAGATTACGACTTCCTAACATCAATGAGATTACGACTTCCTAACATCAATGAGATTACGACTTCCTAACATCAATGAGATTACGACTTCCTAACATCAATGAGATTACGACTTCCTAACATCAATGAGATTACGATTATCTCTTATAATTAATGATGAAATCTTTGATAATCAGTTTAAAACTAAAAACATTGGCATATGGTATATTTGGTTCCAATACAAGCATGTAATACATATTGTCTCTGATATTCTGATATATATACAAATGTTATGCCATTTAAAAACGATTGACACAAATATTATAACAATATTAAAATGGTATGTTGTGGAGTAAAATGTGAATTAATCATTGGGGTCTCCCGCCCCATTAATTAATCATTGGGGTCTCCCGCTCCATTAATTAATCATTGGGGTCTCCCACTCCATTAATTAATCATTGGGGTCTCCCGCTCCATTAATTAATCATTGGGGTCTCCCACTCCATTAATTAATCATTGGGGTCTCCCACTCCATTAATTAATCATTGGGGTCTCCCGCTCCATCAATTAATCATTAGAGTCTCCCACTCCATTAATTAATCATTGGGGTCTCCCGCTCCATCAATTAATCATTGGGGTCTCCCACTCCATTAATTAATCATTGGGGTCTCCCGCTCCATCAATTAATCATTGGGGTCTCCCGATCCATTAATTAATCATTGGGGTCTCCCGCTCCATTAATTAATCATTGGGGTCTCCCGCTCCATTTACCCAACAATTCTCAAATCATATTCTCATTCCACCAGACACTTGCATCGTCTCCAATACAGAAAGAAGTAGATTAACATCAGTGGCGAAAATAAACAACAATAAAGTAGTTGGCACTGATTGTAAACATTTACGAATGTTATTATGAACTGTAACTTCTAGTTGTATCAGAGGTCGCCTCCTTTCACAAAAACGTAACATTATATTATGTTGTGACCAAACAAAATGGAATGTTCGAGGTACGACAACTAAACCATTATTATATATTTTATAATATTATTTCACTGGATTCTGGTATCTTGGTCGCTTTTGTCTCAATATTTAGAGTATAATTGAATATTTAGAGTATAATATTTATTGAATAATAGAAAAATAATTACAGACATATCTGTAGTTTTGATGACGCCGCCAACATATGACAAGGAATAAGACTCTTTGAGTTGCGTAGAGAAAATCCACAAATAAAAGAAAGTCTGGTTGAACGAGACTATGTTGGATGGTCAGTCGTTAGAACTTTTACCCGCACAAAATATGGTATTTTATATTCACTTACGTCGTAAGTTATCCAGTTTTTACCCTGAATTAAGTGTCCATTTGATTTATCGCTCCACATTCCTTCTGGAAAATAAATAGCTCGTTCCTGTACATTTTCACACATGACCGGTGCTACCAATATATTATCACCAACCAAAAATTCGTCGGATATTTTAAACGCCTCTTTATCGTCTGGATAAACCCACCATATTGGTCGAATAATCGGTTCACCCTCAAATATTTCATGCTTAAGTGATAATATTGTCGGTGAGATGTATAATTTATGTAACTGTGTAATGTTTTGAGCAATTTCTACAACGTTTGTGTCATATTCCCAGGGCATGATACTGTACCGCATTGCTGGCAAAAACGCTGATAACTGCAGCCATCTGATATATAATTCTCTAGACGGTATTTTTATACCTTCTGAGGAATCTACCCTTAATAAATCCGATATAACAAAAGGGTATCCTTTTATTCCAAGAGCCAATATCCTTTCAATAACGCCCGTCAAACATTCTCGTCCGTTTTCACTCACAATCGTAGTCGGAACAGGTAAGAAATATGGAATATCCTGTGAATTCGATGTTCCTTGTATGATGTCGGAATACAACGTCGCCGTTGCAGATGAAAACATTTCAGAAAACATTTCCCGCAGAGTACTTGGATTGACGTTTGATGTGTAAAATGAGGGATTGTATGGGACCCAGAAGGGTTTTCCATATATCACTGAAAAACTCTGAATTCCGTTACCTTTCTTCAATTTTGATAGCTTTTCTTTCATCCATGAAATTGCTGTTGACTTTGAAACATCCAACATGACATTTATTTCGTTATTCCATTTGACAATACCCGGCGCAAACGAACCCGAATCTTTAATAAAATGTCCATTTTGAGAGCCTTCTTTAAAATTGGATGATAAAACGTCAAAATAAGGATTAATTTCTACAGATAAACCACAGTTATAACTAGACGCTACTTCAGCAATATGGGAAAGATTTGACAATGTTTTATTGTTAAACGCCAGGTCACCAACACGGTTCTGCCATTCACCAGCTATTTCAAACACACTACATTGAAGATTTTCTTCTTCAATTTTCTGAAGTAATTGTATTGCATTTTTCTCGCTACTAATGGTTTTGCCATCTACTTGAAAAGACCAAACCGGTTTTTGTAAAACCGATGTCGTTGGCAAAGTCTTGGGAAATTTTCCCATTAATGTTCTTGTGTATTTGAATGTCGTAACTGCATCTTTTCCATTGCAGACAGTGTAATTCAACATGGCTTTATCTAAAGTGTGACTGCCGTAAAAATCCCCAGAGTACTTGGCGAATAAACAAATTTTATTTGTTCTTATATTCCAATCTACTTCTAAGGCAACGTCATTTGGTACGAAAATTGCAGATCCACCGGAAGAGATCCAGTGATAATCAATTGCTGAACTAAATGTTCCTGCATCAAAATGTCTTGACATGGAAGCACTATATTTAAAAGGGTCAGATGTTAAAGGCCATGTTGGGGTCGACTGGTTTCCTGGTCCATACCAATGGTCGGTCCCAGTATCAAAACAGTCAAACGGTATTAAGTCATGTCGTAATGGTTCCCATGAAATATTATAACATTTAACATTGGGTCTTTCGAAATATGATATGCGTAATACTGCGTTGTCTTTCCACCTCAAGCACGTATATATCGATTTCTCAGACTTGGAATGACAATGAAACGGAAGTTGCCATGTTGGTACATTTAATCCAATCCTACCGGTTAGTCTGTGGTTGTCACTCGGATTTGATAAATACATCTCTCTAGTTTCGGCATCGAAGAATATTCTCTTACCAATACTTTCTATTTTATTAGTTCTGTTATGGAAATGCCAACCAATAATAACAATGGAAACTAACGCAAGAAATATAGAAATTACACAAATATGAAGTTGGTACTTCTTCCAATCAGATAATTTCTGTTTCCAAATCTGAAAGGAAATCGAAAAGAAATAAATAAACAATGCCAACATACATGTATATATATATATATACGTCTAAAATTAAACCAAACAGTGTTAGAATTAGATTTTAGAGCTGTCAAATTTTCGTTCTTCCCTCGACGGGATTTGAACCCACACCATTGATACACTGCAGCACCATTCGCTTAGCCGTACGTCCAGCGCTCTAGATCACTCGACCACATCCATATATATATATGACTAAATTTAGGAACTTAAATTTCACGATGTGAGTTTTTATTGGTTAAGCTATGTTAATTCGTCTAAGGCAAGTGAACTAAATTCCTGTTTTTGTAAGATTTGTTTTTTTACTAGAAAAAATTAGTTCGAATCCCGCTCATGGCGAAGTGTACTATATTCAATTTTATTAAACACAATAACCCTAACACAAAAATATGTGTTTGTATTGTTTACTGAAAACAAAACTAAAAGCATATACATCATTTCGAATGTCTTCTTATAAAAGTGAAATGTGGTTGTTCGCTTTGTTGATATTGGTGAAATTGTTGACCGTTATTAATTGTTTGCATTGTCGTTTCATATTTATAGAAATTACTTCAGCCTAAAATCAAGTGTCCGTTACGATTTCCGCATAAAAACGATGTTCGGTTCGTCTTTACCTCCAGTTGTTTGTAGGAGGGCTCATGTCTTATTTACGTTATTTGTGTTTGTTTGCGTATAGTGGTGTCCAACACAGGCGCAATGCACTTCGCCACATATGTTGTGGTTTGAGATGGTATCCAACACAGGCGCGATGCACTTCGCCATATATGTTGTGGTTTGAGATGGTATCCAACACAGGTGCGATGCACTTCGCCACATATGTTGTGGTTTGAGATGGTATCTACATAATGGATCCACAATCAACGAAGTATCATGACAAAGGGAGCGATAAAGGCTTATTATCCCATGCTTATGTAAGTTTCATCGTAAATATTTTATTTTCAGACATTTTGGTGAAGTACTGTGGATATTTTTCGTTATATTCCAGATTCATCGAACGTAACTCAGATCAGCTGGTATTCCTTTGATATTAGAAAAAAAAATCGTATTGATATTGGAGTTTGTTGTTCAAATGTGAAGGTGATTATTGATTTCGTTCTGGACGTTATTTATCTTAAATACTCAGACCTGTTTAAATATAATCTTACCGGCTCTTCTACATAAGTACAAGGATTATAATGACGATGGATTGTTTCTAATTGACGAAGCTTTTCACTCGTTAGTGCCAGAGAATCTTTCCTAAGATGTGCAGAGAAGTTTTTGTTCACAATATCAAATTCTTCGCCATCATATATCAGACTTGGTCGCTTAGTCAAATATAATTTGTTGTCTCCAACTGAAAAATCTTCGTTTGAACTTGATCTCTTACATAAACCATTTTGAACAGTATTTTCAGACGTTTTCGAAAACCGTTCATTGCTTGACATTTTACTTTCATTTTTGACAAATTGTCCTGTTTCAATCCCAGGTGATTTAGGTGATTCGACATCTTCCTCTGGGCTATATGCTCCGTTTCCGTTATAAATTTCAGATTCTTGTTCATAATAGTGGGCGGTTTCCATGCTAACTTTCCTCTTTTCCATTTTGTCCTTCATTTCATCATGCATATAACCGTAATTAATATGCCCGGTAGGTATAATATGTCTGTACATATGAGATTCAAAATTACTACGTTGTTGTGGGTTCTTTAGTATTGTTCTCGGAGAAGTTGACGGAGAAGGTGAACCCACATCTATAGCCAATGGGGATAATTTATGTTCTCCTGGTGATTTGTTATGCATTAAGCAATGTTCAAAACTGACTTTTCTATTAGGGTATTTAACAATCAATTTGTTTTTGTCTTGATATGTCTTAGCTCCTGAGAAATCTTCACTTTCTAATGTGTTTCTTTTGAGTCGTTTGGGCCCTTCTTCATAATAAATATCTGTTGAGTTGTCAGTTTGTGGAGAAGCTGGTTCCTCCATGTCCGGTTTCCCTGTATCTGTTTTATCATCTGATTCAGACTCTGCACTTTTATTTGACAACATCGACCCAATATAAAAACTAGCATGTTTTGGAGATCCACTTTCGTCCTGTTCATCTGGAATATTGTCCTGTTCATCTGGAATATTGTCCTGTTCATCTGGAATGTCGTCTTTATTATTAGGAATATGATCTTCTTTATTCAGTTCTGACTCTGAATCCATGGTAGTTAAATCGTCATCTGAATTGTTAGTACTAGAAGATAGCAGACGTTTTATATAACTAGTGTCATTAACAACACCAGAACGACGCGATCTTGATGGACGCTTCGTTGGTATTTCCGAATCCACGAATTTTGTATTTTTCAAAATTTCGTCTTCTTCACTGTCGAGGCTGTCATCAGAAAGAGCATTGTTATTTTTGTTAACTCCATTTTGCATTGGTTTACTATCATCCACATTGTTTTCTATTTTGTCATCTTCACAGTTATAAAGTGATTCGTATTGTTCGTGGGGAGCATCGTCATCTTGACTTGAGGGTGTCTCAATTCTACACGAGTTGTCATTTATATCTGTTGTACATTTCTTATCGTCTATTTCAGGGTTTCGGTTAGCGCCATTGTTTATTGTGTAATATATATCCTGTACGTCGTTGTTACTGTTATTTTCACTACAATAATCTTCTAATGTACGAGAGGAATCGTTGTCATTTGTATACTCCACATTTATTGTAATATTATCGTCTTGTCCATTTATTAATTGTTCTTCATCCACTTCTGAGTTATCTAACTTTGAATTATCACAGTTGTCGTTTTCATATTCTTTCTCTTCTCCCTCATGAGTATGGTTTGTGTCGGTAAGCAATTCTTGTTCCATTTTATTTCTCCTCTCTACAACAAGCAAAGGAAAAAATAATTATGATATTTATTTTAACAATGTGCAATCAGTATCTATCAAATCTAATGTTGCGAGTTCTATTCTCATCCACGGCAAGGTGCACTCGATACAACTTTATGTGAGACAGTTTGTCAGTGACTTACGGCGGTCGGTGTTTTTTTCTGTGTTATCCAGTTTTCCCCATCCACAAAACTGAGCATCAAGATATAACTGGAATATTGTTTAAACTGGCATACTAAGCTTTGCCTTAGTTTGTAGCTTGCATGTGTGAATAAAATGTAGTATAGTTGAAAAACAATGATATTTTTCCATATCTTTGTTCAAGAGAGAAGGCCATCCATACTTGTAATGAACACGTAGATATCAGATTTAGTGCACACGACACGTTTCTGGAATAACCTTCATCAGGTACGCTCAAAATCGAAAGATTTGGAAGCCAAATAATTTTTGGGAGCAATAAATCCAAAGTGCCTAAACAGGATAGCCAAAATAGGCTATGGTCACCTATACCTGAGGGAGGAGAACCTTAGTTGTATTAATAATTACATTATTTAAGAACTGTAAATTTCAAAAATAAATATATCTAATAAACTGGATGTTGTATGGTTATACGAATGTTTTCTCAGTGTATTTGTGCATTGTTCATGGTACATTTGGTTAGTTTGGGAGGATTTGTTAATACATTACTAAAATACATTACTAAACTGTACCAAAGATCAAACACTTAATGGAACCAGTATTCTCTCCGGCATGTAATGTTCTGTTGTTAGTAGTTTGTACTAATGTAGCTTTATTCTGGTCAACATACACTAAAATGTATTGTTTTGCATAGTAGATTGTGGGTATTTAATGTAATTTTCAACATTATTTTAACCATATATAGCTGTTCTGTTTAATTTGTTGATGCAACGGACGTAGTCTGAGAAATCCATAGACCTTTCACACGCCATTCACATACATTCATCGCCTCGGTTGTGTAATGGTCAGCGTGTACTTTACTTTAAACATATTCCATAGTCATAAAAGACAAAATAAATCTGTAAGACACACGTTGTAAACTTATTTAGGCTTCTCCTGCACATACAACCCGTATAAACATCAGCAATGACAATATATTACAAATACAGATAATATGAACAAATACTATTGTAAAAATAGAAGATAAAAATAACAGGACAACGACCGTTCTATTGCCTAAAATATAAATGTCAGTCCGGGACATATATATATATATATATACACGAGGTCGTTATTGTCTGACGTCAGATGTATATAGTATGCACAATATATAGATTTACTAGACAAATCTTTTATAGTTATGTAGAGTGCGTTAAATCATGAGTTTGGAGTGAGTGTGATGATTGTTCTTAAACGCTAATTCAGCAATTTTTCAGCTATATCATGGCTAGAACAAGTTAATTTTCAATGAGATGATGATGAGGTCCGCGGAGTTGGATTTGTATGGTGCTAGCTCACTGAAACAACAGTCCGCAGGTAGACATGTCGCTCTACTCGGACACATTATTCTGATTCCGAGCCGATCAGTCTTTGCTCTTTATCCTTAATGCTGCGGGCTTAGCGGAGAAGCAACACATAGCAAGTTCTTAGTCTTTGGTTTGACCCGACCGGGTCTCGAACCCACGATCTACCACACTCGAGGCGAGGAGGCGAACCATTACACCACCGATGCGGTTTCATGGGTTTGGTCCCTGGTCCAGTCAAATCAAAGACCTTAAAATTGGTATATATTTATGAGTAATATCAAACATTGACTGGGGATAATGTGTACGAGTAGATCGACCCGCCGACCTGGGGATTATCATTGCACTAATACCCAACTAAACGTGTTGATCGACCCGCCGACCTGGGGAGTATCATTGCACCAATACCCAACTAAACGTGTTGATCGACCCGCCGACCTGGGGGATTATCATTGCACCAATACCCAACTAAACGTGTTGATCGACCCGCCGACCTGGGGGATTATCATTGCACCAATACCCAACTAAACGTGTTGATCTAGTTCAAACAGACCTCATCATCATTTCATCAAAACTTAACCTGTTCTCGTCGTGATAAAGCTGACGATTTTAGCACTCGTCCGTATGGATACCGGTAGATGGTATCAAGTACTATCTGTAATCGAAGAATCATACTTCAAGGTAAATAAATAAATATTATACTATCACAGCCAGGAGTGTCCAATAGTATGTTGTATAATAAATATATAATAAGTTTATAGAAATTAATTTTAAAGTCACATGTCATTTTATAGGTGTTTTGATTGGTTTAAAAAGTTGAGGTTATTTTCATATATACTAAATCTGAAAATAGACGTCGTTCTCAAGGCGTCGCGTGCCGTTGTCATCAGGCGATTTTCTTTAAATGAGGCACCTTTGGGGTTATTTATATTTATTTCCGATTATTTGCCTTATTTTGAAAAAAAATAATATATTTTTCAATATCATAACAAAAAAAATTTGAATTAATTTATAAGGATTGATCGAAATTATTTGTTCGGTTCATTCGAAATAACTGTGTACAACCTGATTGAGGTTATTTCTTCATGAACCGAACAAAAATTGCGATCAATCCTTAAATGTTTTTTTTACCATTAGAAATACATGTCAGTAAAGAAAACAAAGATCAATCTGTTTGTCTGTATATAAAAATACAATTAGTTATAACAAGTACAAGCAGTAAACAGTATGTTACCTGTCACACTCTGAAAAATATAACTTTGTACTTAAGATGTTAATTAGTATGTAAATAAGCATCATGCTCTTTAATAAAAACGTAGATATGAGAACAATGAATTCAAAGGGCCTCTAAATGATGAATGTCTGTTATTATGTGACAGAAAGTATTGCTTTTAGGTCCAGTAAATAATCAGTATTTATATATTTGTTGGCAAAGACATCAGTTTTACGGAACATTTAAATACATTGTATGTAGGTATTAGTTCATTCGTATATACATGTACAGTCCTTTGGAACAAATCGTGGAAAGGGTTAAACAGATGATCCTAAACCGCATAGCTAAACATTTGTTTTAGAAAAAAAACTAGCCATTGGCTGAAACAGTTAAAGTTAATATGAACACAAAACTTTGCCTCGCAAGGAACCATCAAGGGTCACTTTTGTAAAGTACGACTACTCATTATAGCTTTTGCATACAAGGAGCGTGATATTCTTCGAACACAATGCACTCGTTTATGGAATGGAGATATCATGATGATGGTACATATATAGTTATATGTGTTGTGTCTGTGTGACAAGGAATGGGATGTGGTAATTCTAGTTCACATAGTGTATTGATTCATAAGTAGTTGTAGTGAACAAATAATATCCAGACATGGAAGTAAGCTAATGTACATAAATGTGTATTTGTTATCAGGTGCTGATGTTGTAACGGTATTTTTTATCAGGTGCTGATGTTGTAACGGTATTTTTTATCAGGTGCTGATGTTGTAACGGTATTTTTTATCAGGTGCTGATGTTGTAAAGGTATTTCTTTATCAGGTGCTGATGTTGTAACGGTATTTTTTATCAGGTGCTGATGTTGTAACGGTACTTTTTTCGTAATGGACAGTTTTCTTTTCGTTTTTCGTTATTAATCAAATGTTAGTCTCTCACTAACAGGTTTATCTTTATTACATAGTTTTACAACAGTGTCGATTAAATTGTCATATCCTTGTTACTTATTAGTTATGTTCCATGTTGTATTTAATTTAATCAGTTTACTTTTTATGTTAAATTAGACTCTGTAATTAACTATTAATAGAACAAAACAGGAAAGATGTATAAATAAACACAAAAGATTATAAATTAATCGTTTTACTTGTCTTCCATATTAATTCATGTTTGTGGGAGATCCATATTTGGACAATAAATTGAATATGTTTGGGCCAGTTGCAAGTTTACAACTGGACAATATTTTATTAGTACAATTTAAAATCCACATTATTTTCATGACTATAAGTTCAAGTCTGTTACTGTCGTCAGAATTGACCTTTACAATCAGTGCATATAATACGTGTATAAAGGTGTACATATATAAACATTTATAGAATGTTTGATGTTTGTATACAGGATTGTTCCTCAACACTTTTATAAATTGTTATAAATAGTATTCTTAATGAAATATTGTTTACAGTGGCAGCGCTAAACACCACAAGCCTTGGCCCCTATTAAACACCACAACCCCTGGCCCCTATTCATATTTTGAAAGTTTGTTTGTTTGAAAAATCGTGGTTTAATCACTGCTGACTCCCAACTTGTGGTGGATTTTGATTTTCATGTATAATTAAATATAATTGTATATTTGTATTAAAAAATACATCTCTATTAATCTAATTACAGGACAAATGACATTTCCTGTATTAAACTTTATTTTCATTTTTACAACCTTTTTTATCAGTAATAAACTGATTTAGATATAAACTTTGTATAACAAAATGATAGATTATCATTGATTAGACAAAGCTGAAAACATCCCGAACAATAAATTATTCATTTATTTATTCGGGTAGCCATGGAGTTATTGTATGTAAAGTCCCGAGGAGTCACGAAGCCAGGTAAAAGCTGCTTACAATACAGGACAATTGTACTTAGGTATTTCACCTGTGTGATCTGTGTAAATTAAATAAAAATCAATGAAAGAATATTGGATATATATTTGATATTAATATTTGTAAGATTATACGATTATATTTTATATATAGTTCGTTTGATATCCGAGATCAAGTTTACTAAGTAGAATGAGGTGAAACCATTTGCTCAATCTTATATGAAAAAAAGTCATTTGAACAGTTAACGGGATAGAAACAGGATGTAAAAAACACAGGATATGGGATTGAAATTCTAGTATGGTTTCGGCACACTGTGATACTATTTATAAAGAAAAGAACATCGAAGACGATGAGGAATTCGACGAAGAAGGTACAGTAATAATAATTTATTTAGTGAAAGGTTTAAACTTTTCACCCCTGAGGTCATGGTATAGATCTAAAAGTAGGTAACAGAGTACACTATTCTCTGTGAAACTGTCCATGACGATCGTCAGATAATGTGTATATAGTGTACATGACTGTAGAAAACGTTTGATGATAATGTACAGACAGTGATCTTAAATTATACATGTACTAGAATTTGTCCAAAATTTAAGATAAAGTAGATAGACATTAATAAGTTCATATACTAGAAACCCATGTTATATTGTTATCACAAATCCCATTTAAAAACCTCTACGGTTGAATTCTCACTTGTTTATAAACACGTTTCCACAACGAAATGAAATTTAATTTACGAGAATATATATATATATATATCGAATCCATTTAGATACTTAAAACTTACAGGACACGTTTACACAAAATGTATAGAATTTGACGATTCGACTGTCTATAACGATTACCACTGTCTATAACGATTACCACGGTCAATTGAGTTCTCTCTTATTTACACTAAAAGCAACGAAAACAATCTGACTTCATGAAGAAAGAAAACACAAAAATTATTAAGATATTCAAAATTTACAGAACAAGCGGAGAGGAGGTAATTTCAACAGGGTACATTAAATTAAAGGAATGTACCACCCAAAATGGCACTGTCTAAAATACAACAGGATAGACCCTTGGTGGTAGGAAAAAGAACGAGCAGGTTACAGTAGAACTTGTCACATCACATTTTTCCTCCAAACAGTAGAATATAATTTTCATTTAATTGTTTTTATCTCCATTGTATCATTTTTGTTGTTGCTTTTTAGATTGTCAATTTCCTTTTAAATGTACTGAACCCCCCCTCCTATTTTTTTAATCGTTATTTATTGTAAAATTGGATTTGAATAGAGACAGCTTATTAATGTCAGCTACAGCATAACACTCCAAAACAAACAAAGATGTGTCAGAATTAAAACTCTAAGAAAATAATTACACTTGAACTGTAAGAAATAGCTTGCAGAGAGTTATTTTTAACTTAGAATTTGTAAGCCACAGACACAGCGTTAATTAAAACTACTTTCTACTCATCATGTTTGATTAGATATCAAAAACCACAGACAAAAAACAACAAATTAACCTAGTAATGTAAAGAAACAGGTAGGTAAACACGGTCACAGAGACCTACATCTATCTAATGATAGAAACAGACTCTTGTAGGTAAACACGGTCACACAGATAACACCTACATCTATCTAATGATAGAAACAGACTCTTGTAGGTAAACACGGTCACACAGATAACACCTACATCTATCTAATGATAGAAAGAGACTCTTGTAGGTAAACACGGTCACACAGATAACACCTACATCTATCTAATGATAGAAACAGACTCTTGTAGGTAAACACGGTCACACAGATAACACCTACATCTATCTAATGATAGAAACAGACTCTTGTAGGTAAACACGGTCACACAGATAACACCTACATCTATCTAATGATAGAAACAGACTCTTGTAGGTAAACACGGTCACACAGGTAACACCTACATCTATCTAATGTAAAGAAACAGACTCTTGTAGGTAAACACGGTCACACAGATAACACCTACATCTATCTAATGATAGAAACAGACTCTTGTAGGTAAACACGGTCACACAGATAACACCTACATCTATCTAATGATAGAAACAGACTCTTGTAGGTAAACACGGTCACACAGATAACACCTACATCTATCTAATGATAGAAACAGACTCTTGTAGGTAAACACGGTCACACAGATAACACCTACATCTATCTAATGATAGAAACAGACTCTTGTAGGTAAACACGGTCACACAGATAACACCTACATCTATCTAATGTAAAGAAACAGACTCTTGTAGGTAAACACGGTCACACAGATAACACCTACATCTATCTAATGATAGAAACAGACTCTTGTAGGTAAACACGGTCACACAGATAACACCTACATCTATCTAATGTAAAGAAACAGACTCTTGTAGGTAAACACGGTCACACAGATAACACCTACATCTATCTAATGATAGAAAGAGACTCTTGTAGGTAAACACGGTCACACAGATAACACCTACATCTATCTAATGATAGAAACAGACTCTTGTAGGTAAACACGGTCACACAGATAACACCTACATCTATCTAATGTAAAGAAACAGACTCTTGTAGGTAAACACGGTCACACAGATAACACCTACATCTATCTAATGATAGAAACAGACTCTTGTAGGTAAACACGGTCACACAGATAACACCTATATCTATCTAATGATAGAAACAGACTCTTGTAGGTAAACACGGTCACACAGATAACACCTACATCTATCTAATGTAAAGAAACAGACTCTTGTAGGTAAACACGGTCACACAGATAACACCTACATCTATCTAATGATAGAAACAGACTCTTGTAGGTAAACACGGTCACACAGATAACACCTACATCTATCTAATGATAGAAACAGACTCTTGTAGGTAAACACGGTCACACAGATAACACCTACATCTATCTAATGATAGAAACAGACTCTTGTAGGTAAACACGGTCACACAGATAACACCTACATCTATCTAATGATAGAAACAGACTCTTGTAGGTAAACACGGTCACACAGATAACACCTACATCTATCTAATGATAGAAACAGACTCTTGTAGGTAAACACGGTCACACAGATAACACCTACATCTATCTAATGATAGAAAGAGACTCTTGTAGGTAAACACGGTCACACAGATAACACCTACATCTATCTAATGATAGAAACAGACTCTTGTAGGTAAACACGGTCACACAGATAACACCTACATCTATCTAATGATAGAAACAGACTCTTGTAGGTAAACACGGTCACACAGATAACACCTACATCTATCTAATGATAGAAACAGACTCTTGTAGGTAAACACGGTCACACAGATAACACCTACATCTATCTAATGTAAAGAAACAGACTCTTGTAGGTAAACACGGTCACACAGATAACACCTACATCTATCTAATGATAGAAACAGACTCTTGTAGGTAAACACGGTCACACAGATAACACCTACATCTATCTAATGATAGAAACAGACTCTTGTAGGTAAACACGGTCACACAGATAACACCTACATCTATCTAATGTAAAGAAACAGACTCTTGTAGGTAAACACGGTCACACAGATAACACCTACATCTATCTAATGTAAAGAAACAGACTCTTGTAGGTAAACACGGTCACACAGATAACACCTACATCTATCTAATGATAGAAACAGACTCTTGTAGGTAAACACGGTCACACAGATAACACCTACATCTATCTAATGATAGAAAGAGACTCTTGTAGGTAAACACGGTCACACAGATAACACCTACATCTATCTAATGATAGAAACAGACTCTTGTAGGTAAACACGGTCACACAGATAACACCTACATCTATCTAATGATAGAAACAGACTCTTGTAGGTAAACACGGTCACACAGATAACACCTACATCTATCTAATGATAGAAAGAGACTCTTGTAGGTAAACACGGTCACACAGATAACACCTACATCTATCTAATGATAGAAACAGACTCTTGTAGGTAAACACGGTCACACAGATAACACCTACATCTATCTAATGATAGAAACAGACTCTTGTAGGTAAACACGGTCACACAGATAACACCTACATCTATATAATGATAGAAACAGACTCTTGTAGGTAAACACGGTCACACAGATAACACCTACATCTATCTAATGTAAAGAAACAGACTCTTGTAGGTAAACACGGTCACACAGATAACACCTACATCTATCTAATGATAGAAACAGACTCTTGTAGGTAAACACGGTCACACAGATAACACCTACATCTATCTAATGATAGAAACAGACTCTTGTAGGTAAACACGGTCACACAGATAACACCTACATCTATCTAATGTAAAGAAACAGACTCTTGTAGGTAAACACGGTCACACAGATAACACCTACATCTATCTAATGTAAAGAAACAGACTCTTGTAGGTAAACACGGTCACACAGATAACACCTACATCTATCTAATGATAGAAACAGACTCTTGTAGGTAAACACGGTCACACAGATAACACCTACATCTATCTAATGATAGAAAGAGACTCTTGTAGGTAAACACGGTCACACAGATAACACCTACATCTATCTAATGATAGAAACAGACTCTTGTAGGTAAACACGGTCACACAGATAACACCTACATCTATCTAATGATAGAAACAGACTCTTGTAGGTAAACACGGTCACACAGATAACACCTACATCTATCTAATGATAGAAACAGACTCTTGTAGGTAAACACGGTCACACAGATAACACCTACATCTATCTAATGTAAAGAAACAGACTCTTGTAGGTAAACACGGTCACACAGATAACACCTACATCTATCTAATGATAGAAACAGACTCTTGTAGGTAAACACGGTCACACAGATAACACCTACATCTATCTAATGATAGAAACAGACTCTTGTAGGTAAACACGGTCACACAGATAACACCTACATCTATCTAATGATAGAAACAGACTCTTGTAGGTAAACACGGTCACACAGATAACACCTACATCTATCTAATGATAGAAACAGACTCTTTTAGGTAAACACGGTCACACAGATAACACCTACATCTATCTAATGATAGAAACAGACTCTTGTAGGTAAACACGGTCACACAGATAACACCTACATCTATCTAATGATAGAAACAGACTCTTGTAGGTAAACACGGTCACACAGATAACACCTACATCTATCTAATGTAAAGAAACAGACTCTTGTAGGTAAACACGGTCACACAGATAACACCTACATCTATCTAATGATAGAAACAGACTCTTGTAGGTAAACACGGTCACACAGATAACACCTACATCTATCTAATGTAAAGAAACAGACTCTTGTAGGTAAACACGGTCACACAGATAACACCTACATCTATCTAATGATAGAAACAGACTCTTGTAGGTAAACACGGTCACACAGATAACACCTACATCTATCTAATGATAGAAACAGACTCTTGTAGGTAAACACGGTCACACAGATAACACCTACATCTATCTAATGATAGAAAGAGACTCTTATAGGTAAACACGGTCACACAGATAACACCTACATCTATCTAATGATAGAAACAGACTCTTGTAGGTAAACACGGTCACACAGATAACACCCACATCTATCTAATGTAAAGAAACAGACTCTTGTAGGTAAACACGGTCACACAGATAACACCTACATCTATCTAATGTAAAGAAACAGACTCTTGTAGGTAACCACGGCCACACAGATAACACCCACATCTATCTAATGTAAAGAAACAGACTCTTGTAGGTAAACACGGTCACACAGATAACACCTACATCTATCTAATGATAGAAACAGACTCTTGTAGGTAAACACGGTCACACAGATAACACCTACATCTATCTAATGATAGAAACAGACTCTTGTAGGTAAACACGGTCACACAGATAACACCCACATCTATCTAATGTAAAGAAACAGACTCTTGTAGGTAACCACGGCCACACAGATAACACCCACATCTATCTAATGTAAAGAAACAGACTCTTGTAGGTAACCACGGCCACACAGATAACACCCACATCTATCTAATGTAAAGAAACAGACTCTTGTAGGTAACCACGGCCACACAGATAACACCCACATCTATCTAATGTAAAGAAACAGACTCTTGTAGGTAAACACGGTCACACAGATAACACCTACATCTATCTAATGATAGAAACAGACTCTTGTAGGTAAACACGGTCACACAGATAACACCCACATCTATCTAATGTAAAGAAACAGACTCTTGTAGGTAACCACGGCCACACAGATAACACCCACATCTATCTAATGTAAAGAAACAGACTCTTGTAGGTAACCACGGCCACACAGATAACACCCACATCTATCTAATGTAAAGAAACAGACTCTTGTAGGTAACCACGGCCACACAGATAACACCCACATCTATCTAATGTAAAGAAACAGACTCTTGTAGGTAAACACGGTCACACAGATAACACCTACATCTATCTAATGTATAGAAACAGACTCTTGTAGGTAACCACGGCCACACAGATAACACCCACATCTATCTAATGTAAAGAAACAGACTCTTGTAGGTAACCACGGCCACACAGATAACACCCACATCTATCTAATGTAAAGAAACAGACTCTTGTAGGTAACCACGGCCACACAGATAACACCTACATCTATCTAATGTAAAGAAACAGACTCTTGTAGGTAACCACGGCCACACAGATAACACCTACATCTATCTAATGATAGAAACAGACTCTTGTAGGTAAACACGGTCACACAGATAACACCTACATCTATCTAATGATAGAAACAGACTCTTGTAGGTAACCACGGCCACACAGATAACACCTACATCTATCTAATGTAAAGAAACAGACTCTTGTAGGTAACCACGGCCACACAGATAACACCCACATCTATCTAATGATAGAAAGAGACTCTTGTAGGTAAACACGGTCACACAGATAACACCTACATCTATCTAATGATAGAAACAGACTCTTGTAGGTAAACACGGTCACACAGATAACACCTACATCTATCTAATGATAGAAACAGACTCTTGTAGGTAAACACGGTCACACAGATAACACCTACATCTATCTAATGATAGAAACAGACTCTTGTAGGTAAACACGGTCACACAGATAACACCTACATCTATCTAATGATAGAAACAGACTCTTGTAGGTAAACACGGTCACACAGATAACACCTACATCTATCTAATGATAGAAACAGACTCTTGTAGGTAAACACGGTCACACAGATAACACCTACATCTATCTAATGATAGAAACAGACTCTTGTAGGTAAACACGGTCACACAGATAACACCTACATCTATCTAATGATAGAAACAGACTCTTGTAGGTAAACACGGTCACACAGATAACACCTACATCTATCTAATGATAGAAACAGACTCTTGTAGGTAACCACGGCCACACAGATAACACCTACATCTATCTAATGTAAAGAAACAGACTCTTGTAGGTAACCACGGCCACACAGATAACACCTACATCTATCTAATGATAGAAACAATCATCAAAATAAGATAGGATACAGGTTAATAAGCCAATCTTATTAAAACATGTTGCCTTCGATGTTCAATATGTTGCAGATCTGTGTATTATTAATAAACGTTTAGAAACTATCCAATGTATAACTTAATGCCGGTAGTAGTAGTATAGTGAAATGACGCTGTTAATTATATTTTTCAATTATAAACAGCAACAACAATATTCCAATAAAGGTCAAAGTAGTGGTGATAAAGACATTCAAATAAAACATTTGGAGAGTTGGGTTATGGTGTTTAACGCCATTTTCAAGAATATTTCAGTTACATCGTGGCGTTCAGTTTTATTGGTAGAGGAAACTGGAGTACCAGGAGAAAACTTGTCGCAAGTCACTTTATCATATAATGTTGTATCAAGTATATCTCGCCATGAGCGGGATTCGAACTCACAACTTTAATGGTGATAGGCGTTGATTGCATAGGTAGTTGTAAACCCGAATACCATAAGATCACGACAAAGACGGCCCACTAAAATATTTGGAAATGTCATCTTGATAACTGTCGACCTTGTCAGAAAACAAATTCAATAACCAAATTTGTATTTCTTAGGGATAAATGCGTAAAAAATAGAAGACACACTATTAGTAGCCGTAAAACTTTCTATTTAATTATACAGTAGTTGTGGGCAATATGACGAACAGCTGGAACACAAACCACTGCCATGGCAGAGACAGACTTATTATTTAGTATAAAAAATAGTCCAGATTTAGTGTTTTTAGAAAATGACTGCCATTTCATGAAACCCAAGTGATATTCGTTATACATAGCGCCTCTCCATGGTATGGATGCGGTGACCAAGCATTGTCCGTATCGCCCTTGAGATATAACATTACTAATTTCCTGATCGATACGAAAACGCCATCTAAAACATTGAGAACCAATCAAATTGCTTGTTACAACTAAACAGAATGTCACAAATGGGACGGTTTATTTTACGCTTAGTTATTTCTTTATGTTTTATATGCTATTTCAAAATGGGTGTCATAGAAAATGGTAAATACGCTGTGCGCATGTCATAGAAAATGGTAAACATGCTGTGCGTACACACATACGTTTAGAACACAGGAAACGACAATAATTGAAATGAAAAAAGATTTCGAGTAATTTTCAGCTTTATACATATACTTGTTTTAAAATGTGTATCATGGGTACGAGCCCCCGTCTGGTCAAGCCCCGGTCTGGTCAAGCCTCGGTCTGGTCAAGCCCCGGTCTGGTCAAGCCTCGGTCTGGTCAAGCCTGAGACTTTAAATTGATATTTGCATCGTTTCCATCGTCTAGAGGAAAGACTTGTTGACATGAAATCAAGATAATATGTTCGAATGGAGGACATGTCTGCCTGTGAACTGTTGTTTCGTCGCTAAGGATGTTGGTCTAATTACAAAGGGGACATCATCTTCTCCATTGTAATTTGCTCTCGCCAAAATAGTACTGAACATTTTTCATTGAACGTTACATTACAATCATAGTAGGAGACGGACATAAGTATGTTCTAATAAAATTAACCACTTTAAACTCCACCCCTTTCAATTTTCTAATTGCTACACAACTGTGAGATCATATCCCCAGTATACTTCCCTTTCAAATGTCTCGCTATATCATCACGATTTTCTATCTTGAAATTAATCAAATGACGTAATATTCAATTTTAGTTCGAAAAGTTTAAATGAAGGTCATAAAGGAACCGTCAACCTTATTAATATGCATAGTAACAACAGCGTACATAGAGATACATGTAAACCATGATTTGTTATTCAAATAAAAAAAGACTGAATTTGATTTCAATTGCTATCATTTGTTTTAGTTTAAAATATTATGCAATAAATTATAAATTCTCCTTATAAGATATCATTATATAATAATTATAAATTCAATATTGAACTTGAGAGTCCCTTTAAAGTTTATTTAAAAAAAAACCGTATCTCTCGTAATACCTTAATCCACGGTTTTATAATTTGTATTATTGTTACTGTTTCTTATATTGTATTTAATTAATTCGAGAGAAAACAAATACATGTATTGGATAATTTCTCATACTCATTTACATCCATTTCTTATTAATTGTAGACCGGTTGGCTCGGAATCGAGATAATGTGTCCGAGCGGGGCAATATGTCTATCCGCGGATTGTGGTTTCAGTGAGCTAGAACTATACAAATCCAAGAAAGCGTGTTGGTCTAATACAAAGCGGACCTCGTCATCTCGTTGAAAATTAACTTGTTCTCGCCATGATATATATATGTAGCTGAACAAATTGTTGGGTTGGTGTTAAACAACAATCACTCACTCACTAATTGTATCATTAATCACATTTTTGAGTGGAGAGCAGAATTGAAGTACATTGTGTTTTCTCTTTAGTGTGCTGTGTTGTTTGTGACGGTGTCTAAAACGTAAATCTAATAAATAAGAAACTGCATCTCTCTTTAAATGCGTCAAATATAGCGTGCTTGTCCCGAGGGCGCAAGGTTGTGGGTTATAGATGACCTGCTGGGGTCAAATCAAAGTTAATTAAATGGACACTTGTTGATTCACTAAGTATTAAGTAGGAAGACAAAACAATTTGGTCGGAGTAAAGATATTAAATGTAGCACACATGTCTACATGTTGACTGAGAGATCTAATAGTATAATAAATGTAGCACACATGTCTACATGTTGACTGTGAGAGCTAATAGTATAATAAATGTAGCACACATGTCTACATGTTGACTGAGAGAGCTAATAGTATAATAAATGTAGCACACATGTCTACATGTTGACTGTGAGAGCTAATAGTATAATAAATGTAGCACACATGTCTACATGTTGACTGTGAGAGCTAATAGTATAATAAATGTAGCACACATGTCTACATGTTGACTGTGAGAGCTAATAGTATAATAAATGTAGCACACATGTCTACATGTTGACTGTGAGAGCTAATAGTATAATAAATGTAGCACACATGTCTACATGTTGACTGTGAGAGCTAATAGTATAATAAATGTAGCCACATGTCTACATGTTGACTGTGAGAGCTAATAGTATAATAAATGTAGCACACATGTCTACATGTTGACTGTGAGAGCTAATAGTATAATAAATGTAGCCACATGTCTACATGTTGACTGTGAGAGCTAATAGTATAATAAATGTAGCACACATGTCTACATGTTGACTGTGAGAGCTAATAGTATAATAAATGTAGCACACATGTCTACATGTTGACTGTGAGAGCTAATAGTATAATAAATGTAGCACACATGTCTACATGTTGACTGTGAGAGCTAATAGTATAATAAATGTAGCACACATGTCTACATGTTGACTGTGAGAGCTAATAGTATAATAAATGTAGCCATATGTCTACATGCTGACTGTGAGCTAATAGTATAATAAATGTAGCACACATGTCTACATGCGGACTGTGAGCTAATAGTATAATAAATGTAGCACACATGTCTACATCCTGACTGAGAGCTAATAGTATAATAATTGTAGCACACATGTCTACATGCTGACTGTGAGAGCTATTAGTATAATAAATGTAGCACACATGTATACATTCTGACTGTGAGAGCTAATAGTATAATAAGTGTAGCACACATGTCTACATGCTGACTATGAGAGCTAATAGTATAATAAGTATAGCACACATGTCTACATGCTGACTGAGAACTAATACTATAATAAATATAGCACACATGTCTACATCCTGACTGTGAGAGGTAATAGTATAATAAATGTAGCACACATGTCTACATCCTGACTGAGAGCTAATAGTATAATAAATGTAGCACACATGTCTACATGCTGACTGAGAGCTAATAGTATAATAAATGTAGCACACATGTCTACATGCTGACTATGAGAGCTAATAGTATAATAAATGTAGCACACATGTCTACATGCTGACTGTGAGAGCTAATAGTATAATAAATGTAGCACGCATGTCTACATGCTGACTGAAAGCTAATAGTATAATAAATGTAGCACACATGTCTACATACTGACTATGAGAGCTAATAGTGTAATAAATGTAGCACACATGTATACATGCTGACTGAGCTAATAGTATAATAAATGTAGCACACATGTCTGCATGCTGACTGAGAGCTAATAGTATAATAAGTATAGCACACATGTCTACATGCTGACTGAGAACTAATACTATAATAAATATAGCACACATGTCTACATCCTGACTGGGAGAGGTAATAGTATAATAAATGTAGCACACATGTCTACATCCTGACTGAGAGCTAATAGTATAATAAATGTAGCACACATGTCTGCATGCTGACTGTGAGAGCTATTAGTATAATAAATGTAGCACACATGTCTACATGCTGACTGTGAGAGCTAATAGTATAATAAATGTAGCACACATGACTACATGCTGACTGTGAGAGCTAATAGTATAATAAGTATAGCACATATGTCTACATGCTGACTGAGAACTAATACTATAATAAATATAGCACACATGTCTACATCCTGACTGTGAGAGGTAATAGTATAATAAATGTAGCACACATGTCTACATCCTGACGGAGAGCTAATAGTATAATAAATGTAGCACACATGTCTACATGCTGACTGAGAGCTAATAGTATAATAAATGTAGCACACATGTCTACATGCTGATTGTGAGAGCTAATAGTATAATAAATGTAGCACACATGTCTACATGCTGACTGTCAGAGCTAATAGTATAATACATGTAGCACACATGTCTACATGCTGACTGTGAGAGCTAATAGTATAATAAATGTAGCACACATGTCTACATGCTGACTGTGAGAGCTAATAGTATAATAAATGTAGCACACATATCTACATGCTGACTGAAAGCTAATAGTATAATAAATGTAGCACACATGTCTACATACTGACTATGAGAGCTAATAGTGTAATAAATGTAGCACACATGTATACATGCTGACTGAGCTAATAGTATAATAAATGTAGCACACATGTCTGCATGCTGACTGAGAGCTAATAGTATAATAGGTATAGCACACATGTCTACATGCTGACTGAGAACTAATACTATAATAAATATAGCACACATGTCTACATCCTGACTGGGAGAGGTAATAGTATAATAAATGTAGCACACATGTCTACATCCTGACTGAGAGCTAATAGTATAATAAATGTAGCACACATGTCTGCATGCTGACTGTGCGAGCTATTAGTATAATAAAAGTAGCACACATGTCTACATGCTGACTGTGAGAGCTAATAGTATAATAAATGTAGCACACATGATGACTACATGCTGACTGTGAGAGCTAATAGTATAATAAATGTAGCACACATGTCTACATGCTGACTGAGAGCTAATAGTATAATAAGTATAGCACACCTGTCTACATGCTGACTGAGAACTAATACTATAATAAATATAGCACACATGTCTACATCCTGACTGTGAGAGGTAATAGTATAATAAATGTAGCACAAATGTCTACATCCTGACTGAGAGCTAATAGTATAATAAATGTAGCACACATGTCTACATGCTGACTGAGAGCTAATAGTATAATAAATGTAGCACACATGTCTACATGCTGACTGTCAGAGCTAATAGTATAATACATGTAGCACACATGTCTACATGCTGACTATGAGAGCTAATAGTATAATAAATGTAGCACACATGTCTACATGCTGACTGTGAGAGCTAATAGCATAATAAATGTAGCACACATGTCTTCATGCTGACTGAAAGCTAATAGTATAATAAATGTAGCACACATGTCTACATGCTGACTGAGCTAATAGTATAAAAAATGTAGCACACATGTCTGCATGCTTACTGAAAACTAATAGTATAATAAATGTAGCACACATGTCTACATGCTGACTGTGAGAGCTAATAGTGTAATAAATGTAGCACACATGTCTACATGCTGACTGAGCTAATAGTATAATAAATGTAGCACACATGTCTACATGCTGACTGAGCTAATAGTATACTAAATGTAGCACAGATGTCTACATGCTGACTGTGAGCTAATAGTATAATAAATGTAGCACACATGTCTACATGCTGACTGTGAGAGCTAATAGTATAATACATGTAGCACACATGTCTACATGCTGACTGTGAGAGCTATTAGTATAATAAGTGTAGCCACATGTCTACATGCTGAATGAGAGCTAATAGTATAATAAATGTAGCACACATGTCTACATGCTGACTGTGAGAGCTAATAGTATAATAAATGTAGCACACATGGCTACATGCTGACTGAGAGCTAATAGTATTATAAATGTAGCACACATGTCTACATGCTCACTGTGAGAGCTACTAGTATATCATGTATGAAAACCCACATCTACATGCTGACTGTGGGAGCTAATAGTATAATAAATGTAGCACACATGTCTACATCCTGACTGTCAGAGCTAATAGTATTAAAAAAATGTAGCACATATGTCTACATGCTCACTGTGAGAGGTAATAATATAATAAATGTAGCACACATGTCTACATGCTCACTGTGAGAGCTAATAGTATAATAAATGTAGCACACAAGTAGACCTACATGCTCGCTGTGAGAGGTAATTATATAATAAATGTAGCACACATGTCTACATGCTCGCTGTGAGAGGTAATAGTATAATAAATGTAGCACGCATGTCTACATCCTGACTGAGAGCTAATAGCATAATAAATGTAGCACACATGTCTACATGCTCAATGTGAGAGGTAATAATATAATAAATGTAGCACACATGTCTACATGCTGACTGTGAGGTAATAGTATAATAAGTGTAGCATACATGTCTACATGCTGACTGTGAGAGGTAATAGTATATCATGTATGCAAACCTACCTCGAATAAGAAGGTAGTATTTATGATTGATGTCACTCGAAAAGACGATTCCGAAGCTTTAGAAATTAAGAAATAATGAACTGAGAAGATAGCTTTGAAACAAATATAACTAGGAAGAACTAGGACATATGTCTCCCCTAAAAAACAATTAGTTGACATTGAGGTCAAAGGTCAAGGTCGCACGAAGGTCATTACGGTACGCGACACACCGCCTTATGGTCATGCACCCATATACCAAATATCATTGACCTATTTGGAAAGACAAACAAGTTAGTGTCCGGACAAGAAGCGGAAGCGGAAGAAGAAGAAAAGATCAGACTAAACCAATATGTCTCCCTTCGTTCGAATGGGAGACATAAATATTATATTTTTTGTTTGTCTTCGTTCTGTTTCTTGTGCCCGATGTTGTCAGTGTCACTGGATTGTTCATTCTTGATTGTCCCTTCGGTTTTCTCTGACGTTTATTTACAGCGTATTAATGCAAAAATTGATGAGACCATATTAATGAATGTCAAACATATTGACAGTTGACACTGTTTTATATACTGAAATTCAATTTCTCTTGTTACCAATCAATTATAGTCCTATATTAAGTTTCCAGGAGAATTATATACTCAAAGTAAACCTAGTTACCAGTGTTATTTTATAATTATATGTCTAAATTGTATACATATTTGCACTTCTTCTTGTCAGTTACTTTTAATTAAAAATATCAAATGAACTTCCATTCAAAATTTACAACAGATTAACTAACGATAGAAAGCTTTACAAAAGAAGTATACGAGGATAATACAATGTAAAATAATCCGTCACGTGAACTACGTAAAAGTAAATCGTTAATAAATATTTTGCGTAATTAATATATTTTTTTTCCACCACGATTACTTAAGTTTTATTTAATCCATTTAAAAAAACTTTGTTGATCTTATTCTCCCCAGGAATATAGGATTACTGCTCACATTAAACAACTGAAATCAATCAACCAATATCTAAAAATTAAAAAGCAGCGAGATTTGATAAAAAAAACTACATTTAGTTGAATGAGGAAAACTATATTTTCTCTATCAGGAGGGAGGCTGGGATTTCTTTTTACAACATAATTTATTTTCGTATATTATCTTTCTTTGAAATTTACATGGTCATATAAGAGAAAAGGAGGAGATACTGAAGCATTAAAAGTTTTGTTGTTGTCCAGACAGGAGACACAATATTAAACAATATCACATGTATCGACAGGAGACACAATATTAAACAATATTATATTTTAGAACCAGATTTCTTTTAATATTAGAAATTCAATATTTTTCGCTATTTGTTCTATTCTAGCTTCACTTGCCATGCCCACCAGGAAATATAACGTTTGAAATTTCCGCGCGTGAGTTATATTGCCCGGTGACCATTTCCGGTTTAAACAAATCTATAGTAAACAGTATATACTTATTGACTGGGTATGAGGGAATAGCAAGTTTGTTGTCCCCGAGACACTGACTATTGACCGAGGCGAAAAATACCGGTTGAGAGGAGAGACATTTGACTGTCCTCGAAACCGGTATTTTTCGCAAATAACCCTCACTAACAGCATATATTTGTTTAATTCCGCCGAATATTTAACAGCAAGTAAAACAGTGGCATGCAAGCAGGTTCAGAACTTCAGACCACCTCGATCATTTAATTTTCAACTGAGACTTAAAATCAATCTACGAAAACAGGAACAATCTTTTCAAAGAAGTGACTAGTGTATAAATTCTGGAACAAATTCAAAAATAAAATAAATCACCGTTTTGCTTTAACATACAATACGCTAAATTGTTTTAATGCAGATGAATTTGAAATATATACATTTCAACGATTTCAAACATAACGGCTGACACTGTCGTCATTTTCTTTACTTTAGCGTTGGTTGAAAGAAGAAACCCGAGTAATTCGAATAACATCCGTGACGTCATAAACTATTCAAAGAAGGGATTTCGTCTCGAGCGGGATATTTTCCTATAGTACCGGGATATTTTAGGCAAATATCCCGGCAATGAAGGAAAAACTGAAAAAACGAAGAATTGGTAAAAAATACCCCTATCATCAACCAATCAGAAGACAGCATTCTGATATAAGGTGGAATTATACCGAAAAACATTAGACTCATAGTTGAATGATCACCTCGAAATGATAAAGGCCAATAAAATCACGCATCTTTTGCCAGTATTTTGCAATATAAATCTGAATATTGTCTTATGGACATTTTTATGCTATTTCCCCAGTCAGTCATAATGATTCTTTTGAGAAAGTAGACTTCAACATAACAAGTCTTATGAAAATTTAGAATTTTTTTGAAATTTTTGAAATTTTAAAATTTTATGAAAATTTTGAAATTATGAATTTTTTAAAAAATTTCAGAGTTTTCGTTAACAGACGATGAAGTCTGAGTGTTCCGAATAAATATAAAACTTTTATCCAATCCGGACACGGCATTAAAATTCCGCGAAACAGTGTGAAGTTACCCATCAAATAGTAAGAAACTATTGACCGATGACCGCCGGTACAGTTACTTCTCGTCATTAGACTTGAAAAAATAGTAAAACTATCGAATTTATTTTTATATAGAAATTTATAACTGAGGTATAATAAACGACAAATATCAAAACGTTCGCAATCTATATTTAAATTTAATAATAGCACATGTACTGTTAATGTTTATTATTATAAGAACTGTTAGACTACTTGAAATTTCTTGCTGTTTGTCTCATTTTGTATGTCAACTTTAATACATTATTAATAAAATTTTTAGTTTTGATTAATTATTTTACTATTAAAATATAATATAGCAAATATTCGATGTGACCGTGGTCAATATACAAGAACATTTTCCCTCGGTACCTTATTTTTACCACGGGTTTGGACTCAAAGCGTTTGAAGGACGTCATATTAGAATTGTATAATATCACATGCACCCTCCCAGATAAGAATATGACTAGTGCACAAATATTTTTAAAAGTTTTCATATATACACGTGGAGAGTTCCCCATTATGTAGTTCTAACAAACTGAACCAGGACTCGTCATCAACTGGGAACCACATACACATGGTCGTTGTCTTTTTGTGTTCAGTGATGTATTAAAGACAGGAGGTAAATGTTCGTTTTGCCTATATTGGTGGAATTATTGACCATTGCTTTTTAAATTTCGTTATAAAATTGTTCAGGTTCCAAACGCAGTTAACGGAAAACATGCTCCTGTAACGTCTTCCACGTCGTCCAATCAGGTTGCGACATCATCGGTATTTAATACATTAGTAACCTATGAAAAGACTTTATAGCTTTGTTTTCAACAATAAATGATATTGTTACATGCAAATCACAGATTGAAAAATAAATAGATAATATTTTTGTCACTTATTATGTTGTTTATTATCACGAGGGTCAACAACCGACCAATCATAACAACTATTAAAAAAGCCATCAACGGAATGTGAATTGACACACAATAATGAGCACGATGAAAGGCTATTGAAATCTAGGAGATTACATGGAAAAGGGAAAATGTGGTGGAGTTAAAACTATATTATAATAGTTAATGGTAGATTAAAACTCTAACCTCATAACATAACAAATATGATAAACATGTGCTATTAAATCTGCACTGGTTGGCTTCATCTTAATACCTAGTGGACTGTAGGATATATTGGCTAACAACCATCTCCTATCATTTAATGAATGCGAAAAGTAAAATTATAATTGGTTAACAGCCATCTCCTATCATTCCATCAATGCAGAAAGTATACTTTTGATTGGCTAACTGCCATCTCCGATCATTCAGTAATGCAGAAAGGGTAATGTTGATTGGCAAAATATGTAATGATCTACACTAGCCTACCAGTAAAGACGATAAACCCTGCTGATTGTACATCATTGCTGCATTACTATACATCTACTGAATACAATTTTGTTGATAATTATGATGTCTATGATTGATTAATTGATTGTTGTTTAGCATCAAATGAGCTGTATTTCTTATGCATTCATAGCAAGAACAAATTTACAAACAATAAAGATAGTAAATAAACAGATGGCACTGAGATAGGTTTATTGGTGGAGATTTAGACTGTCACAGGACACGGGGATACAAATATAAATAGGAACCGAAAATAGTCGTTGCAACAGGTCATCTACGACCAATCTTAATAAGCGTTGCTCGTTAGTAACTGATGCAAGTGATATTTTACGTACATGGAACGTGTCATTCCTCAATCACGGGGAACTCATGTTCGTACCGCCCATAGGACAACGTACAAATTTAATTCGACTAGCACAACTTGTGGATTCCACTTTCAGAATGGGAAGTACTCCACAGCGGGAAAAGTATGTCTTTATCTTATATTGCTCTTGAACTCGCTCTGTACCTCTATTCAACAGAGAGAGAAAAATTGCAGTACCTGACAAAATATAGTACTGAAATTCAACTACTAAGTTTATTTTCAGACGTCGATATCACGTGACTATATCATTCTGTTTTTGTATTCAGCTATATAGTATTCACTTCAAAATTATATTTGATTTAGTATTCATATCAAACGAAAAACCGATAAGGTTATGTTGTAATAAGTAGGTCACGGTGTCAGATGGAGTCAGACGATAGCAATCACATGTAACTGTCGTATTGATATCAAATAAAGAACGGGATTATATTGTATTATGTAGGTCACTGTGTAAGACTGCAACGATCACATTTAATTGTTAGTATTGATATCAACTAAAAACCCGACGGGCAGGGCCGGCCTTAGCAGGTGTTCTCTGTAAAAAAACCCGACGGGCAAGGCCGGCCTTAGCAGGTGTGTAAAGCCTGCTGTGTGTTGTTGTGTGTACAGCCGAGAGTAGATAACTCCAGCGCGTGGCCCGGGAGTACATGGCCATGCCGACGGGATTATGTTGTATTATGTAGGCTATTGTGTCAGAATGTAGCGATCACATTTAAGTGTTAGTATTGATTGATTGATTGATTGATTGATTGATTGATTGATTGATTGATTGATTGATTGATTGATTGATTGATTGATTGATTGATTGATTGATTGATTGATTGATTGATTGATTGATTGATTGATTGATTGATTGATTGATTGATTGATTGATTGATTGGTGTTTAACGTCCAGCGATGAATTTTTCAGCTATATTCAGGACGAGAACATTTAAAAATTTAAACGCCACGGGACTCGAAACAAGGAAAGGTGATGGGTAGGGACGGATAATTTAGCCAGTACAACAGGTCTCCTATGGACCACTCATCATGAACATAATGCTCATAATGAGCTGTTACACTGGGTTCTTTAAGGTGCGAAGAGGGTGGCAATCTCTCAACACGGGACCTAGGTTTTATTTACGTCTCATCCGAAGGACGGGTTAGTTGTGAATTTATACATCCCGCACAACCGACGGACGCCAGATGTATTGATGTCAGATAAAGAACGTATCGGATTATGTGGTATCAACACCTCTTCTGTAGGGAAATGGTTCGCGTGGGTGCTTCAAGTGTGGTGGTTCGTTGGTTCGAACACTGATCGAACCAAAGACTATTAAATGTGTATTTACTGCTTCACCGCTAAGTACATGATGTACTTACCACTAATGAGTAACAGCTAAGACTTGTTGGCTCGGAATCGGGATAACGTGTCCGAGTGATGAGCCATGTTTACTCATGATATGTCGCTTTTGTTAGTTAGCATTATGTAAATCAGACTAAGCATGTTGGTCTAGTCCAACAACTGACATCATCGTCATCTCATCGAAATGTAACTCGTTCCCACCTTGATATAGCAGAAAAAACAAGCTCCTTTGGGGTTAAGCAAACTTTAATCATGTAACTGCTCTCATTCATTGCTGATTCAGAACGAATATGTTGTATTTGATATAACATTTTAATTTTCAGATGAGGAACCGATGGGACTATGTTGTATGTCTGGATGTTTAACAGGCTGCTCACTAGGATTACTCTTTGTAATCGTTCTTCCTGCCGGTTTGTATGCTTAAATTACATCAATCAAACACATTTTAATATATTAGCAAAAATTTACAATAACAGAAAACAAACATTTCAAACTACTAAACAAAATCTTACATATCCCTTAGCTAGTCCGAGAATATAATAGCGGTTCAATACTGAAAATTAATTTGATTTCAATAAGAGATAATAAAATGTGGTTAAAAATGAACGGTAGCAGTATTGATGTTGTTCTTCCAAGTTATGTTTTTAATAAACCATTAATTACTTTGGTTAAGAAAAGATAAAAATTAGACTTTTTCTAATTGATGCATCCTCGTTAAATATTATTATTACATACTTAGTTCAAATAAAGGCATTTTTGTATGATCAATATGACCGGAAGTAAACTGTCCATATTTTCACACCCGGGAAAATAACCGCTTATTGGATTACTACAAGCTCATTTCCATATCGAGGCCCATATTGCCCGGGCCAATATGAGCCTCGACTTCGTCTCAGGCAAATATGGGCGTCTCTTTTCTAGATGTCGTAAGTATGTACTAAATAGTTTAATACATGGGCATTTCCATACTGGCCTGGTTATCATCCTTCGACTCCGTCTCGGACCAATATGGGGGTCTCGGGATGATAACCAGGCCAATATGGAAATGCCCATGTATTAATCTGTATTTATTATTACTCTTATTATTGGGTTATTGGTGTCGAGTGGCACTTTCAGCAATTGTTCATCAATATCGTGACGTCACAACGATATAGCGGACTGATCTGTAAAACTCCGACAATGGGAATCTTTAATATTTGAGATAGGTAATGGGATCGTACCCACGTTAGTGATTCTAGGCATGTTGTCATAGGCCAATGACCCTACCCACCGGTTACTAAGGCCCCCTGGTTAAGACGATTAATATTTTCTTCGGACAAGGAAATTTGAGTATGAATATACAAATTTGTACGGATATTGACGTGTTTTACAAGCTTGTTCCCAAAAGTTATTTGGCTTTCGAACCTTTCGACTAAATTAGATATCTACGTTTTTATGTAATGAGCCGCACAGCTTAATTTGATAAATCAAACCCATTTTAAAATGGAATAAAAAGAACAATATAATATTATTTTCTTACATTTTTAGTATGTTTTTTTTCCAGGCATTTTATTGTCGTTATACTCAATTAATAACAAAGACTATGGTGTTCTATCAGCTGGAATTATACTTATACTGGTACCTATTTTCTCTATACCCGTGCTCATCACTATATACAAAAACAGGAGACGTATACGAAAAATGCGTCGGTTCCGAAAGACTAGAATAGCTATTGTTCCGGGGACGAAAGTGACAAAAAACAACGAAATAGTTATTAATGAATCTCAAGTAATAACAACTATAGAAACAAAAAGTAGATTTTAGGGAACTGTGAATATTATGTTCAACAGAAACCGTTTTAATGGGAATAATCTCAGGGGAGAAATCGTGTCAAGGTCAGATAAATGCATAATATATCTTAAAACCAGACCGAAACATAATTTACAAAGGAATAACAAAGAGATAGTATACAGTGGACATTATATTGTAGGTATTTTTGTTAGCACGTATTATATATTGTAAACTTTTACATTTGTCGTTTAAGAAACTAATGCACCATGGGAAGTTTTCAGTCTTATTGGACACCATCGAATTTAAATAATATGACGTCATTGGACAATGTTCCATTGAACATACAACACTTTAACCAATGACATTTTAAAGTTTATGGAATTCACAGAATGCATTACTTTCCTATATGACGAATTTATATGAGTTTATCTCAAAATGAAGCAATGTCAAACCATTTCTTGTAACAATATATGTATGTGTACCGGGATTTTTGTATGTGAAATATTCTAGGTTTTGTTCAAAAACCCTCATGTGTTCAATATTGACGTTTTTATAATGTAAACAAAGACCTAATGTTTCAGAAATCCATTTTTTATATGAGTGGAATAACCATTACAATCTGTGATATATGAACGTTAGTATATTGTTAATTTTGTGCTAGAGGTTAACAATTATCTAAGCTCAAAAGTAGGAAACAGTTTAGTTTGGTCATGTTGTTCAATTTGACTTAGTCTATTTTTCTACCAATGAAACATTTGATTATAGTTCACACCCCTATGTGATTAATTTATATTTATTCATATTGTGTACTTCCCTCCCCCTAGATGTAATCCTGATGGAGGTATAACAATAGGATCTAACTTCTGTGGGTGTACAACCCTTCCAAAAGGAACATCATCCTTAGGACGGGATGTAAAAAAAATAAAATAACACGATTATATTTCATAATACTGGGCTGAAATAGATGTCACTCGTATGGAAAAAATGTCATGGTCCTTGTACATAACAACAAGACAACACACAGAAGCTGCTATTGAGCAACAGCTTGTTAAGAACGGTCGTTGGTGCCCCGCTGCAAAGCACAATGTTTCTACCCTATCCCTCAGCTGCCATTTTCCATGCGGCAATCAAAAACATGCGTCCATAAGCCCATCCTCGTGTCACTTTTTACCTGTAGCAGAGATAATATGTCATCTGTCTTAAACTAGCAAGATTTGGAAATGTAACTATCATGCTAGTTTGTTAGTTTGTATTAGATCTCAAGGCTGCACACCACGGCACCGATTTGATCTTCTCAATAAATTTTCATATCTATGTTGTATTTATAGGGTTTAGAACAGACGATAGCTCTCAAGTCAACAAACATGTGATTTGTAGGATGATAATTGTTATACAGTTTTTGAAATGTTGTATAAGAAAACAGAAATCGATTGATCAATACCTTTATCACCTAGAATATTCAAAACTTCTGCAACCTTTTGTTCTACCTGATCGATTTTGTCTTGTTTTTATCATTTTAAAGAGCATTGTGAAATGTCAGAATATTTCTATCTCTGATTGAAAATACACTTAACGTTTCTGCCTGTGGCGTTGCATACAGATGTCGTATGCAGGGCATTATGTATATAAAATGTACTTGTTGATTGATTTGTTGTTGTATAACGCCACAGGAACTGTATTTCAACAGGTTTATGATGAGAACAAGAATATAAACAATCAATATATAGGAACAAAGATTGGCCTATGGGTGGAAGTTTTAATACCCACAGGAGAAAACAGTGTTAATGGATATGATTGGAAAACTTGTAATAGGCCACGAACGACCACTCCCAACAAACTCCTTTTTTTCAGAATGAGCTGCTGCAATTTGTCCTTTATCAGCAAGGAGCATAATATTCTAAAATCCCGAGACACTCATCTACCTCCCGTATTTCAGATTGTAATGGATATGATCCGAAAACTTTGCCTTGCAATTAACCACCAACGACCATCACGATATGACTGCAATGAAGTGCAGCACACTAATCCGTTGAAACCCCAAGCATTTGAACATTTTTTTCAAGTTTATATAAATGTCTTATTATGTCCCTTTGTTTTATTTAGAATATTTAGTTTTGTTTACTGACATGTGTTAAGGTGTATAGTTGTCATTGTTCTCGTGATTAATTACGTACGTAGTAATATATACCTGTTTACATTTGTGATTTAATGGCAATACACTAGGGAGTAAATGCCACTAGAATAAAAATAAAAATATGCTGCTGACTAACCAATTCCCCCCAATTTTGCCTGTTATTTTTTTGTTTTGTTTTTGTTGCACCAATTCTAACATTTTTCATAAATTCAAGCGATCATGTTCTCCTTTGTCAGGAAATACAATTAATAGGAATATGTATTTTTCCAGAAAAACACAAATATTTTTTGGTTGGTTGGAACTGGCCATTCTCCGGTATGCTTCACATTTAACCAGTAAACATCACAGCTAAATGTATTTAACGTGTTTTATTCAAGGTAAAGGGTGTTAATCTCGTTAATGTATAACTACAATTGTTGTAAGTATTACCTTATTCTAAAGGCATTTCCGGTTTGAACTTAAAACACCATTTATCAATATTTTTTCTTTCATTCTAAGTTGTTGCACTTTTTCCCAAACAGAAGAATCTGAAGTTTTGAGTCTATATGAACTGATTGACATTGAGATACTTTATTGACAAGACGTTTTGATGGACAAAAACATTGGCAGGCTTTTAGAGACTTACGTTTCATAAATTTTTTTTTTTTTTAAATACAAAGATATTTTACATATATGCCAACCTAGTCAATATTGTTGTAATGATTTCAAAGCGAACAAGCTGGTATTGATTTTAGCCATGTTATAGCAGCTGGTCTGCCATTAGTTAATAATAAATATTAGTGTTTAATAATTTGATGGTAGAAATCAATGTATATTTGCTTTGTAAAGCTTTGTTTATTTATTGAATTGTTTGTGGTGAAACCTTAGAATATTTCGATTCGTTAAACACGAAGGGCAGTCTTATAACAAGAGAGTAATGTGTCTTCCATGCCACGGTCAACACTATTTTAGTTATGTCACGGCGGTCGGTTTTATGTGTGGAGGAAACCAAACTACTTGGAGAAAACCACAGACCTTTCACAAGTCACTGACAGACAGTTGTATCGATTACACATAACTATGAACCGGAACCGAAGTCTCATAGGCATTGATTCCATGCTTGATAGTAATAAAAAAAAAACTACCGGCTACGAGATCTCGTATTTACAAGAAGCTACATAACATCTCAACCTTTATAAATTATACATGATTATGATTGCTCGCTATACAATATTCCCATGGTAGCTATTCGGGTTATCTCAGGTAAACAATATTGTTACACGTGCAACAACATTACTCTGTATTCTCTCACTCGGCCAACCTCGACAATTCCTCAATTGTGTTAGGTGCATGAATAAAATCTAAACATTTCAGTTGACCGGTAAACGGTTTATTCGTTATTAATACGCATATAAATAAAAATGGCGACTTCCGGCCTTCTCATGGATTTATAATTTACGAATTCAAACTTCCGAAAAACGTTGACTTCAAAGTCAAAATCGTTGTATACTTTGGAATCGCATTCACTGTGGATACATTTTCTAAGCAGCACGCGTTTTCCAAAAGAATTTCATGACTGCTGTTGTATTAGTAGTCCAAGGCCTAGTGTTGAGTGACGAAACATCCAAGGAGTTCCGATTGGGTATTTTTCACACGTTCCGCATGATATAATATAATCATTACAAAATTGAAGTAATCGGTTTTAAATAATGTTTATGAGGAATCTATTTTTTAAATGTTATTTTGGCGTTTATAGTTTCATTTTTGGAAAACTGGTGCCACTGAAATTTCCATTTTATACCTAATATTCTGAACAGAATAAATGTAATATTTTTAGTGTATTAACACATTATAATTATCAGTCATGGAATTGGATTGAAATGACATAGTTAATAGATTATGGCAGTACAAACAAGGTATTTTTAGTTTTAGTAAGAAGATATTGTTTTTTATTACAAAAAAAATCTGGTAAAATTCAAACAACAGTGGGTGGGGTCAAGAAACAGGACATATAATATATTATTCCCGGATTGAAAATTATAACAACTTTTGATTGGTTAAAACCCCGGGTATAGAAAACCCATATTCCCGGGTGTTGCTAGGTCATATTACCGGGTGTAACTAGCCACTTAAACAATCAAATGTTGTTATAATTTTCAAAACGGAGATACTATGACGTTAAAGCTCACGACATTGCGCTCCAAAATCAAATTTAGTTAATTTTGGCTATATATTGAATATAAAGCTGTTACTTTGATCAACTGTGGGTAGGTAAAAAACACTCGAAACTTTCATATTTTTTACTTATTCTTTCCAAAAACAAAGAAAACGTCACTTTTACGTGGGCCGCCGGGGTCCAAGATGTCTTATAACCGGGGATAAATTCGTTATCTACGTTCCGATCCGTAGATATGGATATTTTAACACCTTTCAGTAGCCTGTACACCCTTCGGCTGCGCCTCAGGATGTACTTGGCTACTTCAGGGTGTTAAAATCTCCATATCTACGGATAGGAACGTAAATAACTTATAATGTTATTCCTATATTTTCCAGTGAATAATAAATTGGAATACACAAAAGGGTGTGGTCAAAATTGGGAAATGTTTACAAGTAGGTCGTTGTCATAAGTATTGGTTATGCAAATATAAAAGAAATTATTATCATCGTCATGGCTTTAAAACATCAATCAATGACAAAAATAAATGTTGTTTTGTAAAATACATGTATTACCATAATAAGTAAATGTTTATTTTTAAAATTTTATGGCATAGAATTTGTTTCCTTAGACGTACGATGACTAGTGTGTTAGTGTGTTACACATATACGTTTAAGGGGCCGTCTTATTCGTGACCGTATGGTAATTGGATTTACAACTACCTGTGCAATTAGTACTTGATACAAAATTATGTGATAAAGTTTGTCAGTGACTTGCGACAGGTCGGTGGTCTTCTCCGGGCACTCCGGTTTCTTCCACCAATAAAACTGACCGCCACGATATAACTTAAATATTGTTGAAAGTGGCGTTAAACACCACAACCCTAATCCCATGTACGCTTAAAGACGTACCAAAATGTGGATATATGATTTTTTTTTATATAATGCACTAAATTTTGTAATATCTATGCATTTTTCTTACTTTGTTTTGTTTATAATTCAAAGTTTCTTGTGCAATTGATTGTGACACATTTCATGACTTTTTGTTTATTTTTTACTTGTGATATTTTTTTTTACTGTATAACAATTTTCTTTTAACTTGTAACATTTACATGAAGTACACGCGTGATAATGAGTTATTGTGAACAATACAATTTGTTTGGCCTCGAGGGAGCACAAGTATTATATAAGATAGTATACACATTCAACATTGTGCATTCGTTATAGCAGTTTACATCCACTTGTTTGCTTTTCCTATTAAAATTCTAATTCTACTAAATCGGACAATACATATGCTACTTGTTTAATACATTGGTAACCCGTACATTGGTAACCCATACATTGGTATGGTAACCCGTACATTGGTAACCCGATTGGTAACCCGTACATTGCACCAACAACTTGTTTAATACATTGGTAACCCGTACATTGGTAATCCGCACATTGGTATGGTAACCCGTACATTGGTAACCCGATTGGTAACCTGTACATTGCACCAACAACTTGTTTAACACATTGGTAACCCGTACATTGGTAACCGTACATTGGTATGGTAACCCGTACATTGGTAACCCGATTGGTAACCCGTACATTGCACCAACAACTTGTTTAACACATTGGTAACCCGTACATTGGTATGGTAACCCGTACATTGGTAACCCGATTGGTAACCCGTAAATTGCACCAACAACTTGTTTAACACATTGGTAACCCGTACATTGGTAACCCGTACATTGGTAACCCGTACATTGGTATGGTAACCCGTACATTGGTAACCCGATTGGTAACCCGTACATTGCACCAACAACTTGTTAAACACATTGGTAACCCGTACATTGGTAACCGTACATTGGTATGGTAACCCGTACATTGGTAACCCGATTGGTAACCCGTACATTGCACCAACAACTTGTTTAACACATTGGTAACCCGTACATTGGTAACCCATACATTGGTATGGTAACCCGTACATTGGTAACCCAATTGGTAACCCGTACATTGCACCAACAACTTGTTTAACACATTGGTAACCCGTACATTGGTAACCCGTACATTGGTATGGTAACCCGTACATTGGTAACCCGATTGGTAACCCGTACATTGCACCAACAACTTGTTTAACACATTGGTAACCCGTACATTGGTATGGTAACCCGTACATTGGTAACCCGATTGGTAACCCGTACATTGCACCAACAACTTGTTTAACACATTGGTAACCCGTACATTGGTAACCCGTACATTGCACCAACAAGCTAGAAAAAAGTTCACCAAAATTCAAATGATAGAAATATATCAGTTGATATTTTGAATGATATTCTAGTAAGTATGATTCAACCAGTTTTATATTAAGCCCCCAATATCCCCGATGCAATGATTCACGTTTCCACTCTGTGGACACAAGAGTCGTAGCTCGGGAGTATACTTACAGAAGACGAAACTTAATTGTGAATTTTGTCAAAGTAGGAAGGACGAACTAGTTAACTTCAAATTAGCCACCTGTTCGAGGTATTAGGGATATATTATAACTACCACACATAAATCATACTTTTTCTTTGGGCATCAAAGGAAATTTTCTACCTTTGAAACGTTTTACCTTTGAATCGTTTTACCTTTGAAATGAAGTGTATATAACAATCATAAGAACCGAGGACAAGATACCATGTTTAAGATTTTTATGTTTTACGTATGAATTTAGAACTCCCTTTTGTACTTTACTTAGAAATTGTTTATAATTTGTAACTAACTGTAAAAATAATAGTTTAAGACATGAAATATGATTTGATGTTTAAATTGTTTTTATTTTTCACAATTTCATTGTTTACATGTTAAAAGCTTGCATAGAGAATTGTTACTTATATAAATATACATGAATTTGTGAATGTGATTATTGTTATTACTAGGAAGTATTACAATTTCATGATGATGACAGTATTTGACAATATTTTTGTGTGAAATGTTTGCTAATTATATTCAATCGTAACTACTCGGCCATTCTCGCTATCCTGCAAATAACCTCGTATGCAAATGTCAAGAATTTTTTTGTCAATGTGTGACGTAAAAGTATTTTTGACATTTACGTCACCGAATATGGTACTGCTTTGACAACTATTTTACCTATTTTGTTCCTGTATTTAAATACTGTTACAGTGACAGCCGGAACCTTTGAACCGTAATGAGAGCGGGAGGTTTGGCGCCTTAAAATCTGATTCAACCCACCATTTCTTTAGAAATGCCTGTACCAAGTCAGGGTCATTACGGTTTTCACAGTTTTCCGGTTGTTGACTGATTTTGTCTGTTTATATAATTATGAGTTTTGACTTTCCCTTTATAAGATTGTTCGGAGTTCGGTAATTTTGTTATTACCTTTATTTAGGCATATACATCGCACTACTTTTCACATGTCAGTTACATGAAAGTTTGATAAAGTTATATTTTTAACAATTTTCTATATTTCAATTAAAGTTTTAATTAGTTTTGCATGATTAGATTTTACTTAGTATGTCTTCCATATTGGATTTTCGTGGACTATATTTTTGTGCGGCTTAACTTAACTTAACTTCCGGCAAACAATTTAAGAAGAATTTCTACTATGTACGTACGAGGTTATTTGTAGGGTAGCGAGAATGGCCGAGTAGTTACGATTGAATTATATTATGCTAATTTCATGTATAAAATATTGTTAAAATCGATTGAGAAATTTTTATTTTGAAAATGAAAATGAAAGCAAGTCATTTGAGAATAAATCAATGAAGAAATTATTTATATTTATTTTGTTGTTTGTTGCAGACAAAAGTGAAACATAGTACAAAGACAGATTAGGTACTAAAGAGTATAGGTACACATTTAAGTAAAGTAGACATGGAGTACTGTCAAATTAGATTTATATAGAACAGAGACAAAACAGCCTTTTGATTCCATCGTGGTCGTGATCGTATGATATATGGATTTACAACTACCGGTGCAATCAGTGCCTATCACAACTAACGTTGTGAGTTCGAGTCCCGCTCACGGCAAAGTATACTCGATACAACATTATGTCATCAAGTTTGTCAGTGACTTATGGCAGGTCGGTGTGATCAAGTTTGTCAGTGACTTGTGGCAGGTCGGTGTGATCAAGTTTGTCAGTGACTTGTGTCAGGTCGGTGGTTTTTTCCGTTTGCTCCGGTTCCCTCTACCATTAAAACTGACCACCACAATATAATTTGAACATTGTTGAAAGTGGCGTTAAACACCATGCCCCAACCCTAACTCAAAAACAGCTTTGTATGTTTAATCAAATGGAAAAAAATGGTCAAGAGGCAAAACACCAAAGACTATCAATAAAAGGTAGATATCTAATTTAGTGCGCACAAGGTGTTTCTGGAATAATCTAAGTTAAGGCCCGTTGTCACTATCAAAGTTTTCCATCAAAAACTTTGTCAAAGAAAACTTGGACAAAGAAAACTTGGACAAAGTGTCTGTTGTCACTATCAAGTTTTTTGATCATCTTTGTCAAAGAATTGGAGGGAAGAATTGGAGAGAAATCTTGTAAGCACGAAGAAATGGCTCCAACTCGCACAAATTATGAACACATTGCTGTCACTTTATGTCTAATGAGCATTGCAATCCTTAGAAGGAGACTCCGGGACCGTGCAAGGGTGAGAAGGAGGAAACTAGATCTTGGTTGCTGAGAAGGAAACAAAGAAGCGCATACAATACACTTCTTAAAGAATTGCACACTGTAGACCCGAACGAGTTCCGAAATTATTTTAGAATGGACAAATCAACATTCAAGATGCTCCTTGAGAAAGTGAGACCACTGATAGAGAGACAGGATACCAAACGTCGGGAAGCCATATCTGCGGCAGAACGACTTGCAGTGACATTGCGTTTTCTGGCTACTGATTTTCCCTTTCCCCCTTTTTATTACCATGTGCTTTTGTTTTGTAAACATCATCTCATCATTCCAAAGCAGTATTCTGATTGGTTGATATCCGTCAAAGTCCATCAAAGTTTGAAGAAAAATAGGATGGAGTTCTATTCCATCAAAGTTGGTCAAAGTTTTTGATCAAAGATTTCTTTGACCGTTGTCACTATGAAAGTTCCATCAAAAACTTTGTCAAAGTATATCTTTGACAAAGAAAACTTTGATAGTGACAACGGGCCTTTACATTTTAATCAGTAGACTGAAAATACATTTCTAGTTACAATGTATTGACACGGACATCAGGCTAGAAGTAAACAGCGATTGTCTATACATGTTTTACATTGTATAAATAAGCATTCAAATTTCATATGCGATATTATAATGCTAATGTCTAATATAAGAGAGTTTTAAGGTATTTTCATAAACTGCTATTGTTACGGAAATCATCTGGTTACATATGGCGAAATACTCTTTAAAATGGCAGCTGTCAATGCAATAAAAAATAATCTTTCCCGAATATAGAGCAGTATCTAATTTATGGTTTTTGTGGAAGGACAAGAAAAATGTTGACCTTTTGTACAATTGAGACTTTCTGCAGTTCATCAAAATTCAGTGCAGTGTAAAACATGTGAAAAGGGAGTCCTCCATTAGCTCAATTGGTAGAGCATTGGCGTACAATAGGAGAGGTCTCGGGATCGAATCACATCGGGAACATTTATTTTTCGGAGATAGAATGTTGCCTACTTTCACTGATGACAAAAACATATGATAAAACGCAGAGATAACAAATCGTAAAACATTTGCAAATTATTATTTTATACGTAACATACAGATGCAGATTGGCAACGTGCACACAATAATATTAAGTATAACTTATTTATTTAATTAAGGTAGCATTGTGTGGAATAACTAAACCTGTTAGCGTTTCTTTTTGCATTGTCATGTATTCATACATTTATAACATAAATGGTCTGAAATGGATATTTTATTTATACGACCTGTTTTATGTTTTATGTTTTTTGAAATATGTATTTATATTTCACATGACGCAGTACATAACTTGGATGAAATGATAAATGACACAATGACTGTAAACAAGTCAGCTGTCACAAAATGGTGTCAAGGTCAATCTCTCCCCATTGTCTTACAAAGGTGAAGGTGAGAGGGGTGGTCTGATTTCGAGATCATTTGTTTTTAAATATAAGTGGACAGGAAAAATAATCAGAACGAAATATGCTATGATAATTTCTATTTTTTAATAAATTACTCATATGTGATAATTAAAATTTTTTTTAAATGGATTTTCTGTCGTCATCAAACTCAGCCAACGTTGTACAATCACCAGGAAATATAATAAAATCAAAACAAGACAACGGTTTGATAATGAGAATGTTCTGTGGGATAGGTAACTTTAGTGACAGCCAATTAGTGACGAATATTTAATTACATGTAGATGATGAATGTAGAGGCCTACAATACGACAATACTTTAATACTCCCCTTACATGTAAAATGAGATAAAATTACAACTTAAAACCAAAGATAAAGAAAACAAATATTCTTCTTAGGACAATCCATATCAAAATACATGTATTATAGTAAAACACGGGTTTTAATAGAAGTTAATATAAATGCGTGGCATGCAAAGATTACTGGCTAACATATTTTGTTTGCGGTATTTTTTTAAAAAGGTTTGAAAATACCAAAGATGTAACCAGAACAAACAATACAATGACAAAGATGTAACCAGAACAAACAATGCAATGACAAAGATGTAACCAGAACAAACAATGCAATGACAAAGATGTAACCAGAACAAACAATACACTGACAAAGATGTAACCAGAACAAACAATACAATGACAAAGATGTAACCAGAACAAACAATACAATGACAAAGATGTAACCAGAACAAACAATACAATGACAAAGATGTAACCAGAACAAACAATACAATGACAAAGATGTAACCAGAACAAACAATACAATGACAAAGATGTAACCAGAACAAACAATACAATGACAAAGATGTAACCAGAACAAACAATACAATGACAAAGATGTAACCAGAACAAACAATACAATGACAAAGATGTAACCAGAACAAACAATACAATGACAAAGATGTAACCAGAACAAACAATACACTGACAAAGATGTAACCAGAACAAACAATACAATGACAAAGATGTAACCAGAACAAACAATACAATGACAAAGATGTAACCAGAACAAACAATACAATGACAAAGATGTAACCAGAACAAACAATACACTGACAAAGATGTAACCAGAACAAACAATACAATGACAAAGATGTAACCAGGACAAACAATACAATGACAAAGATGTAACCAGAACAAACAATGCAATGACAAAGATGTAACCAGAACAAACAATACAATGACAAAGATGTAACAAGAACAAACAATACACTGACAAAGATGTAACCAGAACAAACAATACAATGACAAAGATGTAACCAGAACAAACAATACAATGACAAAGATGTAACCAGAACAAACAATACAATGACAAAGATGTAACCAGAACAAACAATACAATGACAAAGATGTAACCAGAACAAACAATACACTGACAAAGATGTAACCAGAACAAACAATACAATGACAAAGATGTAACCAGAACAAACAATACAATGACAAAGATTTAACCAGAACAAACAATACACTGACAAAGATGTAACCAGAACAAACAATACAATGACAAAGATGTAACCAGAACAAACAATACACTGACAAAGATGTAACTAGAACAAACAATACAATGACAAAGATGTAACCAGAACAAACAATACAATGACAAAGATGTAACCAGAACAAACAATACAATGACAAAGATGTAACCAGAACAAACAATACAATGACAAAGATGTAACCAGAACAAACAATACAATGACAAAGATGTAACCAGAACAAACAATACAATGACAAAGATGTAACCAGAACAAACAATACAATGACAAAGATGTAACCAGAACAAACAATACAATGACAAAGATGTAACCAGAACAAACAATACAATGACAAGATGTAACCAGAACAAACAATACAATGACAAAGATGTAACCAGAACAAACAATACAATGACAAGATGTAACCAGAACAAACAATACAATGACAAAGATGTAACCAGAACAAACAATACAATGACAAAGATGTAACCAGAACAAACAATACAATGACAAAGATGTAACCAGAACAAACAATACAATGACAAAGATGTAACCAGAACAAACAATACACTGACAAAGATGTAACCAGAACAAACAATACAATGACAAAGATGTAACCAGAACAAACAATACAATGACAAAGATGTAACCAGAACAAACAATACACTGACAAAGATGTAACCAGAAAAAACAATACAATGACAAAGATGTAACCAGAACAAACAATACAATGACAAAGATGTAACCAGAACAAACAATACACTGACAAAGATGTAACCAGAACAAACAATACAATGACAAAGATGTAACCAGAACAAACAATACAATGACAAAACGAAAATCAAAATTAACCAACAAAACAATGGTACACAAATATTACACAAAAAACTAAAGATTGAGCAGCACGAACTCCACTGAAAACCGGGGCTGCTTTATTAAGATGCTCGGAAATGGTAAGCAGTTTCTTTAGTATTTTTATCAACTGCTGAGTTTTTAGATTTATGAATTTCTTCTTATCGTTACCTTATTGTCGTTTTGTGTTTTTCTTGGGACACTTAATGGCAAACAGTCAACAAAAAGTAACGAAAAAAAATAATGCGTTTGTTTAGATTATTACTCATTCGGTTACAGTTCCCGTATTTTTCTATGTATCCGAAACAAACGTTTTGGACAAATGCTAGAATTCGTAATTAGTTAGTGTTAGCTTCTGTGACCCCGTAAGGATATGATAATATTTAAAAAAAAAAGCTCAGAAGCATATATTTTCCTGTGAAGCTCTACACCAAGTAACACCACTTCCAACGATATTTTAGTTACATATTGGCTGTTAGTGGTAGTTGTATTGGTGAAGAAAACCGCAGGTCTTTCACAAGTAATAGACAAACTTAATCAAATAAAGTTGAATAGAGTACACAGAGAAAACCACAGACCTACGAAAAGTCACTGACAATCTTTCTCAGACATACAGTTGTGTCGAGTACACAACGACACTTGTTAAAATCGACTTTGCAACTTTAAGTACACGTACATCATTTTGATAAATAGATCGCGTTAAAAATGAACAAAATTTCTAATAGCAGAAATAATTTGAAAATCTCACGGAGACGATTCTAAGCAATTTGTAGATGTGTGTGATTAAAACTTAACACCACTGTGGAACTCTTTATTATCTATTATTTTCTTATCCCCTTTTTGTTCAGTCTTGTAACGTTTTTGAACCCCTCATGTTAATCTCTAACCAACATTTTATGACATTAAGAAGTTGTTAACGTCACTTTCAATAGTAGTTAAGTTAATGTCGGTAAAGAAAACTAAAGTCCAGAATAAAATGTGAACAATTCGTAACATTCTTGTTGAATTCAAGACGTTATACGTTCAACATATTACAACATTCCAACTGCTCTATTTAAAACTCATTTTTACTAAGCACAAATTGACATATGTACTGTATTATGACTGGATAATAAACGGGTTTTGAAATCTAAAGGGAACAATTTGATTATTCTTAATTAACAGATGGGAACTTAGTCCAACTACTAGTAGCATTTCGGAACATAAAACAACTATAATAATCAAAATTAAATTATTAAAACAGATTACGTACCTTTTCAAGACAATCTTATCACCATCATCTCAATAAAATTATAATACTGTCATCAAATTCCGTTAAATTATGTAATTGATCTTCTTATCGTGTACTGACTTTCACGCCATCTTGTCCGTAAGACAACAAACACACAGGAACAGAAGATTGATGCACCTACACTTGTTAAACATTGTCGTAGTAGCCCCAGGCAGATTTACGATAGACAAGACAAGACGATCATATAAAAGCCTTCTTCTTTCTGTGTATTATTGCTTATTAATTGTTAATTTTGACACTAATTTTTTGCCGTTTCATCAAAAAGTTGAAAATGATCAGAAATAGCCACACAAATCTAAATAGGGCTCGATTTTTTACTGGCAATTTAAATTGGTGTCCGTGTACTCATTGATAATACTTTTTCATGACAGGAGTATGAAACTTACATGATATGTACACGTTCAGTGGGTCTTAAACGGGTCACCATTCGAAACCTATGATTTGTATATACCCTTCATTGAAGGGTAAATACCTGATAGGATAAAACTCATGATCAAGGTGAATATTAATAAAAATTAAAGATTAAATAGTTTAATAGTTAATGTCTGGAACGTTGGACAAACACGTCGACCTCTACAATATATTGGTAGGTATATGTTCCTGAAAAAACCTGGCACTGACATCACACCCTAAAAGATCTAAGCATAATATATATATTTATTATACCTCATGAATATTAATAAGGATATACTCGCTTTTTATTGGTTACGCTTTGTCATGTGATTTTATTTTATTTTCCACGGTATGACCACTAAATCTTCCAAAGAAGTCATTATTTACCACGTGATCTTACACTGACCTGTAGATATTGACCGATTGAAAAAATTAAAATGGTGACCGATTAATCCCGTTTCGATTGAAATATGGGATAGTATACAATTATTGCACTTCATTGAATATTTTTCTCAGTTATGTCGTGGCGGTCAGTTATATTGGTGGAGGAAGCCGGAGGACCCAGAGAAAACCACCGACCTGTCACAAGTTCACCTCGGTCAGACAGGTCACCTTGAGTGCCAAGTCTCGAGGTCCTCATATCCTGGTAATGACTTCTTCGGGAGTTATTAATTGCATAATATATACACTTGGCCATAAGTTAAAGACCACCAAATTTGAAATGGAGAATAATTTTTACATCGCACTTTTTTCTTGCTAAAATATATATGTCTTATACATAAACATATATTCTTCCATGGTACCTGTAATTTTTTATCGATCGATTAATTAGAGAACGACGGAACAGGTTTTCTTAAGTTCACCTGTACCTTTACAAAACTCAAGTTTGGCGGGGGTTTCAAATAGGTATCTGCATGTACAGTACAGGTAAAACTTTAAACTTTGTAAACTTTTATTCAACATGGCACATCGAAAACTGTCAGATGCAGAGAGATGGCAAGCGGTTGGCATGGTAAGGGGTGGTATGTCCTACATAAAGACTGCTGAACGATTCAATGTAAGCCAGTCGGTCTTTGTTCGATTGAAGCAGCGGGTGAACCAAACTGGGAGTGTAAAAGAACACCAAAGGACAGGAAAGCCTCTGAAAACGACCCCAAAAGAAGATAGACTCCTTAAAAGGCTCGCGAGACCATGGCCATTCAGCACTGCAAACACGCTGCGAAGCCGATGGATTGTCAACAAGCGCATTAGCAGACGGACCCTCAACAGACGTATTACCAACATAAAGTTTCGTGCTAAAGCGTCCGATACTGACAATACGCCACAAAGCAACCAGGCTTTAATGGGCACGTGACCATATGGGATGGAATATCAGGTCGTGGCAGAGAGTGCACTGGTCGGATGAAAGTTGTTTTTGTTGACTCCAGTTAATGGCCGCATCCGCGTATGGAGACCGAGAAACACAGCATTTCTACAGGAACATATAGTGTGCACAACTGCATTTGGTGGAGCTGGTGTTACTGTTTGGGGATGCTTTTCTCTAAACTGTAAGCTTGACTTGTATGTCCTTGATGGAACTTTAACAGGACAAAAGTACCGTGATCAGACCCTCTGGCCATTAGTTGTACCTCATTTTGACTGTCATCCATTAACAAGTCGACCAATTCTAATGGATGCCGATGTTAGACCACATAGGGCCTGTATAGTGCAAAACTATCTGCAACAGAAGGCAATAGAGCTACTACCGTGGCCAGCCATGTCACCGGATGTGAATCCAGTAGAGCATTTATGGAACTGTTTAGGACGAAAAGTGAACGCACGTACCCCAAAGTGTCAATACTTCAGGAACTGGTGACTGCTTTGGTGCAGAAATTCCAACAGTACCTTCAACAGACCGAGACGCTTGATTAAGGGAATGAGGAGACGTGTTCAGGAACTGTACAGGATACGAGGCATTTAGACTCGTTATTGACTATCATGAGTACTAAATATTGAAAATTGATTAGCTTTCATTTTCCAACCAGATTAAACGTGCTTTGGTTGTGCAAGTATTTTTTAACAGAAATCCAAACTGAAACTGTTTTCACTTACTTTTCAGTTCAATTCTGCGTACTCACTTCAGCGAGCTATAGTACTTCCGATTACTCATCTTTGAAACATACCTGATCTTTTTTGGTGGTCTGTGTTATATTGTGTTCATCCATAAAAGGCTTTGCTATGCCTAACTGCAGGCTTTTTCACACCATTGAGAAAAATATTTTAATTACTTTGAAAAACTGGTGGTCCCTAACTTATGGCCAAGTGTTATGCTTAGATCTTTTGAAGGTGCGATGTGAGTGCCAGGTTTTCTTTTATCTGATTGGCTAAAAGCATGAAATTATTTCTTGATAGATGAATACTGTCTAAGCCTTCAATCTTCACAAAGATAAATTTTTATCGTTTCAGAGGAGCGTCACGTGAGATTAATATAGCGTTCCAAATGCCCCTCTGGAACGATCTAAATTAATCTTTGCAGTATGCATAAATCTTTCTAATAGGTGACAGTGTCCTTATCCAATCAAAAGGCAAGGAAACGATATACTTTAATTCTATAAGAATTATCATTGAATGTTCCACCATTTATACAAGCTCCAGTAAACAGATAACAAAAATCAACGAGTTACTTCCCTTACATAATGTACAATACGAAAAAAATACGGATTTATCCAGACGACCAATACGGAAAAAATACGGCTTCCGGTTGTACAATACGGAAAAATAATGTACGGTCACATGTCTTAAATGGGTGTTTTTGATTGGATTAAAATTATAGCTGTATAATAAGGTTTTTTATTGCACAGAAATTGCTTTTTGCTAATCAATATGTTAGAAAATTTCATAAAATTATAAAATATAAAATAAATAAATTTAAAGTTCTATTTTTAAATTTTTTTTTTGAAAATTTCCAAAATTTGTTAAAATTTCAATTTTTTGGGGTAAAAATTCAAAATTTTCATAAAATTTCAAAACTAAAAAATTTCATAAGATTTCAAAAAAATTCAAAATGATAAAATTTTCAAAAAGTTTCAAAAATTTCAAAGTTTTCATAAAATTTCAAAATTAGAGTATATAGAGCCGTATGTAATAAAACAATTACTACAGTTGAACTTGATCAATATGAGGTTTTATGGAGCATATAAAACCTCATATTGATGTCGTTCAAGTGCAGTAATTGTATAATATTAACCTCAACAAAAGTCAATAATTGCATATTATTGAATAATATGTATACATCTGTCCTATTATGACAAAATCTGCCTGACTAATACGGTTTTAATTTTTCCTCTCATATTAATTGCCTATTTTAATACGGCATTTCGGCCCCGGGCCAATAAGTACTAACCCGGAGCCAATACGGATAAATTCACTCCCGGTTTTAATCCGAGCTGCATTTTACATAGACCCAAACTGTCGTCTGGTAGTGAAAAGATGATCGCTGAGATCCCTGTAAATGAAGACGGAATTTTCTCTCTATCCAGCCAAGAGGCGAAGGTGATCCTAGAAAATGTTTCCAATTCAAATTTTCACTTAGATTACATATACAAACACTATATCTAGCATTCCGACATAAACATTAATGACATCACTTCTAACGCCACATCTGATGTGGTCACAGGGGCTGGTTACGATTTTTTTTTAATCCCTCGGCTACTCTAAAAATCCACAAGGGAGGAATCTCAAATGTCAAATTTTCATACAACACTTATCAAAATAGTTTTGTATTGGTGTTTGACCTGATTCGCCATAATATTGGTACCCATTTGAAGCATAATACATATTTTTTTGATATTTCGATTCCTTTTTGTCATCATCTTTACCTATCTGCAACTTTAAAACAATGCTTCACAGAATTGGAAGTCTCCGGTAATGTCTTCCATCATGCTTACATGTCAGTACGAGGCCGAATTCCTACGTGCGATTTGATTGGTCGGTTATTTTTAGGGTCAGGATTGCAAAGAGTGTTTTGATTTTCAAACCTGACCCTAAACATTACCAGGATATCATGCACTGAGAGGTAATACCGACCGTCTAGTGTATCATGCACGGAGAGGTAGATACCGATCGTCTAGGGTATCATGCACTGAGAGGTAGTTTTAGTTTTAATCTTAAACATATTTTATTCACAAATGGGATTGAGCAACAGGCTATGCCTATACAAGTTCTCTCCTTTTTACATGTACATGGCATACATTCAGAAAAAAGTATATCACAATTATATCAATAAAATAGGATAATTATGTTACTTCAATACATGTAATTATAAGCACCATTACTACTTCATATATATATATAATACACTGAGAGGTAGATGTCTCTAGGATATCATGCGCTGAGAGGTAGATACCGACCATCTAGGGTATCATACACTCAGAGGTAGATACCGACCGTATAGAGTATTATGCACTGAGAGGTAGATACTGACCATCTAGGGTATCATACATGGAGAGGTAGATACCTACCGTCTAGGGAATCATGCATTGACAGGTAGATACCAAACGTCTAGAGTATCATACACTGAGAGGTAGATACCGACTGTCTAGGGTATCATACACTGAGAGGTAGATACCGACCGTATAGAGTATTATGCACTGAGAGGTAGATACTGACCATCTAGGGTATCATGCATTGAGAGGCAGATACATACTGTCTAGGGTATCATGCATTGAGAGGTAGATACCGACCATCTAGGGTATCATACATGGAGAGGTAGATACCTACCGTCTAGGGAATCATGCATTGACAGGTAGATACCAAACGTCTAGAGTATCATACACTGAGAGGTAGATACCGACTGTCTAGGGTATCATACACTGAGAGGTAAATATCGACTGTCTAGGGTATCATACACTGAGAGGTAGATACCGACTGTCTAGGGTATCATACACTGAGAGGTAGATATCGACTGTCTAGGGTATCATACACTGAGAGGTAGATACCGACTGTCTAGGGTATCATACACTGAGAGGTAGATACCGACTGTCTAGGGTATCATACACTGAGAGGTAGATATCGACTGTCTAGGTATCATACACTGAGAGGTAGATACCGACTGTCTAGGGTATCATACACTGAGAGGTAGATGCCGACCGTCTAGGGTGTCATGCATTGAGAGGTAGATACCAAATGTCTACAGTATCATACACTGAAAGGTAGATACCGACGGTTTAGGGTATCATACACTGAGAGGTAGATGCCTAACGTCTAGGATATCATTTTAAGAAAGGGTTTTAATTTTTTAAAATGTCGTTTTTCTTTCCTTTTGATGCGTTAGCTCCACCAAAAACAATATTTCTGAAAGTTGGCGAGAATTGCCTCTGTTGAGGCCATTTTCTGTTAAAAAAACGCAACATCGTAATAATGGATCCCCGATCAGCGTGCGCTCTCCTTTATGCAAATTCATTTCGTAGGTAAATCGTTATGGTTCATGCAAAATAATAACCAGGAAGTAGTGTTTCAGTTCCCATATCTACTGAGTTAGCAATGTATTTTTTATATTTTGTTTATTCAGTTGAGTTTTGTTTGAAGTGACAGACCTGGCTAATTTCGGATTTATTGTGGAAGAATTCTTGCTAGACAGTTCAACATATGTATTCAATTGGGTCATGTTGAGAGTAATGCCTTTACAACCGTTTACCCGAGTCATTTTTTCTCGGGACATCTTTAGTCCTTCACAGCGCCATGATCTATATAGTTATTGTATTGTTTCGCTTAGACTACAACATTTTTTCCATTCACCATTTGTTTTGCAGAATCCGATTGTGTTTTTGTCCTTTGGACCTTGCTTAATATTGTTGAATTCAGGTGCTCCGCAAGGGTAAGTAGTTCCTGCTCCACTAGTTGCACCCGTCGTGTTTCTCTAGTTACAAACCTGGTGACAAGCCAAAAATGACGAAATAACAGGGCAGTGCTCACGACAAGTGGAGCATACCTGCGGTCATTTGCGACAGATATTCCGTAACGGTTAACCAAGTCTCGGTGAGATCAAACTTCGATTGGTTATAGGCTTTAAGTCAAATATATAAAAAATAAAGAAATATGCAATTTCCCATTCGAGATTTTGTAGACAACTACTGAGTGATTGCTTAGCGTTAAATTAGCAGCATCTTCATATACTCTTAACAAGAATGTTTTTTTTTCTAAAAATATATTCTGATTCCCAATGTTGCTGAAAAAAATATTCTGATTTTGGTGGAGAAAAAAAAATAATCTGATTCAGAGTTTTTACATATAACCTAATGTTAAATTCTGGAAAAAAATTTCGCGCTTTGAGCGACAAAAAAAATAAATATTCTAACTCTTGTGTTGTCCGAACATTTTTTTTTGAACGAAACAAAAAACCATAACCTCCCCCCCCCCCCCCCTCAAGATAAATGGGCGGTCCCTTAGACACTAGTCAAAAGATATATCGGGGTATTTTTGTAATTTGTTTATTTTTGAAATTTTCAAGGAATAAACATGTAATGTATACATTCAATTATCAATTATATATTGTTTATATATTGTTTTGATATTGTTTTGACACTCATTACACATATACTAATTTCATTTTCATTGACAAACACGTCTCTATTTTAACTATGCACATTTGCTAATGCTACTTCAAAAAGCTGCCATTTCATGTTGAAACCGGCACCAACTACAGAGGGTGATAAGGAACGTGCAGAGTACTTTTCCATTTTTATTTCAGAATTTAAATATTGTAACCCTGGATTTAAGTTTGGTAACACATCCTTTAACTTGCAAGTAATATTTGAAAATACGAATACAATTCGGAACAGGTAGATAACTTTCAAATTGTACATTTCCCAAAATAATACCTTTTGGAGTCAAGTTTACATTGCTTCCATCTATATTTTTTTAGGAAGTCCATTATTGAAAACCAAAAGTTTTTTGTTACATTACAGTCCCCCAAAAAGTGTTTATTAGTTTCTTTTGCTTGATTGCACAAGGAACATAGTTCACATTCTTTTATCTTACACTTAAAGAGATAGGGATTTAGGGCAAGAACTCTATGAATTAGTTTATATTGGAAACATGAAAATTTATTATTTTTTTATAATGAAAAGGACTCTGAAAAGGTAAGACCCCATTCGATTTCTTCTATATCAAACTCATTTGACCACTTATTAATAAGATTTACAGGTATAAGTGTGTTTTGATCAATAAACTGTCAATAGAAATATTTACAGGGTTTTTTGGTTAATCTATAACTGATGAAGAAACATATTCTCCTTATATATTAAAATGTGACATGTATTGATCAAGTGCCTCCAATGTCTTGGTATTGCACTTATAATACCATAGAACTCTACGAATGTGGTGGCAACATGATATGTGTCCTGAAAAACTGCATAGTTCATTATTTGTTTATTTTGATCAAGTACGTCATCTATAGTATAAATGTCATTTTCAATCCAATTCTTCAAACAGGGAGATGTATTATTGACTTTGATATGACTATTTAGCCATATGGATTTGCTCAAGACATCGTTTCCATCTGTCACTTTTTCATTTTGTAGGTTACTAAAATTGTTATGAATGTCTTTCCAAAAAGGGTTTAAAGTGATTACTACTGTGTTAAATCTTTCTTTTCCATATAGTAAAATTTTATCCCCACCCCATTTTTCTAAAGAATCAATTAACAGTATTTTCCAGGGATAAATATTTAATGGATCTATATATTTCTTTATCCATGTCATTTTTAATGCTTGACAGAAAAGTTTGATATCAATCATTTTCAAACTACCATCCTCGTAACTGTTTGTTAGTATTTCCCTCTTAATCTTATCCCTTTTTCCATTCCAAAGAAACTGATGAAAAGATTTTTGTATATCTTTTAATATATTTGGCAGAACTGTTAGAATTTGGATTAGAATTGGCAATGCCAGTGACATGATAACTGTAATTTTCCCAATAAATGTTAAATCACGCCAGCACCAAGCACTTAGTATCTTATTAATACTTTGAAGTTTATCTGAAAAAATTAAGAAGAGTTTTGTCTGGAGAATTTAGATCAAATTTAATATCAAGAAGTTTAAATCTACCTGTATGATTCCAAGTTATATTATTTTGAAGGAAATATTCCTCCCCCGATCCATGTTTAGAGCCAATCCATATTGCTTCTGTTTTGTCTATCTTTACTTTTAAACCAGAACATTGTGAGAAAAGGGACAGTACATGTAATGATTTTTCTAATGATTGAGGGTTATCATCTAAAATTAAAGACGAATCATCTGCATATTGGCTGAGGAGAAATCTGTACTCCAGTAATATCTTTATCATTTTCTAAAACTGCAGCGAGTAATTCTAGAACCAATATAAATAGATAAGGTGACAACGGATCACTTGACATTCACCCCTACCCAATATGAAATAATCAGAGCGGTGTCCATTATTCATAATACAGCTGCTGATATCATTATAAAAGGTTTTGATCCAAGAACAAAAAGACTCCCTAAAACCAAAAAATTGTAAAGTTGTATACAGAAAAGACCATTCCACTTTATCAAAAGCTTTTTTCAAAATCTAGGAGAACCAGCAGACCAGGAATGTCATCCTATTCTATTTTTTCTATAAGATCAAAAATCAGCCTGGTGCATTCCTCAATATATCTTCCCTTTAAAAAACCCTTTTGTGTTTGACTTATTAAATCTACCAAAACTGGTTTCAGTCTATTTGAGATAGCAGCTGAACATATTTTCAAATCTACATTTAGCAGGGTAATTGGTCGCCAGTTTTTTAAGGAGTATTTAGATTTTCCTTCTTTTGGAATACAGGTGATTATTCCCTGTCGTTGACTTTTCGAACATATTTGTTCGGAATAACTTTCATTAAAGGACTTAACTAGATTTTTTTCACGTCAGATAAGATACAAAATAAGTACCATATTTTGGAAAAATGGTTCATGTGACGCAGAATATAGTGAAATTGGTTCAGAGTAATCAGATGAGAGAATTAAATTAGTCAGGATGTCAAGTGTTCAATTGTATAAATATTGTATAAATGTTCCAATTCATGTTTATGGTGCAACTGTTGGTGAAATTTAGATTTTTCATTCAAGAGTTACAGGAAAGAAAGTCTTTACAAATGTTGTATGAATGTTGACGACGGGCGTATCATGCGCTCTTGGCGCAACTGTTTATTGTACATGAGATCATTTTATCCACGATAAGAACTGGCGTTGTTTTTATTCCAGGAATGTTTGTACATGAATTTATTATCCACGATAAGAACTGGTGTTGTTTTTATTTCATGATTTTTGTACATGAGCTCATTTCATCATCCCGATCCGAAAGTTCCACTTACCCGTTATATTGCTCCTTTAATGGCGAACTTCGACACTATTGGCAGTGATTCTGATATACTATACAGAGATTACGGTACGTTTTTCTTTCATATTCAATAGTTTTTAAATATTTTAAGATGCATCAACCTGGTAATATTTCAAATATACCTTTCATAGTTTACCATTGGACTTGTCTGAACGTATGATACATTGTCTATACCTGAAGGAATTCCAATAACGTGAGACAAATGTCAGAGTTTTTTAAAAATATTATAGTTATATTATATATTATGGAGTCAGTTTATTGTCTAGGAATACCATGTACCTTACAAGTTGTATCCAGTACAGCTCGCCATAGGCGGGAATTGAACGCCCAACTTAGCTTATTTTTGGTCTGTAAATTTTTTTTTCTATTTCTAATTCTATTTTTGTGCTATAAAACACAGTGTATTGTTAAGAAACAATATATGTTATTGTTTATTGCAGGGAACAGCTGTGTTATAGAATGGCGCAATGTCCAACTGAACGACCAACCTGACAGTAAGTAATTTGATCTTGTGAGTGATTGTCCAGTAATACTAGGTGAGTGAGCGATGTCAGTTATATAATAATGAAAACATGTCACATGTTCATAACATTATGAAATCCATTTTGTACTCGGCTTTGTAGGTTGACCTACAATAAATACCTGATCAAATGTCAACCTTATTATACACTTTGACAAAAGTTAAGAACCACCCAGTAATTTTTTCAAAATTTTATTTTTCCTTTATTAAGTATGAAAGAGGTTGAACCCGAAATATTTTTTGGTAATATTTCATTATGGATTAGACTTTATCGATCGATGACATGTTATACATTGAATTAAAGCTTATGTATACAGATATTCTATATAGCAAGTTAATTTAAAGAAAAAGATGGTTGGTTGGTTTTATGGTGTCAACGCCACTTGCAACAATATTTCAGTTATATCGCGCCGGTCAGTTTTATTGGTGGGGAAAACCGGAGCACCCAGAGTAACCACCGACCTGCCGCAAGTCACTGGCAAACTTTATCACATAATGTTGTACACCTCGGGAGTCGAACAGACAACATCAGTGGTGATAGGCATCAATTGCATAGGTAGTTGTAAATCCAACTAGTATACGACCACGGCCACGACGGCCCCTAAAAAAAACAATCAAGTGGCGTTTAACTTTCGTCGAAGTGTATATAATTCTTTTGTTGAATGATACGACTACTTCTCCTATTAGTATGACAACATTAAGATGTTCTCATTTTACGTCAATTCAGTAAGTACCCAACTGGAAATATCGTAATCAATTTTATTATACTTCACTATCTTTTTTCCTTTATAAAAACATGACAGTAGTTTTGCTATTGCATCCTACAATCAACTGCATACACTATTCCCCCGAAGGTTCCGGTCACATTTTTAGGACTATTCCCTCCTGTGGTAATTTCAGCAGTCATATTTCCCGGATTTTTCTAAATCATTCATCTCATTGATTTAAATTAAATGACGTATATAATGGAATGATCCTATCACCTTCTAATAGAGAACAAATGTTTTTTTTTCATTAATCAATTTCTTCTTCAAATACACACAAATGAATATGTATCAGTTTTAAAAAAAGCACTAATAAAGTAGACTAGAAATCCATCAGAAAAGGACCTACAATTTAAAATTTTGTATTGCACAGTTGTTCAGTATAATAAAACACTTATATACTTGATATTCGGGTAATAACACTGTTATTGTCCCCTCTGTACCAACTCTCGGCATTGCCTCGAACAATAGTTGGTACCTTGGGGACAATAAAGGTGCTATTACCCTCATACCCAGTCAATAAGTGTATAATGTTATTCAATGGAAATTTGTTTGTGTTTGTGTTCAATAAATGAATAGCAATATTTGGTATCACTATATTCCTGTTGTTATACATGTATTTGGATCTGATAGTGTAAGTAAAGGTCGTAGATTTATTTTTATTCTTTAGTACATATTTTACGGAACAGTAATTCCCTTACTTAATCAATATAAACTAGAAAATATAACGCTTTATGTTTCTTGTCGTGAAGATCCCATTGTCTGTGTTGCAGTTATATAATACCGTTTTCTCTCTTTTTACAGACGGTAAATACAACTTCCAAACAACACTATTTGAGAATGGAACAATACTATTTTCATACAAATCAGTAAGTTAATAGGAATGATATTGTCTGAGAATCATTCATATTTCTGTTGTAACTCGTTTGTAAACAGGACCCTTTTAGGTTAAATATACATAGCGAATAATTTGTACTTATATATAACAAGCCTTCTCACCACGCGAGCTACTTATATATATCGATAAATATAGATACATTGTATATCATGGGTGTGTAACTCCAATTTCAATAACATTTCGAATGCACCTTTTATTGGTAAAACAATCTCAGCATCTTTATAAGAGGCTTGATGAAATAACACACTAATGAAGGCCTTGTGGCCGAAACGTTTGAATAAAAACGAAGATTTAATTGTAATTTTATCCAAACAAAATGATTTAGTATGACCCGCTGATGTATATTTGTCATGTATATATGTGTTACCCGCTGATGTATATTTGTCATGTATATGTGTGTTACCCGCTGATGTATATTTGTCATGTATATGTGTGTTACCCGCTGATGTATATTTGTTATGTATATATGTGTTACCCGCTGATGTATATTTGTCATGTATATGTGTGTTACCCGCTGATGTATATTTGTCATGTATATATGTGTTACCCGCTGATGTATATTTGTCATGTATATATGTGTTACCCGCTGATGTATATTTGTCATGTATATGTGTGTTACCCGCTGATGTATATTTGTCATGTATATGTGTGTTACCCGCTGATGTATATTTGTCATGTATATGTGTGTTACCCGCTGATGTATATTTGTCATGTATATGTGTGTTACCCGCTGATGTATATTTGTCATGTATATGTGTGTTACCCGCTGATGTATATTTGTCATGTATATGTGTGTTACCCGCTGATGTATATTTGTCATGTATATGTGTGTTACCCGCTGATGTATATTTGTCATGTATATGTGTGTTACCCGCTGATGTATATTTGTCATGTATATGTGTGTTACCCGCTGATGTATATTTGTCATGTATATGTGTGTTACCCGCTGATGTATATTTGTCATGTATATGTGTGTTACCCGCTGATGTATATTTGTCATGTATATGTGTGTTACCCGCTGATGTATATTTGTCATGTATATGTGTGTTACCCGCTGATGTATATTTGTCATGTATATATGTGTTACCCACTGATGTATATTTGTCATGTATATGTGTGTTACCCGCTGATGTATATTTGTCATGTATATATGTGTTACCCGCTGATGTATATTTGTCATGTATATGTGTGTTACCCGCTGATGTATATTTGTCATGTATATGTGTGTTACCCGCTGATGTATATTTGTCATGTATATGTGTGTTACCCGCTGATGTATATTTGTCATGTATATGTGTGTTACCCGCTGATGTATATTTGTCATGTATATGTGTGTTACCCGCTGATGTATATTTGTCATGTATATGTGTGTTACCCGCTGATGTATATTTGTCATGTATATGTGTGTTACCCGCTGATGTATATTTGTCATGTATATGTGTGTTACCCGCTGATGTATATTTGTCATGTATATATGTGTTACCCACTGATGTATATTTGTCATGTATATGTGTGTTACCCGCTGATGTATATTTGTCATGTATATGTGTGTTACCCGCTCATGTATATTTGTCATGTATATATGTGTTACCCGCTGATGTATATTTGTCATGTATATATGTGTTACCCGCTGATGTATATTTGTCATGTATATGTGTGTTACCCGCTGATGTATATTTGTCATGTATATGTGTGTTACCCGCTGATGTATATTTGTCATGTATATGTGTGTTACCCGCTGATGTATATTTGTCATGTATATGTGTGTTACCCGCTGATGTATATTTGTCATGTATATGTGTGTTACCCGCTGATGTATATTTGTCATGTATATGTGTGTTACCCGCTGATGTATATTTGTCATGTATATGTGTGTTACCCGCTGATGTATATTTGTCATGTATATGTGTGTTACCCGCTGATGTATATTTGTCATGTATATGTGTGTTACCCGCTGATGTATATTTGTCATGTATATGTGTGTTACCCGCTGATGTATATTTGTCATGTATATGTGTGTTACCCGCTGATGTATATTTGTCATGTATATGTGTGTTACCCGCTGATGTATATTTGTCATGTATATGTGTGTTACCCGCTGATGTATATTTGTCATGTATATGTGTGTTACCCGCTGATGTATATTTGTCATGTATATATGTGTTACCCACTGATGTATATTTGTCATGTATATGTGTGTTACCCGCTGATGTATATTTGTCATGTATATATGTGTTACCCGCTGATGTATATTTGTCATGTATATGTGTGTTACCCGCTGATGTATATTTGTCATGTATATGTGTGTTACCCGCTGATGTATATTTGTCATGTATATGTGTGTTACCCGCTGATGTATATTTGTCATGTATATGTGTGTTACCCGCTGATGTATATTTGTCATGTATATGTGTGTTACCCGCTGATGTATATTTGTCATGTATATGTGTGTTACCCGCTGATGTATATTTGTCATGTATATGTGTGTTACCCGCTGATGTATATTTGTCATGTATATGTGTGTTACCCGCTGATGTATATTTGTCATGTATATATGTGTTACCCACTGATGTATATTTGTCATGTATATGTGTGTTACCCGCTGATGTATATTTGTCATGTATATGTGTGTTACCCGCTCATGTATATTTGTCATGTATATATGTGTTACCCGCTGATGTATATTTGTCATGTATATATGTGTTACCCGCTGATGTATATTTGTCATGTATATGTGTGTTACCCGCTGATGTATATTTGTCATGTATATGTGTGTTACCCGCTGATGTATATTTGTCATGTATATGTGTGTTACCCGCTGATGTATATTTGTCATGTATATGTGTGTTACCCGCTGATGTATATTTGTCATGTATATGTGTGTTACCCGCTGATGTATATTTGTCATGTATATGTGTGTTACCCGCTGATGTATATTTGTCATGTATATGTGTGTTACCCGCTGATGTATATTTGTCATGTATATGTGTGTTACCCGCTGATGTATATTTGTCATGTATATATGTGTTACCTGCTGATGTATATTTGTCATGTATAGATGTGTTAAAAGTATCGAATTTGTCTCCGTTTCTATGATTTTCTAATTACAATGTGTAGCTTGTCTGAAGATGTGGTATTTTAATTGTTTTTCATTTAATTCATACAACATGTGCACTGCCTTTCTCTAGATCCCAGAGACTAATATATCTGACAGTATCTGGCATGTGAAAGTTGGTATTGCTGATTCATACTATTATGATATCGGTGAGTATTTGATCTTAATTGTTAAAATCATTCAATAAATATGATACACACTAAAGGTTATAGATTATTTTCTCTCATGAAGACCATTAATTTCTTAAGATGTCTATAGCTAATTGATAAAACATCATATGTTTTTTGTCCTAAGAGTAATTGTGTTTAACCAGCATAGTCAATTAACAATAGACCATTCACTGACCAGGCTATTTATCTGCTATAACATGTTTATACAGTGGTGGTCAACAACTCCATCAATATCAACAGAATGAAGAATTACCTCTCACCTTAACTCATTGATCATAAATAAAGACTACGACAGATGGCGTCGGAAATCCAGGTTCTTGTTTGGAACAAACACAAAATGTGACGTGGTTGAACAAAATAATGGAATCCGATCATCCGAACCCACCAATCGTGGAAATTGGATATCAAACGACAATGCATAAATTATAAATAACATGCACTGATTCGCTTCCACTCAAAAAGACCACATACTGTCATAAAAATGAATAACAGCATAAGCATGGACAGTACAACAGCAGGGTCAATGAATGTTCATAGATAACTGACTACTAGCTAGTTAGGAAGGTATTATATGTTAATTACAGACCCTTACACTTAGGACAAAGAAAGCTATAACTGATACTTCTATGTCCATGTTAATAGTGTCATCAATTTTTGTGATATTGTGTGTGTTTTTAGTGGAAATAATCTGTGTAGGTTTTGCATTGTTTAATTACATTTGTATTGATATAAAATGATCAAGAAAGGAAATGCTTGAAACCAATTAACAGGTTTAATCCCACCAAATGTTTGTGCCGGTCACAAGCAAGAATCCGTATTTCCAATGCCATATTTCGTATTTGTTTTTGTGTTCAATGGTTTGTGGTGTGGGTTGAAAGTTTGTTTTGTTGATTTTGGTGGGATTGGTGACTATCATTGTTTAACAAATGTTTGAAGATATCAAAGGGGTATTCAGAAGCCATAAAGTGAAGACGGACAGACAATACAATGACAAAATGATAAACAATGATCTACAAAACACTATTCAGAAAACGAAAGATTGAACACATGGCTTTTACAGAAATGATCCATTAAAACAACAAGATGTCCATCACCAAGACATCCCTTAAATATGTTTCAATCAACGAATATTCCAAAAGTTTAACCTCGCTAATTGTAAATTCATGAGAAAGCTGGGCGCCACCATTGTTGAAAACACTTGCATGGCCGCATCATTTCACAAAGAGGGGATGTTTGGGCCAATAAAACTAGTTTAATCCTGCCCCATTTTATTGAAGTGCCTGTACTGAGACAAGAAAGTGTGTGGTCATGTATTTATGTGTTAGAGGTATCAATTTTGCTACTTTCTACGATTTAGATATTTGATCTTGTAATTGTTCCGACAGTGTGGTATGTTTTTCATTTTTTTTTTTTATCAATAAACGGTTTTTCAACGAATTGAAATGTTTCTCTCTAGTTATCTTTCTTTGTACGTATATTATAACTTTAACAGTCTTTATTTGTGTTACTAACCGATCTGTATACTAAGTTTATAGGCAAGCCCATAGGTAACTTCTAGTCATTTATTTTAATAAGAAATAAGTACAGCGAAAATTTGAAATATTACATAGGTATGCCAGGAAAGCTGATAGTAGCAAATAGTTAAAGATGAACATGTCAACAGTTTTAGAAAAGTGAAGAGACGACACAAAATACTACTTATAGAACAAGCTACACTTATCATTGGATTCGTAACTAGATTAAAACGACGGGTGACACTAGTGGAGCAGGAACTGCCTACCCGTCCGGAGCACCTGAGTTTACCCCCGGAATTTAGTGGGGTTTATGTTACTCGATCTTTAATTTTATATGTATGTTTTGTAGATCGTTGTTTGTCCTTTTGTACGTTTTCTTTTGGCCATTGTGTTGTCTGTTCTTCTTCTTCAATATACGGATTCTGATTACCCCTTTGGTATCTCAAACTCTTCTTGCACGTTTTGTGAAGTACATGTATGACCTTATATAAAGTGTTTGGATACTATAATTTGGTTAAAATTAAATCAGATATCTTAATAACGTCTTCAATTAAAATGAATGTTGAAACAGTCGAGGTTTTGATGAGTGATATAAAAAACATTAAAAAAAATATATTTACTAAATAATATATTAAGACACGTCAACAATGTCCAAAGATGACGCTACAAAAGGATCAAACATGCAGCGTAGATCAGTAGACGTTCATCTGATTAAAGTGTTTACATTCTTACTTAAAGGTGTAGATCATCCATTTGAACACATGCATTTCACATCCTACAATTTTATAATACTTAAGCTTTTCTTCAAATTTAATGCAAAGGAAAAAACGCAACTGTCGTATTTTTACTATGACACAACTTCTGTGTCATTCAGCTGTCGTATTTTTACTATAACACAAGTTCTGTGTCATTCAGCTGTCATATTTTTACTATAACACAAGTTCTGTGTCATTCAGCTGTCATATTTTTACTATAGTACAACTTCTGTGTCATTCATATATTGCTGTTGACTCTTTCGTTCATTTTTTTTTGGAGAATAAAAAAACTACATATATTAAGTTTTCAAGATAAAAATAAATAGTTCTAAATAATTTATCCAATATTAGTGAATATTAGATATACATGTACAAATGTGACTGGTTTAGATATTATGAATTAAAAATGGAATATAAGTATAAATTTAAATTTGATGTTTTTTTCTCCTTATTATTTATTATAGGTCGACTCAGAATCATAGTTAAATATCATACAATACCGAAAAACGTTAAAGACAACATGGCTATTATATTCGATCCGTTACCAAGTAAGTAAAAAAAAATGAAGAGAGAGAGAGAGAGAGCATGGCTATTATAATAGATCCGTTACCAGGTAAGTAAAAATAAATGAAGAGAGAGACAGAGAGACAACATGGCTATTATACATGTAATAGACCCGTCACCAAGTAAGTAAAAAGATACAGCGAGAGAGAGAGAGAGAGAGAGAGAGAGAGAGAGAGAGAGAGAGAGAGAGAGAGCATGGCTATTATACATGTAATAGACCTGTTACCAAGTAAGTATAAAAATACGAAGTGTGTGTGAGAGAGAGAGAGAGAGAGAGAGAGAGAGAGAGAGAGAGAGCATGGCTATTATACATGTAATAGACCCGTTACCAAGTAAGTAAAAAGATACAAAGAGAGAGAGAGAGAGCATGGCTATTATATTAGATCAGTTACCAAGTAAGTAAAAATAAACAAAGAGAGAGAGAGAGAGAGAGAAACAACATGGCTATTATACATGTAATAGACCCGTTACCAAGTAAGTAAAAAGATACAAAGAGAGATAGAGAGAGCATGGCTATTATATTAGATCAGTTACCAGGTAAGTAAAAATAAACAAAGAGAGAGAGAGAGAGAAACAACATGGCTATTATACATGTAATAGACCCGTTACCAAGTAAGTAAAAAGATAAAAAGAGATAGAGAGAGCATGGCTATTATATTAGATCAGTTACCAGGTAAGTAAAAATAAACAAAGAGAGAGAGAGAGAGAAACAACATGGCTATTATACATGTAATAGACCCGTTACCAAGTAAGTAAAAAGATACAAAGAGAGAGAGAGAGAGCATGGCTATTATATTAGATCAGTTACCAAGTAAGTAAAAATAAACAAAGAGAGAGAGAGAGAGAAGCAACATGGCTATTATACATGTAATAGACCCGTTACAAAGTAAGTAAAAAGATACAGCGAGAGAGAGAGAGAGCATGGCTATTATATTAGATCAGTTACCAAGTAAGTAAAAATAAACAAAGAGAGAGAGAGAGAGAGAGACAACATGGCTATTATACATGTAATAGACCCGTTACCAAGTAAGTAAAAAGATACAAAGAGAGAGAGAGAGAGCATGGCTATTATATTAGATCAGTTACCAAGTAAGTAAAAATAAACAAAGAGAGAGAGACAGAGAGAGACAACATGGCTATTATACATGTAATAGACCCGTTACCAAGTAAGTAAAAAGATAAAAAGAGATAGAGAGAGCATGGCTATTATATTAGATCAGTTACCAGGTAAGTAAAAATAAACAAAGAGAGAGAGAGAGAGAGAAACAACATGGCTATTATACATGTAATAGACCCGTTACCAAGTAAGTAAAAAGATACAAAGAGAGAGAGAGAGAGCATGGCTATTATATTAGATCAGTTACCAAGTAAGTAAAAATAAACAAAGAGAGAGAGAGAGAGAAGCAACATGGCTATTATACATGTAATAGACCCGTTACCAAGTAAGTAAAAAGATACAGCGAGAGAGAGAGAGAGCATGGCTATTATATTAGATCAGTTACCAAGTAAGTAAAAATAAACAAAGAGAGAGAGAGAGAGAAACAACATGGCTATTATACATGTAATAGACCCGTTACCAAGTAAGTAAAAAGATACAAAGAGAGAGAGAGAGCATGGCTATTATATTAGATCAGTTACCAAGTAAGTCAAAATAAACAAAGAGAGAGAGAGAGAGAGAGACAACATGGCTATTATACATGTAATAGACCCGTTACCAAGTAGGTAAAAAGATACAAAGAGAGAGAGAGAGCATGGCTATTATATTAGATCAGTTACCAAGTAAGTAAAAATAAACAAAGAGAGAGAGAGAGAGAGAGACAACATGGCTATTATACATGTAATAGACCCGTTACCAAGTAAGTAAAAAGATACAAAGAGAGAGAGAGAGCATGGCTATTATATTAGATCAGTTACCAAGTAAGTAAAAATAAACAAAGAGAGAGAGAGAGAGAAACAACATGGCTATTATACATGTAATAGACCCGTTACCAAGTAAGTAAAAAGATACAAAGAGAGAGAGAGAGAGAGCATGGCTATTATATTAGATCAGTTACCAAGTAAGTAAAAATAAACAAAGAGAGAGAGAGAGAGAGAAACAACATGGCTATTATACATGTAATAGACCCGTTACCAAGTAAGTAAAAAGATACAAAGAGAGAGAGAGAGCATGGCTATTATATTAGATCAGTTACCAAGTAAGTAAAAATAAACAAAGAGAGAGAGAGAGAGAGAAACAACATGGCTATTATACATGTAATAGACCCGTTACCAAGTAAGTAAAAAGATACAAAGAGAGAGAGAGAGAGCATGGCTATTATATTAGATCAGTTACCAAGTAAGTAAAAATAAACAAAGAGAGAGAGAGAGAGAGAGACAACATGGCTATTATACATGTAATAGACCCGTTACCAAGTAAGTAAAAAGATACAAAGAGAGAGAGAGAGCATGGCTATTATATTAGATCAGTTACCAAGTAAGTAAAAATAAACAAAGAGAGAGAGAGAGAGAGAAACAACATGGCTATTATACATGTAATAGACCCGTTACCAAGTAAGTAAAAAGATACAAAGAGAGAGAGAGAGCATGGCTATTATATTAGATCAGTTACCAAGTAAGTAAAAATAAACAGAGAGAGAGAGAGAGAGAAACAACATGGCTATTATACATGTAATAGACCCGTTACCAAGTAAGTAAAAAGATACAAAGAGAGAGAGAGAGCATGGCTATTATATTAGATCAGTTACCAAGTAAGTAAAAATAAACAAAGAGAGAGAGAGAGAGAAACAACATGGCTATTATACATGTAATAGACCCGTTACCAAGTAAGTAAAAAGATACAAAGAGAGAGAGAGAGCATGGCTATTATATTAGATCAGTTACCAAGTAAGTAAAAATAAACAAAGAGAGAGAGAGAGAGAGAAACAACATGGCTATTATACATGTAATAGACCCGTTACCAAGTAAGTAAAAATAAACAAAGAGAGAGAGAGAGAGAAACAACATGGCTATTATACATGTAATAGACCCGTTACCAAGTAAGTAAAAAGATACAAAGAGAGAGAGAGAGCATGGCTATTATATTAGATCAGTTACCAAGTAAGTAAAAATAAACAAAGAGAGAGAGAGAGAGAGAAACAACATGGCTATTATACATGTAATAGACCCGTTACCAAGTAAGTAAAAATAAACAAAGAGAGAGAGAGAGAGAAACAACATGGCTATTATACATGTAATAGACCCGTTACCAAGTAAGTAAAAAGATACAGCGAGAGAGAGAGAGCATGGCTATTATATTAGATCAGTTACCAAGTAAGTAAAAATAAACAAAGAGAGAGAGAGAGAGAAACAACATGGCTATTATACATGTAATAGACCCGTTACCAAGTAAGTAAAAAGATACAGCGAGAGAGAGAGCATGGCTATTATATTAGATCAGTTACCAAGTAAGTAAAAATAAACAAAGAGAGAGAGAGAGAGAAACAACATGGCTATTATACATGTAATAGACCCGTTACCAAGTAAGTAAAAAGATACAGCGAGAGAGAGAGAGCATGGCTATTATATTAGATCAGTTACCAAGTAAGTAAAAATAAACAAAGAGAGAGAGAGAGAGAAACAACATGGCTATTATACATGTAATAGACCCGTTACCAAGTAAGTAAAAAGATACAAAGAGAGAGAGAGAGAGAAACAACATGGCTATTATACATGTAATAGACCCGTTACCAAGTAAGTAAAAAGATACAGCGAGAGAGAGAGAGCATGGCTATTATATTAGATCAGTTACCAAGTAAGTAAAAATAAACAAAGAGAGAGAGAGAGAGAGAGAAACAACATGGCTATTATACATGTAATAGACCCGTTACCAAGTAAGTAAAAAGATACAAAGAGAGAGAGAGAGAGAGCATGGCTATTATATTAGATCAGTTACCAAGTAAGTAAAAATAAACAAAGAGAGAGAGAGAGAGAAACAACATGGCTATTATACATGTAATAGACCCGTTACCAAGTAAGTAAAAAGATACAAAGAGAGAGAGAGAGCATGGCTATTATATTAGATCAGTTACCAAGTAAGTAAAAATAAACAAAGAGAGAGAGAGAGAGAAACAACATGGCTATTATACATGTAATAGACCCGTTACCAAGTAAGTAAAAAGATACAAAGAGAGAGAGAGAGCATGGCTATTATATTAGATCAGTTACCAAGTAAGTAAAAATAAACAAAGAGAGAGAGAGAGAGAAGCAACATGGCTATTATACATGTAATAGACCCGTTACCAAGTAAGTAAAAAGATACAAAGAGAGAGAGAGAGCATGGCTATTATATTAGATCAGTTACCAGGTAAGTAAAAATAAACAAAGAGAGAGAGAGAGAGAGAAACAACATGGCTATTATACATGTAATAGACCCGTTACCAAGTAAGTAAAAAGATACAAAGAGAGAGAGAGAGCATGGCTATTATATTAGATCAGTTACCAAGTAAGTAAAAATAAACAAAGAGAGAGAGAGAGAGAAACAACATGGCTATTATACATGTAATAGACCCGTTACCAAGTAAGTAAAAAGATACAAAGAGAGAGAGAGAGCATGGCTATTATATTAGATCAGTTACCAAGTAAGTAAAAATAAACAAAGAGAGAGAGAGAGAGAAGCAACATGGCTATTATACATGTAATAGACCCGTTACCAAGTAAGTAAAAAGATACAAAGAGAGAGAGCATGGCTATTATATTAGATCAGTTACCAAGTAAGTAAAAATAAACAAAGAGAGAGAGAGAGAGAGAGACAACATGGCTATTATACATGTAATAGACCCGTTACCAAGTAAGTAAAAAGATACAAAGAGAGAGAGCATGGCTATTATATTAGATCAGTTACCAAGTAAGTAAAAATAAACAAAGAGAGAGAGAGAGAGAAACAACATGGCTATTATACATGTAATAGACCCGTTACCAAGTAAGTAAAAAGATACAAAGAGAGAGAGAGAGAGCATGGCTATTATATTAGATCAGTTACCAAGTAAGTAAAAATAAACAAAGAGAGAGAGAGAGAGAGAAACAACATGGCTATTATACATGTAATAGACCCGTTACCAAGTAAGTAAAAAGATACAAAGAGAGAGAGAGAGAGCATGGCTATTATATTAGATCAGTTACCAGGTAAGTAAAAATAAACAAAGAGAGAGAGAGAGAGAGAAACAACATGGCTATTATACATGTAATAGACCCTTTACCAAGTAAGTAAAAAGATACAAAGAGAGAGAGAGAGCATGGCTATTATATTAGATCAGTTACCAAGTAAGTAAAAATAAACAAAGAGAAAGAGAGAGAGAAACAACATGGCTATTATACATGTAATAGACCCGTTACCAAGTAGGTAAAAAGATACAAAGAGAGAGAGAGAGCATGGCTATTATATTAGACCAGTTACCAAGTAAGTAAAAATAAACAAAGAGAGAGAGAGAGAGAAACAACATGGCTATTATACATGTAATAGACCCGTTACCAAGTAAGTAAAAAGATACAGCCAGAGAGAGAGAGAGAGCATCGCTATTATATTAGATCAGTTACCAAGTAAGTAAAAATAAACAAAGAGAGAGAGAGAGAGAGAAACAACATGGCTATTATACATGTAATAGACCCGTTACCAAGTAAGTAAAAAGATACAAAGAGAGAGAGAGAGCATGGCTATTATATTAGATCAGTTACCAAGTAAGTAAAAATAAACAAAGAGAAAGAGAGAGAGAAACAACATGGCTATTATACATGTAATAGACCCGTTACCAAGTAGGTAAAAAGATACAAAGAGAGAGAGAGAGCATGGCTATTATATTAGACCAGTTACCAAGTAAGTAAAAATAAACAAAGAGAGAGAGAGAGAGAGAGAAACAACATGGCTATTATACATGTAATAGACCCGTTACCAAGTAAGTAAAAAGATACAGCGAGAGAGAGAGAGCATGGCTATTATATTAGATCAGTTACCAAGTAAGTAAAAATAAACAAAGAGAGAGAGAGAGAGAAAAAAAACATGGCTATTATACATGTAATAGACCCGTTACCAAGTAAGTAAAAATAAACAAAGAGAGAGAGAGAGAGAGAAACAACATGGCTATTATACATGTAATAGACCCGTTACCAAGTAAATAAAAAGATACAAAGAGAGAGAGAGAGCATGGCTATTATATTAGATCAGTTACCAAGTAAGTGAAAATAAACAAAGAGAGAGAGAGAGAGAAACAACATGGCTATTATACATGTAATAGACCCGTTACCAAGTAAGTAAAAAGATACAAAGAGAGAAAGAGAGAGCATGGCTATTATATTAGATCAGTTACCAAGTAAGTAAAAATAAACAAAGAGAGAGAGAGAGAGAAACAACATGGCTATTATACATGTAATAGACCCGTTACCAAGTAAGTAAAAGGATACAGCGAGAGAGAGAGAGCATGGCTATTATATTAGATCAGTTACCAAGTAAGTAAAAATAAACAAAGAGAGAGAGAGAGAGAGAAACAACATGGCTATCATACATGTAATAGACCCGTTACCAAGTAAGTAAAAAGATACAAAGAGAGAGAGAGAGCATGGCTATTATATTAGATCAGTTACCAAGTAAGTAAAAATAAACAAAGAGAGAGAGAGAGAGAAACAACATGGCTATTATACATGTAATAGACCCGTTACCAAGTAGGTAAAAAGATACAAAGAGAGAGAGAGAGCATGGCTATTATATTAGACCAGTTACCAAGTAAGTAAAAATAAACAAAGAGAGAGAGAGAGAGAGAAACAACATGGCTATTATACATGTAATAGACCCGTTACCAAGTAAGTAAAAAGATACAGCGAGAGAGAGAGAGCATGGCTATTATATTAGATCAGTTACCAAGTAAGTAAAAATAAACAAAGAGAGAGAGAGAGAGAGAAACAACATGGCTATTATACATGTAATAGACCCGTTACCAAGTAAGTAAAAATAAACAAAGAGAGAGAGAGAGAGAAACAACATGGCTATTATACATGTAATAGACCCGTTACCAAGTAAGTAAAAAGATACAGCGAGAGAGAGAGAGAGAGCATGGCTATTATATTAGATCAGTTACCAAGTAAGTAAAAATAAACAAAGAGAGAGAGAGAGAGAAACAACATGGCTATTATACATGTAATAGACCCGTTACCAAGTAAGTAAAAAGATACAGCGAGAGAGAGAGAGCATGGCTATTATATTAGATCAGTTACCAAGTAAGTAAAAATAAACAAAGAGAGAGAGAGAGAGAAACAACATGGCTATTATACATGTAATAGACCCGTTACCAAGTAAGTAAAAAGATACAGCGAGAGAGAGAGAGCATGGCTATTATATTAGATCAGTTACCAAGTAAGTAAAAATAAACAAAGAGAGAGAGAGAGAGAAACAACATGGCTATTATACATGTAATAGACCCGTTACCAAGTAAGTAAAAAGATACAAAGAGAGAGAGAGAGCATGGCTATTATATTAGATCAGTTACCAAGTAAGTAAAAATAAACAAAGAGAGAGAGAGAGAGAGAGAGAAACAACATGGCTATTATACATGTAATAGACCCGTTACCAAGTAAGTAAAAAGATACAGCGAGAGAGAGAGAGCATGGCTATTATATTAGATCAGTTACCAAGTAAGTAAAAATAAACAAAGAGAGAGAGAGAGAGAGAAACAACATGGCTATTATACATGTAATAGACCGTTACCAAGTAAGTAAAAAGATACAAAGAGAGAGAGAGAGCATGGCTATTATATTAGATCAGTTACCAAGTAAGTAAAAATAAACAAAGAGAGAGAGAGAGAGAAACAACATGGCTATTATACATGTAATAGACCCGTTACCAAGTAAGTAAAAAGATACAAAGAGAGAGAGAGAGAGAGCATGGCTATTATATTAGATCAGTTACCAAGTAAGTAAAAATAAACAAAGAGAGAGAGAGAGAGAGAGAAACAACATGGCTATTATACATGTAATAGACCCGTTACCAAGTAAGTAAAAAGATACAAAGAGAGAGAGAGAGCATGGCTATTATATTAGATCAGTTACCAAGTAAGTAAAAATAAACAAAGAGAGAGAGAGAGAGAGAAACAACATGGCTATTATACATGTAATAGACCCGTTACCAAGTAAGTAAAAAGATACAAAGAGAGAGAGAGAGAGCATGGCTATTATATTAGATCAGTTACCAAGTAAGTAAAAATAAACAAAGAGAGAGAGAGAGAGAGAGAGAAACAACATGGCTATTATACATGTAATAGACCCGTTACCAAGTAAGTAAAAAGATACAAAGAGAGAGAGAGAGCATGGCTATTATATTAGATCAGTTACCAAGTAAGTAAAAATAAACAAAGAGAGAGAGAGAGAGAAACAACATGGCTATTATACATGTAATAGACCCGTTACCAAGTAAGTAAAAAGATACAAAGAGAGAGAGAGAGAGAGCATGGCTATTATATTAGATCAGTAACCAAGTAAGTAAAAATAAACAAAGAGAGAGAGAGAGAGAAACAACATGGCTATTATACATGTAATAGACCCGTTACCAAGTAAGTAAAAAGATACATCGAGAGAGAGAGATCATGGCTATTATATTAGATCAGTTACCAAGTAAGTAAAAATAAACAAAGAGAGAGAGAGAGAGAAACAACATGGCTATTATACATGTAATAGACCCGTTACCAAGTAAGTAAAAAGATACAAAGAGAGAGAGAGAGCATGGCTATTATATTAGATCAGTTACCAAGTAAGTAAAAATAAACAAAGAGAGAGAGAGAGAGAAACAACATGGCTATTATACATGTAATAGACCCGTTACCAAGTAAGTAAAAAGATACAAAGAGAGAGAGAGAGCATGGCTATTATATTAGATCAGTTACCAAGTAAGTCAAAATAAACAAAGAGAGAGAGAGAGAGAGAGAGAACAACATGGCTATTATACATGTAATAGACCCGTTACCAAGTAAGTAAAAAGATACAAAGAGAGAGAGAGAGAGCATGGCTATTATATTAGATCAGTTACCAAGTAAGTAAAAATAAACAAAGAGAGAGAGAGAGAGAGAAACAACATGGCTATTATACATGTAATAGACCCGTTACCAAGTAAGTAAAAGGATACAAAGAGAGAGAGAGAGCATGGCTATTATATTAGATCAGTTACCAAGTAAGTAAAAATAAACAAAGAGAGAGAGAGAGAGAGAAACAACATGGCTATTATACATGTAATAGACCCGTTACCAAGTAAGTAAAAGGATACAAAGAGAGAGAGAGAGCATGGCTATTATATTAGATCAGTTACCAAGTAAGTAAAAATAAACAAAGAGAGAGAGAGAGAGAAACAACATGGCTATTATACATGTAATAGACCCGTTACCAAGTAAGTAAAAAGATACAAAGAGAGATAGAGAGAGCATGGCTATTATATTAGATCAGTTACCAAGTAAGTAAAAATAAACAAAGAGAGAGAGAGAGAGAGAAACAACATGGCTATTATACATGTAATAGACCCGTTACCAAGTAAGTAAAAAGATACAAAGAGAGAGAGAGAGCATGGCTATTATATTAGATGAGTTACCAAGTAAGTAAAAATAAACAAAGAGAGAGAGAGAGAGAAACAACATGGCTATTATACATGTAATAGACCCGTTACCAAGTAAGTAAAAAGATACAAAGAGAGAGAGAGAGAGAGCATGGCTATTATATTAGATCAGTAACCAAGTAAGTAAAAATAAACAAAGAGAGAGAGAGAGAGAGAAACAACATGGCTATTATACATGTAATAGACCCGTTACCAAGTAAGTAAAAAGATACATCGAGAGAGAGAGATCATGGCTATTATATTAGATCAGTTACCAAGTAAGTAAAAATAAACAAAGAGAGAGAGAGAGAGAGAAACAACATGGCTATTATACATGTAATAGACCCGTTACCAAGTAAGTAAAAAGATACAAAGAGAGAGAGAGAGCATGGCTATTATATTAGATCAGTTACCAAGTAAGTAAAAATAAACAAAGAGAGAGAGAGAGAGAGAAACAACATGGCTATTATACATGTAATAGACCCGTTACCAAGTAAGTAAAAGGATACAAAGAGAGAGAGAGAGCATGGCTATTATATTAGATCAGTTACCAAGTAAGTAAAAATAAACAAAGAGAGAGAGAGAGAGAGAAACAACATGGCTATTATACATGTAATAGACCCGTTACCAAGTAAGTAAAAGGATACAAAGAGAGAGAGAGAGCATGGCTATTATATTAGATCAGTTACCAAGTAAGTAAAAATAAACAAAGAGAGAGAGAGAGAGAAACAACATGGCTATTATACATGTAATAGACCCGTTACCAAGTAAGTAAAAAGATACAAAGAGAGATAGAGAGAGCATGGCTATTATATTAGATCAGTTACCAAGTAAGTAAAAATAAACAAAGAGAGAGAGAGAGAGAGAAACAACATGGCTATTATACATGTAATAGACCCGTTACCAAGTAAGTAAAAAGATACAAAGAGAGAGAGAGAGCATGGCTATTATATTAGATGAGTTACCAAGTAAGTAAAAATAAACAAAGAGAGAGAGAGAGAGAAACAACATGGCTATTATACATGTAATAGACCCGTTACCAAGTAAGTAAAAAGATACAAAGAGAGAGAGAGAGAGAGCATGGCTATTATATTAGATCAGTAACCAAGTAAGTAAAAATAAACAAAGAGAGAGAGAGAGAGAGAAACAACATGGCTATTATACATGTAATAGACCCGTTACCAAGTAAGTAAAAAGATACATCGAGAGAGAGAGATCATGGCTATTATATTAGATCAGTTACCAAGTAAGTAAAAATAAACAAAGAGAGAGAGAGAGAGAAACAACATGGCTATTATACATGTAATAGACCCGTTACCAAGTAAGTAAAAAGATACAAAGAGAGAGAGAGAGCATGGCTATTATATTAGATCAGTTACCAAGTAAGTAAAAATAAACAAAGAGAGAGAGAGAGAGAAACAACATGGCTATTATACATGTAATAGACCCGTTACCAAGTAAGTAAAAAGATACAAAGAGAGAGAGAGAGAGCATGGCTATTATATTAGATCAGTTACCAAGTAAGTAAAAATAAACAAAGAGAGAGAGAGAGAGAGAGAAACAACATGGCTATTATACATGTAATAGACCCGTTACCAAGTAAGTAAAAAGATACAAAGAGAGAGAGAGAGCATGGCTATTATATTAGATCAGTTACCAAGTAAGTAAAAATAAACAAAGAGAGAGAGAGAGAGAGAGAAACAACATGGCTATTATACATGTAATAGACCCGTTACCAAGTAAGTAAACATAAACAAAGAGAGAGAGAGAGAGAAACAACATGGCTATTATACATGTAATAGACCCGTTACCAAGTAAGTAAAAAGATACAAAGAGAGATAGAGAGAGCATGGCTATTATATTAGATCAGTTACCAAGTAAGTAAAAATAAACAAAGAGAGAGAGAGAGAGAAACAACATGGCTATTATACATGTAATAGACCCGTTACCAAGTAAGTAAAAAGATACAAAGAGAGAGAGAGAGCATGGCTATTATATTAGATCAGTTACCAGGTAAGTAAAAATAAACAAAGAGAGAGAGAGAGAGAAACAACATGGCTATTATACATGTAATAGACCCGTTACCAAGTAAGTAAAAAGATACAAAGAGAGAGAGAGAGCATGGCTATTATATTAGATCAGTTACCAAGTAAGTAAAAATAAACAAAGAGAGAGAGAGAGAAACAACATGGCTATTATACATGTAATAGACCCGTTACCAAGTAAGTAAAATGATACAAAGAGAGAGAGAGAGAGAGAGCATGGCTATTATATTAGATCAGTAACCAAGTAAGTAAAAATAAACAAAGAGAGAGAGAGAGAGAGAAACAACATGGCTATTATACATGTAATAGACCCGTTACCAAGTAAGTAAAAAGATACATCGAGAGAGAGAGATCATGGCTATTATATTAGATCAGTTACCAAGTAAGTAAAAATAAACAAAGAGAGAGAGAGAGAGAAACAACATGGCTATTATACATGTAATAGACCCGTTACCAAGTAAGTAAAAAGATACAAAGAGAGAGAGAGAGCATGGCTATTATATTAGATCAGTTACCAAGTAAGTAAAAATAAACAAAGAGAGAGAGAGAGAGAAACAACATGGCTATTATACATGTAATAGACCCGTTACCAAGTAAGTAAAAAGATACAAAGAGAGAGAGAGAGCATGGCTATTATATTAGATCAGTTACCAAGTAAGTAAAAATAAACAAAGAGAGAGAGAGAGAGAGAGAGAAACAACATGGCTATTATACATGTAATAGACCCGTTACCAAGTAAGTAAAAAGATACAAAGAGAGAGAGAGAGCATGGCTATTATATTAGATCAGTTACCAAGTAAGTAAAAATAAACAAAGAGAGAGAGAGAGAGAGAAACAACATGGCTATTATACATGTAATAGACCCGTTACCAAGTAAGTAAAAGGATACAAAGAGAGAGAGAGAGCATGGCTATTATATTAGATCAGTTACCAAGTAAGTAAAAATAAACAAAGAGAGAGAGAGAGAGAAACAACATGGCTATTATACATGTAATAGACCCGTTACCAAGTAAGTAAAAAGATACAAAGAGAGAGAGAGAGAGCATGGCTATTATATTAGATCAGTTACCAAGTAAGTAAAAATAAACAAAGAGAGAGAGAGTGAGAGAAACAACATGGCTATTATACATGTAATAGACCCGTTACCAAGTAAGTAAAAAGATACAGCGAGAGAGAGAGAGCATGGCTATTATATTAGATCAGTTACCAAGTAAGTAAAAATAAACAAAGAGAGAGAGAGAGAGAGAAACAACATGGCTATTATACATGTAATAGACCCGTTACCAAGTAAGTAAAAAGATACAGCGAGAGAGAGAGAGCATGGCTATTATATTAGATCAGTTACCAAGTAAGTAAAAATAAACAAAGAGAGAGAGAGAGAGAGAAACAACATGGCTATTATACATGTAATAGATCCGTTACCAAGTAAGTAAAAAGATACAAAGAGAGAGAGAGAGCATGGCTATTATATTAGATCAGTTACCAAGTAAGTAAAAATAAACAAAGAGAGAGAGAGAGAGAAACAACATGGCTATTATACATGTAATAGACCCGTTACCAAGTAAGTAAAAAGATACAAAGAGAGAGAGAGCATGGCTATTATATTAGATCAGTTACCAAGTAAGTAAAAATAAACAAAGAGAGAGAGAGAGAGAGAAACAACATGGCTATTATACATGTAATAGACCCGTTACCAAGTAAGTAAAAAGATACAAAGAGAGAGAGAGAGCATGGCTATTATATTAGATCAGTTACCAAGTAAGTAAAAATAAACAAAGAGAGAGAGAGAGAGAGAAACAACATGGCTATTATACATGTAATAGACCCGTTACCAAGTAAGTAAAAAGATACAAAGAGAGAGAGAGAGCATGGCTATTATATTAGATCAGTTACCAAGTAAGTAAAAATAAACAAAGAGAGAGAGAGAGAGAAACAACATGGCTATTATACATGTAATAGACCCGTTACCAAGTAAGTAAAAAGATACAAAGAGAGAGAGAGAGAGAGCATGGCTATTATATTAGATCAGTAACCAAGTAAGTAAAAATAAACAAAGAGAGAGAGAGAGAGAAACAACATGGCTATTATACATGTAATAGACCCGTTACCAAGTAAGTAAAAAGATACATCGAGAGAGAGAGATCATGGCTATTATATTAGATCAGTTACCAAGTAAGTAAAAATAAACAAAGAGAGAGAGAGAGAGAAACAACATGGCTATTATACATGTAATAGACCCGTTACCAAGTAAGTAAAAAGATACAAAGAGAGAGAGAGAGCATGGCTATTATATTAGATCAGTTACCAAGTAAGTAAAAATAAACAAAGAGAGAGAGAGAGAGAGAAACAACATGGCTATTATACATGTAATAGACCCGTTACCAAGTAAGTAAAAGGATACAAAGAGAGAGAGAGAGCATGGCTATTATATTAGATCAGTTACCAAGTAAGTAAAAATAAACAAAGAGAGAGAGAGAGAGAAACAACATGGCTATTATACATGTAATAGACCCGTTACCAAGTAAGTAAAAAGATACAAAGAGAGAGAGAGAGAGCATGGCTATTATATTAGATCAGTTACCAAGTAAGTAAAAATAAACAAAGAGAGAGAGAGTGAGAGAAACAACATGGCTATTATACATGTAATAGACCCGTTACCAAGTAAGTAAAAAGATACAGCGAGAGAGAGAGAGAGCATGGCTATTATATTAGATCAGTTACCAAGTAAGTAAAAATAAACAAAGAGAGAGAGAGAGAGAGAAACAACATGGCTATTATACATGTAATAGACCCGTTACCAAGTAAGTAAAAAGATACAAAGAGAGAGAGAGAGCATGGCTATTATATTAGATCAGTTACCAAGTAAGTAAAAATAAACAAAGAGAGAGAGAGAGAGAAACAACATGGCTATTATACATGTAATAGACCCGTTACCAAGTAAGTAAAAAGATACAAGAGAGAGAGAGAGAGAGCATGGCTATTATATTAGATCAGTTACCAAGTAAGTAAAAATAAACAAAGAGAGAGAGAGAGAGAAACAACATGGCTATTATACATGTAATAGACCCGTTACCAAGTAAGTAAAAAGATACAAAGAGAGAGAGAGAGAGCATGGCTATTATATTAGATCAGTTACCAGGTAAGTAAAAATAAACAAAGAGAGAGAGAGAGAAACAACATGGCTATTATACATGTAATAGACCCGTTACCAAGTAAGTAAAAAGATACAAAGAGAGAGAGAGAGCATGGCTATTATATTAGATCAGTTACCAAGTAAGTAAAAATAAACAAAGAGAGAGAGAGAGAGAGAAACAACATGGCTATTATACATGTAATAGACCCGTTACCAAGTAAGTAAAAAGATACAAAGAGAGAGAGAGAGAGCATGGCTATTATATTAGATCAGTTACCAAGTAAGTAAAAATAAACAAAGAGAGAGAGAGAGAGAGAAACAACATGGCTATTATACATGTAATAGACCCGTTACCAAGTAAGTAAAAAGATACAAAGAGAGAGAGAGAGCATGGCTATTATATTAGATCAGTTACCAAGTAAGTAAAAATAAACAAAGAGAGAGAGAGAGAGAGAAACAACATGGCTATTATACATGTAATAGACCCGTTACCAAGTAAGTAAAAAGATACAAAGAGAGAGAGAGAGCATGGCTATTATATTAGATCAGTTACCAAGTAAGTAAAAATAAACAAAGAGAGAGAGAGAGAGAGAAACAACATGGCTATTATACATGTAATAGACCCGTTACCAAGTAAGTAAAAAGATACAAGCGAGAGAGAGAGAGCATGGCTATTATATTAGATCAGTTACCAAGTAAGTAAAAATAAACAAAGAGAGAGAGAGAGAGAAACAACATGGCTATTATACATGTAATAGACCCGTTACCAAGTAAGTAAAAAGATACAGCGAGAGAGAGAGAGCATGGCTATT